>CM064861.1:79721558-82121558 GCA_032719365.1 Prinsepia uniflora | reverse complement strand
TTCACAAGTGAATATATTTTGTGATGGTGACAAGTGTCATCCTTATCTTTTTCCCTCCCTTATCCCCGTGTGTGCACCGACATACGCTTATGTGCGTGTTATATATATATATATATGTGGTTTTGTGTTGTGTATGTTTATATTTTAAAAACCCAAACACATTACTAAACCATTAACGGGGAGGAAATAAGAAAAACCAAGAGATGAAAACAGAGAAAAAGCTGGGGAAATAGAGAGGAAGAAAGAGAGAAGAAATGATGAAACTGAGGGGGAAGGGAGAATGAGACCCAAGAGCTTGAAAATTCAAAAAAAAAAAACATTGGTACGTGTTCGAATCATTTGAGGCTTCTAAACTTTCAACCAAGGTTTCCAAACTCTTAGTTAAGTCCCTATGATCTTTTTCAAGCTAGAAACACAAAAGTTTGGACATGGGGAAAATCTGGAAAACAAGCTTGGATTTCGATCAAAACTGTAAAAGCATTTTCTAGAAAATTGACGCGGTACGACTTCAAGAATTACAGAGGAGCACTAAGTTTGAGATTGAACTGTAAGGATAGCGTGTGGGTGGACTTTATTTTAAAAAAATTTGGTGCATGCATAGTTAAATATTTTAATTGCTTATTTGTGTGATTTATGTTTGAAATGGTTTGAATATGATTTCTAATGATTGTTTGATGATTTTCTAGATTGATTGATTGATTTCTAGACATAGTTATTTTACGCTATTGTGGAAACGGTGTTTTGGGATCAAACTCGATTGGAAATAGTATTTGACTTGGAATGTGAGTTAAGGGTTGTGTTGAAAGTAAAGTTTGTGATATAATCCATGGATTATGTCCATTGTTGTTGTGACGGGTTTCCCAAACAGTCGAAGGTAGGGGTGTTTTCCCTGACGATTGTAGCTCGGGGAGACTGTATTGTGTTTTATTCTCAGGCAGCCGAAGCTAGGGGTGTTCCCAGATGGCCGACGCTCGGGTGCTTGTATTTTTATTCTTCTCAAGCAGCCGAAATTCGGAGTATTTCCCAGACAGTTGATGCTCAGGGAAAGACGATGATTAGCTGTGTTTGATATGATATTTATGTCCAGATGTTTTTCTAACATGATTTGATAAACATGGATTTTGGGAAATGTGGACCATGATCTGTTTACTTGTATTTCGTGATCTTGTGGTCCCATGATTTATGATATGTTTGTTTTGAAATCTGATTGTTTTATTGTGTTATCTGATATGCATGTATGTTTTTTAAATTGGAGGGTAAATGTTTATTTTTCTCGAAAAACGTGTTTTTAGATTTTTTTTTGTGTACTCATACTTTTTAATGGTTTTTGACCCTCTGAGGAAAGAAGAAAAAACCAAGAGAGATAAAGAGAGAAAGATGGGGGAATAGAGATGAAGAAATAGAGAAGAAAGGATGAAACTGAGAGGGAAGGGAGATGGGAGACTCGAGAGCTTGAAAAACTCGGAAAAAAAAAATGAAACCTTGGTGGTCGAATCATTTGAGGTTTCTAAACTTTCAACCAAAGTTTCCAAGCTCTTAGTAAGTCCCTATGATCATCTCAAGCTAGAAACATGGAGGTTTGGATGTGGGGAAAATCTGGAAAGCAAGCTTGAAATTTGGCCGAAACTAATGAAGCATTTTCTAGAAAATCAAGGTGGTACAACTTCTAGAATTACGGAGAAACGCTCGGTTTGAGATTGAATTGTAAGGACAATGTGTGAGTGAACTTTCTTTTTATATGTTATGATGAATGCATAGTTAAATATTTTAATTTCTTATTTGCGTGATTTATGTTGAAAGGTTTGAATATGATTTCTAATTATTTTTTGACGATTTTCTAGATTTATTAATTGATTTCTGGACACGGTTATTTTACGGTATTGTGGAAACGGTGTTTTGGGCTCAAGCTTAGTTTGAAATACTATTTGACTTGGAATGTGAGTCAAGGGCTGTGTTGAAAGTAAAGTATGTGATTTAATCCATGGATTATGTCCAATATTGTTATGACGAGTTTCTCAGACAGTCGAAACTAGGGGCGTTTTCCAGACGACCGTAGTTCGGGGTGACTGTATTGTGTTTGTATTCCCAGACGGCTGAAGTTAGGGGTGTTTCCAGACGGCTGACGCTCGGGGGTGATTGTATTGTGATTGCTCTCAAGCAACTAAAACTCGGGGTGTTTCCCGGATGGCTGATGCTCGGGGGAGACAATGATTGGTTGTATTTGATATGATATTTGCGTTCAGACATTTTTTTTATAAATATGGATTTCGGAAAATGTGGACCACGAGCAGTTTACTTGTATTTTGTTATCTTGTGGAAGCATGAATACCGGGGCTGATTGAGAAGTGGAAGCATGATTGGTAAATCAGTATGAGTATCTTTTGTCCGACAAGTATTTAAGATAGTTTTGGTATTTTGGATTATTTACCAGACGAGAGTAGGATCATGCACGATTATTAATGCATTTTAGAAACATGTTCTGTGAGAACTTATATAATGCGATTAAAAATCACTATAAAAATCTCAAATTTCGGAAATTTAAAAGGAAACGAGGATATATAGATACTCTATTAGCTATGAGATAAGCTAGATGAAGACTACTAATTAGGTTTTTTCCATTTCCTGCATTTTGGGCTAGAATGTAGGATACGATGCACACTGTGGAACCCAAAATCATCCGAAAATTATGGAGCTGCCACGTGTCCCGTAATTCCCAAAAATGACCAAATTGCCCTTGGCAAATAACGCTGATCATTTGAAAAAACACCCGCACATTAAATAATCTATTTATCAGTTAAATACGTTATTTGATCGGGTTAAAGTCTCTGTAATATTGGTATTCTCCCCGAGAGTTAATTATCGTTATTCTTAATAATGGATAATTAATATTAATATTAAAATACAATAAATATCATTACTATCATGATGAGCCATCATTACAATTACTAAATAATATATTTAATAATAATATATTATTTACTAATTAAATATTCAACCGACCAATCAGAACGCTCCAAAGCTCCCAAGATTTTCCTATAAATAGCAAGACCCATTTCATTTCCAAGGTACGTTGGGTAACGACCCGTCCCAAATTCCTAGATTAGATTAGTGACTAATCACGATTAGTGAGGCTAATTCGTGATTAGTAGAGCGAAATCGGACGAACGGTGCGAAATGACCGTTTTGCCCCTGATGGTGGCAAAACGTTGACTTTTTAATCGGGCAGTCAAATGGACTTTGACTGATGACCGTGACGTAGTTCGTGACGTCACGAGTTCATAGACAGGTGACACGTTCAATTCCGACGTTCGAGGAAGAAGTTATGACGTTCGGAAGTTTAGGGGCATTTTGGTAATTTGGGTGAATAGGAGGTCAAAAGTTGACTTTTTGATCGGGAGGTCCGATGGCCGAGGGCCGAAGACCGTTACGTAGATAAGGACGATACGAATCCGTAGACAGGCGGCACGTCGAATTCGGACGTTCGACGGCGAAGTTACGGTTCACGGAAGTTCCCAGTTACTATTCACGACGGCACGTTTTACGAGACAAAAAGTGCAGTTTTGTCTCTAGTGGGCCCAGATATTTGTTCTGATCCCCAATGGATGAGTGACAAGTGTCACCCATCCAATGGACATCATTTTTCCTTCATGCATCTCACCTGCCTCTTCATCGATCATTCCTCTCCATTTCAAACCATTTTCACCCGATCCCATTTCACCCAAAATCCCAAAACCTTCATCCCTTATGATCTGAGGAACCAGGAGAGTGAGAGAGGAGGACTAGGACGGCAGCTGGTGGCTGGAACCGCCGTGGGCGGTGGCGGGAGCCCAAAACCCGATCGGGCACCCGGTAAGCCCGTTTTTCCTCATTTTTCGATGTGAGCATTATGGTTGGTTTTAAATGATTAGGGAATGATTATTAGGATGCTAGGAAGGTTTTAGGACGGTTTTGGTGAGGGTTAACGGCTGAGAAGCCGTGGGGGATCGATCGGAAAAATGGGACCGTGAGGTCCATTTCTAACCAAGGGGTTTCGGGTAGTTTTCTTAGGTTGTAAGGATTGGGATAGATTGGAAATGAGAAAATTGGAATTTAGAAATTGGAATGGAAGAAATCGGACCGAAAATGAGGGAGAATGAGGCCTGGACCGGTTACGCCGGTCCAGTTGCAGGGGTCGGACCGGATCGGTCGGTTCGGACCGGTCTGATCGAGGTAGGAGAAGCATTGTTCACCGGTGCGTGAGCCCACGCGCAGGGGCCTTTGGGCGGCGCGTGGCAGCGCGTGGTGGGGTTTCTGGGGATGTGTTCAACATACGAAATCTTCTATTCGATGTAACGAACATTTTGAGACTGGTTTCGTGTCAATCGGACACCGTCTCGATATGTTTCGGGGCATCGGAAGGTTTAGGTTCGGGATTAAAAATAGTTAAAAATACGGGAAAATTACGGGGCTTTGGTAGGAGGTTAATTAAGTAGTTAGTAACCTTCTATTACGATTTAGACAGGTTTGGGAGTCCCGGTGACGGTGATCGGCTCGGGGAGCCGTATGGCACGCAAATCGAGGCGGCAGCTCGGACGGTCTGTGAGTGGACCTTGTTTTCTAAATTGGTGCATGCATAAATGTTTATTATATGTTTTATTACTTGTTTGATGATGCCATGGGTGCATTTCTATGTGGTTACGTATAAGCACTATTTCGAGGTTTCGGCCTTGTACGGTGCTTATACGGGTCTGTATTTCTTTATTGATTTAAATGAAATGGTGTTGGATTTCTAAAAGGATAAACTCGGGTATGAGACCCATTTGGTTTTGTCTCGGGCATATGACCTCAGATATCGGGCACGGTGCCCAACTGATGTCCTATGTTCGGGTACGAGACCCAATCACTTTACGGTTTTGATTTCAGGTCAGGGAACCTTAAATGGATTCCCAGGTTCATGACGGTTTATGGGAACCGGCATGAACCCTTGTTATGTTATTACGGTACATGACGGTTTATGGGAACCGGCATGTTACCTGATTATGGATCTTATGGATTCATGACGGTTCAGGGGAACCGGTCATGAATGTTTATGTTATGTATATATATGTTCGTCTACCTTCCTTTACTTCTATTATCTCCTCCGGGGAGGGTCGTTGGCCTGGGTGGACCTCGGAGTAGTCACGGAGCACCGACTGAGTGGAGTCACCCCCCAGTTGGGTTCCTTACTCTCAAGAAGGCTATGATTACTATTACCTCGGGTAGGGTCAGTGGTCTGCGGAAATTGATCTTGACTTTGAGAAGACTCGGATTGAGACCTGGGTAGCACGCGCGTAGCTTTGGATACCGTGACAGGATTGGTTGTGTGACTTATATATATGTATGTGATGGATATATGATATATGATATGTGATGTGTACAGGTGTGCACAGGATTTGGGCAGTGGCCCGTATGGTCGTTTTTATTGTGGTCCTTTCGACCTTAGTTTATATCTGCTTTGGGCTTAGTCCCACATATGGTTTGTTTTGGATAAATGGTTTTCGAATGCATGCTTTTTAGTGGAGGGTACAAATGTCTTCTCGTTAAAATGTTTTTATAAACTCTTTGTTTTGTCCACTCACAGTTTTTAATGTTTTGACTGCCCTTCAGGTTGACATCGGATGTGGACTGTAGCAGAGACCGAGATATCACATGCATCCTCCGGATCCTGGCGTACTCTGATAGCCCGGGAGGGCAAAGGACGAAAATATCCCTTGTCTGACACTTCGTGTCAGACGGGAGCAGGGTCATCCCGCGCTAATCCCGGGGGGATTGGGATGGGTCCTGTCATTGATTCTTCGTTTCGAAGTATATCCCTTTCCTCTCTCAAAGCTAACTTAAGCATCGGAGTGTTCTTGGTTGAACAACCCCTCGGGTAAATCGATCGAAGCAACGATAGCTAATTGTTTGCTGTTTGCAGGAATTGTGAGGATTTTTCGCGACGAGTTCAATCTTTGATTCAACAATTGGTGCTTTCATTGAGAGCTATTGAGATATACTCAGAAGAAGCTCTCTCATTTGTTCATCGTTCATCTTTCTTCGTTCGTTGTTCATCGACATTGTTCGAAGATTTTGAACGTTGTTCATCACTCATCAAGAATTCGTTCATCGTTCATCTTTCTTCGTTCGTCGTTCATCGACATTGTTCGAAGATTTTGAACGTTTGTTCATCGTTCATCTACCTTCGTTCATCGTTCATCGACATTGTTCGAAGATTTTGAACGTTGTTCAAATCATCCATCAACAAGCTTTCCAACTCAAAATTCTTCGAATCAGCATGGCTAAGGTTCATCGATCCGTTCAGTCAGCCGGAGAAGGTGTTTCTGCCTCAACAGCTCAGAAGAGGAATGAAGCTCACATAGAAACTCCGGAGAAGCGCCCGGCTCAACCCAGGCGCGTGACCATAGAAGCGCCCATTGAGACACTCGAAGGAAGACCAACCTTCAACTTTGGAGCATTCCCCTCTCCGGCCAGCCAAATACCCCCGCCAGGGGAAGGAACTTCGGCTCTGCAACAGGCAGGCAGGAGGTTGATGGGAAGTACATCACGACATGATCAGCCCGCAGCAAACATGGTCCTAAGGGACTTCCTGGATGGGTATCATGACGTCGCAGGGAGAGGTCACCCCCAACCTGTCAGGACCCGTCCCAAATATCACCTCGATACTCGGGATGAACCCTGCTCCCGTCTGACAATCATACTTACAATACCAAAAAGAAACTTAATACAACTATAAGCATAACCATCAGACGAAGGAGTAAATATATACAACAGTAAGTCAGAGCATAGTTCTTCAAAATGGGCACCAAAAGTCCTACAAGTCTAAGTCCGCAACGGAAGAACGTCGGAAGCCCTATGCCTCGATCTCTGCCTCAACGTTCACCCCAGCGCTATCACCACGACCTGGAGGGAAAATTAAAAACAAAAGGTGTGAGTGGACCAAAAAGAATGAAAGTTTAAAACCGTTTTACCAACAATCAACGTAAGGAAATAAAATCCTTTATTCCCTCCGGTTAACAACCAGGCATGCCAATGGAGTAATAGAAAAATCATAATATGAAAAACATCATAAGAAACAGAGACACTATAAATACCATAAGAAACAGATACACTATAAAACATCATAAGAAACCAAAGTATAACCCGATCAAACCTGCTGGACCTATCCGAGTCTTTAAACTCAACCAGGCCTCACATATCAATCCGAGTCTTTAAACTCCCGAGTCTTTAAACTCAATAGGCCTATGGGGGTAATATCATAATATCCGAGTCTTTAAACTCCCGAGTCTTTAAACTCAATCCGGGCCCGTCCCCCATCAATATCAATCCGGGTCTTTAAACCCATATCCAGATCCAGCAAATCCAATCCATATCCAGTGTAAAACCAGTTCAAAATCCATCGCCAAATCCGAATTCGAAATCCCCGGTTCGAAGCCCTTCCGGCATTCAGAACCGACATTCCGAACCCAAATCCGGAAAATCCATTTCCATACTAAAAACCATAGGAAATCCCTAACCATGTTTCATAACCCATTTTCCATCATCAGAAAACAATTATAGGGTGAATTTCTCAAATATAGCACCAAAATCTGAAAACCGGCTTTTTCTCGAAAAACGTGTAAAACCCCGAAAATATCTCGAAAAACGTGCAAACATCTCAATCACGAATAACCATCATTTAAAACATAAAAACACACATAGAATCATAAAACAGTAAATTAAAACAGTTGGCATGCTCGGAAATAAGAAAGAGTCCACTCACAGTTTACGACACGTCACTCGCGCTCCGTGCGCTCCTCAACCGTCTCTGGTGTCTCCCGTCCTGTCAATAGATACCAAATAGGGTCACAATAACATCAAGGATACCTTCCCTATTTTCCCCACTTTTTCGGGAATTTAATAATATTTTAATCATAAACCCTAAACCGTACGGATTCCCGAACCATTCCGTAACACCGTCCGATTAACCCGAAAACTATACCATTGGACTCCTTAGGACATTTAGGACTAAACTCATGTTGGACGTTTAACCGGATTCCTTCCCACGCGCCCCCACGCGCCGCCCAAAGTGGCTGCGCGTGGGCCTCACGCGCCTGCTACAGTCACCTTCAACCTCGAGTCACCCGGTTCAACACAGTTGAACCGGCGTGACCGGTTCTCCGCCGTTCACCCACCGTTCTTCTCCATTTCAATCCCACTAGCTTCGTCCAGTTCCCTGCAATCAATCCCAGTCCTAAAATCCAGCAATCACGGCCTAGAACCCTTCGTCCTCAACCTCGAAAAAACTTGCCCGTGGCTCTGTTTTCCTTCCCGGCCGTCCACAGCTTCCCCCTTCACGGTGGTGATACCAGCACCACCCTAGGACCTTACTGAGTCCTACCCAATTCACAGAATCCGTCGATTCATCCCCGAAGTCCACGACTTCACGTTTAAAATCACGGCCAAAACAGAGTATTGGATACTCGCCGTCGAACCACCAGCCACCGTGAACCTCCCGTCACGGCAACCACCACAGACGACGCCTAAGACCTCCCTGAACAACACCCTGACCTCCTAATCCCTCGACTCTAAGCCCATCATCACGACTTTACAATTGAAAAAGCCACGAAAAACAGAGTAAACGGGCTTACCTTTCGATTCCGGCGCCGCCGTGAGAACCGTCACCCACCACCGTGCTCGTGGGACTCCCCTCAACCTCCTGCGTCTCCTACCGCCCTGGTTTGCCTCACCACACGACACAACAGCCTCCACCGTCCACGATCTCCTCTGTTTTCCTCAAACGTTCGCCGCACCACCACCGTGCCGCCGTGCACGATTCCAATCCCAAAACACGATCAGCACCTCACCCACGTCTCTCTGTCACTCTCACCAGTCACTCCTCACTCTCCCTAGCCTCTAGATCGATCACCGCCTCACTCAACCTTCTCTCTGTTTTCTGTGTTTCAAACCCAACACGGTTTGATTTTTGTACAAGGTGTGGCCGTGCACACTTGAGAATGGCCTGGAACCATCCAGCCACTCCCACGTGTCCAACATCCATAGGCCAGCCCCAAATATCTGCCACTTGCCCTTATCTGATTGGGCTGAGGAAAAATGACCAAAATGCCCCTCCTGCACAAAATTACCATTTTGCCCTTAGACTTTCCAGACCCGTATCTTTTCCGTCCGACGTCCGATGACAGCGTGCCGCCTGTCGTTGAACTCAGGACGTCGAGACCTATCCAACGGTCCTTGGTCTACGTGAAAATCACACATCCTCCAAAAAGTCAACATTTTCCCTTTTAGCTCAAAATTACGGTAACGCCCCCAACCTTCCGTACATCATAACTTTTCCTCCGGTTGTCCGAATCGAACCTGCCGCCTGTCTTCGGACTCGTGACGTCCTAACCTACGTCACGGTCAAGGGCTAACACTCATCCAATCCATATTACAAAAAGTCAACTTTTCGTTTACTATTCACAAGGGCAAAATCGTCCTTTTTACAAAACTTCACAGAAATTACATTTTTACCCTTCCCGTAGGTACGGGTTGTTACAATCTACCCCCCTAAAAAGAATTTCGTCCCCGAAATTCAGTGAAATAAATAAGGGTACTGTTCTCGCATCAAGGCCTCGGGTTCCCAAGTAGCTTCTTCAACCTGATGATTTCGCCACAATACCTTCACTAAGGGAACCGTCTTCCTTCGCAACACTTTATCCTTCCGATCCAGGATTGCAACAGGTTGCTCTTCAAAACTCAAGTCTTCCCTCAGTTCCACTGGTTGTGCTTCTAAAACATGCGAATCATCTCGAATATATTTCCGAAGCATAGAAACATGAAAGACATTATGTACCTTTTCCAAATCTGCTGGTAAGGCCAATCGATAAGCTACAGGACCAATCCGCTCCAAAATCTCATACGGTCCAATGTAACGAGGACTCAACTTCCCTCGTCTGCCAAATCGTACAATTCCTTTCCAAGGAGATAGCTTCAGGAAAACCCAGTCTCCAACAGCAAACTCCAAATCCCTGATCCTACGGTCAGCGTAGCTCTTTTGGCGGTCCTGCGCTGCCTTCAATCGATCCCTAATCAATACCACTTTTTCCTGAGTAAGCTCCACCAGCTCAGAAGTAGTCAACCTCCTCTCACCAACCTCAGTCCAACACAATGGAGTCCGACACTGCCGCCCATACAAAGCCTCGTAAGGAGCCATCCCAATGCTCTCCTGAAAACTATTATTATAAGCGAACTCCATCAAAGGCAGGTGTGATTCCCAAGTACCCTGAAACTGAAGCACACAAGCTCGCATCATATCCCCGAGAATCTGAATAGTCCGCTCAGACTGCCCATCAGTCTGAGGATGAAAAGCAGTACTGAAGTGTAATTTAGTCCCAAAAGCTTCCTGTAAGCTCTGCCAAAATCGAGAAGTGAATCTCGGATCTCTATCAGATACTATCGACTCCGGAGTCCCATGCAATCGAATAATCTCATTAATAAACAACTGTGCAAACTGTTCCAACCTGAAGTTCTCCCGTACTGGTAAGAAATGAGCAGACTTCGTAAGTCGATCCACAACAACCCATACACCATCGTGTCCCTTCGGTGTTCTCGGAAGCTTGAACACAAAATCCATAGTCAAGTAATCCCATTTCCACTCGGGAATCGGCAAAGGTTGCATTGCTCCATAAGGTCTCTGCCGCTCGGCTTTTACCTGTTGACAAATCAAACATCTACTGACATACTCTGCAATTTCACGTTTCATCCCTGACCACCAGTAATGCTCTCGCAGTGTACGATACATCTTGGTCCCACCGGGATGCATCGCATATGCTGAACAGTGAGCCTCATCCAGTATCACCTTCTTCAAGACTTCATCCTCAGGAACACACAACCGTCCATTCTTAACCAAGGCTCCATCCTCACGGATCTCAAAATCCTGTCTTTCTCCAGCCTCGACCTCAATCCGAATGATGCCCAGAATAGGGTCCTCAAACTGAGCATCAATCACCTGATCAATCAAAACGGGTCGCACATGGAAACTCGCTAGGAGGGCTCCCTGATCATCCACAGTCAACTCTACTCCCAACTTACGGAGTTCAACCAACAAAGGTAACCGTACTGTCCTCAAATGCGACAAAGAACCAGCTGACTTTCTGCTCAGAGCATCGGCTACCACATTAGCCTTCCCTGGATGATACTCAATAGTACAGTCGTAGTCCTTCAGTAACTCCAACCAACGGCGCTGTCTGAGGTTCAATTCCTTTTGAGTGAACAAATACTTCAAACTCTTGTGGTCCGTAAAAATTCTGCACTTCTCACCGTACAAGTAATGTCGCCAAATCTTCAATGCATGAACCACCGCAGCCAATTCCAAGTCATGTGTAGGGTAGTTCATCTCATGGGGTTTCAATTGCCGGGAAGCATAAGCAATCACTTTCCCGTGCTGCATCAAGACACAACCCAAACCTTGTAAAGAAGCGTCACTGTACACCTCGAACTCCCCACTATCGTCTGGAAGGGCTAACACAGGAGCAGATGTCAACCGCCTTTTAAGCTCCTGGAAACTCTGTTCACAGTTCTCATCCCACTCAAACCGAACTCCCTTCCGTGTCAACCTCGTCAACGGTGCTGCAAGAATAGAAAAACCCTCAATAAAACGCCGGTAATACCCTGCCAAACCCAGAAAACTCCGAATTTCCGTCACCGTCTTAGGCTGTTCCCAATTGGCTACCGCCTCAACTTTCTGAGGATCCACACGAATGCCCTCGGCCGAAATCACATGGCCAAGAAATCCAACACTGGTTAACCAGAACTGACACTTACTGAGCTTCGCATACAACTGATGCTCCCTCAACGTTTTAAGCACAATCCTCAGATGTTTCTCATGCGCCTTCGCACTCTTCGAATACACCAAAATATCATCAATGAAAACAATCACAAAACGATCCAAGTAGGGCCGGAACACTCGGTTCATAAGGTCCATAAAAGCTGCTGGGGCATTAGTCAAACCAAAAGGCATCACCACAAACTCATAGTGACCGTACCTGGTCCGGAAAGCTGTCTTCGGTATATCCTCCTCTTTAACCCGTAACTGGTGATAGCCGGAGCGAAGATCAATCTTCGAGAAATACTGTGCTCCCTTGAGCTGGTCAAACAAATCATCAATCCGGGGTAGGGGGTACTTATTCTGAATAGTTACCTTATTCAGTTGCCTGTAATCCACACACAACCTCAATCCTCCGTCCTTTTTCTTGACAAACAAAACAGGTGCTCCCCAAGGCGACGTACTCGGTCGAATAAATCCTATATCGACCAACTCTTGCAACTGGGCCTTAAGTTCCCTCAATTCGGCAGGTGCCATACGGTAAGGAGTCTGAGAAATAGGCTGTGTACCTGGTAGAAGCTCAATCGTAAACTCAAGATCTCGGTGTGGGGGTAATCCTGGCAACTCCTCGGGAAAAACATCGGGAAACTCCCGTACCACTGGTATCTCCTCCGCCCTCTCTGGCGTAGCACGCGTATCCACCACATGAGCTATGTAACCCTGGCACCCCTTCCGTAACAGTTTACTAGCCTCGAGTGCCGAAATAACTCCCGTAGGAAGTGCACGCTGATCCCCCTGAAATGTAGTCTCTGGTAATCCGGGACTCCGAAAAGTCACTCTCCTATCGAAACATTCGATAGAAGCATGATGTCTCGTCAACCAGTCCATACCCAAGATCACATCAAAGTCCCGTAAATCCAAGAGTAACAAATCTGCCAGTAACTCCACCTGGCCTACCATTACCGGACACTCTCTCAAAACTTGAGTCACTACCAACACCTCCCCAGTAGGTGTACTCACTCCTAACGCACAATCCAAAGTAGACACCTCCCTTTCCTTAACCAGACTACAACTCCGAGCTACAAATGAATGGGTAGCCCCGGGATCTATCAAAGCAAAAACAGTGTGACCAAGTATGGTGAGTGTACCTGTCACCACTCCCGGTGCTGACCTAGCCTCCTGCTGAGTCATCGCAAAAACTCGCGCCTGTGGTCCCGACGACCTACCGCGCCCTCTCGAACTGCTCGTGGCACCACCGCCACCCCTAGGGCCTACCGCCCCTGATACTGATGCAGTACTCCGCCCGGGTTCTGCTGCACCTCTGCCTGCTCCACCCTCTGGAACTAACAATGGGCACTCCCGACGGAAATGTCCTCGCTCCCCACAGTAGAAGCAAGTGTCTCTACCGGGTCCACCGGTATGCCTCCCTGTCGAAGCCACTGAAGTCGCACTCGCCTGAGGAGTCGGCTGTGACCTAGCTCCTCGAAATCCTGAGCCCTGGAAACTGCCTGGTCTACCATACCGGGCTCCACCAGCCGATAGTGATCCACCAAAATTACCCCGTTTCGGGGGCCTCTGACTCGATGCTCCTGGGAATGACTGCTCTCGGCGTCGAACACGATTATTAATGCATTTTAGAAACATGTTCTGTGAGAACTTATATAATGCGATTAAAAATCACTATAAAAATCTCAAATTTCGGAAATTTAAAAGGAAACGAGGATATATAGATACTCTATTAGCTATGAGATAAGCTAGATGAAGACTACTAATTAGGTTTTTTCCATTTCCTGCATTTTGGGCTAGAATGTAGGATACGATGCACACTGTGGAACCCAAAATCATCCGAAAATTATGGAGCTGCCACGTGTCCCGTAATTCCCAAAAATGACCAAATTGCCCTTGGCAAATAACGCTGATCATTTGAAAAAACACCCGCACATTAAATAATCTATTTATCAGTTAAATACGTTATTTGATCGGGTTAAAGTCTCTGTAATATTGGTATTCTCCCCGAGAGTTAATTATCGTTATTCTTAATAATGGATAATTAATATTAATATTAAAATACAATAAATATCATTACTATCATGATGAGCCATCATTACAATTACTAAATAATATATTTAATAATAATATATTATTTACTAATTAAATATTCAACCGACCAATCAGAACGCTCCAAAGCTCCCAAGATTTTCCTATAAATAGCAAGACCCATTTCATTTCCAAGGTACGTTGGGTAACGACCCGTCCCAAATTCCTAGATTAGATTAGTGACTAATCACGATTAGTGAGGCTAATTCGTGATTAGTAGAGCGAAATCGGACGAACGGTGCGAAATGACCGTTTTGCCCCTGATGGTGGCAAAACGTTGACTTTTTAATCGGGCAGTCAAATGGACTTTGACTGATGACCGTGACGTAGTTCGTGACGTCACGAGTTCATAGACAGGTGACACGTTCAATTCCGACGTTCGAGGAAGAAGTTATGACGTTCGGAAGTTTAGGGGCATTTTGGTAATTTGGGTGAATAGGAGGTCAAAAGTTGACTTTTTGATCGGGAGGTCCGATGGCCGAGGGCCGAAGACCGTTACGTAGATAAGGACGATACGAATCCGTAGACAGGCGGCACGTCGAATTCGGACGTTCGACGGCGAAGTTACGGTTCACGGAAGTTCCCAGTTACTATTCACGACGGCACGTTTTACGAGACAAAAAGTGCAGTTTTGTCTCTAGTGGGCCCAGATATTTGTTCTGATCCCCAATGGATGAGTGACAAGTGTCACCCATCCAATGGACATCATTTTTCCTTCATGCATCTCACCTGCCTCTTCATCGATCATTCCTCTCCATTTCAAACCATTTTCACCCGATCCCATTTCACCCAAAATCCCAAAACCTTCATCCCTTATGATCTGAGGAACCAGGAGAGTGAGAGAGGAGGACTAGGACGGCAGCTGGTGGCTGGAACCGCCGTGGGCGGTGGCGGGAGCCCAAAACCCGATCGGGCACCCGGTAAGCCCGTTTTTCCTCATTTTTCGATGTGAGCATTATGGTTGGTTTTAAATGATTAGGGAATGATTATTAGGATGCTAGGAAGGTTTTAGGACGGTTTTGGTGAGGGTTAACGGCTGAGAAGCCGTGGGGGATCGATCGGAAAAATGGGACCGTGAGGTCCATTTCTAACCAAGGGGTTTCGGGTAGTTTTCTTAGGTTGTAAGGATTGGGATAGATTGGAAATGAGAAAATTGGAATTTAGAAATTGGAATGGAAGAAATCGGACCGAAAATGAGGGAGAATGAGGCCTGGACCGGTTACGCCGGTCCAGTTGCAGGGGTCGGACCGGATCGGTCGGTTCGGACCGGTCTGATCGAGGTAGGAGAAGCATTGTTCACCGGTGCGTGAGCCCACGCGCAGGGGCCTTTGGGCGGCGCGTGGCAGCGCGTGGTGGGGTTTCTGGGGATGTGTTCAACATACGAAATCTTCTATTCGATGTAACGAACATTTTGAGACTGGTTTCGTGTCAATCGGACACCGTCTCGATATGTTTCGGGGCATCGGAAGGTTTAGGTTCGGGATTAAAAATAGTTAAAAATACGGGAAAATTACGGGGCTTTGGTAGGAGGTTAATTAAGTAGTTAGTAACCTTCTATTACGATTTGGACAGGTTTGGGAGTCCCGGTGACGGTGATCGGCTCGGGGAGCCGTATGGCACGCAAATCGAGGCGGCAGCTCGGACGGTCTGTGAGTGGACCTTGTTTTCTAAATTGGTGCATGCATAAATGTTTATTATATGTTTTATTACTTGTTTGATGATGCCATGGGTGCATTTCTATGTGGTTACGTATAAGCACTATTTCGAGGTTTCGGCCTTGTACGGTGCTTATACGGGTCTGTATTTCTTTATTGATTTAAATGAAATGGTGTTGGATTTCTAAAAGGATAAACTCGGGTATGAGACCCATTTGGTTTTGTCTCGGGCATATGACCTCAGATATCGGGCACGGTGCCCAACTGATGTCCTATGTTCGGGTACGAGACCCAATCACTTTACGGTTTTGATTTCAGGTCAGGGAACCTTAAATGGATTCCCAGGTTCATGACGGTTTATGGGAACCGGCATGAACCCTTGTTATGTTATTACGGTACATGACGGTTTATGGGAACCGGCATGTTACCTGATTATGGATCTTATGGATTCATGACGGTTCAGGGGAACCGGTCATGAATGTTTATGTTATGTATATATATGTTCGTCTACCTTCCTTTACTTCTATTATCTCCTCCGGGGAGGGTCGTTGGCCTGGGTGGACCTCGGAGTAGTCACGGAGCACCGACTGAGTGGAGTCACCCCCCAGTTGGGTTCCTTACTCTCAAGAAGGCTATGATTACTATTACCTCGGGTAGGGTCAGTGGTCTGCGGAAATTGATCTTGACTTTGAGAAGACTCGGATTGAGACCTGGGTAGCACGCGCGTAGCTTTGGATACCGTGACAGGATTGGTTGTGTGACTTATATATATGTATGTGATGGATATATGATATATGATATGTGATGTGTACAGGTGTGCACAGGATTTGGGCAGTGGCCCGTATGGTCGTTTTTATTGTGGTCCTTTCGACCTTAGTTTATATCTGCTTTGGGCTTAGTCCCACATATGGTTTGTTTTGGATAAATGGTTTTCGAATGCATGCTTTTTAGTGGAGGGTACAAATGTCTTCTCGTTAAAATGTTTTTATAAACTCTTTGTTTTGTCCACTCACAGTTTTTAATGTTTTGACTGCCCTTCAGGTTGACATCGGATGTGGACTGTAGCAGAGACCGAGATATCACATGCATCCTCCGGATCCTGGCGTACTCTGATAGCCCGGGAGGGCAAAGGACGAAAATATCCCTTGTCTGACACTTCGTGTCAGACGGGAGCAGGGTCATCCCGCGCTAATCCCGGGGGGATTGGGATGGGTCCTGTCATTGATTCTTCGTTTCGAAGTATATCCCTTTCCTCTCTCAAAGCTAACTTAAGCATCGGAGTGTTCTTGGTTGAACAACCCCTCGGGTAAATCGATCGAAGCAACGATAGCTAATTGTTTGCTGTTTGCAGGAATTGTGAGGATTTTTCGCGACGAGTTCAATCTTTGATTCAACAATTGGTGCTTTCATTGAGAGCTATTGAGATATACTCAGAAGAAGCTCTCTCATTTGTTCATCGTTCATCTTTCTTCGTTCGTTGTTCATCGACATTGTTCGAAGATTTTGAACGTTGTTCATCACTCATCAAGAATTCGTTCATCGTTCATCTTTCTTCGTTCGTCGTTCATCGACATTGTTCGAAGATTTTGAACGTTTGTTCATCGTTCATCTACCTTCGTTCATCGTTCATCGACATTGTTCGAAGATTTTGAACGTTGTTCAAATCATCCATCAACAAGCTTTCCAACTCAAAATTCTTCGAATCAGCATGGCTAAGGTTCATCGATCCGTTCAGTCAGCCGGAGAAGGTGTTTCTGCCTCAACAGCTCAGAAGAGGAATGAAGCTCACATAGAAACTCCGGAGAAGCGCCCGGCTCAACCCAGGCGCGTGACCATAGAAGCGCCCATTGAGACACTCGAAGGAAGACCAACCTTCAACTTTGGAGCATTCCCCTCTCCGGCCAGCCAAATACCCCCGCCAGGGGAAGGAACTTCGGCTCTGCAACAGGCAGGCAGGAGGTTGATGGGAAGTACATCACGACATGATCAGCCCGCAGCAAACATGGTCCTAAGGGACTTCCTGGATGGGTATCATGACGTCGCAGGGAGAGGTCACCCCCAACCTGTCAGGACCCGTCCCAAATATCACCTCGATACTCGGGATGAACCCTGCTCCCGTCTGACAATCATACTTACAATACCAAAAAGAAACTTAATACAACTATAAGCATAACCATCAGACGAAGGAGTAAATATATACAACAGTAAGTCAGAGCATAGTTCTTCAAAATGGGCACCAAAAGTCCTACAAGTCTAAGTCCGCAACGGAAGAACGTCGGAAGCCCTATGCCTCGATCTCTGCCTCAACGTTCACCCCAGCGCTATCACCACGACCTGGAGGGAAAATTAAAAACAAAAGGTGTGAGTGGACCAAAAAGAATGAAAGTTTAAAACCGTTTTACCAACAATCAACGTAAGGAAATAAAATCCTTTATTCCCTCCGGTTAACAACCAGGCATGCCAATGGAGTAATAGAAAAATCATAATATGAAAAACATCATAAGAAACAGAGACACTATAAATACCATAAGAAACAGATACACTATAAAACATCATAAGAAACCAAAGTATAACCCGATCAAACCTGCTGGACCTATCCGAGTCTTTAAACTCAACCAGGCCTCACATATCAATCCGAGTCTTTAAACTCCCGAGTCTTTAAACTCAATAGGCCTATGGGGGTAATATCATAATATCCGAGTCTTTAAACTCCCGAGTCTTTAAACTCAATCCGGGCCCGTCCCCCATCAATATCAATCCGGGTCTTTAAACCCATATCCAGATCCAGCAAATCCAATCCATATCCAGTGTAAAACCAGTTCAAAATCCATCGCCAAATCCGAATTCGAAATCCCCGGTTCGAAGCCCTTCCGGCATTCAGAACCGACATTCCGAACCCAAATCCGGAAAATCCATTTCCATACTAAAAACCATAGGAAATCCCTAACCATGTTTCATAACCCATTTTCCATCATCAGAAAACAATTATAGGGTGAATTTCTCAAATATAGCACCAAAATCTGAAAACCGGCTTTTTCTCGAAAAACGTGTAAAACCCCGAAAATATCTCGAAAAACGTGCAAACATCTCAATCACGAATAACCATCATTTAAAACATAAAAACACACATAGAATCATAAAACAGTAAATTAAAACAGTTGGCATGCTCGGAAATAAGAAAGAGTCCACTCACAGTTTACGACACGTCACTCGCGCTCCGTGCGCTCCTCAACCGTCTCTGGTGTCTCCCGTCCTGTCAATAGATACCAAATAGGGTCACAATAACATCAAGGATACCTTCCCTATTTTCCCCACTTTTTCGGGAATTTAATAATATTTTAATCATAAACCCTAAACCGTACGGATTCCCGAACCATTCCGTAACACCGTCCGATTAACCCGAAAACTATACCATTGGACTCCTTAGGACATTTAGGACTAAACTCATGTTGGACGTTTAACCGGATTCCTTCCCACGCGCCCCCACGCGCCGCCCAAAGTGGCTGCGCGTGGGCCTCACGCGCCTGCTACAGTCACCTTCAACCTCGAGTCACCCGGTTCAACACAGTTGAACCGGCGTGACCGGTTCTCCGCCGTTCACCCACCGTTCTTCTCCATTTCAATCCCACTAGCTTCGTCCAGTTCCCTGCAATCAATCCCAGTCCTAAAATCCAGCAATCACGGCCTAGAACCCTTCGTCCTCAACCTCGAAAAAACTTGCCCGTGGCTCTGTTTTCCTTCCCGGCCGTCCACAGCTTCCCCCTTCACGGTGGTGATACCAGCACCACCCTAGGACCTTACTGAGTCCTACCCAATTCACAGAATCCGTCGATTCATCCCCGAAGTCCACGACTTCACGTTTAAAATCACGGCCAAAACAGAGTATTGGATACTCGCCGTCGAACCACCAGCCACCGTGAACCTCCCGTCACGGCAACCACCACAGACGACGCCTAAGACCTCCCTGAACAACACCCTGACCTCCTAATCCCTCGACTCTAAGCCCATCATCACGACTTTACAATTGAAAAAGCCACGAAAAACAGAGTAAACGGGCTTACCTTTCGATTCCGGCGCCGCCGTGAGAACCGTCACCCACCACCGTGCTCGTGGGACTCCCCTCAACCTCCTGCGTCTCCTACCGCCCTGGTTTGCCTCACCACACGACACAACAGCCTCCACCGTCCACGATCTCCTCTGTTTTCCTCAAACGTTCGCCGCACCACCACCGTGCCGCCGTGCACGATTCCAATCCCAAAACACGATCAGCACCTCACCCACGTCTCTCTGTCACTCTCACCAGTCACTCCTCACTCTCCCTAGCCTCTAGATCGATCACCGCCTCACTCAACCTTCTCTCTGTTTTCTGTGTTTCAAACCCAACACGGTTTGATTTTTGTACAAGGTGTGGCCGTGCACACTTGAGAATGGCCTGGAACCATCCAGCCACTCCCACGTGTCCAACATCCATAGGCCAGCCCCAAATATCTGCCACTTGCCCTTATCTGATTGGGCTGAGGAAAAATGACCAAAATGCCCCTCCTGCACAAAATTACCATTTTGCCCTTAGACTTTCCAGACCCGTATCTTTTCCGTCCGACGTCCGATGACAGCGTGCCGCCTGTCGTTGAACTCAGGACGTCGAGACCTATCCAACGGTCCTTGGTCTACGTGAAAATCACACATCCTCCAAAAAGTCAACATTTTCCCTTTTAGCTCAAAATTACGGTAACGCCCCCAACCTTCCGTACATCATAACTTTTCCTCCGGTTGTCCGAATCGAACCTGCCGCCTGTCTTCGGACTCGTGACGTCCTAACCTACGTCACGGTCAAGGGCTAACACTCATCCAATCCATATTACAAAAAGTCAACTTTTCATTTACTATTCACAAGGGCAAAATCGTCCTTTTTACAAAACTTCATAGAAATTACATTTTTACCCTTCCCGTAGGTACGGGTTGTTACACAACCCCCCCAGGATATCTTGGCACAACAAGTTGAAAGGTTGAGCAACCAAGTTCAACTTCAGTCAGAACTCTTGCAACAACTCCTAGCAGGGAAACCAGTCCAGGAGCAGGATAGACGTTCCACGTCACGTGGAAGACAAGAGAATGCCCAAAGACGTCTTGAGAAAGAACAAGTCCGCTGCCAAAAAATGTCACGAGATACTTCGCTAAGCGACTCTGGAGAAGAAAGTCACGCTCGTCAAGCGATGAGCCCACAACGCCAAAAGCCATTAGTACGTGAACGGCTAGGAGGTAGGGTTGAGGCAACCACACGGGCAGGGCTCTCGCATCGTTCACATGGGAGTAGGGGGCAACTGCAGGCTCTATATGAAGACCTAAGACAATCTGTCCACGACAGTGAAGGTGAAGATGAGGCCTACTCCCCTACGCGATCCTAGAGATCGAAGGAGGAGGCCTATGGAGGTTCTCGACGAATAGCACAACGGAACTCATCGCCTCAGCACGGCGCGTTACGGGCTAATGATGTTCAAAAGATGCTGGACAGGCACCTTCGTGCTCAGCGAGGTGGCGATCTAGAGGACGATCTACGTCGCCAAATACAGCTCTCTACACCCTTTGTAAGGGATATCGAGGAAGAGCCATTCCCCCAGAGGTTCGCAACGCCGAACTTTACTCCATTCAAAGGAGCCTCCGATCCGGTAAAACACATAGATTATTACCGAGGAGTCATGGTCCCCCACAGATCTAACGATGCACTTATGTGCAAAGTTTTTCAGGCTTCTCTTCAAGGCCAAGCCATGACTTGGTTCAATCATCTCCCCCCGAGGTCGATTGAGTCCTTTGAAGAGTTGGCCCTGGCATTTGTGAAAGAATACGCACAACTTCGGACAATCGAGGTGAAAGATGACCATCTTTTCTCTATCCGAAAAAGAACAAAAGATACTCTGCGACAATATATACGGAGATTTTGCGAAGAGAAGTCTCGCATTGTCGGCTGTAGTGACCTTGTTGCAGCAATGGCATTCAAACAAGGACTTCCTTGAGACAGCCAGCTTTACGGGGACATCGTCATGAGCAATGCACGAAGTCTCACCAAAATACTTTCGCTAGCAGAGCGACATGCAAGTTGGGAGGACGAGAAGAACGCCACCCAAGCTCAAGACCATGCCGGGGCTAATGAGAAGACCCCCAAAAAAGAGGAGTCCCATGGAAAGTTTGCGGCTGGAAAAACCAACAAGCGCAAAGCAGGACAACCTTCCCAAACACCGGCTGAAGGGAAACCTAATTTTCAGCTATCTTTGCCAATCCATCAGATCCACAATGAAATTAAGGACAAACCATGGTTCAAGAAGCCGGAACCAGTCAAAGGAGATCAGGAGAAGGCAGATAAAACGAAGTGGTGTGCTTTCCATGAGTGCTATGGGCACAACATCGGAAAATGCATATCTTTCGAGAGATATCTCCGAAATCTCATCAAGGAAGGGCATTGCACTGAGTACGTCAAGGGGAAGGCTGTGGATCGACCTGCTGACAAAGGACCAAAGGAACCTGCAGCCAAGGTGATTCGCATCAACACCATTATGGCTGAATCGGAATTGCTAGGAACCACTTCCAAACAGAAAAAGAGAAAAATACGAGATGCACTTGCCATCTCTCAAGTCTCCCAAGTTACCAGCCCCGGGGTGGGCAACGACCTTGTCATTGGTTTCTCTTTAAGGGACAAGGAGGGACTTGATTGTCCGCATGATGATGCATTAGTCGTATCAATTCAGATCGCTCATGCTCAGGTTGACCGGATACACGTGGATGAAGGGAGTGCGGCAAATATCCTCAGCCTAGATGCAGTACGCAGGATGGGGTTAGAAGGCCTCGCAGTAAAAGGAGTTGTCCCTCTCCGAGGTTTCAATGGGTCAACCAGTATGACCGTAGGTACTCTCCAGCTTGATGTACATTCGAACCCCGTTGTCACGGCTCAGACCTTTTACATCATGGACGAGTACTCTCCATACAATGGAATCCTCGGAAGGCCATGGCTTCACAAAATCCTCGCAACCACATCAAGCCTTTACCAGAGGATTAGATTCCCTATTCCTGGTGGTGGAATCGGAGAAATCAGGGGCGATCAGACGATGGCTCGACGGTGCCTCACCGAAGGGCTAAAGGAGGTCAAGGCGGCAGAATTCATTCCCCAGGCAGGATCATCCACTGGGGGCAAGTTTTCTTCTTCATCTTCCAAATAGCAACTAATCGCGGGTCAAGATCCTGACGTTCACGAGGAACCATCAGCCCCGGAAGGGTGGCAACCGGAAGATGACGTCATCCTCGTTCAACTTGACCCTCGACATCCTGAGCAAGAGGCCCGTATTGGCGCCCGGTTGAACGACATAGAAAAGGAAGAACTCATAGCCTTCCTACGTGAGGAGAAAGAAGTTTTTGCTTGGTCTCCGTCAGACATGCCAGGGATTGACCCTACCGTCGCTAGCCACAAGCTACACGTCAATCCCCACCACAAGCCGGTCAAGCAGAAAAGACGCAATTTTTCCCCGGAGAAAATTGCTATCATCCAAGAGGAGATTGACAAGTTACTCGTTGCTGGATCCATTGAAGAAGTTCCGCACTCTGAATGGCTAGCAAATGTCGTGCTTGTCAAGAAAAAGGAAGTTGGACGGTGGAGAGTTTGTGTTGATTACACCGACCTCAATCTCGCGTGCCCAAAGGATCATTATCCTCTACCTAGAATTGATCTCTTAGTGGACTCAACTGCAGGAAATGAGCTACTGAGCTTCCTGGACGCATACTCAGGCTATAATCATATTTTCATGCACGAAGGCGACAAGGACAAAACTGCCTTCGTCTTCGACCGAGGTGTGTACTGCTACAAGGTCATGCCATTTGGCCTCAAGAATGCAGGGGCAACGTACCAGAGGCTCGTCAATCGGATGTTCAAGGATCTCATCGGCAAGACCATGGAGGTCTATGTGGATGACATCATGGTCAAAGGAGAAAAACGAGGGGATCATATCGCCAACTTGCGAGAAACCTTCAACTTGCTGAAGAAGTATAAAATGAAGCTCAACCCTCAGAAATGTACTTTCGGAGTATCAGCAGGGAAGTTCTTAGGATACCTTGTGACTCAGCGTGGGATCGAAGCAAACCCAAAGCAAATCAAGGCAATACTCGAGATGAAATCCCCATCAAGTCTGAAAGAGATTCAAAGTCTCACTGGACGAGCGGCACCATTGAATAGATTCCTGTCCAAATCTACTAACCGGTGTTGACCTTTCTTCCAAGCAGTAAAGAAGGCATCCAGGGATAAGTGGGATGAAGGTTGCGAGAAAGCATTTCAAGATCTCAAAACCTACTTGACATCTCCACCATTGCTATCGAAGCCCAAAGATAACGAGGACCTGTTCCTGTATCTGGGAGTTTCAGATGTTGCTGTAAGCTCTGCACTTATCCGGGAAGAAAATGGGGTCCAACTTCCTGTATTTTACACATCCAAAGCCCTCCTTGATGCTGAGACACGATACCCAAAATTTGAAAGGTTGATTCTGGCATTACTAGTTACCACAAAGAAACTGAGGCCATACTTTCAAGCTCATCGGGTGATCGTCATGACCGAATATCCGCTCCGTTCATTACTTCATGCACCCGATGCATCGACACGGGTAATGAAATGGGCCATCGGGTTGAGTCAGCATGATTTACTCTATCGTCCACGAACAGCTGTCAAAGGCCAGACCTTAGCAGATTTTGTTGTGGAATTCACACCAGCGTCACTGGAAGAGGACAATAAGCTTGGCAAAACCCCCGGGGCCATCAACACTTCTCTGCCACGGAATCAAGAAGCCATTTCTTCTTCCCTACAACCCTCAACTTCCAATCCTCTATGGAAGCTCTTTGTTGACGGTTCCTCGAACCAGAAGGGGGCAGGAGCAGGGATTGTCCTTATCACTCCAGATGGCTCAATAATGGAGCAGGCAGTACAGTTCGGGTTCAAAGCCTCAAACAACGAGGCAGAGTATGAGGCTTTGATTTGCGGGCTCACACTCGCCATGGAGTTGAGAATCAAACGCCTCGCTATTCATTCAGATTCACAATTGATTACTAACCAATCGATCGGTGAATATGCTGCACGAGATGCAAGGATGCTCAGATATAATAACAAGGTCCAGGAAATGCTTACCTTTTTCCCGGTTTTTACCTTTCATCAACTTCCACGAGCAGAAAATACACAAGCAGATGCATTAGCCAATCTAGGATCATCACTTGACTTTCGTTTCAAGCGCTCAATCCCAATTGAATATCTCGAGCAGAGGAGTATTGATTTGAGGGAGATCGAAGTGAGGCAAATTAATTCATCTCCAAACTGGCAAGATCCTTTCCTCAACTATCTGGAGCATGGAATATTGCCTGATGAACGATTAGAGGCCCGCAAAGTCCAGATGAAAGCCGTGCGATACTATGTCGATAGGGGCCGACTCTTTCGAAAGAGCTTCACAGGACCAAACTTGTTATGCTTGAGGCATCCAGAAACATTAAAAGTCTTGGCAGAAGTTCATGAAGGGCATTGTGGAAATCATTCCGGAGGAAGATCGCTTGCTCAAAAGACGCTTAGTGCAGGATTTTACTGGCCTACTCTACGCCAGGAAGCACTGCAATATGCCCAGAAATGCGACAAATGTCAAAGGTTCAAGCCTAATCAGTTGGCACCACCAGAAGAGTTGCATGCACAGGTAAGCCCTTGCCCATTCATGCAATGGGGACTTGACATCGTTGGACCGCTCCCAAGCACTCAAATCCCAAGCAAGAAGTATTTGATTGTCGCCATGGACTACTTCACTAAGTGGGTGGAGGCAAAAGACTTGGCCACCATAACCCAGGCTGATGTCCAAAAATTCATCTGGAGCCAGATTATCTGCCGATTTGGGCTCCCCAAGGTCATTCTAACAGACAATGGGACTCAGTTCACTGGCGCCATAATCAACGAGTTCTTCGAATTTTGGAAAATCAAGCATTTCACTTCAACCGCATATTACCCCCAGGGTAATGGCCAAGCAGAAGCTTCAAACAAAATGATCCTTGACTGTATCAAGAAGCGACTTGATGATAAGAAAGGCTTGTGGGAGGAGGAGTTGGATGGCACGCTCTGGGCATACCGTACCACTCCGCATCGAGCAACAGGAGAGTCTCCATTCACCCTCGCATACGACACTGACGCTGTCATTCCTCCACATGTTATTGTCCCGGCACCCTTCACCGAGCTCGATGATCCAGTAGTCAACTCCATCGCTCTGAGAACTTCACTTGATCTCAGTGAGGAATTAAGAGAGCAAGTGGTGAAACGTATCTCCAGCTACCAGCAGCAAGTGAGAAGCTCCTATAACAAGAAGGCTCGACTCCGGCACTTTCTCCTAGGTGACCTTGTTCTCAAGAAGAAGTTTGCGGCACCCAATCGTCCGGGGTCTCAAAAACTCAAATCCCCATGGGAAGGACCTTACCGAATCTACCAAGTAGGCGGAAAAGGAAGCTATACCTTGGAGACCATGGACGGGAAGTTAGTGAGTGGTTCCATGAACGCTCATCACCTTCGAAAATATTATGTGTAATGCAAACTAGAGCTCAATAATAAAGCTAGTCATTGTTTGGTACCAAATAAAGACTTTATTCCCCCAGGAAGAACTCAAGCCTTCCTTCAGGAAGCACCTCAAGCCTTCCTCTTAGGAAGCACCTCAAGCCTTCCATCAGGAAGCACCTCAAGCCTTCCTCTTAGGAAGCACCTCAAGCCTTCCTCTTAGGAAGCACCCTAAGCCTTCCTCTTGGAAGCTCCCTAAGTCTTCTCCATTGAAACACTTCAAGCCTTCTCTTAAGAAGTACAAGCCCTTCCCTGAAGGCATCATTCCAAAAGAATTAATCATCTAAACGTCACAAGTTATTTAGAACTCACTGTTATACACACATGGTTGCAGTTAAGGCATATAAACGAGCTCACGCCAATGCATTGACAGGCATTTAAAAGTGTTCGCTTCGACACATAACATATAAGAAAGTTAAACACTGGCGTTTCAACAATTAAACTTAAGTGATTCTTCTTATTTATTCATTTGGTGGGTGTTTGGCAAATCACATGACGACTGCTCACACCAGTTGTACAATACATAAAAAACACAGGAAAAAGCCAACATACACATAAATAGGAACTATGGGGGCAAATCTTCAAATCCCATCGTGTTTCTAAACTCTTCCCACTCTTCTGCTGAAAGTAGGGAAGCATCATGAAACAATGAATCAGCAGTCTCAGGGGCAGCTTCCTTCCTGGTCCCGGTCTCGGGCTCTGGGTCAGGTACCGGAACAAGCTCAAACTCTTGCCCCAACTCTGGTTCCCGCTCTTTGGTGGTGACCCCGCTGTAACTTGCCATGTCCAACTTTTGTGCATCAGTGGGTCTTTGGCACAAAGTTGTGGGGGCATACGGTGATAGTAAATGATCATGTTCCAGGAGCCTTCCCACTTTCAGACTCTGGATCTCTACCTCCAACAGTCTGATTGTTTCCTCTGAGTCCTGCAACTTTCTGCGCAGCAAAGAGAGCTCACTTTGAGCAGTATCTCGCTCCTTTTCTATTCGAATCCTCTCTGCACGGCTCTCCTCCAGCTCGCCCACTTTAACTTCCAATGAATGGATTCTTCCAACCAGAACTTCGTTGTTCCGACTAGAGTGGTCTCGGGCTTCTCGAAGACGTTTACATTCGCTCTTCATTCGCTCGTTTTCACCTTCCAAACCAACATTTCCACGAAGCCTGTCAACCAATTTATGGGCCCCAGCTTTCGCAATCCTAAGGTCTCGGACTACCTTGTCGAAAGCCCCTTGCGAAACAGTTTTTTGACTGTCCTCCGTTAGGATGGGGGCACCTATCACATCAGGGATCTTGGATGATCCCCGTGTCTCCCCCACTGTTCGATCTGGGCCTTCATCTCTCAACCCTCGAGGAGCTGGGTAGTGGGAGGTAGGAATCACCTTCAGCCTCTTAAGTTGTTTGGCTGCACACTCACAAGGACCGTCTGAAGCCTTACGTTTGCTAGATGATTCCGTAGGACTAGAGCGGTCAGGCTTGGAATGAAGCTGCTCGGCATGCTTTTTCTCCAAGGAACCAATGGGTCTTTGCTTATCATTCCTCTTCTGGATAACGGGTTTCTTCAGCCGAAGTGGAGCACTCAACCACTCCTTGATTAGGATGTCTGAGGGCCTCCCGCCATTCGAATCCCTAAGTGGAGAAAGTAGCCAACTCATGTCTCGGAACTCTGGGGGAATTTTTAGGACCATGTCGATCTTTTTGAGATCAGGATGACCTTCAAACCCGCTATACAACTCATCAAACGAGCGGAAGTTTGAGGCAATCCTCAGGTCCGGGGAGGCGTGTTTGTCCCATGCACCGCCAACTTCGATACAGTTAACTCTGTACGTGCTGTCATTGAATTCCGTCCTCAAAAATAGCTCCACTTTAGGTACGACCCGAGAAAACCGACCGCCGGTAACTCCGTTGTGCGACACGGAATAGCAATGCCAGAATTCATCTTCCGTGAGTCCCAGGCTAAAGAACCTGTTCAACTTCTCAAAACACATCACGTGTCGATAAGCATCAACGTCCAGTTGAGCAGGGCTGCATCCCATCCGGCCAATAATCTTGGAGAAAAATTTCGAGAACGGGAATTTGAAACCCCATCCAATAGTCAAAGGGTGGAATTTAGTCCACCGACCGCCAACAGGGTTTTTTCCTCTCCTATGCTTAAGAGCCTTCATGGAAGAACATCTGTCGCCAAGCTCCACAAAAACATTGTCTGGAAAAGCAATTTGGTTGCGAGCCTTCCACTCCTTGAAGTCTTCAGGCTTCTCAAACTCCATATCTTTCCCTCGGAATGGACTAAGGCAACAAGAACCGCCACGCTCCCACAAGGCAAGTTTGCTGGGTTTCTCGGAACCTTGACGCATAGCGAGCATATTTGTGGTACTAGCCAGAGTCACAATAAGGGTGATCCTGCCTACCGATGCTCACTAGTCACGTCCATAAGTGCACTCAGTCACCACCAAGTCCCCGTCAACTATTCAGCCAAACTCCGTCCACCACGTGGCACCGGTAGCACACCCGCTCCAACAAAATTTCTAAACACCTTCGACGGACTCTTGACGCGTAGCAAACATATTTGCGGTACTAGCAAGGGTCACGTTGAATGTGAGCCAGCCTACCAATGCTCGCACGCACCGTCCAAACTGCTCATTTTCCAAGCTGGACGCACTTCCGTAATTTCCCACGCTTTCTAGGAATCTCGAATCCTGTCCAAAAACAACATGAAGGGTCAATAATGACACTATGAATATCATATCAATTTCCCACAATTTTCCGGAAATTAAATATTAATTAAAAACATAACCTAAACCTTCGGTGAACAGTGTTTTGCTACAGTGAACAGTTCGCGGTGAATAGTGTTTTGCTACAGTGAACAGTTCGCGGCGATCAGACCCGCAATCCGACTCGGTCACCAATCCCTCAATTCGCAACCATTTTTGCTCTAGTTTGTTCCTATATGACCGTCTCAAACCCAGAAAGGGTTCTAACTAAACAAAATCAACAAAACAGCACTGGATCAGAAGCTTACCTCGATGAACAGAATCTGTTTTCCCGTCGCCGTTTAACTCTTTGTTCAGGCCACCACTGGTCACGAAATCACGTCCTATAGGTTCCTAATAGACCATAGAGGTGAATAGAATTAATAGGAATAAAAAATGAACGTTAGAAATCCAGTTTCAATTTCTGAGTTTTCAAAATCGTTTCGGGTTAGGAACTGCCTACCTTGCCGCCGTCCGCCGCCGTGTCCACACTATCCCACAGCCTCACCAGCTTAGTCCAGCAACACACAATGCAAGGGTCAGGGTGCTACGCAGGTGTGATGGTTGAATGTGCAGTATGTGTGCATTTCGGGTAGGAAAATATATAGAATGGAGGGAAAGGAAATGGACGGTCCAGATTCAATCTGGAGGAATAAGATCAAGGGTTCAGATTAAGTCTGGGGTACTTTAGATGGATGGCTGAAATTAAAAGTTGGTTTTAATCATAATTAATCACTTAGTGGAGCTTGATCCAATCTAACCAATGGGTGAGTGACACTTGTCACTCATCCAGGTGTCCTCCAATCACAATATCAGAATAAAATAATCGACACGAATATCAAGACGCAAACCTCCCGATTTCACGTTTCTGACCATAACTTCCTCGTACGAAGTCCGATTTCGGCGTGCCGTCTGTCTACGGACTCAGGGCATCGAGACCTACCTAACGGTCCTTGAGTCGTGCGAAAATTAGTTGTCAGACGAAAAGTCAACATTTTCGCCCCAATCGTCCAAATTACGGTAATGCCCCTGAACTTCCGATAGTCATAACTTTTTCCCTGATCGTTCGAATTGGACGTGCCACCTGTCTATGGACTCGTGACGTCCTGAACCACGCCACAGTCATTGGTCAAAGTCCATTTGACCGTCCGAAATAAAAATCAATATTTTTCCCACGCTTGGGGGCAAAATGGTCATTTTGCACATTATGTCCGGTTCACACCACTAATCCCAGATTAGTCATTCTAAAACTAAAAATGGACTTTCAACCCTTATAATCAGGTGCAAAATCCTCAAGTAAACGCTGACTCATTTCTTGAACCCAACAGTAACCGGTAACCCGGTAATATGAGATTCCAAACAAAGTACATCCCTCCGGATTCCTTGAATACCGAATCGATGTGGGGGCATTTGTGGAACCCAAAATCATCCGAAAATTATGGAGCTGCCACGTGTCCCGTAATTCCCAAAAATGACCAAATTGCCCTTGGCAAATAATGCTGATCATTTGAAAAAACACCCGCACATTAAATAATCTATTTACCAGTTAAATACGTTATTTGATCGGGTTAAAGTCTCTATAATATTGGTATTCTCCCCGAGAGTTAATTATCGTTATTCTTAATAATGGATAATTAATATTAATATTAAAATACAATAAATATCATTACTATCATGATGAGCCATCATTACAATTACTAAATAATATATTTAATAATAATATATTATTTACTAATTAAATATTCAACCGACCAATCAGAACGCTCCAAGGCTCCCAAGATTTTCCTATAAATAGCAAGACCCATTTCATTTCCAAGGTACGTTGATTCTTCTTTTCGAAGTATATCCCTTTCCTCTCTCAAAGCTAACTTAAGCATCAGAGTGTTCTTGGTCGAACAACCCCCCGGGTAAATCGATCGAAGCAACGATAGCTAATTGTTTGCTGTTTGCAGGAATTGTGAGGACTTTTCGCGACGAGTTCAATCTTTGATTCAACACACACCCAATCAATAACTAGAGTCGAATAAGATTAGAATGTTGTGAATAGATAATGTCTAAAAAAATATTTTTCGGCTTAACTATTACTAGTTATTATACTTCTAATGAATTCTTTATTTTATTTTATAATATTTGAAGATATTAATGTTAGCTAGAGCACGAAATTGGAATCTTTGACGAGATTAGAAGAAAGGGTGGGAGACCCCATAGAACACAATTATATGTAGTATATAGTCAAGTAGTTAGAGCACGTAGTTGTATGTGTATTTCTTATAATTAATTGGCAAATATTCGGTAGATCTTCCTTGTGCTTTTAGAATAATCGATGACATCAAGTGCAAAATGTGGACCGACTATAATCAAATGCAACTTTTGTTGCTGTAATTGAAAGAATATATATTGGCTGATTATGTTTCATATTATATTGGGCAATAAACATAAAATTAACTATATATTGTGAATCGTGATATACAAGATTTTGAATTATTTTGTAAATCATCTCTATTTACGGCGAAAATTTGATTACATAATCATACATTCAGTTTATTTCGGTCATATGCAACTAAGAAGATTCGAATTCAAGCTATACCGAGATAACTTTCATACTTATTGTATAGTGAAGATTTTAGATCTCGAGTTAAATATCGAGTTCAACATTTATAAAAAAATAAAATTAATTTTTAATATGCATTACATATCCACTTTCCCAATATCATTATATAATCATTCTTGGACTTTTTATCCCCAACCCAACTATTCTCTTTAGTTTAGGAATCAAACATCTTTATTTTTATCAATACAAACATTTTTCTTAAAGAGTACTAATAACAATAATTGTTGATGATTTCCATTTCCAATGGGAGACAAATCCAAAATTAAAATGAACCAAATAATCTGAAAGCCGACCTCTCCACAAAGCATAGATTGGACCCTACAAATATTTGTAGGAGACCCCACAAAACGAAGGCCCCACTACATAGTACATACATATATGTTAATAATCGAATAATGTGTCTCTTTATGCATTGCATTTTATTGAGCATATCAATTATATTTAACATTTGTTGTATATGCACGCTCCTTCCCCAACTTAGAAAAAATGGCTTTATATGTGTAATATAAATAATTATTAATTAGCAGTGTACAAAAAAATGGGTATAACAAATGGGTCTTTGCCAAACCTCGCGTGCTTATTATTTACTTTTCTCATATTTTCTCCTCTCTCTTGTCTTTCATTTTAATATGCTCAATAATGTATTAGTTTTAGCCCATTATCACAAAAGCATTCATATTATAGGAACCAAAACAGATTTAAACTGTTCTCTTTTTTTGTATTCCCCACTTCTTCTACTTCTCCTTTCGTTTTTTATTGTTTTTTAAAAGGCAATTGGTAGAGTCACCTCATGTTTTGCAGTAAAATTTTAGACCTACTGTTGTGATAATTCGGGTGATCATGCCACGACCAATGAATTCTTCTCACTTCTCAGAGATGTCAAGTTTTAAGACAAGGTTAATAAATCAACTAAATACCCAATGTATTTTATCTATCTCATCAATATTTTTGTTTAAATAAAATTAACAAATTTTTCTCATTAGTTAAATATTTGTTGGAAAAAAAAAACACATTTGTTAAGAGGCGTTTGTGCTTGTGTTTTGCTCGATTATATCCGACGTCCGATTCATTTTGAGACGTAAAATTTTAGGCGGTGCATTTGTCCGTAGCCTTGGAGATGAAGAGGGTTAGGGCCGCGACTCGTCCAGTAAGACTCTAGATGTCGTTGTGAGTTTGAGGGGGCTGCATGTCGAGGATGACCTTGATCTTCTCAAGGTTGGCCTTGATGCCTCGCTAGCTGATCATGTAGCCTAGAAACTTGATGAATCCCACGTCAAAGGCGCACTTGGTGGGATTAAGGTGCATCCTATATTCTTTTAGGACCTTGAACATCTTGGCTAGGTTAAGGATGTACTCATCGTTCGTCTTGCTTTTGAAAAGCATCCACATAAACACCCATTGTTTTTCCGATCTAGTCGGCAAACATGAAGTTAACCGGATGTTGGTAGGTTGCCCCTGCATTCTTTAGGCCAACAAGCAAGTCATTGTAGCCATAGACCCCCAAGTTGGTCTTGAAGCTAGTGTGGATCTGATCTTCTGAATTCATGAGAATCTGGTTGTATCCGGAGTAGGCATCCATGAAGCTGAGCAGTTCAGACCCCGTGGTGGTGTCTACAAGCATGTCGATCTTGGGCAGGGGGAAGCTGTCCTTGGGGAAAGTGTAACGACCCGTCCCGAACCTACGAGATTATTTAATGATTAATGACAGATTATCGAGAATTAATCGGGATTAATCAATGAAGATCGGATCAGTGTAAATTGATGATTTTGCCCCTGAAAAGGGTGAAAATGTTGACTTTTGTCCCAGGAGGTCAATGGCATGTGGATCGAGGTCCATTATGTAAATTGAGACGATATGAATCCATAGACAGGCGGTACATCGAAATCGGACATCGTACGAAAAGGTTAAGGGCCAAGGAAATTTTTTATACTATTCATGATTGCACAAAAATCAAGAAAAGTTGACTTTGGCATTTGAATTTAGGACCCAAAATATCTGATTTGGACCAATGGATGAGTGACAAGTGTCACCCATCCCATTGGCCCAATTCCCCTAATTCATGCATCTCTCTTCCCTTTCATTTTGATCCACCAGAAACCCCCCTTCCCCATTTCATCCTTTCATCTTCATCTATGCTGCTGCTTGAGAGAGAGACAGACTAAGAGGGTGAGATTGAGATACTGAGACGACGGCGAAGGACGGCGAAGCCGCCCTGGATGGCAGGGAACCCAAGAAAAAGGTAAACCTGAAACCTGTTGGATTTGGATTTTGGTTTTAGATATTTGGGGGTTGCTTTTGACGATTTGGACGTGTTTTGGGAGCTCATACGAGCTTGTAGGGATGATTTTGGACTGCGGAGGACCACGGCACAGCCCTGGAAGGTGGCTGGAAGTCTAGTCGTGGAAGATCGTTGGTGACATGTGAGTTTCAGGCCTTTTTTTTGTGTTTTGAGGTCAGGGATCTCTTCTTGGGAGGAAGACGATCAGATTGGTGAAAGAACAATGGAATATGGCTGAGAAACGGCTGAGTTCTGGCCGGGTCAAGGTCACGGGTCAAATCGATTCGTTACAATCAAACGGGTCGACCAGTCTAAAGGAAGACGATGATGATGTGGCAGTCCACGTCATCTTGTCAGGCCACATGGCTTACTAGCTAGTGCCACGTGGTGATCTGTTTGAGACTATCAGGTCCAGTTAGCAGCTGACGTGGTAGTGCCACGTCAGGCTTGTCAGACCACGTGTACTAATGAGAGGGTGTCACGTGGCAGGGTGTAAGGATCTGTCAGGTGATGTGGCAGCTGACGTGGGATGTCCATGTCAGCATTATCAGACCACGTGGACTAGTGGGATGGTGCCACATGGTAGTGTGTTAAAGATATGTCAGACCTATTAGTGACATGTGGCAAAACATGTGGCACTAATCAAGGAGTGACATGTGGCAGGTTGTCAGAGCTAACAGGTGTTAGAGTTATGAGGATGACATCAGCGTTGATCGATGTTGACCGTCGTTTACTGGCGTGTGTAAAATTTCCTCCTCCTTCTGTCTGTCAGAGAAGATGTCTTTCGTGGAGACGAACCTGTAGGAGTGCAAGTCCTCAAACAAATCGATTGTGCCCGGAGGTAGGCAATATAGCTAGTTGAGGGCGGCGTTAGTGAGGGTGTAGTTGTTCCAGTAGGTGGTAAGTTCTTATTTCCCTGTATAAAGAGGGATCTTCAGGGCTTCACCTCAGACTTGTTTCGGGATTAGAGGATTCGATCGGAGAAGGAACTAGGGTTGGCCTTCTTCAAGGGAGGCGCCTTACTCTTGTCCTCCTTGGATTCCAGAGCACGTATTCTTCTCAGAATAATCTTGACATCTTCATTTGGGGGGGGGGGGGGGGGGGGGGGTTGGTTGACTAGCATGACACTCGGTCCAGTACCTGCTTTGGTTCTGACAGACTTCTCTTCTCTGACCCTGAGAGTAGCTTCCTGGTGTCGAGTCCGTTTCATCTCGCACATTATGGTTCTCCCACTGATGGGTTTCATGCTTTTGGGTCGTTAGGCGATCTCTGTTGTTCACTCGGCCAGAGGTTCCAGCAATGACCTGGCGGGTGACGTGAACTGGACTAGTGGCGGGACTCTGACATCCTCTGGTCGGATATTTTCGTAGGTAAGCCGTGTAACAACCCGTCCCGAGTTTACGAGATTAATTAAGAATTATTGTGACGAATCGAGGATTAGTCGAGGTTTACAGAAGGTTGGTGTAAAATGACGATTTTTTCCTTAAGAATGGACGAAAAGTTGAATTTTAACCTAGGTGGTCAAATGCACGAGGATCAATGACCGTTACGTAGATCGGGATGTTACGAGTCCGTAGATAGGCGACACGTTGAAATCGGACGTCGTACGAGAAAGTTATGGCTCACGAAAAGAATCAGGAACTATTAACGGATTGTTCGATTTTCAAAAGGTTTGTTTTTAGTGGAACCCAAATATCTTGTTTTGGAGCATAGGATGAGTGACACTTGTCACCCACCCTATGGTCCATTCTATATACACATGCATCATCACCATCATCAATCTTCATTTCATTTTTCTTCTTCATTTCCTCCAAAACCTATGCCCAACCCCCAACCATCATCTTTATCCTTCCATCTTCCATTGTGAGACCGTTAAGGGATAGAGGAAGTGAGAAATGGACTGAGGGACGGCCAGGGAAGGCGGAACTGCCGCGGGAGGTGGCGGGAAATCGAGAAAATAAGGTAAAAAGTGGGATTCAAATTTTGGTTTTTTGATTTTTTTAGTGTTGATCGATTCTAAGTTTAGGATGATGTTCCTTGAGCTCCTACGAGCTTTTAGGTTCAATTTTGGACGTCGGAGGTGGCTGGAATGACTATCGAAAGTTTGGCTGAAACTTTGGCAGACCATAACCTTCAAACCAGGTACTTTCTTCAATTTGTGGGTTTAGATTTGGATTCCTGGGGTTGAGTAGATGAATTTACATAGGTAGAACATCAAATTTGGTTGAGAAATGAGTGAGATATCAAGGTTCGAAATTTCTGCAAAAAATGGAGTTTTTAGGCGACCGAAGACAGCGGCGCACGATGGCGCCAGTGTTTTCTCCGGCGAGCTTCGACCGAGTTGACCTGTTGACCGACCGTGTTAACCCATTGACCAATTGAGTTGGCTCGTTGACTTTAACCGTTGACCGATGTCGTCAGTAATGGCGTCATCGTTGATTTTTGCTGACGTCATCCGTTGACTTTAACCAGCGTTGACCGGATCTTTAACCCTCGCATGGGGGCGCATGGGCAGGTATTTCGAGTTGAAATTTGTCTTATTTTAAAGGTTTTGATGATCCAGATCCAATGGCGATGATTTCGGGTTGATTAGAGATCGTTTCATATGTCAAATTGAGGTTGATAGCTTAGGGATGCGTGTCCGAGACACGTTGATTTTTCCAAAAATTCTGGGGGTGTTCATCTATAACTTCTGTCGGTTGGTGGTGACCTTTCAGCATGTTTTGGACAGGTCCGGACGACCCGAAGAGTTCGGTATAGCTGACATGACTTACGGCGCAGCTTGCAAGTGCGTAGCACAGAGGGTATGTGAGTGGACATTTTCTTTCTAAATTGATGCATGCATAACTGTTTTATCTATTTTATGAACATGATTTGGAATGCCTTGAGTGCATCTAGTTTATTTATATGATTATGGTTTAGCACGTATTTTGAGGTTTATGATGTTTTGGGCTTGAGACCCGTCTGAATATTGTGTTGACTAGTTGTGGAGTTAAACATGGTCTTAAATGAAAAGATTTTGGATTTTGAAATATTACTCCGGGCTTGAGTCCCCGTTGATTATGTGGCATCCGGCTTAAGGCCCAGTTGGTTTATGATCTCGGGCTAGGGGCCCAGTTGGTTTGTAGTACAGGGCATGAGTCCCAATTATGGTTTATGAAACGAGGTTCCGTCGTTGATACCCTATTGAGATATGATTTTGGGCTGAGTCCCTATGGATGTTTTATGGGAACGATTTGTAAAGTTATACCTCGGGCTGAGACCCCATTGAAATGAGTTAAATTGGATTTGAGGTATAAGTGGTTTTATAATGGTTTTCCACTGGTTTTGGTTATGTTTTTATACCATCCTTAAGTGGATTGTCTCCTCCAGTCATCAGGGACACTGAAGTGGTCACAGTTGTAACGACCCGTCCCTAATTTTAGGGATTAATTAAGACTAATTATGGATTAGAGAGGCTAATCGGGAATTAGTTGAGGATTAACGAACGTTCAGGGTGAAATTATAATTTTGCCCCTAAACGAGGGTAAAAAGTTGACTTTTGACCCGGGAGGTCTGATGCCCGAGTACCGAGGATCGTTACGTAGATCGGGTCAATACGAGTCCGTAGACAGGGGACACATCGAAATCGGACGTTCGACGGGGAAGTTACGGTTTATGGAAGTTCCAAAGTACTATTTATGGTCGCACGTTTTACGAGGTAAAGTGGACTTTTTTTCTGAGTGGGGCCCATATCTTTTGAATAGGCCCAATGGATGAGTGACAAGTGTCACCCATCCATTGCCTCCTTCCCTTCATTCTTGCATATCATCCCTTGTCTCTTCCATTCCCACTAAACCCGAACCCCATCGAACACGACCCCAAATCCCTTCCCCCACCTGGTTTCAATCTGAGATAGAAACAGAGAGTAATTGAGGGTTATGAGTGAGTGGCTGGGTGGTGACTGAGCCGCCGTTGACGGCGGTGCTGTCCTAGGAAACAGGTAAACCCGTAACCTTTGAAATTTCATTTTCGTGATTTGGACGTTAGGGGAGTTAGATGTTGTTTAGGTTGTGTTTAGGGGGTTGGTAGGGTGTTTAGGGGATGGTTTTGGATGGTGGGGAACGGCGGCCGAGAGATTTTCGGTGGCTGCCCACCGAATTTGGTTTCCGGCCCAGTTAACCCAAATCGAACCTCCAAACCTCTTTCTAATGATCCTAGGAACCTATTGGAACTCTTAGGATGAAGGTTTGACCCCTAGAAATGCCCAGAACGTGGTTAGGAAGTTTGGGTTCAAAATGGTTTTCAAAACCAATGGGTTTTAGGATTGGTTTCTTGGTTTTAGTCACATAGATAGGTAGGAAATGAAAAGAGAAAGAGATTGAAATTTAAAGGGGAGGAATCGAAAAAAAAAATGAGGGAGGAAATGGACTGGACCAATTTCACTGGTTTGGTCAGACCGAAATTGCAGGTGGACCTATCGGACCCGGTTTGCCGAAGGACAGGGACAACATTATGCAGTGGCGCATGACTCCCACACGCAGCCCCTTTAGGCGGCGCGTGAGGGTGCGTGGTGCACTATTTGGGGAAGTTTATAACATACGAAATCATCATTTCGATGTAACGAACATTTTGGAACAAGTTTCGAGTCGATCGGACATCGTTTCGATATAGTTCGGGATGTACGAAGGTTTAGGATCGAGTTTAAAAATAGTTAAAAATTCAGTAAAATTACGGGGTTTTAATAATGGGTTATTTAAGTAGTTAGTAACCCTCTAAACTAATTTGGACAGGTTCGGGAACCCCGGAGATGGTGATTGGCCCGAGAGGGCTTATGGCACGCGTATCGAGGCACAGTAAGGACAATCTATGAGTGGACCTTATTTTCTAAATTTATGCATGCATAAATGTTTTATATGAGTTTATGAACATGTTTTGTGATGCCACAAGTGCATTTGTTTGTGGTGTATTAGTAGTTACGTATTTTCACGTATTTTGAGGTTTTCGATTTTATACGGTTCTTATACGTGCTAGTATTTCTATGATGGTTTTATAGAAATGTTATGAATTTAGAAACATGGAATCGGGCACGAGACCCATTTGATTGGAAACCATCAGACTTGGAGTCTATTTGAATTGATGAGAAATCGGGCTAGAGGCCCATTTGAGTATATGATCGGGCCAGGGGCTCCGTTGGTTTACAAATCGAGCATGAGGCCCAATTTTGTTTCATAAACATGATTTTGGGCCAGGGACCCAAATAGATTTGGATTTGTGATGGTTTTATGGAAAACCCGGGTGTAGCCCTTTGAATGATTTGAAACGGTTTTCCGTATACCATCCTCATGAACGGATACCCTCCAGGTGCCTCGTCGTATCCTGGAGTGACGGGTTGTCTCCTCCAGACGACTCATAGTATTCTGGAGTAGTCACGGGGCATTACCTGCGAGGGATCATTGCACGGAGTGACCGGTCTGTATAGTGACTCAGAAGCAGAGATTGCTAGAGGTTAAAACCTCCCCCTAGGAAGGGTCATTGATCTGCGGGTCATTGACCTGGGTGGACCCTGGGGAGACTTGAGATTTGAGACCCCAAGTAGCACATGTAGCTTGGAACCGTGACAATGGTGTGTTTGTGACATCTCCGATGTTAGGCATCAGGGATGCCGAGAATTGGTTTTGGGTTGAGACCCATGTGACTTGTTTTGGGCTACGACCCACTAGTATCGTTTTTGGGCTGAGACCCACTTGTATTGAATTTGGGCTGAGTCCCTATGGATTTGATTTGGGCCGAGTTCCCACATGGATTTGGGTGGTGACCCATAAACTTTGGTTTTACAGTTTTGGGCTCAGGCCCTAATAATTGATTTGATAAACGGTTTTCGAATGCATGCATGCTTTTTAGTGAAGGGCGTAAATGTCTCCTTTTCTGTAAAATGATTTTATAAACTGTTGTTTCGTCCACTCATAGCTTTTCGATGTTTTAATGCCCTTCAAGTTGACTATGGATGCGGGCTGTAGCGAGGACCGAGACATCACACTCCTCCTCCGATCCTGACATACTCTGGAAGCCCTGGTTGGGGCTAAAGTTGGACTTATCCCTTGTCTGACACTTCGTGTCAGACGGGAGAAAGATTGCTATTGATTAGACACCTAGGATTTCATACCCCGGGCAATGATCCCGGGAGGCATACCAATACGGTACCGCATGGACACTGGTGAACCTAAGGGTTTACCCGGACTTGAGACCCCCGAATGGCACGCCTAGCCTTATGATCGTGACATTATGACATCGGGGATGTCAAAGATTGGTATTTTAGATTTCATGGATTTGGGAAGAGACGCATGGATTTGATTGGTTTTGAGGGCAGGGACCCCGTATGCTTTACTGGTTTTGGGCTGAGACCCTACTGTGGAAATAATTTGATTTGATTGTGAAATGTTTTTCACTGGTTGAATTTGAAAAGCATTTTTCTCTAATTACGGCTTTAGAAGCCTGGTGATTCGTTTTAAACAAAATGGTTGTTCTACTTGGTCTTCTATGCATGCATGATTTTTGGTGAAGGGTATAAATGTCTTTTTGGAAATGATTTTTATAAAACTGTTTATTTTCGTCCACTCACAGCTTTTCCTGTTTTAAATACCCTTCAGGTTGAGCAGGAATACAGGCGGTAGCAGAGACGGAGACATCACACGCTACCACAGATCTTGGCGCACTCTAGTTGTCCCGAGAGGGTTTGGGTGTATCCCTGGTCTGGCACGGGGTGTTGGACGGGAGCATGGTTCATCCTGTGGTCCTCCAAAAATTGTCAAATATCCCTGTAGATCTTGATTCCAGAAAGTCCAACATTGGATGGTTGGATGAGGAGTCGCCCGCAAGTAGTTAGATTCGCCTTGCGGCATTGCTTCCTTAGTTGACCGAGGGAGGTCCCTTCAATTACGGTATGGGTAGCATGATGCCGATCGGCCTCGTGGTGGTCAGCCTGGACCTTTGGCTCGTTGGCCTTCGCGCTAAGACATCTTCGTGATGGTGAGGGTACTTGCGTACTGTTCAGCTATATCCTAGTTCATGGCGTTGATTTTTGCATTGTTAGCCTTTTGCATAGCTACCTCGCGCACCAGGTCGTTCAGTGTTTACCAGTAGGCATCAGAGACGTTTCCCCTTGAGTTCCCTTGGGGAAAGTAAGTGTGTTTGAGCTCTCGTTCGTCTCGTTCGTCGGACATGGTGCTGGTAACGATTCAGGATGGCTGAATGGGTGAATGAAAGCGTAGGGTGTTGTTTCATATTCCAACAAACGATGCCAAACTGTTGATGCAAGAAATGAACCAACTTAAACTCGCCTTGTTGAACACCTTTGACCGCTCCTCTCGAGAAGCAAGACCAGCACACATAGAGGGTGAGAGCAAAGGGACACTGGTGTAGTGCTAGCCTAATAGTCTCTGATACTTAAGTAAGATTAAGTAGGAAGAGTACTGTAGTAATTTAGGCAGCGTAAGGACAAGATTGTAATTTCCTTTTAGAGGGGGATACCGTTGTATTTATAGTAACATTGAATGTGTTTGTTGGTGTTTGTCAATGTGAGATAAATATCACGACCCTTGAGGAGTTGACACGTATCCTGAGGTGGTCCTATGTAACATTTCTGACCTGTCGGTAGGCATGGCCGACCAAATATGGTCGGCCTTATATTGACTGCTTGGAGGACCGAGGGATTGCTCAGGCTGATCAGATGGTTAGTCGGTCAGTTATGAAAGGTTAGCCTTCGTTGGCTTGAGTTTAACATGTTTTGTTGCTAAGACATGCCCTCTCGACCTGTAGCCAGACCGACTAGTTTAAATATGAATAATAATAAATTATTTCAAAATAGGACTACTCTTTTTTGAATGATTTCACCAAATAAATCCTAACATTATCTATGTATATATATATATATATATATATGTGTGAAGTGTTCAGAATGATCTAAATTTTTAACTACGTCAATGCAACGATAGATTGCTATGTATTATATCTATACTAAAAGAGATATAAAAAAACACTATTTTACCAATTCTGCCCTTTTTTTCATTTACCAATTTTGCCTTTTTTTTTTCTTTTCCTACCAATTCTGCCTTTTTTTTTTCTTTTCCTTTGTTATGAATAGTGAAGTTAGGGTTGTGCCCTTGCTAGACGCATGTAGCCTCAATGTGTTGACAATTTGATTTTTCTTTCAATTGAATTTGGACACGTTCCAGCTAATTCATTTTTTTTTTTTCAGTTTGTTGTAAATCGATTTTTTTAAGAAATGAACATATATAGTTTTGTTTTCCTTTGCAAATAAAGAAGTGCTACGTCTAGGGTTTGAGATTTATTCTCTACTTTTAAGTTTTGTCAAGCTGTTTCCGTCAAATTACCACCTTATGCATATAGGCTTCTAATAAAATACGACAATTTCTAATAAAGTACTCAATCTGATGCATAAATTCTGTCAAGCTTTTTCCATTAAACTACCACCGTTTGTGTATGGTCTTTTTCTAATAAATTACCACCTTATGCATATGAGCTTCTACAATTTCTATCATGTTTAGAACTTTAAATCATTGATTGTGATAACAACATTAATGAAAGGTCTGTTCAGATGGAAAACGCTAATTTGATAATAGATGATACATTTAAATAAGAGTTTTGACGGAGATCTTGCTTTTACTGCTCATTTATGAAAAATTAGTAATACAAAACATGTAAATATTTATCTTCATAATCAATTCAATAGCCCCAGACAATGCGCTGGTCTAATTACTAGTATTATCTAAGATAAGTGAATTTACGGTGCTCTATCTTAAAACTACCTTAAAAAAAGCATTGGATTACGTACTGTAGAAGATTATATATGAGCATAGGTTATATAAATTGAATATAAAATTGGGTTATATATATTGTAGAAGAATATATCTGTTCGTAGTTTATGAAGTTGAAAATGAAATTAATCAACTTTAAAATAATGAAAATGTTTGAGTAATAAATGATTAATCGGAAACTGAATTATATTAAGTTGTAGGACCAATTTACGGGTGACGTGCCAACTTCCGCTGGATTAACCAATCATTGTCGAAACCGTTTTATGCATGCAATCAAAGCTTAAACGCTCTCTCATGGATTAGAGTGGCAGCACTTGCATACCACGTCGGTCCGTGGTCCTCGATGTGGCATTCCACAAAGAATCCAATGCAACGGCTGCGATTCAATCATGGGCATAAGGGTGTTTGACTTCGTTTAATCAGATCAAATGCCTAGTCTTTGTATAGGCTGTGGATTTACAAATTTTAGCATCAGCCTACAGCAGTGCACTATCAACTCATCAAGTACAGTAGGCCGGTGTTACATAGCTGTCTCTGAAATGATACGATCGCAGTCGTCCGTTGGTATTGATGACTATAAAGATCGGAAAAGCCACGCTATGAGTTGTTTAAAGCGGAAAGCCGCTACCGAGGGCCAAAAATCTAAGGAGTTGCCTAACGAAACGGTCAGTATCCGTTGCGCCACGTAGTCGTTTTTTAAATAACCACTTTCCAATTTCCTCTATCATTAATGTATCCTAATCAAGTTTTTGTGATGGGGAAATGATAAGAGGAATAAAGAATACCTAAATTGGAAACAAATTAACTAATACTAGATCATGTTGTTGCTGTAATTAGTATGATCCAATGATGGGCATGTCCATGATGATGGTCATGTATGGATGGATGGGACTATAGGGCATGCCCATGATGATGGTGGTCATGTATGGATGGATGGGAGTATTGGAGAGGCCTAGCGGCAGAGGTTGAGCATTAAATTTAAATTTAAAGCCTTAAATTTGAAAGGATAATGATTAGAAATGGGGTCATGATGGCAACGCCTCCATCTGTGGAAATGAAATGATTACTGATTAAATCCTAAAAAGAAAAGAAAAACCTAAAAGACTGCGCGCAGCCTTAGCCGCCATTTCCTCTTTCCTTTCTCCTTTATGTTTACTTATATTTTCTTATTTCTATTTTTTCCTAATTAGTTCATGTATTTTATGTACCAAAAAGAAATTTGTCAGGTAATATGTTATATATTGTACGAGTGATCAAGCCTTTTATGAGTCCCTTCTTCAAAACTATACAGTAAAACAGTCGAACAAAATATAAAAACAAAATATAAAATCAGGTATTTAAAGGCACTTGTATTTGTCTGCAACTATCGTCTAATCTGCTCACCACCTAGCCATCTGCTTAAACTCAAACGCCCCGTCCCTCTCTCTCTCTCTCTCTCTCTCTCTCTCTCTCTCTCTCCCGCAACCTTTCATTTCCTTTTTCGTTTTTCGTATTTTAAATTTTGATTTTTGATTTTTGATTTTTGATTTCTGATTTAGAGGTAGATGGGTCCCTCTCCGCCTCTGGCCTATATATGGTTTTGTGATGATATGCCAAGCTTCATACATACGAGCTGAGCTCGCTGTGCCCTCCTGTGCCAAGCTTCCACCTCACGTTATTTTCTTCATAAACCTCCACATCCTCCTCGTCTTTTCCTATTTATACCCATCACCCTCCTCACCTCAAAACCACAGGAGAGAAGAGAGAAATCACTTGTGTTGGATTCACTTTCATTTTGCTACATACACCCCGCCAAAGAAAGAAATATGATAGAGTACGATCATACCCTCCTCCCAACGGGGGTTGATATAGTGGTGAGAGAGTTCGACCCCACCCACGACTGTCAAGGGATTGAAGATGTCGAGAGGCGGTGCGAGGTGGGCCCCGGCGGTGAGCTCGCCCTCTTCACTGACCTCCTCGGCGACCCCATTTGCCGGGTCCGCCACTCCCCTGCTTACGTCATGCTGGTAAAAATAACAACTTAACTAGTACTACAACAACAACAACAACAGTACAAATGATGATTATTTTCATCAACTTTTTGTTTATATGACGTGGGTTGGATTCAAGATTTGATTTTGGTCTTCAATTTTTGTCATTTTGAATGTGTAGGTGGCTGAGGTGGTGGTGGTGGGTGAAGAGAAGGAGATAGTGGGTATGATTAGAGGTTGCATCAAAACCGTTACATGTGGCAAGAAACTCTCTAGAAATGCCAAAAACGTTACTCATCTGAATAGAAACGACGTCGTTGAGAACGACAATACTCTCATCAAACCCGTTCCTGTTTACACCAAGCTCGCATACGTCTTAGGTCTCCGTGTCTCTCCGTCTCACCGGTAATTAAATATGACTAAGCACACCCACTTATTTTTTCATCCCACCCTAACCAATTTAAAATTTTAAAATAAAGCACTTCATTTTTTTCATTTCAAATTGACCGAAAGAACGTGACTTTTTATTAATTATTGAACAGGCGGATGGGAATAGGATTGAAGCTGGTGAGCAGAGTGGAGGAGTGGTTCCGAGAAAACGGAGCGGAATATTCCTACATGGCCACGGATAATGACAACCAAGCCTCCATCAACCTCTTCACCGGAAAATGTGGCTACTCCAAGTTCCGTACGCCGGCCATCCTCGTCAATCCGGTATTCGCCCACCGGGTGAAAATCTCCTCCAAAGTCGACATCATCCATCTTGCATCCTCCGACGCCGAGTCACTCTACCGCCGCCAATTCGCCACCACCGAGTTCTTTCCCCGCGACATTGACTCCGTCCTCAACAACCGCCTCAGCCTCGGCACCTTCCTCGCCGTGCCACGTGGCAGCATAGCGGCCGAGACCTGGCCTGGGTCGGATCAGTTCCTGGCCAACCCGCCCGAGTCCTGGGCCGTCCTCAGCGTCTGGAACTGCAAGGAAGTTTACACACTCGAGGTCCGGGGCGCATCGCGGGTGAAAAGGATGCTCGCGAAGACGACGAGAATTGTGGACCGGGCGTTTCCCTGGCTGAGGCTGCCGTCAGTTCCAGAGCTTTTCAGGCCGTTCGGGTTCCATTTCTTGTATGGTCTAGGAGGAGCGGGCCCACGCGCGGATAAGTTCTTGATGGCGCTTTGCGGCTGCGCGCACAACTTGGCGAAAGAGCGCGGGTGCGGGGTGGTGGCCACGGAAGTATCGGGTCGCGAGCCGCTCAGGGTGGGAATTCCACACTGGAAGAGGCTATCGTGCGCCGAAGATTTGTGGTGCATCAAGCGGCTCGGGGAAGACTACAGTGATGGCTCTGTCGGTGACTGGACTAAATCGCCACCTGGCATGTCCATTTTTGTCGACCCTAGAGAGGTCTAATTCCGTAGAGAAGCCTAACTACTCTCCACTCTTTTTTCTTTTTTCCTTCTTTCTCTCTTTTGGGTTTGAAATTTTGGGCCTGGGCTTGTATGAAGGCTGTTGCCCTTCTGGGTAGACTAAGTAGTGGGATTAGAAGAAAAATATGTAACTTTTTGTAAATGGATATGGCTTTTTAGATCCTCTTGTGGCCAAACGCAGCCTTTGGTTTGTTGTGGGGTTCATTCTCTTTTTTGTGTTTGCTTTTAGTAACTTTTATTAAAAACAACAATTCTCTGTGATCTTCTCAAAATGAGATTATTAGGAAAATCTTTGCGTTTGTGGCATTTATGTGTTGGAATATCCCTTTGATTTTTTGCATGGAAAACTAGAAATTGGAAAAAGGAGAAGGAAAAAATAATTTTTAAAAAAGGAGGCAAGGAGAGATTGGCTTAGAGCTTTTTCCCAAATCCCTTTTGGTGAGCCATCATGATTTGTCCTTAGATTATATGCTAGTAGAAAAGGTGAGCCTTTTTACTTAATTTACTTTTTGATTATTAATTTTGTTCCTTTTTGGTATCTTTCTAGTTAAGTGCAGTGGGAACATATTTTACAATGCTTGAAATGGACTAATTAATACTAGTTGCTTCGAATGGAAAAATACTTCCCTGTACTCATCATTTCTTGATCTAATTTGCTTCCGTCACAGACCATGCACGCAATCAAAAAGTGAGGTACACGATCTTAGTTTATCTACTTACATAGTATGCAAAGGAAATTATAATATAACAGTTTATTTATTGTAAACAAAACAATCAAGAAGATTAATGCAGCAACCACCGTTAACGACAATCCAGTCTTGATATGAAAAATAATATACGAATTCATTAAACAGTGAAACGATAATATACCGAATTCATTTGTTGTGAGAGTAATTTTGGAAAGAGTAACGCCCCCCACTAACTGCTATAGTCTATTTAAATCTTGATCTAAACAATAATATACGAATTCATTTGTTGTGAGAGTAAAGAGTAACGCGCCCGGCCACTAACTACTAAAATTTACTTAAATCTTGATCTAATCATATGTAAATCGAACCCCAACATGTAGAGCATACAAACACATTACAAGCTCGCCCTATCTATTAATCTATTCAAAAGAGACTACATTAATCTAACCTTTCGGATGCACCACTAATGTCAAATTCATTTTCAGATATATAAACACTAATTGATATAAAAGTATAAAGGAGATATTATTAGTGTACTACTACTCTTTTTGTGTGGATGAACTTTCATACTTTGTGGTTCGGTGGTGTCGGGGGATTCTTCTTTTCTTTTTGGGGTTGTTGGTTGGGTTTGCTTTTTTCATATGATGATGATGTTGATGGTGAAATCGACGGTCGATTCATTTGGCTTTTAGCTTTGGTATTGTTTGTGGGTTGTGCATAATTATATTTTTTTCATCTAAAACTAAAAGATGATAATGAGAGTTTATTATGTTTGCTTCTTCCTAGTCTTTTCCCCCATAAGCATTAACCACCCTTTCGCTTTCCCTCCTCGTTATGGTGCTTCTGATTTGGACTTTGGGAAATCGTGGTGGGTGCATATATATCATGCCTCTGCTTTTGATCTCACCGTGTTGATCGTTTATATATGTCAAAATAATCGATGATTTTAGTGATCATTAAGAAATTTATAGTGAACTAAGTCATCACTCATTTACTTGAGTTTCGAGAGATGGCCTTTGTATAATATTTAAAAAAATTAAAAGTTTCATTTATCATATTTGATTATATAACTCTCGTTCTTAAATCATAGGAGGAGGAATTAATGAGTATGGTTCACCTTAAGCCGAATGCAAGTGTTATATATGGTGTGTGGGGGCCGGGTGTGTGCGCGCAATATATAATGCATTGATAGATTACAAGGGTTTATAATCACTAGCTATATATATATATATAGATATATGAAAAGGAGATCTTAAAAGCTAGCAAAGCTTTTTGCATGAGAAGAGAGGGATATTATCCTTGAATATGAATAAGAATATAGCAATGGCACGCTTGCCCCAAGTCTTGCTAGCTAGCAAGTGCTTCAAGATAGCTTGGGGGTGTACATATCTGTATTTAATAAATCTACTCTCATTTGGGTATATAAATCACTATTTTGGTGTTGCTTTTTCTCCACTAATCACTATTTGGTGTTGCGCGCTGTTTCTCCACTGATCATCACTATCAATATTTTCTATAATTTGTGTTATTTTTATTTGTGGATGGTGACATTTGAAATGCAACACTTTACATGCGCTTATATATACTAGAGGCAGCCAAATTAAATTAGTAATTGAGGACAAAGTTAGAAAGGAAGATGATAGTGATATTTTCTCAAAAGAGAATACGAACATTAATCATTATTGAATACGGTGAATGAACCCTAATCAATCTGCAAAAGGGCAGATTACAAGCCCTGATCGATCGAGTGATCGAGCGAGTCGATATCTTTCGGGCTTCACGGGGTTTGTGCTATATAAAGATTGATCATATCATATGATTCTTGAGGTGTGGTGAGGTTAACGTGAGTACGTGGCTGCTAATTAATTAGCTCAAAAATATTATCATATTATGTGTGCAGTAAGTATGTATATAATTTCCATGCATAAATATTATTATTGCTTGATGAGTGATTTACCAGCTGGAACAACTTCAACAATCATGAACAATATGGTATAAACCAAAGCATCTTGAATTCTTAATCACCATGGTACTGGCCGGATAACAAAAAAAGAACAATAATTACCAGCGTTCTTGATATAATTACCAGCATTTTAAATAGAATGAATGTTCAAAATTGAGAAATATATTTAATAGAATGAGCGTTTTTACACATTTAAATATAATTTAAAAAATATATTATTAATAATAAAGTTCCTAATTGATGGTTAAAATAAATGTAAAATTCAGTAGATTGACAATATTTTAAAGTTGGTGTAAAATTGAGGAGGTTGACAATAATTTTTTTACTACTAAAAAAATGTCAATCATTTTTTAAGCAATCTTTTGATTTAATAAGTATATATAGGCAGTATAGCTAATAGGAATGTTTTCTCCTTTTGGTTTTAGGAATTAGCTTAGGTCAGATTTGTATGTAATCAGAGTCTAGAATCGAAAATTGATAGATTTTGTGCTAATTAAAGCAAAAAGTAACATACAATAATTTTGATCAGTACCTATCTCCATGCTGACACGACATTGGCCGCGCATGGATATTTTATGTTAAATAAATTTATTCCAAATGACGTTGTTTTGGATAAATTTTTTCAAATATATTTACCCACAACAACGTTGTTGTTTTGTGTAAGTTTCTATTAAAAAACAAATATGCATGAGTTTCTATCTCCTTCTCCTTGCTGCAGGATTCTTCGTACAAATATAGGGCAACAATTTCAGACTTTGGGGGTCAAGACACATATCTTAAAGGAGGAATTGAGCAGTTGAAGGGGTCAATTGACCCCCCTTTTCTTTTAATAGATCTGCCACTGACCGTACTGACGTCCCAATCATACCTCATCCTCTAGATCAGGCCCGATCCTTGTGCAACAGCCTAAACGGTCATAATAAACATTAAAGGTGTGACTGGACTAAATAAAAATTTTAAAATACGTTTCGATAAAAATAAAATTTTTACCCTCCAATGTAAAACAGAAAGACTGTGAGTGGACAAAAATAATAGTTCGATAAAACATTTCATAAAAGACTTTTATGCCCTTCACTAAAAAGCATGCATGCATGCATAGTAAAACCATTTATCTAATCACAAATGTTTAAACAACCATAATCATACGGGCTCCTGTCCAAACCATTTACAGAAAACCATAACATAGTAAACATATGTGGGATCTCAGCCCAAATCCATTTATCATAAAACACAATTTCCCAAACCAACTGAAATCATGTTTATCCAATATATTTCATATCACCAAACCTATCACGGTAATCTAGAGCTACGCGCGTGCTACCGGGGATCTTAAACCCAAGTCTATCTAGGGTCAACCCAGGTCAATGTCCGTAAATCAATGATCCTCCTTGGAGGTTACAAACCATAGCCTTTCTGAGAGTAAGGAACCCAACTGGGAGGCGACTCCACTCAGTCAGTGCTCTGTGACTACTCCGGGGTCCACCCAGGCTGACGACCCTCCCCGGAGGAGACAACAATATATAAAGGATGACATACGAAAAACCTTTTGAAATCATTCTTTAAACCTTTCAAGGATTCATGCACAACCCCCATAAGTCGTCATGAACCATAAAAACCATTCAAGAGTTCATGCCGGTTCCCATAAACCGTCATGAACCGTAAATCCTTTCAAGGGTTCATGCTGGTCCCCATAAATCGTCATGACCCATAAAACCTTTCCAGGGTTCATGCCGGTTCCTATAAACCGCCATGAACCGTAAAAACCATTTATGGGTCCCTGACCCGAAGTCACAATCTTAAAACGTAACTGGGCCCTAAGCCCGAATCCACATACAAACTGAGCCTCAGGCCCGAATCGTAAACCAACTGGGCCTCGTGCCCGATACGTAAGTCAACTGGGCCTCCGGCCCGATGCCTTGTTAAATCAAATGGACCATAGGTCCGAGAGTTCGTAAATCAAATGGGTCTCATGCTCGAGCCATATTTCCAAATCCGAAATCGATTCAAGAACCAATTAAGCCTCTAGCCCGAGAACGTCACTAAAAAGACTTCGAGTCCTAGGGTTTCCAAAACAGTTGTGTCTCGAACCCGAGTTTACCTTTTCAATTCCAAAACCATTTCATGAAATCATATCCAAAACCATAAGCACGGAAAATCAGTGTAAAATCGAAAATCTCGATTTACGTGCTTGCACGTAAATCGCCTCGAAATGTGTGAAACCATATAATTCACAATTATCCAAATCATCATCATATAATCACATTCATAATCCATGACAGGACCCGCCCCGATCCCCCTAGGACCTCCCGGGACGTGCCCTGCTCCCGTCTGACACCCGACATTAAAATACCAAAAATGCCCTTATTGAAGATGAAATGCATAAAGAAAACCAAAGTTAAGTCATACATAGCACGCCACACAAATACTCGAATACAAATAGTGTCAGACAAGGGATAGTTCCCAAATACAGTTTATTGAGCACGACTCTAGACACACTACGTGCCAACCTACCCAGCAGTAGGGTTCAGGTACGCAACGTAAACCTATGCCTCTTCCTCCTCGGGATCCTCCTCCTCGATAGCACTACCTGGAGGGGTAGTAAAACAACAAAGGTGAGTGGGCCGAAACTCAAGGTTTACAAAGTAGTTTACCATTTCGAAAACATATAGCTTTTCCCCTCCGTTTTCCGAAAAGACATGCATAGTATCATAAACCACAAAACCATATAATCATAAGCAGAATAATATCAACATAATATAATCTTAGTCACTGCACTATACATCCCAACCCTGACATCCCAGATGCCCGACGTCCCAGACGCCCAATAAGGTCACAGTCTCAAGGCTACGCGTGCCACCCGGGGTCTCAATCCCGAGTCCAAATCCTGAACCTAGTCCGAGCATGGCATTCTAGATGCCTGACGTCCCAGACGTCCAATAGTAGCAATCCTGCTCCTGAGTCACTCTACGGTCCGGTCCCTCCGTAGAATGACTCCTCACAAGCAATGCGCCGTGACCACTCTGGTGTACCTACATCCGGAGGAGATAAAATCCTAGGGTAGATCTATACAGTGCAGTACCACAGATAATATCGAGATCCATTATACATATACATGACTCCCAACCATTCATAAACAACCAGACAGGTCTCATGCCCAAACATCGTAATACGTGCCATAAATAATACTCAAGATAAACAGATACTTTTACTTGAATCACATATAGATATAGTAGAAAGTAAAACAGTTATGCATGCCGAAGTTTAGTGAAATCAAAGGCCCACTCACAATACAATCCTGCTGCAATCCCGAGCGTAAAGCCCCGCCCAAGGGTTAAAGTACAATTCCTGTCATGTCCAAAGCATACGTAAGGTCACTTTAAGTCCCTACTAAACAACTAAGAAACCCTAGACTGAAACCGGCCCGGGAAAGTCGTCCGAACACGCTTCCCAAGGCGTCAAACCCTAATTTGACCAACTTAACGATCTCCGATCGACACGAAACCACCGCCATTGGATCCGTATCGTCGAAACCTTGAAAATGGCACTGGTCCCACACAAAATACTGTTCACACGCGCCCCCCACGCGCCGGTCAACTCCCTGGTCAACAATGCTATAGTGATGCTGACGTCAGCATGACGTCATCACTGACAGTGTCAGAGGACACGTGTCAACAGCCCATTGGTCCCTGGTCTGAAAATATTCTGACATGATGACGTCATCATGACGTCACTGCTGACGTCAGCATGATGACGTCATCAGCTACAGTACCGGGTCTGAGAACCGGGTCACCGCAGACCCACGGTTCGACCCGACCAGTTCTCATCAACCCGACCACCAAAATCGATGGGATTTGTTCCTATGAACTCGTCTAAACATGTTCTATGGTTCTGTGGATTCAAAACTAGTTTTTAAGTTGAAGGTACCACCTGAAAATCGACGGGAAACCGGCTGCCGGCTCTGGTTCGTCTTCTCCGGCGAGCCGTCAAGCTTCCAGCCACAAACTCTGGTCCAAAATGCTCGTCTAGTCCCCTAGGTTATGTCTTAAAAGCAACCAAACAATTCTAACGTTAAAAACGGAAGTTTCGAAACAGGGAAGGAAATTGGTGTCTCTCGGGTTTACAGGCTTACCGCCGCCGTGTCGCCGCCGTGGGCTGCCCAGTCCAGTCCTAAGCCGTCCAGAGGTCACACTGATCCTAACCCTACGTTTGTTCGAGCCCAGAAGTCACGGTTTGGACGGTTGGTTAGTTTGGGCTGCACGGGTTCCTTCTCGGGTTTGTGGGTTTTCCGGGTTGCGCCGCCGTCCGTGGTGGTGGTGATGGCCGTCTAGAGGTGGCTGAGAGGGAGTCTGGTGTGTGGGTTGAGGCTGAGGGGTGGTGTGATCGCTGGTGTGTTTGTGCAGAGAGTGAGAGGATGCACGGTTTAGAGAAAAATGAAAATGAAAATATGTTTCTCTGATGGTTTAAGAACAGAAGGAGAAAATGGAATGAAGGGCTGAGATTCAATCTGATTTAAGGATGAAGGGTGAGGATTTAAGGAAGTTTAATTGATTATTTAATGGAATGGCAAACACAGATCCTGGTTTTTGGGGATGATGTGGATGAGGTAGATGAGTGACATGTGTCACTCATCAAGGGTCCAGATTGATTGGGTTAAAGTAAATCAGATTCTAATATTTTATTATTATTTTAAGTTCCGAGTCTCGGTTAGTTCGGTTACGTTCTTGACCATAACTTTTTCGTCGTTAGTCCGATATCGGCGTGCCGCCAGTCTACGGATTCGTATCGACGAAACCTATGTAACGGTCATTGGCCCTCGTCCGTTGGACTTCCCAGGTCAAAAGTCAACATTTGGCCCCCAAATGGCCAAATTACCAAAATGCCCCTCGACTTCCGAACGTCACAACTTCTTCCTCGAACGTCGGAATCGAACGTGCCACCTGCCTATGAACTCGTGACGTCCTAAACTACGTCACGATAACGTGTCACAGTCCTAAATACTTCCCGAGGTAAAAGTCAACTTTCCCCCCCCCCTCAGGGGCAAAACGGTCAATTTACAATAAAATAAGAATTACGAAAGTTCGGGTCGTTACAATCTACCCACCTTACAAAAATTTCGTCCTCGAAATTTACTCGAATAAAAACGGGTACTGTTCCCTTATCAAGTCTTCGGGTTCCCACGTCGCTTCCTCGACGTCATGGTTCCTCCATAGCACTTTCACCAACCGAATCGTCTTGTTTCTCAGAACCTTGTTCTTCTGATCCAGAATCTGCACTGGTTTCTCCTCAAAGCTCAGATCAGTCATCAGTTCTACTGGTTGTTCCGGCAAGGCATGTGCATCGTCCCGTAGGTATTTCCGTAACATGGACACATGGAAAACATCGTGCACTCTGGCAAGTTCTGGAGGTAATGCCAACCGGTATGCCACTAGTCCAATCCTCTCAATGATCTCGAACGGCCCAAAATAACGTGGACTCAACTTCCCGCGTCGGCCAAAACGGATAATTCCTTTCCATGGAGATAACTTAAGGAACACAAAATCTCCAACCTCGAATTCCAAGTCTCGAATTCGTCGATCCGCATAGCTCTTTTGGCGATCCTGCGCTGCCTTCAATCTTTCCTTGATGATTCGAACTGTTTCCAGGGTCATGTCCATCAAATCCGGTCCTAAAGCTGCTCGCTCTCCTACCTCCATCCAACAGATAGGTGTCCTGCACTGTCGGCCATACAGTGCCTCGTAGGGTGCCATCCCGATACTTGCCTGATAACTGTTGTTGTATGCGAACTCCATCAAAGGCAAATGAGTATCCCACGAATCCTGAAACTGCAGTACACAAGACCTCATCATGTCCTCCAGTGTCTGGATAGTCCTCTCTGACTGCCCATCGGTCTGTGGGTGGAACGCTGTACTGAAATGTAAGTTTGTACCCAAGGCGTTCTGCAAACTTCGCCAGAACCTAGATGTGAAACGCGGATCTCGATCAGACACTATCGACTCCGGCGTACCATGAGGTCGAATGATTTCCTTCACAAATAGCTGAGCCAGTCGGTTTGGCTTAAATGTCTCCTGTACTGGTAAGAAATGAGCTGACTTGGTCAATCGGTCGACAATCACCCAAACTCCATCGCATCCCCTCTGAGTTCTAGGAAATTTGAAGACAAAGTCCATGGTAATGTGATCCCACTTCCACTCGGGAATCGGAAGTGGTTGCATTGCTCCATACGGTCTCTGCCGCTCAGCCTTGACCTGCTGACAGGTCAAACATCTGCTTACAAACTCTGCAATATCCTTCTTCATTCCTGCCCACCAATAGTGGTCCCGGAGGGTACGGTACATCTTTGTACCTCCCGGATGCATGGCATAAGCCAAACTGTGGGCTTCCTCGAGAATTTCTGCCCGTAACTCTGCCACTGCAGGAACACACAAACGGCCCAGTTTCACCAGAGCTCCATCTGGTCGGATAGTAAAGTCCTGCCTCTCGTCCACTTCGACCTCGATCCTGTAGATACAAAGTGTCGGATCCTCCAATTGTGCCTCGATAATCCGATCGACTAGCACAGGTCGTACATGAAAACTGGCCAACAAAGCTCCCTGCTCATCCATCCCCAGCATAACTCCAGCTCTTCGGAGTTCCACTAGCAAAGGAAGGTACACCAGCCTCAGGTGTGCAATTGATCCTGCTGACTTCCTGCTGAGTGCGTCTGCCACAACGTTTGCCTTCCCTGGATCATATTCAATCGTACAATCATAATCCTTGATCAGTTCCAACCACCGTCGCTGCCTTACGTTCAGCTCCTTCTGAGTGAACAAATGCTTTAAACTCTGATGATCGGTGAAGATCCTGCAAGTCACCCCGTACAGGTAATGTCGCCAGATCTTTAAAGCGTGAACCACCGCCGCCAACTCCAGATCATGCGTAGGGTAGTTCAGTTCATGTGTCTTTAGTTGTCTCGATGCATAAGCGATAACTCTGCCATTCTGCATCAGCACGCAACCCAATCCTTGCAACGATGCGTGACTGTAGACTTCGAACTCTCCACTGTTATCCGGCAAAGCAAGAACAGGTGCGGTAGTTAACCGACGTTTTAATTCCTGATAACTCTGCTCACACCGTTCATCCCAAACAAACTTTACTCCCTTCCTGGTTAAACGAGTCAACGGTGCAGCGATACTAGAGAAGCCCTCAACAAATCTCCGGTAGTATCCTGCCAAACCAACGAAACTCCGTACCTCTGTCACGGTTGTCGGTCTAGCCCAATTTGTCACCGCTTCGGTCTTCTGGGGATCCACACTAATCCCGTCTGCTGACACTACATGTCCTAGAAAACCAATGCTGGTTAGCCAAAACTGACACTTACTCAGCTTGGCGTATAACTGGTTCTGCCTCAGCTTCCCTAACACCGAACGTAAGTGTTCCTCATGAGCTTGAGCACTCCTCGAGTACACAAGGATGTCATCAATGAACACGATCACAAACTTATCCAAATAAGATCGGAAGACCCTATTCATTAGATCCATGAATGCTGCTGGAGCATTCGTCAAGCCGAAAGGCATCACAAGGAATTCATCATGCCCGTATCTGGTCCGAAACGCTGTCTTCGGGACATCTCCTTCAGCAATCTTCAACTGATGATAACCAGATCGCAAATCAATCTTCGAGAAGTACTGTGCTCCCCGCAGTTGATCAAAGAGATCGTCAATCCTGGGTAAGGGGTACTGGTTCCTTACCGTGACCTTGTTGAGCTGTCGATAATCCACACACAAACGGAGGCTCCCCTCCTTCTTCTTCACAAATAATACCGGTGCTCCCCACGGTGATGAACTCGGTCGGATGAATCCCAAGTCCACCAACTCCTGCAATTGGATCTTCAGTTCCCGTAACTCAGCTGGTGCCATCCGATATGGTGCCTGCGATATAGGTCGTGTGCCGGGAAGTAGTTCAATCGTGAACTCAATCTCCCGATGTGGTGGTAAACCAGGCAAATCTTCCGGGAACACATCCGGAAATTCTTGCACCACAGGTATATCATCGGCACCCGAAGTATTACTCTTCGTTGTCACAACATGCGCCAGATAACCCTGGCATCCCTTCTGTAGAAGCTTCGTAGCGGCAAGTGAAGAAATTACTTCAGGTAGCGAACCGTCGCGCTCTCCCTGAAAAGTAACCTCCGGCAAACCCGGACTTCGCAGAATCACCCGCCTACTACAACAGTCGATGAGTGAACCGTGGTCAGTCAACCAATCCATTCCCAAGATAACATCAAAGTCATGGATATCCATAAGGATTAGATCAGCTAGCAGATCTACATCCTCCACCCTTACTGGGCATCTCCGGATCACCTGATTCACTATGTACACAACGCCCATCGGTGTACCAACACCCATTTCACTATCCAAGGCTGACACCTCGCGATCTAACATACCCGCACAACTTTTCGAAATAAAAGAATGAGTAGCCCCAACATCCATTAACACCCGCACAACAATATTTGAGATATGAAGAGTACCTGTAACCACACCAGGGGCTGACCTCGCCTGCTGCTGAGTCACTGCAAAAACACGAGCTCTGGGTCCCGCAGTCTGTCCGCGCCCACGCGCGCCACGCTCAGCACTCTGTCCTCGGCCTCTGGCAGGGTGAGAAGCCGAACTCTGTGTCACACTAACACCTTTAGTCTCGTTGTTCCTTGACAGTAAAGGGCAATCTCGGGCATAGTGGCCCGCTCCTCCACAAGCAAAGCAATTAACTGTCCTCGGTCCATCCCAAGACCCTCCTGATGCACCACTCCAAGCCTGATGCTGTCCAGAACTGAATCTCGATCCGCCCCTCTGAGAGTTCCCATGTCGACCTGACCAGCCACGACCACGTAAAGATGAGGGTGCTCCTCGGTAATTTCCCCCCTTAGAGATCTTTGGGCCGGTTGGTCCAGGATGTGGACGATCCCGGCGCTGCCCCTCGCCTGATGATTGTCGCGCCTGGTGTGCCGCCAGACTGGCCTCGACACGAACTGCAGCGTCGACCATGTCCCTCAGAGTCGCGTAACTAGTAGCCGTCACACTTGCCCATAACTCTCCTCGGAGTCCCAACTCAAATCTTTGACATTTTTCCTCCTCAGTACTCACGAAAGCTGCGGCAAAACGGGAAAGCTTCCCGAAATTCTGCTCGTAATCTACCACCGACATATCTCCCTGTTCCAGCCGCAGGAACTCTGCCTCTCGTGCCATGCGAAATGAACGCGGGTAATACTGATCTAAGAATCGGGCACGAAAGACCTCCCATGTGGTGGTGTGAACAGTCCACCCGGACATCTCAAGACCATGCCACCATTGATAAGCCCCGCCTTCCAGTAAGAAGGCCGCTAGTGCCACCCGCTCGCCGGGTGGGCAGTGCATCACGGTGAAGATTCTTTCCCATTTCGCAATCCACTCATGGGCATCCTCGGGGTTTGATCCCCCGCTGAACGGTGTGGCTCCCAACCTTTGAGCCCGCTCAATGCTAGCACATTCCATCTCTCTCGCGATTTCCTCGTCAGTTCGTGTTTGAGGAATTCTCCTTGGAGGCATAACCCACTGTTAAGAGGCATAGATTAGATACTGACATCTTTTAAACTAAGTACTGACCACTAGTCTAGCATGTTGACCACAACCTAGTGCTCTGATACCAAGTTGACAGGACCCGCCCCGATCCACCTGGGACCACCCGGGACGTGCCCTGCTCCCGTCTGACACCCGACATTAAAATACCAAAAATGCCCTTATTGAAGATGAAATGCATAAAGAAAACCAAAGTTAAGTCATACATAGCACGCCACACAATACTCGAATACAAATAGTGTCAGACAAGGGATAGTTCCCGAATACAGTTTATTGAGCACGACTCTAGACACACTGCGTGCCAACCTACCCAGCAGTAGGGTTCAGGTACGCAACGTAAACCTATGCCTCTTCCTCCTCGGGATCCTCCTCCTCGATAGCACTACCTGGAGGGGTAGTAAAACAACAAAGGTGAGTGGGCCGAAACTCAAGGTTTACAAAGTAGTTTACCATTTCGAAAACATATAGCTTTTCCCCTCCGTTTTCTGAAAAGACATGCATAGTATCATAAACCACAAAACCATATAATCATAAGCAGAATAATATCAACATAATATAATCTTAGTCACTGCACTATACATCCCAACCCTGACATCCCAGATGCCCGACGTCCCAGACGCCCAATAAGGTCACAGTCTCAAGGCTACGCGTGCCACCCGGGGTCTCAATCCCGAGTCCAAATCCTGAACCTAGTCCGAGCATGGCATTCTAGATGCCTGACGTCCCAGACGTCCAATAGTAGCAATCCTGCTCCTGAGTCACTCTACGGTCCGGTCCCTCCGTAGAATGACTCCTCACAGGCAATGCGCCGTGACCACTCCGGTGTACCTACATCCGGAGGAGATAAAATCCTAGGGTAGATCTATACAGTGCAGTACCACAGATAATATCGAGATCCATTATACATATACATGACTCCCAACCATTCATAAACAACCAGACGGGTCTCATGCCCAAACATCGTAATACGTGCCATAAATAATACTCAAGATAAACAGATACTTTTACTTGAATCACATATAGATATAGTAGAAAGTAAAACAGTTATGCATGCCGAAGTTTAGTGAAATCAAAGGCCCACTCACAGTACAATCCTGCTGCAATCCCGAGCGTAAAGCCCCGTCCAAGGGTTAAAGTACAATTCCTGTCATGTCCAAAGCATACGTAAGGTCACTTTAAGTCCCTACTAAACAACTAAGAAACCCTAGACTGAAACCGGCCCGGGAAAGTCGTCCGAACACGCTTCCTAAGGCGTCAAACCCTAATTTGACCAACTTAACGATCTCCGATCGACACGAAACCACCGCCATTGGATCCGTATCGTCGAAACCTTGAAAATGGCACTGGTCCCACACAAAATACTGTTCACACGCGCCCCCCACGCGCCGGTCAACTCCCTGGTCAACAGTGCTATAGTGATGCTGACGTCAGCATGACGTCACTGCTGACGTCAGCATGGCGTCATCACTGACAGTGTCAGAGGACACGTGTCAACAGCCCATTGGTCCCTGGTCTGAAAATATTCTGACATGATGACGTCATCATGACGTCATTGCTGACGTCAGCATGATGACGTCATCAGCTACAGTACCGGGTCTGAGAACCGGGTCACCGCAGACCCACGGTTCGACCCGACCAGTTCTCATCAACCCGACCACCAAAATCGATGGGATTTGTTCCTATGAACTCGTCTAAACATGTTCTATGGTTCTGTGGATTCAAAACTAGTTTTTAAGTTGAAGGTACCACCTGAAAATCGACGGGAAACCGGCTGCCGGCTCTGGTTCGTCTTCTCCGGCGAGCCGTCAAGCTTCCAGCCACAAACTCTGGTCCAAAATGCTCGTCTAGTCCCCTAGGTTATGTCTTAAAAGCAACCAAACAATTCTAACATTAAAAACGGAAGTTTCGAAACAGGGAAGGAAATCGGTGTCTCTCGGGTTTACAGGCTTACCGCCGCCGTGTCGCCGCCGTGGGCTGCCCAGTCCAGTCCTAAGCCGTCCAGAGGTCACACTGATCCTAACCCTACGTTTGTTCGAGCCCAGAAGTCACGGTTTGGACGGTTGGTTAGTTTGGGCTGCACGGGTTCCTTCTCGGGTTTGTGGGTTTTCCGGGTTGCGCCGCCGTCCGTGGCGGTGGTGATGGCCGTCTAGAGGTGGCTGAGAAGGAGTCTGGTGTGTGGGTTGAGGCTGAGGGGTGGTGTGATCGCTGGTGTGTTTGTGCAGAGAGTGAGAGGATGCACGGTTTAGAGAGAAATGAAAATGAAAATATGTTTCTCTGATGGTTTAAGAACAGAAGGAGAAAATGGAATGAAGGGCTGAGATTCAATCTGATTTAAGGATGAAGGGTGAGGATTTAAGGAAGTTTAATTGATTATTTAATGGAATGGCAAACACAGATCCTGGTTTTTGGGGATGATGTGGATGAGGTAGATGAGTGACATGTGTCACTCATCAAGGGTCCAGATGGATTGGGTTAACGGTCATTGGCCCTCGTCCGTTGGACTTCCCAGGTCAAAAGTCAACATTTGGCCCCCAAATGGCCAAATTACCAAAATGCCCCTCGACTTCCGAACGTCACAACTTCTTCCTCGAACGTCGGAATCGAACGTGCCACCTGCCTATGAACTCGTGACGTCCTAAACTACGTCACGGTAACGTGTCACAGTCCTAAATACTTCCCGAGGTAAAAGTCAACTTTTCCCCCCCTCAGGGGCAAAACGGTCATTTTACAATAAAATAAGAATTACGAAAGTTCGGGTCGTTACAATCTACCCACCTTACAAAAATTTCGTCCTCGAAATTTACTCGAATAAAAACGGGTACTGTTCCCTTATCAAGTCTTCGGGTTCCCACGTCGCTTCCTCGACGTCATGGTTCCTCCATAGCACTTTCACCAACCGAATCGTCTTGTTTCTCAGAACCTTGTTCTTCTGATCCAGAATCTGCACTGGTTTCTCCTCAAAGCTCAGATCAGTCATCAGTTCTACTGGTTGTTCCGGCAAGGCATGTGCATCGTCCCGTAGGTATTTCCGTAACATGGACACATGGAAAACATCGTGCACTCTGGCAAGTGTTTGGATGGGTAGGATGATGGGAATGGGTGAGATGGAGGGTGGAGATTTGAGGTAAGAAATAAATAAAATTATAAAATAATGGAATATTAATATTTTAATATATAGATCCACAATTTAGGGGTTTGGGCCAATGGGATGAGTGACACATGTCACTCATCCATGGGTCCCACCTAAATATCTGACCAATTAGAATAAGCCACCTAATCATCACCTCGATATACGTGCATTGTAAAACTGAACTTCCGTGACCCATAACTTTCCTGTTCGAAGTCCAATTTCGGCGTGCCACCTGTCCATGGATTCGTATCGTCCCGATCTATGTAACGGTCCTCGACCCTCAGCTATCGGACCACCCAAGTCAAAAGTCAACTATTTGCCTCCTTTTAACCAAATTACCAAAATGCCTTTGAACTTTCGAACGTCATAACTTTTTCTTTGAACGTCATAACTTTTTCCTCGAACGTCGGAATCGAACATGCCACCTGACTATGAACTCGTGACGTCCCGGACTACGTCACAGTCATTGGCCAAAGTCCATTTGACCGCCTGAACGGAAAGTCAACGTTTTGCCCATGCCTAGGGCAAAACGGTCATTTTGCATCGTTCGTCCGATTTCGCTCAACTAATCACCAATTAACCTCACTAATCATGATTAGTCACTAATATAATCTCGGAATTCGGGACGGGTCATTACAGACAACCAATCATCAATACTCAAACACCGATCATAATATCATATCAGCAATGCGTGTAGGCTAACTCAAAAATTAAACTCACACAACGTCTGAATCACATTCGAAAACTGTACTCGCAACATCTAGACGTACATGCAAACTTGGGAACTACACCCACGCAACATCTGAGTCACATCTGGGGATTACACTCGCATCATCCGGGCACGTACTAGTATCCACAAGTCGCAAAATGAAATCATCATTTTAAGACACTTGTTTCACTTCAAATCCAAGTCAAAACTGAGTCTGAAGTCAACCCACAATTTCCACGAATATCGATATATATTCACGTATCATCGAAGCACCTTGAGGAGCCGTCACACACGCCCTCATGCATAGGTCAAACCCTTTGCGCGTAGGCCTCACACATTTCCACAATGTCACCATCGACCTCAGTCGGGTTGATCTGTGAGCCTGCGTGCATGACTCGACTTGGGCGACCCGACCTGGTCCCAAATCTATGTTTTCACGTCTAATTCTCGCACTTCAAGAATCAGTTTGATTCTAGTTCTACCCAAAAACGCCTTAATAACATGCAAACATGAAATAAATATCTTGCATTCGAGAATTCAATTCGTCCCTATTTGCCAAACTTTCAACTTTGAATTTAAGCCTTCCTATATCCAATTCCATCAGTTCTCATCGTAACTTCGATCAAACAGGTCTAGAGACGAGTAATATGGCCTCAATTTGATGTTTCAGTCATTGAATTCCATAGTTCAATTTTAAAGAGTACTTGTTTGAGTTCCCGATTTCCAAGTTTGGGACTTTCTTCCTTAACTCTTCCTCTAGTTTTATTCCTCTCATCAATTCTTTCATGGCTCTTCTAATCCCGTTCTTCAGTTATGCTCTCTAGTTCTCACAGGTTTTGGTTCATTTAAAACCTTTCAATTTTGGGTTGCAAACACAAAAACATACACAACCAACACACACACACACACACACACACACACACACACACACACACACACACACACACACACACACACACACACACACACACACACACACACACACACACACACACACACACACACACACACACACACACACACACACACACACACACACACACACACACACACGCACAAGCTATCTCCCTTGCCACTAATCTCCATAGAATGGTGACAAGTGTCACCATCCTAATTAAACACATCAACACTTGTGAAAACATTAATTTCCTTTCAAATTCTCAAAATTACCTTTTCTGAATTTTTTGGGTCATTACAATCTACCCCCCCTTAATAAATTTTGTCCTCGAAATTCTAACTCGTCCTTCAAATGACAAATGCATCTTATCTCCAGGCCGTGCACATGACTCGCAGCCTAGAAGCATGCCACGGGTAAGAACAAATTAGTACCACAATACTCTGATACCAAATTGTCAAGACCCTTCTCGAAAACACTTTGATAACCATTCCTGATCCTGCTCATGTTTGAAAAATCGACCGAAGTCTCAAAAATATCCTTAATACTTGTTAGACAGGGATAACCGTATTGACATCCCGGTCATGCCTCCACTTCTAGGTCATCCCCGATCCTTGTGCAATGGTCTAGATGGTCATAAAAACATCAATGGTGCAAGTAGACAAAAATAAGCATTTTAAAATACGTTTCGATAAAGATAAACCTTTTACGCTACAATGTAAAACATGTATACATACAGTAAAACATAAGCAGCCGGGGGTCAACTCAAAACATGTCATAAAGTGTAGGATCCACAAATCATCAAAATTTATGTTGCCCATATTTCCCGAAATTCATGTTCATCAAATTATGTGAAAGCAACTGGACATAATATCATAATCAATCACAACCAATCATCAATACTCTAACACCGATAATAATATCATATCAAAATTGTGTGTAGGCTAACTTGGGAAATGTACTCAAGCAACATCCGAGTCACATCCAAAAACGGCACTCGCAACATCTAGACGTACATGTAAACTAGGGAACTGTACTCACGCAAAATCCGAGTCACCTGTGGGGACTGCACTCGCATCATCTGGACACGTACTAGTATTCACAAGTCATAAAACCAAATCATCATTTTAAAACACATGTTCGACTTCAAATCCAAGACAAAACCATTTTCAAACTGAGTTTGAGCTCAAACCACAATGTTCACGAATACCGACATAAATTCACGCCCAGAAATCATTCTATAAATCCGGAAATCATCTCAAATCAATAGTCAAATCATTGTAACTAAAGTCATGCAGTAAGACATTTAAAACAATTTAATTATGCATGCGTCAAAGTTATAAAACAAATTTCCACTCACACACACCACTTGCATAGTTCGATTTCGAGCCGTACACTCCTCTTTAAATTCCAGGAATCATCCGTCTTATTGAAAACCACCACTAAAGGTTACTAACATCCCAAATAATCTTACATTAAAATTCCCAAATTTTTCAAGATAAAATACATATTAAAAGCGTAAATATAACACTTTAGACACACAAAACTCCCCTACAATGATATCCCATTATCTCGAAATATGTGTCAAAATTTAGTAACATTGAAAACATTAATAGTCATGTTGACCACTGTCATGACCCGTCTCCCATAAAAGTGTGCTAGTGAGGCCTTTTGGGAGCTCACTGACTTTAGATTCCTTTGGAACTCCAAAGTTAAGCTATATTAGCGTGGATAAATCTCAAGATGGGTGACCTATCGGGAACTTACGCGTGAGTTCTCAAAAAAAAATCTATCACGGCCCATCTTCTATAGCACGATATTCTCCGCTTTGGGAAATGGGTCTTGATAGAATGGTATCACAACTAGAATCTAATTGGAAGTGTGCCAGCGAGGCCTTTTGGGAGCTCAATGGCATTATATTCCTTTGGAACTGCAAAGTTAAGCAAAATTGGGCTAGAGAAATCTCAAGATGGGTGACCTACTAGGAAGTTGCGGGTGAGTTCCCATAAACAAAACCGTGAGGGTATGGTTCAAAGCGATCAGTATCGTTCTAGGGGAGACGAGCCGTAACAGAATGGTATCAGAGTTCGACCCCGGCTGAAAGTATGCTAGCGGGGACTGTAGGCCCTAAGGGAGGTAGATTATAATACTCGTGGTCCAGGCAGCTGAAGTTAGAGGTGTTCACAGACTACTGATGCTCAGAGGTTGTGTCCCAGGAATTCGAAGCTAGGGTGTTCTCAGATGGCTAATGCTCGGGGGAACAAGAATTGTGAGTAATCCCGCAGCACTCGGGGAGGGAAAGGTGAAGTACCTTATATGTGTGGACACGTATCTTCCTAGCTTGATGCCTTTTTGAAGCTCACTGGCTTCAGATTCCTTTGGAACTCTGATGTTAAGAGAGATTGAGTTGGAGAAATTCTAGGATGGGCAACCTACTGAGAATTTGTGTGTGAGTTCCCAAAAATAAAATCGTAAGGTCATGGCCCAAAGCGGACAATATCGTGCCAAGGGAGACGATCTGTGACAACCACAGCTCGAGGAACTGTCACAGGTGCGCCAATGTATCAGCCAAGCCCCCTGCGCATGGGCCTCACGTGATACTAGAGTGTCACCATTAACCTCAATCGGGTCCACCCCGGGCCTGTCCCAAGACCTGTAACGATCCGTTTAGAATATCGGGATTAAATATTAATTAATTATGAATTTAGTATGACTAATTGGGGGTTAATTGAGAGAATTCGGACGGATTGTAATGACCCGTTCCAAAAATCGGGATTAGATTAGTGGTTAATGACGGATTAGTGAAGAAAATCGGTGATTAGTTGGATAATTTCAGACGGACAGTGCGGAATGACAATTTTCCCCTTGGAATGGGCAAAAATGTTGACTTTTTGTTCGAACGGTCAAATGGACTTTGACCGATGACCGTGACGTAGTTCGGCACGTCATGATTTCATAGACAGGTGGCACGTCCGATTCCGACATTCGAGGAGGAAGTTATGATATTCGGAAGGTCGAGGGTAATTTGGTAATTTGGTTAAAAAGGGGAAATTTGTTGACTTTTCATATGACATGGCTTTTTCACGTAATTTGAGGACCGTTAGGTAGGTCTCGATCCCTTGAGTACAACGACAGGTGACATGTTGCCATTGGACTTCAGACGGTTTAGTTATTGGTCTAAATAGGCGAATGGCAAAATGGTAATTTACAGGGGCAAGGGCAATTTAGTCTTTTTGCTGTGTCCAGCTATATTTGGACATGTGGCTGTCTGGGAAATTTTGCCCAGTAGAATTGGGACACTTGTCCCTTTTCTAGAGGGCTGTGGAAAATAGAAACAGAGTGTGTAAATGGGCTGATATTTGTTGCACAGTAGAATTGGGACACTTGCCCAATAAAATGGGCTGATATATGTTGCACGGGTTAAGGAAAATAGAAACAGAGTGTGTAAATGTAAACCGTGAGGAATCCACTTAGACAACCCCTTCGATCTTCATCAAGTCCCTTGGATTGGTGAATGAAAAAGATTGAGGATGATGAGACGCCGATGACGGTGGCGGCACGGCTGTCCACGAAGGCGTGAGGTGCTAAAAAACCTGAACGAAGCCCGCGAAGTCCTATTTTTCAATTAAACATGATAACTCATGTTCTCATGGATTTTGATCGAGGTAGTTGCTGGGAATGAGTTGCTGGAGGTCTAAGGAGTCGTTTGAGCTTGTTTTCGAGGCTAGAGTTGGACGGTAAGTGAACCTTCCATGAAACCTTCGTTTAAATTCGAACATGGCAACTCTAGTTGTGAGGACTGAAAATTGAAATGGTTAATTGGGTGAGGTCTTGGACGTTAAAGGGAAGCTTTTGGAAGTGGAATGAGAGGCATAGATGGCCGGAGAAGCAAGAACACAGAGAAGGAAGTTTGGTGTGGAATCGATGATCAGGAAGGTAACCTCTAGGCCTTGTTTTTCAATTTTGAACCGTGGATTGATTACTTAAGATATGATGAAGCTAGTAGGAGGAAAAGGGGGTGGAATCAGATTGAAAATGGTTGAAAATTCGCCATGCCGGTTCGGGCGGGACCTGGTTTACCTGAGGTAGAAGACGACTGTGCTGGGCGCATGGCTCCCACGCACAGCCCCTTTGGGCGGCTCGTGAGGGCGTGTGGAGCCTATTCTGAGGAAGTTTTCAACATGTGATACGATGTAATCGATGTAACGAACACATTGGCACCAGTTTCGAGCAAATCAGACATCATCTCGATAGTTTTCGGTATGTCCGAAGGTTTTAGGGCTCGTTTAAAAATAGTTAAAAATTCGGGAAAATTACGGGGACTTAGTAGAAGCTTAATGAAGTAGTTAGTGACCTTAAAATGGGATTTGGACAAGTTCGGGGAAGCCGGTGATAACGGATTAGCCAGGAACATCATAAGTGCCCGCGTATCGAGGCGACGACGTAAATGGTCTGTGAGTGGACTTTGCTTTCAAACTTATGATGAATGCATATATGTTTTCTATGCTTTCTATACGTGATTTCTATATTTTTGAACTGATATTGATGATTTAGGGTTTTACACGTATTTCGAGATAATGACGTATTTGCACGTTTTACGAGTTTTCAATTTATATTGCAATTTGATCATGGTTTTAATGATTTGATTTTGGGATTGGAAATATGATTTGATTTCAATGATTTACAATGGATTTTGGAAAAGTGATTTCGGGCTTGGAGCCCTGTTCATGTGATTTCGATAAACGAAATTTCGATTTTGGAATCGGATTTTGGAAATATGATTCTTGATTCGGTTTTGAAACTTGGAAGGGAAATTATGGATTTGGGTTCGGGATGATGGTTCGGGATGCTAGCTTATGAAATCATTATTGCGAATTCGGATATGGATTTTCTATGATTGTCACTTGATTGAAAAATGGTTTTGGGTTTAAAGACCCAGAAAAAGGAAAAAATGGCTGAATCTGGTTTTGAGTTTAAAGACTTGGTTGATTGACGGGGGAGGGCCCTGGATTGATATGTTTTGAGTTTAAAGACTCGGTATATGTTTTGAGTTTAAAGACTCGGTTATTGTGATATCCCTCGAAGCCTGTTGATTGTGTTTTGAGTTTAAAGACTTGTTGATATCTCAGGAAAACCTGATTATGAGCATGGTTTTGAGTTTAAAGATTCGAGCGCACTTGAGATCCAGAAACTAAATTGATTGATGTTTTTCACTGGTTTTTCACTGGTTTTCCGATGTTTTGGGAAATGGCCTGGATGATTTGATTTTGATGAGTTTTGGGCTGAGTTCCCGTACTTGATGAGGATTTATGATTTTGGGCTAAGGCCCTGGATTTTAATTGTGGATTTGAGGAAAGGACATGATTCTGGTTTTCAATAATGGTTTTCTTATCTAAGATATGGAATGGTTTTTATGGAATGAGTTTTATAATGGAGGGTATAAATGTAATTTCTTATAACCTGTTTTCTGAACGTATTCTTTATTTTTGCCCACTCACAGTCTTTTTATGTGTTCGATACCCTACAGGTTGTTGCGGTGCGGGCTGTTGGTAGAGAGAGACAGAGACATCACACATGCGATCCACAATAGATTTTGCGTGCTCTGAGAAGTTCGGAACTTGTGGACTGTTTGTTTGAAAATCCCTTGTCCGGCTTACGTGTTACATGGAGGTTGGACGTCGGTTTAGGCTTCGTGTCATGCGTAAGTTAGACGGGAGCATGACTTAACCCTTAATCTCAGGGGATTGAGGGTGGGTCGTGTCACGGATGGTGTAAAATGATCGTTTTGCCCCTAGAATTGGGTAAAATGTTGACTTTTGACCTAGGGAGTCAAACGTACGAGGACCGATGATTGTGAGTCAAACACACATCGAAATTGGACGTCGAAAGGGGAAGTTATGGTTACGGGATCGAAATCGATTTAATTAACGTCTCGGGGTCCGAATTAAATAATCCTTAAATTTGATTGGCTGATTAATTAATGTCGGGCCCTTGGTGTGCATGCTTGTCTTTACAGTCTCGTTGGTATAATTTTTGCATCAACATACTGACAGGACCGCCCCCGAAGGGGCATTGATAACCGTGCCCCATCCTGCTCCCATTTGGCAAGTCGACTGAAATTCCCAAAATTACCCTCAGTGATTGCCAAACCGGGGATAGCCACACATGTACTCACTCATGCATCCGCCTCTCGATCAGCCTCGATCAACGCGCCACGACCTGGAGGGTCAATAAAAACACAAAAGGTGTGAGTGGACAAAAATAAATTAGTTTATAAAATAGTTATAGAAAGACATTTCTACCCTCCACGTAAAACCAATGCATGCATTCGAAAATCATTTTATAATCCATTACATTTTCATCATAAGAAAACCGTGTACGAAAATCAAAATCCTTTTCCTTTTCTTAACCTTCGGGTTTTAGCCCGCAATCACAAACACAAGGCCTCAGCCCAAAATCATGAATCAACTCTAAGTACACAGTATAATCCAAAATCCATCAACCACATAAACCGGGCCATTGCCCAACACATCCGAAAACATCAGCAATCAAAAGTTATTCACATGTCAAATTAATCTGCTGGATCTCAAGTGCGCCCGAGTCTTTAAACTCAAAACCATGCACATAATCAGGCCTTCCGGGGATATCGGCGAGTCTTTAAACTCAGAACATAATTAATAGGACTCGGGGGTATCATACCGAGTCTTTAAACTCAAAACAGTAACCGAGTCTTTAAACTCATCAAGGGTCCTCCCCCGTCATCAATTAACTGAGCCTTTAAACTCAAAACATGAACCAGCAATAGCACCGGGTCTTTAAACCCAAAACATAATCCAGCAATAATATCGGGTCCTTGAACCCAAAACCAGTTTCCAATGGGTCTTTAAACCCAACCATTTGTAAATCACAACAAACTCGGGATTCATCGTGATCCAAATTCCAAAACCAATACGAAAACACATTTTATCAAAATGGAACTCATGTCCGAATTTCACATTCAAATCCCCAATCATATCCGTCTTCCATTCCCTAATTCGAATTCGCAATAACGATTCCGTAAGCCGGCATCCGGAACCGTCATTCGGAACCCAAACCAGAAATTCACTTTCAAACTTCCGAAAACCAAAATCTCGTTCATCAAAATTACTTTTATGCCCTGGGCATCAAGCCCGAAATCACCTTTTTCAAAATCCGTTGTAAATCCTTGAAATCACATCATATTTCAAATCCCGAGGTCAAAACATCAAAACCATAATCAAATCACCAAAATCACGGTCAAACTACAACATACTCGAAATCTCGTAAAACGTGCAAATCCGTGTCATTCTCGAAATATGTGTTAAAACCGTAAATCATACTCACAATCATAATCAAAACATCCTTAAAACATCATAAGCATAAATTATGTAAAATCGTTCATCACACCATCATCAAAACATAAGAGAAACCATAGTCTCGAAATACGTGCAGTTTCGTATCGCATATTAAAATACGTATAAATACAGAAATCGAAATCACCATAACTCACAATCGTAACAATAGCAATCATAGAACTATTTATGCATGCATTAAATTTTGAAAGCAAAGTCCACTCACACACCGTCCACAACGCCCGTTTCCCGCGCTGCACGCATTTCCGTAATTTCTGACATTTTTCAGAAATCTCAAATCCTGTCCGAAATCATTCTTTAGTGTTACTAAGGACCCAAATAATATCATACTAATTTCCCAAAAATTTTCGGGAATTAAACGTTAGTGAAAAACGTAACATAAACTTTCGGACCCTTGAAACAACATCGAAACGGTGTCCGATTAATTCGAAATCAACGCTAAAATGTTCGTTACAATGTATAGGGCAAAAGTCGTGTTGAACTCACCTTGGGATTCGGGTCCACGCGCCCTCACGCGCTGCCGTGAGTGGCTGCGCGTGGGAGTCACGCGCTGCTACAATACTAGGTACTCTTCATCTTCCCTACCCGATCGACTGGTAAACGGGTCCGATAACCCGCGAAGTGACCCGGCTAGTATTCCATCATTTCGACACCATTTTGAACAATTGAACATTCCACTACCTTCGCAACCAGTTGAATTAGGGATCTGTAACAACCATTGCAGTCGTCATTACCCCAAATCATCTCGACTTAAACCATGTTTCAAAAACAAGTTCCCCGTCTGAGTTCGTCAAATAAACATGGAATTCTTCAATTAATTTGTCGTATAGCATCGTAGCCTCATGGTAAGGATGATTTAGGATTCAATTTCACAAAAACTTACCTCCAATCGCACGAACACAATGCTCGATTTTCCTCTCGGTCTCCAGGTCTGTTTAGAGCCCACAACAGCCTCAATCACTTCCTTCTCGTACTGGATCGACTTGGATTAATCCCAGAGAACTAAATGAATCCTCAATTTGCCTTGGGCTGGCCTACATTTCGAAGTTGAATTTTTCACTCTCTCTACAATCCGTTTCGGATTTTGACCTTCCCAATCACCGTTTTCCTCCCAATTCTTCCTCTCTCCATCTCGAAACTTAGCTCTTACCTCCTTGATCCCTTTCCTATTCACAATTTCGCTCAATTTGGCCTTGGGAAGGTCGATCACGCCCTGTTCATTGTCTCTGTTTTATCAGTTTCAATGGCACTAGCCCAGTATTGTTTCCCGCACTCACCTCAACCAGCACAACCTGTGCTCTGTCTTCTGTCTATGTTCCCTCACTAAGAGCTTAAACAATTCGACCATAACCGAGCTCCATTCAAAATAGTCTTGGGAAGTCGATCAAACGTGGGAAACCATCTCTGTTCCTTTCTAGTTCCAACAGCACCAAACAATAGAAAACTCAACCCACACACTAGTTTAAGCTTCCCACTAACTCAAGGCTGTCCCAAGGCCACTAACCATAAATAATTTGTCGATCAGACCACCTAAGCACGATGGTTCAGTCTCTGTTTTCCACGGCTTCAACAGTGCCCCTGTGAAATTATTGTTTTGCCCTTGTGTACAAAATTACCAAAATGCCCCTGCACTTTCTAGACCCGTAACTCATCCGTCCGACGTCCGTTTTTAGCGTGCCACCTGTCTACGGACTCAGGGCATCGAGACCTACCTAACGGTCCTTGAATTGTGTGAAAAAAAGTGGTCGATCAAAAAGTCAACATTTTCCCCCTTTTGTCCTAATTACGAAAATGCTCTTGAACTTCCGAACGTCATAACTTCCTCCTCGAATGTCGGAATCAAGCGTGCCACTTGTCTATGAACTCGTGACGTCCTGAATTATGTCACAGTTAGTGGTCAAAGTCCGTTTGACCGTCCGAGAAAAATTCAACCGTTCGCCCGGGGCAAAATCGTCGTTTTCTTCAAATTTTCCAAATTTCCCTATTTTGAACGTCCAGGTCGTTACACATACTCTTTTTTTTAAATAGTCAAATGATCTTTATTTACAAGGAAAAGAGAAATATATCACACAATATGTGATCGGGATTCTAATTTGAGACCAATTGTCTACAAATTAAGGCTAGAACCATCTGCACTAGACCTACTTGGCAACTCATATAGACTTAAATACTCTCAAAACTATACAAATAAATAATAAACTCTTCATTAACAAAAATAAATCCAAATAAACCTGCTATAGACTTATACTAATTTCTTTTCTTAGTTCTTCCTATTTCTTTCCTTCTTTCTTCTTATCTCCGCCTTTCCATCCACCTCTAAATCTAGAGTGACCATATATCCCTACCGCCATGACCACATGAGTGGAAAAACCTCTCCTTCTTGTTGCAATGTAACGGTGTGCCATTAAGACCGCTGACATTGATGGCCTAGTGATAGGTCCTTAAATAAGCATTATTTTGTATTATTTTATACCCTTTATACTTGATTTTTAATATTAAAATAATAAATAATTAGATAAAATAATACATTTTGTGATATTTTTGTTTAAATAAATAAAGCTTGTAATTTGGAGCATTTTGGCGAAAGAATCGGTCCAATCAGAATTATAACGAAGAAATTATGGACGAAATTCGATGAAAATATTAATTAATTTACATTTTAAATTAATTCAGCTGCAGCCCATTTTTTTACAGCCCAGATCCACTTTAATTTCAAGCCCAGCGCATCCCAGCCCATGTGCAAAAATCCAGCCCAATTCTCGCCAGGCCGGCAGCCCAGTCCGTGTCAAAACCTAAGCAACTCGCATAGCCCAGCCTCAGCCCAACAGAGCGCGCCTACCAAAATGGTCTTCATCCTCACGATTATAATCATAGAATAAATAAAACAAGTAAAAATAATTAAGAACTTAATTCTACTTCTACTTTAACTTTTGTACAAGTGAACTTTTTTCAAACACATATTTTTACCAACCTTCTAACATCATGCTCATATTGAACCAATCACGAAATCCTACCTTAATCATCTCAAAGTACTCTTATTAGAAATCCAAACTCTAGCAAAAAATCATGAAAGAGAGAGAGAGAGAGAGAAAAAATTATAGGCTTTAAAGGTATCCGAATCGTATCCAAACCGTATCTGAATCGTATCCGAACCGTATCCAAATCGTATCCAAATCACGATACCGTATCCAAACGTATCCGAGCGTATTGGACACGTATCGGACTGGTATCGGTATTCGAAACGCGATACCAAGGCGCATGGACGTTTCGGTGCAACCTAGGTTTAGAGGAGGCGTCGTAAACTCATGTACCATGAAATCAGTTGCATTTGATTGCAAGCTTTCTATTGCTTTCCCAGTTTTTTTTTTTTTTGCAGATGTAAGACTACATCAATAAAGAAGATATATGCCACTGTATGTGAATCAATATGTGTTATTTTGATTTTTGGTAGATGGTATTTTAGGAAGTATTTTCTGGGTTATTTTGGAACTAAGTTAATCTGAGTTTTCTTGGTGTTTGGGTGGCTATGGTGTTTCAGCAGGTAAGAAAAAGTGGAAAGAAACTAACATAACCTTTTGTATCGATTCTCACAGACGGCGCCAAACTGTTGATGCAAAAATTGTATCAACGAGACTGTAAAGACACGCACGCACACCAAGACACAAAATAGTACGTGGTTCACCCAAATCTGGCTACGTCCATGGTGTTGCCTTACTTTCATTAATATCATAGTATTGTGTTTGATACAATACAAGTGGCTTAGAGCCTTTAGAGAGAGAAAGTCGAAAGAAGGGAGAGAGAGAGAGAGAGAGAGAGTCCATTTTAATGGGAGAGTGGCTCTAGCTCTCTATTTATAGAAGTTGTCTAGGGTTTAGGTTAGGCTAACAGTGATGGGCTTTGAGGCATGGGCCTTGTGTGATCTTTGAGATCTTCTGGTGGGCTTATCCCGTAGTCCAGTGCAGTATCTTGGCAAGCCCATTACTCGGTCAGGTGCAACGTCAACGTCAACAAGCCCATTACTCCACCCATTTGATGAAGCGGATCCAGAAAGGCCCGGTTCGGGGCATCTCGTTGAAGCTGCAGGAGGAGGAGCGCGAGCGCCGCATGGACTACGTCCCCGCGGAGTCCGCCATCAAGACTGATGGAATCGAGGTCGACAAGGAAACCCTCGACATGCTTTCTTCTCTGGGCATGGCTGACATTCCCGGAGTCAAGCTGGCCGACCCGGCAAATCTTCAGGCTCAGCCGATCGGTTTTGGGAGCGGTGGGGCCAGGAGGTACTAAGAGATGATGGGGTTGGTTTTAAATTGTCAAGTTATCGTTTATTTTTTATGTTATAACATTTGGAATTGAAGTAGGAGCGAGCTATTGATAATTTGCTTTGGTTTTATAAGGTTTTTAAGTTTGTTATGTTACTCTAATGTTCATGATATCCTTGAATTTTGTTATTTTTGGATTTTGAATGGAAATCATGCTCTTTTGTTGAGTAAATGGGTATTGATGTTTACGATTGCTAATACTGATTGGTTTATTCATTTTCCTTCGGGTTTCCATCAACATTTGTTTGGGTTAGGTTAAATTTAAGATCTACTTTAAGTTTGATATTTGGAACAACATTATACTTTTGTTTCTGAATTTTTTATTATGGAATTTGGGAGTTTTCATTGTTAATTTCATGGGCAGGTTTAGGGGTTTTTTTTTTTTTAATTTGCTTAGATAATTATAGCTATGCTCTGAAGCAACTCTTGTTGTGAAGATAATAATACCCAATGAGCCTATTGATTTACATCATAGACCCTCTTAGATATTACATAATTATTTTTGGTATTGTTTTACTAAAATTTGACTAGTTTTTCAAGTTTAGGTTTTGCATCTTGTCGGTTTCCTAACAAATACGACCATGCTCACCAATCCCGCCACACCACCTCTAATCATTGTCGCTTGTATGCCTTCATAGAATTTTTTCTTAGCGATGATTGATAAGAGGGAGCACTTGTTTATGTAGGTGACAATTGATTGGACAAATCCGGGAGCTGCTGGGAAGGAGGCTATTGTGAAGGCCAATGTTGCTCGTAAATTGAATGATCGTTTCCGAAGTTGGAGGGCAAAGCTCCGTAGGCTATATTATTTGCCATTTGAGTACTCGGCGGAAAGGTTCAATATTGGAGATAAAGATGAACGAGTTAATGGAGGCCAATGGCGTAACTTAGTAGCACATTGGGATGAAAAAAAGAACAAGGTGTGTTTCTCAATTTTTCAATTTAGAATGCAAGCTATATTGTGCATTGAAGTGTACTAATATTAACAATTTACTGTTTTTTATATTTCAAATTAGGAAAGATGCAAAACAAATTCAAGTAACAGGAAGCATTTAAAGATGAGTCACACAACTGGAACTACAACTTTTGCTCAAAATCGACATGAATATGTAAGTTAATCATACACTTTAATACAATTATATTATTAGCAGCTGGACTTAGACATAGTTACTAGCATAGTTATATTATATTTGTGGAGTTAGCCATATTTACTAGCCATAGTTATCGACAGTTACTAGCCATAGTTAATAGCCATATAAACCAAAAGTAGCGATTTTTTTTTTAAACATGTATAAGAAGACTATGCTGATATAAATGTGTATGATTAGCTCATTTCGTATTATAGGCTGAAAAAAATGGCCACGAACCTGATCGTGTTACATTCTTCACGATCAATCACACCAGGGGTCCAAATCCGCAACCAGTTGATGAAGAGTCCAGACATGTGATGGTAAGTACTGTTTTTTAGGCCATTAAACTAGAGGGTACAATTTTAGCTAGTTTGATACAAACTAAATTTAAAATGCATACAGAATTTCAAAGACTTGAAGAAGAGGCTCGGGATAATGGGGATGAGGTAACAGCTGAAGTACGTAATCAGATTTATACTCAAGTAATGGGGTCCGGAGAAGAGGAACAGTGTGAGGGGATATGGGATTGGGGTTTCCTGGGCAGATGTTCCCGGAGTTGTCACCGAGCAACGAGGACTGGCAAAGGAGGTTACTTTGCTGAGGGAGGCATATGAAGAACAAAGGAAAGTAGCAGCTGAAGCAAGGATCAACCTTATGAGGCAAGAGTCCGTTTAGGCGGAAGAGAGACTTAAGCGGGAGGCACAAGAAACATCAGAAAGGCTGAAACAAGAGCTTAGAGCAGAAGCCGAGGAAAATTTGAAGGTTGCCAAGGCTCAAATGTTAGAGCAAATGATGATGATGTTTACACGTTCGGGGTTAAATCCAGACATGAACACAATGGGTGGTGTTGTTACTGCACACAGTAAGGAGGGATGTGGAAGTGCACTACCTGAAAGTACTGGTTGTATGCGAAATGGACCTTCGGGTGGGACTATGCCTGAAATTGCAGATTGTCTCAGTGAAAATTCTGGTTAGTCTTTAAATGAACTTTGTTGTTGTTGCGTTTCTAGTGATGGTAACGTGTACTTGGCAGTGCTTCTAAAAATCTTTTGGTTAATTTTGAAGTGATACTCCTCTAGTTGATGCCCTCGTGGCTTTTTGTAGCTAGGGATGTTCACTTTGATTTGAATATGTAAATATAGATGTTTAGTTGAATTTGAAGTCTAGGTACATGTTTCATTTTGGGGTGATACTCCTCTAGTTGATGCCCTTGTGGCTTTTTGTAGTTAGGAATGTTCACTTTGATTTGGATATGTAAATATAGATGTTTAGTTGAATTTGAAGTCTAGGTACAATTTCATTTTGATGTGATACTCCTCTAGTTGATGCCCTTGTGGCTTTTTATATCTAGGGAAGTTCACTTTGAATTGGATATGTAAATGTAGATGTGTAGTTGAATTTGAAGTTTATGTACAGGTTTCATTTTGAGTTGGTTTCTGCATCTAAAGCGGTTGATGTCATAATCTGAACTAGCTCATTTTGTATGTCTAGTGGATGATGTATATTCTATGGAGGTTTCATACCGATGGATGATGTTTCTCTTATTTTGGTATTTAATGGATGTTTTTTTTTATTTTCACCTAGTTTCTTATTTTGTACCGATGAATGATGTTTCCCATAAAATGTGATCAATTTATTTTTATTGGAGATGGTCCTTTAAGTTTTAAATAACAATTTTATGTAGCAAATTTGTATACAATCAATTTTGTATAAGATTATACAGATTTGTATACATTATCAAAAGACACAAATCTATAAGGGTGTGTTTGGTATGCTGTATTACGGTCTGTATAGGCTAAATAATCTGAAACCTGTGTTTGGTACCAGTCGTATTAATTAGTCACCGTATAAGTTAATACGGTTGAATATTTTTATACGGTCCAGACACGCTAAAATAATACGCTCGAAATTGTCCGTATTAAATAGTCGGATAACTAGTAATCTTGTAAAATATAATAATAATAATAATAATAATAATAATAATAATAATAATAATAATAATAATAAAATAGTAATATAATAAAAATAAAATATTAATTTAGTAAATATTAATAATATAAAGTAATAAATACTAATAATAATAAATTAATAATTAATAATTAATGATATTTTAATAAATAATAATGATAAAATTAAAAATAATTAATTAATAAAAATGTAATAAATAGTAATAATAATTATTATTAAAATAAATAATAAAAAAATAATGACATACATAATTAATATTTAAGATATAAGTATTTCGTCAATTACTATAATATAATCCGGTCAGTATAATATAGTCGGCATTCTAATCTGGAAAAGTACCAAACGCCCGACTAAATAATCAGTCTATCCGGTGGACAGTAAGTGCTTTTGTGCTCTTTAGCAATAGCGACGGCCACCTAGTGCACCGACCATCCAATAGTGGCTGCACTGTGGCCATTGGTCATTGGCCCCAATAATTTGTGCCTTTAGCATCAAAAGACACTGTCAATTAATAGTGGTCTTAGCTTATATTTCTTGTAGTGATATGAATTATAATTAAGAAATATCTTGATTTTTTATTGTTGATCAAAATACAATATTAATTTTAGTCCTTTAATTTTTAAAGAATTACAAGTGTGCCATTTTATATCATTTAGTTTGATTTTATTTTACGTAATTTACCAATAGAAATTTTAATTATACATAAAAATGTAATTTATCTATGATAATTTTAATTGTAATAAAGGTATATTATACACAATATACCTCTCTCAAATAGAATAAAAAAAATACAGATAATTATTAATTTACTTATGAAAGAATAAAACAATAAGGTAATTCATAATTTATATACAAAGGAATAAAATAAAATAAAAATTTATAAAATAAATAAAGTACCTGTGAGTCTATAATTATTCAAAAGTATTAGATCTGAGAAGTTTAGTGGATTAAAATGATTTTTATTTTTAAAATAAATTTAAAAATATGAAATTTAGTTAGAATTATCTAATGAAATCATTTTAAGCAATAAATATAAAATATTAATATCTAAACTTTGAAATTTACCCGTCTATATTTGAAAAAGGTATAAACAGTATTAGAAAATTTTAAAAAATAATACAATAAAAAGAACACAGTAAAAATCTTAATAATATAATATAAGTGAATTATTTATATGTTATACTTAAAAAATTGGATTAATTTATAATTATTTCTTTTTTTAAACATATTTTTTGATGGAGCACTTAAAAAAAAAGTTTGAGTTTGGATAAAGTAAATGCTAAGTACCACACATGTATGTGCTATTTGTTTATTTTCTTTTAACTACAAAACCTGTCCTTTTTTACTGTACGAGCTCATTAGGTTTTTTAGCTTTTTTTCTCCGAGTTAATTTTTTTATATTGTAACCTTATAATAATACCCATGTGAATAAATAATACAGAGAGGTTTGATTTAAGTTGTAATTGTTTTCGCTTTAAAGGTATTTTTTTTCCTTTTTTTTAATGAAGTCTGTGACACCCCAACCAGCATTTTTTGTTACTTTGAAAATAATAAAGATATTTGAATTTTATAATAAAAAGCATCATTTATGGATTTAAAGGTAATATTTAGTTATTTTTCATAAGATATGTTTAGGTTTGGAATGAGTTATAATATATGCATGTTCTCTATGATTGATTATGACGATTATATTAAACATAGCAGTTTGTTTTTTCAAAATTATATATGACGATTATCTAGTGGAACGTTTGCTATTTGCTAAAATTTGAGATCTTTGCGGCGAACTGTGAATTTCATTGTGATATATCTTCTTGATCAAACAATCTCCAATTTATATGAATTTTTTGAAAAAAAATGGTATTTAATTACACCCAACTTTAAAAAATCAATAATTTCAAGTATCACATTGACATATAGAAAATTATGTTTATAACCTCAGAACAAGGAGCACATTCATTCACCCTAAAGTAGCATTTTTCTTCCATATGTACGAAGAAGATACACAACATGGATGATAATGTTTCTTTCATCTACTTTTTTAAACCTAGTGAACAAAACCCTGATAAGCGTTAATTGCATGATCTTATTGTTACATGATTCAACTTGGACCTGAGAATGTTTCCTCAAAATCCTGAGCGGAATGTGACTTAATATATGAACTATTTAATAACAGGTTAACCGTCATAATTAAGTTTTAATAATCGGGTTAGAATTTCTTTTGATCTGGTTAAAGTTTGGAGTTGCGAACCTTTGAGGGAATGTCTCCTCCTCAATACATGACGTATTGAGAAATTCTGACCCAGCTCAACGGAACTTATTATATGAAGTATTTAATAACAAATTAACCAGCATAATTATGTTTAAATAATCGTTAATTAGGTAATTTTTTTTTTATAGGAAAACATAATTAACCAATGTGAGAATCGATTCCCTTCACTTTCGGTATAGGTTAAAAAGTTGACATCTAAAAACATACGTACGAGAAGCAGGTTTGAAAAACACATCGAGGAGGCAATTAGATCAAAAGCTAATCAACTTGTTTAATTAGGTGAATAGGTGATCGATCATCATTTAGTGCATCTCAAATGTTCAATCACAAAAGTGAATTAAGCTTGAGATGTTCATAGAGGGTCATCAAAATCCGAAAATCTGCCATGTTCATAGAGAATTACATGGCAGTGAGAATGATTATTTTAGGATTAAGAAGGGCCACCAGGTCACTAAAGTATGAATTAGGTGAGTTGGAGTGAAAATGTTAGGCAACTTCTCTAACCTGGGTCGTTTTCATTATGTTAAAATAAGCCTAATGGCATCTAATAAACTAAGATCAAGGTGTGGAAGCTCACTGTCCTACAGTCCAACTATACTTTACTTTTCAAATTCACCCTCCAAAGTCTAGTCTTTTATGCTTAGTAGGAAAAGAAGTTCGAAAGGAAGGAGATATCTAGCATATCCAGCTGCCTACTTAAAAGGCTCGGAAAGAGATTCAATGGAGTAGTAATTATGTCTATTCAGTTGGAAAACTGTCACGTGATAATATTATATAAATTTATATTTTTTATAAGTATATTATATTTATTCTTTTTCATAATTATATGTTAAAAATGAGTAATACGTGAAATAAAATAATACTTGTGCAGCGAGTTTGCTTTAGTCAATGTTATCGGTGGGTTGACACCAAATTAAGTTTTAGTTTTGGCGGGTTGGTTTGTTTTGCGAGTGTGAAGACGGTGCTGTGGTCGAAATTTGGTCGGCATGGTGTGGTCGTCTTCTTGGCAAGTCAATGGGCAAAGGGCTAATGAAGTGATTAAAAGTTAATCCATTGTTGTTTAACTATGTTAGATGGTGGGTTATGTGAACGAGTCAAATAAATTAAATTAAATTGCACAAGTGAAAGACTGTTTAGAGATGAGCATATTCTTCTTCTTTTGAGGTGTTCCACTTTGTTGTAATATCAATGGATCGATGATTGCTTTTCTCTTTCGAATCCCACCAAAAAAGAAAAAATTTAAGACCGCAACATCTCATCCTCTCATGGAGTAGTAACCTTCCAGCCGCACCGCAGAGTATGGCGACCTGGTCGGCATCGTGAAGGAACTCAGGCAAACACGCTTTTGAGGAACCCCATGGTTTCTTAACTCCGGTCCTTCTCGCCTTCAATTCTGACTCCGATCCCACGAATTTGAACCGAGGGGTGTGGTTCCGAGACTGTTTATTGCCGCCGGTTGCTTTTCCTCCTTGAGCCCGTGGGTTTTCGATTGCTTTTTGGTGGCTCTGGTGTATTGGTCTCTTCATCCGTGTGTTGGTGGATTTGGATGTTTTTTGCTCGCTTTTTCGATCTGTCCTTCCATGGCGCAGGTCCTGTCTGATGGCTCTTCGAACTCTCACGTTTATGTGGCTAATCCCTGTGAGTAGGTTGATCCGGTGAGTGGTGGTGGTTGCCTCTCCGGGGATGGCTATCCCTTGGTGTCTTCGGTTGTTGTCACTGTCGGTGCGCCGGACGCAGTTAGTGTTGGTGGTGATGTTGTTGGGCTCAAGGAGCCTGTGTTGTCTGGGAAGTCTGGTCTTGGGTTCTTGCCCACTGATGCTGTTTTTATGGGCCCTGGTTCTGTTCGGTCTGGTCATACGGATGTCGTTGTTAGGGACCATGATGTTGCTCCAACTGTAGGAGCAAAGACTTTGTATGCCAAGGTTGTTGGTGGATTTCGTGGCCCCCGCTCGGGTGCCCCAGCCCTCAATTTCTATCAGCCAAAAATTATTGCGGGTCGTAAGGTTGTTTGTCCTCCTTCTGAGGCAACTGGGCTTGCAGCCTTAGAATGGAAGCATACGTTGGTTGGTTATTTCGTGGATAAATCACTCCCATTTAGTGCTGTTAATACTTTAGCAAGGAAGATTTGGGCTAACCGTGGTTTGGTGGATGTCCTTGCTAATGGGAATGGGTTTTTCTTTTTCAAGTTCTCGGATGATCGGTCTTGCTCTCAAATTATTGAAGAAGGGCCATGGCACATGGCGGGTGGCTCCCTATTCTTGTCCCGTTGGAAGCCCGGAATGATTTTTTCCAAGAATGCTCACTCCAAGGTTCCTTTGTGGGTGAGATTTTTTAACGTTCCTTTGGAATATTGGTGCCCTGAGGGGTTTAGTCATATTGCTAGTGCTGTTGGTAAACCTTTGTTTGCAGATTCGATGACTGATTCTCGTAAGCGCATATCTTTCATGCGTATTTGTGCGGAAGTGGATGCTTCATATCCCCTTATTGTCAGGACCCACCCCGGTTCCACCCCGAAATCCGAGATAAATCCTGCTCCCGTCTGACACCCCGACACAAAGACTAAAGTAACCTCACGATAAACCACCAAATTACATATCAGACGCAGGAGAAATTTTTAAACATTCCGTAGTCAAAGTTTTACAAAGCATAGTACCAAACAAAGGAAAAGAAAACCGATACAGAAGGTACATGCACAACGGAAAATTAAACCACTCCGGGAAAACTCTCGGGTACTCTATGCCTCTGACACTGCCTCGACGTCGAAACCCCGCGCTAGCTCCACGACCTGGAGGGCAATTTAAAAACGGAAAGTGTGAGTGGACCATAAATAAAAGAAGAGTTTCCAAAACCATTTTATAAGAAAACTAGGGATTTGGCCCTCCGTTTTGAAATCATACATGCATAACCCATTTACGAAGCCAGTTATAAAACACATAAAGATCGTCATAAAAACAGAATTGAAAGAAGCTACAGAAATCACGTCATAAACATCATAAAACCATCATAAATACCAAGCAAATCATTATCCGAACAAACCTGCTGGACCTATCCGAGTTTTAAACTCAACAGGCCTACGGGGGAAATATTAGTATATCCGAGTCTTTAAACTCCCGATGACGGTGGCGGCACGGCTGTCCACGAAGGCGTGAGGTGCTAAAAAACCTGAACGAAGCCCGCGAAGTCCTATTTTTCAATTAAACATGATAACTCATGTTCTCATGGATTTTGATCGAGGTAGTTGCTGGGAATGAGTTGCTGGAGGTCTAAGGAGTCGTTTGAGCTTGTTTTCGAGGCTAGAGTTGGACGGTAAGTGAACCTTCCATGAAACCTTCGTTTAAATTCGAACATGGCAACTCTAGTTGTGAGGACTGAAAATTGAAATGGTTAATTGGGTGAGGTGTTGGACGTTAAAGGGAAGCTTTTGGAAGTGGAATGAGAGGCATAGATGGCTGGAGAAGCAAGAACACAGAGAAGGAAGTTTGGTGTGGAATCAATGATCAGGAAGGTAACCTCTAGGCCTTGTTTTTCAATTTTGAACCGTGGATCGATTACTTAAGATATGATGAAGCTAGTAGGAGGAAAAGGGGGTGGAATCAGATTGAAAATGGTTGAAAATTCGCCATGCCGGTTCGGGCTGGACCTGGTTTACCTGAGGTAGAAGACGACTGTGCTGGGCGCATGGCTCCCACGCACAGCCCCTTTGGGCGGCTCATGAGGGCGTGTGGAGCCTATTCTGAGGAAGTTTTCAACCTGTGATACGATGTAATCGATGTAACGAACACATTGGCACCAGTTTCGAGCAAATCAGACATCATCTCGATAGTTTTCGGTATGTCCGAAGGTTTTAGGGCTCGTTTAAAAATAGTTAAAAATTCGGGAAAATTACGGGGACTTAGTAGAAGCTTAATGAAGTAGTTAGTGACCTTAATATGGGATTTGGACAAGTTCAGGGAAGCCGGTGATAACGGATTAGCCAGGAACATCATAAGTGCCCGCGTATCGAGGCGACGACGTAAATGGTCTGTGAGTGGACTTTGCTTTCAAACTTATGATGAATGCATATATGTTTTCTATGCTTTCTATACGTGATTTCTATATTTTTGAACTGATATGGATGATTTAGGGTTTTACACGTATTTCGAGATAATGACGTATTTGCACGTTTTACGAGTTTTCAATTTATATTGCAATTTGATCATGGTTTTAATGATTTGATTTTGGGATTGGAAATATGATTTGATTTCAATGATTTACAATGGATTTTGGAAAAGTGATTTCGGGCTTGGAGCCCTGTTCATGTGATTTCGATAAACGAAATTTCGATTTTGGAATCGGATTTTGGAAATATGATTCTTGATTCGGTTTTGAAACTTGGAAGGGAAATTATGGATTTGGGTTCGGGATGATGGTTCGGGATGCTAGCTTATGAAATCATTATTGCGAATTCGGATATGGATTTTCTATGATTTTCACTTGATTGAAAAATGGTTTTGGGTTTAAAGACCCGGAAAAAGGAAAAAATGGCTGAATCTGGTTTTGAGTTTAAAGACTTGGTTGATTGACGGGGGAGGGCCCTGGATTGATATGTTTTGAGTTTAAAGACTCGGTATATGTTTTGAGTTTAAAGACTCGGTTATTGTGATATCCCTCGAAGCCTGTTGATTGTGTTTTGAGTTTAAAGACTTGTTGATATCTCAGGAAAACCTGATTATGAGCATGGTTTTGAGTTTAAAGATTCGAGCGCACTTGAGATCCAGAAACTAAATTGATTGATGTTTTTCACTGGTTTTCCGATGTTTTGGGAAATGGCCTGGATGATTTGATTTTGATGAGTTTTGGGCTGAGTTCCCGTACTTGATGAGGATTTATGATTTTGGGCTAAGGCCCTGGATTTTAATTGTGGATTTGAGGAAAGGAAATGATTCTGGTTTTCAATAATGGTTTTCTTATCTCATATATGGAATGGTTTTTATGGAATGAGTTTTATATGCATGCATTGGTTTTTAAATGGAGGGTATAAATGTAATTTCTTATAACCTGTTTTCTGAACGTATTCTTTATTTTTGCCCACTCACAGTCTTTTTATGTGTTCGATACCCTACAGGTTGTTGCGGTGCGGGCTGTTGGTAGAGAGAGACAGAGACATCACACATGCGATCCGCAATAGATTTTGCGTGCTCTGAGAAGTTCGGAACTTGTGGACTGTTTGTTTGGAAATCCCTTGTCCGGCTTACGTGTTACATGGAGGTTGGACGTCGGTTTAGCCTTCGTGTCATGCATAAGTTAGACGGGAGCATGACTTAACCCTTAATCTCAGGGGATTGAGGGTGGGTCGTGTCACGGATGGTGTAAAATGATCGTTTTGCCCCTAGAATTGGGTAAAATGTTGACTTTTGACCTAGGGAGTCAAACGTACGAGGACCGATGATTGTGAGTCAAACGCACATCGAAATTGGACGTCGAAAGGGGAAGTTATGGTTACGGGATCGAAATCGATTTAATTAACGTCTCGGGGTCCGAATTAAATAATCCTTAAATTTGATTGGCTGATTAATTAATGTGGGGCCCTTGGTGTGCATTCTTGTCTTTACAGTCTCGTTGGTATAATTTTTGCATCAACATACTGACAGGACCGCCCCCGAAGGGGCATTGATAACCGTGCCCCATCCTGCTCCCGTTTGGCAAGTCGACTGAAATTCCCAAAATTACCCTCAGTGATTGCCAAACCGGGGATAGCCACACATGTACTCACTCATGCATCCGCCTCTCGATCAGCCTCGATCAACGCGCCACGACCTGGAGGGTCAATAAAAACACAAAAGGTGTGAGTGGACAAAAATAAATTAGTTTATAAAATAGTTATAGAAAGACCTTTCTACCCTCCACGTAAAACCAATGCATGCATTCGAAAATCATTTTATAATCCATTACATTTTCATCATAAGAAAACTGTGTACGAAAATCAAAATCCTTTTCCTTTTCTTAACCTTCGGGTTTTAGCCCGCAATCACAAACACAAGGCCTCAGCCCAAAATCATGAATCAACTCTAAGTACACAGTATAATCCAAAATCCATCAACCACATAAACCGGGCCATTGCCCAACACATCCGAAAACATCAGCAATCAAAAGTTATTCACATGTCAAATTAATCTGCTGGATCTCAAGTGCGCCCGAGTCTTTAAACTCAAAACCATGCACATAATCAGACCTTCCGGGGATATCGACGAGTCTTTAAACTCAGAACATAATTAATAGGACTCGGGGGTATCATACCGAGTCTTTAAACTCAAAACAGTAACCGAGTCTTTAAACTCATCAAGGGTCCTCCCCCGTCATCAATTAACCGAGCCTTTAAACTCAAAACATGATCCAGCAATAGCACCGGGTCTTTAAACCCAAAACATAATCCAGCAATAATATCGGGTCCTTGAACCCAAAACCAGTTTCCAATGGGTCTTTAAACCCAACCATTTGTAAATCACAACAAACTCGGGATTCATCGTGATCCAAATTCCAAAACCAATACGAAAACACATTTTATCAAAATGGAACTCATGTCCGAATTTCACATTCAAATCCCCAATCATATCCGTCTTCCATTCCCTAATTCGAATTCGCAATAACGATTCCGTAAGCCGGCATCCGGAACCGTCATTCGGAACCCAAACCAGAAATTCACTTTCAAACTTCCGAAAACCGAAATCTCGTTCATCAAAATTACTTTTATGCCCTGGGCATCAAGCCCGAAATCACCTTTTTCAAAATCCGTTGTAAATCCTTGAAATCACATCATATTTCAAATCCCGAGGTCAAAACATCAAAACCATAATCAAATCACCAAAATCACGGTCAAACCACAACATACTCGAAATCTCGTAAAACGTGCAAATCCGTGTCATTCTCGAAATATGTGTTAAAACCGTAAATCATACTCACAATCATAATCAAAACATCCTTAAAACATCATACGCATAAATTATGTAAAATCGTTCATCACACCATCATCAAAACATAAGAGAAACCATAGTCTCGAAATACGTGCAGTTTCGTATTGCATATTAAAATACGTATAAATACGGAAATCGAAATCACCACAACTCACAATCATAACAATAGCAATCATAGAACTATTTATGCATGCATTAAATTTTGAAAGCAAAGTCAACTCACACACCGTCCACAACGCCCGTTTCCCGCGCTGCACGCATTTCCGTAGTTTCTGACATTTTTCAGAAATCTCAAATCCTGTCTGAAATCATTCTTTAGTATTACTAAGGACCCAAATAATATCATACTAATTTCCCAAAAATTTTCGGGAATTAAACGTTAGTGAAAAACGTAACATAAACTTTCGGACCCTCGAAACAACATCGAAACGGTATCCGATTAATTCGAAATCAACGCTAAAATGTTCGTTACAATGTATAGGGCAAAAGTCGTGTTGAACTCACCTTGGGATTCGGGTCCACGCGCCCTCACGCGCTGCCGTGAGTGGCTGCGCGTGGGAGTCACGCGCTGCTACAATACTAGGTACTCTTCATCTTCCCTACCCGATCGACTGGTAAACGGGTCTGATAACCCGCGAAGTGACCCGGCTAGTATTCCATCATTTCGACACCATTTTGAACAATTGAACATTCCACTACCTTCGCAACCAGTTGAATTAGGGATCTGTAACAACCATTGCAGTCGTCATTACCCCAAATCATCTCGACTTAAACCATGTTTCAAAAACAAGTTCCCCGTCTGAGTTCGTCAAATAAACATGGAATTCTTCAATTAATTTGTCGTATAGCATCGTAGCCTCATGGTAAGGATGATTTAGGATTCAATTTCACAAAAACTTACCTCCAATCGCACGAACACAATGCTCGATTTTCCTCTCGGTCTCCAGGTCTGTTCAGAGCCCACAACAGCCTCAATCACTTCCTTCTCGTACTGGATCGACTTGGATTAATCCCAGAGAACTAAATGAATCCTCAATTTGCCTTGGACTGGCCTACATTTCGAAGTTGAATTTTTCACTCTCTCTACAATCCGTTTCGGATTTTGACCTTCCCACTCACCGTTTTCCTCCCAATTCTTCCTCTCTCCATCTCGAAACTTAGCTCTTACCTCCTTGATCCCTTTCCCATTCACAATTTCGCTCAATTTGGCCTTGGGAAGGTCGATCACGCCCTGTTCATTGTCTCTGTTTTATCAGTTTCAATGGCACTAGCCCAGTATTGTTTCCCGCACTCACCTCAACCAGCACAACCTGTGCTCTGTCTTCTGTCTCTGTTCCCTCACTAAGAGCTTAAACAATTCGACCATAACCGAGCTCCATTCAAAATAGTCTTGGGAAGTCGATCAAACGTGGGAAACCATCTCTGTTCCTTTCTAGTTCCAACAGCACCAAACAATAGAAAACTCAACCGACACACTAGTTTAAGCTTCCCACTAACTCAAGGCTGTCCCAAGGCCACTAACCATAAATAATTTGTCGATCAGACCACGTAAGCACGATGGTTCAGTCTCTGTTTTCCACGGCTTCAACAGTGCCCCTGTGAAATTATTGTTTTGCCCTTGTGCACAAAATTACCAAAATGCCCCTGCACTTTCTAGACCCGTAACTCATCCGTCCGACGTCCGTTTTTAGCGTGCCACCTGTCTACGGACTCAGGGCATCGAGACCTACCTAACGGTCCTTGAATTGTGTGAAAAATAGTGGTCGATCAAAAAGTCAACATTTTCCCCCTTTTGTCCTAATTACAAAAATGCTCTTGAACTTCCGAACGTCATAACTTCCTCCTCGAATGTCGGAATCAAGCGTGCCACCTGTCTATGAACTCATGACGTCCTGAATTATGTCACAGTTAGTGGTCAAAGTCCGTTTGACCGTCCGAGAAAAATTCAACCGTTCGCCCGGGGCAAAATCGTCGTTTTCTTCAAATTTTCCAAATTTCCCTTTTTTGAACGTCCAGGTCGTTACACATACTCTTTTTTTAAATAGTCAAATGATCTTTATTTACAAGGAAAAGAGAAATATATCACACAATATGTGATCGGGATTCTAATTTGAGACCAATTGTCTACAAATTAAGGCTAGAACCATCTGCACTAGACCTACTTGGCAACTCATATAGACTTAAATACTCTCAAAACTATACAAATAAATAATAAACTCTTCATTAACAAAAATAAATCCAAATAAACCTGCTATAGACTTATACTAATTTCTTTTCTTCGTTCTTCCTATTTCTTTCCTTCTTTCTTCTTATCTCCGCCTTTCCATCCACCTCTAAATCTAGAGTGACCATATATCCCTACCACCATGACCACATGAGTGGAAAAACCTCTCCTTCTTGTTGCAATGTAACGGTGTGCCATTAAGACCGCTGACATTGATGGCCTAGTGATAGGTCCTTAAATAAGCATTATTTTATATTATTTTATACCCTTTATACTTGATTTTTAATATTAAGATAATAAATAATTAGATAAAATACTACATTTTGTGATATTTTTGTTTAAATAAATAAAGTTTGTAATTTGGAGCATTTTGGCGAAAGAATCGGTCCAATCAAGAATTATAACGAAGAAATTATGGACGAAATTCGGTGTAAATATTAATTAATTTACATTTTAAATTAATTCAGCTGCAGCCCATTTTTTTGAAGCCCAGATCCACTTTAATTTCAAGCCCAGTGCATCCCAGCCCATGTGCAAAAATCCAGCCCAATTCTCGCCAGGCCGGCAGCCCAGTCCGTGTCAAAACCTAAGCAACTCGCATAGCCTAGCCTCAGCCCAACAGAGCGCGCCTACCAAAATGGTCTTCATCCTCACGATTATAATCATAGAATAAATAAAACAAGTAAAAATAATTAAGAACTTAATTCTACTTCTACTTTAACTTTTGTACAAGTGAACTTTTTTCAAACACATATTTTTACCAACCTTCTAACATCATGCTCATATTGAACCAATCACGAAATCCTACCTTAATCATCTCAAAGTACTCTTATTAGAAATCCAAACTCTAGCAAAAAATCATGAAAGAGAGAGAGAGAGAGAGAGAGAAAAAAAAAATTATAGGCTTTAAAGGTATCCGAATCGTATCCAAACCGTCTCTGAATCGTATCCGAATCGTATCCAAATCGTATCCAAATCACGATACCGTATTCAAACGTATCCGAGCATATTGGACGCGTATCGGTAAGAAAAAGTGGAAAGAAACTAACATAACCTTTTGTATCGATTCTCACAGACGGCGCCAAACTGTTGATGCAAAAATTGTATCAACGAGACTGTAAAGACACGCACGCACACCAAGACACAAAATAGTACGTGGTTCACCCAAATCTGGCTACGTCCATGGTGTTGCCTTACTTTCATTAATATCATAGTATTGTGTTTGATACAATACAAGTGGCTTAGAGCCTTTAGAGAGAGAAAGTCGAAAGAAGGGAGAGAGAGAAAGTCGAAAGAAGGGAGAGAGAGAGAGAGAGAGAGTCCATTTTAATGGGAGAGTGGCTCTAGCTCTCTATTTATAGAAGTTGTCTAGGGTTTAGGTTAGGCTAACAGTGATGGGCTTTGAGGCATGGGCCTTGTGTGATCTTTGAGATCTTCTGGTGGGCTTATCCCGTAGTCCAGTGCAGTATCTTGGCAAGCCCATTACTCGGTCAGGTGCAACGTCAACGTCAACAAGCCCATTACTCCACCCATTTGATGAAGCGGATCCAGAAAGGCCCGGTTCGGGGCATCTCGTTGAAGCTGCAGGAGGAGGAGCGCGAGCGCCGCATGGACTACGTCCCCGCGGAGTCCGCCATCAAGACTGATGGAATCGAGGTCGACAAGGAAACCCTCGACATGCTTTCTTCTCTGGGCATGGCTGACATTCCCGGAGTCAAGCTGGCCGACCCGGCAAATCTTCAGGCTCAGCCGATCGGTTTTGGGAGCGGTGGGGCCAGGAGGTACTAAGAGATGATGGGGTTGGTTTTAAATTGTCAAGTTATCGTTTATTTTTTATGTTATAACATTTGGAATTGAAGTAGGAGCGAGCTATTGATAATTTGCTTTGGTTTTATAAGGTTTTTAAGTTTGTTATGTTACTCTAATGTTCATGATATCCTTGAATTTTGTTATTTTTGGATTTTGAATGGAAATCATGCTCTTTTGTTGAGTAAATGGGTATTGATGTTTACGATTGCTGATACTGATTGGTTTATTCATTTTCCTTCGGGTTTCCATCAACATTTGTTTGGGTTAGGTTAAATTTAAGATCTACTTTAAGTTTGATATTTGGAACAACATTATACTTTTGTTTCTGAATTTTTTATTATGGAATTTGGGAGTTTTCATTGTTAATTTCATGGGCAGGTTTAGGGGTTTTTTTTAATTTGCTTAGATAATTATAGCTATGCTCTGAAGCAACTCTTGTTGTGAAGATAATAATACCCAATGAGCCTATTGATTTACATCATAGACCCTCTTAGATATTACATAATTATTTTTGGTATTGTTTTACTAAAATTTGACTAGTTTTTCAAGTTTAGGTTTCGCATCTTGTCGGTTTCCTAACAAATACGACCATGCTCACCAATCCCGCCACACCACCTCTAATCATTGTCGCTTGTATGCCTTCATAGAATTTTTTCTTAGCGATGATTGATAAGAGGGAGCACTTGTTTATGTAGGTGACAATTGATTGGACAAATCCGGGAGCTGCTGGTGTCAGGACCCACCCCGGTTTCACCCCGAAACCCGAGGTAAATCCTGCTCCCGTCTGACACCCAACAGTAACACGTCAGACGCAGGAGAAAAACCTCAATACCATATCCCGAAGTTAAAGTTCACAGAGCATAGATACAAGTACAACAACTAAAAGTGATAATAATTACACGCACGCGGAAGAAAAAGGTAAACACTCCGGGATCCCTCACGGTATTTCTATGCCTCAGACGCTGCCTCGACGTCCAGACCCCGCGCTATCTCCACGACCTGGAGGGCAAGTTAAAGCACAAAATGTGAGTGGACCAGAAAGTGTAAAATGTTCAAAACCATTTTATAAGAAAACTGAGTTTTACCCTCCGTTTTGAAACCACATGCATAACTAATAGTTCTGAACACAGTTATAAATCAATTATCATAAAACATCATAAGAAACAGAAACACTATAAAACAGTTATAGAAACCATAACATATGCATCAGGAAACTATATCATAAACCATGAAATTTAAATCATAATTTCCCGATCAAACCTGCTGGACCTATCCGAGTCTTTAAACTCCCGAGTCTTTAAACTCAATCCAGGCCTTAATCATATCCGAGTCTTTAAACTCCCGAGTCTTTAAACTCAAGGCCTACGGGGGAAAATCAATATATCCGAGTCTTTAAACTCCCGAGTCTTTAAACTCAATCCGGGTCTTTAAACCCAATCCGGCCGGTCCCCCGTCCAATATATCCGGGTCTTTAAACCCAATATCCAGATCCAGCAAATCCAATCTCAAAATCATTTGAAAACCATTTACCAATCCATATCCAAACCCGAATCCGAAATCACTGGTCTGATGCCCTTCTGGCATTCAGAACCGTCATTCCGAACCCAAATCCGGAAAATATCCATTTTCATACCAAAACCCCATGTAATCACAAATCACATTTCATAACCCATTTATCATTATTAGAAAACCTTTATCGGTGGAAATCCCCAAATGTGGCATCAAAATCTGAAAACCAACATTTTCTCGAAAACCGTGCCAAAACCGTCTTTTTCTCGAAAAACGTGCAAACACATAAAATCATCACTTCATATTCAATAAACATAGATTCATAAGTAAAACCATAAAATACGTATATAAAAACAGTTATGCATGCTCAAGTTTAAGGAAAGGGTCCACTCACATACCGAGCCCTACTCGCGTCCTGAACGTCCAGCCCGATCCTCGGCTTCCTCGGGAAATCCCGATCCTGTCAATCACCGTCAAAATACGTCACTAATACGTCTATAATCAATCACCTAGATTTCCTCAAAAGTCCCCGAATCAAAACCCGAAAAACCCGGGACCCTAAACATTCACCCTCGCGGAACTAAACTCATACGATGTCCGATTAACCCGAAACCAACTCCACTGAACTCACCATGACTCCTAGACCAAAATCCATGTTGACCGTTTTCCCATCCGCCGCTGCACGCGCCCCCACGCGCCGCCCAAAGTGGCTGCGCGTGGCCCTCACGCGCTGCTACAGTACCACCTCCTTCCTCGATCAAACCCGGTTCAGTACAGTGGTCTGCACTCAGACCGGCGTACCTGGTTCTTCCTCTTCCGTCCACCAAAACGGTTCCTTTCTTCACCAACAGCATCGTCCAGGCCAACCCTATCGATTCCCCAACTCCATTCACCTCGACACTGTCCCAATCCCCTCGACTGAACTCAAAACCAGACAGCCCTTCGACCCCTGTTTCACGACTCCTCGACTCCAGCCACCTCCTGTCACGGTGGTGACACCAGACGGTCCCTAAGATCTCACTGAACCCAGACCAACCTTCCTACACCGTCGACTCACCCCCAAACTCGTCGACTTACCGTTCGAAGTTCACTACCGAAACAGGGTAAAAGAGACCCATCTTCGACTGAGCTCCGCCGTGTACGGCCCCGTCACGGCGACCACCCTAATCGACACCTAGGACCTCCCTGATCACTACCCTAACCTCCAATCCTCTCGACTCTCAGCCCAGAGTCACGACTTTCCAAATGAAATTCCACGGGAAAATAGAGCAGGAAGACTTACCCTTCGATTGCAGCTCCGCCGTGCGCACCGCCGCCCACCACTGTGGTCGTTAGACTCCCTGCAACCTCCTCAGCCTCTCCTTGTCTTGGTTTGATCCGCCTCACGGCGTAGCCACCACCAAACGTTCACGGCCTCCCTGTTTCCCCCAATTCTTCTCCTCACCTCCGCCGTGCCGCCGTGCACGATTGCACCGCCAAAACACGACCAGCAGCTCCTCCTTGCTTCACTGTCACTCTCACAACTCACCAGTCACTCACCCTTGCACCCAGATCGGTCGATTTCCCCTCAAGCTCTCACTCTGTTTCTCTGTGTATCGAAGGACTGCACGGTTGCACGAGTGCACCCCAATTATTTGGGACCGTGTACACACAGAAGAACCCCCCAGAACCCACTACACAATTGCCATGTGTCACAATCCAATCCATCCTTATCTCACCTGATTAACTCCAGCCGTCCATTCCTTCTCTCTCTGCACAAATCCCCATAAACCCAAAAAGACTAAAATACCCTTCTGTTTAACACATTTTTACGGTTTTACCGAAACTTTCTAGACCCGTAACTCTCGCCTCGTAAGTCCGATGAACACGTGCCGCCTGTCATCGAACTCAGGACGACAAGAACTATCTAACCATCCTAGGTCAACCTACCAAAACTCGATTATACGAAAAGTCAACTATTCCCCCTACTTTACCCAAATTACGGTTAAGCCCTCAGCCTTCCGAACATCACAACTTCCTCCTCGGATGTCGGAATCGGGCGTGCCACCAGCCTAAGGATTCGTGACAACCTCAACTACGTTCCGGTCACTAGTCAATCCCCAATTGACCACCCGAAATAAAAGTCAACATTTTTGCCCAAAGAAGGGGGCAAAATCGTCATTCTAGGTTCCCGGACCCCTCGGGACCACCTAACCCCTGATTAACCTTTCTAATCACACCTTAATCACTCTACTAATCCCAATTCTCGGGACGGGTTGTTACAGCTGGGAAGGAGGCTATTGTGAAGGCCAATGTTGCTCGTAAATTGAATGATCGTTTCCGAAGTTGGAGGGCAAAGATCTGTAGGCTATATTATTTGCCATTTGAGTACTCGGCGGAAAGGTTCAATGTTGGAGATAAAGATGAACGAGTTAATGGAGGCCAATGGCGTAACTTAGTAGCACATTGGGATGAAAAAAAGAACAAGGTGTGTTTCTCAATTTTTCAATTTAGAATGCAAGCTATATTGTGCATTGAAGTGTACTAATATTAACAATTTACTGTTTTTTATATTTCAAATTAGGAAAGATGCAAAACAAATTCAAGTAACAGGAAGCATTTAAAGATGAGTCACACAACTGGAACTACAACTTTTGCTCAAAATCGACATGAATATGTAAGTTAATCATACACTTTAATACAATTATATTATTAGCAGCTGGACTTAGACATAGTTACTAGCATAGTTATATTATATTTGTGGAGTTAGCCATATTTACTAGCCATAGTTATCGACAGTTACTAGCCATAGTTAATAGCCATATAAACCAAAAGTAGCGATTTTTTTTAAACATGTATAAGAAGACTATGCTGATATAAATGTGTATGATTAGCTCATTTCGTATTATAGGCTGAAAAAAATGGCCACGAACCTGATCGTGTTACATTCTTCACGATCAATCACACCAGGGGTCCAAATCCGCAACCAGTTGATGAAGAGTCCAGACATGTGATGGTAAGTACTGTTTTTTAGGCCATTAAACTAGAGGGTACAATTTTAGCTAGTTTGATACAAACTAAATTTAAAATGCATACAGAATTTCAAAGACTTGAAGAAGAGGCTCGGGATAATGGGGATGAGGTAACAGCTGAAGTACGTAACCAGATTTATACTCAAGTAATGGGGTCCGGAGAAGAGGAACAGTGTGAGGGGATATGGGATTGGGGTTTCCTGGGCAGATGTTCCCGGAGTTGTCACCGAGCAACGAGGACTGGCAAAGGAGGTTACTTTGCTGAGGGAGGCATATGAAGAACAAAGGAAAGTAGCAGCTGAAGCAAGGATCAACCTTATGAGGCAAGAGTCCGTTTAGGCGAAAGAGAGACTTAAGCGGGAGGCACAAGAAACATCAGAAAGGCTGAAACAAGAGCTTAGAGCAGAAGCCGAGGAAAATTTGAAGGTTGCCAAGGCTCAAATGTTAGAGCAAATGATGATGATGTTTACACGTTCGGGGTTAAATCCAGACATGAACACAATGGGTGGTGTTGTTACTGCACACAGTAAGGAGGGATGTGGAAGTGCACTACCTGAAAGTACTGGTTGTATGCGAAATGGACCTTCGGGTGGGACTATGCCTGAAATTGCAGATTGTCCCAGTGAAAATCCTGGTTAGTCTTTAAATGAACTTTGTTGTTGTTGCGTTTCTAGTGATGGTAACGTGTACTTGGCAGTGCTTCTAAAAATCTTTTGGTTAATTTTGAAGTGATACTCCTCTAGTTGATGCCCTCGTGGCTTTTTGTAGCTAGGGATGTTCACTTTGATTTGAATATGTAAATATAGATGTTTAGTTGAATTTGAAGTCTAGGTACATGTTTCATTTTGGGGTGATACTCCTCTAGTTGATGCCCTTGTGGCTTTTTGTAGTTAGGGATGTTCACTTTGATTTGGATATGTAAATATAGATGTTTAGTTGAATTTGAAGTCTAGGTACAGTTTCATTTTGATGTGATACTCCTCTAGTTGATGCCCTTGTGGCTTTTTATATCTAGGGAAGTTCACTTTGAATTGGATATGTAAATGTAGATGTGTAGTTGAATTTGAAGTTTATGTACAGGTTTCATTTTGAGTTGGTTTCTGCATCTAAAGCGGTTGATGTCATAATCTGAACTAGCTCATTTTGTATGTCTAGTGGATGATGTATATTCTATGGAGGTTTCATACCGATGGATGATGTTTCTCTTATTTTGGTATTTAATGGATGTTTTTTTTTTATTTTCACCTAGTTTCTTATTTTGTACCGATGAATGATGTTTCCCATAAAATGTGATCAATTTATTTTTATTGGAGATGGTCCTTTAAGTTTTAAATAACAATTTTATGTAGCAAATTTGTATACAATCAATTTTAGATTATACAGATTTGTATACATTATCAAAAGACACAAATCTATAAAAAAATGTTTCAAAAAACACATTTGTACTCAAAAATAAATTATATTATATTGGATCTATGGACACCAAATAAATTTTTATTTGTGCCTATATTTAATGGCACAGTAAGTGCTTTTGTGCTCTTTAGCAATAGCGACGGCCACCTAGTGCACCGACCATCCAATAGTGGCTGCACTGTGGCCATTGGTCATTGGCCCCAATAATTTGTGCCTTTAGCATCAAAAGACACTGTCAATTAATAGTGGTCTTAGCTTATATTTCTTGTAGTGATATGAATTATAATTAAGAAATATCTTGATTTTTTATTGTTGATCAAAATACAATATTAATTTTAGTCCTTTAATTTTTAAAGAATTACAAGTGTGCCATTTTATATCATTTAGTTTGATTTTATTTTACGTAATTTACCAATAGAAATTTTAATTATACATAAAAATGTAATTTATCTATGATAATTTTAATTGTAATAAAGGTATATTATACACAATATACCTCTCTCAAATAGAATAAAAAAAATACAGATAATTATTAATTTACTTATGAAAGAATAAAACAATAAGGTAATTCATAATTTATATACAAAGGAATAAAATAAAATAAAAATTTATAAAATAAATAAAGTACCTGTGAGTCTATAATTATTCAAAAGTATTAGATCTGAGAAGTTTAGTGGATTAAAATGATTTTTATTTTTAAAATAAATTTAAAAATATGAAATTTAGTTAGAATTATCTAATGAAATCATTTTAAGCAATAAATATAAAATATTAATATCTAAACTTTGAAATTTACCCGTCTATATTTGAAAAAGGTATAAACAGTATTAGAAAATTTTAAAAAATAATACAATAAAAAGAACACAGTAAAAATCTTAATAATATAATATAAGTGAATTATTTATATGTTATACTTAAAAAATTGGATTAATTTATAATTATTTCTTTTTTTAAACATATTTTTTGATGGAGCACTTAAAAAAAAAGTTTGAGTTTGGATAAAGTAAATGCTAAGTACCACACATGTATGTGCTATTTGTTTATTTTCTTTTAACTACAAAACCTGTCCTTTTTTACTGTACGAGCTCATTAGGTTTTTTAGCTTTTTTTCTCCGAGTTAATTTTTTTATATTGTAACCTTATAATAATACCCATGTGAATAAATAATACAGAGAGGTTTGATTTAAGTTGTAATTGTTTTCGCTTTAAAGGTATTTTTTTTCCTTTTTTTTAATGAAGTCTGTGACACCCCAACCAGCATTTTTTGTTACTTTGAAAATAATAAAGATATTTGAATTTTATAATAAAAAGCATCATTTATGGATTTAAAGGTAATATTTAGTTATTTTTCATAAGATATGTTTAGGTTTGGAATGAGTTATAATATATGCATGTTCTCTATGATTGATTATGACGATTATATTAAACATAGCAGTTTGTTTTTTCAAAATTATATATGACGATTATCTAGTGGAACGTTTGCTATTTGCTAAAATTTGAGATCTTTGCGGCGAACTGTGAATTTCATTGTGATATATCTTCTTGATCAAACAATCTCCAATTTATATGAATTTTTTGAAAAAAAATGGTATTTAATTACACCCAACTTTAAAAAATCAATAATTTCAAGTATCACATTGACATATAGAAAATTATGTTTATAACCTCAGAACAAGGAGCACATTCATTCACCCTAAAGTAGCATTTTTCTTCCATATGTACGAAGAAGATACACAACATGGATGATAATGTTTCTTTCATCTACTTTTTTAAACCTAGTGAACAAAACCCTGATAAGCGTTAATTGCATGATCTTATTGTTACATGATTCAACTTGGACCTGAGAATGTTTCCTCAAAATCCTGAGCGGAATGTGACTTAATATATGAACTATTTAATAACAGGTTAACCGTCATAATTAAGTTTTAATAATCGGGTTAGAATTTCTTTTGATCTGGTTAAAGTTTGGAGTTGCGAACCTTTGAGGGAATGTCTCCTCCTCAATACATGACGTATTGAGAAATTCTGACCCAGCTCAACGGAACTTATTATATGAAGTATTTAATAACAAATTAACCAGCATAATTATGTTTAAATAATCGTTAATTAGGTAATTTTTTTTTTATAGGAAAACATAATTAACCAATGTGAGAATCGATTCCCTTCACTTTCGGTATAGGTTAAAAAGTTGACATCTAAAAACATACGTACGAGAAGCAGGTCTGAAAAACACATCGAGGAGGCAATTAGATCAAAAGCTAATCAACTTGTTTAATTAGGTGAATAGGTGATCGATCATCATTTAGTGCATCTCAAATGTTCAATCACAAAAGTGAATTAAGCTTGAGATGTTCATAGAGGGTCATCAAAATCCGAAAATCTGCCATGTTCATAGAGAATTACATGGCAGTGAGAATGATTATTTTAGGATTAAGAAGGGCCACCAGGTCACTAAAGTATGAATTAGGTGAGTTGGAGTGAAAATGTTAGGCAACTTCTCTAACCTGGGTCGTTTTCATTATGTTAAAATAAGCCTAATGGCATCTAATAAACTAAGATCAAGGTGTGGAAGCTCACTGTCCTACAGTCCAACTATACTTTACTTTTCAAATTCACCCTCCAAAGTCTAGTCTTTTATGCTTAGTAGGAAAAGAAGTTCGAAAGGAAGGAGATATCTAGCATATCCAGCTGCCTACTTAAAAGGCTCGGAAAGAGATTCAATGGAGTAGTAATTATGTCTATTCAGTTGGAAAACTGTCACGTGATAATATTATATAAATTTATATTTTTTATAAGTATATTATATTTATTCTTTTTCATAATTATATGTTAAAAATGAGTAATACGTGAAATAAAATAATACTTGTGCAGCGAGTTTGCTTTAGTCAATGTTATCGGTGGGTTGACACCAAATTAAGTTTTAGTTTTGGCGGGTTGGTTTGTTTTGCGAGTGTGAAGACGGTGCTGTGGTCGAAATTTGGTCGGCATGGTGTGGTCGTCTTCTTGGCAAGTCAATGGGCAAAGGGCTAATGAAGTGATTAAAAGTTAATCCATTGTTGTTTAACTATGTTAGATGGTGGGTTATGTGAACGAGTCAAATAAATTAAATTAAATTGCACAAGTGAAAGACTGTTTAGAGATGAGCATATTCTTCTTCTTTTGAGGTGTTCCACTTTGTTGTAATATCAATGGATCGATGATTGCTTTTCTCTTTCGAATCCCACCAAAAAAGAAAAAATTTAAGACCGCAACATCTCATCCTCTCATGGAGTAGTAACCTTCCAGCCGCACCGCAGAGTATGGCGACCTGGTCGGCATCGTGAAGGAACTCAGGCAAACACGCTTTTGAGGAACCCCATGGTTTCTTAACTCCGGTCCTTCTCGCCTTCAATTCTGACTCCGATCCCACGAATTTGAACCGAGGGGTGTGGTTCCGAGACTGTTTATTGCCGCCGGTTGCTTTTCCTCCTTGAGCCCGTGGGTTTTCGATTGCTTTTTGGTGGCTCTGGTGTATTGGTCTCTTCATCCGTGTGTTGGTGGATTTGGATGTTTTTTGCTCGCTTTTTCGATCTGTCCTTCCATGGCGCAGGTCCTGTCTGATGGCTCTTCGAACTCTCACGTTTATGTGGCTAATCCCTGTGAGTAGGTTGATCCGGTGAGTGGTGGTGGTTGCCTCTCCGGGGATGGCTATCCCTTGGTGTCTTCGGTTGTTGTCACTGTCGGTGCGCCGGACGCAGTTAGTGTTGGTGGTGATGTTGTTGGGCTCAAGGAGCCTGTGTTGTCTGGGAAGTCTGGTCTTGGGTTCTTGCCCACTGATGCTGTTTTTATGGGCCCTGGTTCTGTTCGGTCTGGTCATACGGATGTCGTTGTTAGGGACCATGATGTTGCTCCAACTGTAGGAGCAAAGACTTTGTATGCCAAGGTTGTTGGTGGATTTCGTGGCCCCCGCTCGGGTGCCCCAGCCCTCAATTTCTATCAGCCAAAAATTATTGCGGGTCGTAAGGTTGTTTGTCCTCCTTCTGAGGCAACTGGGCTTGCAGCCTTAGAATGGAAGCATACGTTGGTTGGTTATTTCGTGGATAAATCACTCCCATTTAGTGCTGTTAATACTTTAGCAAGGAAGATTTGGGCTAACCGTGGTTTGGTGGATGTCCTTGCTAATGGGAATGGGTTTTTCTTTTTCAAGTTCTCGGATGATCGGTCTTGCTCTCAAATTATTGAAGAAGGGCCATGGCACATGGCGGGTGGCTCCCTATTCTTGTCCCGTTGGAAGCCCGGAATGATTTTTTCCAAGAATGCTCACTCCAAGGTTCCTTTGTGGGTGAGATTTTTTAACGTTCCTTTGGAATATTGGTGCCCTGAGGGGTTTAGTCATATTGCTAGTGCTGTTGGTAAACCTTTGTTTGCAGATTCGATGACTGATTCTCGTAAGCGCATATCTTTCATGCGTATTTGTGCGGAAGTGGATGCTTCATATCCCCTTATTGTCAGGACCCACCCCGGTTCCACCCCGAAATCCGAGATAAATCCTGCTCCCGTCTGACACCCCGACACAAAGACTAAAGTAACCTCACGATAAACCACCAAATTACATATCAGACGCAGGAGAAATTTTTAAACATTCCGTAGTCAAAGTTTTACAAAGCATAGTACCAAACAAAGGAAAAGAAAACCGATACAGAAGGTACATGCACAACGGAAAATTAAACCACTCCGGGAAAACTCTCGGGTACTCTATGCCTCTGACACTGCCTCGACGTCGAAACCCCGCGCTAGCTCCACGACCTGGAGTGCAATTTAAAAACGGAAAGTGTGAGTGGACCATAAATAAAAGAAGAGTTTCCAAAACCATTTTATAAGAAAACTAGGGATTTGGCCCTCCGTTTTGAAATCATACATGCATAACCCATTTACTGAAACCAGTTATAAAACACATAAAGATCGTCATAAAAACAGAATTGAAAGAAGCTACAGAAATCACGTCATAAACATCATAAAACCATCATAAATACCAAGCAAATCATTATCCGAACAAACCTGCTGGACCTATCCGAGTTTTAAACTCAACAGGCCTACGGGGGAAATATCAGTATATCCGAGTCTTTAAACTCCCGAGTCTTTAAACTCAATCCGGGTCTTTAAACCCAAATCGGGCCCGTCCCCCGTCAAACATAATATTCGGGTCTTTAAACCCAATATCCAGATCCAGCAAATCCAATCCAGAACCATTTGAAACCATTTCTAAATCCACATCCAAACCCGAATCCGAAATCACCGGTCCGAAGCCCTTCCGGCGTCCAGAACCGTCATTCCGAACCCAAATCTGGAAATCTACTTTTTAACTTTAAAACCAAATTCCGCTTTCCGAAATCCGATTCTAAAACCGAAAACCCTGATCATTACAATCACGTTCCAAAATCCCTTTATAATCATTGAAAACCAGTTATCGTTTGAAATCCCAAAATCATCGCATCATAATCAGAAATCAAGTTTTTCTCATAAAACGTGCCAAATACGCACTTTCTCGAAAAACGTGCAATTATGTAAAACCATCGTCACATATTCAACAATCATGAAATCACATGTAAAACCATAAATAATTATAGAAAAACAGTTATGCATGCTTGAGTTTAGAGAAGGGGTCCACTCACAGATACCGGCAAGTCACTCGCGCCCCATACACTCCGTACGTTCCTCAGCTTCCTCGGGAAGTCCCGATCCTGTCAACAGTCACCAAAGAACGTCACTAACAAGTATACCAAGTCTCTCCTAATTTTCCCCAAAAATCCCCGGGTCCTAAAAGTAACGAACCGGAACCCTAAACTTTCTACCTCGCCGAACTAACTTGACTCGACATCCGATTAACCCGAAACTTATCCCAATAGACTCGTTACAACATCTAGACCAAAAACCTAGTTGGAAGTTTCCCCAAAAGTCTCCGCACGCGCCCCCACGAGCCGCCCAAAGTGGCTGCGCGTGGGCCTCACGCGCCTGCACCCAGTACACTGTTCATCGTCTTCCTCAGCTCAATCGGTCTGAACCGGCGAGAGCGGTTCTCCGCCGTTCCTTCACCGTTTCGACTCCTCTCTTCATCAGTCTCTTCATCCAGTCCTAAGCAACCTATTCCCCTACTCCAATCACTTCGACACAGCTTCTAACCCATCGTCCCTAACTCGAAACCGTAACCCGTTCATACCCCTGTTTCACAATCCGGCCACCCAAGTCCTCCCCCGTCACGGTGGCTACAATAAACAACTCCTAGGACCTCACTGAGTCTCACACAACTCACCAAAAACCTCGACTCGTACTCAAAACCCACGACTATTGGTTTGAACCTAAACGGCAAAACAGAGCAATTGAAAGGGAACGAGAAATTACCTGTGCTCAGGCCGCCGCCATGAGGTCAGCCGTGAGTACATGACTCCTCCAGTCCACCTCCGTCCTCTGGACACCACCACCAGCATCGATTGGTCGAACACGGTAGCACCACCACCCAACACCCTCTCTGTTTTCCTGAAACTCAACCCTTCACACTCGCAAGGTTTCCTCACACGAGTTGCCCTCACAACTCACTAATTGTCTCTCTCTCGATCTCTATTTACTTCCTCAGTCACTAGGATACACCAACACACACAACCCACACTCAATTCTTCTCAATCTCACCCTCTGTTTCTCTCTTGTTCGAACACGGTTGCACACACACACACACACACACACACACACACACACACCTGCACGATTTGAACACACACACCGTGCACCCTAGAAACCACTACACACTTGCCACATGTCACAATCCCCTCAGCCCTCTCAAAAATATCCCAATTCTCTCCTGTACACTTGTCCCAATCCGATTGCACAATTCCCAATGTGCAAAAGACCAAAATGCCCCTCTTTTGAGTCAAAATTACAATTATGCCCTTACCGTTTTAGACCCGTATCTTACTCACCCTAGGTCTGATGAACATGTGCCGCCTGTCGTTGAATTCAGGACGACGAGATCTACCTAACGGTCCTAGGTCAACGTGTCAAAACTTGATCGTACGAAAAGTCTACTTTTCCCCCTTATTTAGCCAAATTACGGTAATGCCCTCAACCTTCTGAACATCATAACTTCCTCCTCGGATGTCGGAATCGGGTGTACCACCTGTCTACGGATTCGTGACGTCCCGAACTACGTCACGGTCACCGGTCAATACCCAATTGACCGCCCAAACTAAAAGTCAACTATTTGCCCAACCTAGGGGCAAAATCGTCATTCAACGCTAACAGACCTATCGTAACCAACTCACCACCGATTAAGCTTACTAATCCTATCTTAAACATTGTCTTAACCCTAATTTCCTGGACGGGTCCTTACACTTATAGATTCTTTGGATATCTTGTTGCCTCCGGAGGAGGATGGTGAGGTTATGGGTGTAGTTGAAGTGAAAGTAGAGTATGAAATCTCAAATTTTTAGCCCTATTTGTGTGGGTTTAGAAGAGCCCGTGGCTCTTCCCTTTTCGGATGTTGGTGCCCAGTCTGTGTCTACTGATCCTAAGTTGGCTTCCCTTATGCCTAAGGAGGGTAAGGCACGTTCTCCCTTGCCTACCTCCCTGGGTACTAATATTGCAAGGCCCAAGCAGGTTTTGGTTTCGAGTGTTTCTGCTAAAGGCCATGTGGTTGATGCTGTAATCTCTCCTAATCGATTTCTCCCTCTGGTGTCTGAGGGTGATTCTTCTGACTCAGAGCATGTGGTGTCGTTGCCTTTGATTTCACGTAGGACTGGCAGTTCCAAGGCGATGGGAACTGTGGGGTTATCGAAGGGCCTGGGTTTTTTGAAAAATAAAAAGACGAAGAAGAAATCAAACAAGCATGTGTCGTCGTGTGATGGGGATGAGGTTTCGAGGGAGGTTGGTGACATTTTAGGTACTAGCATTGGAGGGAGGAGTGACCCTCGGGATACCACAGTTTTCTTTTCTCTTGATTAGCACAGCCTGTTGGAATGTGAGAGGTCTCAATGACCGGTCTCACCAATTGGAAGTGAAGGATTTCATTCTTGCCAATCGTTTGTGCTTGGTGGGCTTGACGGAAACTAAGGTGAATCTCCACAATTTATTCATGCTCGTGTTTCAATTGTGGGTTCTGGTCACGTTTTCTTCATCACCTTTATTTATGCTTGTAATGGTGAGATTGAAAGGAGGACTTTGTGGCACGATTTGGAGTTGTTGAGTCTCTCTGTTGGTTTTGTGCTGTGGGCTTTATTAGGGGACTTCAATGCATGTAGGTTTACAAGTGAAGGTGAAGGTGGGAATTTGTTGTGGGATAGCTCTATGTGGGATTTTGGTTGTTGCATTCATAATTGTTGCCTTGATGACTTACGGTTCTAGGGGCGCTTCTTCACTTGGCATAATAATCAACAGGATGTTAGTAGGATTGCTAGGAAATTGGATAGGGTCCTGGTTAATGAGGAGTGGCTCTCTTGCTTTCCTTCTTGTATGACTTCCTTCTTATCGTGGGGTTCCTCTGATCATTGTCCCGCTCTCCTGAAGCTGGATGTGGGCCGGTATTCTGGTCATCACCCCTTTAAGTTTTTTAACTTTTATGCTGACCATGATGATTTTATGCCCATTGTGCAACGAGCTTTTAGTATGCATCTGATTGGCACTTCTCAGTTCCAACTTGCTAGTAGACTTAAAATTGTGCGGGAGGCTCTGAAAGGGCTTAATCGTAAACCCATGGCAGATGTGTCAGTGGCTGTCAAGGAGGCTAAATTGGATTTCGATCGCTGTCAGATATGTCTTTCTAGTAACCCTTTGGATATGTCTCTCCTCTCCTTGGAGCGCGACTTATTGAAGAAGTACAACGACTGCTTATCGGCAGAGGATAGTTTTTTGAGGCATAAGTCTCGCCTTAATTGGTTGGATAAAGGTGATAGCAATTCAGCGTATTTTCATAAGGTGATTAAGAAAAGGCTCAATAGAAATCGGATTGTGTCTATTGTTCGTGAGGATGGCTCTGTCGCTGTGGAGCCGGCTGAGTTAAAGGCTGAGGCTGCTAGGTACTTTTAAGGGTTGCTTGGTACTGTGAGTGATGTGCAGGGTCTGGATTTTGATGGTCTCCTCTCTAATGTGTTGTCTCCTGCCCAGTGTAGTAGTTTGGCTGCTCCGGTAACTCCCTCTGAAATTGAGAATGTGTGTTTCAGTTTAAAGACTGAAAAGGCCCCTGGGCCGGATGGTTTCAATGCGCTGTTTTTTCGGCGTGCTTGGACTGTGGTGGGATCACATGTTATTCGAGCAGTGTCTGAGTTTTTTTGCTCCTATAAATTTTTGGGGGAAACTAATTCTACGATTATTGCGTTAATTCCGAAGGTTGCTAATCCTACTCACATGAGGAACTTTCGCTCTATTTCTTGCTGCAACACGATTTACAAAATTATCATGAAAATAATTGCTAATCGGGTTAAGATTGTTCCCCCGCCCCTCATTGGTCATAATCAGTCGGCATTTGTTTGTGGCCGACACATTAGTGATAATATTTTGTTAGTGCAAGAGCTCCTTAGAGGTTTCCATCTCAACTCTAGGAGCCCTAGATGTGCTGTTAAGGTGGACATCCTTAAAGCTTATGATTCGGTCTCTTGGGACTTCCTCCTTGCTACCCTTATTGCCTTCAAATTTCTTCCTCTGGTTGTTGGTTGGATTAGAGCCTGTATTTCCACTGCTCGTTTCTCTGTTGTTGTTAATGGCGAGTTAGCTGGGTTTTTCCCTAGTCGTAGGGGCCTTAGGCAGGGGGATCCCATGTCTCCTTACCTTTTCGTCCTGGTTATGGAGGGTTTTTCTCGAATTATGCACCATCGCATTGCCGCATCTCCCTACTTCAGATACCACTGGCGGTGAGATAAAGTTAGACTTTCTCATCTTGCCTTTGCTGACGATTTGTTTGTTTTCTCTCGGGGTGATTTGGAGTCTGTTGCCATTGTGAGGAGGGCTTTGGATGATTTTGCTGGTGTGTCTGGTCTGAGGCCTAATCTCCAAAAGAGCTATATTTATGTCGCTGCTATGAGTAGGACGAGTGCCTCTCATCTCCGTGAGTGTTTTGGTGTTCAGCTGGGTTCGTTACCTGTGAGGTATCTTGGTGTTCCCCTTATTACTTCCTGCTTGAGATATAAATATTGTGTCGCACTTATTGAAAGGGTGGAGAGCCGTATTCGTGGTTGGGAGCATCGTGCTTTATCATTTGCTAGCAGGTTGCTGCTCATTTAGTCTGTTCTTAGTAACACTATTGTTTTCTGGGCTTCCCATCTTTTTCTCCCTAAGCAGGTATGTCATGAGATTGAGTGTATTTTTCGCCGGTTCCTCTGGTCTGGGCAGGTTACTGGTTCCTATCATGCCAAAGTTTCTTGAAATTTGGTGTGTAGGCCGAAGAATGAAGGGGGTTTGGGTATTCGTAGTTTATCCCTCTAGAATGTTGCTCTAATGGCAAGATTCATCTGGTCTCTCTTTGCTCCGGAAGGTATTAATCTTTGGGCTAATGGGGTTAAAGTGTATTAAATCCGTGATAGCAGCTTTTGGGGGGTTAAGACCCCTTCTATTTGTTCTTGGAATTGGAAGGGGCTACTGAGGATTAGGGGCTTGGTGAAACCCTTCATCGAGGCCAAAGTTGGAAACGATGATGATGTCTTTTTATGGTACGATAATTGGAGTCATCTGGGTTACCTCCTGGATCATTTTGGGGGATCTATTGTGCAAATTTCTGGTATCCATTTGAAGGCCCGTCTTTCTTCGGTCCTTGTTGATGGTCAGTGGGTGTGGCCCTTTTCGACTGATCCTAGCTTTAGACTAATTCAACTTGCTAGTCGGGCCTGCCAGGTGAGGTTTGATATGACTAATGTTTTTGAGTGGAATGCAGCTGCGAACGCTAGATTTTTCTCGGCTTCTCTTTGGAACAAAATCAGGAGGGAGTATCCTGCTTGCTCTTGGTTTGAGTTAGTTTGGTTCTCTGGCGCAATTCCTCGTACCTGCTTTGTTCTTTGGCTGGCTATCCCAACCCGCCTTGCTACTTTGGACCGTGTTGGTAGATTCTCTAACCAAGGTGACCTTACGTGTGTCCTTTGTGACAGGGAAGGAGAGTCGCATGAACATTTATTTTTTAATTGTCCTTATAGTTCTTGTATTTGGAGGAGAATTTTGGCAATTGCAGGGTCTGGTTGGTTTTCTTCTCATTGGCCGACTTCTGTTTTTTCTGCTATTGTGCATTGGCGTGGGAAAATGATGGCTCAGGTTGCTAAGCGCCTCGCCTTGGCTGTGACTGTCTAACACATTTGGCAGGAGCGAAATAATCAGGTTTTCAGCAACACTAGGAAACCTTCTGATGTGGTCTTTAATGTTATCCTAGCCATGATTCGTAGTAAGCTTTGTACTCTTAACTTTAGGCATAATTCTTTCAATATCCTTACTGCTAAGAATTGGAATGTTGTTATTTTGTAGGTACTTTTAGTTTGGTGTGTTCTCCTATGGGAGGTGTGTTGAGCTCTTGTGGGTTGTTGTTTTTGTGTCTTGCGCATTGTGTGGGGTTTTTGCCCTTTAATATAATTTGATTTAACAAAAAAAAAGTAGACCTTATGTTAAGAGATTTATTCTCCTCTTGAGATGCACTATAATAATTAATATGTAATGTTGTTAGGGTTTTAATTCCCAGCCTGAACTCTATTTTAGATGATTGACTAGATAGATAACCATCATATTTGAATGTGTAATCCGAATTGATATTATCTATTACTAGACTCGTGCATAGTGCACCCAGTAACCGTGTGTACGTTATTTTTTTTTTGAATTTATTATTTATAATTTTTAAGAAATAAAGAAAATTAAAAATAAATTCAAAAATAAAATAAATAAAAAAGAATGTTGGAGTAACTATCCACTATTCCACTAAAATATTTATTTTTTAATTTAAATTTTACTATCATATCCTTATGTATTAAAAGTAAAGATTATCAATCAATGGGTTTTTTGTTGGAGAATTTAGTGGAAACATTTTGACTACGGCCGTCCTTGAAGGGGGGCTAAAGGGGCACAAGCCCCGAGTCCAAAATAATGTAGGATTCAAAATTAAACCTAAACTAATTTTTATATTATAAAAAAAAATCCTATGATAATTGAGAATTTAAGACACAGGGCTCAAAACAAATTTCCTTAGATATGAGAATTGAGTCCATATTTCCTATAAATGAAGAACTTCTAGGAAAATACATTTTGATGAGATTTCTAATACTGATAGGGAAGAACAATTAGTTGAAGATTATTTTCAATTAATTGAAGATTCTTTTCAATTTGCTGAAGATTCTTTTATAACTGACTATTTTCTTGTTGTAGTGGATATTGCTCTAATGCATTGAAGGATAGATTTGAACAAATGCATAATTTTGAATCCATTTTTGGATTCTTATTTGATGCTAAAAAAATTATTTTATTGGATGATAATGAATTGAAAAGTTTTAGTGTTAATCTTGAAATTGTTTTAAAACATGACAGTGTTTTAGATGTTGATGCAAGAGACCTATATTCAGAATTACAAATATTGCAAGTAATGCTACCAAAAGAAGCATATGAAACTGATAAACCATGGACATCCATTAAACTTCTAGAGTTTTTAAAAACAATAGATATGTTCTCATATGTGAAGGTTGCTTATAGGATATTGTTGCTTATACCAGTGACTGTAGCATCTATAGAGAGAAGTTTTTTCAAATTAAAATTCGTAAAATCTTACTTGCAGACCAACATGACTCAAGACAGGCTAGATGGTTTAGTATTATTATGTATTGAAAAGGATATTGCTAAAAACTATTGAATATAAAAACATAATTGATGATGTTGCTTCTAAAAGTGTAAGAAGAAGACATTTGGAGTGGTAAATTATGTGTCTATGATTTAATTGCTATTTTGATTTTTTGTAGGAGCATGATGCTAGTTAAATGGTGGAGCTCTTAATTGAATATTATTCTTGTATTGAATATGGAAGCTTGCTGGTTTGAGCAGCCTACTACTGCTATGTTAGGTTTGTTTAGAAATGACGTTTCTAGTTTTAGTTGTCCTAGGGAGGTTGTGTACTTGTGTAGTTGATGTTTTTGGTTTGTTGATTTCCTTGTTTTCACCAAATAAGTATAAGATTTGTTCCTATTTTTTTTTTTAACTTAATGTAATGTTTTAAACATAAGGTACTTTTTTTTCCTTTGTTTATGATTTTGTCCTAATGAGTTTTCCTCAAACAAAGGTTTTAATAAGGCTTCAATATAAAAATAATATAATCAATTTATAAAAATTATATTTTTGAATAATTAAGTATGTGAATTGAAGGCCAATTTTTAATTCTACCATAAACCTCTAAATGCATGAACCGGCACTAATTTTGACCCTCTTGACTTTGTAATATAAAGATTATAAAGTCAAGAGGGTAATTAGGCTTCACCAAAATATTTTGGACTAAAATTTCCGTACTTAATGAAAGTTCTTAAAAAATATGGTTTAAAAAACATAAACAAAATAGTAAAAGAGATTTTAATTAAAACATTAAATAATTAACATTTAAGCGGAGGAAGTGGATAGCTAATTCCCCTCTGTTAGTTCTTTTGATTAATGAGGCAATTAGATATTGGTCCAAAAGTTTAATCTATCATTAGATTTAGTCCATTTATTAATTTTAGTTCATTTTAGGTACCCATTTTGTCCTTTAAATATATAGAAGAAACAAATTAGAAAAGTTATTTTATTTAAACTTTGAATACTTTTATTTTTATTAAGAATTCGGGTTATTTATACATACACTCCTAAGATTTCTCGTGTTTACACAAACACTACTTAAGTTTCAACAATTACACAAATACTCCCCAAGTTTCAACAATTACACAAACACTCTCTCAAGTTTCAAAACTCTTGTGCAGAACCCCTTATATTTAAAGCTATCTCACAACCAAACACATTTTCTCAAATTTTATTTTTTTAATAAAAAATTCTTCCATTTTTTTATAAAAAAAAATCTGTCGTTTTTTAAAAATATTAGAAAAATTAGAAATTAAAAAAAAATCTTCCTCTTTTGAGATAGCTTAATCTTTATAATAAAAAAAATTGAGCACAAATTATAATTAATGTTAATAATTATAAAAAAGAGCAGAATTTTTTATAATACATGTTAATCCTGATATTTTTAATTTTTTTAAAAAATGGCAGAATTTTTATTTTATTTTATTTTTATAAAAATAGCAGAATTTTTATTAAAAAAATGAGAAAATGTATTTGGTTGTGAAATAACTTAATTTTTATTAAGTATGGTTATCCAATGGTAATTTTGTCATTATATATAAAATTTGAAGTATAAGGGGTTATACACAAGGGTTTTGAAAATTGAGGAGGTGTTTGTGTAATTGTTGAATGTAACGACCAGAACCGAAAATTAGGGTCATTTTTTGGAATTTACGTAGAAAAGAAATATTTTTCGCTCGGCTTTGGAGGGGTTCGTTGGTAAAATTTTTCTCGGAAACACTTTTGGACGTTTTCCTCTGATCGATGCATAGGACTCGAACTTACGAGTTCGAAGATAAGTGGCACGTAGAAATTGGAGTTCATAAACAGAAGTTACGGGTCTGAAATAGTAGGACCATAATGGTAATTTTGTGAAAAGTCCAGGGTATAAAAGGGTGAGGTTTCTCTTTCTTTACATGATGGGCTAGTTTGGGTCTCTCGCTTTCTCTCTTCCCGTGCGATCACCACATACCCTCTTTGTGGGTGACCCATTTTGGGGCCGAATTAGAAGAATCTGAGGCCAGGGAAAGATTCCTCATGGCTGTGCGAGTTGAATGGTGGTGGGTTGATAGTGGGACGGTGGTTTGACGAAGTGGGTTATCAATGGGAAGGTGGCCAGGATGCTTACGACTGTTTTTCGTCCAAACTAGGTATGGTTTCTTACTTCTGAGCTCAATTTTGGATTCCTCTCGTTGAGTACGCCAAGATCCATGCATGGATCACAAAAAAAATGGTGAAGATTTGAGGTTTCTGGAAAAAATTGAAGGTCAGCTGGAAATGGTGGTTTCCAGCCAGTCCTCGACGAACCAGACGAAGGCGCCGATGGTCGCACTGCTTGTGTAACGACCCGTCCCAAATTTAAAGGATTAATTAAGATTAATGATGGATTAAAGTGACTAATTCCCGATTAGTAGAGAATTAACCGAAATAGATAAGGATTACCGGACGTTCAGGGTGAAATTACAATTTTACCCTGAACGATGGCGAAAGGTTGACTTTTGACTCGGGAGGTCCGAAGGTCGAGGGCCAAGGACCATTACGTAGATCGAGTCGATACGAATTCGTAGACAGGTGGCATGCCGAAATTGGAATTCGGACGGGAAAGTTATCGTTCACGGAAGTTGGATTTCACTATGTACGTATTACGAGACGGGGATGACGTGGCAATATCTGATTAGGCAGATATTTAAGTGGGACCCATGGATGAGTGACAAGTGTAACTCATCCCATTGGTCACTTCCCCAAAAAATGGATCTAGTTTAATTAAATAATAATATCTTAGATTATTTTATAATTAATCCTACCCACCTCTCAATCCTAACCCTCCATCTCATCTAATCCCTCAATTCTCACCGTCCATCTTCTTTCTCTCTCTCACCTGATCACCAGCTTTCATCTTTTTTGTTTTCATTTCCTAAAATCGAGCACCCTCTCATTCCCCCTAAAACAAACACACACACCCGAGACACCATAACCCCACCACCACATCCTACCTCCATATGCCATTATGATTGATTGAGAGGGAGTGACCTGAGGGACAAGTCGACTTGAAGATGACGACGGGCCACGGCGGGGAAAACCCAAAACCGTAAGTAATGGTTTTGAAATTTCGAACTTGGGTTTTAAGGGGCCTTGGTCGATTTTAATGATGGGGTTGGACTTCTAGAGGATGTAGGGATCGAGTGGGATTGAAAATGGAAGCTAGGACGGCCGGAGTCGACGGCGGAGGAAGGTTGCAGGTGGCTGGTTCGGTCTTCAATCATGGAGGTAATTGTCTCTACTCGTTTTTCATGTTTTTAGTGGCTGGATAGATTGGGTTTATGGTTAGGAACATTTAGGAATCAAAATGGAACGAAATGGATCCAAAATGATTGAAATAGAGCTCTGGACCGGTCCGGTCCGGTTCGAACCAGAGGACCTGATTCGACAGAGGTTAGGGGTGACACTGTAGCTTGGCGTGTGCCCTTCACGTGCAGCCCCTTCGGGCGGCACGTGGGGGCGCGTGAAGCATCTTCTAGGGTAGTGTCCAACATGTGAAATATTCTATTCGATGTAACGAACATTTTGGGACTGGTTTCGTGTCGATCGTATACCGTCTCGATATTATTCGGGACGTCCGAAGGTTTAGGATAGGGATTAAAAATACTTAAAAATTCGGAAAAATTACGGGGCTTTAGTGAGAGGTTAATAAGGTAGTTAGTAACCCTCTAAAGTGATTTGGACAGGTTTGGGAGTCCCGATGACGGTGTTTAGTCCGGGAGGGCCGTATGGCACGCGTATCGAGGCGGCAGCTCGGACGGTCTGTGAGTGGACCTTGTTTTCTAAATTGATGCATGCATAAATGTTTATTATGTGTTTTAATATTTGTTTTATGATGCCTTGAGTGAATTTGTGTGTGGTTACGTATTGGCACGTATTTCGAGGTTTCGGCCTTATACGGTGCTTATACGGGTTTGTACTTCTACGTTGGTTTAAATGAAATGGTTTTTGATTTAAAAAGGATAAAGTCGGGCATGAGACGCATTTGGTTTTGTCTCGGGCATGTGGCAACATTGGTGACCTACAGGTTTGAGTCGTGGTCGCGGCGAATGCTTTGTGCACGACGACAGACGATATAACGCTCGCCTCCGGACTGGGATGTGTTCCTTCCGGAAAGGTCACGATTCACGATCCGTTGTCGAGCAGCCGATGAAGGCTCGACTTCGGAGTGCTGACGGTTCAGGATATCAATTGGTGATGGGTGCACCATGATCTAGAGGTGGTCGCGTTGGTTGATACGTTCACGGCGACATACCAAGATTGAGGGCGCGTGTGGGTGCGTCAAACGTCTGCTGGGGAAGTTTTCAACATGACTTTTAAATTATTTGATGTAACGAACATTTTGGCGCTGGTTTCGAGTCAATCGGACATCGTCTCGATGGTTTTCGGGATGATCGAAGGTTTTAGGGCTAGTTTAAAAATAGTTAAAAATACGGAAAAATTATGGGGCTTTAGTATGACCATTGTGATGTAGTTAGTGACCTTATTATGGGATTTAGATAGGTTCGGGAAAGCCGAGGATAACGGAATGGCCGGGAACGGCCTAAGTGCGCGCGTATCGAGGCGACGTCGGAATGGTCTGTGAGTGGACTTTGGTTTCTAACTCTTGATGCATGCATATATGTTTTTATACGTGATTCTATGATTTTGATTGTGATCTTAATGGTTTTCGGTTTTGCACGTTTTTCGAGATATTTACGAAATTTCACGTTTTATGAGATTTCAAACGATCTTGTGATTTGATCATGGTTTTAATGGTTTGATTTCGGGATTTGATATGTGATTTAATTTCAAGGATTGGAAAGGGATTTCGGAAAAGTGATTTCGGGCTTGGAGACCTATTTATGAGATTTCGATAAATGAGATTTCGGATTGGGTTTTGAGATTTGGAAAGGAAATCTGGATTTGGATTCGGGACAGTGGTTCCGGATGCTGGCTTACGGAATCATTGTTGCGAATTCGGATAAGGATTTTCTATGATTTTCACTGTTCATTGGAAAAATGGCTTTGGGTTTAAAGACCTGGAAAAAGAAAAGAAAAACCGCTGGATCTGGTTTTGAGTTTAAAGACTCGGATTGATTGAGAAGGGGAGGGCCCTGGATTGATATGTTTTGAGTTTAAAGACTCGGTGATTGAGATACCCCCTGAGGCCTGTGATTGTGTTTTGAGTTTAAAAACTCGTTGATATCCCGGGAAGGCCTGGTTATTGCGCATGGTTTTGAATTTAAAGACTCGGGCGCACTTGAGATCCAGTAAACTTGTAAGATTGATGCTTTTCACTGGGTTTTCACTGATTTTTAGAATGTTTTGGGCAGTGGCCCGGATGATATGGATTTGACGAGTTTTGGGACTGAGTTCCCGTATTTGAGATTACTTTGTGATTTGAGGCTGAGGCCTAGATTTGAATAACGATTTTGATTCAGGTTTCCGATAATGGTTTTCATTGATGGTTTTGATATGAATGGTTTCATAACATGACTTGATATGCATGCATTGGTTTTTGCGTGGAGGGTAAAAATGTACTTATGTTTTATTGAACTGTTTTCTAAATTATACTTTATTTTTGTCCACTCGCAGTCTTTTAGTTTTTTCGATACCCTCCAGGTTGTTATGGTACAGACTGTTGGTCGAGAGAGACGGAGGCATCACACCCGCGATCCACAGTAGTTCGGTGCACTCTTTGAAGTCTGGATACTTATAGGACAGTTGGATCAAGAATCCCTTTTCCGACTTACGTGTCACATGGAGGTTGGACGTCAGTTTAGCCTTCGTGTCATGTGTAAGTTAGACGGGAGCAGGATTTAGCACTTAACCTTCAGGGAGGGTCATTGATCTGCGGACATTGACCTGGGTGGACCCTTGGGAGACTTGGGCTTTGAGAGCCCAGGTAGCACGAGAGTAGCTTTAGAAACCGTGACAGGATTGGTAGCATGATTTATATGTGTATGTTATATGATATATGATGTAGTGGTTTTGGGCTGAGTCCCACATGGATTTGGGCTGTGGACCGTATGATTGGTTTCATTTTCGATTTTGGGCCAAGGCCCTATTAGTTTGATAAATTGGTTTTTGAATGAATGCATGCTTTTTAGTGAAGGGTACAAATGTCTTTCGATAAAATGTTTTTATAAATTCTTCGTTTTTTCCACTCACAGCTTTTAAATGTTTTGACTTCCCTTCAAGTTGATCATGGATGCGGTCTGTAGCAGAGACCGAGACATCATATACCTCCTCCGGATCCTGGCTTACTCTGAAGCCCCGAGCGGGCTAAAGTTGGAATTTCCCTTGTCTGACACTCCGTGTCAGACGGGATCAGGAGCGTCCCGCGTTAGTCCCGGGGGGATTGGGACGGGTCCTGATAGCTCGTCTTTTTCGGTGGGGTGGTAACATTAGCTGCCACATAGTAGGGCATGGCATGGGCACATGTCAGGGGTGTCAGGTTATCAGCTGCCACGTTAGCACCACGTGGCAAGGCTTGATAGGGACACGTGTTAGGGGTGTCATATTGTTAGGTGCCATGTCAACGCCACATGGAAAACGTGTTAGGGACACCTGGCTGCCATGTCATCACCATATGGCAGGGGGTGCTAGGTTGTCAGTGCCATGTCAGCACTAAGTCAAAGCGCGTGTCGAATTATAGTTGCGTGTGCACACACTATAGCAGCGCATGACGACGCATGGGTCGTCTCATGGCTTACGTAAACACGTACCCCCAAGGTTTTCCACGTTTCAGATCCTTTTTTGGTTTTTTCAGGGCTTTTGGGGGTTGTTTGGAGTCCTTTTGGGGAAAATTCCAGATCGATAACCTTGTACGGGGTGGGTTTTGGATCGAAGGTCGAGTGAAGTCTAAGTGACGGGGTATCTAGGATTTCGTGAACTTAGTGGTTCCTTGGTCAGGGTGATTGGACACTAGTTGGTATATTTTGACTCACAATACTCCATAATGACTATAAAACATCACCAGGTCGGACTTTACATGGAAATTTTTGAGGTACACTCTAGATGAGTTAGAATAACGGATTAGGACTCTAGATGAGTCGAGATTATAGGTTGGGTTTCCAGGCTAGTCGGGGTACCGAAAGGGAGCTCTAGTATGAGTCGGGGTTTTGGTAAGAGGACTCGGACGGAGGCAGTAGAGGCGATGAGTTACTAGTTGGTCACGACAATTATTCGAGGGAGTTATCAGTTGTTGAGTTAATTTATTATCGCGGGTCACGATTGAGGCCAGGGTTGTCAAACCGGGTTTGCCTCGCTTCTAGGGTCAGTGAGTGGTATGGACGGTGTGGGTAGTGACCCCTAGTGAGCGACTATTATTGGTTTTATCCCTTGTATAGCAATTTTTAATTTCGGAGCTAAGTTCTAGGGCATTTTTGGAACTTTGCTGAGAGTGTCAGATGGGAGTAGGATCAGGTATGGTTTTCGAGGTTTTTTCTAAGGTGGGTCCTATCTGTTTGGTATTAGAGCAAATCGGGTGAAGTTGTTTTGGGAATTCAATTGGTTGGTACACTATTTTGATGACCCGAATCGAAAATTAGGGTTATTTTTGGGAAATTTCGTAGAAAATGGCGATTTTTCTCTCGACTATGTAGGGGTCTGTTGGTCAACTTTTTTTTGAAAACACTTTTGGATGATTTCCTGTGTGCCATCTGTCTACGAACTCGTAAGCTTGAGCTCTACGCATCAGTCAGAGGAAAAAGTCTAAAAGTGTTTCCGAGAAAAAATTGATCAACAGACCCTCCAAAGCCTAGGGCAAAATCGTCTTTTTTTTTTACGTAAATTCCTAAAAATTACGCTATTTTTTTGTCTGAGTCGTTACATTGAAACTTAAGGGGTGTTTGTGTAAATATAAGAAATCTCAGGAAGTGTATGCGTTAATAACCTAAGAATTCTTATATAAATAAAATATCGGTCGTCAACAAAAAAAACTTATCAATTTGAGAAAATAAATAGATTAACATGAAAACTAATCGTATTAGAAGCTACCCACTTATAAAAGTACAAATATTGTGTACCTAAAAAATCATTTCTTTCACTATCTCCAATATTTTACGATAATCATAGGCCATAAGTATTAAAACACACACACACACACACATATATATATATATATATATATATATTTATCTGCTATATAACCAATTTTTTTTTATCAAAATTATAGGTAAACATATATACTTTAATTTACATACTATATAAATAGATAAACGCATATGTATTTAGAAATTAAAATTTTGTGAACTTGAAGAAAAACCCTATATACCTATGAAACAAAAATTTTATATGTGCTATAGTAAGAAGTATATTGAAAAAAATTGTAACATTGTTTACTCAAAATTGCAAATGAATGAGAAAAAATTGTATGAAATTTGAGGTTCTCATCTCATGAGCGATGCTTAAAACCTTTTTCCCCAGCTTAAATCCCTTATTTGTTGTAGGTACCACCAGTGGCAGATTCAAAAAATTTTGTCGGAAGGGTCAATATGTAAATTATATGTACAATATGAATAGTCACATATACTTTAAAATAGCACATTATATTCAAATTGTTTGATATAAACGGATAAACTTTTTTTATTGTTTGAACAAAATGCACTCTATTAGGAATAACAACTAGTACAATTAGAATAATGATACTCATACACACCCTATTATGCAGTGAGATTTCATGTTCAATCTCATAAAGAATACGGTTGACACTCAATAGTCTATATGTATAAATTTGATCTCGCTCCATTAATATCTTATATAAAAAACTCTAAGAAATAATAAAAAATGAAAAACAAGTAGGGCAACAAATCAATTAAAAAATGATAGTCAAAACAAAAGTTTTTTAACAATTAATCAAACCAATTTTTTTACAAAATATTCAAAATATTGAAAGTTTTGAAATAATTTGATTTGTGAACATACTTTAAATTCAAATATTTTGTATGAATTGAGATTGGGTGAAACGATATATATTAGTGATTAGTTTGGTGGTATTAGAATTGGGAAATGAATAAAACACAAATCTTATTTTATAACGTCTTACCTAAATTAGGTTTAGGTAGTGTATAAAAAATAAAAGAAAATTAAAACAGCGTACGCTGTCTAGAAGTAAAGAAACTTAAGAACAGTGACAACATCATCATAAGAAGAATGCTAGAGCTGGAGTTTGAGGGGAAAATTTTCTACGTTTGCATAGATCAAGATTATTTTTTAGATTGAATAATCATACTTAAAAAAGACAATAGCCAATAATTAAAGTGTAAGTTTTTTATGTCCAAAGGAGTCAAGATTTAATAGAGAACTCAAGAGATTGAGGGGGTCAATTGACCCCCTTTGCCCCTTGATGGATCCGCCAGTGGATACCACATACTACTAGGATCGTAGTCCATAATGTGAAAATTTTAACCATGAACATTTGGATGAGAATTATTTAATACATACAGATGATAATATGTAACGACCCGTCCCAGAATTCGGGATTAGATTAGTAACTAATCATGATTAACGGGATTAATCCGTGGTTAGATGGGTGAAATCGGACGAACGATGCAAAATGACCGTTTTGCCCTTAGTCGTGGGCAAAACGTTGACTTTTTATTCGGAAGGTAAAATGGACTTTGACCAATGACCGTGACGTAGTTTGGGACGTCATGAGATCATAGACAGGTGACACGTTCGATTCCGACGTTCGTGGTGAAAGTTACGACGTTCGGAAGTCCAAGGGTATTTCCGTCATTTGGACGACAAGGGGGAAATGTTGACTTTTTGATCGGGAGGTCTGATGGCCGAGGGCCAAGGACCGTTAGGAAGGTCTCGATGCCTTGAGTTCGTAGACAGGCGGTACGCATCAATCGGAGTCCGGATGACCGAGTTACGGGTCTGGATGCGTGAGGGGCATTTTGGTAATTTTCTGCACAGGGGCAGAATGGTAATTTCACAGGGGTACTGTTTGAACAGGGACAGCTGTGTATGGGATTACATCTTGATCAGTGCACGGGGGTGAATTGTTTATGAAATTGATGGGCTGAGAAGTTGTTTATTGGATTAGGGAATTGTTTATGCATTGTGTGGGAAACAGGAGTTTGTGGGTGTGTGGATGCAGTGCACGGGCTGGCGTTTTGAGGTGAGAAAAACAGAGTGTGGCCATGGTTGTGTGCACGAGTGATTTTTTTATGCAGAGTGTGGCTTGATCAGACCACGGTCTGACAGGAGTGTGGTGGAATTGAGACATCCACTTGTGGTGGTTTTGAACTGAACTGAGCACGGGGGGCCTTGTGAATTGGGTTTGGGTCTGTGCGGGAAACAGAATTTCAGAGAAGCCAGGGAGATTCCCACGGCTTGTTTGCTGCCCGGTTTGAAAACAGAGAGAATAATGAACATTGGGAAGTCTTTGAGGATCATTGTGGAGAGGATAGAACTAAAGAACGGGAGAGAAAAACCAGAATTGGGAAAACTGGGAAAACGGAGGGAAAAATCCAATTTCGAATTATTGGGCAGCTCAAGCCAATTCGAGGCTCAATTCAGTCTTCTGGGACATCACTTAGTCGATCTAGATCATAACTTCGAAGCTGGAAGGCCCTGGAAGCCATGGACAAGGACGGCAGAACTTCAGAAAAATCGAGCTTGGAGTCGTGGATTTGCAGGAGGATTCTGATGGAATTGGTCACGCAATCCTCTCAATGGTAAGCCTACGATGCTCCCTAACTGTTCAATTGAGGAAAACAGTGGTTGTTTAGTGGAACTGGGTTGTTGAACATCGTTTCGAACTTGAGTTCAATCGAGGGGTTTTAGGCCGTGTCGATTAGAATGACTACTACAGACTTGTAATTGAGGTTATTGCGATCCTACTTGATGGATCAATTGAAGGAATTAGTTTGGTTATGATAGGATTCGAATCGGGCCCTGACGCGGGTTAAACGGCCCGTATATCAGAAAGCCGGGTGAAGACGATGACTGTGCCTATCACTGTAGCAGGCGCGTGAATGTCACGCGCTGCCGCTTGCGGCGGCGCGTGATGGCGCGTGGGCCTGATTTTCGAGGTAAGTCCAACATGACTTTTGTCCTACACATTGTAACGAACATTTTAACGTTGGTTTCGAATTCATCGGCCACCGTTTCGATGTTGTTTCGAAGCTCCGAAGGTTTAGGTTACATTTTTAATTAACGATTAATTCCCGGAAAATTATGGGAAATTAGTATGTTGTTATTTGAGACCTTAATGACCCTGGAATGTGATTTCGGACAGGATTCAGGTTTTCTGGAAAATGCCGGGAATTACGGGAATGCGTGCGGCGCGGAACCGAGCCTTAAGAACGATGTGTGAGTGGACGTTGCTTTCAAAATTTAATGCATGCATAAATATTTCTATGATTTCTATGATTATGATTATAAGTTGTGATTGATTTTGATTCCCGTATTTATATGTATTTTTGCTTTACATACGAAATTACACGTATTTCGAGACTATGGTTACTCTTATACTTGATGATGGTTTAACGAATGGTTTTATATGAATCGTGTGTGTCATGTTTAAATAATGTTTGAAATATGAATGTGAGTATGATTTACCATTTTGACACGTTTTCGAGAATGTTTCGGATTTGCACGTTTTACGAGATTTTGAATATGTTTTGATTGGACCTTGATTTTGGTGATTATGATTGTGGTTTTGATGTTTTGATAATGAGGTTTGAAAAATGAAGTGATTTCAAGGAATTAAAAGGGATTTTGAAAAAGGCGATTTCGGGCTAGATGCTCGGGGCATAAAAGTAATTTTTACGAACGAGATTTCAGTTTTCGGAAATTGAAAGAGGATTCTTGGTTTGGGTTCGGGATGATGCATCCGGATGCCGGCTTACGGAATCATTATTGCGAATTCGAATTCGGGAATGGAAAAGGATTTAATAAAGTGATTTGGTATGATTTTGCATGCCCCGTGTTTAATGATAATTTGATTATGTTTGTGAAGTATGATTTGGAGAATTGAATGTGGAAATTCGGACCATGGGTCCTGTTATGAAAAATGTGATTTCGGGATGGATCCCGCGTTGTTGTGATTGATAAATGTTTTGGGTTTAAAGACCCGTTGAAAACTGTTTTGGGTTTAAAGACCCGGGTGCTATTGTTGGAGCACGTTTTGAGTTTAAAGACTCGGTTAATTGATGACGGGGGCGGGCCCGAAAATTGGGTTTAAAGACCCGGATTGAGTTTAAAGACTCGTGAGTTTAAAGACTCGAATACTGTGATACCGCCGAGGCCTATTGATTATGTTTTGAGTTTAAAGACTCGTTGATATCCCGGGAAGGCCTGATTTATGCGCATGGTTTTGAGTTTAAAGACTCGGGCGCACTTGATATCCAACAAAACGATTGACTTGTGATTTATTGATGATTGCTGATGTTTCGGTTGAGTTGGGCAGTGGCTCGGTATGTGGTTACTGGTTTTGGATCATGTTGTGCATTTGGTTTTGATACGTGGTTTTGGGCTGAGGCCCGGTGTTTATGATTGCGGGCTAAGACCTGATGGTTGAGAAAGGAAAAATGATTTTGAGTTTCATACAAGTTTTCCTTATGTGAAATTTGATACACGGTTTTTCTCATGTTGAAAATGTAACGGTTTGCGAAACGATTTTTGTATGCATGCATTGTTTTTACGTGGAGGGTAAAAACGTCTTTTCGTAACTGTTTTATAAGCTGATTTATTTTTATCCACTCACACCTTTAGGTTTTTATTGACCCTCCAGGTCGTGGCGCGCTGATCGAGAGGCGGAGGCATGAGTAAGCACGTGTGGCTATCCTTGGTCTGGCACGTACTGAGGGTAACTTGGGGATTTCAGTCGTCTTGTCAGACGAGAGCAGGACCGGGCACGGTTAACAACACCCATTCGGGGGCGGTCCTGTCATAATATGTTTTTTTTTTTGTAAAAAAATGGATGGAGAACTTACTCTATTAATTGGAATCCAAGTAACTCAACATAAATTCTTCAACATAGTAAGTTGAGATAATATGGATTTTTTCGTAAGGAATAAGAGGATAATATGACTTTAATTAAATTATTAGGGTAAATAGAAAAATAAAATTATTATTTTTAATAAAATAAATAAAATACTGACTAAAATTCTAAATGGACCAATTTCAATGTGAACTATTAAACTTGGACTAATAAACAATTAAATATTTATTTATTTATTATATTTTGGATTTAGTTTCATTTCTTCTTTATTTTAAAAATTAAAAAAAAAATATTCACACATGTGTAAGCAAGTGGAGGAGGCTACTCTAAATATACAGGAAAAAGGCCATTTCGGTTGAATCTTCAAAAATCCTCAAAGTACCCTACTTAATTCGTACGTTAAATTCTCTGTCTCAATTATATTAAGGATAAAGTAGTACAAAGCTAAGATATTAGAATTTTAAATCATAGTAACAAGACCTTTTTCCAAAATCATTTTGATAACCGTGAAAAGCTCTTACTCCCATATGACAACTAGGCAATAAAATTACTAAAATACTCTTGAGAAAATTCCCTTGAGATCTTAAAATATAAATACGAGAAATCTGTCAGAAAATTGACAGAACATCCCCTTCAAGAAGATCTAACCGTCTTCAATCCTGTCAGACAAGGATTATCTATAAACGAAAATCAACTCAAACTAAATCATTTAAAACAACCAATTTACAGTAAGTTCAAATGATTATTGAGAGCATCTAGGATAACAATATACACAAAGATCAATCCTACTCAGTAATCTCAACAAGTTCGTAGCCAAAAAGTAATGCTTCTACCTCTAGATCATTCTCTGTCTCTACTCAACGACGTGGAGAAACATGCTTTTCTTCCTCCAATTATAAAATAATGCATGCAAATGCAAAGATCCTTATCAAACCATAAACAACCAGTTTTTAATTTCATTGTAAAACAATAACCAATAGAACCCACGAAACATACGTGATAGTAAAAGAAAATGTTCACTTGGAGAATGTCCAGTTAGCTCGATCTCGAGTTGTGCACTCTTCTGAAGGCTTTGGCCTATCAAAAGTAACAATTAGGGGTCACTAATGGCAAATACAAACTCAATTCGAACCCCCTAAACCCCGAGATAAGACACACGTCCAAAACATAAACATTGTTACATCGGATTCAATAAGCTACCCTGAAACGATCACCAATTGACTCAAAACATGTGCCAAACATGAGAATATGCATTGTCATTCGCCAAGAAACCTCCCTGCATGCCACCACGTGAAGTTAAAAGTCCGATGGACCTTCCATGTGAGGGCACGTGCATCACATGCATGCTGATAGGGCTGCCACGTGGCTACCAAATCATCATCGTTATGGACAAGATCGCTGGAGATGGTAACTAGTGCTACCATCGTCTGCTGCCGTCGTCGTGGCGAAAAACTCCATAACCGTCCAAAACTTCCCACCTTCTTAACTCCTTCATTTCTCAACGAAATCAAATGTTCCGATTATGAAAATTCATCTACTTAATCCCGGGAATCCAAATCCGAAGTCTAAATTGAGAAAACTTGGTTTTTTCGTAAATTCGATCAAAATATTTTTGGGTTTTCAAAATGATATTGATATTTGATTTGTTTACTGGCTTTTCAAAGCAATATTGCTATTGCTATTGATATTGATATTTTCGGGTTTTCAAAAAATCTAAATCTAGGTTCTCTCGTGGTCTCTCCTCTTCAAATTTGCTAGGTTTTTCTTACAAGAATGAGGAGAAGGGATGAACACCTGGTTTGGAGAAAGTATGAAGCAGATGATGACTATATGGGCTTGCACAACGTTGGTGGCTTCTTTAAAATCCAATGCATGATAGCAATACATGTCACCAGCCAAACCATTAACCCCTAAAACTGCTAACTCATCCCTTTTATACAAAATGAATAAAATTCCTTTATACACGTACACGAACGTGCCATTTTAGATATGCACTTTTTCTGCACGAACTTCTATTTATCGTACAAACATGATTGGACCCTTCTCGAAACAACTTTGATAATCGTGCAAGGTCCTGCTCACATGTAACAACTCAACCAATGTTCTTGAATTGCCCTTAGGAATTTAAAACATAAAATAAGAGACTTGTCAGAAATGAAATGAGCACCGGTCATCTCAACAACATCATCTCATTATACGAACTAACATCTTTCGTCCTCTTGGGGTCATTTCCCACACCAACCCATTATCCTAATGAATTGTATAACCCAATATCTTGGTTCTATCCAAATCCTAATCCCAAATCTCTTGGCTTCTTTTGATCCTCAAATTGATATACTGACTCTTCCCGAGTCGCTTCCTGATATCTTGACTCTTTTTGAGTCATATCTTGATTTCAAAATCTTATAAATTCCAGGAGGTCTATACATATTCTAAAAAGGTATTTTGTCACCTTGGACACACAAAAATGCCCTTAAAATGTCCTTTTGGTCCAAAATTTGTGCCCATATTTCCCTTTTGTCTCCCGACTTGGTTCTCTACAATCGGGTCTCGACCTGGGTAACACAACCCAATCCAAATTCCTTCATTTCTGAACCATTTCCCATAAATTTTACATCTATCTTCATCTAATAAATGCTTTGAAATTATATATGCAATTTAATTTGGAAGATCTCACTTGGTTTGATCAGAAAGCCCTCGAAAGTTTCCAGCTTCCTTGCTCTCTTCAACCCACCGTCCATAAGAAGACTCCCACCTCTAGTAGGCATCAATTGAATGATAAAGGATGTAGAGAGGCTAATTCTATACTAAAACTAAGTAGGGAATGACCTGAGTATGGTTGGAGGAGATGAGTTGACCTTTTTGATGCTCCTCCACTAAATAAGCATTCTTTTGAGAATCCCTTCATCTGTATCGTTCCAGCCTCTCCAGAGACATATTTATGTTTATTCTTAGGATTTTCCAGCTCCACGATGTCCTAACAGTATAAAATGGAGGGGTATTTTGATTCTTCTCTGCCCTCTCTAGTAGGTGACCCTTGTCACGTGCGGAGACACTTGTCACGTGCTAAACAAGCTAAGTCAAAAGTAGTCATTAACTCATTAATGAACTTATTTTCAAAATTACCAAAATGCTCCAGTTATGCCCAAATTATCAAAATGCCCTTGGGCGTTTAGACTCATAACTTTCTTATATGATCTCCATTTTTGTGTGTCGCCTGTATACAAATTTGTGAGTTGAGTCACGTAATGGTCTAATCAAAACTTCTAAGAAATTTTTCGAGTTTAAATTGACTTTTGGACATTTTACTAAGGACAAAGGTAAATACATTCTTTCCCAATTTATTTTCCAAAATTGCAATAATTTTTTTGGGACGGATCGTTACAACTTTCCCTCTTTAAAGAAATTTTGTCCTCGAAATTTACTCATGCATGGTAAGAATCAATCTCCTGCAATTCCTTAAGGTGCATGAGCATCAACTGTGTGGGAATATATATCATATCATGTCTTCCTCTATGATCGAGTCTCCTTATGATTTACTCATCTTTGGGATATCATATCATGGCCTCCTCGGGATTGAGTCTCCATAGGATTTACTCACCTCTGGGATATCATATCAGGCCTCCCCAAGGTTAAGTCTCCATAAGATTTACTCTTCTACATGATACCATATCATGGCTTCCCCGGAATTGAGTCTCTATAGGATTTACTCACGTCTGGGATATCATATCATGGTTTCCCCAGGATCGAGTCTCCACGGGATTTCCTCATGTCCACTATCATATCATTTTCTCCCCTGGTACGGTCTCCATTAGATTTACTATCATCTAGATCGAGTCTTGATAGGATTTTCTTATGTTCAGGATCATATCATTTCCTCCCTTGGAACGAGTCTCCATTAGATTTACTAACATCCGAGATCATATCATACCCTCCCCATAAACGAGTTTCCATAGGATTTTAGGTCAAAATGCTCACTTTATATAAAGCAATGTTCTTATTTAATTTTGAACTATGTTACTGTTAAAAGGAGCACCTTACAAAAACACATTTTTTTTTCAAAAAGTATACCCAATTAATAAAAATAATAATCATGGTGAAAATCTGGGCATACATATATGTTATTCATTTGTTTAATCAGCAACTATATATATCTCATCAATTTTGAGTACCCCAAAGTATGTATGCAAACAAATATTATGCGCTCATACTTCAATACTTATTCGGTAGTAAGTAGTGATAATGGAGAAATATAAAGCAATGATTTTTTAAAAGTATTTTTAGACTTTATATGTACATATAAAAATAGAGATTGTAATGAAGACAATCACAATGCCTAGGTTTTGGTCCTCCGATCTAAGGGCTGTGAATGACTCTATTTATCTAAGGGTTGCGAATAATAGGTTGGAAAAGGGAGGATGGCAGACCAGGAAGTTACAACGTCCATTGTAGATTTTCTTACTTTAACAAATGTAAGTGAGGGCATTAAAGTAAAATCAAGGAAAGAGAATTCGGCTTCCTCCTTCCTTCCGTTCGATCCCACAAATCCAATAGTTGGCCAAATGAAAGAAAAAGGTTGTCGCCTCACCCAAACCCAAAATTGGCCAAATTTTGATCGGAAACGGTGATTCCGTAGAACCCAACTAGGTCATATGAACCTACTCCCATAGTATAGGACGACAAAGGCGCATGTAGGACCTTGGCATGGCGGCTTGCTTCGGCATAGTGAAGATTGGTAGATCGGTAGTGACTTGGGCGGAAGATCGGCAGCGGATCGTTCGCGGAAGGTTTTGACTTGGGCGGCAGATTGGTAGCGGATCGTTCGCGAAGTTTTACTTAGGTTTATTCTGGTTCCATTTAGATATTTTTTATTTTTCTCTGTAGTTTATGGTTTGAACTGTATGGTGGTCTCTTCTGTCGCCCTTCAGTGCTTTATGATATTAAAGTGCTAATGACTTGGTATTGACGAACGAAATTAAGAAAGCTGAAATGGTTCGGTTTGGTTGGACGTTATGTTGTATAGACAGACTATAGAAATGAAAAATGTTTGGACCAATGTTGTAGAATTGGGAGGTCTGTTTGGACATGAAGTCATATGCATATGTTCTGTGTTGTATGCGATTGAAATTGGATGATAAAAAGTGATGGTAATTGAAATGCAGTGTGAGGTGTATGGGTCAGCTCGGCCTAAGTGGAGTAATCTGTTAGTGATTAGGCGCTAATTGTTATTAGATTGGTAGGTTTGGCTCCACGCAATACCCTGAGTTAGAAGCTAATTGTTTCGTGCACTCGAATGCAATTGTAATGTAGGCCTTGACAATGTTGGGTGCTTTCAAGGGCTTTCAGTGTTGTTTTTTATGCTCAACAGCAGTAGCATGTATTGAGGAAGATTCTTAGAAGTCTGATTATGATTTGTTAACTTGTGGCAGTCTTAGTATTGCATAGTTAGGTGGATTTACTGATTTATGTATATTTAATGAAATGAGAAGCTGGGTTGGTCTGCTTGGAGAGTTATGTTATTGATAATGGGTACCTAATGTAATAACCCGTACCTTCGGGAGGGATACAAATGTAATTTTGTAAAATATTTGTATAAAATGACGATTTTCCCTTGTGAATAGTGTGCTAAAAGTTGACTTTTTTATTTGTAGGTTGAACGAGCATTGACCATTGACCGTGACGTATTTTAGGACGTCACGAGTCCGTAGACAGCTGGCACGTCCGATTTGGACAATCGGAGGAAAAGTTATGGTGTTCGGAAGGTTAAGGACATTACCGTAATTTTGGTTAAACAGAGGAAAATGTTGACTTTTTGTTGGAATTTTGATTTTCACGTAGATCAAGAACCGTTAGATAGGTCTCGAAGTCCTGACTACAACGACAGGCGGCACGCTGTCATCGGACGTCAGATGGTAAAGTTATGGGTCTAGGAAGTAGAAGGGCAAAATGGTAATTTTGGACTTAGGGGCATTTTGGTCTTTTCACAACTGGCCAATCAGATAAGGCCATCTGGGATTGTGTGATTGGATATTTTATTTTGCTGTCCACAGGATGATGGACACGTGGGGGACACTTAGAGGTTTCTAGGAGGTTTATTGTGTGCACAGCTACAAATTGCACAATTTTAAACCGTGCAATCGTTCATAGAGCAGAAACAGGGAAAGTGAGACCGTGAGATTTTCTTGATCGATTTCCAGTGATTTAAGACCTTGAGCTTGAGTGAGTGATCGAGGACAGGTTGATGAGTTTGTAATCGGGTTTTAGTGAGGGCTAGAAGGTGACTGTGTGTATGTGTGAGCAAACAGAACCAGGAGACAGTGCAGGGGCACCGTGCACGGTTGTGCACCCCAGTTAAGCAAACCATCAAATTGGACGGGTGGAGGTGTTCAGTGACCTGAGGAGAGTCATGTGGACTCAGTGGAGCACGGCGGCGATCGGAGCAAGGGTAAGTGTTTTATGTCCCCTGTTTTTCCAGAATTCCTTAAATTGGAAGTCGTGAGGTTTGGGTGTTTTTCGAGGTGTTTTGTGGATCCTATTAGCTCTAGGAGGGTGAGAGTGACCTTAGGGGGTGAACTGGAGCTTCACGATGGCCGTGGGTGGCCGGAGACAGAAACTCAGATTTTCTGAGTTTTCTTCGAGTTTTGGACGATGAGATTAGGGCCTTTACTTCACGAATTGATTAGTAGAATCGATCATACAAACCAGGACGAAGCTAATGGGATTGATTGGGTTGAAATTGGACTGGTACTGAGTGAGAACCGATCACGCCGGTTCTGTCCGACCAGACCGGTCTAAACCGGCTGGACAGAGGTTGAAGACAACCCTGTAGAAGGCGCGTGAAGCCCACGCGCAGCCCCTTTGGGCTGCACATGAGGGCGCATGGGGCAGAGTCTGGGGAAGTGTTCAACATGGTTTTTACTCCAATCGATGTAACGAACATTTTAGAATAAGTTTCGTGTCGATCGGACATCGGGTCGGGTTTGTTCGAGGATTCGAAAGGTTTAGGATTTTCGTTTAAATTACATTTAAAATTTTGAAAATTTGGGGAAATTAGGATAAGCCTGAATGAAGTAATTATGACCCGATTTTATGACTTTTGACAGGACGGGACACTCCTGAGACGGTTGAGGAGCGCACGGAGCACAACTGACGCTTTCAGACTCGTGAGTGGACTCCTTCTCTTTTAACGAGCATGCCTAACTGTTTTTATCCACGTGTTTTATATTTTTAAGCATTTTTTCATGATCATTGCTTATACTATATCTGTTTTACCTGTTTGCACATTTTTCGAGGCATTTACAAGTTTAGCACGTTTTACGAGACATGTTCTATTTATGGTTTTTAACGCCATGCTTTTTGGTTACTGCTTTTATATGATGATAAATGGGTTTTGAAACATGATTTGACAAATAAGGTTTTCGGTTTTAGAATCGGATTTCGGGAAACGGAATTTGGTTTTAAAGTTGAAAAGTGGATTTCTGGATTTGGGTTCGGAATGACGGTTCTGGATGCCGGAATGACTTCGGACCAGTGGTTTCGGATTCGGATTTGGATATGGACTTAGATATGGTTTTCAAATGGTTTAGCTGGATCTGGTTATTGAGTTTAAAGACCCGGATTATATATGACGGGGGCGGGCCCGGATTGAGTTTAAAGACTCAGATATACTGATATTTCCCCTGTACGCCTGTTGAGTTTAAAGACTCGGGAGTTTAAAGACTCGGATTACATTTTGAGGCCTGGATTGAGTTTAAAGACTCGGATAGACCCAGCAGGTTTGATCGGACATTGACATTGGTATATCTTGTTTTTTTTATGATACGATTTTAGAATAATCATTGTACTGTTTTATGTTGTTGTTTTCCGGTACTGTGTTAGGCATGCATGTTTTCTTTTAAAACGGAGGGAAAAATCCTGTTTTGTTTTATAAATTGTTTTTGGAAAACTCTTATTTCTCTTTAGTCCACTCACTCTTTTCTGGTTTTTCTTACCTTCCAGGTCGTGGTGAAAATCGTCGGGGTGAACGTTGAGGCAGGGACAGAGGCATAGAGCTTTGTGGCGTTCTTCGTTGCGTGATTAGCTTAGTAGGACTTTTGTGCTTGTTACTATAACACTATGCTCTGTGTTACTGTTGTATTACATTTTCTCCCTGGTCTGATGGTTATACTTATGGTTTCTTGAGGTTGTTTTGGTACTTTTAAGTGTGATTGTCAGACGAGAGCAGGGTTCGTCCCGGTTATCGAGGTGATTCACGACGTCGCACACTACCCGAGTACTGTGGCCGGGCACGCAAACTGGCCTCTACTCTCACAGCAACATCTGATAACTCCCTGAATGTAGCAAATGAGCCGGCTATCACAATGGCTCGAATCTCTCCTCGTAGACCCAACTCAAAACGACGACACTTCTCAGCCTTGGTAGCCACAAATGCAGGAGCGAATCGAGACAACATCTGGAACCTCTGCTCATACTCAGCTATTGTCATGCTCCCCTGTTTCAGCTGCAGGAACTCCGCCTCCTTGGCATCTCGAAAAGAGCGGGGGTAGTACTGATCCAAGAACCACTCCCGGAAAGTCTCCCAAGTCACGGTATGAGCGTCCCAGCCTGACAACTCAAGCGTATACCATCACTCATACGCTGCACCGTCTAACAGAAAAGTAGCCAACAACACGCGATCCTCTGGAGGACAATGCATCACTCCGAAAATCCGCTCAAGTCGGGTGATTCACCGGTGAGCTTCCTCTGGGTCTGCCCCACCACTGAACGTCGTAGCCCCTAAACGCTGAGCTCGCTCTATCGAAACAACTTCGTCAGCAGGTCGTGGAGGGGGTTCACGTCTCGAAGGCATGGTCGATCGTCCGCTGAAAGAGGCATAGAGTTAGTAAAACGACCTAAATACGACCTCGTATAGACAAAACCGACAAACCTATGCTCTGATACCAATGGACAGGACCCACCCCAATTATCACCTCGATAACCGGGACGAACCCTGCTCCCGTCTGACAATCACACTTAAAAGTACCAAAACAACCTCAAGAAACCATAAGTATAACCATCAGACCAGGGAGAAAATGTAATACAACAGTAACACAGAGCACAGTGTTATACAAAATAGGAACAAAAGTCCTACTAAGCTAATCACGCAACGGAGAACGCCGCAAAGCTCTATGCCTCTGTCCATGCCTCAACGTTCACCCTGACGATTTTCACCACGACCTAGAGGCTAAGTAAAACTAGAAAAGAATGAGTGGACTAAAGAGAAATAAGAGTTTTCCAAAAACAATTTATAAAACAAAACATGATTTTTCCCTCCATTTTAAAAGAAAACATGCATGCCTAACGCAGTACCAGAAAACAACAACATAAAACAGTATAATGATTATTCTGAAATCGTATCATAAAAAAAACAACATATACTAATGTCAATGTCCGATCAAACCTGTTGGGTCCATCCGAGTCTTTAAACTCAATCCAGGCCTCAAAATGTAATCCGAGTCTTTAAACTCCCGAGTCTTTAAACTCAACAGGCCTACGGGGGAAATATCAGTATATCCGAGTCTTTAAACTCCCTAGTCTTTAAACTCAATCCGGGCCCGCCCCCGTCATATATAATCCGGGTCTTTAAACCCAATAACCAGATCCAGCAAATCCAATCTAAACCATTTGAAAACCATTTCTAAGTCCATATCCAAACCCGAATCTGAAACCACTAGTCCGAAGTCATTCCGGCATCCAGAACCGTCATTCCGAACCCAAATCCGGAAATCTACTTTTCAACTTTAAAACCAAATTCTGTTTCCCGAAATCCGATTCTAAAACCGAAAACCTTATTTGTCAAATCATGTTTCAAAACCCATTTATCATCATATAAAAGCAGTAACCAAAAAGCATGGCGTTAAAAACCATAAATAGAACATGTCTCGTAAAACGTGGTAAACCCGTAAATGCCTCAAAAAACATGCAAATAGGTAAAACAGATATAGTGTAAGCAATGATCATGAAAACATGCTTAAAAACATAAAACACGTGGATAAAAACAGTTAGGAATGCTCGTTAATAGAGAAGGAGTCCACTCAAGAGTCTGAAAGCGTCAGTCGCGCTCCGTGCGCTCCTCAACCATCTCAGGAGTGTCCCGTCCTGTCAAAAGTCACAAAATCGGGTCACAATTACTTCATTCAGGCTTATCCTAATTTCCCCAAATTTTCGGAATTTTAAACGTAATTTAAACGAAAACCCTAAACCTTTCGAATCCTCGAACAAACCCGACCCGATGTCCGATCGACACGAAACTTATCCTAAAATGTTCGTTACATCGATTGGAGTAAAAACCATGTTGAACACTTCCCCAGACTCTGCCCCACGCGCCCTCACGCGCCTGCTACAAGGTTGTCTTCAACTTCTGTCTAGCGGGTTCAGATTGGTCTAGTCGAACTGAACCGGCGTGACCGGTACTCACTCAATACCAGTCCAATTTCAACCCAATCAATCCCATTAGCTTCGTCTTGGTTTGTATGATCGATTCTACTAATCAATTCGTGAAGTAAAGGCCCTAATCTCATCGTCCAAAACTCGAAGAAAACTCAGAAAATCTGAGTTTCTGTCTCCGGCCACCCACGGCCACCGTGAAGCTCCAGTTCACCCCCTAAGGTCACTCTCACCCTCCTAGAGCTAATAGGATCCACAAAACACCTAGACAAACACCCAAACCTCACGACTTCTAATTTAAAGAATTCTGGAAAAACAGGGGACAAAAAACAATTACCCTTGCTCCGGTCTCCGCCGTGATCGCCGCCGTGCTCCACTGAGTCCACACGACTCTCCTCAGGTCACTGAACACCTACACCCGTCCAATTTGATGGTTTGCTTAACTGGGGTGCACAACCGTACACGGAGCCCCTGCTCTGTCTCCTGGTTCTGTTTGCTCACACACACACAAAGTCACCTTCTAGCCCTCACTTCGGTGGTGCCTGGTTTGGCAGGCCAGACAGTTTTCTGGGGTCTGGATTTCGAGGAGCTAGAGCACAGCCGACTCCGCATGCGAGTGAGACTTCTGTTGCTTCTATTGTGATGCAGACTGGTGGACCGGGTAGAGATGCCTGTTACTATTATGGAGAGCGAGGCCACTTTCAGCGTGAGTGTCCGTTATTGCCCTAGGAAGGTGGAGCAAGCAGAGGTGCGGCAGAGCCAGAGCGGAGCACTGCGTCAGTGTCAGGGGTGGCAGGCCCTAGAGGTGGTGGTGGTGCTACGAGTAGTTCGAGAGGACCCGGTCGGTCATCAGGACCTCAAGCGCGAGTCTTCGCTATGACCCAGCAGGAGGCCAGATCAGCACCCGATTGGTAACAGGTACACTCACCATACTTGGCCGTGTTGTTTTTGCTTTGATGGATCTCGGGGCTACTCACTCGTTTATAGCCCGGAGTTGTAGTTTGGTTACGGAGAGAGAGGTGTCTACCTTGGATTGTGACTTATGGGTGAGTACGCCTACCGGGGAGATGTTGGTGGTGAATCAGGTTCTGAGAAAGTGTCCGGTGTTGGTAGGCGAGGTTGAGTTAGTGGCAGACTTGTTACTGTTGGATTTCCGGGACTTCGATGTGATTTTGGGTATGAACTGGTTAACTAGACCTCATGCTTCTATCGAGTGTTTCGATAGAAGAGTGACCTTCCGGAGTCCAGGGTTACCGGAGACTACGTTCCAGGGTGAATAGCGTGCACTCCTTACAAGTGTTATTTCAGCACTGGAAGCAAGCAAGTTGTTGATAAAGGGATGCCAGGGTTACTTAGCTCACGTGGTGGATACACGTGCTACGCTAGTGAGGGCGGAGGACATTCCAGTTGTGCGGGAGTTTCCCGACGTCTTTCCGTATGAGTTACCAGGATTGCCCCCTCACCGAGACATCGAGTTCACGATTGATCTACTTCCATGTACACAACCTATCTCTCAGACTCCTTATCGCATGACACCTACCGAATTGAGGGAACTAAAGGAACAGTTATAAGAGTTGGTCGATATGGGATTTATTCGACCAAGTGTATCACCTTGGGGAGCGCCAGTACTGTTTGTGAGGAAAAAGGACGGAGGGTTGAGATTGTGTGTTGACTACAAGCAGTTGAACAAGGTAACCATTAGGAACACGTATCCCCTACCTCGGATTGATGACTTGTTCGACCAGCTGAAGGGAGCACAGTACTTTTCAAAGATTGACCTTCACTCCAGATATCATCAGCTACGGGTCAGAGAGGAAGATATACCCAAGACAGCCTTCCGGACCAGGTACGGCCACTTTGAGTTTTTAATAATACCTTTTGGATTAACTAACGCCCTAGCAGCGTTTATCGACTTAATGAACCGAGTGTTCAAGTCATACCTGGATCGTTTTGTGATTGTGTTCATTGATGATATCTTGGTGTATTCGAAGAGTGCGAAGGCGCACGAGAAGCATTTGAGGATAGTGCTTAACACCCTGAGAGAGAACTAGTTGTATGCGAAGTTGAGCAAGTGCCAGTTTTGGTTGACCAGTGTTGGTTTTCTAGGTCATGTGATTTCAGCCGAGGGCATCCGAGTGGATCCTCGGAAGGTTGAGGCGGTAGTGAACTGGGAACAGCCCAAGACAGTGACTGAGGTCAAGATCTTTTTGGGATTAGCAAGTTATTACCGGCGTTTTATTGAGGGCTTATCTATTCTTGCTGCTCCGTTGACACGACTGACTCGAAAGAGAGTCCGGTTTGTTTGGAATGCTGTGAGCAGAGTTTCCAGGAGCTTAAAAGGCGGTTGACATCTGCTCCTGTGTTAGCTCTTCCAGACGATAGTGGGGAGTTTGAGGTTTACAGTGATGCTTCTTTGCAGGGTTTGGGCTGTGTGTTGATGCAGCATGGGAAGGTGATTGCTTACGCTTCCCGACAGTTGAAACCTCATGAGATGAATTACCCCACTCATGACTTGTAGCTTGCAGCAGTAGTTCATGCATTGAAGATTTGGCGAAATTATTTGTACGGCGAGTGGTGCAGGATCTTCACGGACCACCAGAGCCTGAAGTATCTGTTTACTCAGAAACAGTTACCAGGCGCGTATTGGGATGGCTCCTTATGAGGCTTTGTACGGGCGATAGTGTAGGACTCCGTTGTGTTGGACCGAGGTTGGTGAGAGGAGACTGAAGACTTCCGAGCTGGTCGACCTTACCCAGGAAAAGGTTGCACTGATCAGAGATCGACTTAAAGCAGCTTAGGACCGACAAAAGAGCTACACCGACCGTAGGATTAGAGATCTGGAGTTTGAGGTAGGAGACTGGGTTTTCTTAAAGCTATCTCATTGGAAGGGGATCGTACGGTTTGACAGGCGAGGGAAGTTAAGTCCTCGCTACATTGGACCCTATGAGATCTTGGAGCGGATTGGTCCTGTTGCGTATCGATTGGCCTTGCCAGCAGACTTGGCAAAGGTACATAATGGTTTTCATGTATCTATGCTTCGGAAGTACATACGGGATGATTCACATATTTTGGAGGCACAACCTGTTGAGTTTAGCAAAGATTTGAGCTTTGAAGAGCAGCCTGTAGCGATTCTGGATCGGAAGGATAAAGTCTTACGAAGGAAGACGGTTCCCTTGGTGAAATTTTTGTGGAGGAACCATCAGGTGGAAGAAGCAACATGGGAACCCGAGGCCTTAATGCGGGAACAGTACCCTTATTTATTTCACTGAATTTCGGGGGCGAAATTCTTTTAAGGGGGGTAGATTGTAACAACCCGTACCTTCGGGAGGGATACAAATGTAATCGGGGTGGGTCCTGTCACCTAATCTGCTTAAATTGATTATGCCTTGCCTCGGGAAATTGTCAAGACACAACATCCTCAATGGATGTATGAATCTTAGATGTGCAAAATACGATCGGGACGAAGTACCAGTGTGAGCCTTCACGGTAGGAAATTGTCTCAAGACTGTTCTCACGGTTGCAGATAAAATGGCAGGATTATTTCAGATCATACTATGTATGGGTCTGTTCAAGGCAGACAGATCAATAGAGGAGATGATCTAACAATGTATGGATCTGGTCAATGCAATCGATTATCAAACTATATATGAATGTAATAGAAAGTTGATCAATATGAAAAAAAATCAGTTATTACTGATGAGATTAAAGCTAGTGAAAAGTAGAAAGATGAAGCCTATGTATGGCCTAAATTTACTATGGATCTACAAAATAGGGATTACGATTACCTATATATATTCGTACATATATATATATATATATATATATATATATATAGAGATCCAAGGATAAGTGAAGAAAAAAGCAACCCAGGTACGTCCTTGTATTAATGGGCAAGATCAAAGAATCTTGGAAACATACAAACAAGATGCACATAGAGAGAAAACGTTTGATGCCAAATGTATAGCACATAATTAGTATAGCATATTTATAGGAAGCAACCATATCCGCCACATTAGTGTAGTTTGAAATCACTTACAACGTAACCAAAAAAAATAGGAAAGAGTATACTTACATTTTCCCATGTTAATCTAAAAGTCGCCAAACATTCATCGTTTCTACTAGCAATCATTAGCGGGGAAAAAAACCAGAAATGAGTTTGGATGGAAGACCTAAACCAAATGTAGGAGGAACTGAACATAGTTTTCATTAATGAAGATTAAGGATACATTGAATTTAGGAAAACACAAGCTTTAGATGCTTCACGGCTTATCAAAAGACTTCATTCTCCACGAAATGAACTACGGTTCAATCAGTCGTGGCCCGAAAGGAAAAGTACGCCTATTCCTTACCCAGCCAGGTTGAATGACAAGGTCTCCCTGTTCCAACAATATTAAGGCGTGACGAAATCTGACACCAGTTACAATAAAACTAAGACGAAATCTGACACCAGTTACAATAAAACTAAGACAATTGCGATATGATCAAAGAATTGAATTTATATGAAGATGCTTAAATGGAATGATCCTTGTTTCCCATTCTGGAAGCCTTTTACATGTCTACACCAAATATAAGCAATGAGTGCCAAGTTGAAGAACATCACTCATAAGTGGACATATAAGGAAATGGTTGAAGTGCAAAGGTTCCAATGCTAGAAAGGTAGTAAATATTACAAGGATTGTGTAATCGTACTGAAGAAGGGAATACAATACCACCAAAGACCAAACAATATATTTGGCATCACAAATGGCACACTTACATGGCGAATCAAGTTTATTCTGACCTCAATTATACGTAGGTATGACTTTTATTAGTTTCATTGCACCTTGTATACTTATATTGCATGATCATGCAATGCCTCCTAAATCTACAAACTAATGAATGGATGATAGTCTTAGGATACATACCAGATTGTTCCTTGTTGGTTGAGGGATGAGTATTCATTTATTGCTTCATGAGTATTATTTGGTAATTCGAGAATGGTAAACTGTGGATTTAGTCCAAAGAGAATCAGATTCCTTCCTTGAAGATAAAGGGGGCCACTTGTCAGGACCCGTCCCAAATCCCCCCGGGATTAACGCGGGATGTGTCTGATCCCATTTTGACACGAAGTGTCAGATAAGGAAAAATTCCAACTTTAGCCTCACCAGGCTTCCAGAGTGCGCTAGGATCCGGAGGAGGAGTGTGATGTCTCGGTCTCCGCTACAGCCCGTATCCAATATCAACCTGAAGGACATTAAAACAACGAAAAGATGTGAGTGGACAAAACAACAGTTTAAAAAACATTTTAGAGAACAAGACATTTATGCATGCATTAATATAGAAAACAAGGTCCACTCACAGACCGTCCAAAGCCGCTCCTCGATACGCGTGCCATACGCCGTTCCCAGGCCAATCACCGTCTACGGGGCTTCCGAACCTGTCCAAATCGTAATAGAGGGTTACTAACTACTTAAATAACCCTTCATTAAGGTCCCCTAATTTTTCCGCATTTTTAAATATTTTTAAACTCGATCCTAAACCTTCGGACATCTCGAACTATATCGAAATGATATCCGATCGACTCGAAACCAGTCCCAAAATGTTTGTTACATTGATTAGATGATTTCACATGTTGGAACCACCCACAAAATATGCTTCACGTTCCCCCATGCGCGGCCCAAAAGGGTTGCGCGTGAAGGCCACGCGCCTAGCTACAGTCGTCTTCTTCCCTACGACTGATCCAGTTCGCTTGTAATTCTGGTCTGCCTGGACTGGCGTGACCGGTCCAAGGCCATAATTCCCTTAATATTGGTCCATTTCCTTCCATTCCAATCCTAATCTTCTTATTTCATCAATATCTACCTATCTACACAATTAGAATCGTGAAAAACGGTCTAAAACTCGACTGTTTAATTTGAACCCCACGGTCCCTGTTTTTCCCAGTCGTCCCTTGGGCTACTCAGCCCTTCTCCTCCGTCCAAAGTCCTTCCTACACCCTCATCTGAACCTAATAAACATTCCCCTAACCTTATACCACGTTCCTAATGTCCCAATCGAAATATGGAATTCAAAAACATAACTGGGCCACGTGTTTACCTTTCCTCAGCCGTGGATGGCGGTCTTGCTGCCTCCTTGCCGTGCCTTAGCTCAACAGCACCTCTCTGTCTCTCACTCCACCTCCCAAGTCCACTCAAGCAAGGATTGAAAGGGTTTTGGGGATTGTTTTTGGGTGAGATCAGGGAAAACGTATAAAATGAGGAAATGGGGATATGCAAGTATGTAATCATACTGGGCAATGGATCCATTCGGCCTGCACAAACATCTGGGCCCACATTCAGGACAAAAGTCCACTTTTGCCTCATAAAACGTGCTGCGGTAAATAGTTCATCGGAACTTCCGTGAACCGTAACTTTCCTGTCGAATGTTTGATTTTGACGTGCCAACTGTTTACGAACTCGTGACATCCCGATCTACGTCACGGTTTTCGGCCCTCAGCCGTCGGACCTCCCTGGTTAAAAGTCAACTTTTTACCCTCATCTAGGGGCAAAATCGTAATTTCACCTTGAACGTCATTTAATCCTCGGCTAATCCCCGATTAGCCTCACTAATCCTTAATTACTCTTAATTAATCCTTAAAATTAGGGATGGGTCGTTAAAAACTCCCCTCCTTAAGGAATTTCGTCCTTGAAATTCCAATCGACCCAATTTCATAACCAAACTGTGGAATCCAATCATGTCCCTCTACTCGGGTGCTCTCGTGTAATCATACACGTCTGATATAACCACACTATCCGTCGGTACTCGCTGTCACCGGAGCCTCCGAAGCTCCAACTCATTCTCGAGAACATATGTCGGCTCGTAAGTCTCGCTTGAGACTCTAACATTCGTCGATATCACCTGTCACTCACCTCAATAGGTCTGCTAAACTAAGCTGACCTCCTAGTTGGCTTTTCAGTTTACCACTCTGACATGCTCTAACCTATAACCATCAGGTTGAAATACGTACTCGCACTAAGGGCTATCACATCTGAGCTGATATCCTGCTCAGCGTACGATCAGATTACATCCCCTAGATCTTGACATCACAATGGCACAAATCACATCTCGCAGTCCATAATCAAACCTATGCCGCAGGTTTAATCGACCTTGATACTTACACGAGTCAACTCTCATTTCCTCATACTCATATTGACTCTCGCTAGAGTCCTATCAATCCGTACCTATCCGAACGCATCGGATACCGATTAAATCCATCACCACCAAATGCCTGATTAACTTCGTACGGAAGCCAATCCCATCAACCACTATCGTGACTAGCCGACAACTCCAGCTCCACTGCGCTCTCGTTGCGCTACTTTGATCTCGACTCGCTCTCGAGTCCTCACATTGTACCTCATGTCACTCAGCAATCGATGCTGAAATCTTGACTCACTCGAGTCCCAAACCGTCGCATCACATACATCGTCGAAACACATCCGATAACTCACCAATCCTAGGTGTATCTGGATCCCATCGAATACTTGTCTCACCAGAGATAACACGTCTGCATTGTAGGGTTCCCTTCGTCATCCGTGACCTTGAGCCCCCGGTCACATCAAAAACTGAACCCTACCACTCCACTCAACTCGAGCACACAGTAGTCAACGTCTAGTAATCCTATCATCGTGTCGAAACACATCCGATCATGGTATTCATCGAACTTTCACTATCGGATCTAATCCGATCTCTACTAATGAACATGTTTTGTAATGCCTTGAGTGCATATGTTTGTGGTTTGCCGTATTTGCACGTATTTCGAGGTTTTCAATTTTAGGTCGTGCTTATACATGCGGTGTTTTCTGTGGTGGTTTGATGGAAAGGGTATGGATTTGAAAATATGGAATCGGGCATGAGACCCATTTGGTTGGAAACTATCAGACTTGACGTTCATTTGATTTAATGAGAAATCAGGCTGTAGACCCATTTGAGTTATACGATCGGGCCGGGGGCCCCGTTGGTTTACGAATTCGGGGCTTGAGGCCCAGTTGGTTATGATATCAAGCATGTCAGGACCCGTCCCCAATTCCACGGGATTAACGTAGGACGCACCTGATCCCGTATGACACGAAGTGTCAGACTAGGGAAAATTTCGTCTCTAGCACTCACCGGGCTTCTAGAGTACGCCAGGATCGTAGGAGGAGGAGTGTGATGTCTCGTCTCTGCTACACTCGCATCCGCGATCAACCTGAAGGGCATTAAAACATCAAAAGTCGTGAGTGGACAAAAATAATATTTTACTAAAAATGTTTTCACACAAAGACATTTATGCCCTTCACTAAAAGCATATACATGCATTCAAAAATCATTTATCAAAACGTTCGTAAAAACCATTCGTCAACCATATTCAAAACCTTTCCAAGGTTCATGCCCGCTTCCCATAAACCGTCATGACCCATAAAAACCTTTCAAGGGTTCATGCTGGTCCCCATAAACTGTCATGAACCGTAAATCCATTTATGGGCCCCCGACCCGAAATCACAAACTTGAAAACCATAAATCAATACATGGCAACTCAGCCCAAATCAATCACCAGTGGAACTCAGCCCAAAACCATTCTCAGTGAAATACCAAAACATACATTACGGGGTCTCTACCCCAAACCACTTTCTGAATCATAAAACACGGGGTCTCCGCCCCCAAATCACTTTCTAAAAGAATCACATACGTACGCATACATATAACCCATCCGCGGCACTTCCGAGAAGATGCCAACTCGGGGCACACAGCCCCTAGGGAACACATCCCCGATATATGTCACGATTAATCATATCTATACTAGTGTGCACACTACTCGGGGTCTCACTCCAAGTCTTTTCCCAGGAATTCTCCATCTGGGAGGCTTAATCTCTGGATCTAGTTCGAGCTCTATCTCCGGATCTAGTCCACACATCTCTCCGGAATCTGGTCCGGGACCACAACATAAATCATAACCCCCACTCCTGAAACGGGATCCCTATGGGGATACCCATTCTGGTTTGTGGATCGTGACTCTCCAGGTCCACGTCTAGAGGAGACCATATAAATCATATGGAAGGTATAATATATTTTCAAATCATTTCCTTTCTCAAAACATGTTTACAACTGGGTCTCATACCCGATTCATCTTAATAGGATTCCTCGAATCCGATTCAAATCCATTTCACAGGCCTCGGCCTAAATCCACAGTTTAACAAGGTCTCATGCCCGAATTCTCATTTCATAAATCGAACTAGGACTCAAGCCCGATTTCACAACCAATAGGGCCTCAAGCTCGATACCACAATCAAATGGGCCTCTAGCCCGATAGTACAACCAAATGGGTCTCAAGCCCGAACTCGTAAACCAACAGGACACTCGGTCTGACCGTATATCTCAAATGGACCCTCGGTCTGATTCCTCGTCAAATCAAATGAACTCCAAGTCTGAGAGTTCGTAAACCAAATGGTTCTCGTGCCCGATTTCATATTTCCAAATCCAAAATCCATTTATTAAACCCTCGTTGAAAACCTAGCACGTATAAGCATCGTATAAAATTATAAATCTCGAAATACGTGCAAATACGTAAATTCTAGGATACCACAAACAAATGCACTCATGGCATCACAAAACATGTATTAAAACAATTATAAAACATTTATGCATGCATCGAATTTGTAAAACAAGTCCACTCACAGACCGTCTGAAGCCACGCCTCGATACGCGTGCCATAAGCGTCCCCGGGGCCAAACGTCGCCTCCGGGATTCCCGAACCTGTCCAAATTAATTTAGAGGGTTACTAACTACTTATATAACCCCCCACTAAAGCCCCGTAATTTTCCGGAATCTCTAACTATTTTTAAACGCGAACCTAAACCTTCGGACGTCCCGAACTATATCGAAACGATGTCCGATAGACATGAAACAAGTCACAAAATGTTCGTTACATCGAATAGTAGATTTCATGTGTTGAAAACATCCCCAAAAACCCTACCACGCACTGCCACGTGCCCAAGAATGGTCCTGCGCGTGGGCCTCACATGCCCAAGAATGGACCTGGACTGTTCATCTTCTTCCTTCGCCGAACCGACCGGTCCGGTCCAGCCTGTGCAGCCGGTCTAGGGTTCTACACTCCTCATTTTTCGTCCAATCTTCTCCTTTTTGGTTCCTTTCTTTCTATTTTGATGTTTCCTATCCATTCCAATCGTCAAACCTAATCAAAACACCCTAAATCCTATCCATGATCAAAGGGCCTCACGGCCTCTGTTTTCCTGGCCACCCTCAGGGCTTTTCAGCCGAAAACCACCGTCCAAAACCTCATCTAATTCCTCCTAACAACTTAATAAACATCCTCTAATCAACCAAAACCATCCAAATCGTAAAAATCGACAAAAGGAAAGATTTGGGTCTAACCGGGTACCTGTTCGGGTTTGGTCTCAGCCGCCAACGGTGGCACCGTCCTGGCCAGCCACCAGCATCCAAATGTCCTCCCATCACTCTCTCGTCCTCACAGCTGATCATGGGGTTCAAGGGTTGTGATTTGGGGTGGATGTTTTGATCAGTTCGAATGGAAGAAACAAAGAAGGTGAAACTGATATGCATGAACCAATTTGGGTGGGCAATGGATGGATGACAAGTGTCATTCATCCATTGGGCCTGCCAAAATATCTGGGTCCCACACTAAAGACAAATTTAAGCCTTCTCGTAAAACGCGCAATAGTTCCTTGGAACTTCCGTGAACCCTAACTTCTCCTTCAAACGTCCAAATTCGACATGCCACCTGTCTACAGATTCGTATCGTCCCGATCTACGTAACGGTCCTCGGCCCTCGTCCATCAGACCTCCAGGATCAAAAGTCAACTATACGCCCCTATTCGACTAAATTACCAAAATGCCCTCGAACTTCCAATCGTCCTAACTTCTTCCACGAATGTCAGAATCGAGTGTGCCACCTGTCTATGAACTCGTGACGTCTTGAACTACATCAGGGTCATTGGCCAAAGACCATTTGACCGCCTGAACGAAAAGTTAATGATTCACCCATTCTAGGGGTAAAATCGTCATTTCGCCCTACTTGTCCGTTAATCCTCGTCTAATCTCCAATTAGTCTTGCTAGGACGTCATTAATCCTTAATTAATCCCGTTAATTCAGTACGGGTTGTCACAATCTTCCCCCTTAAAGAATTTCACACTCGAAATTCAAATTGACCCGATTCCACAACCAAATTGTGGAATCCAACCATGTCCCCTCTGCTCGAGTATGGCACCCATACACACGAGAGTATTCGTGTAACAGTACACGTCCGACACACATACCGAACTCATCGGTACGTACTGTTACTGAAGCCTCCAAAGCTCCAATTTCACTCTCAACAACAGTGTTCCGTTCATCGACTCGTGAGAGTCATCACGTCGGCTCGTAAGTCTCACTCTAGAAAGAATGTCGACACTCGTCGATCTCGCCTGTCACCCACTTTGACAGGTCGGCAATACCATTCTGATATTCCAACGAATTTTCAGTCTAACACTCTGACACTGTCCATCCTACAGTCGTCAGGATGAAATACGCATTCCCACTAAAAGCTATCACATCTAAGCTGGCATCCTACTCAGCATCTTATCGGAAAACATCCTCTAGATCCTGCCATCACAATGACATGAATCCCACCTTGCAGACTATACTCCAACTATGTCCATACTGACTCTTCTTAGAGTCCCATCAATCCATACCTATCCGGACACATCGGATATCGATTAACTCCATTACTATCACAGGTCACAACCATCGTGACCAGCCGGCAACTCCTGAATCCGCTACGCTTCGCTGCTCTACTCTGATCTCGACTCGTTCTCGAGTCCCCATATCGTATCTCGCATCCCTCAGCGATCACTGCTGACATCTAGACTCACCTCGAGTCTCAACCTGTCACTATCGGATCTAATCCGATCGTCACTCATGTCCATCTAGGACTCGATCCAATCTACAACATACTCATACTCTCGGGCACTCTCAACCCGACATACCAATTGACCGTGGTCAATCCCATCGTCCAACGTGCACAACACACCGGTGCACCCACATCACATCGCATCGGGCTGCCACCCGACCTACTCAAGGACTGCACTCCGGTAACGTCCAACCACATACTACTGTCCGCACTCCAACCATGGTTCGGAACCCAACCGTCGGTCACCAAGCAAACATCAAATCCAGCACCTCGGACACTCGCTCGTCACATCAAATCCATCTACTCGTCAAGTCAAACAAATTTGACTCACAACCTTGGTGTTCGGTTCTTACACCCTCTTTGAACCCTTAGCTGTCATTTCACTTCTAGCACGATATTGTCCGCTTTGGGCTTCCTTGCCCTTGCCCTTGCCCTCACGGTTTTGTTTTCGGGAGGTCACGGTGCAACTTCCCAAGAGGTCACCCATCATGAAATTGCACCAACCTCAACTCACTTAACTTTGGAGTTCCAACCGAACCCAAAGCCACTGAGCTCCCAAAAGGCCTAGTTTAGATCAGAGTTGTGCAGCGCCCACTCTATCTAACACGATATTGTCCCCTCTGGAATCACTGGCCGTACTAGCCCAGTCCGAGGGGTTTTGTTCCTGAGAGCTTAAGGTGCAACTTCCAGTGGGTCACCCATCATGGGATTGCACTAGCCTCCACTCGCTTAACTTTGGAGTTCCCCAGGAATCCAAAGCTAGTGAGCTTCTAGAAGGCCTCGATCTAGATAGGTGTGTGCCTACACCTTTAAGGCACACCACAATTCCCCTCCCAGACCATTCCCCCGTCGTAGGAATGTGGGATCATTCACCGTTCCCTCCCGAACACGGGTCTTACAATTCACCCCTCTTAGAGCCAGCGTCCTCGCTGGCACACTTCCCGGTCGGGGTCTGGCTGTGATACCACTTGTCAGGTCCCGTCCCAAATCCCCCCGGGATTAACCCGGGATATGCCTGATCCTGTCTGACACGAAGTGTCAGATAAGGAAAAATTCCAACTTTAGCCCCATCGGGGCTTCTATAGTGAGCCAGGATCCGGAGTAGCAGTATGATGTCTCAGTCTCCGCTATCAACTTGCATCCGCTATCAACCTGAAGAGCATTAAAACCACGAAAAGTTGTGAGTGGACAAAACAACAGTTTATAAAACATTTTACAGAAAAAAGGCATTTATGCATGCATCAATTTAGAAAAAAAAGGTCCACTCACAGATCGTCCAAAGTCGTGCCTCGATGGGGGAATAACCCCTCATTAAACCCCCCTAATTTTCTCGTATTTTTAACTATTTTTAAACTCGATCCTAAACCTTCGGACATCCCGAACTATATCGAAATGATGTCCGATCGACTCGAAACCAGTCCCAAAATGTTCGCTACGTCAAATAGATGATTTCACATGCTGGAACCACCCCCAAAATATGCTTCACGCGCCCTCACGCGCCGCCCAAAAGGGCTACGCGTGAAGGCCACACGACTAGCTACAGTCGTCTTCTTCCCTGCGATTGAACCGATCCAGTCGGTTCGCCTGTAATTCCGGTCTTCTTGTACCGACGTGATCGGTCCAAGGCCATAATTCCCTCAATTTCAGTCCATTTCCTTCCATTCCAATCCTAATATCCTTATTTCATCAATATCTACCTATCTACACAAGTAGAATCAAGAAAAACGGTCTAAAACTCGAATGTTTAATTTGAACCCCACGGTCCCTGTTTTTCCCAGCCACCCCCTGGGCTGCTCAGCCCTTCTCCTCCGTCCAAAGTCCTTCCCACACACTCATCTAAACCTAATAAACATTCCCCTAACCTCATGCCACGTTCCTAATGTCCCAATTGAAATATGGAATTCAAAAACATAACTGGGCCACGGGTTTACCTTTCCTCCGCCGTGGACGGCGGTCCTGCTACCTCCTTGCCGTCCCTTAACTCAAGAGCACCTCTCTTTCTCTCACTCAACCTCCCAAGTCCACTCAAGCAAGGATTGAAAGGGTTTTGGGGATTGATTTTGGGTGAGATCGAGGAAAACGTATGAAATGAGGAAATGGGGATATGCAAGTATGTAACCATACTGGGCAATGGATCGATGAGTGACAAACATTTGGGCCCACATTCAAGATAAAAGCCCACTTTTGCCTCGTAAAATGTGCTACCGTAAATAATTCATCGGAACTTCCGTGAACCGTAACTTTCCCATCGAACGTCCGATTTCGACGTGTCGCCTGTCTACGGACTCGTGACGTCCCAATCAACATAATGGTCATCGGCCCTCGGCAGTCCCGGGTCAAAAATCAACTTTTTGCCCTCTTCTAGGAGTAAAATCGTAATTTTGCCCTAAACGTCCGTTAATCCTCGGCTAATCCCCGATTAGCCTCACTAATCCTTAGTTATTCTTAATTAATCCTTAAAATTAGGGACAGGTCGTTACACCACTCACCCTAGAGTGTAAATTGAGATCCATTGATTTTCTTCGCTCCAGGTCGCAGTGGACATGTTGTCCTTGTGTGACCGCATACCCTGCATATACTACATGCTTGTCTTTTTGTCTTGCACTTATACTTCCCATAGGTGTGGGGGGTATTTTCATTTCCCCTTGCAATTGCAATTACCATCTCTAATGATCTTATCTTTGAATCCCACGCTTCCAACTTTTTCATACAAGCCTTCTATGTTAGGTGTCAAATTCGAATTTTTTGGTCAATGAAACAACTTCATCTTTGACCTCGTTGAATGATTCACTACTCTTGGAAGCAACATGGCACAACTTTTTGCACATTCCCCTAATAGCGTTGTATCTAGCAGCTTTGACAACATCACCAAAGTAGTTATCCTCTTTGCTCTGAAATGGGAATCCTAGCCTCGCGTCTTTTGTAAACCTTTTCAAGATCACACTTTTAGGGATCTCCATCATCCCCTCCCACTTCATTATTCCAAAAATATGACTACATGGAGTGCCTTTAGACTCTAAACTATCACAGCTGCACTCAATACGTTCGTTTTGGTCCTTGAAGTAGTTAACAGTCTAGTTATGTCCGAGCTTCCCATACATAGATACTATATAGCTGGAGTACTCTGGGAAAGTAGTTGGAGCCATGGCATTTAATTGAGAGACCGCATTTATCTCGGCCTGAACAATATAGAACACATTTTCAGTATAAACCTTTGTTGGATGTTTTTCATTCATTCGTAATAAGGTGGTCAAAACAGGGGTTGAGTTAAAATTCCGAAAATCCTCCATGGTACACTTATTCCTTACGCGCAATACCCCTTATCCAATTGGGTAACGCATTCTTGAATATTCATCGATGATCGCTTTAGAAACACTTTCAGGAAAAATTTCATGCTTTCACACTTCTGAATGTCACTTGAGCCCATCTCCCTTTTCTTTTGTACAAACCCTTCATTGTTTTATTTTCATGGAGTTGATATCTGTCAACCATTAACCTTTACTTAACTTCAAATTCTTCTTCAGTAATATGTTGATCCAAACATTCCTTGAAAAGCAGTAGGAGGGGAGGATTATTAGTGATTTCCGAGACATTTCGCAAAAGATGCCACAAAGATAATCGATGCCTTACTCCGGGAAACACTGTCTGTATTGCACTTTGCATTGCTTCATCACCATCAGTGAAGACAGATATCGGCATTTTCCTGGCCATTGACTCCAAAAGCGTCCTTAAAATCCAACAATATGTGTCAGCTGTCTCATTACAGATAAGGGTTGATGCAAAAACCACATTCCTACGATGATTATTCATACTCACAAAAAACACCAAGGGCTTGCCATACAAGTTTGTCTTGTTAGTACTGTCAAACATAATCACGTCTCCAAAACAAGTATAATTATATAATGATTCGGAGTCTCACCAGAACAAATTTGCCAATCTTTCCTCTTCGTCCACCATAAATCTGCAGTAGAACCCCAAATCTGTCGACGCTTTTGCAATCATATATGATAGGGCAGCCTCTGAGTCACCTTCAAGTACAATAGCACGTCGGTTTCTATACAACTTGTTGTGAAGATCTTTGATATTAAAACCCACATGAACGTAACCCTCGGCTTGATCCACCATATATTCATAACATCTACTTGTTCTTATACAAGCATGTCGTATAGAATTGGCTTGAGCGATTTCAAGCTCCATTACCCGCCTGTGAGAAACAAGATAGGCAGAATGCCGCGAGGTTGCCAAATCATGGCTATGCTCTCTTTGGAATTCACACACGGTGTACAACTCTGTTCTATTTGACAAGTTAATCCGCATACATACGCCACAATTCTCCCAAGTTTCAGGACGAGGTGTATTAACCCGCCCATCCAACTCAATCCACTTTCTTCATCGATGCCCCTCTTTTGATTGCCCTGCTTCCATCTTCCTAGTGTGCAATTAGCTGTCATAAGTTATAAGTTTCACCTGATTTCATGAAACTTCTTGCAAATAGATTGGTTTTCGAACTTCACCAGTAAGGAACAACTATTCACGACCTCGTAAAGAACATGATCTATTTAGCATAGCTTCCCTACTCATTACATAATAATCAACCGAAAATTATGCAAAACATTTAATTTAGTTGGATCATGGGAATCTCTGAATGAAGACATTGAAAATAAAATGACATTGCTTACAAGCAACCTGCGCCCAACCGCCCCAGCATTTGTACGCGGCCAACGACCAGGGCAACGACGGCGCCACCTTCCTCATGCTATCATCAAGCTTCATGGCGGCCTCCGGTCTTCGTAGTATATCGTGATTTTCGAAATCCCAAATTAGCACCTACGTGCATTTCATAAGAAACGGGAGATTTAATTGAACCTGCGTGCAAATTGCAACTTGAGGGAGGGTGGTGAGGGAGATATAATTTAAGGGTCAAATATGAAAAGTCGTCGTTGGGGGTTTTCCTTTTATTTAATATCTGAAGTTGGCGAGGTGGTGTCTGCTCATTTCTTTTTTGATCGAGGGTCCCTGTTTTTTTATAGCCTGCATATAATGGAAAAACCCTTTTACCAAAGGGGGGGATTGGGAACCATACATGGTGAGATGGTAGTAATGGGTTGTGATATACATATGCGGCACTGCATACTCCATCGTATCGCGCCATTATAGGCCTCTAAATTGGCACGTCTCTAATGTCCTCCATTATTCCAATCCCTTACCCTATAATTTATAATGTTACTGTTAACTCAACGGTAAAAAATAGGGAAAGTGGAAGTGGTGTTTCAAGGGTAAGATCCATGTATTTATGATAGGTAGGCAGATGTTGCAAACTAGATGATTAAATTAAGTGCGACCCATTCGAGTGGATTATGTGGTTAAATGAACCGACTGTTGTCGACATTAGGAAACAACGATACGAGTTGATTCAAATTGTTGGTACATTGACCACCAAAGTACATTTACCAAATATTGGCCTTTCGAAATGAGCCAAATTTTTGTGTAAGTGATGCACAGAGCATATAAGGGAAATATAAACGGTTGGATCGGTTTGTTGGTGGCAAAAAAAATATATTGAAAAAATGTTTTCTCCTCTTAAATTTCATTTCATGTCCTGAACTACAAATTTGTTAGATCGATAGGTGCAATCTAAAACTATTCTGTAAAAATACAACAAATATCCTACCACAACCTGCATGCATATATAGGTATACATATACGTACTAGGGCAACACGTTTTATGAAAATTGTATAACATCACATAGTGCCAGTATGGTGTCAACGAAAAAAAAATGCAAAAGAGATTAGTGAAACAACATTACGGTCATATAGGCATTTTGCAAAGCATAGATGCATATTTCACATAATGTCCAAGAAGATGTCCAAAATTCGTGGGTAGTGAGTAACAAATGTAAGCGTACAATTCACCAAATAATTTATTTCACACCACCATTACTTAAGGTATACCCATTAAGCTCAAAAAAGGAGTGGAGCATGGATAACGAATATAAAATAAAGATAGTCGGAACATTTCCGAGTAGATCATCCAAACAATCCTCTCCCAGCTTACATATTGTGACAGGACCTGCCCCGATCCCACGGGGACCACAAGGGGACGTGCCCTGCTTCCGGCTGACACCCAAAATAACATTCCAATTTTAACCTCAAAAGTTCAAATGCATAAATAACCAAATTAAAGTTATACATCAAATCCAAATTTAACAGATGTCAGACAAGGGATGAAAACCAAAATTACAAATTGCGAGCACTACTCTAAAATAATCATGCGGGTCAAACCACCCGACAGGGGTTCACATACGCAGAAGTAGATCTATGCCTCAGCCTTAGGATCCTCCTCTACCTCAGTAGCACAGCCTGGAGGGGTTACCAAAACATTTAAGGGTGAGTGGGCCGAAACTCAAGTTTATAAAACAGTTCAATAAGTAAAACATATAATTTACCCCTCCGTTTTCCAAACATGCATGCATCAGAATTTAAAACCACAAACCATATAATATGTACCATAAGGCATGTAATAAAACCATAAACATAATTATAGAAACTGCACTATACACTCCGATCCTGACATCCCAGATGTTTGACGTCCCTGACGTCCAATAAGGTCACAGTCTAAAGGCTACGCGTGCCACTCGGAGTCTCAATCCCGAGTCCAATCCCCGAACCCCGTCCGGGTACGGCATCCCAGATGCCTAGCGTCCTAGACGCTCGACGTCCCAGACGTCAAATTATAGCAATCCTGCTCCTGAGTCATTTTACGGTCCGGTTCCTCCGTAGAATGACCCCTCGCAGGCAATGCGGCGCGACCGCTCCGGGGTACCACATCCGGAGGAGACAGTATCACAAGAGTGGATCTATATAGTGCAGTACCAAATACATTTTATCGATATCCACATGCAAAACATATATATATAATCCAAAACCAATCTTTCAGTTTCATAAGACGGGTCTCAAACCCAAATGCCGTGAAACGTGCCATAACCATAATTTTAATATCATCAAAACCGTTTCTTGATTCCAGCATGCGAATATATAAGTAAATCAGAAAACATTTATGCATGCAAGGGTTTAATGAAATCGGGCCCACTCACAGTACAATCCTGCTGAAAACTGAACGTATACCCTCGTCCTGGTACTATTGTACAATCCCTGTCATGTCCAAAGTATACGTAAAGGTCAATATAAGCCCCTAACATTCAACCATGAAACCCTAGACTGAAACCGGCCCGGAAAAGCCGCCTGAACGCTCTTCCCGAGGCAATAAACCTCAATTTGACCAACTTAACGATCTCTGATCGACCCGAAACCACCGCCATTGGATCCGGATCGTCGAAACCTAAGGAATGGTCGTGGTCCCACCAAAAACACTATTCACACGCGCCCCCACGCACCGGCCAACGCAGGAACAGTTCCTGCTGACGTCATGCTGACATTATCTGACAGCTATCAGGTCTGACATGTCAGACTCTGACAGGTGCCACGTGTCAACATATGATTGGTCCATCTCACTGCTCTGTCAGTGCCACGTGCCAGCACGGCACTGGTCCACATCACTGACATGTCAGTGACACGTGGCAGCACCCGATTGGGTCACATCACTAACATGTCAGTGCTGACTGTGCACTGACATGTGACACGTGTCGGCTGATGAGTGGTCCACGTCACCTGACAGGTCTGACAGTATGCCACGTCATCACCATCAACATCGCGACGGGTAGACCCGTTTCTCTGAAACTGGGTCGTGCAGACCCGATCACCAATCCTTCATTTCTTGACCATTTTATCTCTAATTTCTTCCTAAATGCTCGTCTCAATCCCAGTAAGAGTTTAATCTAATTAAAATCATCGAAAAAGCCCTGGATCAGAGGCTTACCTCGATGAACAGAAGCTGGATTTCCTATCGCCATTTAACCTCCGTTCAGGTCACCTTAGATCACGAAATCAAGTCCTAAAGGTTCCTATCAGTCCATAGAAGTGAATAGAATCAATAGGAATTGAAATTAAACGCTGAACAAGAAGCTTCCATTTCTGAGTTTTCAAAACCGTTACGGGTTAAGAACCACCTACCTCGCGCTGTCAGCCACCGTGATCACCGCCGTCTCTCAGCCTCACCAGTGAGTCTCTCACACACGGACACAGAGAATGGGTGATACGCATGTGTGTTGGTCGAATGGGTAGTATGTGTGTGTCGGGTAGGAAAACATATATATTATGGAGGGAATCTGATAAAATGAAATGGACGGTCCAGATTCAATCTTGGGAATAACATCAAGGGTTCTGATGCAATCTGGGGGTTTAAGATGGGTGGCTGAGATTAAAAGGTAGTTTTAATCCTATTAAATTACCTTAGTGGAGCTTGATCAAATCTAGCCAATGGATGAGTGACACTTGTCACTCATCCAAGTGTCCTCCAACCTTTAATTCAGAATAAAATAATCAACACGATTACCGAGACGCAAACTTCCCAATTTCACGTTTCAGACCATAACTTTTCCGTACGAAGTCCGATTTCGGCGTGCCGCTTGTCAACGGACTCAGGGCATCGAGACCTACCTAACGGTCCTTGAGTCGTGTGAAAAATAGTTGTCAAACGAAAAGTCAACAATTTGGCAATACAATTCACAGGGTAAAAACATCAAAACCTGCATTAATTTACAATTTTAAAATACTCGAATTTCCGGGGCGTTACATATTGCCTCCCATTGCAGCAGACCCAATATCCATCCCGGGTTGGCACTGATTTTTTTCATGCTTCACCAAATAGAGAGCGAGTTGTTCACGTTCATACTTAGAGTCATATTGCTACCAGTGCATAATGAAAAAATCAGATTGTTTATACATGAAAAAGTTTATAGCAAACAAAGGGCACTATTTAAACAATAAATACCTCTATATACTGCAAAGCTTTGATACTTGGGTAATCGACAATTAAACGCAAGACGAAGATCCCGCAGTTAAATCCATTTGGTTGCCTTGGTGCATTAAGCGCATGGTACACTCCAAATGATCCCACCCCCCTCAAACTCTCCATCCTGACTACATCTAGTTCTGGCTTCGTAAGTAACACTGTTTCCAGAGCCTGCAACTGATATAACCGACTTGTAAGGTTCCCTCCTGAAATTCTGGAGAAATTGTTAATAAAGCAACAAAAGGAAATTTGAAATTTTTTACTCTTAACAACTTACAACTTGCTGGCATAGATTTACTCTTCGGCTTCGCGCCCTCCCCTGAATGAGGGGATCCCATATCTCTGCGCGTTGATCACTCACATGAACTATTATGAGGAACCAATCTCCCGCCTCAACATCCAGCACGGGGACAAATATCTACATATATATGGAAATGCATGTTGAGGGTTTCTCATAGCAAAAACAATGAAGTTGGTACTAATTACCTTGTATGTTACCTTTTCAATGGTGTGTCCAACCTTCCCTAAATCCCTCATACATTGGTACCTCCTCAAGGACTGAATCTGTTTTGTGGGAATAACGGGTTCTTGAATACAAGAGATAGCTTTTTTCTAGGGCCAAAGACAACGTTAGGATTACTTGAATACCGGTGGCAAACCTTACAATGCTAGGTGAAATTCCCAACTTACCATGAAATTCGGTGGAATATACCAACGCCCATTTACAGAACCACCCATCTTATTCATTGTGACGTCCATTAGCTTAAATCCAGTCCCATTAGAACATAACACCGTTCAAGCAATGAATTTCACATTTAAAATGAAATATCTACACCCTAGAAACACAAAGCACTTACCTTGTTGGAGATGAAGTTATTTGGCAGCATACATCTCATATCCAGCCTTGTTAAGTGATCACTTTCAGTTTGGATAATGACTTGGCTGCTTGAAATAAAATGATATGAATTCAAGAATATCATTGTGATTCACCATTTATACAGGGTATACTTTAAAATAGCAATGTGCACATATTCATTTACCTTAGATCGTTCAGTGCATCAAATCTAGTATCCAAGAGGGAGTGGTCACCCTCATCAAACTGATTGTCAACTATCTCCTCCCAAATCCAACCCTTTGGATGTTTTTTGGTCCTCTTTGATGTGGATGGGGATTGCACAGTCTGCTTGGCCTTAATTTCGCGTGAGGCTCATGTTTCCCCTGCTACCAGTATTTTTCAATAAAAGTCCATATCCCAGTTCGGTTGCATCACACATCATATTGAGCAGCTGTGATGATCCCTCGATCTGCAACAAGGTTTTGCATTAAATCCCAAAAATAAAACGACTACCATCAACTCACATTTACTCATCTAATGCAGGAACTAATTCAACTATGTTATACGGTAAACGGAACAAGTTATTGGGGGAAAGTTCAATTACCTTGAATTTGTCGATCGGTGTTGCCTTGGGTTGATTTGAGCTTTCATTGTCCTCAACCTGAATGAAGTTGAACATATGTGTCATGTTGGCCATATGTTGGGTTTCATTCCCCACCGCAACCTCTCCATTCTGTCACTGTTCATTTAAACGGTTGTAAAGTGTATTCCATTTTTTCATGTCCCAAGCTACAATTGGTGGTAATGCCCTGTCCACCAAAAAAATACCTAGCTCCAATTTTGTCAAGATAGAAAAACTCTAAAAATATGGTGCATCCTGCAAGCATCCTCTCACTCAACAACGATAATTCTGTAATATTGGTAAAAAGATCATCCAAACACAAAGCGGGCCAATTTATGTCACCAAACTCTTGGCCATAGAGGAAGGCTACCAGGTAGTTGTCTCACACAGTAATATAATCGGTTGGAATTAGGACTGTTCCCATCAAATACAAGATGAAAGCTATCTCAAATTCATTATCTGGCGCTTCCTTTGTTACTATAATGTTCCTCAAGTCATCCAAGACTAGGCCCCCGTTCTGTCGCCTGTACTTGGTGCAAAATATTCTGACGGTGTCAATTTAAAGTGACAGTCCCCGTTGACGTAGTTGTTTGACATGCGGGATGCCCATTATGCACCCAGCCCTCAACCTCCATGGAAGGACCATCTTGGTTTGTTTTGTGGAGGAGGGTTGTGAAATGGCGAGGTTTCATTCTCGTCCATGCTATTTGGCGTAAGGTTCGAAAACCCAATTCATCAACCGCTACAGCTTTTTCCTCTGTCAATTCAGCCACAATGTCCTGAAAAAATTTGGGCATACAGAAGGTACTAACTTTGTTCGGTACTACGTGCGAAGCTTCTCCGGCGCTTCCACTTGAAGCCTGTCAACCAAAAAATGGTGCACATGTGACCTGCTAACTCGTACATGGTAAACAAGAAACATACCAAACAACAGGTGAAACCCAAATGACTTCAAACATACATTACTGGCGGCTGGACAAAGTAAAAAATACGGTATGTGAACCCATAAAATTCAAATGATAACCTAAAATAAAAAAATCCTGCCTGCAACCCATGTTTGTAAGAGGCATTCGTCGTGAAGATTTGAAAGCTTCTGATTTATTTTTGAATTTGGTAGCCTCTTTTTTATACTGGTAATATGAATAAATTTTTCATAACGAATCTTGACCAACGGATGACGCACACATTCAATCATCATTAACCAGCGCCTCTACACAGGAGTATGTTATATCACTTACATAAGCCATCATGAAATTAGATCTTGATTTTTGAAAAAATTGAAGCAAGCTTGTGGAAATGGGTACGCTCCTGCAGAGGTCGATTAGGTTGGCAGAGTTCGCAAGCTTCCAAATGAGATTTGGGATCTGGGTTCTCAAGTGGAGAGGAAGAGTGCGGCCGATGGACTCGCAGGTGGCCGACGCAGATACCCATTAGCTTCGGTCGGCCGATGTGGAGAAAGTGAAATATTATTTCCCCTAAGCAAACTGTTTTTAAATAATCAAATTGTTTTTATATACTTATTAATTTTAAACATCCTTGGAGTTATTATTTAATTGCTCATAATCGATGTATTAGCGTTAATTGGTAATAATTAATTTTAAAAATTAAATAATCAATCCGTCCATATGTATTTCATAATTTTGGTGTCTGGTTATTTTAATCATATAACGAGAATAGTCACAATATGAATTGTCCAATGTATGCTTAATTAGTTTCACATGCAATTCAAATTATTGGGATCCATGTGATGCAAGCAGTGTTGGCGATGATGTGGTTGATAACAATTGTTGCCTCCAACCCTCTATATAGAAGGAGGGAGTATTCCCAAAGAAACCTGCACGATGAGGTCCCAAGGTAGTTTGTTTCCCCATTGTGTATCTCAAAGTTTGCATTTGAGGTAAATACAAGTGAGACTGTTGTGGCTCTAAAACATTCCACTTCTCAAACCGTCGTACATATTCAATTATGGGTAAAGTTTGGGTGGTTTTTAGGGGTAGAGTTCCTAGAATTTATAATAGTTGGAGCGACGCTGAAAATCAGGTCACCAATTTCCACAATGCGAAACTCAGTTTGTATAAGTCACGGGAGGAGGGTATTCATGCATACCAAGAGTATGTCATCGAAAGCCAGACAATTACCCCTACCTTAAGGAATCAGGGCAGTGGATCGAGTTCAACTGTAGAGGTAGAACATCAAATGCGCGATGAAAACCGTATTTCAGAGCTGACAAAGCAACGTGACGAGCTACTTCAAATGATTTCAACTCTTACAACCCAACTACAAGCTGCAACCTTCCAGAAGGGAGAATGATATATTTTGCATATATGTAAGTTCTTTGTAATACATAAACAAGTGTACTACCCTTTAGTATTCGAGTGAACATGTATGTCTTTCATTTTCAAAGGGTGGATGAACAGCGTGTTAATATAATACTTCCCGCATCATGTGCCAAATACTCCCCCTTGTTGGATGACATGGTTACATGCTGCCTTAGTAAGGTGAGAATGGTGGGGGGCAAAATATATCCTAAACAGGACAGTAATTGAATCATTGATAATGAATCGGACTGGCAAACTCGATTCACCCTTACGTATAAAAGCTTCTATTGAGGGCAACACGGCTACCATATGATGTTGGGAGTTGTGCCATCATCGTCAGTTGGAGACAAATTTGAGTTTTTCCTGTTATACTCTCCCCTACAAACTCCGTTATTATGTTTGAGACTACTCCCCCGCCTATAGTGCAATTTAAAATATGACACCCCATACTCAATTTCATGATGGTGTGAGAACCTTGGAGGAGTCCCTTCCAATTTTCCTACAATAATGAGGAATACAATAAAGTAGGTTTGTGTGGGTTCACGTGAGGTTCATAATGAAGACTAAAATACAAGTGTGTGGCGGGTGGGGTAGGGGGAATAGATTCCCGTGACTTTGTGGTTTTTTTTTATTGGGGGGAGGGGGTGGTTGGAAACGGTTGCCATGTGGGGCAATGTTACCATGTGGGGCGTTGGGCAATTATTGAAAATATCAATTGGAGTTTTGAGTGGGAGGGGGTAGAGTATGCCACATGTCGCACACCCAGTAAAAGCCAATTGTTGAAGATGTTTGGGGCCTTGCAATTGGCGGCTGCCAACACCAGCCTGGCAAATTTTGGCTAATATTAATAATGAGGGAGCAGGAAAACCGTATGATATAATGCATGTTGGGAGAGCTGCAGGAGCGGGCTTCGCGGCTATTTTGATGTGGGGAGCAGGAAGATGCTAATGCTTCTTGGGAGAGCTGCAGTGACAGCCTTTGGCCTGCTTGATGTGAGGGGGCGGTGAGGGAGGGGATGCATGGGTAAATTTAGTAGATTTTTTGAAGTTGATTTTAGCCTTTATGTGTAGTTACAGATTTTAAGTAAGGTAACTTATTTATGAAAGTTTTGTCGTTACAAAAGGTTTTTCACAAAAGCTACCTTATTTACAATGTCAAATATACTTAATTCAAAACTTATCTTTTAAATATTTGTAATTCTCAACTAAATAAATATATCTATATTAATATTATTTGTCAATTTTAAATAAGTACATATTGATTATATAGGCAACATTACAATGCGACACAATTCAACAGTGATCATACAAAATAACAATGCTCCAACGATTGTATTTCGTTAGAATTTGTGTATGTTGGCGCTAACTTGCACGCATGGGATCAAAAACATAGTTTGTGCGTTCGTATTGGAAACGGTAATTAAACCCACCCATATTTTTAATTTCTAACCCATTGTGTCTACTGAACTCCACTTTCAACAAATTGGGCTTACACCCGTTGAAAGTCTGATATACATATGAAGGCGGTATATTGTGTATGCATTTTGTTAAAACCCATTTTTAATTGAAGTTGTCAAATGGGATTTGAATCGATGGATGGACTATTACGAATGGGTGGACTATGTGTTTTCTATGTAATGTGGATTAAGAGCTTATCATAGTTGGACTAGTAAATTAAGTAATGTGGTAATGGATGGAGTAATAAATTGACATAGGAACCATTCGGGTATTGAAATATGAGATATGGAATAATGCTATCAAGTAAAGCATTGTTATATGTTGGATGAAATATGTTAAATAGAATAATTGAAATTGGGAACTTATTGTTGACAACTAATATGAATGTATAACCGTGGTATGCACGACTAATGTTATTAATTAAATAAAATTTGGAATTGTTTATTTATTTTAACTAAATTAAATATAATTAGGAGACATTCCATTAATCACAAATTTCAGGTGTTGAATCAAAGATTGAACCCGTCGCGAAAAGTTCTCACAATTCCTGCAAACAGCAAACAAATAGCTATCGTTGCTTCAATCGATTTACCTGGGGGGTTGTTCGACCAAGAACACTCCGATGCTTAAGTTAGCTTTGAGAGAGAAAATAGATGTACTTCGAAACGAAGAATCAACGTACCTTGGAAATGAAATGTGCCTTCCTATTTATAGGAAAATCTTGGGAGTCTTGGAGAGTTCTGATTGGTCGGTTTGAATATTTAATTAGTAAATAATATATTATTATTAAATATATTATTTAATAATTGTAATGATGGCTCATCATGATAGTAATGATATTTATTGTATTTTAATATTAATATTAATTATCCATTATTAAGAATAACGATAATTAACCCTCGGGGAGAATATCAATATTACGGAGGCTTTAACCCGATCAAATAACGTATTTAACTGGTAAATAGATTATTTAATGTGCGGGTGTTTTTCAAATGATCAACGTTATTTGCCAAGGGCAATTTGGTCATTTTTGGGAATTACGGGACACGTGGCAGCTCCATAATTTTCGGATGATTTTGGGTTCCACATCAGGTATATTTCAGACCTGAACAGCTTGAAGGCAAAGGTCGGATAGTCAAAATTATCCTCCCTGCATGATGGTCTAATCTATACGCCGAAATACGCATAGAGCAAATTGCTTAAAGTGTTTCCAATGTATTGATTAAAAAGTGCAAAAATGTCTAATAAAGTGCACCGATGGGATGAAATAACTTGGTGTCACATTGCACACATGGGATGGCCAACATATGCTTGGCGTTCGTATTGATAACGTCAAATACACCCATCTATAGTTTTAACTAGAATATGAGTAAGTTATTTTTTGAGAAATAAAGAGACAAACATTATAAAATTGAATTATACACCTTTTTGTTACATTATGAAAAAGGTTTGTTAGTTTATATAATACATTCCACTATAATTGGTTCAAAAAATTTCATCATATGACATAAATTGTGATTTGTCTCACTTACAACGTTGTTACATGAATTATGATTTTTAATTTTATTTCCAACAATTGCAGAAAAGTTATTGATAGAAAACATTGTCAAATGCATATTGATAGAAAACATTGTCAAATGCATATTGATAGAAAACATTGTATATGCACCAGTTTTTCTACCCTTTTTTTTCTTTTTCATATTTATTTCAAGATAGTGTAAATATATGTGCATATTTTGAAGAAAGTGAGGAAAAACAGATAGAATAAATAAGGCTGAAGACATAGAACAAAGAAGGAAGAATTCATGGAAGCAGTTAATGTGATAGGAGAGAGAATATTATTTTTAATAATTAAAATTTCATACGACTAACAAAACTACATCTCAGCCATTGAAAACTTCAAGATCTAATAGTTTAAAAATTGTGTTAAATATTCTACTAAATTTATGGTATCGATCTACTATATATATATATATATATAATTGTCGTTAGTGTCGTTTCTGGTATTGCGTAACAATCTATAGAAACCACTAATTCTATATTACAAAAACAGATTTGTAAGTCAACCAATTGCGAACAATTCAATGAACACTTTCTTCCCTTTCAACTATACAAAAAGACATATATTAATAAATGGTGAGTAAGAAAATCAGACGAATTAAACTCCAATATGCACATTCATAATATCAGACGAATTAAACTCCAATATGCACATTCATAATCAACACCATGAAATTAACCATTAGATGATAACCAAGCTCAAATGGTTGATGATAAGAAATTCACACCATTGAACATAAGGCGGGTCATTAATATAGAACAATATGGAAATTAGGTAGAAGGACTAAAACTTTTTGCATTGCATTTGTTTTTCCTAAACCTAAATCCCAAAAGAGGTACATAACTATTTATTCATTAAGATAGAGCGCCGTGGAAATCTGAAATATAAGCCTTTCAAATACTCTTCTTTCGAACCAATAATCCTACACATATTGCTTTTCCCGCACTTGAATTTTCATTTAATTCTCCCATCACCTTCTTCTTCATATACAATGAACTAATTCACTTAATCAAGATAAAAAGCAGAGAAATCTTAATTTTGACAGAATTAAGATGAGAAATAAGCATTTAACATTTAATTCCCTAATTCCCACCCCACTTGTGTTGGCTTAAAGATAAGTTCAACTAATTTTAACTACAAAGTCCAAAATCTAAAAGCACAAAAACCAAACACAAAATGAATTCATTTAAACTACAAAGCCAAAAGACCATTTGACACAGCTAAAACCATAAGAAATATGAAAATTATACCTCAAGCTTAATAGCAGTATAGAGATCCATAAACCCACGTCAAGTTTCCCTAAAGTACCAAGCAACGTACTTCAACATATATGATAACAACTAAAAAAATAGATATAAACATAACCTGAAAATTTATTCATAACATTTCATTTAGTTCTTCACAAAAAGGGTGAAAATAAAATAAAATGAAAAATTGAATTCAAACAATGATGAAACACCAACTTACAAATGGTAAAGTAAAATAAAAATTATCTACTAAACTCCACTTTCAAATTGGGCTTACACCCGGTAAAAGTTTGAATTGTTAAAGCCCACCCATTAGGAAGCAAGCATCAAAATATCTATAGCTTCAGTCTACTAGCCACCACGCACACACAACAACCCCATTCCGCACAGCATAATCGGCTTCCTCCCCATACCCACGCACCTGACCCTATCGCCATCATATCATTGCAACTTGCCTGCAACAGCCACGCAGTGTATCGCCCCCGAATCCCTTGTAACATCGACCAAGTATGTCAACCCAACCCCACCTAAATCTAGTTCCGGATAAACATGACAACGACCTCGCACCTGTGTCTCCGCTGCCAAAGGGGGGTGTTCCACATATGGGTCCTGAGGGTGTTAAGTCGACCTATGAGGTTGCTACATCCATGCCTGGTTTCAATCCAACCCCTCCAAAACACTCGCATCACAAGCGTCCCAGGTCGTCTCCTAGCATCCCCCCTTCGCAAACCCTTTCAAAAGAGACCTTTGAAATGTTAAGGTACTTACACTAAGACATTCTAAAATTCTAAATTACTTAATTACATTGCCATTCTATTCAATATTCCCCATCGTATGCAGGACGCCTGTGGTCGATGCTGTGTCGAGGCCCAACTCAAAAAATATTTGCATTGAGGTTTTTTGAAACCTCTCTCACTTCTTATACTTGACCTGGACTCCGCATCAGTGTGTTTGACAATTTCTTTACGTACGAAACTTGAGGGGACCATGCACCATGTATTGCTGGATTTCCCTTACAATAATGGTGAAAAGTACTAGTACTGTTCCCATTTACCCGATGAAAACCTTTCTTATAGTTTTTTTCTTTGAGGCCGTTCATTAAGGGACCACTGATATACCGCCCAACTTTGCTTCTAGTGGGATTTTTCAGGGACCACCTCTTTATTTTTAGAAAAATCGATTGTGTAAACTATTGTGACATATACTGTGGTTTTAATGCTCCAAGTTAAAAAACAGATATGTGGTAAGTGGAAGCAGATTGAAATTGTGAATTCATGAGTTGGGAGGTTGAAACCAACATTGACTGGCGTCTCTACTCGAATGCATGAAGTTGAAGACTCCCTTAGTCAATTCAAATTAGAACTTGCGTGTACACTCAAAGAATCATTCTCAAATCTGAAACGTGATTTGTTGGAAGCATTTAATGATTCCATTTATGGGGATGATGTGAAACCAAATTCTAGGCCCTCTCCACATGTAGACGATATTTTTCATGGCCGAAGTAGGGCAGGTACCCCCTCACCACAGGGAAGTTCTAATCTCCCGGAATCGAAGGAAAATGACCCAACTATTCCAACTAAGATCAATTTGTACGCATGGTCCATTCTGCATGAATTAAATAATTTGGTTGGCAAGTATCAGTAAATTAAAGTCACAACCCATTTTTGCATCGTCCTTTACTGCATTTTCCATTACTACATGAATTAAATAAGTTGGTTGACACGTAGCAGTTGAAAGTCTATAGAGATGTCACACATTAAGGTCTCACCTCTTATGCTAGATTGAATTGGGATTTCTTTTTGAATGTATTGGAAGTTTTTAATTAGACCCCCAGATTGATCACTTGGGATAGAAATTGTGTCTCTACTGCTCCGTATTTGGTGGCTGTGAACGGTGAATTGTTTCGATTCTTTAATGTTCCTCGAGGTTTGTTCCCCATGGGGGTAGTTTTTGCTTCCTGGATTTCTCCTTTCGGGTCTTTTGCCTCCTGCCTTTTTCATGTTACTTTGGCAAAATGTTTTTTTTAAAAAAATAAAATGTCACACTTCTTTTAATTACCACTAATTTACCAATAACATGTTCGTTACCACACTAATGTTCTATTCTTACCAGTTGATTGTGTACCACTTGTTTGTCCATAGTTTTCATTTTCAGGTTCCCTTCATTGTGCCCACCCTAATTTAATATTAAAACTGCCCCTTTAGCTATTTGTTTATTTTTCTAACATTTTACCCTTTCAGGGGTATACATGCCCATCCACCAACAAACATCTGTTTACCTCTAAATTCTCCTGTTGGCCTATCAACATGTCCAACATTGCCGACGAGGAGGTTTCAAGTACCTTCAAAAGACCTCACCATAAGATGCATGGAATGGGGTCCTTTCCTCATGCCGATAATCAGATGCCGAAACACTGAGAACAAGCTGAAAACTTAATTGATCTTACAAACACTGCATATGATTGGACTCCCATCGGGCCCCTAAGTTCAGCCCCTCCTAACTTCTTCACAACTCTATGCTTGAAGGAACGTAAGATCCTTTCCTGCATTTTCGATTCAAACATCAAAAGGTTTGTCAACCTCCTTAATCATGTTTGCATTTTCATATAATGTGATAACTTGTGTATAATGTGTTCATATTAATTTTTATAGACATGTGTCTCCCTAATCCTGGTTGCCCAGTGGTGAAGACCCCCTTTCAAACTTTGAAGCGGCTTTCATTTTCCTCCCTCAAGCCTCAGATGTGGTTGGAGTGTGATGTATGCATAATGTTATCTTTGTGTTATTAATCACAATTCATAAATATGCATTTTATGTTGTATTGGTTTTCTTGATAGGTAATAAATGTTGCTGCCGACTTGAATCTGCATCATCTCATGAATGGTTCTTTCCCACATGCTTTGGGGTACATTTAACATTTTACTTTTGATGTTCTGCAATCTTTTCTTATCATTTCAGTCTATAAGTATGCTTTAACATATTGTTGCATCAACTGTCCCGAGATTATGCACTCAATGGCACCTCTAAGGTCCACTTCGCTCGTCATGCTGAAAAGGTTTGCCTTTTGAATCACGCTTTGTGGGCCAGCTGCCTCAATGTACTCAGGTTAAATGTTTATTTCTCCAAATCCCACCAACTCCTTACATACTTATTACATTATCAACTTAATAAATGCACTTATCTTAAAAGAAGTGCCATCTTACACCGCGGTTACTTAACTACACGCTTTGTGGCTTATGTACTCAGGTTATCTTGCACTATTTTAGATGTTTATTCCCATTCATGATGGAGATCGAAGACATTGGTATCTAATTGTCATACGCATTCCCCAACGAGTTGTTGAAGTTTGGGATAGCCTTGATAGCCAGTCTTGTTATGCGGCCCGAGCTCGCCAAGTTCACGTTATTGTAAGGTTTTTTAACTTTGTTTACTTTTGTTATCCGTTATAAACATCTGGTGCAAACCATTAAGTTATTCACTTCTGATATTTTTAATGGATTGTTTGTAGCTCAATTCATTGGATTGCTTGTATGAGGATGTTCTCCTTTCTATCTATGGCGATGTTAGTTTTTTTTCTCGCTTCAAGGTCCATATGCAGGCTGCTCGTAGGCAGCCCAACATGTGGGATTGTGGGCTGTTTGTCCTTAGGAATATGCAAAACAATGGAAACTCTTGGTTTCCTTCTACCACTGTAAGTTGTCATTATCAAAGGTGAATCATGCATTATACACTTTCCTTGCTTTCATCCTCACTTGCCCTGCCTTATACCTTGCAATAATTTTTTATTTCGCAGTACAGTTCTACGAACGAGCAACTTCAACTTGTTCTCGATCTTGTGGTAGATGACCACAATACGGCGTTATCAACTTTCACTAAAACTGCCATGGCTCGAAATGGGACTGAACTCCCTTTTGAACTAGACTGTATGGCATTCGGCAGCTGCTCCCTTCCCCCAACTCCTCCAGCGAAGCTTCCAACATCAACCAACCGCTTAGGTGGTACTACTGAACTCCGAGTATCAAAACAGGTTCTTGACCCCCCCCCCCCCCCCCTAGGCCTCGCCTTGTTAAGGTTCGCAGGTCTATCCCATCCTATAAATGGCTTGCTTAGGAAATTTGTAGCTGGATTTTGTGGCTCTTATTTTGAATCCAACCGAAACTGCCATGTTTGCTAGGCATGTGGCATTTTGTTCAGGTTGAAGAGTCACTATAATATGTCATCATTCCCTTTTTCTTTTGCCATCTTGCCCACACCATAGTGTGGCCAAATAGGGTTGAAGAGTGAAATGACCTTTTGGCTTATGTACAAAACCTTTCAACAGTTTATGCATCATATCAATTTCGTTTGTATCTAAATATAGTTCCAGCAGAAACTTCATAACTTATGCTCCAATAGTTTGAAGTTTGTATTTACTCCATCTTTTTTTTGCATTTCTATTCCAAATTGTAACACCCCGGAAATTCGAGGATTCCCATATTGTAATTTAATGTGTGATTTGACGATTTTACCCCTGTGAATGGTATGGTCAAATTGTTGACTTTTTGATTGATGAACTAAATGAACTTTGACCTATGACCGTGACGTAGTTCGGGACGTCACGAGTTCATAGACAGGTGGCACGTCCAATTCGGACGATCAGGGTAAAAGTTATGACTATCGGAAGTTCAGGGGCATTACCGTAATTTGGACTCTCGGGGGAAAATGTTGACTTTTCTTTGGACAACTAATTTTCTGTTGACTCAAGGACCGTTGGGTAGGCCTCGACGTCCTGAGTCCGTAGACAGGCGGCACGCCGAAATCGGACTTCGTACGAGGAAGTTATGGTCAAAAACGTGAATTCGGGAAGTTCGGGTCTCGGTTTTCGTGTCGAATATTAAATTCAGGAAATCTGATTGGAGGACATCTGGTGAGTGACAAGTGTCACTCACCCATTGGCCAGATTGGATCAGATCCACTATTGGATTGAATAACATTTGAAGCAGCTTTAAATTCCAGCCCTTGGATTGAAAACCCCTGATCTAATCTGAGCCCTTGATCTAATCTTGGAGATCAAATCTAGGCCGTCCATTATTTCCCTCCAATTCTTTATATTTCTCACCCGCAGAACACTCTGTCCATTTCGATCAAAGCATCCCAGCCAACTATCCACTCACTGTGTCTACGTGTTGGGGGACTCCCTGGTGAGACTGAGCGACGGCAGTGAGCACGGCGGAGGACGGCGGCGTGGGAGGAAGCAGGGGACAACCGCGACGGTTTCAACCCAGGTTTTTGGTAAATCCTTTTCCCACGTTCAATTTGGTCCGTTGTGATTCCTAATCAACCCTAGGAACTCCTAGGACCTTCTGGAATCGAACTCGTGGCCGGTGGAGCTCAGGGCGGTGGCAAAACTGCGACGGGAGGCCAGAGCTGTTCTTCAAGGTAGGCCCTCGATTCGATCCGTGTTTCTCAATTCTTTTTACATGGAACTAATCTAGGGACTAAGACGAGTAATTAGGAATTGAAAGGAATGAAAATGATCCAGAAATGGCGAAATGGTGACCGGGTCTTGATCGCGGGTCTGATCGACCCGAGTTGCAGAAATACGGGTCAACCCGTCTGAGGACAGAGGTGATGACGTGGCACCCTGTCAGCCTGTCAGATGACGTGGACCAACCGTGAGCCGACACGTGTCACATGTCAGTGCACAGTCAGCACTGACATGTCAGTGACGTGGCCCAATCAGGGACTGCCACGTGTCACTGACATGTCAGTGACGTGGACCAGTGCCGTACTGACACGTGGCACATGTCAGATCTGACACGTGGTCTGACAGATCAGTGAGGTGGACCAATCAGATGTTGACACGTGGCACCTGTCAGAGTCTGACATGTCAGACCTGACAGCTGTCAGATGACGTCAGCATGACGTCATGCTGACGTCAGCAGTGACGTCAGCGATGACGTCAGCAGGAACTGTTCCTGCGTTGACCGCCGCGTTGACCGGCGCGTGGGGGCGCGTGTGAACAGGGTTTCTGGTGGGACCACCACCATTCTTTAGGTTTCGACGATCCGGATCCAATGGCGGTGGTTTCGGGTCGATCGGAGATCCTTAAGTTGGTCAAAATAAGGTTTATTGCCTTGGAAAGCGCGTTCGGGCGGCTTTCCCGGGTCGGTTTCGACCTAGGCTTTCATGGTTGAATGTGGGGGTTTAATTTGACCTTTACGAATACTTGGACTTGACAGGGATTGTACATTTGTACCAGGACGAGGGTATACGTTCGGTTTCTAGCAGGATTGTACTGTGAGTGGGCCATTTTCTTAAACCCTTGTGTGCATAAATGTTTTCTGGTTTTATTATACTTATTCACATGCTAAAACAATGATGGTTTTGATGATATGGAAAATATGGTTATGGCACGTTTCACGGTACTTGGGCTTGAGACCCGTCCGATGAAACTGAATGATTGGTTCGGATTCTATCTATGTATATATATATATATGTTTGCATGTGGATATCAATAAAATGTATTTGTTACTGCACTGTATAGATCCTTCCATATTGTATTGTCTCCTCCGGATGAGGTACCCCGAGAGGTCACGGACGTCTAGAACGTTCAGCGTCTATGACGCTAAGCATCGGGGATGCTGTACCCGAACGGGGTTCGGGGATTGAACTCGGAAATTGAGACCCGAGTGGCACGCGTAGCCTTGTGATTGTGACCTTATTGGACGTCAGGGACGTCAGACATCAGGGATGTCGGGATTGGAGTGTATAGTGCAGCAACTAAAATTATGGTTATGGTTTTATTATATGCCTTATGGTTCATATTATATGGTTTATGATTTTGGAATTATGATGCACGCATGTTTGGAAAACGGAGGGGTAAATTATATGTTTTACTTATCAAACGATTTCATAAACTTGAGTTTCGGTCCACTCACCCTTACTGTTTTGATAACCCCTCCAGGTCGGGAAACTGAGGTAGAGGAGGAACCAGAGGCTGAGGCATAGATCTACTTCTGCGTACCTGAACCCCTGCTGGGCGGTGTACCCGCAGGATTACTTTAGAGTCGTGCTCGCAAATTTGTAATTTTGGATTATATCCCTTGTCTGACATTCGTTTAATTCGGATTTTATGTATGACTTTAATTTGGTTATTTATGCTTTTAAATGTTTTGAGGTTAAAATTGGTATGAATTATTGGGTGTCAGACGGGAGCAGGGCACGTCCCCTTGTGGTTCCTGTGGGATCGGGGCGGGTCCTGTCAGCTTGGTATCAGAGCACTAGGTTGTGGTCAGTACTAGGGTATTGGTCTGCATGCTAGACTAGCGATTAGTACTAGTTACTTTTCGACTTTTAAGAATATTGTTTTCTGATCTATGCCTCTTGACAGTTGGTTATGCCCTCCTAGGAGAATTCCGCATACCCGAACGGACGAGGATCTAGAAAGAGAGATGGAATGCGCGAGCATCGAAAGGGCTCAACGTTTGGGAGCCACTCCTTTCTGCGGGGGATCAAACCCCGAGGATGCTCACGACTGGATCACCAAGTGGGAGAGGATCTTCTCGGTGATGCACTGCCCTCCGGGCGAACGAGTGACTCTGGCGGCCTTCTTACTGGAGGGAGGAGCCTACCAGTGGTGGCATGGACTCGAAATGTCAGGGTGGTCTGTCCATACCACTACCTGGGAAGCTTTCCGTTCCAGGTTTCTGGACCAGTACTACCCGCGATCCTTTCGCGCGGCGCGGGAGGCGGAATTCCTGCGGCTGGAGCAGGGTGACATGTCTGTTGCAGACTACGAGCAAACATTCGGGAAACTTTCCCGGTTCGCTGCCTCATTCGTAAGCACGGAGGAGGACAAATGCCAGCGGTTTGAGCTTGGACTCCGAGGGGAGATCCGGGCCAGTGTGACTGCTACCACTCATGCTTCTCTGAGGGATATGGTCGACGCAGCGGTGCGTGTCGAGGCCAGTCTGGCGGCACACCAATCACGACAACCTTCGGGGAGGGGCGACGTCAGGATCGCCCACATCATGGGCCATCGGGCCGTAAGAACAACAGGGGAGGGAGCTACAGGGGAGCACCCTCATCCTTCAAGGGTCGTGGCTGGTCGGGTCGACGTGGAGGCTCTCAGGGCAGAGGATCTGGACACAACTCTGGGCAGCACTCATCTTGGAGCGGTGCATCTGGTGGGCATTCGGGCAGGCCAAGGCCAGTAACTTGTTTTGCTTGCGGAGAGGAAGGCCACTATGCCTGCGATTGTCCGCAGTTGTCCAAAAACAACGACGCTGGGGGCTCGAGTGTGGTGCAAAGCACGGCGTCCCACACTAATGGAGGTCGCGGTCAGGGAGGTGACCGTGGTGCTGGACGTGGCGCGCGCGGGCGCGGACGGAACGGAGGGCCGAGGGCCCAAGTGTTTGCAATGACCCAGCAGCAGGCGAGGACTGCTCCAGGCGTGGTCACAGGTACACTACATATCTTTAATTTTCTTGTACGTGTATTGATGGATGCGGGGGCTACACATTCTTTTATTTCGAAGTGTTGTGCTGGTTTTCTTGATTGTGTGGTATCAGCCTTAAATTGCGAAATGGGTGTTGGCACCCCGATGGGTACCGTGTACCTTGTGAATCAGGTGATTCGGAGGTGCCCGGTAAGAATTGAGGATGTGGATTTACCAGCAGACTTAATTATTTTGGATATCCACGACTTCGATATAATTCTAGGGATGGATTGGCTGTCGGAGCACGGATCGCTCATCGACTGCTGTAGCAAGCAAGTGATTTTGCGGAGCCCGGGTTTGCCGGAGGTTATCTTTCAGGGGGAACGTGATGGTTCGCCTCCTGAAGTGATTTCGTCACTTACTGCTACCAAACTTCTGCGGAAGGGATGCCAGGGTTATCTGGCGCATGTCGTGTCGGAACGGGTCGATACTCCGGTTATCGACGAAATACCGGTGGTCTGTGAGTTTCCGGACGTATTCCCGAAGACTTACCTGGATTGCCACCATCGCGGGAGATTGAGTTTACTATTGAACTACTCCCGGGTACCCGACCTATATCCCAGGCACCATACCGGATGGCGCCGGCCGAGTTACGAGAACTCAAGACTCAATTGCAGGAGTTGGTAGATTTGGGATATGTCCGACCGAGTACTTCACCGTGGGGAGCACCGGTGTTGTTCGTGAAGAAGAAGGAAGGAAGTCTCCGTTTATGTATTGATTATCGACAACTCAACAAGGTGACATTGAGGAACCAGTATCCTCTACCCAGGATCGATGACCTTTTCGACCAGTTGCGGGGAGCTCAGTGCTTCTCGAAAATTGATTTGCGGTCTGGGTATCACCAACTGAGGATTTCGGAGGAGGATATTCCGAAAACTGCTTTTCGAACCCGTTACGGGCACTACGAGTTCCTTGTTATGCCATTTGGTTTGACGAATGCTCCAGCAGCATTCATGGATCTGATGAACCGGGTCTTCCGACCCTACCTGGATAAGTTCGTGATTGTGTTCATCGATGATATTTTGGTATACTCGAGGAGTGCCCGTGCACATGAAGAACATCTACGGCTGGTCTTGGAGAGACTGAGACAAGAACAATTGTATGCCAAGCTGAGCAAGTGTCAGTTTTGGCTGAGCAGTATTGGTTTTCTGGCACACGTGATATCGACGGATGGGATTTGCGTGGATCCCCAGAAAACAGAAGCGGTGACCAACTGGGCTAAACCGACAACAGTGACCGAGGTGCGGAGTTTCGTCGGATTAGCAGGTTACTACCGGAGATTCGTGGAGGGCTTCTCCAAAATTGCTGCACCATTGACTCGTCTGACTCGGAAAGGAGTAAAGTTTATTTGGGACGAGCAGTGCGATCGGAGCTTTCAAGAGTTGAAAGATCGATTGACCACTGCGCCTGTCCTTGCATTGCCGGATGACAGTGGAGAGTTTGTGGTCTTCAGTGATGCATCGCTGCAAGGTCTGGGCTGCGTGTTGATGCAAACTGCAAGGTTATCGCCTATGCATCCCGGCAGCTGAAGACTCATGAGTTGAACTACCCTACCCATGATTTGGAGTTGGCGGCGGTGGTTCATGCTCTCAAGATCTGGAGACATTATCTGTTCGGCGCAACGTGTCGGATATACACCGACCACCAGAGTCTTAAATACTTATTCACTCAGAAGGAGCTCAACATGAGACAACGGAGATGGTTGGAGCTGCTGAAGGACTATGACTGTACGATCGAGTACCATCCGGGTAAGGCCAATGTGGTGCGGATGCACTCAGCAGGAAATCAGCAGGAACTATTGCACACCTGGGGATGGTGTATCTTCCCTTGCTGGTGGAACTCCGGAAGGCGGGAGTTATTTTGGGTACTGACGAGCATGGAGCTTTGTTGGTCAGCTTCCATGTGCGACCAGTACTGATTGATCGGATCATTGAAGCACAACTGCAGGATCCGATACTCTGTATTTACAGAATTGAGGTCGATGCGGATGGGAGACAGGATTTTACCATCCGGGACGATGGAGCACTGGTGAAATTGGGCCGTTTGTGCGTACCTGCAGTGGCAGAGTTACGGGCCGAGATACTTGAGGAGGCCCACAGTTCGGCCTATGCTATGCATCCGGGAGGTACAAAGATGTACCGTACCCTCCGGAACCATTATTGGTGGCCAGGAATGAAGAAGGATATTGCTGAGTTCGTGAGCAAATGCTTAACCTGTCAGCAGGTTAAGGCGGAACGGCAGAGACCGTATGGGGCTATGCAGCCACTTCCGATTCCTAAGTGGAAGTGGGATCACATCACCATGGACTTCGTCTTTAAGTTACCGAGGACTCAGAGTGGAGTGGACGGAGTATGGGTGATCGTGGATCGGTTAACCAAATCAGCCCATTTTCTGCCAGTTCAGGAAACCTATAAACCTAACCGACTGGCTCAGTTGTTTGTGAAGGAAATCATACGACTTCATGGTACGCCGGAATCGATCGTGTCTGATCGTGACCCGCGTTTCACTTCCAGGTTCTGGCGAAGTTTGCAAGCTACTTTGGAACAACCTTACGTTTCAGTACTGCTTTCCATCCACAGACCGATGGACAGTCTGAGAGAACCATTCAAACCCTGGAAGACATGATGAGGTCATGTGTACTACAGTTTCAAGACTCTTGGGATACTCATTTGCCATTAATGGAATTCGCTTACAACAACAGCTATCAGGCAAGCATCGGAATGGCACCTTATGAGGCACTGTATGGCCGACAGTGCAGGACACCTATCTGCTGGACGGAGGTAGGAGAGCGAGCGGCTGTAGGGCCGGAGATGATGGACTTAACCATGGAAACTGTTCGCGTGATCAAGGAGAGATTGAAGGTGGCACAGGATCGCCAGAAGAGTTATGCCGACCGACGGATTCGAGACTTGGAGTTTGAAGTGGGAGATTTTGTCTTCCTGAAGTTGTCTCCGTGGAAAGGGATTATCCGTTTTGGCCGACGGGGGAAACTGAGTCCGCGTTTTATCGGACCTTATGAAATCGTGGAGAGAATTGGCAGAGTTGCATACAGATTGGCACTACCTCCAGAACTATCAAGAGTTCACGATGTTTTCCACGTATCGATGTTGCGGATGTACGTACGTGATGCTTCTCATGTACTTGGGGAACAACCTGTCGAACTACGGGAGGATTTGAGCTTTGAAGAACAACCAGTACAGATCTTGGATCGGAAGGACAAGGTATTACGACGAAAGACGATCCCTCTCGTGAAGATTCTCTGGAGAAACCAGAATGTGGAAGAAGCCACATGGGAGCCTGAGGCTCAGATGCGAGAACAATTTCCTCATTAGTTTCTTTGAAATTTCGGGACGAAATTTCTTAAGGGGGGAAGGTTGTAACACCCCGGAAATTCGAGGATTCCCATATTGTAATTTAATGTGTGATTTGACGATTTTACCCCTGTGAATGGTATGGTCAAATTGTTGACTTTTTGATTGATGAACTAAATGAACTTTGACCTATGACCGTGACGTAGTTCGGGACGTCACGAGTTCATAGACAGGTGGCACGTCCAATTCGGACGATCAGGGTAAAAGTTATGACTATCGGAAGTTCAGGGGCATTACCGTAATTTGGACTCTCGGGGGAAAATGTTGACTTTTCTTTGGACAACTAATTTTCTGTTGACTCAAGGACCGTTGGGTAGGCCTCGACGTCCTGAGTCCGTAGACAGGCGGCACGCCGAAATCGGACCTCGTACGAGGAAGTTATGGTCAAAAACGTGAATTCGGGAAGTTCGGGTCTCGGTTTTCGTGTCGAATATTAAATTCAGGAAATCTGATTGGAGGACATCTGGTGAGTGACAAGTGTCACTCACCCATTGGCCAGATTGGATCAGATCCACTATTGGATTAAATAACATTTGAAGCAGCTTTAAATTCCAGCCCTTGGATTGAAAACCCCTGATCTAATCTGAGCCCTTGATCTAATCTTGGAGATCAAATCTGGGCCGTCCATTATTTCCCTCCAATTCTTTATATTTCTCACCCGCAGAACACTCTGTCCATTTCGATCAAAGCATCCCAGCCAGCTATCCACTCACTGTGTCTACGTGTTGGGGGACTCCCTGGTGAGACTGAGCGACGGCAGTGAGCACGGCGGAGGACGGCGGCGTGGGAGGAAGCAGGGGACAACCGCGACGGTTTCAACCCAGGTTTTTGGTAAATCCTTTTCCCACGTTCAATTTGGTCCGTTGTGATTCCTAATCAACCCTAGGAACTCCTAGGACCTTCTGGAATCGAACTCGTGGCCGGTGGAGCTCAGGGCGGTGGCAAAACTGCGACGGGAGGCCAGAGCTGTTCTTCAAGGTAGGCCCTCGATTCGATCCGTGTTTCTCAATTCTTTTTACATGGAACTAATCTAGGGACTAAGACGAGTAATTAGGAATTGAAAGGAATGAAAATGATCCAGAAATGGCGAAATGGTGACCGGGTCTTGATCGCGGGTCTGATCGACCCGAGTTGCAGAAATACGGGTCAACCCGTCTGAGGACAGAGGTGATGATGTGGCACCCTGTCAGCCTGTCAGATGACGTGGACCAACCGTGAGCCGACACGTGTCACATGTCAGTGCACAGTCAGCACTGACATGTCAGTGACGTGGCCCAATCAGGGACTGCCACGTGTCACTGACATGTCAGTGACGTGGACCAGTGCCGTACTGACACGTGGCACATGTCAGATCTGACACGTGGTCTGACAGATCAGTGAGGTGGACCAATCAGATGTTGACACGTGGCACCTGTCAGAGTCTGACATGTCAGACCTGACAGTTGTCAGATGACGTCAGCATGACGTCATGCTGACGTCAGCAGTGACGTCAGCGATGACGTCAGCAGGAACTGTTCCTGCGTTGACCGCCGCGTTGACCGGCGCGTGGGGGCGCGTGTGAACAGTGTTTCTGGTGGGACCACCACCATTCTTTAGGTTTCGACGATCCGGATCCAATGGCGGTGGTTTCGGGTCGATCGGAGATCCTTAAGTTGGTCAAAATAAGGTTTATTGCCTTGGAAAGCGCGTTCGGGCGGCTTTCCCGGGTCCGTTTCGACCTAGGCTTTCATGGTTGAATGTTGGGGGTTTAATTTGACCTTTACGAATACTTGGACTTGACAGGGATTGTACATTTGTACCAGGACGAGGGTATACGTTCGGTTTCTAGCAGGATTGTACTGTGAGTGGGCCATTTTCTTAAACCCTTGTGTGCATAAATGTTTTCTGGTTTTATTATACTTATTCACATGCTAAAACAATGATGGTTTTGATGATATGGAAAATATGGTTATGGCACGTTTCACGGTACTTGGGCTTGAGACCCGTCCGATGAAACTGAATGATTGGTTCGGATTCTATCTATGTATATATATATATATGTTTGCATGTGGATATCAATAAAATGTATTTGTTACTGCACTGTATAGATCCTTCCATATTGTATTGTCTCCTCCGGATGAGGTACCCCGGAGAGGTCACGGACGTCTAGAACGTCCAGCGTCTATGACGCTAAGCATCGGGGATGCTGTACCCGAACGGGGTTCGGGGATTGAACTCGGAAATTGAGACCCGAGTGGCACGCGTAGCCTTGTGATTGTGACCTTATTGGACGTCAGGGACGTCAGACATCAGGGATGTCGGGATTGGAGTGTATAGTGCAGCAACTAAAATTATGGTTATGGTTTTATTATATGCCTTATGGTTCATATTATATGGTTTATGATTTTGGAATTATGATGCACGCATGTTTGGAAAACGGAGGGGTAAATTATATGTTTTACTTATCAAACGATTTCATAAACTTGAGTTTCGGTCCACTCACCCTTACTGTTTTGATAACCCCTCCAGGTCGGGAAACTGAGGTAGAGGAGGAACCAGAGGCTGAGGCATAGATCTACTTCTGCGTACCTGAACCCCTGCTGGGCGGTGTACCCGCAGGATTACTTTAGAGTCGTGCTCGCAAATTTGTAATTTTGGATTATATCCCTTGTCTGACATTCGTTTAATTCGGATTTTATGTATGACTTTAATTTGGTTATTTATGCTTTTAAATGTTTTGAGGTTAAAATTGGTATGAATTATTGGGTGTCAGACGGGAGCAGGGCACGTCCCCTTGTGGTTCCTGTGGGATCGGGGCGGGTCCTGTCACAAATGGTATCAAATAGTATGCGGCTAAATTTTTCAACATAACAATCTATTTATTTCATAAATAGGGTCTAAAGTGTTGATTTGATTTAATAAATCTGGTTCCTAATTCAATTCAAGTACATATGCTTCGAGTTGGAATATGCACTTTCGCTTGCCTATTGATCTTCTATTGAGCAAAGATCATTCGAGATAGGCTGCTTGGAAAGTTGGCCTGGGCATTCGACCATGGTTTTTATGAAATTTTTTTCCACAATTTTTTACAACCAAGTAAAAATATCAAGTCACAAGAAGTCCATACAAATTCACGACAACTTTGTATGATTATTACATATTTAATTGTCTTTTTCCAAACAACCGAATTGTACAGAGCTTACCAATTCAACCAACAAAATAAGTGCAATTTATAATTAGGGTCCACACAACAAAATAAATTTGTAAAAACATCCATCTATCTAGGCAGGATCATCTAGCACCCAAACAATCCCGACTTTTGGTTGCTACAATGTTTGCATTTATAATCCAAATTGTTTGAAATTGTATGCACCTTATAACAATGATGAAGTGTAATTTGCCAACATAACCATCAAATGAATTCATAAATAGGGTCCCAAGTTTTGATTTGGTTTAATACATCTGGTTCTTAATGGAATTCAAGCGCTGGCTTTGGCCAGGTATGTTTGCAAATATACACGCAAATTGAAAAAAGATACTCAACTATAGGCATTAATAAACAAAACCTTCAACGAGCACAAAGTGATATGTAAGGATGTACAAGAACAATATAATCAATCACTCTTATGTCTGAAGGATGGATTTAACAACAATACAAACATCTCTTTTGTCATATTTATAGTAGCCGCCTTGGAATGGTGAGAATTTAATTGTGCAAAAAAGTTTCACATCTAAAGGGATTTACTACTATAGGTAGTGCCCTCATGTTTCTTCACTTTACTTCCACATATCAATGTCCAATTAACTTGTAATACATTAAATTTGAACACAATAGATCTAACTTTCTTTCCCTGCAAGAAACACTTTTCCCTGCAATTGAGACGGAACAAAAATTCAAGTTTGTGAGACCACCAGTAACTATTAAAACTCCTCTAGATAATTTAAAGTGCGAACCCCTACAAAATCTAACACATAATTAGGCAATTCAAAACACGGCAACAATGACCAACACAACCGAGTTTTCTTCCAACATTAAAAATAAAATTCAAACTAATCAAGCAAAACCAAAATAATAAAACAACCCATGCACAATTTAAAACTTGAGATAATTCCTTTTTTAAAATACAGTATGCTCGACCAAATCACTCAACCAAATTAAATCTGTAAAGCATCCTTAAACCTTAAAACCAAGTCAACTGCTAAATTTAACATATGTTGCAACAAATGAACATAGAGGCGGTAATCAATCTCCTATATTAGAAAAGTTCTCACTATCCACACATAAGATCGAGCCAATCAAAAGAAAAATCTTACAAAATTCAAAATATGATCTCCAAAAAACTAATTGACTTTGCGCCAAAAAATAAACCCAAAACTCTATATGCTAACTACCACCACTCCACCACCACCAGCGCGACCAAGACTGGAGAACCAAACTGAACTTTTATTCACAACACCGAAACCTCTTGAACTACTGATGCACAGACATTAACAAAATGATACGGTGAATTAAAGAGTTCACAGTAATCTTTAAGAGCTTTGTGTAACAATAGAATTATGAGACCTGAAGAAACACATGCCAGTACCACTGAAATTTAGCAGAAATAAAGTTTTCATATCATTGTTCATCTCATATATTAAATTTGCGATGTAGAAATCAAATACGAACGACACCTAACAATTTGGGGATAACATTAGGAATCCAGGGGAAAACCTAAGAGATGATTATCTTGTATGTAAATCAGTAGTGGACAAGTAAGAGATTGGATGGGTACCTTAAGAAAGACTGAGTGAAGCTTTGGACCCTCCAAGCGAATGCATCAAGTTCAGCCTTCCCACGAGATTATTTACCCCACAAAATCAACGGCCAACATAATCAATCAACATAGATATGCCAATAAAACCCTGTTTCAAACGGTATGTTTGCAGCTTCAAAACTGAAGTCGCGTTGGACTTGAATATTATGAACGAGAAGGGTCGAAAATCGGTTCAGATCCTGCACTCGAGCCCCAATCTAAACCGAAACCCAAAAGCCAAATTTCTAGATGCCGATTGTCAGAGACGGCCTGCTCAAAAAAGAGGCTGCAAGCCAGGGCTCTGCCGAGCAACGCTGTTGAACCACGTGAAGCCGGAGAGCCAACGGAGGGAGCAATTTAACCCCCGGTTCTCCGCACTCCGAGCGCTGGTCCCGACCGTGTCGAGAATGGATATGGCGTCGTTGCTCTTAGATGCCCTTTCGTACATCAAAGATCTGAAGGCGACGGTGGACGAGCTGGAATCGCACCTGCAACAAGAGTCGAAAAACATGAAACTCGAAAAGGCCGACAACCAGGACATCCAGTGCACCACCATGTCCTCCATTGAGTTTTGGAAATTCTGATTTGTACATTGGAGATGGTAGTTGGCGGTGACGAGTTCGCATAGAAAAGAACAACAATGAAGACGACACCTGCCCTTACCTCTTCGATCTGAATAAGAACGTAACGTGCAATAACAAATTCCTAATTCCTAATTTTCTTGATCTCATTTGAAATACCTATTATACCCTAGCCGTAACTTATTTTTTTACCCCACTCTAAATTTATTTTTCTTTTCTAACATTTATTTCTTCTAATTTTTTTTTAAATCCAAAAGGCAGAGGACTAAGTCCTCCGGAGGACCGAAGCCTGGGCGCAATCCCAAGTGGGACTAGAGAACCCTCCAATTCTTATTTAGCTTCCTCTAATAACGAGGAATTAAGTTAGATGAATATAGATGGTGTTTGGTTTAGGGAAAGTATTTATGAGAAATCAATTACAAGGTATTATCATTTTTTTTCTTTACTCATTAATTTTTTGTAACTAATTCAGAAACACAACATATTATTTTTCTAACTATATTCGTAACATAGAAGTATGCAAGAAATATTTTGCCTTGAGAACATTGTCACGTTTAATTGTTAATATGGACAAGTTTGCTAACATAATTATCTTCCCTTAGTGTTCCATAACGAAGGAATTGTTTTAACTTGAATGGTAGTTAAGTTTCTTGAATTTTATCCAAATTTTATCATTCGTACATTGTAAGACCCGTGTCTTGCGAAAAATAGTGAATAATCCCACATCGTTCGGAGAGGAAAAGGTGAAGTGTCTTATATGTGTGGTTGCGCATCTATCCAATATGAGACTTTTTGGGAGCTCACTGGCTTTGGATTTCTTGGGAACTCCAAAGTTAAGCAAGATTTGGCTGGTGCAATCTCAGGATGGGTGACCCATTGGGAAGTTGTACGTGAGCTCCCGGGAACAAAATCCTGCGGACAGAGGAGGTGGGTCCGCAAGTCTAGAGGGGACAATATCTTGTTGGGTAGAGTTGGCCAGTTGCTTCTGCGCATCTTTGACTCAAATGAGGCCTTTTGAGAACTCACTGGCTTTATATTTCTAGGGAACTCCAAAGTTAAGCGAGTAAGGACTAGTGCAATCCTAAGATGGGTGACCTATTGAGAAGTTGCACGTGAATTCCCAGAAACAAAACCGTGAGAGTTGGGCCCAAAGCGGATAATATCGTGCTAGATGGATTGGGTCGTGATATACATAAACTTCTTTATCATGAAAAGTAAGGGTAGGGATGTCATAAAATACGAAACAATTGTTAGGGATGACAGATTCTAATATTGAATTCTATGGATAGTTGGTAATATTCGAGTAAAATTCAAGGACGACAACAAAGGTTTAGCCTAAATTTTTTTTCATGATTGAAATTATTATGCATGTGTTTAAAGCGGAAAAAAACCCCTCTGGGCCGAAGGTAATGTTTCACGGAAATTGAAGGCCTAAATAAAGAAACAAGCCCAGCCCGAGTAACTTCGAACGTGGAGGAGAAAAAAGTATGGGCAGTGCTGATACACGAAGAAAACAAAGGTAAGAGAGAACATTTCACCGGAAAAAAAAAATATTGTGGGACCCACGCGACACCCAACTCGGCAAGTTGAGAGCTTCTTCACCGCCTATAAATAATGAACAACCTAGCTTCTCAAAGGACGAACAATCATCCAATCAAACTCAGCAAATTAAACTCCATTAATTTATGAACCTATGAACACCTTTAACTAAGGTTTCATGTTTTAAAAAAGACTGGCCCTTGTGGCAAAAACTGCTTCTTTTATCCTAGAAAATCAAGATGCAGGTTCTATTCTTTTAACTTCGAACGTGGAGGAGAAACAAAGTATGTGTAAGACCCGTGTCCTGGAGGGAACGGTGAACAATCCCACATTCCTGCGAGGGGGGAATGGTCTGGGAAAGGATGGTGGTGTGCCTTAAACGTGTAGGCACACACCTATCTAGCACTAGGCCTCCCTTAGCCACGCTGGTTAAGGTGGTTACCTTCTAGGCGTGAGGTCTTGGGAACAAAACCTTGCGGGCGCAGGTGTGCCCAAAGAGGACAATATAGGGTTAGATAGAGGGTGCCGCTGCGCAACTCTGATCTAAACTAGGCCTTTTGGGAGCTCAAGTGGCTTTGGGAGGGATTGGAACCCCAAAGTTAAGCGAGTTGAGGCTGGTGCAATTCCATGATGGGTAACCCCCTGGGTAGTTGCACCATGAGCTCCGGAAAACAAAACCGTGAGGGCGAGGCCTAAAGCGGAAAATATGGTGCTAGATGAGTCGGGTCCTGACCGAGGAGGGTCGGGTCCTGACAATTTAGTATCAGAGCCAGACCCCGACCGGAAAGTGTGCCAGCGAGGACGCTGGGCCCTAAGGGGGGTGGATTGTAAGACCCGTGTCCTGGAGGGAACGGTGAACAATCCCACATTCCTGCGAGGGGGGAATGGTCTGGGAGAGGATGGTGGTGTGTCGTAAAGGTGTAGGCACACCCCTATCTAGCACTAGGCCTCCCTTGGTCGTGCTGGTTAAGGTGGTTACCTTCCAGGCGTGAGGTCTTGGAAACAAAACCTTGCGGGCGCAGGTGTGCCCAGAGAGGACAATATAGGGTTAGATAGAGGGTGCCGCTGGGCAACTCTGATCTAAACTAGGCCTTTTGGGAGCTCAAGTGGCTTTGGGGGGGATTGGAACCCCAAAGTTAAGCGAGTTGAGGCTAGTGCAATTCCATGATGGGTGACCCCCTAGGAAGTTGCACCATGAGCTCTCGAAAACAAAACCGTGAGGGTGAGGCCTAAAGCGGACAATATGGTGCTAGATGAGTCGGGTCTTGACCGAGGAGGGTTGGTTCCTGACAGTATGGGTAGTGTTGATACACGAAGAAAGCAAAGGTAAGAGAGAACATTTCAACGGAAAAAACAATAGAGTGGGACCCACGCGAGACCCAACTTGGCAAGTTGAGAGCCTCTTCACCGCCTATAAATAATGAACAACCCAGCTTCTCAAATGACGAACAATCATCCAATCAAACTCAGCAAATTGAACTCCATCAATTTCTAAGGCTTTAACTAAGGCTTCATGTTTTTAAAAAAGACTAGCCTTTGTGGCAAAAACTCCTTCTTTTAATCTAGGAAATCAAGATGCAGCTTCTCTTCTCACCCCTTCAAGGCATTTATGCAATTACCTAACTATCTTTCTGACCGCTCTAGCAGTAATGTCACAATGGTTGGATTCATCTACCCGCATTAACCTTCTTTCTAACCCCTTAGTGTCATAAGTTTGCCCTCCTTCCGACTACCAGTTCATAGATTTTTTATCGATGTTTGCAGAAGATTAACTTTCTTTCTGAAGATTTAGTGTCATAAAGGTTGATTATATCGACTATTAGCTCACAAAAATTCATTTGCCGATTCTTGGAAAGTCATCTAGCTACTGATTCACAGAAGGTCATCCCGACTGCCAACTTATGGCCGATCACTCAGGAATTCAAACCTCCTTTTCGGCGCCTTACCATCTCTTTTGAGTGCTCTGCCATCTCATGGCATGATTTTCTACTGATATTCATTTCAATTGATGATTTCTAAAATTTCTTGCTTGATATGGGCTTGAATTCAAATGAAATAATTTACTTTTCTGTACTTATAATTTCAATTGTTATTCAATTCCAATACTCTTACATTCTTGTACTTGTATTTTCATTTCCATTTCAATACAAACCAAATTAGTAATTAGTACTTGGGATACACCATCCAAGTGTGGTTCGCGGCTCACCAAGTCGGGATACCATCTTTGTGCATTGGTTCAAATATTTTGATTCCGAATCGAGAAAACTTAGGACCATTGGCCAATTATATGCTGAAATAATAACGTCTCCAAATTGAATATCATGACGAAATAACCTTTTGAATTTGAGTTACGCTGGAAAATAAAATATTTTAAGTCTTTGAAAAAGGCAAAGAATGCAAAAGGCAAAGAAAAGAACAACGCAAGCTAATTCTTGTCTAGCTGCCTCACAATCTCTTTGATCAGGAGAAAGACTCTTGGGCTATAAATGGAACCCATTTACACTGTCTAGTAACAGTTCTCTACTAATGGCTCACCTACATCTGAGTTGAAAAGCCCATTCGCTTCTTGGTTTGCCCATCTAGGGATCGAACGTGGCTAAATGTCCATCACACTCAGCCCGCGGAACATCTTTATTCCTTATCATTCGCAAGAAAGAGATCCCTATGTGTGGTCCATCTCCCTCGCTTCACAGACCAAGTTTCGCGTGAAGGCCCAGCAAAGGTTGCTTTGGGACATTTGACTCGTAAAACGAGAAAAACATTTTGGGTAGGAACATAATCTCGCATGCCTAGTAGGACACTTCTTAGTGCACGCCCAAGTTTAGGTATACTCGGTGACATCGAGACAATAAAGGGAGATTTGTAAAGGCCTTTCTCAAGAGATGACTCTTGAGTTACCAACCATGTAAGCTGATATAGAGCCTCCATCTGATGGAACAGTGCAGGATATCACCGAAAATGTCATGGTTGGGGAGGAGCTCACTAAAATCTTCATAGCTCCAATCAGTTTGCAGACTAAGGCTAGGAATCGCCAGGTTCAAGACCTATATGGCGGTGACACGGCTTCAAACAAGAACACTAATGTTCCAACACTAGGGACCACAAAACCTGAAAAAAGGAAAGAATAATATAGAATTAGAAGCATCAATTTTGGAGCCCCTGTTCCCGATACCGCCCTTCTCAGAAAAAAATGGGTTTCGAGATCCTGGAGAAAAGCAGAGTTTATCAGATGTTTCTGATCTTTGATTTTCGCTTCCTTCTAAGAACCAGCCATCTAATGGTCGGGGAGAGATCAAACCCGCAAACCCATAGAATACCAGAAGTATACTGAACCTCTAGATGAAGTCTAATCCTGATGATATAGGATCAAATGAAGAAATTCCCCCATGATAGAAGGACATCCCGCGTGACAAAGCCTCATGCCCTAATGAACGAACTATGGCATCTAATAACAAGCCAACCAGTAACTCCTCGGAGAATTACTGTTCTGACCCACAGAAAGCCTTGTCTAGCTTATGTAGACCAGGATAACCTTTTTCCTAGGAATTTCAAGCTACTAAAGTTCACACACTTTAATGGAGATGACATCACATCGTTCTTAGAACACATTGGGAGGTTCTCATCCCAATGCGTGGTCGTTGAAGAAAACCCTTACCTCAATTTAAGATTATTCAGTAGCCTATCTAGGGATGCTTTCGTTTAGTACACTTCATTACCAAAGGCATCCATCCATACTTGGGGGCAAATGGAAGCCAAGGTCCATGAGGAGTTCTACAAGATTGAACCCGAGGTCATTATCAGCGACTTGATCTCCCTCAGGAAGGGTGAGCATGAGACCACGAAGGGCTTCATCTCCGGGTTCAAAAGAATGAAAATAAAGTGCGAGTTTCTTACCAATAATGCCCAGATAATGGCTATCGTAAAACGAGCCCTAAGGTTTTCTCTCAAAAAAAAGTTTGATAATACTACCTTCTCTAATCTCCAAGAGATAGTGGTGTCAGCAACTAGATTCAAAAGGCTGCTCGAGGAAGAACAACAGCAGAGATATAACTTTAAAGTTCCACCGTTCTATAAAAATAAAATCCTTGTACACTAATTGGAGCACTAGGAACTCCAAAAAGAATTAAAGAAAACGGAAGAGGAACATGAGTTAGAAGTGGTAACGGCAAAAATCCAGACTCCAAGAAATGGACTAGTGACCCTCAGATCATTAGTCATGCCTACTCCGAAACAGAAGTTGGTTATGCCAAGCAGCGAGCTATTCGTAAATAAAACACTGATGTTTGGCTCATATTCATTTGACCTTAGCAAGGTGGAAGAAATCTATAATGAGCTAGTAAGGGCTAAGGTAATCAAACTGGTTTCCAAGCAAAAATTGCCCAAACCCGAAGATCTTAAGGGCAAACAATTTTTTAAATGGCATATGTCATTACACCATGGTACGACCAAATGTCTCCAATTCAGAGATATAATCCAGAGGTTGATCAACTAGGGGTACATTGCGTTAGCATCAATACCTAAGGCCCCGATGGATGTGGATACGTTTCTATTCCCGGCACCACCATCCAATATGTTCAATCTTTGATGGTCCCAGAAAGAGACCAAGTCAGCAAATTGCTCACAATTACCAAACCAAGCCGGTTTTAGCCATAGAAAAGGATGAAAAATGTTATCCAGAGAGTGTCAAACAAAGAATGTTCCTACAACCTCGTCTCCAGATGTTAGAGCAAGGTCAGGATATTCAAAGCAAAGTTAGAACAACGTTCTTCTGAACATACATGAGGGAAAACATGGTCTACGTACCCCCAAAATCAAGACGCCACAAGGCTCTAAGTCTCATAAATTAGAAGATTCTGAAGGGAAACAAGAACGGGAAGCTGGTCAGTAGACTAGAAGACAGATTGAGCAACAAAAATTACAAGATTAAAATTCAGTTCCTCCGAGGAAGGCCACCAAAATGGTTGAACCTTTCAAAGCCACAATCCAGGATGGGAAATGGTATATGGCAAGAAAGTATGGAAAACAAGCTAGAGATTTAGGAAGAATTGCTAAGAGAAGGCTTCATAGACAATACAGAGCACATCATCGTACTAAGAAAGGCTTGGGGGTAAGGCTTCCCAAAAAGCCAAAAACACCTTAGGCAACTTTAAAGGAGCTAACCAGCCCTCCTAAGATAAACAAGGAGAAGGAGAATGACAACAAAAATGAGGTACGCATCTTGGCACCGCCTCAAAAGCTTCTTCTATAATTAAGAGAAAACTTGTATTTGGAGGTTTTCCCCAAGGTGTGTTAGAGGGTAAGCAAACTAAGAATATAGAGGATCCAATCAAAGAGTCACCTCGAGATAACAACCAACACAAATATAGTCAAGGAATGACTACGGAGGAAGTGAAGAATTCATAAAAACACTTGCTGGAAGTTATATAATTGGCTGCCTTGTTTGATAAGAAACATGAGCCTCGAGTTAAGATCGTTGTGGTGGTACTACTACCAGAGCATTTATCAGTCGTATATCATCAAGTCAACCAGATGATTGGTGACGTTTTCATATATGAACCTTTTCAAGAAACAATCAAAATCATGATGGATAAGAACCTTGATGTTGTCTTGAAAGCTATTCAGTGCCAAGGAAGGTCCCTGTTTGCTATCCTGACTAAAGGAATGACGGACCATCTATGACCTATTTTTATTATAACTGATCTGGAAGGTATCCCGATCGAGAAAATGATGATAAATTGAGGAGCTCCTATCAATGTCCTACATATTAAACTGCTAAAAAGATTGGATAGTAAGCTACATGACTGCTTGCCGACTACGGCTATAATGTCAAATTTCAGTAGAATCGCCACTAAAACCCATGTGGTCCTACCCTTGGAAATCACAGTGAGATCCAAGAAATTGATGTTAGTATTCTTTGTGGTGGATAGTACGGCAGCCTACATTGTTTTACTCAAAAGAGACTGGATCCACAAGAGTATGTGCGGCCTATCTACTCGCGGCCTATCTACTCTTGTGGATACTAGTGAATGAGAATTCACGTGCGTAGCCTTCAATATGTCTTTGTGGCAAAAAAAAAAACACCTGGTTTTGCAAATAACGGATGCCTTCAACATTGTCTTGAATGACATGTGTTAATACAACTTAAAAAGGGATCGAAGGCACAGTACAACTTAAAAAGGGAGAGAACCCCACCAAAATACTACCTGGTAGTGTAAACTCTGACGGGAGAGAACCCCACCAAAATACAACTTAAAAAGGGATCGAAGGCACAGTACAATGAACATGTGTTAATATAAGGTTACATGCAAAATTGGGGACGCTTGTGTGAAGGCACGACACCCAAATTTGCAAATAAAAGGTAAAATACTACAAATGATATATGTTCATCATTAAGGTTCCATTTCATTCCATTAAAAGAAGAATTACAAAGCAAAAGTACAAGGGTGAAGCTTCTTAGCTTTACAATCTAAAAAGCCTAGAGCAAAGCCATCCTGGTACGATGAATGACATGTGTGAGAGGTCGCCTTCTTCTTCACCAAGTTTTTCCTACCCCTATTAATCATTTTTCAGTTTAGTTGTTTTGCCGAAACTGAAACCAAATTGGGTAGGGAGTCAGTTCCGGTTTGGACCAGTTCTCACCATCAAAACCATTTGAACCAAAAGCCGATTAAACCAATTCAATTCGGTTTTGACCCGATTTTGAACCGATTTCACCGATTTTCATCGAGAGTGGGATTGATCGATCGATTCAAGGCTCGAATGAGGGGTGAAAGAGATTAAGGGAGATCGATGGGGATCAACTGTTCGAGAGAAGGGTGAGAGAGATCGAGGGACATCGAGGGAAAGGGAGAAGGAGATGGAGACTGGAGTCACTAAAGTGATCGAGGCGGTGAGAGGTTTGGTCATCTAGTGACAAACCGATAGTTCCTGAGGGAGATGGAAACTAGAGAAATCGAGGGGGCCGTGGGAGTCGGACTTGCGAGGCCGTGAGAGGAGGCGTCAGGTGACGCTGTGAAGTCAAGCTTCAGGAGAAGCCGACAAGTCGTGAGACAGTCAGACAAAGATGAGAGATTGACATAGACAGAGACTCAGAGGGAAAGCTTGACAGTCGAGACGACTTGGGAGAGCTGAGAGTGAGATGAGTGGATGAGGGACTCTAGAGTCTTGGGTTTACAGTCTAGGGATACTGGGTGAGAAAGAAGACCTGAGTGAGGTGAGATGGGAGATTGTGAGCGAGAGGGGGATTAGGGATTACGATCCCTATGAAGAGCAGAACGGCATCATTTTGGAAGAGTAAGGTTGGGTAATGGGTTGAGCAACCACCTATTTTTAGGGGCAGGTTGGATAATTGTTTTTGGGCCTGGCCTGGGCTTGCACCTAGTTTCTTGGGCTAGGCTTCCAAAAACAGAGGCTTCCACCTCATTTCTTAGGCTGGGCTTCCAAAAATAGAAGCCCATTTCATTTAGTTCGGTTTTTCGGTTCGATTCAATTTTGTTAAATCAAGAACCAAAATTGAACCGTTTTGGATCCGGTTTGGTTTCTTTTTTACTATTTAGTTTCGATTTTCTTTCTGTTTGGTTTTTTAAGTTTTCGGTTCTATCCAATTTTCGGCCCAGTTTTTTTGAACCAATTAACAGGTCTAGTTCTGCCAATTCGTGTTTAAGAAGAGACATGTGACTCTGGGTCTCTGCCAAGGTATCCTCAAGGGACACAATACGAGCATTCGAGGAAGCTTTTTGACGGAAGGTTTCGTGCTTATGAGAAGTAGTCAAAACAGTAAGATAATGAAGCTGAAGCTCCAGATCTCAGATGATCTGCTGTTGTTCTTTGGATTCATCTTAAAGATGTTGGTTAGTGCTAATATAATAAATGAGAGGAAGCCCAGCCGAATGTGGCATACTAGTAGACATGATGGTAAGGAAATGAAATGAGGTGGCAATTCAGGATGCAAGGATTTTCTTTATATTTATCTTCACATGTCATACCTGTGACTATCAACATTTTGACTAACTCTAAAATGCTATGAGGGGCATTTTTGGAAGTTTCACCTCATGAATAAAGACATTAAAAAAAAGTAAAGGCATGATGGCGATCGTCAGTCCAAATCAGAAGGCACCTTCATCACGAAGGAAACTCCCATCATTGCCTGCTCAAGGGTATGGAGGACAGAATCCCCACGTTCGATGGATTGATTCTTCTTAACGATCGCGATAACCTCGTAGTCTCATTTCTTGTTCCCTAGCCTTAGACTCTGCTTCGACTCGGGCCTCTTTCCAGAAAGCCTCTGCTTCCCTCAAGCCCCACTCGAGGTAGTGGTTCTCAGACCTTAGGTCATCCAACTTCCTCTGAAGCCTTATGTGAATTGTCTCCGAGTTCACAGAACAGATCGAGTTTCATAAACGAGGAGAGGAAGCCATTGTAGAATATACTTATTTTCTTTAAAAAAGTTCTTGGAAGAAGAAGTGCAAAATAATAAGAAATCAGAGGTTTAAATAGAAAGTTGCATGTAGTTTTGTGATGTCATGATTACAGGTATGGGACTCGAAACATTTAAAATAAAGGACACACGCGAAATCATCGATTTGTCAAAATGTTATTTACGATGAGACAAGGCCTTACACCAAGAAAAGGAAGGATAAATTAAAATCAAGGCCTATTGTTTTAAGAAAAAACCCAACATTGACTGAAGCCCAATACACAACATGTGTAACTCAATGGAAACATTGTTGGTCTACTCAACTACGGCCTGCGCCTTCTCTTCTTTTTCTTGGAAAATTCGCTCCTTGGCCTACACTCCAGCCTTCGACCACTCAAATTCCCATTCCAGTTTCGAACGCCATGCTTTTGTAGCTACAAAGGTAGATCTTCTTCTCTCCACTTCTCAGAATGCATCTATGAGCTAGTGACCTAGGCGAGTGCTTCCCCCACTACACTGAAGAAGGTCTTGCTTCATTGATTGCAACTCCACCATGGATGGAACTTCTACCAGTTGGGCATTTTGAAGATGATTAAGCTCAAGAAAGGCATTCTGGTAACCATCCATGAGACTTGCGATGGGTACGGCTGTGGATATAGAGAATGATGAAGTACTACAGACAGCGTTCAATGCATTCCTGACTTTATCTAGATCTTGAACATCGTTCTCACTAGCGAGGGCCTCCAGAAAGTGTCTGACCACCTCGCGATCAGACTGGGAGTGAGCAATGGTGGAAACTGAACTCGAATCTTAGAATGATAAGAAAGAAGTGATGCAACTCTAAATCTTGGTCTTCCAATGGATTCTAGATCTAAAATGAGGGAGAAGGATGAGAATCATGGAGTACGAGGAAAGTGGAAGAATAATAGAATACGTGTTTAGTGCTAGAATGGTTCTCGCGTTCCCTATCACCAAAATCGCTCTCTAAGACAACCACATGAGGAGTGTGTGGAAAACCACATACCTTTTCCAAGCTTGCACCTACCACCAACATTTCCCTAACAGGAGACATAGGTAAGGGGCTAGTTACCTCTTCAGGATCCCTTCCTAGGGATGATGGTGGGGTTTTTTCATAAGAAGCATTGTTAGAAGGATCCTGATCGGAGGCATCCCGAGAATTTAACGAAAAAACCTCCAACGGAATAATATCCATGCCCTTTTTTGTCCAAGCCACTGCGTCAGAATCAAGAACAAAAAGAGGATCTATACTTACTAGAGCGAGAGTAGCCGACCCCAAGTCCAACAACGATGAGAAGGGCTCCCTGTAAACAACTATCGACATTTCAACATGGGGAGAGGGGATGGGGCACTAACAACCTCCAGTGGGTTCACTTCCATCATCGTAGGCTCTCGGGAATAATTCAGGGCCAAGGACACCAAAATTGGATGGTCTAGTGACGGAGGCTCGACCACTATATCAGGAGCGGCTTTAGATGTAGGCTTGGGGGTAGGAGTTGTGTGCATAATGAGGATGCTCGCCTGAATCTTGACCTCAGGAGGAGCATGAAAGGGAGGAATCGAGGAAGCTCGAAGATGACTCTTGCGCTTTGACACCTTCTTGTCCTACATAACTAAGGCGTCTGACAAATCATTCTACCTGATCAGGTGCCTTCCCTTTTTCCTCTCTGAAGCAACAGAACCCGCAAGGGTCGCATGGGCAGGAAATGACGAAGCTCTCGCTAATGACGAAGGGGAACCTACCTCTTTACCTTTACGGGATGATTTACATAAGGAACTCGGTGCATCTGGGATAAACAACAAAATGAATCAAAGAATGCAAGTTGTGCCATGATAAATGAAAAAAACGGACAAGAGAAAAAGTTACCAGATGAAGCTGGGGGGGTAGGAGCAATATCCATCTAGTCATTGCCTATAGGGAGTAGAAGCAATATCCATCTAGTCATGGCCCATAGGTCTCTCCATGAACAAGTCCTCGCTCTAGGGGCTGATCAGAGCCAATGGATCGTCGATTCCCTCTACCATCATATCAACAGCATCCACGCTAACTGCAACATCAAAAGAATATAGGAAAATTGAGGGGCATATGATCTATGACGTTCTCAAAAGGAAAAGACTTACGGACAATGGGGTAGCATTCCATTCCTCAACGATGCCGATCAGGTTGTGGCGAGACCGAGGAGAGTCTCCTTTGAATTCTTAAAAACATTGAACTGCTACATCGTGACTTCCTCTGGTATCGCTCTAAAGGTCCCGTTGAAATATGATGACCACCAAGACAAGAAGGCTGTGATCCGTTATAACTTACAAGTATAGAAAAGTAAATCATTTCCTTCACATTTAAGCCCATATCAAGCAAGAAATTCCATAAATTATCAACTGAAATGAATATTCGTCAGAAATCATGCGATGAGATGGTAAAGTACTCAAAACTGACGACAAGACGTTGAAAAGGAGGTTCAAGTTCCTCAGTGACAGGCCATGAGTTGGCAGTCGGGGTGACTTTATGTGAATTGGCAGTCTAGATATCATATTTTCTTAAATAAGTAATTAGTACTCAGGATAACACCATTCAAGTGTGGTTCGCGACTCACCAAGTTGGGATACCATATTTGTGCATTGGTTCAAATAGTTTGATTCCAACTCGTGAAAATCTAGGGCCATTGGCCATTTAATTAATGAAATAACAATATCACCAAATTGATATCATGGCAAAATGACCTTTCGAACTTGGGTTACACCGGAGAAGAAAGTATTTTTAAGTCCTTGAAAAAAGGCAAAGAAAAGAACAGCACAGACTAATTCTTATCCACCTACCTCACAATCGCTTTGATCAGGAGAAAGGCTCTTGGGCTGTAAATGGAACTCATTGACAATGTCTAGTAGTAGTTCTCTACTAGTGGCACAGACAGGAACCGTCTAAAATCCACGAGATTATCGTGGGACTCGCCTACTCCACTCTGACACGAAGTCTCAGACAAGGGATAATTCCAACCTTAGCCCTACCGAGGCTTCCAGAGTGCATCAGGATCGAAGGATGAGTGTGATGTCTCGGTCTTTGCCATAGCCCGCATTCGCGATCAACCTGAAGGGCATTAAAACCATTGAAAGCTGTGAGTGGACGAAACTAACAGTTTATAAAAACATATCACGAAAAGAAGATATTTATGCCCTTCACTAAAAAGCATGCATGCATTCGAAAACCAGTTATCAAACCATTTAGTTAAATCCATCATCAAACCATAAGGGCCTTAGCCCTAAATCGTAAAACCAAAGTATATGAGAACTCATCCCAAAACCGTTCAAGTGGAAACTCAGCCCAAATCCAACACATGTGGGTCTCAGTCCAAAACCAATCCTCGGCATCCATGATGCCTGACATCCTAGATGTCACAACCAATATCACTATCACGGTTCCAAGCTACGCATGCTACTCAGGGTCTCAAATCCCAAGTCTCCCCAGGGTCCACCCAGGTCAATGACCTGCAGATCAATGACCCTCCCTAGGGGGAGGTTTTAACCTCTGGCAATCCTGCTCCGAGTCACTATGCGGACCGATCGATTCGTGCAATGACCCCTCGCAGGCAATGCCCCGTGACTACTTCAGGATACTACGAGACGTCTGGAAGAGACAACCCGCCACTCCAGGATACTACGGGACATCTGGAAGGCAACCGTTTGTGAGGATGGTATACGGAACACCATTTTTCAAATTATCTCAAATCGTTCAAAAGGCCACGCCCGGGTTTTCCATAAAACCATCGTAAATCCATTTATTCAAATCCACAAATCCATCTATGGGTCCCCGACCCGAAATCAGTTAATGAAACACAATTGCGCTTCATGCCCATTTCGTAAATCAAGTAGGCCTCCGGCCCGATCAGATAACTCAAATGGGCCTTCAACCCAATTTCTCATCAAATCAAATGGACTCCAAGTCCGATGGTTTCCAATCAAATGGGTCTCAAGCCTGATTCCATATTTCCAAATCCAAAACATTTCCATTAAACCATCATAGAAACACTAGCACGTATAAGCATCGTATAAAACTGAAAACCTCGAAATATGTGTAAATACAAAAAATACTAAACACCACAATCAAGTGCACTCAAGGCATTTCAAAAAATACTCATAAACACATATAAAACAGTTATGCATGCATCAATTTAGAAAACAAGGTCTACTCACAGACTATCCTAACTACCGCCTCGATATGCGCGCCATAAGCCTCTTAGGGCTAATCACCATCTCCGGGGTTCCCAAACCTGTCCAAATTATACTAGAGGGTTACTAACTACCTTAATAACCTCTCATTAGAGCCCCCTAATTTTTCACGATTTTTAACATATTTTAAACTTGATCCTAAACCTTCGGAAATCCCGAACTATATCGAAATGATGTCTGATCGACTCGAAACTTATCCCAAAATGTTCGTTACAACGAAAGGATGATTTCATGTGTTGAACACTTTCCCAAACAGTGCTCCATTCGCCCCCACGCACCACCCAAAGGCACTACGCGTGGGAACCACGCGCCACTGCACAGTGCGTCTTCAACCTCGCATTCAGCTGGTCCATACCGGTTCACTGGTCCGGCCAGTTCGACCGAACCGGTGTGACCGGTCCAGGTCCATATCTTCCCATTTTTTTGTCCTTTTTCTTCCTTCTTTCCACCAATCCCTTCTAATCTATCCTAAGGATTGTTCTATGCAATCAAATTGAAGAAAACAATCCTAAAACCTATCGGTTCAATTAAACCATTTAAACCTAATCTTTCCTCCCACGATCTGAGCACATCTAAGGGTTAAAACTACCTCCTAAGGGTTCCATTAAGCTCCTAAGGTGCATAAAAACATGTTTGGGGTTTCGATTTGAGTTTACCTGGCCAAAAACCGAATTTGGTGGCCAGCCACCAAAAATCTTCACGGTCGCTGTATGGGCTGGTCAGCCACCATCCACCGCCAAAAACCACGTCTAAAAAATCCCACCAACCCCCTGAACACACCCAAATCGACATAAAACATTCCTAACATCCAAAACACGAAATTGAAATTTCAAAGGTTACGGGTTTACTAGTTTTCCCGAGGTTCCTCCGCTGTCCACGGCGGCTAGTCGTCCTGCCACTTCCATCACATCCTCAGTCTCACTATCATGACCTCAACCGAATCAAATGGGGAAGGGTTTGAATTTGGGTTCATCGGGTTGGATGATCGATCGAATGAGAAAGAGAATAGGGAGCAGATACATGTATCTGTTTAAGGGAAGCAATAGATGGGTGACATTTGTCACTTATTCATTGGGCCTGTTTCAAAATATTTGGGCCTACTAAGGACAAAAGTCCACCCGTCTCGTAATTCGTACACTAGTTCCGTGGGACTTCCGTGACCCGTAACTTTCTCGCCGAACGTCCAATTTCGACGTGCCGCCTGTCTACGGACTCGTATCGACCCAATCTATGTAATGGTCCTCTGCCCTTGTACCTTGGATATCCCTGGTCAAAAGTTAACTTTTTTGCCCTAATTTAGGGGTAAAATCATAATTTCGCACTGAACGTCCATTAATCCTCGGCTAATCCCCGATTAGCCTCTCTAATCCATAATTAGTCTTAATTAATCCATAAAATTAGGGACAGGTCGTTACAAACTTCCCTCATTAAAGAATTTTGTCCTCGAAATTCCAACCGACCCAATTCCACAACCAAACTGTGGAATCCAATCATGTCCCCCTACTCGGGCACTCTCGTGTAAAAGTACACGTCTGTCACAAACACCATACTCATCGGTACGTACTATCATCGAATATTCCAAAGCTCCAACTCAACTCTCGAGAAACCACACGTCGGCTCGTAAGTCTCACTCACTCCAATAGGTCAAATATACTGAGTCAACATCACATCGGCTTTTCAGCCTGATGGTTCTTCTCAGTTGACAACCTAAGTTGACATCGTAGTCAATTTTTCAGTCTACCACTTGGACACTTCCCAACTTCGAGTTGTCAAGTTGGCTTTTCAGCTTGCCTACCTTTCTCATCCGATAAACGAGCTGACATCCAGTTCAGCATCTGATCGGACAACATCCTCTGAATTCCACTATTACCAATCGTTCTCGTTGCTCATACTGAGCGATATTTTATTCTCTGTCACTAGATGGTCTACAACTGTAACCCATTGTCCATAGATGTACAACTTTTCTCTGAAACCCTCTACGTCCACGACAACGATCATGACTAGCCAGAAACTCTCGGCTCCACTGCGATTTCGTTGCGTTACTCTAATCTCGACTTGCTCTCGAGTCCCAAACCATCACATCACATACCCTATCGAAACACATTTGACATCTCACCCATCCTGGGTGTATCTGGACCTCATCGAATACTTGTCTAGTAGTGATAACATGTCTGTATTGTAGGGTTCCCTTAGTCATCCAAGACTTTGAGCCCTCGCTCACATCAATCACTGAACCCTACCAACCCACACTGCTCCAGCACACAGTATTCGACGTCTAGTCATCATATCATTATGTCAGAACACGTCTGATCATAATCCTCGTCGGACTGTCACCATCGGATCTAATTTGATCGCCATCCCATGTCCAACGTGCACAACACACTGGTGCACCCCTCGAGGCACTACTTGGCCTACTCCAGGACTGAACTCTGGCAACGTCCAACCACGCACTACTGTCCCCGCTCCAAACATGGCTTGGACCTCAACCGTCCGTAACCAAGCACACCTCAATCTAGTACAATCTCTACTCTCATATCCAAGACAGATCATACACTCCCATAGCCAACTTCTATCTTGTCATCTCACCAACTATGCCAAGAGATTCTTCAACTGTCTCACGATACGATTCTCCTCTACTCCTAGCTTAGCATAATCAGCAAGGTAATTCATCCCATTTGTTGCCACCAAGCACCATCTACTAACGAGCAGAAAATGAGAAGTCACACTTAGTGACCCCGGAATATCCATCGCCAAAGCGGAATCAAGTACTCCTCTCATTTTCTCAATCACAACCTCTCTTGATTCCGAAGTTCCAACTATGTTGGGACCAACTCAGATATGCTTCCAAGCCCTCTAACTCCCTCGGACATCATCCACATGTCCATAAACAATCCAACTCACCTGTCCGTTTACGACCGTTTTTGCACATCCAAAAGGATGTCAATTCATCCTAATCCGATGTACTGCTTGACTGAAGAGTCACAACAGACTCCTACTGTGATCTGCAGCCAAATCTCTGCATATTACCACAACTGACCAACCGACCCTTACGTCATAAGAAGTCATTTACGTCATCAATTTATACCTTTTCATCCAATCACCACTTAGGCATTTCAACTTTTAACTTTACCACTCCTGGGCACACACTCGTGCCTCAAGTCTCGTATCATCAGGGAACTGGTCACCAAACCAAGTACTCTTTGTGCATTGCACTGAGCTACTCGGGTTCCTCTCTGTCCCTCGCAGTGCCCACCGAACTCGCATGCTCGCCACTCTGGGTACATCTACTATCTCGTCGGCTTACTGGTTCGCACGTCCCAACTCTATGGGATCAACTCCAGCACTCACACTCGTGTGATCCGTCCAAGGATATCTAGGGCACTTGTCACTCATCCAGGTATATCCCACTCATCATAGTCACCTCTACAGAGGTAGCGTGGCATACTCGCCAACACCCAAAGTCAACGTCTCATTCTACGATTGCACTCAGTCGTAACCGAATCGAATCCAGAATCTATGCTCGTACTGTACGTTACTCATACACCCTCGTATCCTCGTCAGGACTGACGAATCTCATCGCCTTAATCGCCAAGAAACCTGAGTCTATCCAAATCGATAAGACTCGATCACGTCCATCGATAGCAGCATCTGCTACAACCGCGTGCAGACCAATCTCAGAAGCATTGCGCTATCGAGACTCCAAATCCATGCGATCAACCCACCACCAGAACCAACCTCTCAATACGCAATATCCCCTGATCGGTCCACCTCAGGATCCGGTGGACAAGTACCACTCTCCAGGTAACTTTTCTGATCAATTACCAACTAGGGTTATCACAAACCCGGCTGCCCACTGCAGCACAACCATCCTGACCAATCCATCGCTTTCGACTCCGAAGAGTCGTCATACTCCAATACTGGTGTCCTACCAACTAGTAACCACGATCCAAGGGTCTCAACCACTCGTACCCTACGGCCTCCTTGGTGTCTACCACCACTCAACCACGGCATGTCATACCATACCACACAACATCTATACCGTGGCATCCTCTGCCAGTCGACATTCCTCCGGGATTTGACACACCGAAACATGGCCTCTCATGCCAAATAGGATAAAACATTCCTATTCCCAACAGTCTCAACTCGGGTCATCCATGACCTCCACTAGTACCACTTTACCCCAACCCATATCTACCATGACCGCTCAACGGTCCCGACTCTCAGGTCGTCATGCGGTGTATACTGGTCCACTGGATCCTATACACCAGTAACACTACGGCTCCAAGTCGTTGGATTCCTATGCACATCGATCCTACTTGGGATCCAACCTCACTACCACATGGCATCATGTGCCAATCGAAGCCTAAATCGTCGCACCACGTGCCAACATAATTTAACTAGGGTTTGATTCAACTGAATCCTCATACTTTTACCCTAACTATCAAGTTGATTACCAGCTGTTAACACTGCAGAGACATCACATACTCGACCTGCACGTAGCTCTTGTGGTATGCCTCAAAAACCTCATTATGATACCACCTGACAGAACCCGTCCCAAATCCCCTAGATTATCGTGGGACACGCCTGCTCCCATCTGACACGTAAGGGATAATTCCAACCTTAGCCCTACCGGAGCTTCCAGAGTGCGCCAGGATCGAAGGAAGAGTGTGATGTCTCGGTCTCTGCCACAGCCCGCATTCGTGATCAACCTAAAAGGTATTAAAATCATTGAAAGCTGTGAGTGAACAAAACCAATAGTTTATAAAAACATTTCACGAAAAAAAGATATTTATGCCCTTCACTAAAAAGCATGCATGCATTCGAAAACCAGTTATCAAACCATTTAGTTAAATCAATCATCAAACCATTAGGGCCTTAGCCCAAAATCGTAAAACCAAAGCATATGGGAACTCAGCCCAAAACCGTTCAAGTGGGAACTTAGCCCAAATTGTAAGACCCGTGTCTTGGAGGGAACGGTGAACAATCCCACATTCCTGCGAGGGGGAATGGTCTAGGAGATGATGGTGGTGTGCCTTAAAGGTGTAGGCACACACCTATCTAGCACTAGGCCTTTTGGGAGCTCAAGTGGCTTTGGGGGGGATTGGAACCCCAAAGTTAAGCGAGTTGAGGCTAGTGCAATTCCCTAATGGGTGACCCCTTGGGAAGTTGCACCACGAACTCCGAAAACAAAATCGTGAAGGCGAGGCCCAAAGCGGACAATATGGTGCTAGATGAGTCGGGTCTTGACCGAGGAGGGTCGGGTCCTGACACAAATCCAATACATGTGGGTCTCAGCCCAAAACCAATCCTCGACATCCCTGATGCTTGACATCCTAGATGTCACAACCAATACCACTTTCACGATTCCAAGCTACGCGTGCTAATCGGGGTCTCAAATCCCAAGTCTTCCCAGGGTCTACCCAGGTCAATGACCCTCACTGGGGGGAGGATTTATCCTCTGGAAATCCTACTCCTGAGTCACTATACAGACCGGTCGCTCCGTGTAATGACCCCTCACAGGCAATGCCCTGTGACTACTCCAGAATACTAAGAGACGTATGGAGTAGACAACCCGCCACTCCAGGATACTACGGGACGTCTGGAGGGCAACTGTTCGTGAGGATGGTATACGGAAAACCATTTTTCAAATCATCTCATATCGTTCAAAAGGCCATGCCCGGGTTTTTCATAAAACCATCAAAAATTCATTTATTCAAATCCAAAAATCCATCTATGGGTCCCTGACCCAAAATCACGTTTATGAAACACAATTGGGCCTCATGTTGGATTCGTAAACCAACTGGCCCCCCGGCCCGATCATATAACTCAAATGGGTCCCAAGCCCAATTCCATATTTCCAAATCCAAAACATTTCCATTAAACCATCATAGAAACACTAGCACGTATAAGCACCGTATAAAATCGAAAACCTCAAAATACGTGCAAATACGGAAAATACTAAACGCCACAATCAAATGCAATCAAGGCATTTCAAAACATGTTCATAAACACATATAAAACAGATATGCATGCATCAATTTAGAAAACAAAGTCCACTCACAAACCATCCTAGATGCCACCTCGATATGTGCGCCATTAGAGCCCCCTAATTTTTCGGGATTTTTAACATATTTTAAACTCAATCCTAAACCTTCGAACATCCCGAACTATATAGAAACGATGTCCGATCGACTCGAAACTTGTCCCAAAATGTTCGTTACATCGAAATGATAATTTCATGTGTTGAACACTTTCCCAAACAGTGATCCACGTGCCCCCATGCACAGCCCAAAGGCCCTGCGCATTGGAGCCATGCGCCACTGCACAGTGCGTCTTCAACCTCGCGTTCTGCCGGTCCAGACCGGTTCACTGGTCCAGCCGGTCCGACTGAATCGACGTGACCGTTCCAGGTCCATATCTTCCCCTTTTTTTTGTCCTTTTTCTTCCTTCTTTCCACCAATCCCTTCTAATCTATCCTAGGGATCGTTCTATGCATTCAAATTGAAGAAAACAATCCTAACACCTATCGGTTCAATTAAACCATTTAAACCCAATCTTTCCTCCCATGGTCTGAGCACATCTAAGGGTTAAAACTACCTCCTAAGGGTTCCATTAAGCTCCTAAGGTGCATAAAAACATGTTCGGGGGTTCGATTTGAGCTTACTTGGGCGGAAATCGAATTCGGTGGCCAGCCACCAAAAATCTTCACGGCCGCTGTTTGGGCTGCTCAGCCACCATCCACCGCCCAAAACCACTTCTAAACAATCCCACCAACCCCCTAAACACACCCCAATCGACAAAAAACATTCCTAACATCCAAAACACGAAATTGAAATTTCAAAGGTTACGGGTTTACCTATTTTCCTGAGGTTCCTCCGCCGTCCTCGGCGGCTGGTCGTCCTGCCACCGCCATCACGTCCTCAGCCTCACTCTCTTGGCCTCAACCGAATCAAATGGGGAAGGGTTTGAATTTGGGTTCATCGAGTTGGATGATCGATCAAATGAGAAAGGGAATGAGAGCATATGCACGTATCTATTTAAGGGAAGCAATGGATGGGTGACACTTGTCACTCATCCATTGGGCCTATTTCAAAATATGTGGGCCCACTGAGGACAAAAGTCCACCTGTCTCGTAATTCGTGCAATAGTTACTTGAGCCTTCTATGACCCGTAAATTTCTCGTCGAACATCCAATTTTGACGTACCGTCTGTCTACGGACTCGTATTGACCCGATCTACGTAACGGTCCTTGGCCCTCGTACCTCGGACCTCTCGGATCAAAAGTCAACTTTTTTGCCATAATTCAGAGGCAAAATCGTAATTTCGCCCTGAATGTTCGTTAATCCTCGACTAATCCCCGATTAGCCCCTCTAATCCATAATTAGTCTTAATTAATCCTTAAAATTAGGGACGAGTCATTACAGGCACACCTACACCTGAGTTCGAAATCTCATTCCCTTCCTGGTCTGCTTATCTAGGGATCGACCATGGCTAAATGCACATCACGCTTAGCCCATCCAGCATCTTTACACCTCACAATTCGCAAGAAAGAGATCCGTACGAGTGGTTTTTTGGAAACTCTGAGATTAGTGTGATGATTTTGTCACTAAAAGCTTAGTGACAAAAAATCTAATGACCACTACAGCAAAAAAGAGCAAAAGTGACAGTTTCTTAAAAAATCTGTACTAAAATGCTCTTGGACGTAGAGGACGGCCTTGGGAAAAATACCTTGTAAGGTTCACTAGTAAATCTCTCAACTTGAGGTTAGACATTTTTTGTCTTACTATATGTATATTTTTAACCCTTGATCTCACTAAGTCCGCAACATAAACAAGTACTTAAAAACCAAGTCCTAATTAAATACCTTAAGACTTGTTTTGACATTTTTGATAATATTAAAAGTCTTAGTTGAGTACACCAAGATTTTTTTAAAAGTCTTTTAAAATATTTAAATACCCTAATTGAATATACCTATATTTTTAAAGTCTCTAAAAATACTTAAATTTCCTAAGAGTGAATCATTGTTATATCCTGAACAACTTTTGCTTTTATTTAAAACCTTTAATACTTGTATATTAAACAAAATAAGACCTTACCTCAAACTTTTTTTATTCAAAAGTCCCTAAACAAAATTTGTAAGTAATTATTCCATATTCCATATATGTCATTTTATATCTCAATAAAGAGGATGCGTGAGTTATTGAGAATTCTTTCAAACAATTAAAAATAACATTGTATTGATTTATTTGGCCTCTTGGATCCTTTATTATATTATGCATATAACAAATATTATATATGTATTGTATAAAGTTAATATATAATTGATTTTTTTTTTAAAATAAAAAATAAAGTCCGTATCGTTTAGGATTCAACGGTAGGGTATAAAAATAATTTTTTTTTTTGGGTGTGGGGGGGAGGGATGGTAGTGGAAAATTGTACGACATATGGTTTAATTCTTAAATTTAATATACGAAATTAACCAAATTATTTAATATCGGAAGATAGAGAATTTTTATTTTTAAAATTTAAAAGTATTTTTGAAGAATTATTGCTTTTAATTTATCTTATTTTAAGTTAGATTAAATACTCATATTATTTTTAAAATGAGCAAGTGAAAAAAAAATTATAAATAGGAGTAATGTTTTCATAATCATCAATAATCTTATAATAAAAAAATAAAAATAAAAAATAATGTATGATAAATTTTGGTAAGTGTTTTTTAGATTGTTGTTGTACTAGTTTACAATAGAATGACATTAGTTGTTTTTATTGTCCAAAAAAAAAGACATTAGTTGTATTTATATAAAAATTATGGTTTATTTTAAATTGTATAGTCCTTTGACTAGTTAAAGAATTTATGAATTTAATTTTTATATATGTATATTTTTTAATAAACTTATATGTTAGTAAAATTTATAAGTTAATTGCTCATTTTCTAATTGAATACACATTCCTTCGTTTTTCAAGATTGTTTCTCATGCGTGTCGTAGATGCTTTTTTCTCTGTTTTTTTATGGTCGTGTTGGGCAATGTTCTGATTTTGCCTCGATTGGGCTATGAATATATGACCCCAAAAAAGTTGGTCCTAATTGGATCCAAAACTCTTCCATCCTGGGTGTGAATTTTGGGCCAAAAAGCCCACCTAGTGGCCTAAAGAAGAACGCTGTTATAATATGGCAATTTTCCATTGCTCAGGCACCGGTGTCCATATTGGAGTTTGCAGCGGTAATATGGCTCACCTGGTTATCAGAATAAAACAATAATTCATTATACTTAAGATACCTTTTAAGGGAAGGGAGGTGATTAAAGTGTGTTTAGATCTTAGGCCCGCATGATAAGTTTAGAACCGAACCAACAGAAAGCCAGGGAACAAGAAAATGATAATAACACTGATCTAATAACAGATGAAATTTCTGGGCTCTCTTGTTTCTCTAACAAGAAACAGTATAATCTCGTGCCCAAAATCCCAATGCAAAATCAGTTAAAAACACGTCAGTTGATGATTCTAATCTCCTGCTGTCAAATAAGCATGATGGTTTTACATGTCAACAACAATGTATACTCTTTTAATCTACTCAACATGCCTGTAAACTAAGATACCGAATGCCTCCTACTCCTTGACCGCGTTGATTTAGTTTCTTCTGCATTTGTAGAACTCGAACCACGGCTCTCTGATGTGTTAGAGCTGCTATCGCTACTCTTCTCTTTGCTTGACCAGAGCTTAGAAAATATCTTCTTCGACATGATCAAGCCTTTCATTTTACTAGCAGCAATTTTTTCAGGATTATTCGTACCATTCTGATTTGCATTTCTATCATTTCCAACTCCTGCATTTGCACCACCTAACCTCAGAGTGGAGAGCTCACCTTTCAAAGCTTTGATTTCCTCTGCGGTTGGCACAGCATCCCAATCCTCTTCTGTGTTTGTTGTCGTGGACCTTGAGCTTCCGTGAGACCCCGGGAGCAACGCCCTGATGGACCCTTGTAGATCCGGTGTGCTCATACCACCGGAAGTTGAAGCTCTCATCTGTTCAAAAAAAAGGACTTGCACAACCACTCTTAAAGGCAACCGCTCATTTTGCACCGCGTGCATGCAGGCCTCAGCTGATAACTTCTTGCAGTCCATTAATTTGCATATTCTCTTCTTCTCGTTCTTGCTGATCCCCGGGTGTTCCTGCACCAACACACAATGAAACGGTTACATGCTTACACATAATGTTCAAACCTCGCAAAGTTCCCTGCTATTGGTTAGAATAGAAATTGTGTTGACAACTCAAGTCAAGAAACATCAAAATCAAGATTTGTATTTTTCAGGCGAGCAATGAACTAACCTTTAGATACATGTCGATGGCACGGTAAATTCCATCATGAGTTGGTCTTGAGTAGCTTGATACCATTTCAGCAAGACTGAGAAACTTTGCAACAGGTAAGTTAGGATCACGTGAAACTTCGGCAAGGTAGCCATCAACCAGCTTTGCCACCTTCGCCTTGGAAGTATCTGATTTAATCCGGGGGCTCCGAATCTCCTGGAATTCAGTTTCTATTGAAGGATCAGTCTGATCACTTAGATCACGTGTGGCAAACTCTTCAATTAGGCTTTGCACTATATCGACTTCATATATCATCGGTTCCTTAGATGGCGCGTGGATTAAAAGATCTGCAACGGTAGCCTCCTCAAGCTGCTGGCCTATTCTACTAATCAATTCATATTTTTCCATTTCTCCGCATTCCAACAATAGTGCTGCCCTTAACAACTTAAGTAGGAAACTGCAAGCGACACCGCCTCTTGGAAGTAGGTGGATGATAGTCTCCACTAGTGATCGATTCTTGACAACATCACCACCCTGAATCATACCCTTGCTAAACCCTGATAACTTTTGGACAGTGTATGCATTTAATGCTTCCCCTATCACATCAGCAGAGAAATTTCCTTTGGTCTTAATCATCGTTATCACCCGCCTGTATAAATCGAGTTGAAGCCCACAGAGATCTTCTACCCACCAGTCTTTCGGAACCACATGTTGTTTTGCCACACCATTCCACTGTGTATCATTCCTGTTGTTAGATGGCAGCTTCTTTTGGTTATATGTATATGACCATTCCACCTTGGAAGTATCAATTGAAGCCTTGGAAGCTATGGAATCAAGGCAGTGGCTGACCACCTTAATCTCCTCGGACCATGGAAGAAGCGACCTTGTAGTCTGAAGAACAATAATCGAGTCTTTCCAGCTTCGGAAGATGCTAGAGTTTAGAAAGACTTCAACTTTGTAGACAAGGTTTCCTTTCTCTACAGTTTCGTACATCTCCAAGTATTCTGCGGCGCATCGAGTTGCAACCACATTGTATGCATTGAGAGTGACTGTCATGCCGTAACAGAACTTGGCACATATTTCAAAAGCAGCAGGTCCACCAGGAATGTCATGGATGTGGATTTCATAGCTGCTTTCATCATTTGTGATTGCAACCAATTTCTGCAGGCGTGCACTCTTGGACAAAAGGGGAAACTGGAGAATCATAACAGAATATTAGTATCGATAAATAAGTACCGTTAAACAGCTTATTGATTAAACTAAGAAACTTTTGGTACTGTGAAGTCTAAATCAAATGCAATCTTAGCTTGTCAAGCAGGTTTTGGCTCAAAAGCAGTAATGAAAATTTGGTTGAATAGGATCAAAACCATGCCGCATGGGAATATCATCAGAGAAAAAACTACGTGCTATTATATTAGATAACCCAAGTCAGACAACTATGAATTTGGAGGAAATGAATGCTCTCATCTGGCTGGGTTATGAATACTGCTAAGAACGGTAATGTACATGTCAACCCATAATGCTAGAACTAACAAGCCACTGATCAAAATATGATCTGTTTTAAGATCTGATTTCATACCTTATGCAGATGAAACTTCACATCTCCAATGTTTACAACTACGTCTGTTGCTAACTCAGTTGCGACATACCTGGATGCACAAATTTGCTCATGTCAATAATTAGTTTGAAGAGCACTTATTTGAAATTACATTTGGTTATGGAAGAAGAAATTTCACACTTCAATTACCAAAATTCTCTTTTTAATTTTACCCTACTTTTGAAAATCTAGTTTAGAAAGCAAAAGATTGCTCAACATCAGCAGTGGAGGAATGACTTTCACTGACAAATGATTTTATCTTACCGCTTTGGGATGTGCAAAACTACATTAAACAAGTTAAAGTATATTTGATTCACAACTGAATATGTTTAAATCATTGTACGCAGTTAATAAAATTGATAGATTTTCAAATGTGTTCCATCCTCCAACCTTTAAGCTCAACACCATGGCACGGTTGAACTTAAGATAAAACTAAAAGCCGAATTCAAATCATAGTTTCTCATGTCACTACAAAAAGAACAATCCGCTATTGAAATGGTGTTCGTCTCTAAAAGCTGAATCAGGATTACTAAGAACTTTGGAATTTTACCTAATTCCATGTTGAGAAATTAGGTCAACTACTCTATTTTTCACAGTTCTTTTAATTACATCTGACTTTCCCAACAATTGAGTTAATAATGGCACAGATAAACTCATTTTCCAGAAGAAGAAAAGAAAAAAAAAACTTAACAAGATAAATCATGTGTCATAGTAATGATCTGTTGATACTGACCGTATATTGTCGCCATCGGTCTGAAAGAAATCAGGTTTTGATCCAAGTTTCATGAACTTCATGTTTGGCAAGGAAGAGATCTACCAAACCTGCAAATGTCTTACCACAGCTGCCAATTCGATACCAAAAATCCGGAAACGGTAAGGAAACCCCGAAAAGTGGCAATTGAGGAGCTGAATCTTGGATTTTGAAGGTGAAATGAATTTAGATCTCAGGAAGTGGAAACTATGGTGTTCTACTTAGTATGACCGAATCTTTCCCACAAAAGAAGGCTAAATAAAATGCAAGAGTAAATGAGATTAGCAAATTGTTCACTTGAATGAAAAGAGACCAAAAGAAGATGTTGCTTCCTGAAATGGTTACACAACCCAAGGACCCCGGAGAAACAGGGCCAGCTCAGGAAACAAAAGCCATTACCAACTGACCATCCCAAACATATATAATTCTCACAAAACCCACTTGCTTAAAACTGACACCACCGCCCTTCCCCTATTTGGTTTTCAAGGGTCTAAGACCTAAAAGACCTTTTATTTTTTTTTAGAGAACCCAAAACCAAGAATCCACATTCCTTTACAAATGGTCCTTCCTCACTTTGAAATCAGAACACCTGCAATTTAGCAAACAACAACATTTCTCGATCTTAGTTGAATTAAGCACCAAAGAAGTAGACAAAAAAGCATCAATCTTTGGGGTGTACAATCAAGCATCAGTATCAAATGCCAAGAATTGTCTGGTTATAAGCATTAGAACTCCGAATGTGACACAGAATCAAACCCAAGAATATCCCATGTCGTTTACCACATAAAGCATTGAAATTTAAAAAATCTAGCACAACCCAAGATCAATACAGAATTTTTATTAATATAAACAAGAAATAACCAAAAACCCACCTCAAGTGAAGATCAAAGAGACCAAATTGGGTAAAAAGCTCTCCACTTTCAGAACACAAATGATAAATATGAAGAAATGAAAGTAGGGGTTTGAAGTTTGAAGAAGAATTAACCCACCTCAAAAATGGAAGTGCTGGGTTGAAATGAGTTTGGTAAAGGGTTCCAGAAATCGATCTGAATGGCTTAAAAGAACAAACACAATGTTGTTTAGGGAGACAGTGCATGAGGCTGAGGGTGACACGATATGTATCCTTTAAAGAGAAACCCACAACACAAAGCTGGTTGAAAACCCAGAAAGCAGCAACAAACAGAAGGCAGAAAGAGACCACCCATAAAAAGATGAGCTGTTGCTTATCTTTGACAGCCACCAGAGCTACACAAAAACACTAAAAGCCAACCTCACTCACTCTCTTCCTACTTGTTCTCTTTATCTCTCTCGCTTGTAAACCTCCTTTTGAATCAGCACCACCGCCCCCACACTAACACATCATTTTCCGTTCCCGACACGTCAAAATCAAACGGTTAAATATATACGAACATGCCCTACTTTTTCTGTTCGTTTCTTAATTTTTTCCTACAAGCATGAAAGTGGTAACATATTCGAAGTTTGATTGTTCCTAGTAAAATATTCTATACTTGGTTAGTGAAAGTTACACTCATTCATTTGTTCTTAGCTACAAAGAGTCATGTTAATTTATGTTGGAGTTATGTTAGTTTTTTATTTTATCGTCTTTAAATTCTACCGGTTCTTATTCGTTTGGTCTTTCGATTTAATTTTCCATATTTTCAATCACTTCTCTAATTTTGAGTAAAAGAGTATTTCTTCTTTTAATAGTATCAGTGTTTTAGTGTTCATTTGAAAGGAATTTTTTGTTGAATTAGCGAAAAATGAAGGATTTTAAATTATCAAGGTCCAAAATAATACCTATCTTACATGTCGATCTAAATCTTATGCACTTAATTATTTAAATTTTTTGGTATTTTAAAGTTCATAATTTTAACTAATTAAAGTTGAATTTCGTTAAACTTTAAAATTTAAAGTCCAAACATTACCCTTAGATTTCAAAAAGTATTCTTCTTTTTTTTTCTATCCAACGACATGTCAGTACTATTTAAAGAATCCTATGTGTTTTAATTTATCGCGATTCACAACTAATCTAATAATCTTAAGTGTTTACTTATATGTGTACCATAGTTAAAATATGACAGAATAAGTTTATATAAATTAAAAGATAAAATTAGAAGACATAAATGTAACTTTGAGAATGAGTTTTAAGTATGATTGCTCGAAATTAATCAAAGACTTTGTTCAAGCTAATTATCGCTTGATCCACCAGTTAGTTTGTTGAAGAAGTTTTAAACTTGAATTTAAAATACGTTAATTTCAATTTTCGTGTACGTCGTAACTCTATATTTTTTCTCCAAAGATGATTGTGATTGTGTTTGTGTTTCCCTGAGGTTAGTTCCTGTTCACGTGTGACACTGACTTTTATTAGATATATCATGGCAAGCATAAACATAGTGGTATTGAAATCTGGAGATGGATTCATTTGATGCCATTGCTGCCGGTTTGAGTCATTGAGTGATTCAATGAATGAACAAAGAAGACAGAAAGCAGGAATTAACTCCCAGTCTGGGTTTTCGGCAAAATCTGATACAATAATTATTTCAATAATTTATTGTTTCTGAAACCAATCAAAATCATGAACCTTCCTCCTTCTCCTTTTGGTCAACAATACAAATTGGTGACCACAACATTTCACTCGTATCCCAATCCTTTCTATTATCATTCACATGCATGCAATGCCACAATGCTACCAAAAAATCAGCCAAAATTTTACAAACAAAACATTTAAATAAATATTAACAAAATTATTTTGAAATATAGATTTTTTGTAATGTGTAATGTGTACTGTGTTCAAAGAATTTAAACTTGTTGATTTTCAACATTTTATTATAAAAAAAATAATTCAGTTTTATTCATCAACTTCAACATTAGCGTTTATAATCTTTAAAATATGTATCAAATTAAATATTTAAAATATGTATCAAATTAAATATTTAAAATATGTATCAAATTAAATATTTAAAATATGTATCAAATTAAATATTTAAAATATGTATCAAATTAAATATTTAAAATATGTATCGAATTAAATAAATTGTCGTTCCGTCAATTTTCTTAATAATTACTCTCAAAATTAAAACTACTCTCCAAAAGGATCAATTTTCCTATTTAAAAACGAGAGTAGCCTCCGACTCACTCACTCCGAATAGAAAAAGAAAATTCGAACAAGAAAAAAAGCCCTATTTTTTTATTATGTTTAATTAGGAGATTATGATGGTCACGCTGAAGGTTTTTGAGCAGAAAATTAATCAGGATGTATGGTATACTAGAGTCGTATAACAATAATTATATTCTTAATTGTGATGAAAAACTTGACGAAATACATGCACGAAACTTACTATTGGTCTATAATATTAAGCCAATATTTCTTGAAAAATTCTAGTAGATATTATATATGACTACTCAATTTCCGTTGCCATTATTCCTCTCAAAACACGTACATCACCATAATAATTAATGTCTAATAATAATAATAATAATAATAATGCTTCAAAAGTTTTTATTACTTTTTATTTTGCATTGAGAATCTAATAACCTGCAAATGAATTATTTTGGATATCTTGTTAATTTGGCACACCTGATCAAATACAATTATACAGCAAATGGCAATATACTATTAAGATCTATGAAAGATCCATCATCCATGTAAGATTACAAGATGAGATCGATATATATTCCTGAAAATATGCCTGGACTACCAAACAAAAATTGAAACATACTTTCAGTCAAAATCTTTGGACAGATCTAATTGGTCGGGTTGGGACTTGGGACAAGCATTGCATGGTTTGGTCAAAAGGGTCGCATTAACCCAAATTGCAAAATTTGAACATCGTGAAATTTTAATTAGGTCTTACTTAATTACTTGATGTATCTCTAATTCTTATAGGGATGTGCCCACAACAAGATGAAGATGAAGATGAAGATGAAGATAGGGGAAACATTGTGGAGGCCAAATGTGTACTTGATTGGCCTTTGTGAACTGTGTGACCCATACCATGTGAGCTTCTCCCCCAACATTATCTAATTAATACATACTTTTTTAGTTTTTGCATTAAAATTATTTGCTTCTAGCATAAAAGAAAGTTCCCTAGTTTAAGGTAAGGGACCACTTAAATTCACAAACCCTATATGTATGTGGATCTTCTTGAGTGTTCATGCAGACGATCGATAGTGACTTTCCAGATTCTAAAACAACTAGATAATTCAAAAGCAACCAAAATTAAGGAAAGCTAGGGTTAAAGAAGATATAGATGAACTGATTTATCATTATATTTATTTTTGTCAGAAGAATTAATGTACGTTTATATATATAGTGGACAATATATTGTTGCATTTCAGTGTTATTGAAATAACCTTCATTTTTCATTTTGGGAATTGTTCATATACATATGCAGCAATCACACTCTTGAAAGTACCTGCATCACATCATGTTGGTACCTACTCATATTACCATTTGTATTTATCAAATTGTCTTTATACATATATTATAATCAAAACTAGCTGTTCATTCTCTAAATCATCATATGAAGATTATCTCCGTAAAAAAATTAACAAGATTGGAGGTCGTTTAGTCATTCATATGTATCAAATAAATCAATAATTTTGGTAAAAATTAAATTCCTCGTAACGAACCATCCATTTAGTTGATATATATTGATGTCTAAAAAACCTCCAATCTTGTTGATTTTTTTACGGAAATGATATTGATATGATGACTTAGAGAGTGAATGGTTTGGATTATAAAGATAATTTAAAAAATTGAAAGGGTACGCAATACCACTAGCGGGCTCTGCAAGTATTGTTCTTTTTTAAATTATCATTTCCGCATAAAATCTATAGGATAGAGGTCATTGAGTTATTCATATACATCAAACAAAGTAATAAAAAATATTTGTAATAATTAGGGTCCTTATAGTGAACCATTCATTTACTTTATACGTATATAATATGGCTAAACGATTTTCAACTTATTAGTTGAATTTTTGTATAAATCGACTATCTTCAAATAATAACTTAAAAGTTTAATAATTTTAATTATAATATATACGAACAAGTCCATAAATGGAAAAGATGAACCAGAAGACTCAAAGATGCAAATACTATATGTGATATAACGACAATAAATATGGGGCAATAAATCAAAATTATCTATATTTTACAACTCATCAGAAGGCTTAAGCTGATCATTTGCAGATAACAAAATAAAGAAGGGGGCTTTATGTGAAATGAAGTAATTATGGGAAGGCACATGGGCAGAGATTCCCATATAATTTGTGCTTATGGCATTGGAAACTTAATTATATGCAAAAATGTTTATAATATTATGAGGACCATATGGACTCATGATGATAGTGTATGCTTTCATGACAATGGCTTAAATGGAAATCCTTATTTTTAACAAAATCATCAACATCATAGTCAGTCAGTGATCTGTACTACTTATTACTTTGATGCTCAAATCTCTGCCAAAGTTTGTATCAATATTAATAAAATTATCAGTATTTTTAATTAATGCAGCTACCTCATATTTGCTAGCTAATTAAGAAGCCATCATAATTCATGCATATCTGCAGAAGATTGCACAGCATACAAATATTCTAGTTAGAAAGGAAAAGCTCAAATTCAGTGCCAACTATTATTCTGATTTTGTTGACCCCAAAAAGATCAATTTTAGAATCTTTCCCTTTTGGATTTCATCGTGCCCTTCTTCGATCATGTTAGGTTAGGGTTTGTATTTCCCTTATTCACATGGTAATTTTAAATACAAGTTGATATAGAATAAATAAATAATGTATATATTATAAGTTAAAAAGTCGCTCGATAAGTATGACACTTCAACTAACTTTCCATATGAATAATTGCAATTATAATGTAACATATATAATATTAGAATCTTAATCAAAATTTAATCGATTTTGTTAGTTTCACTAGGTCTAGTGCCTAACTCAATCTTACTGCAGATCGAGTTACTAACTTTCATGTCTACAATTAGATTATACATCATGATGCATCTGAATTCCGTCTAATAAATTTAAATGAGACGGATATGCAATATCAGAGGGGCATATAGAGGATGGTGACAAGTGACAAGAGGGAAGAAGACTCGGGCTTTTTTGCCCGAAGCATGTAAAGGAAAAGTGACACTGGTTCTGAGCTGAAAAGTATGAAAACTAAAACAGCAAGCATGTCTTATACGTACTAATTAAACTAGGCTTCTTCTTTTTATGATTAATTGCTAAAGGCTTAGTTAATAGTCAATTAAACATGCTATCTGTGGTCCAAATCCTGAAAGTTAGGCTTTGATTCTTGTTAGCTTTATAGCTTTTGTCGAATGCTAAAGTACTTACCAAAATCATGACCATGGTATGTTTTCTCTTCTTCAGAGCAAGAAATAAATGTAATATAATATAATACGTATTCGAATTACACTAGCAAGATATGCCGGTTGTCGTTACGGGGATGTCCAATTATTAACCTTATATATATGTGGGCCATCCGTGACGTTATATTTTAAACACAATTTTTGACAAAAATTTTCAACCATTAAATTTAAAGACCTTCAATAATTGAGATGAAAAATGACATATCTTTTACTTATAATCTAAATTTAATAATAACTAAAATAATAAATTTAAATATTTGTAAAACACATCTTAGATCATTGAAAAAGAAATGGGGAAGTTATAATTAGCAAAAAAATTTATATATTTAAAAGTCCCGTTATGATTTAAGAGTTGGATTAAGATTTTTTTTTATACAAAGAGTTGAATTAAGATTTAATTTTGAATAATGATTTCAGAGTAAAAAAATAATCAATGTTTTCAACATGCTAACACATATATAATGAGATTAATAAATTTTTCCCATTAATTTATCAATTAAATTTAATAAAAATATTTCAAAATTAAGCAAAAGAAAAATAAATAGGGACAAAATAGGTATTGCACTATTAATAAGAATAGTTACCAAAAATTAAGATTTAATTTCAAAGTATAATTTAAGAGTCTAAAAATAATGAATTTTATCAACATCCCAATACATATAAAATAAGATGGCTTTTTGTCTTTGTTCATACCATATCGGCCCAGACTGACTGCAGACCCAGCCCATTACCAGAATGACGATCAGTCTAGATCAATCTTGGAGGCCCAGCCTTCTGCTGGCTCGGCATATCGGCCCAGATCGACCCAGAGGCCCATCCCTCTTCCAACAACGTGCCATTAGCCGACTCTGGAGGCCCAGCCTCTGTCGGTCGGTGCGTCGGCCCAGACCGACCCAGAGACCCAACACAAGCCCAAGGGGCCCAGGCCCACTCAGACAAAGCAAGCCCTAATAGGGCCTCGCCAGCACCGACTCGTGGACGACTCCTACACGTGTTGGCCCCACAACAATTGACATTTATCCCACATCGGGATAATGTATTTATTATACTCACCACACTCATACAAAAGGGGTCTAATTGGCATATAAAGGTAACTAAACATTTACTGTCCACAACTACTTTTACAATACACACTTTACCACTCACCCTGTACCTTAGATCGACCACTGACTTGGGCGTCGGAGTACCGTTAGGCCGGTACCACACCGGTGCCTATACTCTGACCGACCGACCAATTTCATTCTCTTTCAGGTATACACAGGGCACGTGGCAGGACAGCATTCGCTCCCTAACTTGGCACATTTCGTGCATCTACAGTCTTAAATACATCTTGAACTTGACACCCTATTCTCATCATTTGCTCAACATGCACCCTGAAATAGCCGAATTGTTCAACTTATCACCTTTTATATTCAATCTATTAAGTGAGCGTCAATTTTAAGGGTAAATTCATCATTCCCCATCCAAAACACCCATTTCTCTCGCACAACCTAGAATACTCTCTTATTCCATCATTGCCCAACCTAGAGCATGACAAGATCCATCTAAAATTTTTTTTGATAATCATGCATGGTCCTGCTCACGTCTAACAAATCAACTGAAGTTCCGAAAACATCCTTAACTCTTGTCAGACAAGGGATAATAGTGCTGATTTCCACTCATGTCTTCGTCTCTCTATCAGCCCCGATCTTCGTACCACAACCTAAAGGCTCATCAAAAACCAATAAAAGTATGAATGGACAAAAAAACAGTTTAAATATGTTTCGATAAAAATAAACCTTTTTTACCCTCCAGTTATAAAACGTGCATGCATAGAGTAAAACATGAACAACTGGATTCAAATCATATCACGTTACACATCGTGGGACCCACAACCATAACATGTATTAAAGTCTGTGGCCCACATTTCCTGATATCTTTTTCATCGGATCACGTTACGAAACATGGACACCAATATCCATAACCAATCCAAATCAATCATTAACTCCACCGAGCATCAGCCGCTTGGGAGACACCCCCCCCCCCCCTTTGGCTGCCTAGGAACAACTACCATGGCCATAGTAACAACAACCCCAAGCATCAGTCGTCTTGGAACACCCCTAACTTCGGCTGCCTGAGAGAGAATCACCTCAAGTTTCAGTCCTCTCGGAAACCCCCTAACTTCGACCATCTAGGAACTCATCATAATAACAATGAAAACTGTCCAGAGATTAAACCCAAAAGCTTCCTTACAATCCTTAACTCACATTCCAAGTCAAAATATCATTTGCAAGCTGGGCTTATGCCTAAAACATCGTTTTCACCAATCACCGTAAATCACGTCCAGAAACCAATAAATAAATCCATAAAATCATAAGTTAATCATTCCAAATTATTACTCGAATCATTGCAATCAAATCATCCAATAAATCATATATAACCTTTAACTATGCATGCATCACAATTTATAAACAAACGTCCACTCACAAACTGTCCACGTAGTTCGATTATGAACCGTATGCTCCTCTATAAATTCTAGGAATCCTTCGTCCTATAAAAAATAACCACTAAGAGTCACTCACATCCCAAATAATCTCACATCAAAATCCCCTAATTTTTCGAGGAAAAATACACACTTAAAAACATAACGTAACACTTCGGACACCAAAAATCACACCTAAATGGTGTCCAATCGACTTGAAACCTGCACCAAAATGTCCGAAGTATTGATTACAATAAAAATTGTGTTGACCGTACCTCATGTTTTTAGGGTTAATGGGTTAATGATGGTGATGATGGTGAAGAAAAACCCAAATTGAATTCGGAGGTTTGAGAAACCCATATTCACTATTCATCATCATCTTCTTCTTCAATTTTTTTAATATTAATATTTTTTTCTACAAAATGATGAAACATTCAATCTCTTGAAGCCTCTTAAACACCATTACCAATGAAGCCTAACATTTGGAGCAATGAAACTGAAAAAATAAGGGTTCTGGTATCATATTGCAATGATTTGGTGTTTGGAGAGCAAATTGAGACTTGATGTACAGTCATGGAGTATTTTTGAGTAATAAGCCTATTTTTTTTTTACGACAAATTGATGGACATAACGAAAAAGCATCAGAGTGGGATGACTCAACCATTGTTTTTGGAGATGAGAGATAGCTGGATCACTCAAGTAGAGTGAGTGGTTGAAGTTATGGGATGCTTTTTTGGAGATAAGGTTCATTTAGCTACTTTCTTGCAAGATAGTCACGTTTATCGATGGTGTCATGCCTTGGAGTTGACGGGCTGGAGTGTCTATACAATTACTTGGGAGAACTTTTGGGAGAGGTTTGTTCGATCATTTCTATCCTCGGTCTTATAAAGGCGCTATGTACGAAGATTCCTACAACTAAGTCAAAGTACGATGACTATAACATAATATGAGTAGATGTTTATAGAGCTGTCCTGGATGACATATGGTTATAGTGGTGGAGTGCACCTTGATGAGGTGTTAGCTTATGAGGTGTTTTTTTATGTGGTAGCTAGGTGGAAAAGACTAGGTCTGGTGGTTCTGGACGACATCATGAATGCTTGAGTTTGTAACAGAGGGTCAGGGTTCGTCCAAGATGGGTAGTTATAATACTGGCTCAACGAACGGTAACAGGTTTGGAGATTTCATATTCAAATTTAGTATTGATGGGTTAGGACTTGGTATGTCCTAGGATGTCAATTCGAGGCACTGATCACCAACTCATTCAAGTTGGGGTTCAATTCGATCGAGAGGCTGACAAAGTTCTCAAATCAGTAGGTCTAGATGGGTTCGTGTTGTTTTGGCTTTAATGTTAATGTCTTATTTGATTTGGAAGTTTAAGGTTTAAATATGGCCCAATATCGACTTCTCATCTTGCGATATGTAATAATTTCATTTATGAAATTTCTTTAAGGGGAGGGTGAGTTGTGATGAACCAGATCTAAAATGAAGGTTATTTTCAAAAAATTATTTACGAAAGTACAATTTTACCCTTGGATTTTAGTAAGGGCTTGAAAGTAAGTTTTAGTTTGGGAACAATTTTGGAAGATTTTCTTGGACCAACTCGTAGGTCTCGAACTCAAGAGTTTGTAGACAGACGATAATCGGAGTTCAAATGAGAAATTTTGGTTCAAAACAAATTGAGTAGTTTGTAATTATGAAAAATTCAATTATTTGTTGGCTGATACACACTCTCTCTATCCTCACTTTTTTTATCCCATTCTTTTTCCCATCCCTTTAACATTTTTTCCCAAACCCCAAAATCCCAAATTGAGAGGGCCAGAACTTCATAATCTAGCCACTGTTCGTCGCGATTCTTGGACCAAAATGTTCATCTATTCAAGATCTACCCTTCTCTACAATATCCGGTCTAATTGATGCCTCATTTGATCAAATTTCGGCCCAAAAGGAACCAGCGAAAAAAGCATCATGAACACCAATTTTCAAGTTGCAATTCTGGACATTTTTGGCGTCTGTTGCCTTGGATCTTCTTGCAAAAGGTTTGTCTCTCAACCCTCTTCAAAGTCCCTTTGAGCTCGGATATCAATGACCACTGTATGTAACGACACGGACGTTCAACAAGGGTAAAATTGGAAAAGTCAGATGAAATGGACCATTTTGCCCATGGAAGTCTAAGGTTGACTTTTTGGTCAAAGTCAAAAGGGTGACTTTGACTAAGGTCAAAAGGGTGACTTTGACTAAGGTCAAAAGGGTGACTTTGACTAAGGTCAAAATGTTTACTTTTTGATCGGGAAGGTTTTAGGTGATTTCAAAAACGTTGTTAGGAAGGTCTCAGTCTCCCCAGTACGTCGGCAGTCGGCATGCCGAAAATAGGGTTTAGATAGTTTTGTTCCCGATCTAAACTATGTAGTGGCATTTTAGTAATTTGGCGTGGAAGGGTATATTGGTAATTTTTTCTAGGATACTTTTCTATGAGGCTAATTGGGAGGTGACATGTGTCACTTATCCCTTAGGTATTTGGGGCACCGACTTATGTAAGTGTGTGTGTGTGTGTGTGTGTGTGTGTGTGTGTGTGTGTGTGTGTGTGTGTGTGTGTGTGTGTGTGTGTGTGTGTGTGTGTGTGTGTGTGTGTGTGTGTGTGTGTGTGTGTGTGTGTGTGTGTGTGTGTGTGTGTGTGTGTGTTCTGTTTTAAGGTTTTGTTGTTGTTGTTGTTTCAACCAAAGGGAGAAAATCAAAGAAAAAGAATGGAAGATGGAGAGCAGGGAGAGGAAGAAACAAACATGGAACAACCAAAAGAGAGAAAAAGAGAGGGAGGAAGAGAGAAAGAAAACCAGCGAAGGGAAGCCTCAGACCAAAGGTCCAAAAAAACAACAGACTCAAGAGGGTGTTTTCGTGGGTCTGAGGTGCTCGACCCAGATTTGATTGGAAATTTGGGAAATAGATTCAGTGACGTCGTCCCTGAGGTGTTGCGATCCTAGTAGGTTGCTTAGCCGCGAGTTTAGATGCTTGGATTGCCCAAACAAAGAAGGTGGTTGACAGTCGTGATGGGAGGATTGGACGACGAGGTTGGGTAAGTTGTTTTTCGAGTTTTGAGTATATAGATCAACTCCTAGGTTAGTGAAGAGTAGATTGGATGAATGAGGGAAGAAAAAGGACAAAAAATTGAGGAGTTAGAACTGGGTCAGGTCACCAGGTCGGGCGACTCGGAAAACCAGATAAACGAGCGAGGAATGGGAGCGAACATCGTTCACTGTAGCCACGCGTGGTTCCCACACTCAGCCACTTTGGGTACGGTCAACAAGAAATTTCATCCTTTCGATGTTACGAGTCTAACGGTACAATTTTCGAGTGGATTAGACACAGTTTCGGGGGTAGTTTTGGGTGTTCGAAGGTTTGGGGTTCGTTTTAAATCCATTAAAAAATCCCAAAAAATTATGGGATTAAACTAGGAGATATGTGGAATGGTTTGTGACCTTTGGATGTGAATCTTGATAGGTTGTGAGGTTCACGGAAATTACAGGAAGACGTGCAAAGTAAGATACGACAATATAGAGTTGTGTGTGTGTGGACTTTCTTTCCCTAAACTTTTATGCATGCATACTTACATGATTTTAATGTGTTTTTATGTGATTTTGGTGATATTGAAGTGCTTGGGATTTTATGTGGATTTTCGATGATTTTATGAATATTTAATTAATATTTTATTACACGTTTTTCGAGGTTTCAGTAAATTATGTTTTAAACACCGTTTCGAATGTGATTTTGAGTTGTATGTGGATTATGACATGAAATAACGTGTTTTGGGAATATTTATGATTTTTTTTATAGTTTTGAACTGTTTTTTTAAGAATATTGTATAAATGGCACGTTTTACGAGAATAGTGTGGATTATGGTTTTGGGTTTAGGCCCCAAGTTCTTATTGTGACTTATGATATTGAGATGTGATGTAATGACCTGTCCCTAATTTTAAAAATTAATTAAGAATTAATTATGGATTAGCAGGACTAATCGGGGATTAGTCAAGGATTATTAGACGTTCATGGTGAAATTACGATTTTGCCCCTAAACGAGGGTAAAAAGTTGACTTTTGATCCGGGAGGTCCAATGCACAAGAACCTATGACCATTACGTAGAATGGGTCGATACGAGTCTGTCGACATGCAACACGTTGAAATCGGACATTCGACGGGGTAGTTACGGTTCACGGAAGTTACGAGAAAATATTTATGGTGGCATATTTTTCGAGGCAGTTGACTTGGCTTTTGTCTGGAGTGGGCCCAGATATTTTCCCCAGGCTCACTCATCCATTGCTCCCATTGCACAGATACATGCATCTATATTCCCTTCCTCATTCGATCGACCAAACACCCCGATGAACCCAAAACCAAACCTAGACCCCGTTTCTCCCTAAACCTATGTTGATCGAGTGAAAGGCTAAGGATGAGTGGGAGGATGAGACGGTGACGTTGATAGGTGACCGTGGACGGTGGCGGAGCCACGGGGAAACAGGTAAACCCATAATCCCTTCTTAATTTGAATTTTGGATTTTCGGTTTTAGACGTTTGGGGCTACTTCTGATGATTTAATGATGTTTGGGAGGTTTGTACGATCGTGTGGGGATGATTTTAAACGGAGGAGGACAGTTGTACAGCCTGGACAGAGGCTGGGAAAATAGGGTCGTGAAGTTCGATTCGAACAGGTATCCTCTAGGTCGTTTTACCTGTTTTTTAATCCATAGATCGATAGGAAATGATGAGCCAAAGAGATTGGCATTGGAAGGGATGAAAACGGGTTGAAAAATAGGAAGATATGGGGGTGAACCGGTCACGTCGGTTTGGTCAGACCGAAAACCAAGTGAACCTATCTAGACCGGGTTCACCTGAGGTTGAAGATGACCTGTGTAGTGGCTTGTGGCTCCCACGCGCAAGGCCTTTGGGCTACGCGTGGTGGCGCTTGGGGCACTGTTTGGGGACATGGTCAACATGTGAAATCATCAATTCGATGTAATGAACATTTTGGGATTGATTTCGAGTTGATCGGACATTGTTTCGATATAGTTTGGGATGTCCAAAGGTTTAGGATCGATATAGTTCGGGAAGGCTTATGGCGCGTGTATCGAGGCGCAACATGGACGGTCTGTGAATGGACCTTGATTTCTAAATTGATGCATGCATAATTATTTTATATGTGTTTATAAACATGATTTGAGATGCCTTGAGTGCATATGGTTGTGGTGTTTTAGTATGTACGTATTTTCACGTATTTCGAGGTTTACAGTTTTATATCGTGCCTTTACTTACTGTGTTTTCTATGCTGATTTGATGAATGGTTTTGGATTTGGAAATATGGAATCGGGCATGAGACCTATTTGGTTGGAAACCATCGGATTTGGAGTCCAGTTGATTTAATGAGATATCGGGCTGGAGGCCCATTTGAGTTATATGATCAGGCCGGGGCCCCCGTTGGTTTACGAATTTGGGCTTGAGGCCTAGTTGGTTATGATATCGGGTATGAGGCCCAATTATGGTTTATAAATGTGATTTCGGGTCAGGGACCCCAAATGGATTTGGATTTATGATGGTTTTATGGAAAACCAGAGCATTGCCTTTTGAACGGTTTTGAGATGAATTGTAAAATGGTTTTCCATATACCATCCTCACAAACGGTTGCCCTCCAGACGTCCCGTAGTATCCTGGAGTAGAGGGATTGTCTCCTCCAGACGTCTCGTAGTATCTTGGAGTAGTCACGGGGCATTGCCTGCGAGGGGTCATTGGACGGAGCGACCGCTCCGTATAGTGACTCAGGAGCAGGATTGTCATAGGTTAAAAACTCCCCCCAAGGAGGGTCATTGATCTGCGGGTCATTGACCTGGGTGGAACCTGGGGAGACTTGAGATTTGAGACCCCGAGTAGCACGCGTAGCTTGGAACCATGACGGTGTTGATTATGACATCTGGGATGTCAGGCATCAGGGATGCCGAGGATTGGTTTTCGGCTGAGACCCTCTATAATTCAGGGGATTTAGGACGGGTCCTGTCACGTGACATGTGTATGTGTTATTAGTATTGATGGTATGAGTTAGGATGATGATTATGATGTGGACTTAAGTTGATTATGTGTGATAATGCTTGTTGATTGATTAGTCTCAGACGTCGAGTCAGGGACTCCGAATCTTGAGACTAGTATTATGTATGATTGTGCTTGTGTTGATTAGATGTGAATCTCAGACGTCAAGCCTGAGGCTCCGGCTCTTGAGACTATATTGTGATTACTCGGACGTCGACCTTGGGCTCCGGTTCTCGAGTGAGTGAGTATGTGATGGCCTACCGGTAGTGCCTTTATGATGTGATGATTGATGTTGTGCTTATGTATTGATGATGAGCTGACTATATATGAGTTATGTGATATTGATAAGTATGGATTGAGTGTATGGATTGGCAGTGGTTTCATGTATGATATTTTGATTATGGTGTGTTGATTTTTTATGATTGATGTGCTATTCTTGTAGTGATGGTTTAAAGACTCTTTTGATTTGAAAATTCTTCTCTCGTATTTCAAGATGATAAGCTGGGTTTGTTTTAATCAAAAAGTACGGTTTCAAAATGGTTTTCCTTGTATGCATGCATGGTTTTGGAAAACGGAGGGTAAAGCTGGATGTTTTCAAATTATATTTTTAAATTGTTTCTTTTCGTCCACTCACATGTTTTCTTGGTTTTGTAACCCTACATGTAACGACCCGTCCCAGGAGTCGGGATTAGCGAAGTGATTAGTGACGGATTAGCTGAGTTAATCGGTGGTTAGTTGGTTACTTTTGGACTTTGGGCGTAGAATGACGATTTTTCCCTTGGTTTGGGCAAATCGTTGACTTTTAGTTTGGGCTGTCGATTGGGTATTGACCGATGACTGTGGCGTAGTTCAGGACGTCACGAGTCCGTAGACAGGTGGCACGCCCGATTCCGACATCCGATGAGGAAGTTATGATGTTCGGAAGGTGGAGGGCATTACCGTAATTTGGTGAAACGAAGGGGGAAAAGTTGACTTTTCACACGATAAGGTTTTGACACGATGTCCTGAGTACTATGACAAGCGGCATGCTGTCATCGGACGTCGGATGAATAAGTTGTGGTTCTAGAAAGATGAGGGGTAAAATGGTAATTTGGACATTCGGGGGTATTTTGGTCTTTTTATACCATTGGACTTTGTGCAACCGGCTAAAGACATGTGGACAATGATTATTGGATATTTTGGGGTGTGTCCATAGAGTGAATGACACCTGGTGAGACCCTAGAGGCTTCTGCCTAATTCTACATTGTTTGAGCCAAGTTTAAATGGCTGGTTAGTCGTGCATGGTGGGAAAGGAAAAACAGAGAGCAGAGGTGACTGTGGCCGTGCAATTTGATCAGTTAAAGGGTCTCAATCGCCCGTGGGTTGTGAAGCAAAGTGGGAGAAGAAGGTGAGGGGATCATGGTGGTAACCACGACGGCCCACGATGGTGTGCGACGGTGAAGGAACCATGAAAAACCCGTGTAGCCTTGTTGAAAAACTGAAATTGACAGTCGTGTTTCGATGGGTTTGGCTTGATAAATTTGATGGGAGAAGGTTTCTGGAGGGTCAGAGGTTCGAATGGGCTTGGTTTCGTGACTTATAAAGGAAGGTAAGGACAAAACTCGTTGAGGTTTAACTTGGACTTTGATTATGGTAAATCGAGTTACTTAGCTTATCACTCGTGTTGGTTCATTGGAAACGGTTTCTAGGAACTCCAGGAAGGAGTTAGGATTAAAACTAGAATGGATGGATGGCTGGAACCATGGAGTCGTAAGGGGGGACCGTGACCGATTCGAAGAAAAAAAATTAAAGGTATGATTTCTAGCTTGGTTTTTCTAGTTTGAATTCATGGATCTTTGAGGAACGTTGAAATAGGATTGTAGAATAAATTAGGGAGGAAAACAGACAAAATTGGACAAGTTACACCGGTGAACCGGCCACGCCAGTTCGGTCTGAACCGTGAACCGGTTGGACTGGGTTCACCCAAGGTAGAAGATGAATTTTGCTTGGCGCGTGGCACACAATTAGAGGAAGGTTCCAACATGACTTTTAAAGTATTCGATGTAACGAACATTTTGGCGTTGGTTTCGAGTCGATCGGACATCGTCTCGATAAGTTTTGGGATGTCCGAAGGTTTTAGGGCTCGGTTAAAAATAGTTAAAAATACGGGAAAATTACGGGGCTTTAGTAGAAGCTTACTTAAGTAGTTAGTGACCTCGTTATGGGTTTTGGACAGGTTTGGGAAAGCCGAGGATAGCGAAATGGCCGGGAATGACGTAAGTGCGCGCGTATCGAGGCGACGTCGAAATGGTCTGTGAGTGGACTTTGCTTTCTAACTCTTGATGCATGCATATATGTTTTTATATGTTTTCTATACTCGATTCTATGATTTGATTTATGATTGTGATGGTTTACGGTTTTGCACGTTTTTCGAGGAAATGACGGTATTTCACGTTTTATGAGATTTGGTGGATATTGTGATTTGAACCTGGTTTTAATGAATTCATTTCGGGATTGAAATACAATTTGATTTCAATGAAAGTAAAAAGTATTTCGGAAAGGGTTTTCGGGCTTGAAGCCGAGTTCAAAAAAGTGGTTTTGAGAAACGTGATTTCGGGTTTGTGAATCGGATTTCCTGATGACGATTCGTGATTCGATTCGGGACTTGAAGTGAATTCCGGGTTTGGGTTCGGAATGGTTATTCCAGATGCCGGCTTACGGAATGATGGTTGCGGACTCGGATCTGGAAAGGAGATGGATATGAGATCTGGGTTTGGATTCGGGATCTTGATGAGATTGTGGATTCGAATTCGGATTCGGAAATGGAAAATGGTTTTCAAACGGTTTTGGATTGGATTTGCTGGATCTGGTTATTGGGTTTAAAGACCCAGATTATGTTTGACGGGGGACGGGCCCAGATTGGGTTTAAAGACCCGGATTGAGTTTAAAGACTCGGGAGTTTAAAGACTCGGATATTGATATTTCCCCCGTAGGCCTGTTGAGTTTAAAGACTCGGGAGTTTAAAGACTCGGATAGATCCAGCAGGTTCGATGGATGGAAAGGTGGTTCAAGTGAATGATGATAACGGTTTTCAAGGATGGTTTTTCGTTGGTTATAATGGTTTTCGATGGTGAGGCCCGGGATTTGAGAAAAAAGGAAAATGTGTTTGGTTTTCATACATGGTTTTATGACATGAAATTAATATGCATGCATTGGTTTTGAAACGGAGAGTATAAATGTCATTATTTTATGAAATGTTTTTAAACTTAAACTTTATTTTTGTCCACTCACAGTCTTTTCGTGTTTTCGATACCCTCCAGGTTGTTGCGGTGCGGGCTGTTAGTCGAGAGAGACGGAGACATCACACGTACGATCCACAGTAGACTTTGCGCATTCTGGGAAGTTCAGAAGCTTTTGGGCGGTCGGATCGAGAATCCCTTGTCTGACTTTCGTGTCACATGAAGGTTGGACGTCAGTTTAGCTTTCGTGTCATGCGTAAGTTAAACGGGATCAGGATTTAGCCCTTAATCCCAGGGGATTAAGGGTGGGTCCTGACACTACAGGGACGTTGCACGGGAATACAGGCTCTGAAAGCGGAGGAATGAACTATAGAAACATATGTGTATCCCTTGTCTGACAAGGTTTTTGTTAGACGGGAGCAGGGCCCAAGTGTTAACTCTTGTGTTTTCGGGTGGGGTCCTGTCACTGTAGGTCATGGTTCAATGTTAAAAAATTTATGGTTTTGGGGCGATTTTTTGCAAATTTCAACCACTTTTGGCCAAAATCAGACTTTGATTTAGTTGGGAAGTTTTTTTTACTTGTTGCACTTGTTCTTTGAGTATAGGTGTTGACCCTCAATTAAAAAAAAATTGGTCCCTATATTGTTGCCAGGTCACTAGGAGTTGTGGCGAAGCAGCGGCACATTAGACCACCTATTGGTAATCCTAAGTATATAGAAGTTTCTCTTAGATTTCTTTTAGACATTTCGAGATTGTCGAACTGACATAATTTGGTCAAATCTGATCTGTTCGATCGGAGATTAGCAAGTTGTTGGATCATCACCATATGTTAGTATGTTAATCCTCATGCCTCTAGGATTGTATACAAGTTGAAAGATCTAGAATCAAAGGTTCAAAAATTTATGATTCTAGTGTTTAAGTTTTTAATCATTGATTGATTGCACAATCAAACCAATTCGATTGTTGGACATACATTGGAGTGAATTTGACTTGTTAAATCACGATCGAGGGCATGTGGGAACCTATGAGAGTTAGAGTCCCAGTTCTAAGGTTTGGTAACGTTGTTTATTATTCTTGGTTCTCACTTTTATTAGGCACTGCAACTCAGGGGGCTACAGAGGACCTGACACGACCCATCCCAATCCCCCCGGGATTACCACGGGATGTGCCATACTCCCGTCTGACACGAAGTGTCAGACAAGGGATCAGGCACGGACCCAGAGCCTTTTTGGGTGGGCTCCAGCCCACCTCAAATGTAAAAAAATATGAAAAATTCAAAAGATTTTTTTACTAAATTTCTAGTAAATGCTATTTTACTAAACTAATTGGTTATAAATTAGCCATATTATATTCTTAATTATAGATTCAACCCACCTCTATTTTCAATCCTGGGTTCATGCCTGCAAGGGATAATTCAAAACCTTCCGCCCGACCGGGCTTCCAAAACGCGCCAGGATCAGTGGAGGAGGAGTGTGATGTCTCGGTCTCTGCTACACCCCGCATCCGTGATCAACCTGAAGGGCATTAAAAAATATCAAAAGTTGTGAGTGGACGAAAATAAATAGTTTAATAAAAACTCATTTATCTCAAAAAGACCTTTATGTCCTTCACTAAAAAGCATGCATGCATTCGAAAACCATTTACCAAACCATTTATTCAAATAACCATTATTAGGGTCTCAGCCCAAATTCCGTAAATCCAAGTCATACGTGGGAACTCAGCCCAAAACCATAGAATACCGAAAACTGTAAATCCAGATCCAAATGGGCCACTGCCCAAATCCATAAAACACAAAAATATCATTTCTGAAATCCAATAATTCATGTTTACCATTTACCATATAACCAATCCTGTCACGGTTTCCAAAACTACGCGTGCTACTCGGGGTCTCAAATCCCAAGTCTCCCCAGGGTCCACCCAGGTCAATGTCCGCAGATCAATGACCCTCCCTAGGGGTTATAATCCTTAAATGCCTTCTTGAGAGTAAGGTACCCCACGTGGGCGACTCCACTCAGTTAGTGCTCCGTAACTACTCCAGGGTCCACCTAGGCCAACGACCCTCCCCGGAGAAGACAATCCATAAATAAAATATATGAAAAACCATTTTGTAATCATTCTCAAAACCTTTCAAATCTTTCAAAGGGTTCATGCCCAGTTTCCCATAAAACCTTCATGAATCCAGAAATCCATTTATGGGTCCTCGACCTGAAATCACGTTCATAAAACACAATTGGGCCTCATGCCCAATTTCGTAAACCAACTGGGCCCCGGGCCCGATCCTGTAAACCAAATGGGCCTCTGGCCCGATGCCTTATTAAATTAAATGGACTTCAAGTCCGAGAGTTCGTAAATCAAATGGGTCCCATGCCCGATTCCATATTTCCAAATCCGAAATCAATCCATCAATACACGAACCAATTGAGCCCTTGGCCCGATAATGTAACTAAAATGGACTTCAAGTCTGAGGGTTTCCAAAACAAATGGGTCTCATGCCGGAGTTTACCTTTTCAAACCCAAAACCATTTCATCAAACTGTCACCGAAACCACAGTTTAGAAATCATATATATAAACATATAAAAATTTATGCATGCATCACAGTTTAGAAATCAAGGTCCACTCACAGACCATCCTACGATGCCACCTTGATATGCGTGATATAAGCCTCCCTGGGCTAATCACTGTCATCGGGACTCTCAAACCTGTCCAAATCATACTAGAGGGTTACTAACTACCTCATTAACCTCTCATTGAAACCCCATAATTTTCTCGAATTTTTAAACATTTTTAAACTCAATCCTAAACCTTCGGACACCCTGAAATATATCGAAACGATGTCTGATCGACATGAAACCAGTCCCAAAATGTTCGTTACATCGAAAGGATGATTTCATATGTTGAACACTTGTCCCAAAAAAGTCCAACGCACCCCCACGCGCTGCCGCAAGCGGCTGCGAGTGAAACCCACGCGCGATGAACAGTGTCATCGTCTACCTCGAGTAGACCGGGTTCTCCTGGTTTTTCGGTTCGACCGGACTGGTGAACTGTCGAGGACGGTTCTCCAAACTCCGGCCACCAAAATCATCCCCGTTTCTTCCTAATTGATCGTCTAATCCCTAGCAGCATCCCTATGAACTTAAAACTAAGAAAAACCAAATGTAAACTCACCTCCAATGATGAACAGTGAGCTCGACCTTCAAGCTCTGTTTCTAGTCCTTCCAGTCATCCTCTTCCTTCGAAATCGATTCCCACATAGTCACCTTAGTCCCTAGGTCGTGTTAGAATCAATCAAAACCCAAAACAAACGTCAAAACCAAGCTTACAAATTTTGGGTCCAACACGGGTTACGGGCTTTACCTCCATCGTGGGTCCCCGCCTTGTTCCGTCGTCCATCAGTCCCTCCATTCTCAGTCCTTCACTCACGGTCTCTCAATGCTCACAGAGGATGATAAGGTAGTAAGGTGGTGTGTCCCTGTGTGTTTGTTTAGGAAGAATGGTGGTGCACGGTTTGAAGAATAAAAAATGAAGTTTGATCGTGATGATGATGGTTCAGATGAGATGGAATGAATGGTGAGGATGGGAGGATTGGGAGAGATGGACGGCAGGATGTGAGAGATGAGAGATGTGGGAATTATAAAATAATCAAAATAATAATATTTTAGTATAAAACCATCCAATCATGTTTGAGATCCACAAATTGGGGTTAAGAACCAATGGGATGAGTGACACTTGTCACTAATCTATTGGGCCTGAAACAAATATCTGGGCCCACATGATGACACGAACCACCCCCAATCCCCCGGGATTAAGGGCTAAGTCATGCTCCTGTCTAACTCACGTGCAACACAAAGGCTAAAGGCCCGTTCAACCCCCACGGAACACGCAAGCCAGACAAGGGATACCAGGCCAATGTACCAAAAATACATTCTGATGTCCTAGAGTGCGCAGAACTTACTATGGATCGCGTGTATGATGTCTCCGTCTCTTTCTCACAACAGCTCGCACCACATCAAACCTGGAAGGTATCGAAAAATAAAAAGACTGTGAGTGAAAAAAATAAATAATAAGTTCATAAAACATTTCTAGCAAAGACAATTATACCCTCCACGTAAAACCAATGCATGTATTCGAAACCCATTTCTTAAGTCCATTTCATTTTCAAGAGAACAGAAAACCGTTTACGAAAAGCCAGAAATCATTCCCTTTTCTCAAATCCAGGGCCTCAGCCCCAAACCATAAATCAACATCAAAATATGGGAACTCAACCCAAAAGCATAAATCAACATCAAAGTACGGGAATTCAGCCCAAAAGCATAAATCAACATCAAAGTACGGTAACTCAGCCCAAAAATCCGCATATCCAAAACGTCCGAGCCATTGCCCAAAACATCTGAAAACCACAAGAAAATCAATAGAAAATCAAATCAATCAATCTGCTGGATCTCAAGCACCGAGTCTTTAAACTCAAAACACATGTGCATCAGGTCTGCCCGGGATATCAACGAGTCTTTAAACTCAAAACCACATACCAGGCCTTCCAACGAGTCTTTAAACTCAAAACAACATATCAGGCCTTCTCGGGATATCAACGAGTCCTTAAACTCAAAACACAATCAACAGGCCTCGGGGGATATTATCAATCAAGGGCTCTCCCCCATCATCAATCAATCGGGTCTTTAAACCCAAAACCAGATCCAGCAATAACAACCATGTCTTTAAACCCAAAACCAATAACAACGGGTCTTTAAACCCAAAATCAATAGCAACGGGTCTTTAAACCCAAAATGAAGCCAAAATCATAGGAACTCGAGTCCAAAACTGATAGGACCCGTCCCAATCCTCCTAGGATTAATGCGGGACGACCCTGCTCCCGTCTGACACGAAGTGTCAGACAAGGAATATTTCCGACCTTTACCCTCTCGGGCTATCAGAGTACGCCATGATTCGGAGGAGGTATGTGATATCTCCGTTTCTGCTACAGTCCACATCCACTGTCAACTTGAAGGGCAGTCAAAACATTAAAAGCTGTGAGTGAACAAAACAAGAGTTTATAAAAATAATTTATCGAAAGACATTTGTACCCTTCACTAAAAGCATGCATGCATTCGAAAATCGTTTATCCGAAAGAACCATAACTGGGAACTAAGCCCAAAATCATAATGAAAGAATCATAAAGAATCAACTATACGGGCCACTGCCCAGATCCATGTGGGACTCAGCCCAAAACCACAATGAAACAACGTACACGGGCCACTGCCCAAAACCTGTGCATAACACATATCATATCTCATAACCATATGTCATATACATCATATATACATATAATTCACATAACCAATCCTGTCACGGTTTCCAAAGCTACGCGCGTGCTACCCGGGGTCTCAAACCCAAGTCTCTCAGAGTCCAAGGTCAATATTCCTAGACCAATGACCCGTCCTGAGGTTACGATCCATACCTTCCTGAGAGTAAGGAACCCAACTGGGGGGCGACTCCACTCAGTCGGTGCTCCGTGACTACTCCAGGATCCACCCAGGCCAACGACCCTCCCCAGAGGAGATAATAGAAGTAAAGGAAGGTATACGAACATATATATACATAACATAAATATTCATGCCCGATCCCCCTGAACCGTCATGATCTATAGCATCCATGCTATTCATATATATATATATATATATATATATATACACACAAAACATCCTCCATGCCCGGTTCCCATAAACTGTCATGTACCACAATAACCTTTCCAGGGTTCATGCCGGTTCTCATAAACCGTCATGAACTTGGAAATCCATCTAGGGTCCCTGACCCGAAATCATAACCGTAAAGTAACTGGGTCTCGTGCCCGAACATATGACATCAGCTGAGCCTCGTGTCTGATATCTAAGGGTCAGTCACGACTCCAATCGTAGTGATGCGTGCAACCATCCATCCAGGACCGCCCTCAATCCTGGTATGTCACCGTGAACGTATCAACCGACGCGACCCCCACAAGATCATGGTGCACCCATCACCGATCGATATCCTGAACCGTCAGCACTCTGAAGTCGAGCCTCCATCGGCTACCCAACCACAGATCGTGCATCGTGGCCTCTCCGGAAGAAACACATCCCAATCCGGAGGTGAGCGTCGTATCGTCTATCACCGTGCACATAGCACCTGTCGCGACCATGATTTAGACCCGTAGGTCATCAATAGTGTCATATGCCAGAGACCAAACCAAATAGGTCTCATACCCGAGTTTATCCTTTTGGAAATCCAAACATTTAAGCCATCAAAGAAATACAGACCCGTATAGGCACCATATAAGGCCAAAACCTCGAAATACGTGCCTATACGTAACCACAACCAAAATACACTCATGGCATCACCAAACATGTATTAAAATATATAATAAACATTTATGCATGCAACAATTTAGAAAATAAGGTTCACTCACAGACCGTCCGAGCTGCCGCCTCGATATGCGTGCCATACGGCTCTCCTGAGCCAATCATCATCACCGGGACTCCCAAACCTGTCCAAATTGTAATAGAAGGTTACTAACTACTTAATTAACATCCCACTAAAGCCCCGTAATTTTCTGGAATTTTTAACTATTTTTAATCCCGATCCGAAACCTTCCGATGCCCTGAACATTATCAAAACGGTGTCCGATCGACATGAAACCAGTCCCAAAATGTTCGTTACATCGAATAGATGATTTCACATGTTGGAACCACCCTCAAATTCCCCCTCACGCGCTTGTACGTGCCCTAAGGATGGCCTGCGAGTGGGCCTCACGCGCTCGGCTACTGTAGACCGTCTTCTTCCTCTAGCCGGTTCAGACCGGTTGGTTCGGTCTATTTTCTGCAACTGGACCGGCGTGACCGGTCCATGCCCCTACAACCCTCATTCTGGTCCGTTTTCAACTTAATTCGATCCTAACCTTCCTAACTTGATCCTAGGAATCTAACCCAATGAACCAAAGCCCTTAAAACCCTCTAAACCCGACCGGTTCAATATTTCTTCCACGGTTCAAGTTCTCCAAAACTCACCCATGGCTTCACAGCAGTCCAAAGCTTCCCAAAACCATCCTATTACGACCCTAACAACTCATAAGCCCCTCCTAATCATCTAGAATCAACCATAACAACAAAATCACAATAATGGATCAAAAAACCAAAACCGAGCCATACCTTTCGGGTTTCTCCTTCACGCTGTCGTTCAAGGTGGTTCTGACCGTCCAGCAGCCGTCCTCAGTCTCTCACAACACTCTCTGGTTTCTCAGGCATGCTCATCTGGGGTTGGGTTGGGTTGGTTTGGTGAGAATGAGATCGGGTATGTGTTTTGGTGAAGAAGAAAATGAATGATCGATGTAATGGGGAGATGCATGAAGGGAAAATGGTGTCCATTGGATGGGTGACACTTTTCACTCATCCATTGGGCCTTGGGACAAATATCTGGGCCCATTAAATGCCAAAAGTTAGGTTGTTTCGTAAAACGTGCAATAGTTCCCCGAAACTTCCTTGAACCGTAACTTCGCTATCGAACGTCCGAATTTGACATGCCACCTGTCTATGGATTCGTATCATCTCGATCTACGTAACGGTTCTCAGCCCTCGGTCATCGGACCTCCCGGTCCAAAAGTCAACATTTTGCCCCTTTTAACCAAAATTACCAAATTGCCCTTAAACTTCCGAACGTCATAACTTCTTCCTCGAACGTCAAAATTGAACGTGCCACCTGTCTATGAACTCGCGACATCCTGAACTACGTCACGGTCATCGGTCAAAATATGTTTGACCGCCAAAATGAAAAGTCAACATTTTACCCACGCCCAAGGGCAAAACGGTCATTTTGCATCGTTCATCCGATTTCGCCCAACTAATCACCAATTAAGCTCACTAATCGTGATTAGTCACTAATTTAATCCCGGATTTTAGGACTGGTCGTTACAAAAACCACATACAAAATCATCATTGGAAATCTCGATTCAAATCCCGAAATCACAAAAACGGGGCCTCATGCCCAAAAGAACTGTCCGAAATCCATTTAAAAATCCTTGAAATCAAATCATAATTCAAATCCCAAAATGAAATCATCGAAATCATATCAAATCACAACTCTGGACAGAATCTCGTAAAACATGCAAATACCTAAAATATCTTGAATTAAGTGCAAATCATAAATCGTAGGTATCATAATCATAATTATAGCAATCACGTATAGAAAACATATAAAAACATTTATGCATGCATCATAAGTTATAAAGTAAAGTCCACTCACATACCGTTTACGTCGATGCCTCAATACGCGTGCACTTATGCTTTCCCGACTAATTCACTATCACCGGCTTTCTCGAACCTGTCTAAATCTCATAATAAGGTCACTAACTACTTCATAATGCTTCTACTAAAGGCCCGTAATTTTCCCAAATTTTTAACTATTTTTAACCTAGCCTTTAAATGTCAGGACCCGACCCTCCTCGGTCAGGACCCGACTCATCTAGCACCATATTGTTCGTTTTGGGCCTCGCCCTTACGGTTTTGTTTTCGGGAGCGCATGGTGCAACTTCCCAGGGGGTCACCCATCAGGGAATTGCACCAGCCTCAACTCGCTTAACTTTGGGGTTCCAATCCCCCCCAAAGCCACTTGAGCTCCCAAAAGGCCTAGTGCTAGATAGGTGTGTGCCTACACCTTTAAGGCACACCACCATCCTCTCCCAGACCATTCCCCCTCCCAGGAATGTGGGACTGTTCACCATTCCCTCCAGGACACGGGTCTTACAATCCACCTCTCTTAGGGCCTAGCGTCCTCACTGGCACACTTCCCAGTCGGGGTCTAGCTCTGATACCAAATTGTCAGGACCCGACCCTCCTCGGTCAGGTCCCGACTCATCTAGCACCATATTGTCCGCTTTCTCACAGTTTTTTTTTTCGGAAGCTCGTGGTGCAACTTCCCAGGGGGTCACCCATCAGGGAATTGCACCAGCCTCAACTCGCTTAACTTTGGGGTTCCAATCCCCCCCAAAGCCACTTGAGCTCCCAAAATGCCTAGTGCTAGATAGGTGTGTGCCTACACCTTTACGACACACCACCATCCTCTCCCAGACCATTTCCCCTCGCAGAAATGTGGGACTGTTCACCGTTCCTTCCAGGACACGGGTCTTACATTAAACCTTCGGACATCCCGAAACATATCGAAACGATGTCCGATTGACTCGAAACCAGTCCCAAAATGTTCGTTACATCGAATACTTTAAAATTCGTGTTGAAACCTTCCTCAAAAGATGTGCCATACGCCCACACGAATCGGCTACTATTCATCTTCAACCTCAGTCAAGCCCGGTCTGTATCGGTTCGAACCAGCCCGGTCCAGCCGAACCGGCGAGGATGGTTCAACCCTTTAAATTGTCCATTTTTTTATCCATTTTCAATTCTGTTCAATCCTATAGCTACGTCTGCTCACATTCTATTGATTTACAACCTTAAAACTTGAAATTCAAGCCTTAACCTTACCTCTCTGATCGAGTAAAAACCTTCGACTTTCCTCCCTTTGTATTCTCATGACTCCAGCCACCACAAGCCTTACTTCCAAGCCTAATCGCCTCACCTGAACCTCCAGAACAACATCCCTTCATCAAGATCAATCAACAAACACTAAATCATCATGTACCATTTTTGAAGCACAAGTCCTTACGATGTCGGTTTCACGGCCACCGTCCATGGCGGGCCTCGCTTTTAGGCCTGATCGACTCGTTTGCACTGCAGGAACAACATCCACTTAATCATTTGATCCTTAACCCTTTAAATCAAACTTCACCACTTCAAAACTCAAACAGGGGACTCACGGTTACACAGTGTTTCTTACCTCATCTCGTCGTCGTGGACCGTCGTGCCACCACCATCATCCTCGTCTCACCCTCCCCTTCCAATTTCTATTCACAAACCATCAGCAAAGGATCGCTTTGGAGGGTGATTAGGTTGATTTTTTCTCTCACGGGTTCACTAGTTCTGTTTTTCGCTCCCTAAAACCGTGCTAAACCATGGAAACTTATTTAAAACAAACGTGTGAGGCGGCTTGTGCAAGGTTCCACAACCATCCAGAGAAGGACATGTGTCCAAAATCTGGTGGACACAATATCCAAAGTAGCCAAGTGTCCTAATTTCACTGGGCACATATCCCAATGCAACAAATTACCAAAATGCCTTTGCCTTAAAAAAATATCATTTTTCCCTTAATACTTTTAGACCAAAACCCGAGTCGTCTGAAGTCCGTTAACAGCGTGCCGCCTGTCGTTGTACTCAGGGAATCGAGACCTACCTAACGGTCCTCGAAATACATAAAAAACACATGTCGTATAAAAAGTCAACAATTTGCCCATTTTATAACCAAATTACCAAGATACCCCCAAACTTCCGAACCTCATAACTTTTTCCTCGAATGTCAAAATCGGACGTGCCACCTGTCTAAGGACTCGTGACGTCCCGAACTATGTCACGGTCATCGGCCAAAGTCCGTTTGACCGCCCGAATCAAGAGTCAACATTTCGCCCATTTTAGGGGTAAAACCGTCATTTCGCACCGTCCGTCTGAAATCACCCAACTAATCACCGATTGCCGTTACTAATCCGTCATTAACTACTAATCTAATCTCGATTTATGGGACGGATCGTTACACATGAGGACAATTGTAATCTGTCTCGTAATTCGTGCAATAATTTTCCCGAACTTTCGTGAACCATAACTTTCCCGTCGAACGTCCGATTTCGACGTGCCGCCTGTTTACTGACTCGTGACATCTCGATCTACGTCACGGTCATCGGTCCTCGTACGTTTGACTCACCGATTCAAAAGTCAAATTTTTATCCAAATTCAAGGGCAAAACAGTCATTTTACACCGTCCGTTCGATTTCGCTCAACTAAACACCGATTAATCTCACTAATCCTTCATTAGTCACTCTAATCCCGGAATTCGGGACAGGCCGTTATAAGACCCTAAGCTTGGAGTTTGGCTTGCTTGGGCTTTCAATGAGTAGGTTTTGTCTTTTAAATTAAAATACATACATGAGTATACATTCTATTGTTTTAGTATTGATTGTGCATTTTTGGAAATTTAAGGTGATCTATCCTAATAGTTAATTGCTAGTTATGAGACCAGGGATCTATGGATAATCGTTTTAATGATTTTTTACGAATTATACATTTATTGAATTGCTCATCAATTATGCAGTTATGAAATTACGGATAATTATGTTTAATTATTGATCGTTGTCATAGAATATATAAATTGGGCTTGGGTTTGTGTTATGGATTTTGGGCTTAGGCCTGGGAGAATGATTTTATGGATTCTGGTTTATACATTTTATGTTGAGACTTGAGGTTATATTTGGACTTAGGCCCAGGTTTGAGTTTTAGGGTTTCGGCCTAGGATGATGAATCGGGCTTAGACCCTAGTACGAGGGTTGGTGAGAGTTTATCGACGAGGTTTGTTATCAAGGATTCCATTATACGCTCGGAATGATGCGAGGTACATTATGAACGATTCCATCATTTTCTCATAATGATGTGAGCGATTTCATGGGGTATTCCATCATACACTTGGCATGATATGAGGTATGTTATGAAGGATTTCATTATACGTTCAATAGGATATGAGGTATGTTATGGAGGATTCCCTACTGAGGTATGTTGTGGAGGATTCCATTATACGCTTGAAAGAATGTGTGGTATTTATGAAGGATTCCATTATACGCTCCGTAGGATATGAGGTATGGAGAATTCCATCATACACTCGGCAGGATATGAGGTGTGTTATGAAAGATTCCATCATACGCTCGACATGATGTGAGGTATGTCAATAAGGATTCCCTTATGCACTCGGGATGGTGTGAGTTATGTCAGGGATGATCCTTTCATATGCTTGGTGAAGTATATTAGGGAGAATTCTCTTATACACTCAGAATGGCATGAGCTATATCATGAGGATTTCCTCATATGCTCGGTGAGATATGTCAATGAGGATTCCCTTATACACCGAGCATGGTGTGAGGTGTGAGATATGTCAAGGATAATGTAACGCCCCGGAAATTCGAGGATTTTAGTATTGTAAATTAATGAATGAATTGACGTTTTTACACCTGTGAATTGTATTGCCAAATTGTTGAATTTTTGATCGATGGGTCAAATGGACTTTGACCGATGATCGTGATGTAGTTCGGGACGTCACGAGTCCATAGACAGGTGGCACGTCCAATTCGGACAATCAGGGAAAAAGTTGTGACTATCGGAAGTTCAGGGGCATTACCGTAATTTGGACGATAGGGGCAAAAATGTTGACTTTTCGTTTGAGAACTAATTTTCACACGACTCAAGGACCGTTAGGTAGGTCTCGATGCCCTGAGTCCGTTGACAGGCGGCACGCCTAAATCGGACTTCGTACGGAAGAGTTATGGTCTGAAACGTGAAATCGGGAAGTTTGCGTCTCGGTAATCGTATCGATTATTTTATTCTGAATTAAAGGTTGGAGGACACTTGGATGAGTGACAAGTGTCACTCATCCATTGGCTAGATTGGATCAAACTCCTCTAAGTGATTAAATAGAAATTAAAACTACCTTTTGATCTCAGCCATTCATCAAAAAGTTCCCAGATTACATCTCAACCCTTAATCTTATTCCCAAGATTAAATCTGGACCGTCCATTTCATTTTATCAGATTCCCTCCATACTATATATGTTTTCCTACCCGACACACATATACTACCCATTCGACCAACACACCTGCGTATCACCCGTTCTCTGTGTCCGTGTGTGAAGGACTCGCTGGTGAGGCTGAGAGACGGCGGTGATCACGGTGGCTGACGGCGGCGAGGTAGGTGGTTCTTAACCCGAAACGGTTTTGAAAACTCAGAAATGGAAGCTTGTTGTTCAGCGTTTATTTTTTATTCCTATTTATTCTATTCACTTCTATGGATTGATAGGAACCTTTAGGACTTGATTTCGTGATCTGAGGTGACCTGAACGGAGGTTAAACGGCGACGGGAAATCCAGCTTCTGTTCATCGAGGTAAGCCTCTGATCCAGGGCTTGTTTGATGATTTTAATTAGATTGAACTCTTACTGGGATTGAGACGAGCATTTAGGAAGAAATTAGAGATAAAATGGTCAAGAAATGAAGGATTGGTGACCGGGTCAGATTGCGGGTCTGCACGACCCAGTTTCAGAGAAACGGGTCGACCCGTCGCGATGTTGATGGTGATGACGTGGCACACTGTCAGACCTGTCAGGTGACGTGGACCACTCATCAGCCGACATGTGTCACATGTCAGTGCACAGTCAGCACTGACATGTCAGTGACGTGGCCCAATCGGGTGCTGCCACGTGTCACTGACATGTCAGTGACGTGGACCAGTGCCGTGCTGACACGTGGCACTGACAGAGCAGTGACGTGGACCAATCATATGTTGACACGTGGCACCTGTCAGAGTCTGACATGTCAGACCTGACAGCGGTCAGATGACGTCATGCTGACGTCAACAAGAACTGTTCCTGCGTTGACCGGCGCGTGGGGGCGCATGTGAACAGTGTTTTTGGTGGGACCACCACTATTCTTTAGGTTTCGACGATCTGGATCCAATGGCGGTGGTTTCGGGTCGATCGGAGATCGTTAAGTTGGTCAAAATGAGGTTTATTACCTCGGGAAGTGCGTTTGGGCGGCTTTTCCGGGCCGGTTTCAGTCTAGGGTTTCATGGTTGAATGTTAGGGGCTTATATTGACCTTTACGTATACTTTGGACATGACAGGGTTTGTACAATAGTACCAGGACGAGGGTATACGTTCGGTTTTCAACAGGATTGTACTGTGAGTGAGCCCGATTTCATTAAACCCTTGCATGCATAAATGTTTTCTGATTTACTTATATATTCACATGCTGGAATCAAGAAACGGTTTTGATGATATTGAAATTATGGTTATGGCATGTTTCACGGTATTTGGGTTTGAGACCCGTCTGATGAAACTTAAAGATTGGTTTTGGATTTGATCTATATATATATGTTTTGCATGTGGATATCGATAAAATGTATTTGGTACTGCACTATATAGATCCACTTTTGCGATACTGTCTCCTCCGGATGTGGTACTCCGGAGCGGTCACGGCGCATTGCCTGCGAGGGGTCATTCTATGGAGGAACCGGACCGTAAAATGACTCAGGAGCAGGATTGCTATAATTTGACGTCTGGGACGTCGAGCGTCTGGGACGCTAGGCATCGGGGATGCCGTACCCGGACGGGGTTCGGAGATTGGATTCGGGATTGAGACCCCGAGTTGGTTGGCACGCGTAACCTTGAGACTGTGACCTTATTGGACGTCAGACATCTGAGATGTTAGGTTCGGAATGTATAGTGCAGTGGCTAAAATTATGTTTATGGTTTTATTACATGCCTTATGGTTCATATTATATGGTTTTTGGTTTTAAATTCTGATGCATGCATGTTTGGAAAACGGAGGGGTAAATTATATGTTTTACTTATTAAACGGTTTTATAAACTTTGAGTTTCGGCCCACTCACCCTTAATGTTTTGAAAACCCCTCCAGGCTGTGCTACTGAGGTAGAGGAGGATCCTGAGGCTGAGGCATAGATCTACTTCTGCGTACCTGAACCCCTGTTGGGTGGTTTACCCGCAAGTTTATTTTATAGTAGTGCTCGCAATTTGTACTTTTGAACTTTATCTCTTGTCTGACATCTGTTTATTTCGGATTTGATGTATAACTTTAATTTGGTTATTTATGCATTTGAACTTTTGAGGTTAAATTTGGAATGTTAGTTTGGGTGTTAGACGGGAGCAGGGCACGTCCCCTTGTGGTCCCCGGGGGATCGGGGCGGGTCCTGTCAGATGATTCCCTCATATGCTCAGTGATGTATGTCAGAGAGAATTCCCTCATACACTCAAAATAACCTGAGCTATGGCATGTACAATTCCATCATAGATGCGGTAAGGTATGTGATATGGCTTGGGATAACGGTTATGACCAAGACATCTAAGTAAGATTCGGGATGATAGCTATGACCAAGGTATCATGCTACGGCTCTCAAGATAAGAGCTTCAGTTAGGTTACTGATATGGTGAGTATAGGTTCATGTAAAGGTAGTGTAGGTTCCATTAAGGTAAATCAATTGGATTCTGGGAAGTAGGACTTACTTATATATGAGAATCTTGTTGCGTTTTAAATTTGACAACAAGGCGGGGTCATATCATTTATTACTATTATTTTATGTTATCTACTATACCACGCTCGATGGTTTATGATAAGAAGACTGAGGGTTTTGCAGGCTAAGTTAAGTTTATGATGATTGTCATGGGCTTGGTTGAGATCGAAACACCTAAGAGCGAGTACTTGTTACCGTGGTATGTGGTTGGTGTGGGTAGTGACCCAAATTAACTAGCTGTAGTTGGATCGTAATAGTGCGACATTTCAGTTATTTAATACCATTTTGAGAGACGAAGATGTTGATATTTTACTTGCTAAGGAAGTCTTCAGAGATAGCTCTAATTTCACTAGACAAGGTTTAAGTTGTTAAGAGTTGTTATGGGGCATCATTATGGTCATCAATCAATGACTATGCTCTTGAAATTTTATTTGGACTGTTTGGATTGTTAAAATAGTATTATCTATATTTGTAATGGAGGGTATTATGGTAAGTATGGTACCAGAAGGTGAGTTTGTCATTATTTTCCTTATTATTGTTGTTATCATCACTTTGTTAGCTTAGTTATGCTTTGATATGGTTTAATATCTACTAATAGTTCTTGGTTTATACCCTTCAGGCCGTAACTGGACGAGGCATCGAGACTAGGAGGAGGCATCATCTCCTATTGTATTATCGGTGTAGAATTTTCGTTGAAATTGTAAATGTAATTCAACCTAGTGTGCTTTGGACTGTTTAGATTATAATTTAGTTTTGAATCCTTCATCTGATAAGTGGAAGATGGTTTGGCCAAATTATACGGGAGATTCTACAGGATTTTCGGTAGAATTTTAGATTGGTGAGGGTATTTCATAAATTATTTTGAGGTTTTAAGTATGGTCAGACAGAAGTATAACTTCTCACATATTTCAAGCGGAAATTCGGGAGGGGTCCTATCAAGATGTGCATGCAATCAAAAACCAATAAACCTGGGGACCTTGGGATCAAAGAATATGAGATCTTGATTGGATCAAGGAATTTCAAGTCCTAAACTATTTGGGGATTGGATTAATTCGATTAACTTCTATAATCAGTCTCTAATTGTAATCAATTTCTTGATTTTAGGCATTCATCATATTTTCAACAAGATTGGACAATAATTTCAGAGCTTTAATTGGCAGAAATTAGCTAAGAAAGCAAAAATAAAATATTGGAAAGAAGATATTGGGCTTGGGACTCTTTTTGGGTTTCAAGCATTTAGAAGCCATAAAGAGTTAAATGGTCCCTCCGTGAGTCCTTGGTCTACAATTAGCTGCTTGAGTTTCAAAGCCCAATATAGTATCAAGTCTCAACTGTTAAATTCTTCTCTCGCTGGGGTTATCTGAGCAATTAGCGCGGTCGTTGGTTCCCTGCGTCGCCGTCGAGACCTCGAGCCCGCTGTTGAGTCTCCTTGTTCACACCAGCTGGTAAGTTTCAGATTCCGTACTAATTTTTCAATTTCGATGATTTACATTGATATTTTCTGTTGTGCAAATTCTCATATGGGTATTTGGTTGATGGGTTCCTTTCTTGTCCTTGCACTTTAAAGTGACGCTTTTGGTTGATTTAGCCACATTACAGATGCACAAGAGTCCGTTGCAGGAGCCCAGAACGCGAATTGGATTGCTATAATGCATGAGAGGATGATTGAGTTCGACGGCGTCGTGTAGGGAATCGATATTGACATAATAGAGATCAGAGTCCTTTCTGAGAATCAAACTACCTCTGTGGATTTCTGAAGGTGGGGGTGCTGTGTTCTCGGACTATTTCGGGTATGGGTTTTTTATGTTTTTTAATGTTTTTATTCTGAATTGAGTATTGGGTTCATAAATTTTTCTATGGGTTTTGTGAATTGAATTATGAGTTCGTGAATTTTTCTATGGGGTTTGTGAATTGAATTGTGGGTTCATGAATTGGCCTTCACGTTTGAATTTTGGGGATGAATTTTCTGTTTTTTTTGTTACACTTTCGGAAGGAGAAGAACCAAGGAGCAATCAGACCCTTCCTTATTTAGGTTCTTTCGGAGATTGTGAAAGTTGAATCTGTTCCTTTCGGTTTGTTCAGAATTTTATTCTCATTGAGTAATTAGTAAGCATGAATCATCACATGCGATTGGGATAAACACGGAAATTTACTTCTCTTTTTTTGGGGGGGGTCAAATGGGAACTGAACCGGCTGTATTTTACTTGATTTCTGTATAATCCTATCTGTTATCTTACCAATTTGATGTGTTTGTATGGTGACTTTTGAAATTCTGTGGTGATATTTTGCCTATTTTCCATTCAAACTAATTTGGCTAAATTATAATCACTTCAACTTAGTGGTTAGATTTAGGTGATATGGAGAATGGAAAAAATATATAGTTTGAAATTAAATTTTAAAGCGAGCAAATATAAATATATATATAATAATAATTTGAAGGAAAAAAAAATATTAGATGTTAGATTTAGGTGATATTGAGAAAGGAAAAAATATGTAGTTTGAAATTAAATTTTAAAGCGAGCAAGCATAAATATATATAATTAATTTGTAGAAAAGAAAAAAAGACAATCTCCAGAGGTGATTCATCATTTAATTCATTCATTCCTATGCAAATATAAGTATTCATTTCAATTGGAATTTGGTTATTTACCATGTACGAGGATCCCCGCTAAGAATCCATGTCATATGTATATATAGAATAGAAGGATTAATACAACCCATCCTCGAATTTCAATTCCAAATATTCCAGTCTCCAGTGAGTGAGTCTTTGACTATCCATTATCATCGATCACTTTATTATTCGATATTTATTTTTTCTGCTAATTAAACATTGATTAGAATTTTGAAAAAAAATTCGTTCAGTTTGAATTCTACTGTTTGATGATCATTATGTAAAGCATGTGGATATGTTTATGACTCTGTTATGTCATGCATAAGAATGGGCTATTTATACATATCTTTGAATGTGCATAGTCGCTTTGTTTTATCTGTATTTATCTTTGCTTTCTGAAATTCTATGCTTCAAATTTTTGAATTTTTTGAAGCTGCATTCTTGGTAGTTGATTATGAGATCTTTTTATGGTCTTTAAATTTAATTAAGAACCTCATAAAGTGAAGAGATTGACAAACATTGCCATTTAGTTTTCTGGGATTTGGGTTCTTTGTTGATTTCAGCTCTTTGGCTTAATTTTCCGTTCAAAAAGGAAGAACCTTTGCCTTATGAGTGGTACCAATTTGAGATGGTCAACATAGATATGAAAATTATGATTTACCTTCTCTTTGATTCTACATTTTTGATATCCTAATTGTTGCAAATGAACTCTAATGCAATGACCTCCATATCAATTTCTACTTTTGGGTTCTACTCATTCAATGATTTTATGCATAGTGGTGTGAATTGCAGTTATAATCTGGCTGTTTTGTTTATTTAAATTTGCTTTTTATTGATTGATGAATGAGTTGGGTTACTGAGAGAAATTTTAATGTATGTGGGATGGTCTTGCATCTTAATGTTCGATTTTGTATTTATCTTTTGTTTTCCAGTGAGGCTGAGGTGTGCTGGAGTTAAAACAATTTTATCATCCTGTCTAATCCGAGCCGGTACTTTTGCTAATATTTAGTTTCTTGAATTGAAATTTTGAAATTGATATTCTTTCAATCGATTTTATATTCTGTTCCAAATGTGTGTTTGGCTTCCAACAAACTATCTACTTGAAATTGTTAAAATTCAACTTAGAAGCTTTGGCTTCCCATAGTCAAACTATCTCTGGTCTATATTTCTCGATACAGAACAGCTTATTGACTTCAAAGCATCTATAGTGTAGAACATAATGAATGTTGATCCCACATCTGTAGTGTAGAATTTCTCTGTTTGTGCATTTTTATTGTCTCTGCTTTTTGGGTTGTATTATGATTGTAGTTACACTTGGAGTTAAATATTAATGTCTTATAAATAGGTATTTTTGAAGAAACAGTTAGCTAACCAGTGTTGCTATTTTTTGAACTCCAATATGCTTACTTTAGCCATGCAGCTATGCAGCAATGCCATAATTCATGTAAAATCATATAAATGAACAAATGATGATATATGTAAATAGTTAATCATCTTTCAAACACCTTCTCATATCCTGGATCTATTGATTTGTATCATTTTGTATAGAATTCATATTCATAGTCAACTGAACAGCCCAGCAACAAAGTGCGGGCATCACTTGCTAGTTTGTTCTATTTGTTTCCATAATTTTCTTTTTCAGACGGATACTGCTTGGTCATTGTTTTGCTGTTTTTGGACGAAAGCTGATGCCCCGGTTAAATTTTCTTTTCTTTTTTTAAATCGTAATACTTTGGGTATGAATTTGAAACTGTGCACGAGTGAGCTGAACTCAAATTGGTTTCTGTATTTTTATTTATTTTATTGTGAACTTTGGTATGGGCAAGTCTTACATTTGATATGGCCTTTAAACTTAAGATTGAGATTGTCTGTGTAGTGTTTGATGAATTGTGCCTGAGAATTGAGATTAAAGTTGGTCCTGAAGAATGGAAGGGTGCAAACTTAAAGTAGGGGTCTTTTCTTGAGCAATACCATTCCCGGCTAAAATGTGGAATCCAAGTTCCATGCCAAACTCTACATCTTTTCTTCAGGTAGAGGCTGTATCGCTTCCTGTTTAAGTTGCACTCGGTAATAAGCTTCTTCCTCTGCTACTAGAAAGGTGAACTTTATGGCTCATAATCCCTCCTAGAAAGGCAGGACCGGAACTCCTACACATATGGAAGCATTAGCATTAGCCATTAGGTAGCAAATAGCTTTACTTCTATAAAAGTTGAACATGTAAGGTTGTGCCAAATTTTAGTTGGAGTAAATTGCAAAGGCTGAAAACAGCAATGCCTGTATTGAACAGACTGGAACAGCCTATCTTCTTGGTTTACCACTGCTCTAAAATTAGGCATTTAAATGACAGGAAATATTGAAACACAATCTGTCTTCTTGCTTGATGACCTCCTGGTAAATTCATTATAGTTCTTTAAGCAGTATTGGTCAGCTTGTGGGATGGTGCTATTGTCTAGATACTTTTGTGTTAATTCTAAATTTTCAGTTGAGCTTATTCATGTTTTTCTTTGTCTTCAAGATTGGTGTTATCAGGACTACACTAGAAAAAAAATTTATCCATTCCAAACCCGCGTACCAAGAGGAGCCTTAAATTGCAATCTTCGTCCTAATCTCGCATTAGCAACTGGGATTTCAGGCTATTAACTATGATGGACCCTAGATACACAGGAGAGATATTGAAGTAAGTATTTTCAATCAAAATGATATTTAATTCTGAGATATATATATTTTTTTTTGTAGTTTATATTCTTTTATTTCCTGTGTACAGGCATTTGGAGAAGCAAAATGAGCTCCTTACAGAAGCCAAAGTATCAATTTCTGAGGAATTGCATCAGCTGAAGGTTGTTAGACCCTTAAGTTCCACAATTGTTTTTTTAGGATTATGTTGTTGAGGCTAAAACTGACTGAATAAAAATATGCATGTCTGTGCATGGGAACTTATGATGTACAATTTGCGGTTCTGGATGGTACTTTAGTGTGGCACTGAAGATTCTTAATGTAAATCTGCAGGTAGAAGAAGAAATGCTGATGCGTAAGTTCTACGAGATAATGGTAGCTCATGGTAAAGTTAAAAAGGTAAATTTGTCTCTTACCTCTCATTTGTTCTTTGTATGGTTCTCCTTGCATGGTGTCGCTAGTTTTGGACCAACTGTTAAACTTTCTGAATTTAGTTTGTTTTAATTTTTCTATTGAGAGCCAAATACAGGTTTATAAAAGAGGGTATCATGCCCTTCTTCTGTAAATTGTTGTTTACATTTGTAATCATGTTTAATTACACATATTGCTGCTTTGAGAGCGATCACATTTATGTGCAAGTGGAATTTTGATTTAACGCTGAAGGTTTATTGCATACCAAAGAGGGACCTGTCAATAGACATCCTTTTTTTTTCCTTCTGCGATTATGAGAATGCATTAAAAAGTGTAAAAATCGATGAAAAACTTTAGAGACTCAGAAATAACTGATACAGGAAGAACCTGAGTAGCAGCAACTTTTGATGTGTATAATCAACCTCGGACAAATTTGTGATCACGATTGTGGCAAAAAACCCATAGTTTCTTTTTCCTTCCATTTTTAGGTGTTTAGACCCAGAGTTTGTTCAAGTGAATTTTTACCATTGTTCTACCTTTCCTTTAGTGATTGGGTACTGTTGTTTCATTCTTTTATTTACCCTTTTCATTTTTACTTTTGGTTTGTCTAAACCGCGTGCATATTTTTGCAGAATGAAGACCACGGTGAAGTTTCAGATGACGGTGAACATGGAAATTCCACTGCAGTAGCGACGGTGACTAACAGCAATGAAGAAAGCTGATGATTTCTCCCATTTTTCGATGTGTAAATGTTACTTTGGAATACTGTTTACTACATAAGCAAAGTTTTTACTGAACTTATCAAATTGTAGTACATTTGGAAGCACATAATTTCCAACTAGTTCATTTGGAAGTCCATATAAGTAGGAACTTATCAAATTGTAGTTCATTATCCATGCTTGTAGTTCATTTGGAAGTAGATATAATTTGTCTCTTGCTTCATATAGATAGCAATCAACTAACGAATTCCTGCGTGCCCTTGTCACTGGTCGATTTCTGTAGGCAATGAATCGAACCGAGCAAATCATGGTGCGCTTAGAAGGGCGACCCTAACCCTAACACCTTGTCACCCTTCTACAGATTATGAATTTGATTGCTGGACAGCAGAGGAAGGCAGTGTGAGGAAGAACATGCATTGCTACAGAAATCTTGGAGCAAAATTCATATAGTTGAGAATTTAGCAATAACACATGTGAAATAGGTAATGGTTCGAACGGTAAGCTACTTAGTGCAAGTAGACTTTTCTTAATCATCCGAGTGTTATTCTATATTACTCTAATGAACACAAATTCCCCTGTAAGATGCATATCTCTGATTATAGCAAGAGGAAGATCACATATCAAAAGATTCTTTGCCTTTTGTGCATAGCTACCACATAAACTAACTCTACTCATAAGTCATAACTAACTTAAATCATCCAAAATGCAGATCGCTAAACTAGGCACAAAATTACAAGGTCGCCTCAGAAATTCAGAATCAGATTTTTCGCAAAATTCAAGTCATGATGCAGAAAAACGACCAGTGCATTCAGATTCAGGTGAGAACAAAACGACATTGAAGATAGCCTGCAAAAGAAACAAGCTCCTTATTAGCAAGAGAAACGACATTGAACATTACAACAAGAAAAAGGCAAAAGAAGAAAATAAAAGCTTTACTTGGGTCGTTGTTGATTAACATGGCGGTCCCATCAAAGCCACAGGTTCCTCCAGTCCTCTTGTTCTTCTGCCAGTAGCTATTGAAGGCATAGGAAGCATGAGCCACGACAGAATCAGGGCTGTAGCAGTTGCCGTCCGGCATGATCTCCTTGCAGTCGCCGCCGCCGTCTCCACAGGCGTAGTCAATGGCCATCTGCAATGTGTCTGAAGGAACAGTGGGCTTAGCCACACACCAGAGGTTCTTGTGGACCATCCCACTGTCAGGTGCCGAGGTTGGAGCCTCATGTATTGGGAGACAAGGGGGCCATGCATAAGGAGAAGGTGGAGCGGCGGCATCGCCAGCAAAAGGAGGGTTCTCTGGGGTTGGAGTGAAGGACATTTGGGGTGGTGTTGCCGGATGGGTTTCGGGTGCCGGAGGCGGGGGTGGCGAGGCTGTTTGGGGTTGTGGGGAAACCATTTTGGGTGGTGGTGAAGGGATTTTGGGTGGTGATGGGGAGAGAAGGTGGGCATGAGGGGAAGGCAGTTGGAGTGGTGGGGTGGTGGTTTGGGGTTGTGGGGAAAGAATTGTGGGTGGTGATGGGGAGAGAAGGTGGGCATGAGGTGAAGGCAGTTGGAGTGGTGGGGCGGCGGTTTGGGGTTGTGGAGAAGGCAGTTGGAGCGGCGGAGATGGAGTTTGGGGCTGAGGAGGGTGAGGGTTTTTGGCTACATTGGCCGGGACAGAGAATCCAACAGAGGAGTGGAGTGGGGGATGAGAGATTTGTGGGAGTGGGGTTGGCCTTGCTGGGAATGGGTCAATTGAAGAGAGCTTTCTGCTGCACAAAGTGCAGGGCTTTATCTCTTTTGGGTCTCTCAGCATGAAACTCATCTTGTGAACGCCCAAAAATCCAAGCTTTTTAAGGGGCTCAGAGTGAGAAGACACCAGCCTGATAGGTTCATCAGATAAAGGTGGAAACTTTGAAGGTGGGCTCACAGCCACCGATTGTTGCCATTCTTCACCTGCGAATACAGAAATCAAAACCAAGATCTTTGTTTCAGAAAAGTAAAAGGAGGAGTCGAAGAAGAAGAAGAAGAAGAGAGAAAAATGCCCAAATGATTGAGGTTGCTTACCAGAAACACAAGCAGCAAAGGAAAAGAGAAACAGGAGGTTGAAGATGAGGCACACCATCTTTTTCAACATTGTGCTGCTTCAAGAAGCGAGAGTCCTCAGAGCAGGAGGAGCTGTGAGAGCAAATTTCAACTCTCTGTGCATCAGAGTTTGTGAAGTGAAAAGCTTTACTTGTTCAAACAAAAATTGGTGCTTTTTCGTAGAAAAGACGTTTCAGTCCAATGAAAAAGCATAAAAAGGGCAAAAATTTGACAAGAAGCTGTCAAAGCAGAGTATCCAATACAAGCCATTGTCTAGGGAAGTAGGAATTGTGAAAAACCAAATTTAATTTACCAAAAACAAAATTGTGAATAACCAAATTACTACATAGGGGCATTTGTACTGTATCAAACAAAAATTTCATAAGGGATAGCATTGTCCTTGCACCGAACATATTGGGACGCGTGGAAGAAGAACAAAAATTGGGGAGTGGGAAGTGTGAAATGGACAAAGGCAATGTACGGGTACCCGAAAGCCAAAATAGGATGTCCTTCTTCGCAGCGGTGGTAAAATTTCAATACCAATCGTTTATTTTTATTTTTATATATATAACAATATTAAAAAATATGTATATATGATATTTATTTCATATATCGTTCTTAATTTTTATGAAAATAAAAATCATAGTTTTTTCTTACATGAAAAAATATATATAACTAAATTGTAATGCTAACAATCGAAGTATTCATGATAAGCAAAACTAAAATCGATTACTGTTAGTAAAATTTGATTAGAATTAAATTTTCATTATCCATTGTCTATTTATTTGATAGGGTTTGAAATAAAAATATTTTTTCTTTTTCTACGTAAAAAGGTCAGGTGCATAATCATTTTTTTGTAATAAACTTGGTAAAACAGCATTTTAGTCATTGCAAATGCAATCCTTATTGCAGAAGTCAAGAAGAGTCGTTGTGTTCTTTGTAAGACCGAAGGCGGGACCACTATTAAGGCATAAGAAAAGGCAGGGATTTTGGTGGGGCCTACAAAGGACTGGATATATGAGACCCGCTTGAAGAGTGAGTGAACTGGCAACTTGGGGGCCAAGCAAAAATCAGATGGAGACAAGGAGGGGTGGGGGTTGTCGGGAGACACAGCAATGCGAAGACCAAACTGTCTCTAAATAAGAAGATTGGTTGGGTCATATTGGGCTTGTAGAAGTGGGCCACGACTACCCGATTTCTTCCAATCATCCAACATTTTATAGGGCCCTGGCCCTAAACTCGTGCAAATAGACTTTTATTAGGAAGTAGATTGACCTTTGTTTATTATAATGTTTGTATGACTTTGTTGATGTTCGAAATTCTAGAGACAATAGTGAGCTTATTGTAGAAGGACAAGTGTTAGCTTGATGGTTTGAAATGTGCTTGACAAAAGTGCTTCAAAAGAGTTCACGTTGAAGGCAATTCTAAGATTCACATTGATTCTATTCTTGGTAGATGTGTTGCTCCTTGACGCCTCAAAACGTTACGCTAGAACATACACTCCCATTAGCTTGATCAAGTCTGATCCAATTTCAACTCTTTTTTTTTTTTTTTTTTTTTTTGAGAATTGAATTTTGATGCAATTGAAATTGCAGCCAGCCACACATTACCTGAAGAAGCCTAAAAAATAAAATTGATTTGGGTTAAGGGAAAAATAATAATAATTGATTCGGGCACCAAGGATGATGGAACCTAAGCTAATGCACCTTCCCCAATTATGGGCCAAACCAAACTGAGTTTGGGTCTTTTACATGGTGATTATAACAAAAGAAGCTAAATTATGGGGTGCACAAAAAGTATTGTACTTGAAATCATCTAGGCATTATGGCAATGGCAATGAGCATTTCAATTGCAAACTTGTGAGTTAATCTATGTTTCTAATAATAATGTGTAAAATGGGACATACTTGACGTGTATGTTTAGACTTTGCTGAATGATTATTGTTGGCGTTTGGTTTAGAAATATTGCTAATGTGAAATTATTGTCTCATCCCCTCTGCCTATTCACTTTAGTTTTCTGATTGCATGGACACGAAGCAAAGCTAGATCCTTGACTTGGCCTAGCAAATTAGAACCTCAGCACTATACTCCACTGCCTTATGTCCACTATATTACTGGAATCAGCATCCGGAGGGAATAAAATTTACATGTATCCGTAATTTACAGATATCGAGTTTATTAATTCTCCCAAGAAAAACTATTCTATATATGCATTGTTTTGTTTTCTCTAAACAGGCTTAACAAATTGAACACGAGTTGGTAAGCATAAGTTTAGTGGTGCATAGATCTTGTTCTTTATAAGAATGCTGAATTCGAAATTTAAAACATATGCTAGACCAGTAGTACCAATTACTTTTGATTGCCCTCAATCTTGAATTAGTAAACCCATGTTTGGTTGCCTAAAAAAATATTCTAATTCCCTCTAAAAGTTAATATTAGGGATTAATTAATAACATTCATTTTAGTAACTGCATTGAACTTTGAGGTTAATATTGGTTCAAAGGGAGTAGGACCCCCCAAGTGGCAAAGAAATCACAGTCGGGCACATTCCGTGATTCATTATTGATCTTGATTGGTGGCTGTTTTGTTTGCTATTGCGCTGTCACAGCCACAATAAAAAGATTGGATGACATTTTGAAATTATTTAAAGGGTGTGATTAGTATTTAATTATGTTTGAATCTGAACCTAACGTGATGAGATTCGTTAGAGGATCTAGAATCCGATAGAGGGTGCTGGTTTAAATTCTGCTTAAGCCTCTTGAGTGACCTGCGAGGCAAAGAGAAAAAACTAGATATCGGTTGGGTGTCAGCCTAAAAGACTCCGATGCTTAAATCAGTAAGTGTAATGGAGAACCAATAGGTATATCACAGCACAAAAACTGAAAAGTTAAGGTTGTGTGTGTTTAGAGAGAGACGTATATGAGAGAGAGTACATTTATGAAAGTTTTTTTTTGGAGGGGGGTGAGTATTTATAGTAGCAATGAATGTGGTAGTTGAACATTGTTGAAGTATGTTTCAATCTGTAGTAAGAGATGTTGTCACGTGTCCTGCAGATTCGGAATGTCTGCCAGGTGGCAATTGATCTCCTGACATGTCAGAGAGTTGGTACCAACAACTAGCTAATTGGACCACATGTGCCAATCACTTCTGCCGAGTATGCCTACCGAGTGGCTGAGACTAGAGCCTTGTTGGGTGCAACCTGTTGGTATATCTTGCCCAATGGCGTACCTGGTTAGGCCTGTCGATTGACCTGTCTGCCGATCTCGTAGCAGTGGATCATATATTTGTGGTGGTATTGCTCGCACTAAGCCTAGTTGGTCATATGGTATCAACATAAGTCCCCTACGTTGTTAAGTGAGGTGGATTTCATTGGTCGAAGACTTGTAACCCAGGCCGATACATGTCGATCGACCAGGGGAAGGTACCCACTAGTCCCCCAAGTACTGGATGGAGGAAGTGTGCCTCGGTCAACCGATATTGCACTAGTCCCCAATGTTGGGTCGATTAGAATGGTTCCTGCATGCATAATGATTGTGAGATGGTCTAGTAATGGCCTTTCGATCGGTTGCAATGTACCTTCTTGCCTAACAGGGGTTCGCAAAAGCACCTCACCAGATGCTTCTGATCGGTCGCAATGTTCCTACTTACTGATCAGGGTCGCGAAAGCATCTCGCCAAATGTTGCTAATCGGTCGCAATTCCTGCTTGCCGATTAGAGCATTGACATGAGAGGTTACTTCGCATGAAGTGTTTGATTGGTCGCAATGTTCCTACTTGCCACTTGGATCTGCGAGAGTACTTCGCCAGAAGCTGCCGATCGTTTGTAATGTTCCTACTTACCGATTAAAGCCTTAGCATGTGAAAGTACCTCACAAGTAGCTCCTAATCGGTCGCAATGTGCCTGCTTACAGATCAGGGCCGAGAGAGCACCTCGCCAGATGTTACTGATCGGTCACAATATTCATGCATGCCAATTGGAGCATTAGCATAAGAGGGTACTTCGCATGAAGCGCATGATCGGTCACAATGTTTCTACTTGTCGATCGGAGAGGACTTCAGAGTTTTTTTTAAATACGAAAGGTGTACGTATTCATGTTTGTAATTCGTATGTAGGAATATTTCTATAAACGCGTGGCACAGTTCATATTGGTAGTCCGCACCTCGAGGTCCCTCAGACTCCTTTAAAAAGGGCTGGAATTTCATTTTTCCACTTTTGCTGAAAGAATTTGTCAAAGCACCAAATTGCAGCCAATCAATCTTGGCAACGGCCGGTTGAACTACACTCAGTAGTTAATTGTTGATCACAGTTCTTATATGTCGGTTAGAAGATTCTTTAAGGTAATTAGCTTCTCCTTTTGTGAATTTACTTTGTCGGTAGGACTAGTGGTGTGCTTAGTCGTAGTTTCCCTTCTACCTTTATTTGTAAATGTCAGAGTCCGAGTCAACTAGTGGATCTAGGGGTAGATCACCCCAAAATTTTGGTAATAAAACCCCCACTTACTCGGAAAGTGTCAATTCGAGTGAGAGAGGTGTTTCATCAACCACTAGTGGGCTTTCGTCAACTGGAAGTCGCTCTGCCTCATCTACCCCAATTGATACTTTAGATGTAGTGTTAAGGCATCTGATTAGGAAGGTAGTGGCGCAAAGTCATAATGCTTATCAAAGGTAAAGTTTAGAGCATAGGTAAGGTGCAGAGCAAGGTGCCAAGCAAGAAGCCTCACTATCTCAACCCTCCGTAATTGAGTTGAATACTGATCAGGAGAAGGGTGAAATGCGAAATAGGTTGGACACTGAGTTGGATCCCGAGCAAGGACCTTTGTAGGCTATTTCGATCATCAAGTCGGATTATGCAGTGGATTACGAAGTAAACACCATCCGGTAGTCCGATCTAGATAGGTTCAGAGAATTGTATGTGTCGATGGAGATTGGAATGATAATTCCTCTGAGATGAGCAAGGCCGAACGAGCCACCAGAAGGGTCAATGTTTTTCTATGTCGACTGCTTCGAGCATGAAGCGTGTTTGCCGTTGTACCCCTAGTTGCAAGACATCCTAGTTTGGGTGAAGATTTTCGTTGGCCAGTTAAACATGAATAGGTAGATTATTATACGGCCTTCCGACTTTGTAGTCGGCCTGAGCCAAACTGGGGCTATCTCTACCATCTGTACAGGTTTAAGAAATAGATGAATGGCCTAGGGTGGGTGCAGATTGAATGTGTGAACAAGTAGGCCAACGGGGCCTTTATCACAGACATTCCGACTTCACAAAAGAGCTGGAGGCATAGGTTCTGCTAGGTGTCTGGTCCTTGGGAAGGGATTTGAGTAGAGTCGGAGATCGAATTCATTCACATTTTCAATCGGGATGTTATAATACCTACCGATTAAGTGCGTTCATTTTACGTTGCATGGTGACATCTTATCATGCCGAGTGAGAAACTTATTGTTGTTTTCCTGTGTAGGTGCTTTCAAGGGGGTTGTAATATCGAGGATGATAAAACGTTTGAATATTCTCGAGAGACCCTAAGTGATCTACAAACGAGCCATCGTGTCTTGAGGTTTCCATACAACTTGATCAAGGTTGGCTTGATCAAACCTCCTGGCAACTTCGTTTTCTTGTTTACCCATTAGCCCAATATTTGTAGTTGTCGATTGGTGACAAGTCACTCATCTAATTGGCCCATATACCCATGATTTTGGGATCCAATATTTGTTCATCTTTTTTGTTTCCTTACACCCGAAACCCACACAAACCCACCTCAAAACCTCCATCATCATTCCCTTTAGTTGAGACCAGAGAGGAAGAGAGATTGACCGCGAGTGAGAGACTGGGAGACAACGCAGAACGGGACAGAGCCGTTATGGACGAAGGAGGAACAGCGGAACAAGTAACTTGAAACCTGTTTTGGACTTTGAATTTGGTTTTTGATTTCTGGACATTTGGGAAGGTTTCTAACATTTGGGTTGTGTTCCTGGTGTTCATACGAGTGTCCAGGGACCAAAAACCAGGATCGGAAAGGCTGGGATCGACGGGAAAGCAAGGTTGCAGGTGGCCGTCACTGTTCAACGTTTGGAAGGCACAATCTCGACCTTTTTAGCTAGTTCTGGGTTCATAGATCTCTCCTACGGATCAAGACGATCACATAGGAACAAATGGGGTTGAAAATGGTTCAGGAATGAGTGAGAACAAGTCGGGGCAAGTTGCGGGTCCAGTTGACCCGTTACTGGGAACCGGGTCGACCCAGCTGGAGGTAGATGATGATGATGTCAACGGGTGACTTCATCATTTGTCAAAGGTGTCAGGCCACATGTTGTAATGACCTCTCCCTAATTTTAAGGATTAATTAAGAGTTAATTACGGATTAGCAAGGCTAATCGAGGATTATCGGACGTTCAAGATGAAATTACGATTTTGCCCCTAAACGAGAGAAAAAAGTTGAATTTTGACTTAGGAGGTTCGAGGCCCAAGGGTCGAGGATCGTTATGTAGATCGGGTTGATACGAGTCCGTGGATAGGCAGCACGTCAAAATCAGACATTCGACGGGAAAGTTATGGTTCACGGAAGGTCCGTGGAACTATTGCACGTTTTACGAGACGAGGGACTTTTCTCATTCAGTGGGGCCCAAATATTTTGAAACAGACCCAATAGATGAGTGACAAGTGTCACCCATCCATTGCTTACCTTAAACAGATACATGCATCTGCTCCCCATCCCCTTTCTCATTCGATTGATCATCCAACCCGATGAACCCGAAACCAAACCCAAACCCCTTCTCTCTTCCTGGATCGATGGATGGCCCTGTGAGGCTGAGTGTGAGGCTAAGTGGAGGCCAGGGATGGTAGGACCGCCGTGAACAGCGGAGGGAAAACTAGAACCCAGGTAAACCCGTCGACCCTTTGGATTTAAATTTTGAAATTTCAATTTTGGACATTTAAGGGTGGCTCTATTGATTGGGTGACGTTGTTTGGGGGGGGGGGGGGGGGGGGGAGGTGTGTGTGGTACAATTCGTGTGGAATCAAAAATGGTGGTTGAGGACGGCTGAGCAGGCCAGACGACGGCTGTGAGGGATTTTCGGTGGCTACCCACCGAATTTCATTTCCGGCAAGGTAAGCTCAAACTAAACCCCTAAAGCCTTTCTAAGGATCCTAGGAGCTTAATGGAACCCTTAGGATAGAGTTTTGGCCCCTGGTTGTGCCATGAACATGTAATGGAATTTTGGGTTTAAATGGTTTATTTGAACCAATAGGTTTTAGGATTGTTTTCATTGATTTTATTGCAAAAAACAATTCCTAGGATAGATTAGAGAAGATTGGTGTAAATAAGGAAGAAAAAGGATGAAAAAAAAATGAGGAGATATGAGCTTGGACCGGTCACGCCGGGTACCAGTGAACCGTCCGAAACAGTCTATCACGAGGAAAGGGATGACCCAATAGCCAGCGTGTGAAGCCCACGCGCAGGGCCTTTGGGCAGCGCGTGGGGAGGAATTTGAGGAACTATTAAACATGTAATTTGATCATTCAATGTAACGAACATTTTGGGACAAGTTTCGAGTCGATCGACATCATTTAGATATAGTTCGGGACGTCCCAAGGTTTAGGATCGAGTTTAAAAATAGTTAAAAATTCAGGAAACTCATGGGGCTTTAATGGGAGGTTATTAAGGTAGTTAGTAACCCACTAATATGATTTGGACAGGTTTGGGAGTCCTGGTGACGGTGATTAGCCCAGAGAGGCTTATGATGTGCATATCGAGTCGTAGCTTTGGACGGTCTATGAGTGGACTTTGTTTTATGAATTTGATGCATGCATAAATGTTTTATATGTACTTATGAACATGTTTTGAGATTCCATGAGTGCATATGATTTAAATATGATTTTTGGGCATTTCGGAGGAAAATGCATTAGTGCACGTAGTTTGAGATTTCTGTTTTATCTGTTGTTTGGGCTTCGACCAAGTATACTACATGCATGAGTTATATGTGTTTCCGAAGGTTTCACGAAGAGGCATGAAACTGATGAACTGATTTATAGTTTTTGAGGATTTCACAGAAATACGTGAAATCGAGATTCGGGCATGAGTCCCAGTTGAACTATGATTTGAAAGTGTTTGGAAATGAGAACTGGTTTTTAGCTTTAGAAATATCTTTCGGGCATATGGCCCAGTTGATTTGAGGTTTGACTTAGAGTACAGTCAAACACGAGATAAGTCGGGCAGATACCTAGTTATGAGTTTTACGAAAGGTATTTCGGGTGTGAGACCCAGTTGTGGATTTGATAAAATTCGAGGAATCCTGGAATATGAAGTGTCGTTGGATACTGGTTTACAGGGGCTGTGACCTATTTGCTGGTATTTTGAGCATATGGCCTTATTGGTGATTTTCAGGTCAGAGTCGTAGTCGCGACGAGTGCTATGTGCGCGGCGACGAGATCGATCAACGATGTGTTTCCGGTGATCTAGATATGGTCGTGACGAGTGCTATGTGTGCGGTGATGAGATCGATCATCGATGTGTTCCCGATGATCTAGAGATAGTCGCGACGAGTGCTATGTGGGCAGTGACGATATCGATCAGTGATGTGTTCCCGATGATCTAGAGATAGTTGTGATGAGTGTTATGTATGCGGTGACGAGATCGATCGACGATGTGTTCCTGATGATCTAGAGATGGTCACGACGAGTGCTATGTGAGCGGCGAAGAAATCGATCGGTGATGTGTTCCCGATGATCTAGAGATGGTCACGACGAGTGCTATGTGCGCGGCGACGAGATCGATCGGTGATGTGTTCCCGACGATCTAGAGATGGTCGCGACGAGTGATGTGTTCACGGAGACGCTGAAATGAGGATGGGATGTGTTCCCACGTGTTCTATGTTTTGAGCAGAGATCCCACAGGTTTTTTGATTTGGGCTGAGACCTGTACTGGTTTTCTTTGATTGAGTTCTTGGGCTGAGACCCTACTGAGATGATGCCTTCGATTGAGAAGCAGTTTTCACTGTGTTTCGATTTGGGAAGCAATACGTCTTGCTTCCGAAAAAGGATTTGAAATAAAGTAGTTTTATAATGCATGCATGCTTTTACATGAAGGGTATAAATGATTTTTGTTGAAATTTTTCAAAATAAAGTTGATTATTTTGTCCACTCATAGCTTTTATGGTTTTAATACCCTACAGGTTGATCACGGATGCGGGCTGTAGCAGAGATCGGGACATCACATGCCACCACTGATCCTGGCTTACTCTGATTAGCCCCGAGTGGGGGTCGAGTTTATCCCTGGTCTGACATGTGGTGTCAGACGGGTGCAAGATTGTCCCACGATAATCCTGGAGGATTGGGATGGGTCCTGACAACGTGGCCAATGAGAAGCTGACGTGTGGCATGCTGTCAGGTATAGTTAGCACTGACATGTCAGACACATGGACCAATCAGGTGCTGACATGTGGCACATGTCAGACCTAACACTTGTTAGACCTATCAAGTTGACATTAGCATGACATCATGATGACGTCAGCTATTGACTTTTATCGTTGACCATGATGTCAGCATTGACTTTCGACCAAAGTTGACCGGAATGCTTAACTGACGCATGGGAGTGTGTGGGCACATTTTTTTAGGGGAAACCGATCCTGTTAGAAAGGTTTCTATATTTTGAATCCAATGGTGGTGGTTTTAGGTCGATCAGAGATATTTTGGTTGGTCAATTTGAGGTTTTTAGCTTAGGAAAGCGTGTTCGAGACACGTTGATTTTTTCGAGAGTTTTGAGGGTTTTTGGGTAGGAATTTTTTAGGTTGGTATTGACCTTTGAGTGCATTTTAGACAGGTCCGGATGACCCAGAGAGTTCAGTTTAGCCCCGGAGTGGCTTACGGCGTAGCTTGCAAGCGCGCAGCTTGGACGGTCTGTCAGTGGACGCTTGATTTCTAAATATGATGCATGCCTAACTATTTTATATGTTTTATGAGCATGATTTGAGATGCCTTTAGTGCATATGATATATTTGATTGCGATGTTTTGGCATTCTTGTGGAAATCTGATCTTGCACGTATTTCGAGATTTATATTTTATGTGATACCTTGGGCTTAGGCCGAGTTTTATATGTGCTTGTGCTTTCAAATGATTTGAACAATGAAATGATTTCGGATTTGGAAATATGATATCGGGCTTGAGGCCCAATTGGTTTATGATATCGAGCTTGAGGCCCAATTAGTTTATGATATCGGACTTGAGGCACAGTCGGATTTGGAAATATGATATCGGGCTTGAGGTCCAATTGGTTTATGATATCTGGCTTGAGGCCCAGTTGGTTTATGGTTTCGAGTTTGAGTCCTAGTTATGGTTTATGAAATGAGATTTTAGGTTTAAGACCCTATTGAGATCATTTTGGGCTGAGTCCCTATGAAATTTGGATTTGGCAGAGTCCCTATGAGATTTGGATTGGATCGGATTCGAGGAATCCTGATTTTTGGACACAGTCTGTGAAAGCGATACCTCGGGCTGAGACCCTATTGAAATGTTTTAAAACTTGATTTGAGGTATCAATGGTTTTTCAATGATTTTCCACTTGATTGATTACTGTTTTACATATACCATCCTTATGTGAGGATCTTCTCTTTCAGACATCTCGTAGTATCCTGGAGAAGTCAAGGTGCACTGCCTAAGAGGGGCCGGTCCTAGGAGAGGCTCGGGATCAGGAGTTCGAGCATTGCCTTAGAGGGGCTACTCCAAAGAGAGGCTCAGGATCAGGATTGCTAGATATTGATATCATCCCGGATAGGGTCTGATGGAGGACTCAGACTTGGGACCCCAAGTGGCACGTGTAGCCTTAGAACCGTCACAATATTGATTAGACATCAGGGATTTCAAGGACTGGGTATACAATATTTTACAGATTTGGGCCCACATGTTTTGGCTTTGGGCTGAGACCCTACTGAGGAAATGGCTTTGATTGATAAATGTTTTCAGTGAGTTTTAATTTTAAAAGCCATATGATTTGATTTAAAGAAAATGGTTATGATAACTTGTTTTCTGACGCATGCATGCTTTTTAATGAAGGGTATAAATGACATTTTCGGAAATGGTTTTATAAACTGTTTATTTTCGTCCACTCACAGTTTTCACTATTTTAATACCCTTCAGGTTGATCGCGGATACAGGCTGTAGTAGAGACCGAGACATCACATGCTGTCAGGACCCACCCCGGTTTCACCCCGAATACCGAGGTAAATCCTGCTCCCGCCTAACACCCCGACACAAACCGAAGTAAATTACTAAACTACACCGTCAGACGCATGAGAAACTATACAAAACATCCCGAAGTTAAAGTTTACAGAGCATAGTACTAATTACAAAAGAAAGAAAACCGATAAACTAGATACACGCACACGGAAACTTTAAAACACTCCGGAATCGCTCTCGTGACTTCTATGCCTCAGACGCTGCCTCGACGTCGACACCCCGCGCTAGCTCCATGACCTGGAGGGCAATTTAAAACAGAAGGTGTGAGTGGACCAGAATAAAAGAGAAGTTGCCAAAACCATTTTATAAGAAAACCGGGTTTAGCCATCCGTTTTGAAACCACATGCATAACCCAGTTATGAAAACAGTTATAAACTAATCACCATAAAAGCATCATAAGAAATAGAAACACTATAAAAACAGTTATAGAAATCATATCATAAGCATCATAAAACCTTATAATAAATCGTGAATATCAAATCATCATTTTCCGATCAAACCTGCTGGATCTATCCGAGTCTTTAAACTCCCGAGTCTTTAAACTCTCGAGTCTTTAAACTCAACAGGCCTAAGAGGGAAATATCAATATATCCGAGTCTTTAAACTCCCGAGTCTTTAAACTCAATCCGGGTCTTTAAACCCAATCCGGACCCGTCCCCCGTCAAATATAATCCGGGTCTTTAAACCCAATAACCAGATCCAGAAAATCCAATCAAAACCATTTGAAAACCATTTCTAAATCTGTGTCCAAACCCGAATCCGAAATCACTGGCCTGATGCCCTTGCGGCATCCAAAACCGTCATTCCGAACCCAAATCCGGAAATCCACTTTCAACTTTAAAACCAAATTCCGATTTCCGAAAGCCGATTTCAAAACCGAAAGCCCTGATCATCGAAATCACGTTCCAAAATCCATTTATAATCATTGAAAACCATTTATCATTTGAAATCCCAAAACCATAGCATCATAATCAGAAATGCACCTTTCCTCGTAAAACGTGCCGAATACGTTATTTCTCGAAAACCGTGCAATTATGCAAAACCAACATCACATATTCAACAATCATGAAATCACATGTAAAATCATAAAATAAGTAGTTAAAAGCAGTTATGCATGCTCGAGTTTAGAGAAGGGGTCCACTTACAGTACCGAGCCCTCAATCGCGTCCCGAACGTCTCGTACGTTCCTCACCTTCCTCAGGAACTCCTGATCCTGTCAATAACCGCCAAAGTACGTTACTAACACAACTACGAAGGTCCATCTAATTTTCCCTAAAAATCCTGGGTCCTAATCGTAACGAACCAGAACCCTAAACCTTCCACCTCGTGGAACTAACTTCAAACGACGTCCGATCAACCCGAAATCAATTCCAACAGACTCGTCACAACTCCTAGACCAAAAACCATGTTGACACTTTCCCCAAACACCGCCGCACGCGCCCCCATACGCCGCCCAAAGGTGGCTGCGCGTGGCCCTCACGCGCCTGCTACAGTGTCGTCGTCTTCCTCGAGTCGACCCGGTTCGACACAGTGCCTGCAAAATGAACCGGCGAGGACGGTTCTCCGCCGTACCTGCACCAAAACCACTCCTCTCTTCACCAAATGCATCGTCCAGACCCAAGCTACCCTTTCCTTTCACTCAAACACCCCGACACGGCCTAAAATCTGTCGACACAAGCTGGCACCACAAACCCGATAAGCCCCTGTTTCCTTCTCCGGCCACCCAGGTCTTCCCCCAACACGGTGGTAGTCTCAAACTCTTCCTAGGACCGGCCTAAACCTCACCCAACTCACCAAGACCGTCGACTCACCCCCAAAACCCACGATTTTCGATTTGAAGATCGACGACAAAACAGAGCACACCAGTACTCTCCGTCGTCCTAGCCTCCACCGTGCACTCCCCGTCACGGCTGCACAACCAGAAGACTCCTAGGACTCCACTGAATCCCCTAGACCTCACGGGACTCCTCGATTCAACCACTAAAGCTACGACTTAGCGTCTGAACCTAATCGGCAAAACAGGGCAAATAATTGGGGATGAGGAATTACCTGTCCTCCGGTCACCGTCGTGAGCTCCGCTGGGGCTGGTCGACTCCTCTCACCCCTCATGACACCACCACGAGTCCACTTGCACCGCACACGGCCACACCACCACCACAATCACTTACTTCCTCTCTATTTTCCCCCTGATTTCCCGTGGCTCTCAACTCCCACACACACAGCCACCACACCTCCTAAGCTTCTCCCTAGCTCTCCCTCACTCTCTGGTCACTCTCACACACTCACAAACTCACCAACACCCACGATCACCCCTCACTTCTCTCAATTCTCTCCCTCTGTTTCTCTCTGGGTCGAAGAACACACACGGGTACACAAGCACCCCCAATTATTTGGACCGTGTACAAAATGCTGGAACCCTCTAGTTCCCCTACACGTGTCACCATCCTGTCCCTTCTCACACAAATGGCCAAATCCCAGCCATCCATCTGTCCATCTCTGCTGCACAAATCCCAGAGCACAAAGACCAAAATACCCCTTCTTGTAAGTCAAATTTACGGTTTTGCCACTACCTTCCTAGACCCGTAACTCACACATCGTAAGTCCGATGAATACGTGCCGCCTGTCATCGAACACATGACGACGAGATCCATCTAATTATCCTAGGTCAACGTGTCAAAACCCATTCGTAACAGAAGTCAACTTTCCCCCCCTAATTTAACCAAATTACGGTTATGCCCTCAACCTTCCGAACATCATAACTTCCTCATCGGATGTCGGAATCGGGCGGGCCACCTGTCTACGAATTCGTGACGTCCTAAACTACGTCCTGATCATCGGTCAAACCCCAATTGACCGCACGAACGAAAAGTCAACATTTTGCCTGAACTAGGGGCAAAATCATCATTCTAGGTTAACGACCTTATCGGGACCAACTAACCCCCGATTAAGCTCACTAATCCCATCTTAATCACTTTCTTAACCTTAATTTCCGGGACGGGTCGTTACACATGCCGCCACAAATCCTGGCGTATCCCTGGTCTAACACAGGGTGTCAGACGAGAGCATGGCACATCCCACATTAATCCAGGGTGGATTTTGGATGGGTCGTGTCATTCGGCTCGTTCAAAAGGGGGCCCTCAAGTCAGTCTGAAATGATTTACCAAATGAGAGACATACTAAGATAGGATTCAGTGGTAGAAGCTAATCGAAAAGAAGCAATCAACACCGATTCTGGGAGTAGTCGTGGATGGGGGTGCCGATCAGCACAAGAAGAAGTCTACGCAGATCAGAGGTATTGAGACTATCTGGGATAGGGCATCCAAGGAACCTCGACTTGATCTGCCGTCGAGGACCACGCCTAAGCCACTTAAGAAGCCAATCTTTTTTCACAGTCTTAGATCATGCATTGCTGAGCTGACCGACAAGGTTGATGTGGTTCGATCCTCAAAGGTTGAGCACAGCTAGGCACAGGTGATCAATTACAAGCACCTAAATGTGGTGTTGGTTGTCATTGCGTTGTTTCTCGGCTCTTAGAAGTTGTTATTAGAGATTGAAAAGATGAGCACAGCTAGTCTCCCTGATTGGTTTGCGAAGGTTATAGCCGAGTAAGCTCATGTAAGTGTTCATGTCCTTCCGATTATGTCTGTCAATTTTCATATATGTACGTTTGTACTTGTGAACCTTGATTTTTGATCAAGTGTGTATGGTTTGGCAGTGCTTTGGCAAGGTGTACATTGCATTACAGAAGTCAGCCAAGCATGCTCAGAGGCTTGAGACCGATTGGAAGGCTATTCGATAGAGGGTGGAGAAGCTCAAGGGCAAAGAGTAGGAGGTCAATCTTGCCCTAAAGCACTTGGCTGATCTGGAATGGAAGGTTCGACGCTTAAAGCAGCGGTCTGAGGCTACCGAGAAAACAACGACCGAGATAGAGGAAACGATCCACGTCTTCCAGAAGGAGCTGGACAATCGAGATGGTTTGCTGGCGGTGCTCCTAGGGAATGAGGAAGAAATTGAGCACATGAACAAATGTCTTGCGGCTAATCGGCATGAGATGCCCGAGCACTTCATGAATGATTGGCACTTCTAGGATTATATGGATCTTGCCTTGGCCAAAGTGGAAGACGAGATTACGCAACGTATTCTGTTCTTCAATCCCAATCTACCGTTGTAATTCCCCTCGTTGAATGAGCCTGCTGAGCTAACCAAGTCCTTCAAGTTTCCGAAAGGCAAAGAGGGGTTGATCATAAGGGAAGCAATGATGGGAGATAACGATCCGACCTCTAAGGCAGAGAAGCTGACCAGTGGTGTAACGACCCGTCCCGAATATCGGGATTTAATAATATTTAATTGTGATTTACTAATCTGGGATTAGTTGAGCGATTTCGGACGAATTGTGCAAAGTGACCGTTTTGCCCCTGGGCGTGGGCAAAACGTTGACTTTTAAATTGGATGGTCAAATAGACTTTGACCGATGACCGTGACGTAGTTCGGGACGTCACGAGTTCATAGACAGGTGGCACGTTCGATTTCGACGTTCGTGGTGAAAGTTATGATGTACGGAAGTGCAAGGGCATTTTCGTAATTTGGACGATATAAGGGGAAATGTTGACTTTTTGATCGGGAGGTCCGATGGCCGGGGGCCAAGGACCGTTACGTAGGTATCGTCGATACGAATCCAATGACAGGCGGCACGCATCAATCGGAGTTCGTATGACCGAGTTACGGGTCAGGATGCGTGAGGGGCATTTTGGTAATTTTCTGCACAAGGGCAGAATGGTAATTTGGACTGTGATTTTGAACAGCCGTGAGTTGGAGCCATGATTGAGCTTGGTGGATGGCTAGTGCGATCTATCCCTGAATTGTTTAGTATAATTGTAACATGGGGGAACATTATGATTGTGTTATTTGATTAATTAACTGAATTATTCCTCCATTAATCTCTTCAGACTTCTTCAACCGTGAACAACCAAACTTCAATTTTCTTCTACCCTTAATCTCCTCTCTATCCACTGAATTTGTGAACGAAATTGGTGAGAATTGAGACTGGATTGAATTGGGAAAACACGAGGGACTAATTGAGAGCTGGGGGCTGGAATTTCGAAAATTCTGAAATTCGGGGGGAAAATCGAATTGGAAGATTTGGGCCTTGACGATCAAATTGGAGATTAGTTTGAGTCTTCTGGGATTGCCACGATCATTTTCGTCGAAGGAACGAAGCGAATTGAGGCCCGTTTGAGGAAGAACAGAACTACTGTAGCTTCAGAAATTTCGAGCTTGAGTCGTGGGATTTGAAGCTTGGAGTGATGCAATTGGACTAGGGATTGAGTTCATTATGACCTCACGATGCTAATGGATGCATCAATTGAAAGAATCGATTGACATGGGAGGATTTCGGATGATGAACAGGGATCGGATTGTTCTTCGTGTGATCATCCTTGATCTTAAGGTTTGAGGTAAGATTGTGTGTAATTTAGACCACAGATCCCTAATTGAATCTAATTCGATGCTAACGGACTTTTGAATTGATGGAATCGGTGTCGAATTGCTAGGATTTGGACCGGGTCTTATCGCGGGGTTTTCAACCCGTTTACCAGTCATTTGGGTGAAGGAGATCACTGTGCAGTCACTGTAGCAGGCGCGTGTGACACGACCCGCCCCGATCCCACAGGGACCACAAGGGGACGTGCCCTGCTCCCGTCCGACACCCAATAATTCATACCAATTTTGACCTCAAAACATTTAAATGCATAAATAACCAAATTAAAGTCATACATCAAATCCGAATTAAACGAATGTCAGACAAGGGATGAAATCCAAAATTACAAGTTGCGAGCACGACTCTAAAGTAAACCTGCGGGTACACCGCCCAACAGGGGATCAGGTACGCAGAAGTAGATCTATGCCTCAACCTCAGGTTCCTCCTCTACCTCAGTTTCACGACCTGGAGGGGTTATCAAAACATTAAGAGTGAGTGGACCGAACTCAAGTTTATAAAATCATTGGATAGTAAAACATATAATTTACCCCTCCGTTTTCCAAACATGCATGCAGCATCATTTAAAATCATAAATAATATAATATGAATCATAAGGCATGTAATAAAACCATAACCATAATTTTAGCCACTACACTATACACTCCAATCCCGACATCCCCGATGTCTGACGTCCCTGACGTCCAATAAGGTCACAATCACAAGGCTACGCGTGCCACTCGGGTCTCAATTCCGAGTTCAATCCCCGAACCCTGTTCGGTTACAGCATCCCCGATGCTTAGCGTCGTAGACGCTGGACATTCTAGGCGTCCGTGACCTCTCCGGGGTACCTCATCCGGAGGAGACAATATAATATGGAAGGATCTATACAGTGCAGTACCAAATACATTTTATTGATATCCACATGCAAACATATATGTATACATAGGTAAAATCTGACCCGATCATTACGTTTCATCAAACGAGTCCCATGCCCAATTACCGTGAAACGTGCCATAACCGAAATCTCGAAATCATCAAAACCATTTATAGATTCCAGCATGTGAACATATAAGTAAATCAGAAAACATTTAAGCATGCAAGGGTTTAATGAAAACGGGCCCACTCACAGTACGATCCCGCGGTGAACCTGCGCGTACGTACTTGTACTGGGATTATCGTACAATTCCTGTCAGTCCAAAACACATGTAAGGGTCACTACAAGTCTTAAACGTTTAACCACAAAGTCCGAAATAGAAACCGGCCCGGGGAAACCGTACAACACGTTTCCCGAGGTAACCGGCCCTAAACTGACCCATCAAAGCTTATCTCAGATCAACATGGTTAAATCACCAAAAATGTTCAGAATGATGAGAGGAACAAAAGTCATGTTGATCGTGATCGGAGATAAGGTCCAACTCGCCCTCACGCGCCGCCCAAAGTGGCTGCGCGTGAAAGTCACGCGCCTGACACTGTAGCTACAGTGTCACCTCCTTCACCCGTTTGTCTGTAATACGGGCCTGCCACCCGCGGCTTGACCCGGTTGAATACCCATCAATTCTCTCTCGATTTCATTCCAATTTGATCATAACATGTTCATTAACTATCCAATTTAGGTTCTATGACAAAAATCAACCTCGACACATCCCCAAACGACCCATCGACCCGCGATCAACCAATCGGGTCAATCACCAGAACTTCCTGGTTTCAAACCCATTGTCCAATTAACTTCACAGGAAGCATAACAGGATCAAAACGAACCAAAATGAACAATCAATTGTGTCTGAAAGTACCTGTAGGTTGCCGTCCCAAGCTCTGCAACTTCCCTGAAAACAGCAGCCTCCGTCCTAGCTCAACCGCGACTGTTAGCCTTCAATTTCGATGTGGTTGAGTTCCAAATACTCCCAGAAGACTAAACCAGGCCTTGGTTTGGTCCGTCAAGCACCATAAATTAAACTCCGAAATTCCCTCCAATTTTCCAGAAACTGAATTCTCTGGTTTTCCTCTCCAATTCTCAGCCCTTACTGCAGCAGAGTGAAGCACACTTAAATTCCACTCAGTTTAAACAATCCTTGCCAGCCAACAGCTCGTGGAAGCCTCACTGTCCACTGAGAAATGTTTCCCGCAAAAGTTCGAATCTTGAATTAACAAATGGTGTCCATGATCAGCCACGTTCTGATGTTTATAAGGTTTTAAACAATCCCAACTTTCCAACTCACACACTGATTTAACAATTGAGACCCAGAACCACCGCACACGGTGGTGCAGCAATTGGTCCCCCGCGGTTTCTACAGTGACCAGGGGTGAAATGACCAAAATGCCCCTAGTTCAGAAATTACCAAAATGCCCTTCACTTCCTAGACCCGTAACTCAGCCATACGAAGTCCGATTTCGGCGTGCCGCCTGTCTACGGACTCAGGACGTCGAGACCTACCTATCGGTCCTTGAGTCGCGTGAAAATTAATTGTCAACGAAAAGTCAACATTTACGCCCGTGAAGTCCAACTTACGGTAATGCCCCTGAACTTCCGATAGTCATAACTTTTTCCCTGATCGTCCGAATTGGACGTGCCACCTGTCTATGAACTCGTGACGTCCCGTACTACGTCACGGTCATAGGTCAAGGTCCATTTAGTTCATCAATCAAAAAGTCAACAATTTGACCATACCAATCACAAGGGTAAAAGCGTCAATTCACACATTAAAATACAATATTAAAATCCTCGAATGTTCGGGGTGTTACAGCGTGGCTTTCACGCGCAGCCACTCACGGCGGCGCGTGACGGTGTGTGGGCACGAATCTCGAGGTGAGGTCAACATGACTTTCATCCTATACAATGTAACGAACATTTTGGCGTTGGTTTCGTGTTGATCGGATGTTAATGTAGAGGTTAGTGACCCTCTAATGTAATTTGAACAGGATTGGGAGTCCTGGTGATAGTGATGTGGCCCGGGAAGGCCTATGGCACGCGTGTCGAGGCGCTCGGTTAAACGGTCTGTGAGTGGACATTGGTTTTATAAATTCGATGCATGCATAACTATTTCATGATTGTTATAATGATGATTTAATGATTTACTTTGGATATCGGTGAATTTAATTGGTTTCACACATTTCGAGGCGATTTACGTGTTTGCACGTAAATCGAGATTTTTCTAGATTTGCACGGATTTCCAAAACTGTGGTTGGATATGATTTCATGAAACGGTTACAAATTTGATAAAGTGAAATTGGGCCAGGGGCCCAGTTGATTTATGGAATCGGGCCAGGGGCCCAGTTAACTTGTGAATCGGGCCAGGGGCCCCGTTAACTTATGAAATCGGGCCAGGGGCCCAGTTGACTTCTACATGTGATTGCGGGTCGGGGACCCTAAAACGGAATTGAATAAATGTTTTCTGGTTTACATTTTATATATATTCACATGCTAAAAACAATAGTGGTTTTGATGATATGGAAAATATGGTTATGGCACGTTTCACGGTATTTGGGCTTGAGACCCGTCTGATGAAACTTAAAGATTGGTCTGGAGTTTATCCATGTATATATATATATATGCCTTGCATGTGGATATCGATAAAATGTATTTGGTACTGCACTGTATAGATCCTTCCATATTATATTGTCTCCTCCGGATGAGGTACCCCGGAGAGGTCACGGGCGTCTAGTACGTCCAGCGTCTATGACGCTAAGCATCGGGGATGCTGTACCTGAACGGGGTTCGGGGATTGAACTCGGAAATTGAGACCCGAGTGGCACGTGTAGCCTTGTGATTGTGACCTTATTGACGTCAGGGACGTCAGACATCAGGGATGTCGGATTGGAGTGTATGGTGCAGTGGCTAAAACTATGTTTATGGTTCATATTATATGATATATGGTTTTAAATGATGTGGCATGCATATGTTTTTTTACTGAGGGGCATAAATGTCTTATAAATGTTTTAAACAGACTTGTTTATTTTCGTCCACTCATAGCTTTTGTTTTAATGCCCTTCAGGTTGATTCCGGATATGACTCCAGCAGAGACTTGAGCATCGCACACCTCCTCCATCGATCCTTCCGCACTCTGGAAGCCCGTTTGGGCAATGGCAATCGGTTATCCCTTGTCTGACGCCTCTTGTCAGATGGGAGCACGTCACATTCCATGGTAATCCCGGGGGGATTGGGATGGGTCGTGTCAAGTGGTATCAGAGCCAGGTTTTGCTCTTCTGTGCGCGAAGGTCGAGGGTGTGATGTCTCTTTGGGCTGTTGTTCCGTTGTCAACCTGATAGATAGTTTTTGGTTTGTATGGTGGATTGGGTGTGTTTGACCCGATACGCCGTGCATTGACGCGATTCAACCTAAGTGGGGTTGTATACGATTAACTGGTAATGTGGGACCGTCGGTTCGGTCATGTGATGATGGATTGTTGTGCCACTCGGCACAGCTGGGTTCAGGGAACCCCATTTGAATAATGTTATGGAAATGCGAAACTCAGTTGAGTGATGGTCTAGATTATGGACCCTGGTAGTGTTGGCTAATGTTCGGGGTGTTGGTGCATCGGAGTTAGCCGATGACCTTCGTGGTGGAACCCACGATGGAACCCATGTTGAGTTGACGATTGGATTGGATTTGACGTCTATGCGAGGTCAGGACCGCGGAGTCGGTCAGGTTGTGGATTTTACTGCAGAGGGCAGTTGGGTTCAGTGAAACCCTAGGGTGTGATTTTGGAACCCTAATTTATAATTGATGGGCAGGAAAAGTGAACTTTAATTAAGGATTTGTGCTGCGACGTGCGGCTGAGGTCATGGATGACCATGTGGATGACTCTAGTGAGTCTAGTCTGGATTATGGGATTTGATCCACGGATGCGGTTATGAGATAAAATATGGGACCCCGTATTGGATCGGATGTGAGTGTGATGTGTGGATACGGATCTTGACAACGATGACTGTTGGTCGGCAGTTGTGTCGAGATAACTGGCTATCGAGGATATTTAGTGTGGTTTTGACACTTGGGGATGTTCAGGGAACGTCCATTATCCTGACGTGCTGATGGCAAAAATTGGAGGTACCCATAGTCGTGAGGTACGAGTGGTGTTACGGGGTCGTCGTTCGGAATGAACGGAGATCCAGGGTAACAACTTTGCACACAGTGTGCTAGCATGGGTGTTCGTGTGCTAGTGTGGATGTTCGAGTGCTATGTATGGATGTTGGTATGATGGTACCCTTATGCCAATACTAGTATGGATGCATGTGTGCTGATACTAGTGTTGATGATGGTGCGTTGGTGCTGGTACTAGCGCTGGTGCTGGTGTCAGAAATTGTGTTGACGATGAGCCACCAGTTGTGGTGTGACACTGTCATGATGAACCGATGATTGGTATCTGCGACTCAGTGGTGGTTGAGTCTTGGACTGGATGGGATCCAGTGGAGGTCGTGATGTGTTGGGATAAGTCCTAACAGGTATATGATGACAAGTGATGAATGGATATTAAGGTATGATTGAAACTTGAGGAATCTAGGGATGATGTTCCCTATGTCATGAGAATTGGTGGATTTGGAGTTGTTGTCAGCTCCGAGATTGGTAAGATTGTGTACTGCTTATATCCCCAGGAAGTACAAGGAAATTATTGAAATTGGAAAATTCGAGGAAAACCATTCGTGGTATTGATGTGGGATTTCATATTTCCTGCCGTGGCAGATGATGATTGTTGTTACCAGTACGTTGAGCGTGTATTGGTAGGTGGACCCATGTTTGGCTTGGGGTCATTGGACACAAGAAGTTGTGTATGATTTTGGATTTGGTGGTGAAATGCGTGGCCATCTTTCCACCAAGGGAAATTTGACGAATGATTCAATTGAGGGTGTAAGACCCTACGATCAGCTTTCAGATGGATTGTTAGCTATGTGAGCATGTGTGGATCCTAGGTGGATCTGATTTTTGATGTTGTCGGCTTGGTCGATGTGACGATCTAGGATCGTGGTATTACTTGTCGGATGACGTAGTGTTGGATCTGGGTCGTGATCTTGATGATCCAGATTGGGTGTGAGTTTATCACTCTTACCTTGGTATGCGAGTCGTAAATGACGGGATTGAACTTCTTTTCGGAGTGAGTCCATATGGTTGGTGACTCGGGTGAGTAGGTTTCCGATGTGGTCGGATTTTGTCAACCTTTGACGTGATAGTATTGGGATTGGCTTCCATATGAAGTCAATCGAGTGCTTTGAGCAGATAACCGATAGGATCGGTTATGTTACGTCTTGATGGACGTAAACGAGATTTTGGGTTTTGGAATCGAATTTCTGGGTGACGATTCAGGATTCGATTGCGAAGCTCGAAAATGGATTACCGGATTTGGGTGCGGAATGATTATTCCAATGCTAGCTTACGGAATAATGATTTCGGATTCGGATTTGGACATGGAATAAAAATATGATGTTTGGGTTTGGATTCGGAATTTCTTACGAAATTGCGAATTCGGATTCGGAACTAGAACTGGATGATGGGTGGAGTTCGCTTTGTCTCATGTTGGTTTGGGCAAGGGTACTTCATTATTGGAACGTGTTTGGCTATGACCTGGGTGGCTATAGGCAGATTGATGGATTGAGGTACGTACAGGGTACGTTGTACGATGATTGATACTGGTTTGGCCGGGTGGTGCCTAATGGCGGTACATGGGATGTACCTGTGGTGTGTGATCAAACGTGATGGTGATCGGCTTGGTTCCGATATCATTTGTTTGGTTGTGATCGTGGACTGGACATTGGATACCGTGCGCTGTGCAGTTTGATCTTGTCGGGTTCAGTGGTTGTATGAGCAGGTGCTCTTAGCCATGGTTGGCTAGTGGAACCCTAGTATTGTGATGTGTGATCACTGCTGGGCCGGTATTCAATGCGTTCCAGTTACACCACTTGACTGAGGGAATTAACAGTATACGTACACTCAGGATGAGTGAATTGGTGGTCTAAGTGACCACGAGTAGCCTTATGTGACTTGATCACACCGTGATTTCCCAGCGTTTTGGTTCGCTGAGGGAGTTGGCGATTATGGACATTGAGATTATTTTGTGTCGCAGGATTGGGCTTGCCCTGCAAATTGAGATCATGTGGTTGATCTTACGCTACATCGAGAGTGATGTAGTGCGTGGTGTTGTCACTGACTGGCTGATGGTTGGGGGTTTATCAGGGTAGTAAAGCTTAGCGGTGACAGTTTGGCTGGTGGTGTCAGCGTGGACTGACAAATGATGACAGGACCCGTCCCAACTGGACGTCAAAAACCATGCCCGGTCCTGCTCCCGTCTGACAAGTCAACTAAAGGTCCGAAACTCCCCTTCAGTGCTTGCCAGACAAGGGATGTTCGCGCGGATTTCTGCTGCTGTCACTGCCTCACGATCTGTCCCGAACGTCGTACCACGGCCTGGAGGGTCACAAAACAGAAAAGGTGTGAGTGGACAAAAATGACCTCTTATAAAAACATTTATCAAAATACAATCTTACCCTCCAGTTTTCACAAACTTGCATGCATATCGTAAAACATGAGTGACCGATAAAATCAAAACATATTTTCCCATGGTCCATCAAACTCATGTTCACCAAATCAGTTCATGTTATAAAACATCAAATCCCGGCTCTCAGGCCAAAACATGTGAAGACATAATCACTGGCCATAAAGACCAAAAACCCGTACTCCATACCAGTACGTCATCACAAATAACATCAATCAGCACTAATCACAAGTGCACAATACATATATCAATCCAATCAATCCGCACTACTCACAAGTGCACAATCAATCAAACTGCACTACTCACAAGTGCTGCACTACGCGAAGGCCAATATCCAGTCACTCTCTCGGGAACAGACACCTCTAGGCTCAACCCCCTCGGGCTCAGTCACCTCTGGGCGAACACATCCCCAGGTTCAGACACCTCCGAGTGGTACATCCAGGCTCAGTCTCATCCGAGAAGCTGACTATCATAGGATCAACTCATGATCCTACAATCACATCCCCCAAGATCCAGTCGTCTGGGTAATCCCCCAAGCTCCGACCGTCTGGGAATATCACAATCACAATGAAAACCATCCCGGGAATTACATCCCAAAACATTTCAATCAAATCTTGACTTCATACCAAGTCAAGGTCATTCTCAACCGGGTCTCAAGCCCAAAATACCTTTTACACATAAACCGTTAAAATCACATTTAAATCAATAGAATAATCCGGAAATCATTATTGACTCACCAACCAAGTCAGAATATCATTTTAGAAATCATTTAGACTCCGGGCCTAGCCCAAAACATCATTTGCACGTTCCTCGTAAAACGTGCCTGAAAGACTGATTAAAATAATCATAAATTCCCAATAAATCATTAATTTCACAAATTCGCAGGTGACTCCAAATCCGAGTCAAAATCACTATTCACTTGGGTTCTCATGCCCAAAATAACATTATCACGCAAATCTATGCGTTGCAACCTCCGTTGCCATTTTCACGTAAATCCACGAAATTGACCATTGACTCATTCCCGAGTCATCACATCATTTTCCAATCCATGACTCAATAATCCGAGTCCAACCATTATTTTTACCAAATTTCGTAATTTCTCGAAAATCGCCCAAAATAATAATATAATAATCATAAAACCGAGAAATTTCCGGATTGAAACATAAATCATGCCCAAGCATATAAAATCATATAATAAGGCATTTAAATCATATATGCATGCATCACGGTTAGAAAATAAAAGTCCACTCACACACACCGTCCAAAACGGTCCGTTTCCGAACTGCACGTTTTTCCGTAAAATCTGGAAATCACAACTCCTGTCCAAAATCATTATAGAGGGTTACTAACATCTCAAAATACATCATATAATTTTCCCCAATTTTTTCCGGGATTTAAGTACATATTTTTAACGTAATACAAAACTTCGGATACGCGGAACATTATCGAAACAATATCCGATTTCCCCGAAACCAACGTCAAAATGTTCGTTACACTGAGAGGATCAAAAGTCATGTTGACCTCACCTTGAGACTAGGCCGGACGCGCCCTCACGCGCCGCCGTGAGTGGCTGCGCGTGAAACCCACGCGCCAGCTACAGTGCTGTCGTCTCAACCCGTTTGTCTGGTAAACGGGTCCTTTAACCCGCGATCAGACCCGTTTGGTTTTCTGTCAATTCCACACTGAATTCATCAATTGAGCATTCATACAGCTTCGAATTAAGTTCAATTTAAGATCTGTGGACACAATTACAATCGAACTTACCTCAAACCTCATGATCACAGTTGATCATTCGAAGAACGCCCCGCACACTGTTCATCATCAGAACTCCCTCAATTTCAATCGATTTCTCGCAATTGATGCAACCAGAAGTTTCAGTGGATTCAGGTAAACTCTTTCCCCATCTCAATTGCATCAATTCATGGCTCAAACGCCACGACTCAAACTCGATTCTTCGTCACTGTGCAACTATGGAGTTCAGTCAATCTCAATCAGTTTCTTCCAATTGATGGATCCAGAAGCATCGTGGGATCCTCAGGAACATAATCCCCAGCTCAATTTCAACAATCAAAGCCTCCAATTCCTCGACTCAATCTCGAAAATTCTGAAAGTTTCCTTCCTCAGTTCTACCTCAATTCGACCTCAATTCCACTTAGTTCCTTCTACAAAATTGATCGTAGTAATCCCAGAAGACTGAAACTGAACCCAATTTCGATCAACAAGGCTCAATTCATCCAATTTGATTTTTCCTCCCAAAAACCCAATTTTCGAATTCCCAGTTTTCAGCCACTCTCAATCTCCCGTGTTTACCCAGTTGAGTTAGTCTCAACAAGCACTCGATTTTGCCCTCAAAACCAGTTAGAAATGGCAGCTAACACTCTCCAATTCTGCTGCTCAATGCTCACGGGTAAGAAAAACAAAGAAGGAGAAAATTAAGGAGAAAATGGAGGAAATGATGAAGGATAAATGATGATGTTGTAATGATGGTGTTGGGAGGGAAACATGGAGCTGGAATCAAGGGATGGGTGACACTTGTCACTCATCCGGATGTGCACAGTCACCGGGTACTGTTCATAATAAAATATTATTTTATTCCCGGTTCGTTCGGTTAATCGAGCCCGATTCCGTGACCATAACTTCGTCGTCGAATCTCCGATTTCGGCATGCCACCTGTCGTTGGATTCGTATCGACGAGACCTACGTAGCGGTCCTTGGCCCTCGTCCATCGGACCTCCCGATCAAAAAGTCAACATTTGGCCCCTACTATGCCAAATTACCAAAATACCCCTCAACTTCCGAACATCATAACTTTCTCCTCGAATGCCGGAATCGAACGTGCCACCTGTCTATGAACTCGTGACGTCCCGAACTACGTCACAGTCATCAGTCAAAGTCCGTTTGACCGCCCGAACTAAAAGTCAACATTTTGCCCACGCTAGGGGCAAAACGGTCATTTTGCACAATTCGTCCGATTTCACTCAACTAATCCCCGATTAGTCATTCTAAACCATAATTAATTAATATTCAATCCCGTTATTCGGGACGGGTCATTACAACCTTCCCTCCTTAAAGAATTTCGTCCCCGAAATTCCAACTATCCGTATTCCACAACTACCTCGTGGAAAACAAATGGGCATCACAACACGTGTACACCTGTACACCCACTAGCCAATGCAGAACTCGTCTGCACTCAGACGTCACATCACAGATGCACGTCGTACTGACTACACTCGACCACCCCGAGTGAAAATTAATCACCAGAAATTGGCAATGTCATCATTAAGCTGACTCTTTCAGCTTGACGGCCCCACGTACTCACTAATGTGCCCTGACTTCCGCTCTCATAGAGAGTCACCAAAACTTACTTGTCAGTCCATGCCGACACTACAAGTAAAACTGTCACCACCAAGCTTTACCACGCTAGTAAAGCGCCAATCAGTAACACATCAGTGACAACACATCATACTACAACGTCCGTCAATGTAGCACAAGATCTACAACATGATCTCCCCTCGCAGGGCAAACTCAATCCTGCGACAAATACCAACAGCAGTAACCACAACTGTCACCCCCTCAGCGATCCCAGATGCTGGTAAGGTCACGACAAGGTAACAGCTCGCCGCAAAGCAACTTGCGGTCACACTAACCACCAACTCACTCATCCGGAGTATACGCATACCGTCATCACACTCAAACAGACGGTGTAACTGGAACACATTGAACACCAGCCTAGCAGTGATCACACAACTCAACACTAGAGTTATACTAGCCAACCATGGCTAAGAGCACCTGCTCAAACAATCACTGAAATCATCAGAATCACTCTGCCCAGTGCATCGTGTTCAATGTCCAGTTCACGTTCACAATCCATCCAATGGTATCAGGATTAAGCCAACTACTAACAAGTTCACCAACGTACTACTGGTATAACCCGTATACCGTCACCCGACACTATAAGTCTGCAAAGTATCGTACCCCAAACCATGTACAAGGTACATACATCTATCCATTGACCAGACTACAACCACCTAGGTCATAGTCAAATACGTTTGCAATAATGGAGTCCATTTGCCCAAACCAGCAAGAGACAAATCGAAACTCCACCAATCAACTAGTTCCAATTCCAAATCCGAATTTGCAATTACGTAAGAAATCCCGAATCCGAACCCATATATCACATTTTTAATTCATGTCCAAATCCGAATCCGAAATCATTATTCCGTAAGCTAGCATTTGGAATAATCATTCCGCACCCAAATCCAGTATTCCACTTTCAAGTTCTAAAATCGAATCCTGAATCGTCACCCAGAAATTCGATTCCAAAACTCGAAATCTCGTTTACGTCCACTCGAACGCACCAAAACCGAACCTATCGGTTACCCATTCATTATACTCGGTTGACTTCATAAGGAAGCCAATCCAACAACCACACGGTTAAGGTTGACAAAATACGACCACTTCGGAAACCTACTCACTCGTGTAATATACCAAAAAGGGCTCCACTTCGAAAAGAAGTTCGGTCCCGTCATTTACGACTCACATACCGGAGTAAGAGTGACAAACTCTCTACCCAACTGGATCATCAGGATCACGGTCCAGATCCATCACTACGTCAGCTGGCCATGAACATCACGATCCTAGATCGTCACAATGCCCAATGTCCACGACATCACAAACCTGATCCACCTAGGGAAAACCAAGGATGATCCCAAAATGATAACACCAATATCCATCCCCGGGTCAAGTTTATTCTGGGCCCAACACGCCCATCTACAAACCAAACTGTTAACAAAAACAACCATCTGGACCCACACTAGTCCGACACACCCAAAACACATGATACTATATTACAACACAAATGGACAATACAAACCATTTACAAGGTATCAATACAATTATTTTGACCTACGGTCAAGTCGATCGGGGCAGTTCCTTCGCAAATGTCCAAGTTTCCTACAAAAGTGACAAGTGGCAGTGCTGAGGCGACTTGCCCCACCACGCCGCTTACTTGTCGACTGGGTTGATGTTCCACCCGAATGAACGCCTACCGAGGATTGCGACACAAGAGTATGAAGGCTAACTCGCTTCGTTGTTTCCTGACTCATCTGTTCAGTATCCTGACGCTCTCGGCGTCATCCAGAGCCCAAAGATTGTTCTGGCACAGGTAAAATAGTAGCCTCCACTCGGATAGCAGCATCCGATAATTCCCTCAGGGTAGAACACGAGCCAACAGTTACAGTACCCCGTAACTCATTCCTCAATCCCTGCTCAAACCTTCGACACTTATCCTCCTCAGTAGCCACATACCGAGGAGCGAAACTAGATAAGTGCAAAAATTGCTGTTCATAATCGACCACTGACTGATTCCCTTGCTGCAATTGGAGAAACTCAACCTCCTTAGCGTTCCGAAATGAGCGAGGATAAAACTGATCCAAAAATTGCTCTCGGAATGCATCCCATGCCAAGGTACGGGCATCCCAACCAGTCAACTGTAAACTATGCCACCACCTGTAAGCATAGCCATCAAAAAGAAAAGTGGCTAAGGGCACCATGTCCTCCAGGGGACATATCATGACCTCAAAAATCCTTTCTAATCGAGTAAGCCAATCTTCGGCACCATCCGGTCCCGAATCACCACGAAACACAGTGGCTCCTAACCGTCGAGCTCGCTCAATATCTGGGCCTTTACTAACACTACTCTCGCCCCTCCCATCTTCAGACCGTGTACGGGACGCACGACTCGGAGGCATGACGTATCAACAGAAATCAAGAACCAAATGCTCTGATACCAATTTGATAGGACCCGTCCCAACTGGACGTCAAAAACCGTGCCCGGTCCTGCTCCCATCTGACAAGTCAACTAAAGGTCCGAAACTCCCCTTCAGTGCTTGCCAGACAAGGGATGTTCGCGCGGATTTCTGCTGCTGTCACTGCCTCACGATCTGTCCCGAACGTCGTACCACGGCCTGGAGGGTCACAAAACAGAAAAGGTGTGAGTGGACAAAAATGACCTCTTATAAAAACATTTATCAAAATACAATCTTACCCTCCAGTTTTCACAAACTTGCATGCATATCGTAAAACATGAGTGACCGATAAAATCAAAACATATTTTCCCATGGTCCATCAAACTCATGTTCACCAAATCAGTTCATGTTATAAAACATCAAATCCCGGCTCTCAGGCCAAAACACGTGAAGACATAATCACTGGCCATAAAGACCAAAAACCCGTACTCCATACCAGTACGTCATCACAAATAACATCAATCAGCACTAATCACAAGTGCACAATACATATATCAATCCAATCAATCCGCACTACTCACAAGTGCACAATCAATCAAACTGCACTACTCACAAGTGCTGCACTACGCGTAGGCCAATATCCAGTCACTCTCTCTGGAACAGACACCTCTGGGCTCAACCCCCTCGGGCTCAGTCACCTCTGGGCGAACACATCCCCAGGTTCAGACACCTCCGAGTGGTACATCCAGGCTCAGTCTCATCCGAGAAGCTGACTATCATAGGATCAACTCATGATCCTACAATCACATCCCCCAAGATCCGGTCGTCTGGGTAATCCCCCCAAGCTCCGACCGTCTGGGAATATCACAATCACAATGAAAACCATCCCGGGAATTACATCCCAAAACATTTCAATCAAATCTTGACTTCATACCAAGTCAAGGTCATTCTCAACTGGGTCTCAAGCCCAAAATACCTTTTACACATAAACCGTTAAAATCACATTTAAATCAATAGAATAATCCGGAAATCATTATTGACTCACCAACCAAGTTAGAATATCATTTTAGAAATCATTTAGACTCCGGGCCTAGCCCAAAACATCATTTGCACATTCCTCGTAAAACGTGCCTGAAAGACTGATTAAAATAATCATAAATTCCCAATAAATCATTAATTTCACAAATTCGCAGGTGACTCCAAATTCGAGTCAAAATCACTATTCACTTGGGTTCTCATGCCCAAAATAACATTATCACGCAAATCTATGCGTTGCAACCTCCGTTGCCATTTTCACGTAAATCCACGAAATTGACCATTGACTCATTCCCGAGTCATCACATCATTTTCCAATCCATGACTCAATAATCCGAGTCCAACCATTATTTTTACCAAATTTCGTAATTTCTCAAAAATCGCCCAAAATAATAATATAATAATCATAAAACCGAGAAATTTCCGGATTGAAACATAAATCATGCCCAAGCATATAAAATCATATAATAAGGCATTTAAATCATATATGCATGCATCACGGTTAGAAAACAAAAGTCCACTCACACACATCGTCCAAAACAGTCCGTTTCCGAACTGCACGTTTTTCCGTAAAATCTGGAAATCACAACTCCTGTCCAAAATCATTATAGAGGGTTACTAACATCTCAAAATACATCATATAATTTTCCCCAATTTTTTCCGGGATTTAAGTACATATTTTTAACGTAATACAAAACTTCGGATACGCGGAACATTATCGAAACAATATCCGATTTCCCCGAAACCAACGTCAAAATGTTCGTTACACTGAGAGGATCAAAAGTCATGTTGACCTCACCTTGAGACTAGGCCGGACGCACCCTCACGCGCCGCCGTGAGTGGCTGCGCGTGAAACCCACGCGCCAGCTACAGTGCTGTCGTCTCAACCCGTTTGTCTGGTAAACGGGTCCTTTAACCCGCGATCAGACCCGTTTGGTTTTCTGTCAATTCCACACTAAATTCATCAATTGAGCATTCATACAGCTTCGAATTAAGTTCAATTTAAGATCTGTGGACACAATTACAATCGAACTTACCTCAAACCTCATGATCACAGTTGATCATTCGAAGAACACCCCGCACACTGTTCATCATCAGAACTCCCTCAATTTCAATCGATTTCTCTCAATTGATGCAACCAGAAGTTTCAGTGGATTCAGGTAAACTCTTTCCCCATCTCAATTGCATCAATTCATGGCTCAAACGCCACGACTCAAACTCGATTCTTCGTCACTGTGCAACTATGGAGTTCAGTCAATCTTAATCAGTTTCTTCCAATTGATGGATCCAGAAGCATCGTGGGATCCTCAGGAACATAATCCCCAGCTCAATTTCAACAATCAAAGCCTCCAATTCCTCGACTCAATCTCGAAAATTCTGAAAGTTTCCTTCCTCAGTTCTACCTCAATTCGACCTCAATTCCACTTAGTTCCTTCTACAAAATTGATCGTAGTAATCCCAGAAGACTGAAACTGAACCCAATTTCGATCAACAAGGCTCAATTCATCCAATTTGATTTTTCCTCCCAAAAACCCAATTTTCGAATTCCCAGTTTTCAGCCACCCTCAATCTCCCGTGTTTACCCAGTTGAGTTAGTCTCAACAAGCACTCGATTTTGCCCTCAAAACCAGTTAGAAATGGCAGCTAACACTCTCCAATTCTGCTTCTCAATGCTCACGGGTAAGAAAAACAAAGAAGGAGAAAATTAAGGAGAAAATGGAGGAAATGATGAAGGATAAATGATGATGTTGTAATGATGGTGTTGGGAGGGAAACATGGAGCTGGAATCAAGGGATGGGTGACACTTGTCACTCATCCGGATGTGCACAGTCACCGGGTACTGTTCATAATAAAATATTATTTTATTCCCGGTTCGTTCAGTTAATCGAGCCCGATTCCGTGACCATAACTTCGTCGTCGAATCTCCGATTTCGGCATGCCGCCTATCGTTGGATTCGTATCGACGAGACCTACGTAACGGTCCTTGGCCCTCGTCCATCGGACCTCCCGATCAAAAAGTCAACATTTGGCCCCTACTATGCCAAATTACCAAAATACCCCTCAACTTCCGAACATCATAACTTTCTCCTCGAATGTCGGAATCGAACGTGCCACCTGTCTATGAACTCGTTACGTCCCGAACTACGTCACAGTCATCAGTCAAAGTCCGTTTGACCGCCCGAACTAAAAGTCAACATTTTGCCCACGCTAGGGGCAAAACGGTCATTTTGCACAATTCGTCCGATTTCACTCAACTAATCCCCGATTAGTCATTCTAAACCATAATTAATTAATATTCAATCCCGTTATTCGGAACGGGTCATTACAAATGAGATTTGGTGACTCCCAATGGGAGCAAATGTAAGGATATATTGGCAATGGAAAGGAACCATCTAGTTGAAGGAGTCAGCTTAATGGTTAACCGATTTTATCGCAGATCAGGTGATTATGTCCTCTCGAGGTGGTCGAGTGTTGTTGTTGTGACGTATGACTGTGATGGGATGTCTAGGTACAAACGAGACTGATGTTGTTCCAGTAAGTGGGTGTACAGGTGTACACAGATGTGAGGTCGAAATGTTTTCCACAAGGTGGTTGTGGAATAAGGCAATTGGTAATTTCGAGGACGAAATTCTTTAAGGAGAGAAGGTTGTAACGACCCGTCCCGAATATCGGGATTTAATAGTATTTAATTGTGATTTACTAATCTGGGATTAGTTGAGCGATTTCGGACGAATTGTGCAATGTGACCGTTTTGCCCCTGGGCGTGGGCAAAACGTTGACTTTTAAATCAGATGGTCAAATGGACTTCGACCGATGACCGTGACGTAGTTCGGGACGTCACGAGTTCATAGATAGGTGGCACGTTCGATTCCGATGTTCGTGGTGAAAGTTATGATGTACGGAAGTGCAAGGGCATTTTCGTAATTTGGACGATATAAGGGGAAATGTTGACTTTTTGATCGGGAGGTTCGATGGCCAGGGGCCAAGGACCGTTACGTAGGTATCGTCGATACGAATCCAATGACAGGCGGCACGCATCAATCGGAGTCCGTATGACCGAGTTAAGGGTCAGGATGCGTGAGGGGCATTTTGGTAATTTTCTGCACAAGGGCAGAATGGTAATTTGGACTGTGATTTTGAACAGCCGTGAGTTGGAGCCATGATTGAGCTTGGTGGATGGCTAGTGCGATCTATCCCTGAATTGTTTAGTATAATTGTAACATGGGGGAACATTATGATTGTGTTATTTGATTAATTAACTGAATTATTCCTCCATTAATCTCTTCAGACTTCTTCAACCGTGAACAACCAAACTTCAATTTTATTCTACCCTTAATCTCCTCTCTATCCACTGAATTTGTGAACGAAATTGGCGAGAATTGAGACTGGATTGAATTGGGAAAACACGAGGGACTAATTGAGAGCTGGGGGCTGGAATTTCAAAAATTCTCAAATTCGGGGGGAAAATCAAATTGGAAGATTTGGGCCTTGACGATCAAATTGGAGATTAGTTTGAGTCTTCTGGGATTGCCACGATCATTTTCGTCGCAGGAACGAAGCGAATTGAGGCCCGTTTGAGGAAGAACAGAACTATTGTAGCTTCAGAAATTTCGAGCTTGAGTCGTGGGATTTGAAGCTTGGAGTGATGCAATTGGACTGGGGATTGAGTTCATTATGACCTCACGATGCTAATGGATGCATCAATTGAAAGAATCGATTGACATGGGAGGATTTCGGATGATGAACAGCGATCGGATTGTTCTTCCTGTGATCATCCTTGATCTTAAGGTTTGAGGTAAGATTGTGTGTAATTTAGACCACAAATCCCTAATTGAATCTAATTCGATGCTAATGGACTTTTGAATTGATGGAATCGGTGTCGAATTGCTAGGATTTGGACCGGGTCTTATCGCGGGGTTTTCAACCCGTTTACCAGTCATTCGGGTGAAGGAGATCACTGTGCAGTCACTGTAGCAGGCGCGTGGCTTTCACGCGCAGCCACTCACGGCGGCGCGTGACAGCGCGTGGGCACGAATCTCGAGGTGAGGTCAACATAACTTTTATCCTATACAATGTAACGAACATTTTGGCGTTGGTTTCGTGTTGATTGGACCCCGTTTCGATATTGTTCGGGATGTCCGAAGGTTTTAAATCCAGTTTAAAAATACTTAAAAATTCGGGAAAATTCCGGGACTTTAATAGGATGTTAATGTAGAGGTTAGTGACCCTCTAATGTGATTTGAACAGGATTGGGAGTCCCGGTGATAGTGATGTGGCCCGGGAAGGCCTATGGCACGCGTGTCGAGGCGCTCGGTTAAACGGTCTGTGAGTGGACATTGGTTTTATAAATTCGATGCATGCATAACTATTTCATGATTGTTATAATGATGATTTAATGATCTACTTTGGATATCGGTGAATTTAATTGGTTTCACACATTTCGAGGCGATTTACGTGTTTGCACGTAAATCGAGATTTTTCTGGATTTGCACGGATTTCCAAAAATGAGGTTGGATATGATTTCATGAAACGGTTAAAAATTTGATAAAGTGAAATTGGGCCAGGGGCCCAGTTGATTTATGGAATCGGGCCACGGCCCCAGTTAACTTGTGAATCGGGCCAGGGGCCCCGTTACTTATGAAATCGGGCCAGGGGCCCAGTTGACTTCTACATGTGATTGCGGGTCGGGGACCCTAAAACGGAATTGAATAAATGTTTTCTGGTTTACATTTTATATATATTCACATGCTAAAAACAATAGTGGTTTTGATGATATGGAAAATATGGTTATGGCACGTTTCACGGTATTTGGGCTTGAGACCCGTCTGATGAAACTTAAAGATTGGTATGGAGTTTATCCATGTATATATATATGCCTTGCATGTGGATATCGATAAAATGTATTTGGTACTGCACTGTATAGATCCTTCCATATTATATTGTCTCCTCCGGATGAGGTACCCCGGAGAGGTCACGGGCGTCTAGTACGTCCAGCGTCTATGACGCTAAACATCGGGGATGCTGTACCCGAATGGGGTTCGGGGATTGAACTCAGAAATTGAGACCCGAGTGGCACGCGTAGCCTTGTGATTGTGACCTTATTGACTGCAGCAGAGACTTGAGCATCGCACACCTCCTCCATCGATCCTTACGCACTCTGGAAGCCCGTTTGGGCAATGGCAATCGGTTATCCCTTGTCTGACGCCTCTTGTCAGACGAGAGCACGTCACATTCCATGGAAATCCAGGGGGGGATTGAGATGGTTCGTGTCAAGTGGGACATCGAAGGAGTGTGAAACCACTGTTGCCAATCAAATGGACGAGCCAGAGAAAAGTGCTAACGAGTAGATTGATATCAAAGATTGACTGCCAATGGGTCAAGTCTTGTAATTGCTTCTTTTCTGAGGTATGTCCCGTGTAAGTGTATCTTGAACATAGTGAATTTTATCCAAGTTAACTGTTACTCTTCTGATTGAACGTAGGTACTGTTTGAGGCATCTGTTGTATATGATGTTTGACTGCTGATTGAGGCATACTTGCAATATAATATCTTCCATTCATAGTTTTAAGTTTCCTTGATTGTATATGTGCAATGTTTATATGTGGAGTGATCCATCAGAGGTGAGTGATCATGACTGCCAAGTGTCCTTCGTGTGTCGAGTGAAATGTGAGGCACATGAGTTCTGATGGATTAGTGAGTGCCAAGTAGGAAGTCTATTTGGATGCTGAGTAGGGTGAACTTGAGTGTTTTTGTGTAAATGGTAGCATTGATGTACATAGATTTCGTAGAAAACCGTTGTAAGGATCTACCTTACCAATTGGTCGTGATATAGCACAAGGGTCAATTGGTCGTAGTAGGATGGGAGTGCCGAACACAGTGCAAAAAGATTGAAAGTTGGGCTTGAAATTGTAGTGAGTCCCTCTAAATAAGGGTATAGCCGATCAACGGTATAAATGCTTAGGCTGCTGATCGGAAGTTGACATACTAGGGCATCAATTTATGCAGTCGGTAGGCTACCGAGTAGGGGTTGTTGGGTGACAGTTAACCTGTGGCAAGTTACATAGTTCCGATCGGAAAGTGAAATGATGTATTGTAGAATAAGGCGGCTGATTGGCTTACACATGGAAATCGAAAGAAGTGGAAAATTGTCCAAAAAATGTGCTTTATTCAAAAATAGCAATAGGTTTTATTGGTGATGGACGAATCAGTTACAAAATATGTTCTAATGCTAAGAAAACTATCCATGATCTCACTTGTAGAATATGTTGAGATTATCGGTATGCCATGGATGTGCTAGTAATTGACTGTGAGTGGTTTGCAACTTGTAGGTTCGTGGTCGCCAGACGTTGGTGACCATGTAGCCTCTTTCCCATTTGGATCCAAGTGTGCTGTCTGCCATATTCTTGTTTGCCAGGTGATTTTTCCGAGGACCTAGTCCCTAGCCTTGAAGCTTCGAATTCTAACTCGGGAGTCATAGTAACAGAAAATACGCTATTTGTGAGCCATGTTACGGAGGTTTCCTTATTCACATTTCTCTTCCAGAAGGTCAAGGTTAGGGGTGAGTAGTTCGTTATTATCGTCCAAATCGTAAGAGATCACCCGGTAAGTGGTTTCGCCAATCTCCACTAGTAAGATGGCCTCAGTACCGAATGTCATGGAAAATGGTGTTTCCTTGGTTTATGTCTGGTAGGACCAGAGAACATTTGAAAGGATAGCACACCACTTGCTTTTGGAATCCTCATATAGGCGAGTCTTCAGGATGTATTTGATTAGCTTGTTGATTGATTCCACTTGTCCGTTTTCTTGTGGATGAATAATAGAGGCGAAGCAGACCTTCATGTTGTAGACTTGGCAGAAGTTGCGGAAGCAAGTACAGTCGAACTACTTCCTGTTATCCGTGACAATGGTGTGAGGGATGCCAAAACGACAGATGACATTTTGGTAGACAAAACTTTCTATCTGCGCAGCAGTGATAGTCTTGAGTGATTTTGCTTTTACCGGTTTGGTGAAGTAGTTGATGGCGACAACAGCATGTTCTACTCCTCCCTTGCCCATCAGCATGGCCGATGAGGTCAAGTCTCCACTGCAAAAATCAACATGGGTTGAGCATTGGAGTTCGATGCTCTACGTGTAGGTGAGGAATGGGGGCGTACTTCTGGCACTAATCGCATTTCTGCTTAAGTGCAATTGAGTCTGCATACATGGTTGTCCAATAGTAACCTTACTGGAAGGCCTTGTGAACGAGGGACTTTGGTCCTGAATGGTTACCACAAATGCCTTCGTCAATCTCCTTGAGAACTGCATGTCTGCTAGGAGGCACTTACAGAGTGGGACATCGAATTCACGCTTGTATAGATTGTCATGGACAATTGTATAGCAGATGGATTGTCGTTTGATGCGCTTGGCATTGTTCCAATCCTCCGGGAATTTTGTACGTTTGAGGAACCAGATGATTGGGTCCATCCATGACGGTATGATGCAACTGATCTTGTCATCTATGGAGGAGGCCAGGCGGGAAAGAGCATCAGTGTGGTTGTTCTCTAAATGTAGGATCTGGTTGATCTCATAGGCTTGGAAAAAGCGGAGGAGTGGCCTTGCCTTGTCATGGTATAGTGTCATGGAGATGTCTTTGGCATCGTAGACAATGTTCACCTAGCAAACAATGACCTAGGAGTCACTAAAGATTTGGATATGCCATGGCTGTAAGTTCTTCGTAAGGTGAAGGCCAGTGAGCAGTGCTTCATATTCTGTCCTATTGTTGGAGGCCTTGAAGCTGAAACAGAGTGTGTATTCGAGCTTGGCTTCCTCGGGTGTACTGAGAACAAGTACCACGCCAGAGACGATATGGCATGCTGATCCATTCACGTAAAGGGTCCAAATTTTCCTTGACTTGTCCAACGAAGAGGGTGTGTTTACCAGTTGAAAGGGTGCAACCAGTTGCGTAGTGCTAATTGCTGAATCTTCTGGCATATACTAGGATGTGCGGTAGGTCAATTCAGAGAGAAGAACGGTGATTTCCTGGCCATTCTCAATAGAGTGTGGGGCAAAAGTTATATCGAATTTACTGGTGATCAGTCTGCTTGATGTGTCCGGCTTCTGGAGGACCTACCTTAGTGGCTTGTTGGTTAAGACTAGGATAGGGTGGGCTTGGAAGTTGGGTTTAAGCCATCTGGTAGTGACTAAGGAAAGAGCCAGTTTCTCTAGGTCGCAATATCTGATCTCTGTGTCTTAAAATGCTTTGCTCACGTAGTAGACTGGGTGTTCCGCTTCATCCTTTGTCTTGATTAAGACAGAACTGATAGGCGAAGTGGTGACTAAAAGGTAAACAGTGAGTTGCTCTCCAGTGTCTAGTCAAGCGAGTAGGGATGCCTTACTCATGTACCCTTTTAGTGCGCTGAATGCCTTGTCGATGTTAGCGATCCGGTTGATAGTTTTGGTGCTTGTCTTCAAAGCCTTGAATAATGAGACGCACTTGTCTGTTACCCTAGAAATTAACCTGGTGAGAGCGAAAACTCTTCCAGTTAGGGTCTGAACTTCCTTGATTATGCGGGGTGCATGCATATCAAGGATGTCAATGTTCTTCTCAGGGTTTGCTTCTATCTCGAGTTGGCAGATCATGTAGCTGAGAAATTTTTCGAATCTGACACCAAAAACACATTTGGTGGGATTAAGCCTCATCTCGTACTTCTTGAGCACTTGGAACATTCTGAGGAGATTGGTGACGTGATCTGCGGCGGTTTTGCTCTTCACCAGTATGTCATCCACATGGACCTCCATTGTCTTTCCAATCTAATCAGCAAACATAGAGTTCATCAAGCATTGGTATGTCGCCCCAGTATTCTTCAGTCTGAATGGCATGACGTTGTAGCAGTAGACGCTAAGGTTGGTACAGAAGCTGGTATGGATCTGATCATTCAGGTGCATCTTGATCTGGTTGTAGCCTAAATAAGCATCTATGAAACTGATTAGTAGCGGATTAGTTAGTCTACCTGGTGTTTAGTTGGTGACGTTAGGCCGTTAGTGTAGAATGACGATTTTGCCCCTAGTTTGGGCAAAATGTTGACTTTGAGTTCGGGTGGTCAATTGGATATTGACCGATGGTCGTGACGTAGTTCGGGACGTCACGAGTCCGTAGACAGGTGGCACGTCCGATTTGAACAATCGGAGGGAAAGTTTTGACGTTCGACAAGTTAGGGTCGTTATCGTAATTTTGGCTACATAGAGGAAAATGTTGACTTTTTATTGGATTTTTGTTATTCATGTAGACCGAGGACCGTTAGATAGGTCTCGACGTCCTAAGTACAACGACAGGCGGCACGCTGTCATCGGACGTCGGACGGTTTAGTTATGGGTCTGAGAAGTTGAAGGGTAAAATTGTAATTTTGACTCACAAGGGGTATTTTGATCTTTTGGTGCCTTGGGATTCGTGCAACCAGATTGGGACAAGTGTACAGGGGGATTGGATATTTTGGAATTGGGCCATGGGATGGAGGACATGTGGGGTGAACCTAGAGGATTCTAGGAGGGTTATGGTGTGCATGGGTACAACTTGTACACATTTAAACCGTGCAAGTGTTCATCCTTCGAAGAAAACAGAGAGTGAGATGGAGGGAGGAATTGATCGAATTGCAGGGACTGGGTGAGTGTGTGAGTATTGAGAGGTTCTGTGGTGTTCGAAGGAGCGTTTTGCTCGTGTTTGTGAGGATTGGGCGTGACGGTGGGTGTGTGAGAAAGGATGAGGAATCAGAGGACATAGAACCGAGGACCACCGTGCACGGTTGTGCACGTCCTATGATCAAACGGTTAAATTGAACCCGTGGTGGCGTTGATAGGACTGAGGGGAGTCGACCAGACCCAGCGGAGCTCACGGCGGCGGTCGGAGAATAGGTAATTTCTTGAATCCCTTCTGAGTGCTCTGTTTTGTCGTCTGGTTTCAGACGTAAAGTCGTGAAGTTTGAGGCTAAGTCGAAGTGTCCTATGAGTTTTAATCGACATAGTAGGTCCCTAGGAAACTGTAGAGGTGGAAGCCGTGACTGGAGAAGGGACGGTTGGCCGGGAATCAAAACAGAGTTTAGGATGGGTTTCTGGTTCGAGTTTGGGGGGTGGTTTAGAGACCGTGATGTTGTGTTTTGCTTAGGGAATTAGGTTTCTAGGAGTAGGACGTGGTGTTGGAAGGATAAAAAATAGACGGGATTTGAGGGGAAACCGGTCACGCCGGTTCGGTTCAGTTGAACCGGCTGGCCAGAGGTTGAAGATGACTCTATGTGCAGGCACGTGAGGCCCACGCGCAGCCACTTTGGGCAGTGCGTGGGGGCGCATGCGGGGTTATCCGGGGAAGTTTCCAACTAGGATTTGAGTCTAATTGTTGTAACGAATCTTTTGAGATAGGTTTCCGGTTAATCGGACGACGATTCGAGTTAGTTCTGTGGGATCGAAGGTCTAGGGTCCCGTTTAAAGTATGTTCGAAGTTCGGAAAAATTATAGAATTTGAGTAGGACTTTTGTGAAGTAGTTAGTAACCTCGTTATGGGTTTGGACAGGTTCGGGAAAGCCGAGGATAGCAGAATGGCCGGAAACGGCGTAAGTGCGCACGTATCGAGGCGACGTCGAAATGGTCTGTGAGTGGACTTTGATTTCTAACTCTTGATGCATGCATATATGTTTTAATATGTTTTCATACATGATTCTATTATTTGATTTATGATTGTAATGGTTTACGGTTTATGCACGATTTTCGAGGAAATGACGGTCTTTTACGTTTTACGGGTTTTGACGGATATCGTGATTTGAACCTGGTTTTAATGATTTGAAATACGATTTGATTTCAAAGAAAGAAAAAAAAAAGATTTTAGAAAGTGTTCTCGGGCTTGAGGCCCAGTTCAAAGTGGCTTTTCGGAAATGTGATTTTGAGTTTTGGAATCGGAATTCCGGATGACGATTCGGGATTCGATTCGGGACTTGAAATGGAATTTCAGGTTTGGGTTCGGAATGGTTATTCCGGATGCTAGCTTATGGAATGATGGTAACGGACTTGGATCTGGAAAGGAATGGATATGAGTTCTGGATTTGGATTCAGAATGACGGTTCTGGATGCCGGAAGGGCTTCGGGCCAGTGATTTCGGATTCGGGTGGATGTGGATTTAGAAATGGTTTTCAAATGGTTTTGGATTGGATTTGCTGGATCTGGTTATTGGGTTTAAAGACCCGGATATTGTGATTGACGGGGGACGGGCCCGGATTGGGTTTAAAGACCCGGATTGAGTTTAAAGACTCGGGAGTTTAAAGACTCGGATATATTGATAGTTCCCTCGTAGGCCTGTTGAGTTTAAAGACTCGGGGTTTAAAGACTCGGATTATTGAGGCCTGGTTATTGAGTTTAAAGACTCGGGAGTTTAAAGACTCGGATAGATCCAGCAGGTTCGATGGATGAGAATGTGGCTTTAAATGTGTTTTGATTTCACTGAGAATTGATGATAATGGTTTTTTTTCCGATGTTTTGGGCAGTGGCCCGGATGAAATGGTTTTCAGTGATTTTAGGCTGAGGCCCGGGATTTGAGAAAAAGGAAAATATGTTTGGTTTTTCGGACATGATTTTATGACATGAACTGGATATGCATGCATTGGTTTTTAAAACGGAGGGTATAAATGTATGTGTTTTCTGACAACTATTTTTGAACTTATACTTTATTTTTGTCCACTCACAGTCTTTTCGTGTTTTCGATACCCTCCAGGTTGTTGCGGCGCAGGTTGTTGGTCGAGAGAGACGGAGACATCACACGCACGATCCACAGTAGACTCTGCGCACTCTGGGAAGTTGGAAGATATTGAGACGTTCAGTTCGAAACTCCCTTGTCCGACTTACGTGTCACACGAAGGTTGGACATCCGTTCGGCCCTGGTGTCATGCGTAAGTCAGACGGGAGCGGGGTTTAGCCCTTAATCCCCGGGGGATTAGGGGTGGGCCCTGACAAGCATCCACTAGAAGATCAATTTTTGGTAGTGAAAAATAGTCAGTGGGGTATGCCTTGCTGAGATCGGTGAAGTCGATGCACATTCTCCAAGAGCCTGAAGGTTTTTTAATTAAGACAACGATGGCGAACCAAGTGGCATAGGTTGCCTATTGCACAAAGTGGATTGCCTTCAGCTTAATGATCTCCTTTTGCATGGCAAGTTGCTTAGCGCCATATGTTTTTTGCTTCTGTGTGGTAGGTTTCAAAGAATAATCAATGGTAAGTCGGGGGCAGATTACATCGATTGAGATTTCTAGCATATTGGCATAAGATCATGTGAATACTTCGTTGTTGTCCTTGGGGAACTATATGGGGCATCCCTGATCTCCTGCGTGATCGTGGTGCCAATATTCATCTCCCGATCAGGATGCTCGATGTTAAGCTTAATCAGCTCAGTCTCTTCAACTACTTGAGGCTTGGTTGTTGCTGATAGGTCCCTAGGGTCCTTGGGGGACTGAACTGGATCTACCAAACGAGTTTGGAGATGATGGGATTACCCTCGTATGCTGATTCGACGATGGCCATGGTTTCCCTACTAGTACATGGGTTGACCTTGGTCTGGCAGATTGGTAGCATGTTCTTGCTGATTGTTGGTTTCTTCTGACCTAGCCTGTTACCATGATAGTATGGAATTTTATCAGCAGTAGATGGGTGGAGGTTACTACGTTGATCTGGTTTAGGAGCTCCCTACTGAGTATGACATTGTAAGAAGTGAGGCAGTCAACCACCAGGAATGTGATTATTGTTGTCGCGATGCATAGTGTGCTGCCGAGGAATATCGGCAGTGAGATGGTACCGATTGGCAAAACCGAGTCCCCTAATGAAACTCATTATGGGGAGACATTCTGATTGAGCTCCCTCGGATTGATTCCGAGATTTTTGAAAGCTTCCATGAAAAGAACGTTAATGGAGCTTCCAGTACCCACAAGTATCTGACCTACGTAAAAATGGACGATTGTCGCTCGGATGATTAGGGGATCGTAATGAGGGAAGATCATTCCTTTCTCTTCTTCCTTTGAAAAAATGATGGGTATCCATCTAACTCTCGTGACATTCGTTGCCTTTCTGGATTCGATGTTCAAGATCTGGTGGTTGGACTAGGTTGCTCAAAGGAAGCTCTTCTTCGCTCAGTTGGAAGTGTAGGATGAAGATATAGTAGGGCCACCGCTGATGGTGTTGATCTGCGGGTTGTTCTATACGAAGCATGCATTCTGCAGGAACTGATTGATCTTCCCTTCCCTGACGAGGGATTCCATGATTTCGTAGAAGGCTACGCATTCATCAATGGTGTGACCAATGAATTTGTGGTACTTGAAATATAAGTTTGATTGAACTCCGGGTTGGGGACCTTACGTTCGCGCCCGTGGTTTCTCAATCATCCTCTCAATATTTACGAGAACGTTCTAGAGTCAAGTATTGAGGATGAAGTAAGTTTCACACTTGGAGACTAGCCCCTTGTAGGGTTTATCATGTTGGCGGTGATTGCCCTGTTTGTGTCTCTGATTCAGGTTGTACTTCTCCTTCTTCCCCATGTAGTTGTTGTCATAGGAACCCTTTCTCTTACTTGAGTAACAGTTGTTTCCATTACCCTGAGGCTGACTGCTAGAGTCGTGGTGGGGCTTGGACTGCTGATTGCCCTAGGAGAAGATTATACATGGGTGGTAGTCTATTTTGGTTCTACTCGTGGAACGTTGAAATGCTCTGCCTTGGCGTAGGTTGTTGTTTGCCTCATCAGTTCATTGTAGTCATACCATCTCTACATGAAGGCATGGTACTTGAAGGTAAACTCTCTTAAGCCACTATGAAATGCTATGTAGGCTGCCTTGTCGTCGATCTCCTGGTATTTGGAGTACTCAAGGCTGAATCTTGTTGCATATTTTTGCAAGGATTTGTTCTCCCCTTGCTAGAAAGAACCTAGATCTTTCGTGATCAACAATCGATCCATTTGGATCATGAACTTGTTCAGGATCAGCCACCTCTGTTCCTCTACCCCTCATTGGGATATGAAGGGTAGAGGGGTAGAGGGGGCTGATCTTGGATTCTGGGATTGTTCGTTGGATAAGTCAGCCAGGTGGGCTGAATTTGCGCATGCCTCCTGTTAAGTAATTCACAAGATTCGCGGAAGATTTGAGTACCTGAAGGTCCTGCCACATCAGTGGGATGAACAAGCATTCGCCCTATGGGCTACAGTCGGAACGGCTCGGCTGCCTACCGATCGGCATTGGCAATAAGCGTCCACTCAGTAGCCGCCCGCTGCTCCTTCAGTTCTTCTCATATGGACTGGAGAATAGCAAGGGTTCTTTGATGTTGTTCTCCTCACACGTTATTTCTGCTCTCAATAGCAGCATTACTTTTTCTGAGTTCCATCATCTTTGTACGAAGGATCCTCAGCATTTCGAGTATGATCTCGGAAGGCATGTCAGTACTTATTATGTTGCGATATCCATGGGGAGTGTTGTTGAGCTCACCATCATCTTGCTCATCAGACATTTGAATTAGCATGTAGATGAAGTGGATGTATGTGAATTAGTGGGAGGACTTACTCAGAATTCCTACAGACGGCCCCAAATGTCTGATCCGAAACTGGACCTAACGTGATGAGACCTGCTAGGTCTAGGACCTGATAAGGGGTGATGGTTCAAATCCTGTTTAAACTTGTCGAGTGACCTACGAGGAAAATAGGGAAAATTAGACACTGGTGGGGTGCCGGCCTAAGCGGCTTTGATGCTAAAGTTAGTAAGCGTAATGAAGAACCAATAGGTAAATCACAGCACAAAAACTGAAAAGTCAAGGTTGTGTGTGTTTAGAGAGAGAGAAGTAGACGAGATAGGGTATCTTTATGAAAGGTTTTTGGGGGGTATTCATAGTAGTAATGAATGTAACGGTTAAACAATGTTGAAGTATGTTTCAAGTTGCAGCAGAAGATGCTGCCACATGTCCTGCAGATTCGGGATGTGTGTTAGGTGGCAATCAATCTCCTAGCATGTCAAAGAATTGGTACCGATAGCCAGCTAATCGAACCACGGGGGCCGATCACTCGTACCGAGTATGCATGCTGAGTGGCTGAGACTTGGGCCTTGTTGGACGCTGCTTATTGGTATATATATATCTTGCCAAGTGACATACCTGATTAGGCCTGCCGATTGACCTATCGGTTGATCACCTGACAGTGGATCATATATTTATGGTGGTGCTGCTCGTATTTATCCTGATTGGTCAACATGATATCAACAAATTACGTGATTAAATTTTGACAATATAATATCCCTAAAACCCATTGTTTAAGCCACATACATTCAAAGCCCTAGTTGAAGTGTCGGTCAATAGGATCTGATGGCAACTAAAAGAGCGGAGCCAATTAATTAGAATTTCCCTCATGTTTGAGGCACAATAAATATGTGATTAAGGAAAATATTTCTTTGGTCTTATTCTATGTATCGGTTACTACACCCTGTCACATTCAAAATGTACTATCCAAATTCCAAATACATATCTATGCTCTATGATGTCACCATCTTGTGCGTTTTGACTAATTGGAGCATCATATTCGTTCTAGTAAATTATAGTTTGATACGTACGTGTCCAATTTTGATTTACAAGTAAAGAGTAATATCCCAATTTTAACTATGGAATCAAGTATGTTCTTTAATTTAATTTGGCTTAATTGGTCTTGACCTTGTATTCAAAAATGCAAAATCAACTTGATTGTGAGTGAATATGGCGCCTCTATCATGAAAAAAAAAAAATATTAAAGAGTCTAGGATTATAGTATAAGATAAATATTTAGGTATATTCAGAACACTAGGAATATATTATTATGAATTTAAGTGTTATAACATATATGTATAATATTATTGATATATCTCACTGTTAGAGAATATAAGTTAAATTTAAATAGTAATGTGTGAGAGAGAGAGAAAGAGAGAGTGTGTTAGGAGCTATAATAATACGTTATTTCGAATTCGAGTAAAATACCAATATTACATTACGATATTTCAAATATGTTAATTACTCATAATATGAGTTATGCTTTTAGACATCGTAAATAAAAAGAGACATGCAAATTATAACCCAAAATCTTAACTCTCAAATAATGATCATGAACATCAATTATATGATTCCTTTGGAGTATTGAATAACCTGTCGAAGGAGGCAAGGATTATGTCCAAAAAAAAAAACATTAATTTAAAAGATTTAATGAGGGATTTGGACATAAAAATTGACAAGTATAACATAATAATTGTTTATTCAACAACCACTAGTTGCTCCTCGAATGCAACCAGAAAGCAACCCATACGCAGGAGAAAGTAGGAGGATAATATTGTGGTGCAAATAAAATTACAAAAGAAAAAGGGACAAGAAATAAAAGTGGAAAAAAGCATATGCTCTTGGGCGTGTGCATGTTCCCCTACAGAAAAGATTGGTATATAAGAGAAGGGAGAGTCGGTGGATCAGTCTATATCTACAAAGGAAACAAACTAGGAAAGCACAAACGACAAAGGGTTAACTTAGCCCACTAACTTTGTCCCGAAATAACAATGGGATGAACAGTAGCAATTTCCTATCGTACGGAAATTATACAATACCCTATCGTATTTAATGTGGTGTGTGATGCAGATCATTAGACCAAAATCTAACGGTTAGAGAATAAAATGATATTTATTATTATTATTATTATTATTATTATTATTATTATTATATCCTATTGAAAAAGCACGATGTACTTAGTACGGTGATGTACTTAGTACGGTGATGTACTGTAGCAATTCTTCTTATCTTATCCTCACCTCCCAAATTTCAAACCAAATTTATATTTATATTTCTATTCATTTTTTTTTTCTTTTTAATGACATTTCAATACGAGGGATTATATATATAAATGATTTTCTATTTATCTTTTTGATTGAATAAGAATGGATATTATGAATGGAGTAGCCAAAATTAGGGAAAACTCATCGCGTATTGGAGTCCTACATGTAGCTTTCGTCATTGGGCCAGGTCGGGCAAGTCTGGCCCAAATTTGTTGGGTTTGGGCTGGGCCGGGCCGGACCGAGCCTATCTCATAATTTGAAAAATTTTGAGCCGCGCCGGGTGGGCTTGGTCACAAATATGAAAGTCCGTACCCTTTATCGGGCCGAGTTTGGGCCGACTTTTATTGGGATTTATGGGCCGGGCTCAATTGGATTTTTAAAAATAACTTATTCAACAAATTATGGCGCTAGAGATATATATATATATATATCTTCAAGATACTGCAATAACATCTATCACTGTTTGATGTACTTGATGGGGTAAATTAGCTACAATATAGTTCATCGAATATTATATATATATGTATGTCAAAAAAGTAATGCTCCATCCTAATATTAGGCAAATGCGTCAATTAATAAGCAAAAAATCTCTGCTTATGTTGTGTTTAATCATGTCAAATTTAATAAATTAGTTAGTTTTAATTTGACAATGATGCAAATTGTACTATGAAAGCTTCTAAATTTGATTCATTGATGCTCCATCCTTTGGCAACAAATATATATATATATATATATATATATATATATATTAATATGATATATATCATCCTACCTAAACCTACATATAACATATATTCATTTCTCATCTATGATCTCATGATCATAGAATCACTCAATCCATAATTATTTAATATATTCAGGCTTATGGGTCGGGTTTTACGGGCGAGCTGGGCTGGGCTTACTGGACCTTATCGGCTCGGGCCTATTGAGCCTATCGGGTTTGAACACCCTAAGCCCAAGTCCAGCCCATCAATTTTCCGGCTGGGCCGGCCCATAGCCTGTGGGCTTCTGGGCCAAATGGTGAGGGCTACCTATGTGGTTCGAGTATTAGTCATCGCCTACGTGTAGTGAATACCATGGTTTTCACCAAAAAAAATAAGATTGAATATGTTTCATTCGTATTATTCTTCTTTAATCCTTTTACAATCAAAAAACGTTCATTTTAACTATTACTTTTACAATTTAGTAGGATTCTCACTCATTGCGTGGTGGAAATTCCGAGTCTCAAGTTCAGTATCCTAAGTAGCGAGTTTGACGTATAAAAAGATAGATTCGCATTTACTTCTAAACTATTTTAAATTTAAAGAGTTATTCTATATAATAATAGGGATGATGCTAGATATAGTCCCTCAATTTTTCACAAATGTTGATTGTAGTATATGAACTTCATTATTAGTAGTAAACGTCCTTGAACTATACCAAAATATATAGTAATCGTCGCTTTGTTAAAATTGTTAACTTTTTTTGGTAAAAATAAAAGGAATATGATCTTTCAAGTATATTTAAAAAAATTATGTAAATGAAAAAAAAAATCAAATAAAAAGTTTTAAAAAAAAACTTTTTCTCCTTCCTTTTTTCTTGTTGTTCATCTACTTCTTCTTCTTCTTCTCTTCCTCTTTCTTCCCAAAAACACCAACCCACGAATATTTTGAAACTTTGGAGACCACTAATTTAATAAGTGATTAAAATTAAAAGAAAGAATAAAAAAATATGGAATTTTTGAAGAAAAAAAATATGAAAAGAGTTTGGATGTATATGCATTTTTTGTCATTAAAGATAAAAAAATACCTTTAGTGTCGAATTTTTTTTATGAACATCGTCGAAAAATGATGTTTTGGTGACATCGTTCATTAGAAAAATTCACTAATAATGGTGCTATTCATCTTTAGTGATGAAAAACTCGAACATACTTGAAAAGACTGTAACAACCTGGAAATTCAAAAAAGATAATTTCGAAAATTTAGAAAGGGTATTGACAATTGTGTCATTTTGAGGTCAAAAGTTGACTTTTTGCTCTGGGTATTTTTTTTAGACTTTTCGCGAGGATTATTACGTAGGCTTCGAAATCTTAAGTCTGTAGATAGGCAGTATGCCGAAATCAGAGATTGGATAGATTTGTTACATATCTGAAAAGACCAGGGGCATTTTGGTCATTTTGAAACTTGGGGTATTTTGGTAATTTTGAAACTTGGGGGTATTTTGGTAAATTTTCATGATGAGATATTTTATGGATTGCATGAGATGGTGACAAGTGTCCACCTTATCACTTTTCCTCTCTCTTTGTACACCAACTTAGTATTATATATATATATATATATGTTGTTTGTGTGTGTGTGAGGTGCGGCCAAGAAAGAACAAAAAAATCGGAGAGGGGGAAAGAAAGAGAGAAATGGAGAACCAAGGAAGGAAGAAGAGAAGAAGAAGAAGAAAAAGAAGCAAAAGAAGAAAGGAAAGAGGAAGAGGGAGGGAATAATTGGAGAAGAAAACCATAACAAACCGGAAAACCGAAACCTGATATACCGAAAAAATCGTAAATTGGTCGTTTGAACTGTTTGAAACTTTTTAGCTCGCACTATACTCACCAACACACTGGTTAAGTTTAAGAGATTGATTTGGGATGAAGACATCGAAGGTTCGATGTGATGGTGGCCTGGTACAAGGAACCTGATATTGATTGATTATGTCGAAGGGTTTTATGGAAAATGGAGCTGAGTTTCTCTTGTTTAGACATCATAGAGCTTGTCATATGATTGAATAGATGATTGTAAACACTTAGAACGTAAAAAATGGACGTAAAATGGAGGTTTTAGAATTGGGTCAGGTTGCTCGGGTCAGATCCTACGCGCAGACTCGCGGGCCAAACCAGTTGGAGGTATGGGATGACCCTTGTGTAGGTGCATAAGGTCCACGTGTAGAGGCCATGGGTGGCGCATGTGGGTGCATGGCTCACCTTATGGGTTTTTGGTCAACACGTTTTCGATGCTTTCGTTGTCACGAACCTATTGGTGCAGGTTTCAAGTCGATTGAACACTATCTCAGGGTAGGTTTTCAATTCGAATTTTAATCCCAAAAATTAGGGGATTTTAATATGAGATTACTTGGGATGTTAGTAACCCTCAGTTATAATTTATGACGGGTGGTACAACTTCTGAAATTACAGAGGAACACAAGCTCGAAATTTAAATGGGTGGACAGTGTGTGAGTGGACCTTTTATTTAATAATTATTATGCATGGATAGTAAAATATAAAATATTTTAATTGCTTTATTACATGATTTATGTTTCAATGGTTTGATTACGATTTAGAAATAATTATTTGATGATTTTCTAAATTTATCGATTGATTTATGGATAGGTGTTTTACAATTATTTGTGGAAATTGTGTATGGGGTTTAGACCCGATTTTGGATGCATTTTGACTTGGTTTTGAGTCAAGAATTGTGTTAAATGAGTTTTCATGGTTTCTGAATTATTTGTTCATGGTCAACCGTCTTCGGATATGTTAGCGCTCAGACGTCCTGAGCTCGACTCCACATATCCTAAGAGCTATGATATGACATATTCTGGATAAGTGCAGCCTGAAACTGGGGTGGCTTCCCAGACGTCCCAGATTTTGGAAGACGGGACTTAGATGCTCCGAGCTCGGTTCCGCAGATCCTGAGGTTGTTGGGCTATCTACGTAGACAGGATGTTTGGCTTGCAGAGGGAAGGTTAATGAGGATTGATTGGTTTTGGTATTGAATTGTTTATTTGTTGGTATTGTTTGGTTAGTTGATTGGTATTGTATTCAATTGTAACGGCCCGGACTTTCAACAATGGTAGAATCGGAAAAGTCAAAAAATGGAAATGACCATTTTGCGCATAAGGGTAAATAGCAGACTTTTTTATTGGGATAGTTTTTGGATATTCCGTAAAGGTCATTGTGAATGTCTTGGCCTCTTGAGTATGTCAACAGGAAGAATGTTGAAAATGGAGTTCAGATGAATTTGTTTAAGGGTTAAATCGAGTAAGGGCATTTTGGTAATTTAGCTAGAGGGGTATTTTAGTAATTTCCTTGTGAGATTTTTCTTATGGCTAGATGAGATATGGACAAGTGCCTCCTTATCACTTATGGGAGTATGCACCGACTTGGAATGTGTGTGAGCTTGTGATATTTTTCTTAGAAGTGTGTGTGTGTGTGTGTGTGTGTGTGTGTGTGTGTGTGTGTGTGTGTGTGTGTGTGTGTGTGTGTGTGTGTGTGTGTGTGTGTGTGTGTGTGTGTGTGTGTGTGTGTGTGTGTGTGTGTGTGTGTGTGTGTGTGTGTGTGTGTGTGTGTGTGTGTGTGTGTGTGTGTGTTTGTTTCGGCTGAGAATGAAGGAAAAGAAACAGAAAAACCAAAGAAGGAGAATGAGAGAAGAGAAAAGAGAGAAAACCCAAAGAAGAGAGGGAGGAAGAAAGGAAGAAAAAAATTGAGAAGAAGGGAGGTCTGGAAGGCTCAGACCCAAAAGCCCAGGAACAAACCTAAGAAGGAGTTTTGCGTGTTTGAGTTGCTCGACCCAGTTTTCGACTGGGAACTTTTAGAAACAAGTGTAGTGACGTCATCCCTGATTTCCTGCGATCCTAATAAGTTTCTAAGTTGTGGTTTTTAAACGCTGAGATCACCCAGACAGTGTAGGTGACAGACGACCAAAGAAGGAGTGAACTTCGAATGGTTTTCAAGGTGAGTTTTCTAGTTTTGACTGTACAAATCTTTTCTACACTAAGTTAGAGTAGATTGGACGAAAAATGAGTGAAAATAGTTGAGTTTTGAACGAGGTAGGAAAAGTCAGGTCGCGGGGTCGACGCGACCTGGAAAACCAGAAAATGGACGAGGAAGATGACATTGTAGTTGGCCTATTGGCACTACGCGCAACCACTTCTTGATAGGATCCAATCCAAAAACATGTCGTAAACCATACACGGGCCCTACTCCCGTCCGACAAGTAAATTCAAACCCAAGTCTACCCTCTTAACCTTGTTAGACAAAGGACACTCGTGTGTTAATGCCTCCATTCCGTAAGCAGCCTCGATTCCCGTACAATGGCCCTAAAAGGTTTCAAAACCAATAAAAATGTGTCAGTCCATAAAAATAAAGATTTTAAAACATAGTTCAAAACATATGTAGTTCCCTCCGTTTTAGAAAACTATGCATGCAGCAAATGTGTTAATAAAATACAGATCTCGAAATACATGCAATAATCAGAAAACCAACAATAGCAGAAAACTTGTTCATCTAAATTCATATCAAGTATTAATACAAGTTCAAGCATAACAACACACAACCATACCCGTCACACTTAACATGTTATAGTGAATTCATTAACCATACCGAATCAACCAATCATGTCAAATGACCCATACTCGATGCCTGCAAGCCGAATCTACCGGTAGGCTGATATCACTTGAGAAAATAGAGCCCGTTCTGAACATCTGAGTGCCCGGGAAAATAGAGACATGCTCTAGACGTCCGAGTATCACCCAGGAAAACAGAGCCCAACTCTGGACGTCTGGGTGTGGACCGATCCCAAGAAAACAAAGTTCAGCTCTAGACGTCTGAGACACAACCAATCCACAACTCGATGAGGGTCGTCCCATCACATCACAAGTCATATATCTAGAATCCACATCCAATCGAACCACACACATATTTAGTATTCACATAGCTATATCATATATCCATTCCATATCCAGAACCAAGTTCAGAAACCAAAATCAAACCTCAAAATCATGGTCCTAAGCCCAAATCACAAATACGCCAAAAACCTTAAAAATCGTGTTATTAAAATATTCCACAAAATCATATAAAAATCCCAATCCATCAAACACCACCAAAATCATCTAGCCAACTCATAACGAGTATGAACCCACTTTCCCAACTCAGTACAAAACCAAAACACATCATAATGTTTTCCTCATATAACTTACAATATAACAGTTACCATAAAATAACCCAAAAAACCATATAAAATCATATAAATTGTACTTAAATCATCATCAACCAAAACAAATCTTCAATCATGTAAAACCATATAAATATGTATGCATAGGGTTTAGGGAAAGGAATTCCACTCACACGTACTGTACATGCAACTAACCCGCATTGCACGCATTTTCGTAGAATCCGGGAATATCACCTCCTATCAAAAATCACTTTTAAGGGTCACTAATTATCTCAATTAATTCACACGTTAATCCCATAATTTTTTGGGATTTTTAAACCAATTAAAATAACACCTAAATCTTTGGACAGTCAAAACTAACTAGAGATGATATCTGATCGCCTCAAAAATTGTACCGTTAAGCTCGAATCGATGAGAACATAAACTTTCATGTTGACCACTTCCTCAAACAGCCCTTCATGCGCGCTCACGCATCAGAGGAAGTCCTTGCAAGTGAGCTCCATGCACCAGGGCACAGTCTTCTTCTTCCTCGAGACAGACCCAATTGCACTACAACTCGGATCGTCTGACCTGCATGTCTAACCCGACTTAAAAACATGATTCCTACTTCCAATTTTGTTGTTTAAACTACCGAACTACATCTACACATGGCCAGGAGAAGATCTAAGATCTTAAATCCATAAAAACTCACCTCAAGAAGCAATTGAAACTTTTGAGCTCGCGGCCATGGTTTCCAGTTCCTCACTAGCCGTATCCTAACGTCTAGACCATCAAATAATTGTCTTAGGGAGGTCGCCTGGACACCCAAAGATGATTACTAAACTGTCAGGACCCGTCCCAAATATCGCCACGATACCCGGGACGAACCCTGCTCCCGTCTGACAATCACACCTACAGTACCAAAAATAACCTTACTACTACTATAAGCATAACTATCAGACGAAGGAGTAAATATATACAACAGTCAGTCAGAGGATAGTTCTACAAAATGGGCACAAAAATCCTACAATGCTAGTCCCGCAACGGAAGAACGTCAGCAACTCTATGCCTCGATATCTGCCTCAACGTTCACCCCAACGCTATCACCACAACCTGGAGGGAAAATTTAAAACCAAGAGATGTGAGTGGACTAAAAGAAAATGAAATTTTGAAAACCGTTTATTATGAGATCAAAGCTAAGACACTAGAACACTTTGTTCCCTCCGTTTTGAAATCACATGCCTAACTCAGTGAGTAAACTAATTATAAACCAAGAAACATCATAAGAAACAGAAACACTATAAAATATCATAAGAAACAGATACACTATAAAAACACCATTTTCCGATCAAATCTGCTGGGTCTATCCGAGTCTTTAAACTCAACCAGGCCTTAAATGTAATCTGAGTCTTTAAACTCCCGAGTCTTTAAACTCAATAGGCCTATGGGGGTAACATCATAAATATCCGAGTCTTTAAACTCAATCCGGGCCCGTCCCCCGTCAAATCAGTATCCGGGTCTTTAAACCCATATCCAGATCCAGCAAATTCAATGTAAAACCATTTCCAAATCCATAACCAAACTCGAATTCGAAATCCCCGGTTCGAAGCCCTTCCGGCGTTCAGAACCGACATTCCGAACCCAAATCTGGAAATCTACTTTTATACCCAATACTCACGTTAAATCACAAATTATGTTTCACAATCCATTTATCATCTTCGGAAAACACTTATCGATTAAAATCTCCAAACATATCTTTAAAATCGGAAAATCAGCTTTTCTCGAAGAACGTGCAAAATCACGAAAATGTCTCGAATCACGTGCAAACACATCAACCACATATACTCATCATTAAGAAGCATAAAAACATAGTTAATATCAAAAACATTCATAAAACAGTTAGGCATGCTCGGGTTTAAATAAAGAGTCCACTCACAAATCAGAACGAGTCAATCGCGCTCCGTGCGCTCCTCGACCGTCTCGGGTGCCTCCCGTCCTGTCAATATACACCAAATAGGGTCACAAACACATCAAGGATACTAACCCTAATTTCCCCAATTTTTCGGGAATTTACTAATTTTTTAATCCTAGACCCTAAACCGTCCGGATTCCCGAACCATCCCGTAACGTTGTCCGATCAACTCGAAACTTATACCATTGGATTCCTTAGAACATTTAGAACTAAAACCATGTTGGAAGCTTGGCCGGATTCCTCCCCACGCGCCTCCACCTGCCGCCCAAAGTGGATGTGCGTGGGCCTCACGCGCCTGCTACAGTGCATCCCCAACCTCGATCGAACCCGGTTACCACCAGGCTGCAACTCAGACCGGCGAGAACCATTCTCCGCCGTCCGGCCACCATTCCATCTCCTCTCTTTTCCTATAGCTTCGTCCAGGCACCAGGAATTCATCCCCCTCATTCTCCTGGTTCGACTCAACCCTCAGCTTCACGACTGAAGCTCGAAAGAAAACACAGACGACCCCCTGTTTTCCTTCCCGGCCGTCCAGTGCTTCCCCCTTCACGGTGGCGATTCCAACCTCTCCCTAAGACCTCACTGAGTCACTCCCAACTCACAGAAACCTTCGATTCACCCCCGAAGTCCACGACTTCCCGTTTGAACTCACGGCCAAAACAGAGTACAGAGTACTCGCCGTCGCCTGAACTCCGCCGTGTACACCCCCGTCACGGCAACCGTCACAACCCACTCCTAGGACCTCCCTAAACATCATTGCACTCACCAATCCCCTCGATTCTCATCCTATCTTCACAACTTCCAAATTGAAAATCACGGGAAAAACAGAGGAAGAAAACTTACCCTTTGATTCCGTCTCCGCTGTACGCACCGCCGCGTGCCACGGTGTTCTTTAGACTCCCTGCAGCCTCCTGAACTTCCCACGGTCGTGGTTTGAGTCGCCACACGGCGTAGCCACCACCAAACTCTCACGGTCTCCCTGTTTTCCCAGAACTTCGCCGCACCACCACCGTGCCGCCGTGCACGATTTCTCCACCAAAACACGATCACCAGCTCAAACACTTCTCTCTGTCACTCTCACAAATCACTCTTCACTCTCCCTTGCACAGAATCGATCAAACTCTCCCAATCTCTCACCCTCTGTTTCTCTGCGTTCAAACCCAATTACACGGTTTGATTTTGTGCAAAGTGTGGCCGTGTATACAATACACACTTGTAGAACCCTCTGGTGCCCAGCCACGTGTCCACAATCCAAAGGTCAGCACAAAATATCCCTGCCACTTGCCCTTATCTGATTGGGCTGAGGGAAAAAGACAATTTTGCCCCTCATGCAAATAATTACCGTTTTGCCCTCAAACGTTCTAGACCCATAACTTTTCCGTCCGACGTCCGATGACAGCGTGCCGCCTATCGTTGTACTCAGGACGTCGAGACCTATCTAACTGTCCTCGGTCTACGTGAAAATCACAAGTCCTCCAAAAAGTCAACATTTTCCTCATTTACTCAAAATTACGATAACGCCCTCAATCTTCCGAACGTCATAGCTTTTTCTCCGATTGTTCGAATCGAACCTGCCACCTGTCTACGGACTCGTGACGTCCTAAACTACGTCACGGTCAAGGGTCAACAGTCATCCAATCGGTAATTCAAAAGGTCAACTTTTAGCCTACTAATCACAAGGGCAAAATCGTCTTTTATATACAAAAATCTTATAAAATTACATTTGTACCCTTCCCGAAGGTACGGGTTGTTACATAAACTCGTTTTCAAGCTTTCATATCAAGACACCAACTCAACAATCACCTCCATGTTTTCCTTCTTGGGTTCACAGTGGTCTCATAGGTATGGGACAGTTTTGTTCCCCACAACACCCCTCTGCTCCTCCTCTCGACCTAGTATCATTCTCCCCTTTTTTTCTCTCTGGCCCTCTCACGGTTTCATCTTCTCCTCCTCCTTTCCATTTTTTCCTCTTCATTTTCGGTTGATCTTCACCAAACCCACACTAACTCACACACCATTATATAAAACTTAGGTCAGTGGAGGAGAGAATTCCAGACTTGTCTAGGGCTTGACACTTGTCAAAATTCCAATAACATCACAAAGTAAAATGACCCATTTATCCCTCAAGCCAAAATTATTAAAATACCCTTGGTCTTTTCAAACTCGTAGCGAGTTCATCCAAACTCTAATTGTGGCATGCCACCTATCTGCGAACTTAGAATCCTGATACCTTCATAACGGTATTCGTGAATTATCTAAAAGAGGTCCCTGGTCAAAAATTCAACAATTTGACTTTCATGGGCAAAATGGTCATTTTTCCCAAATTTTGTTTTCTTCGAATGTTCGGGTCATTACACTTTTGGCGGCGCATGGGGGCACATGCCAACATATCTCAGGATGCGACCAACTTATTTTCAATTCTTTCATTGTTAAAAACATTATGGCGTAAGTTTCGAGGCAATCAAACATCGTCTCAGGGTAGTTTTGAGTGTCCAAAGTACATAATTAATGTTTAAAAATTAATATTAAATTCCCGAGAGTTAGGGTTTGTACTAGGAGGGTACCTGAGGGGTCATGGGATATTAATAACTTAGAATTATATTTGTGGCAGGAAATAAGATCCCTAAAACAGACGAGGAACGTTCGGAACAGAAATAATCGGAGAATTCGCACTGTGAGTGGAAGTTTATTTTTATGAAAATACTGTGCATGCATATTTATGTATTTAAAATTTTTTTTTCCTATGTGTTCATGGTGATATTTGATTTCTTGCGATTTTTATATGATTTTTGACGATTGTATGGAAACTATTGTATTGCACGTTATACGAGATTTCCTTAGCTTATGTTTTCGAATTTCGTTTAAATTATGGATCTGGAGTGAGTGTGATCAAAGTTTGTTTCTTGATTTTTTGACGAAAATACTTGTGATGTGGGGTTTTTATAATTGTTGGATGATTCTAGTGGAAGTTGTTATTTATGCACGTTTTACGAGGTTTAATATATAGCATGTTCTTGGGTGTTGGCCTAGGTTTCTGGAATGTAGATTTGACTAGGGAATTGATGTTTGATACAAATATATGATTACTCAGTATTGTGCATTGTGAAATGAACTGTATATGTGTGGATGACCCTTCTTGGGATGCGTGTTAGTCGATTAGTCTCAGACGTCGAGTCGGGCTCTAGTTCCTGAGACTGTTATTGTGATGACTCAGATTTCGAGTAGGACTCCAGTTCCCGAGTCAGTTATCACTCGGAGGTCGAGCTGGGCTCCAGTTCCCGAGTGAGTGGTGTGCCTACCGGTAGTGCAGTTGTTGTGTTGATTGATGTTGTGCATCGAGGCTGGGTTGGATATAGATTGATTGTGTGATATAGATGTAATGGTTCACTGTGATTGGCTATTGTTCCTGTGATGTGTTGATGTTTCATATTTGAGCTGGTCTTACGAAGAATGATTAGTTTTTGGTTCTTTGTTTTATGTATATTTTTCATGCATTTCGAGGTCATAAATTATTATATTTCCATCAAGTTTTAACGACCTATATGCATGCATAGTTTTCTAAAACGGAGGGTATAATCGTATGTTTTCTAAATTTTGTTTTCCAAAGATTTTTTTCTTCCATTCACATTTTTATGATTTTACTTGTTCTCTAGGTCGTGGGACGACGACGGGGATCTGCTTAGGAGCGGAGGCATAAGCGAGAATTTTGGTTTATCTTTGGACCCTTAGGCTAAAAATCTTGTGTTTTAGGTCATGTTATAACTTATGCTTTGTATATATCGAGTTGACCGAATGTATAATCGGCCTTTTTTCTGACACTAAAAAGCTTTTGTGGTTATTGTACTATCTTTTGAGACTATTCTTGACGTTTAAGTAGTGACTGTCAAACGGGAGCAGGATCTCTCGTGACCGTGGATGGTCTGATTTACTAGTATTGATTAGTTGGTTTGACTTATTGATATTGGATTGGTTGATTTGATGTAATTGATTAAGTTTAATTTGATTGTTTACTTATCCTATGTATGCATGTTTTTAGAAACTTGAGAGTAAATATTTGTTTTTCCTTGAAAAATGTGTTTTCAAATACTTATTTTTTCCACTCACACTTTTTATGTCTTCGATGACCCTCCAAGCCATTACATGAAAATCATGGCGGATCGAGAGGTGGAGGTGCACACAATGAATCAGTTAAAGTGTCCTTTGTTTGACACGTAATAAGGATAGTTTTAGTATTTTGGTTCGTTTATTATACGAGAGTAAGATCAGACGCGATTACTAAAGTGTTCTAGGAGCGGATCCTGTCAAATACTATCAAACCTTTATTTTTAACTGAGAAAGTTAACACTTTTAGCGGAGAGATTATTACTGCATATTTGAATGTAGTTTAAGAACTTTCGCTACTAATAATGAAGTTCATGAACTATAACTAATATTATTGCAAAATTCAAGGAACGTAACAATAGTTTTCTATAATCTAATATATCTTGTAAACCAAGTTCTAAAGGTATTTTTTGAAAGTTAGAAACAATGTCGGAATGGCTAAATGGAAAAAGTAGTTGAGAAATGTTGTACTATTTGACGGACATCTTGAAAAATAAATTTTAGATCTTGTAATTAAATGGTTGACATTAATGTGTACGTGAAGCATGATAGTAAATGGTAATAACCAATAAAAAGAAGTTAGTTAAAAAAACAAGTAATAAGGTGATTGGGTTTGATTTAATTAAGTGGTTTTCAAATAGGTCAAATGGCATCAAAACAATCTGATTGTAATTTAGAATTTGATTCATGTACACTTAATAAGAGCCTAAAAGGGGAATGAATCACCATGTACTTAATTATTGGTGGGTTAATAGGCTAGTAATTTTCCATCCGAACCTGGATGTTATGCCTCTCTCTCTCTCTCTCTCTCTCTCCATTGCTTATCATGCCTTGTCACATTTACACCTAGCAGTGTAAAACAGTGCATCAATTTGATTTAGTTTTGCCATATTAAATGGATAGGAGACTAAAATGTGGACATTTTCTAGTTACATGATTCTAAAAAGGCAATGCTAGATAATTTAAACTTAAAATTTTGTCATTTATATTAATTAAATTTAATAATTTTTAATAAATAGTAAAATAGGTAAGAAGATCAATATACTATGAAAATGCCTATATCATCTTTATTATTATAAAATCTAAATAATGAGTGAATTATGAGTGAATTTCACCAAAAAAATTGAACGAAATTATCATTCGATTAATAACTTAAAGCAATAAAACATTTAATAAATATGAATAAAAAGTAAATTTAAATATTATATTTATATAGTATTAAAAGGTAATGGTTGATAAGAGAAGTGAATGAATAGTGATTCAGACAATTATTTCTCTTATTTTTTTTTTAAAGTAAAATGAAATTTTTTAAAATATTCTTAAAGTTGTCAAATTCATGAAGCATGAGTAGGAAGTAACAAAGAAAGAGACATTTCGGGAAGAAAAAAAACATGTTCCATGAAGGTGACACGTGGGTGCTGCTGTTTGGACCACAATTTAGAGGTTCATGGTCGTCGCATGAGACTGCATGAGTAGGAGATGGAGGCTTGGGGAGGTGTTGGACTCAAAGGTTGTAAAAGTAAAAGGTTGGAGGACTCAGGATCCAACGGCAGGCAGTGGGAAACATAATGGAATATGTGCCTTGCGTTCTTGGGCCTCGGCCTCGACGAAAGGTCAAAAAATTAATAAATGAAAATTACAAAAATGGGCAACAAAAGACATGAATCGGCCCCTTTTTACTTTTTAAAAATGAAGCACACTACAATATTACATGGTCAGCATCGTCCATTTATTTGATAGCAACAATCACCAAAGTAGATTCCTGATTGCCAAGGCATATTTTATTTGTTTAGAGGAAACATAAATATAATTTTTACCTACTTTAATTACATATTTATTTATAAATTATATAGAAAATTTAAATATATGAACCAGAGAAAGTATTGAATCAACGACTCTTTATTGGTTCATTCAAAAAAAAAAATCGATACTTAATTTTAGTATGTTATTGTGGTTCGGAATTGGGACCAATTAAAACCGACTGAATTAGAATTTAATCAATTTTTCAAAAGTTGAACAAGTTAAAGTAGAATCGAGACAAATTCAAAATTTTCATTATAATAATTAATTAACTATTGAATTTTCACAACTTACCGCAACATCTTTTATGAATCTAAAATTAAATTTAAAATATTATAGTTATTACGTTAAACTTAACTTACAATACAGTTTAATTTCGATGTTCGAATAACCTTAATCCACTCTTTCTGCCTTAATTTTTTTTGTTAAATTTTCTTTGAAGATATCGGTTTGCAATTGGTGGTGGTTACTTTAAAAAGAAACCCTAGTAGTAAAATAATTATGTATAATTTGACACGTTACGTTTTTCAAAGACTAAATCCGTGACTTAATTAGTAAAAAGAAAAATAGAAAAAGCCTAAAAGAGGGAATGCGGCTTACTGCTGAGGTCAGCGGCTACTAAGTGTACATCGGCATCCGCATCCCAGATCTTGCGAACCCAAAAAAGAAGCTTCCCTCCCTCCCTTCCTTCCTTCCTTGCTTCGTTCCCATTCACATTCCCATTCCCAACTTAAAACGAACACGGGGGAAAGAAAAAAATTAAATAAGAAAAACCAACAACAACACAACCAGAGGAAGAAGAAGAAGATGATGGTGAAGAATTGGGTTTCTCTAGAACAAAAACAAAACCACAAACCAACACTTACCCATTAAAATTCAATTCCCATCCACCATGAAATTATTCAGAGCTCGTCTTCTTCTTCTTCATCACCACTACCATCACTCCCCTCTTCTCTTCTTTTTCTTCTCCATTTTTCTCTTTCTTACTCACCTCCATGCTCTTCAAACAGTGACTGCAATTCACCGTAGAATTCTACACCAACCGTTGTATCCAGAAAGCTCCTATCCTCCCCCGGCGACGGAGACGCCGCCAATTCTACCGCCTCCCCCGCCGGACACGTCAAGCATTCCGTCGGACCAGCCCTTCTTCCATGAATTGCCATCTGGGTCACCTCCAGATCAGACTCAATCCCCTCCGCAGCCTACTAACGGCCCTGTTCAAAACCCACAAGCGCCGCTGCCAACTAAGGGAACAAAGAGAGTTGCCATTGCCGCCTCTGTCGGAATTGTCACTCTCGGCATGCTCTCCGGCCTTGCCTTCTTTCTCTACCGCCACCGGGTCAAACACCCTTCCGAGGCTCAAAAACTCGTCAATGGCGGAGGACCCGGTTCCCAGAGATTCGCCGACGATTCGAGAATTCCTCCCTCCAGCTTCCTCTACATTGGCACCGTAGAGCCCAGCCGGACATCGACGACGAGCAGTGAAGCTGTGAGTGGACCGACAACAGCCGAATTGAACCGGTCGCCGTATCACAGACTCAACTCGATCAAAAGATCGGATCGGTACCGGCCGAGTCCCGAGTTGCAGCCACTACCTCCTCTGTCCAAGCCTCCTGAAAACCTCAACTCGCCTTCTCCGGTGTCTTCTTCCGACGAAGAGAGCCACGAAACCGCCTTTCACTCACCCAACTGCTCTTCTATAAGCTATGACGATAGCTACTACACGCCGAGACAGGGCAGTGTAAATGGAGCTTCCAATTCTGCTCCGATTCATGTGACAAATTCAATCCCCCATTCAAAACGAACTTCGCCGAAATCACGCCTCTTAGTTTCTTCCACCACAAGAAACCAGGCCGCTCCTCCGCCACCTCCGCCACCACCACCACCGCCAATGCCAACCCACTCCCAAACACAAGATACCCAACAAAGAGCTTCGTCATATTCTCATAAGAGACCAAAATCCTCTTCCCCTCCGCCACCGCCACCAAATTTGGCTCGCATATCTAGACCCCCTATTCCACCGCCTCCGCCACCGCCTCCTCCACCGCCACCGTCGCGACCTTCAATTTTAAGGCCACTGGAAGTTGTGCATTCGGAAGGAGTTACAGCCACGGTTTCTGCAAGGCAATCCCAAGTGTCGGCAATGCCAAAATCCTCCTTTGCTTCAATCCCAAAAGTTCCTTTTGGAAATGGAACAAAAAATTGTGATGAGCGAGATGTTGATGAAAGCTTGGCGTCTGCAGAGAGTTTTGACTCCGAGGATTTGGGAGGGGCAAAGCCCAAGTTGAAGCCTCTGCATTGGGACAAGGTTCGAGCAACCTCAGACCGAGCGACCGTGTGGGATCAGCTCAAATCAAGCTCATTTCAGTAAGTATTTTCATTTATCACTGCGGCTAAGATCCAGCTAATTGCATTAGGCTCTGCAAATTCTGATTATGTTGGTGTCTAATTCGTTTGCAGGTTGAATGAGGACATGATGGAGACTCTTTTTGGGTGCAATTCCACCGCGAATCCAGCCCCGAAAGAGCCTATTAGAAGATCAGTTTTACCTCCTGTTGAACAGGAAAACCGGGTTCTGGACCCCAAGAAGTCACAAAACATAGCTATATTATTGAGAGCACTGAACGTGGCAAGAGATGAGGTCACTGAAGCTCTTTTAGATGGTAAGTGATCCCTTCACCTCCTTCATTTCTGCTCGGCGATACAGAAATGTTTTCGATGAAATTTCGTTTATCTTTTTCCTAATTTACTCAAGTTATAGCAATGGATTTAGTATGTTTACTCTTGATTTCCCTGAATCGTAAAACCCAAAATTGTAGGCTACATTGTACCAAACATAAATACCATGAATTTTAAAGCATTTTTAGAGCTAGACATTCTATTTTAAGACATTGTTTGGAGGAGATAATGGAGGATCTCAAAAACTGAAGTGAGAGTTAAAAGCTTAAAGGAAAATAAGAGTAAAAGCAGTTTAACAACAGTACGATTCCACAAACATCGTAATGTTTTCGAATTATAGAAACACTCTCAAATTGAAAACCTATTAGACCAGATAACCGAAATCCTCGAAAAGCAGAAAATGATAGTCCGACCGTAGAGCCCTTAGAACAAATTACGAGAATCAGGTATCATCAGTGGGTTCACTGTTGATTGTTTCTAATCCGACCATTAACCATCCATCATCATAAGGTTCCAGCTGCTAATTTTTTTGTATATGTTCAAAGTTTGGTTATCATTCTAATAAACCAGAAAATTTTCCAAAATAGCTTTTTCAATTCACAACAACCTCCCTTGTGACCATTATCTATTGGCGTAGAGTCGTCCATTATAAATGTAGAAGCAATAGGTTCATGCATCCATGTGAAATCGATTGGCAGGGATTCTGTAAATTATCTTATCCTGTCTTTTAACTGCAAAGCAATAGTTTCTTCAACTGATTACATTCGGCGTCCAAGTGCAAGCAGTCTTCATTTGCATATAATTTTAGCCACATAGATAGAGCATGAAGAACTCAGTTAACTTTCTCTGTCCATCCCCGTGTTTGATGGTGTTTGCGTTTACTGATTGCTACATCATGTGCATTATGTGCTTGGTCATAACAGGAACCCCAGAAGGCTTGGGACCCGAGCTGTTGGAAACTCTGGTAAAGATGGCTCCAACCAAGGAAGAAGAAATCAAACTTCGAGAGTACCAGGGTGACATTTCAAAATTAGGGACGGCTGAACGCTTTCTGAAGGCAGTGCTGGATATCCCATTTGCTTTCAAGAGAGTTGAGGCAATGCTATACAGAGCTAACTTCGACACAGAAGTGAAGTACCTGAGGAAATCTTTTCAAACGCTTGAGGTACGATTATTTCTGTTCTGATCTCTTTATTGTTATTTCCATGAATGTGACATAAAATCTCACAACCAATGCTTGACATTCTTCAGGAAGCAAGTGAAGAACTAAAGAACAGCCGGTTATTCCTCAAACTCCTGGAGGCTGTTCTCAGGACAGGGAACCGAATGAATGTCGGGACCAATCGGGGCGATGCTAAAGCTTTTAAGCTTGATACACTGTTAAAGCTAGTAGACATAAAGGGAACAGATGGAAAGACCACATTGCTCCATTTTGTGGTCCAAGAGATTATAAAATCCGAAGGTGCAGTTGTCGACTCTAGAAGTGAGACTGCTAAAAAGATGCCCGTGCAGACGAAGGAAGATGATTTCAAAAAGCAAGGATTGCAAATGGTGGCAGGGTTGGGCAGAGACCTCGGCAATGTCAAAAAAGCAGCAGGAATGGACTCAGACGTCCTAAGTAGCTACGTCACAAAGCTTGAAATGGGGCTTGAGAAGGTCAAGCTAGTTTTGCAATATGAGAAACCGGATATGCAAGGGAAATTCTTCAATTCTATGAAGACGTTTCTAAAAGAGGCAGAGGAGGAGATTCTCACGATCAAGACAGATGAACGAAAGGCTTTATATCTCGTGAAAGAGGTCACTGAATATTTCCATGGGGATACAGCAAAGGAGGAAGCTCACCCTTTCAGAGTCTTCATGATTGTGAGAGATTTTCTAAACTTGTTGGACCATGTGTGCAAGGAAGTAGGGAGGATGCAGGATAGAACATTGGTGGGCTCTGCCAGATCATTCCGCATTGCTTCAACTGCTTCTCTACCTGTTCTTAACAGGTACAACGTGAGACAAGATAACAGTTCGGATGATGATGAAAGCTTGTCACCATAAAGTGTATATGAAGCACATGTGACACAACACACCTTTTTGCAGCAAACCAATATAAAGAGGATATACTGCCACGGACATGGACAGGTCGAGATGGAGGAGCACGAGACACCGGCATATTTGTTTTGTTTGTTACAGGCATGTCAAAGGAGGTGAAGATCGCACAAGGGAAGGCAGTTTTGAAAGTCTTCCAGTATAAGGAAAACCCCTGCCACATAGAGTCCCAGTCATTTACCCGGGACAGGCGACGCAACAGATTTTGTATGAGAATTGGGTATCTTTAGGTCAAAACAGTTTGAACAATGGAAATAGTCATCAAAACAAACTAACATGTAGATGAAAAGGAGGAAGAAGAAAAAGAAGTTGAAAATTTTAGAGTTTTTATTTTCTGCTCCAACACACATGCTATATAGCTAGGGTAGGGTTTCTTCATGTAGTTCAGAGTCCCAGACATTTGAAGGAAGCAGAATGTTTTGATATTAGGCATATGATGTTGTGGAGGGTCTACATTTCTTTTACAGATTATAAAAATCAATGATATCTATATTCTTCATCATTGTCTTCTTGAACTCTTTTATTTATTTTTTTCTTGCCCCCTACCCCACTTGAATATTTTGTGAAAAATCTATTGGAGGAATGAATGAAGGAGGGACATATTGTCAAAGTTCAGATATTCAAACTTTCAAGGACAAACCCACTCACTCTGCGCAAAGCAAGCAAAAAATGGTAAAGCTTGATTCAAGAAGCTTTGGAAAGACGAAAATTAAAGAATAACATGTTTTTACCCAATTTGCCTAACCCTAAAAGATTAAAAATTTACTCACTACAACTCACAACCCTTTGACCCCAAATGAAAAAAAAAAAAAAAATTCAAACCTAATAATGGTGCATCAACTTGACTATTTATTTGGAATATGAGCACCAGGTAATATGTGGTGCTCAGAAATGAGCCATATGTATGGTTGATTCTCAAGATTGAAGATCTAGTTATACCCTCTCAAATAAGTAATTAAACTAAAAATTGTTGGAAAAAATGTACAAATTAAATAGATAATTATAATCACCAAGATCAAACTTTTCCCACCCTCAAAATAAATTGAGTAAATAAATTGGCAGAAATAAAGCGGAAGTAAAAAGGTAAAAGAGAACACCGAAATTTAACGAGGTTCGGCAATGTGTCTACATCCTCGGATAATAGCTCCAAAATTCTTCACTATGAATAATGGGATTACAAGTATAATCTCACTCAATGGTGGATACACAACTCTCTCTTGGATTCACTCAAGAGAATCTCACTTTCTCTCTTTTTCTTACAAAGCAAGCTATCTTCATATTTCTCACACAAGAATGAACTCTCTTCTCACTCTCACCTTTAGTGGATAACTTATTACTTGAAGGATGATTGAGAATGCTCAATCCCTCTCCTTTATATAGGGATGGATGGAAGGAAGTCATCAATGCATAGTCATGCATAAGATTTAGCTCAAATTAATCTCATGGTAACTCTCATGAGTATAGTAATTTCCCACAATAAGTTGGGAGATCAAAAGTTTTCTTTGTTTACAAGCACATGAATGAACCTGCCCAAAATCACATCCATGCGCAAACCATAACATATGCATTGGGATATCAAAGATCTTCATTTGAGGAACTCCAAAGATCAGATTAATTCTCCTCCACTTAATGGAGGGATAAACCCATCAAATTCTCCCTCACTAAATGGAGGGAATAACCCATCAAATTCCCTTCCACTTAATGGAAGGAATAACTCATCAATTTCCCCCTTCCCGACTTAAGTGGAGGGCTTCATCATACCAGTTGCGCTTCTGCAAAACTCATACTTGTCCTTTTGTAAAGTCTTTGTCATCATATCTGAACCATTGTCATCAGTATGGATCTTCTCGATTTGAATTTACTTGGATTCCAACACTTCACGAATCCAATGATATCTCACATCAATATGCGTTGACCTTGAGTGGAAACTTGAGTTCTTACTCAAGTGAATAGCACTGTGGCTGTCACAATGAAGAACATATTTTTGTTGCTCTTGTCCCCGCTCTTGTAGGAATCTCTTCATCCACAATAACTCTTTACACGCTTATGTAGCACCAGTAAACTCTGCTTCTGTAGTTGAAAGAGTGGACTTGAAGTGGACTTTCTGGTGTTAAGTTCTGCAACATGGTCTGCATCTGTGTACCCAACCAATTCGGGCTTACCACATCCAAAACACAAACTCATTTTGGAGGTGCCTCTGAGATATCTCATAATCCATTTTACTGCTTCCCAGTGTTCTTTACCCAATATGGATAAGAATCTGCTAACAACGCCAACTGCATGAGTTAAATTTGGTCTGGTGCACACCATCATATACATAAGACTTCCAACTGCTGAGGCATATGGCACCAAGTTCATCTCTTCCGTTTCTTTGTCACTTGTAGGGCACTACTTGGAGCTGAGCTTGAAATGATTAGCAAGAGGAGTCACAACTGATTTTTCCTTGTCCATGTTGAATTTCTTCAACACCTTCTCGATATAACGTTCTTGTGATAACCACAACTTTCCATTCTTTCGATCACGAGAGATATGCATATCAAGAATCTGCTTTGCTAGTCATAAGTATTTCATTGCAAAAGACTTGCTGAGTTCTTTCTTCAACTTGCTAATCGTGTCACTATCACGACCTACGATCAACATGTAATCAACATATAAGAGAAGTATAATAAATTCTCCATCAGAGAACCTCTTGACAAAAACACAATGATCAGAAATGGTCCTCTCGTATCCATGTTTGATCATGAAGGAATCAAACTTTTTGTATCATTGTCGTGGTGCTTGCTTCAGTCCATACAAACTCTTCTTTAGTCGGCAAACTAGGTCTTCTTTTCCTATGACTTTGAAATCTTCTGGCTGCTCCATGTAAATTTTTTCTTCAAGGTCTCCATGAAGGAATACAGTCTTAACATCTAGTTGCTCAACTTCTAGATTCAAACTAGCAACCAAAACAAGCACTACTCTAATGGACGTCATATTTACTACTGGTGAGAAAATCTCTTCAAAGGCAACTTCTTATTTCTGACTGAAACCTTTCACAACTAGCCTTACTTTGTATCTTAGTTGTGAGCTGTTTTCTTCTGTCTTCAATTTATACACCCACTTATTCTTGAGACCTCTTCTTCCATTCGGCAATTTCACCAAATCATAAGTGTAGTTCTCATGCAAGGATTTCAACTCATCTTTCATGGTTTTCAACCACTTCCCTTTTTTCTCATGGGTCACAGCTTCTTGGTAGCACTCAGGCTCTCCTGCATCTGTCAGCAGCACAAACTGGTCTGGGGAGTAGAAGTTGTTGGGCTTTCGTTGTCTGTTCGATCTTCTCAATTGTGGTTCTTCAAGAGCTTGATCTTCTTGCACATATTCAGGCACAACATTAACATAATTGTTGTTAACAACAGGTTCAACATTATTGTTCTCGACCGCATCTCCTTCATCACGAACCCTGGGCTGAGGAACTGGATCTAGGTTGACTAGATATTCTTTGGAGTCATTTGACTTCTCCCTCTTCTTGACATCTTCAATGTTTTGATTTACAAAGAAGACCACATCTCTACTTCTGACAATCTTCTTATTGATAGGATCCCATAGTCTGTACCCAAACTCTTCATCTCCATACCCAGAAAAATGCATTCTTTTGATTTGACATCAAGCTTGGACCTCTCATCTTTTGGGATGTGAACAAATGCTCTGCAGCCAAAAACCTTCAAGTATTGATAGGACACATGTTTACCATTCAAAAACTTGTTTAGTACATCGCCATCCAGTGGAGCAGATGGAGATAAATTGATCAATTGCACTGCAGTCATCAATGCTTCACCCCAGAAACTCTTTGGTAACTTGGAATGAGATAACATACTTCTTATTCGCTCAACGATCGTTCTGTTCATCCTCTCGGCCAGCCCATTGTGTTGAGGGGTCTTTGGAACTGATCTTTCATGTCTGATCCCATTATTCTTGCAATAGGCTCTGAACGCTCCCATGTACTCTCCACCATTATCAGAATGGATACACTTGAGTGTCATGCTTGTCTCACGTTCAACAGTAGCATGGAACTGCTTGAATACTTCAAAGATTTGATCTTTGGATTTGATTGAAAAGGCCCACACCTTCCTAGAATGACCATCAATGAAGGTAACGCAGTATCTTGCACCACCAAGAATGTTTGTAGTCATAGGCCCACAAACATCAGAATAAGCAACATCCAATATATTGGGTTTTCTAGGTGTAGCTTTATAATGAAATGAAGCTCTACGTTGTTTTCCAGCCAAACAATCAGTACATTGATCTAGAGGTGTACCTTTTGATTTCAATCCGGTTAATACCTCTTTCTTAGCGAGGATTCGTAATCCTTTCTCACTCATATGACCCAAACGCCTATGCCATAGCCCAATCGCTGAATCTGAATGGTTGGCTGCTACATTGACATGCTGATTACTAATCTTGGCATGTGTCATATATAGTGTATTCTCCTTCTTTCCCTTTGCTAGCACTAAAGAGCCTTTGATGAGCTTCCATTTTCCACCACTAAACACGTTGGTGTAGCCTTCATCATCTAGAAAACCAGGAGGAATCAAATTGAGGCGCATGTCTAGAACATGTCTCACATTCTTGAGAACCAAGGGGCAGCCTGTGTTGGTCTCAAGAGCTATTTCTCCTCTTCCCACAATCTTAAACATTTTGTCGTTTTCCATCCTCACATTTTCGAAATCTCTGCTTATGTAGGATGTGAAGAACTCCTTTCGGGAAGTAACATGAAATGATGAGCAAGAATCTACAATCCAGCATGAATCTTAAGAAGTTAGATTAATAAAACCATCATCACAAATAATAATGACCTCATCGCCTTTAGAAGCAGTAGCGGTTGTATCATTGGTTTCATTCTTCTCATTGGCTCCATTTCGTTGTTCCTTTTTTAGTCTTCTACCTTCTCTCTTCATGTGACCCTTCTGACCACATTGGTAACATTCTATCTCATTCCTTGGCCTGTAGGTGCCCCTGGAATGATCTCTTGACTTGCCTCTGGAACGGTCACAGTTGTAGAATTTTTTTTGAAAATTTCTTCCACTATTCTCTATAACAAGAGCGCTTGACTCAGTTTATATCCCTTGTTTTTCCCTCCTCGATTCTTCATTTAATAAATTTTCCTTCACCAATGGCAGAGTAAGGACACCTTGAGGAGCGAAGTTGCTAAGGGAAACCACGAGTGTGTTCCAGGTATCCGGTAGAGAGCTAAGCAGCAAAAGTGCTAACAACTCACCTTCAAGCACCATCTTCATGGTTGATAGTTGATTCACCAATTCTTGGAAATCGCTCAAGTGTTCAGAAACACTTCGGCCTTTGTACTTCAAGTTCACCAATCGACGAATAAACAAAGCTTTGTTTTGAGGAGTCTCCATCTCGTACATCGACGCCAATTTTGTCAACATTTGGAAGGCATCGTTCTTCTTTGAAATGTGGTGAAACACACTTTGGTCGATCCATAGACGGATTTCTCCAATAACTTTTCGGTTTAGAATGGTCCAATCTTTGTTAGATTTCTCTTCTGGTTTCTCTCCATTGCACAGCAATACCTCGTAAAAATCCTTGCAATAGAGGATGTACTCCATCCGCGGTCTCCATATGGAATAGTTTGAAGAAGTGAGTTTGATCATCGTTGAGGATGATGAGTTCGACGATTCTGTCATCACGAACAACGAGCATGTGTTGCTCTGATACCACTTGTTGGGAAAGATGCACAAATTAAATAGATAATTATAATCACCAGGATCAAACTTTTCTCACCTTCAAAATAAATTGAGTAAATAAATTGGCAAAAATAAAGCGGAAGTAAAAATGTAAAAGAGAACACTGAAATTTAACGAGGTTCGGCAATGTGTCTACGTCCTCAGACAGTAGCTCCAAAATTCTTCACTGTGAATAATGGGATTATAAGTATAATCTTACTCAATGATGGATACACAACTTTCTCTTGGATTAAATCAAGAGGATCTCACTTTCTCTCTTTTTCTTACAAAGGAAGCTATCTTCATATTTCTCACACAAAGAGGAACTCTCTTCTCACTCTCACCTTTGGTGGATAACTTGTTGCTTGAAGGATGATTGAGAATGCTCAATCCCTCTCCTTTGTAGAGGGATGGATAGAAGGAAGTCATCAATGCATAGTCATGCATAAAATTTAGCTCCAATTAATCACATGATAACTCTCATGAGTATAGTAATTTCCCACAATAAGTTGAGAGATCAAAAATCTTCTTTATTTTCAAGCACATGAATGAACCTACCTAAAATCACATCCATGCACAAACCATAACATGTGCATTGGGATATCAAAGGTCTTCATTTGAGGAACTCCAAAGATTATATTAATTCTCCTACACACAATGGAGGAATAAACCCATCAAATTCTCCCCCAAAAGGGAATAACCCATCAAATTCCCCTCCACTTAATGGAGGGAATAACTCATCAAAAATTACGTTTTCTACCGCCAAATTCCAAATATACATATTTAAAGATTTTAACTTATCGTTTTGTGAGTTAACCTCAATTCCCGAATTTCTTGGACAGGAAGTGATTCACTGCTTCTTATTAGTTAACAGAATGAGATACAATGGAATACTGGTCTGATCACAAGGAAAGGAATGTACAGTTAAATCAAGTTCCGGCAAACAATGATTTCATTGACATAAAGAGCCACCATTGCTGATGAAATAAATGGTGCTCCGGCGATTCTCTTCACTGTTAAAATCTTCTTCACTAACATCTGCCACCTAATCTCGTCTTTCTTACTCTGTTTCTTAATTCTCTCCTTAAAATTTCTGAAATGAAAAAAAAAAACGAAACAAAATATATGTCAAGAGTGAATTGGAAGTAAGTTCAGAGCCTAGTATAATCAAGAAAACATCAGAACATCGAATATCACAAACAATGCCCTTCCCATGATATTTTCCCTGCCTTTTTAATCTAAATTTATGGAGAGTAGAGAATCTCAAGTCGAGGACTCTAAGCATTGCATCACAATATATTTTGGGGGCTCTCCCAACTATTTCTGGCTAGCTCGGGTTGAATGTTCTAAAACCGATGTGATGATCGGTAAGGTTTCGGTTTCGGGGTTTTGAAAAATCGTCTCGTACCGATACCGAACCGAATTAGCATTTATATTTTTTTTGAATAACTAAAACTATTTTCCTATTGGTTGATATAGCAATCATATACTAAAAACTATTATGAGTTCTTTGTGGCCTAATGATAATAAATTTATCTAATTAAAATTATCTTGTCTACCATACTTAAAAATAGTCTTCTTGGACTACATTAGAAACCATTTTTTGTAATCTAAATACTAACAACACTAGTAGTCGCCTAAGGAGTTGGCATCATAATTCCTCATTAATAGTAGGAAAAAAAAACTTGCTAACCGAGTATTTGTTACACTAGAAACCATAATTCCTCATTAGCATTCACCTAAATCCTAAATGCATAAAATTTTGGTTCAAAACTGAAACTGTACCGAAACCATACCGAATTTAATCAGTACGGTACGATCCGGTATCAATTTAAAATTGTGGAATACCCAACCATACCGAACCGATTAAAATTAAATGATATGATTTCAATATCAATAAATATCGTATTATACCGAACCGTGACTAACTCTGCTGAGTTGTGTGATTGGAGATTTCTAAAAATACTTTCTCTAGGTTTTCCACCAAAAAAGAAGTACTTTCCCTAGGAACTTCCCTACGCTAGGTCCATAATCCATATTGGCGGATGACCCATTTTCTATGTAGACCCAATCCTGTTTGGAGGCCCAAATTTAATAAATGCAGGGCCCGACCTAACCATTAGATTGTGGCGCAAGTAATAATAAGACTTCAAATTTGAATTGGAACTTCCTTTTTCAATTTTCTCAAATTTTCCCCGAAAATAAATAGGAGATTTCTATTGCTTCCCTTGGAACATTTCTGAAATCTCTTTTTGTTCATAAAAAATCAAGTTGCAAATGTTTATATAGAGGCTGGAAAATTTGTGACTTGTGAGAATCATTCAAAGTGAAATCCCAGATTGCAGTTTCATAAAGAAATGAAATTGGACCTCCTGGTGTGAGCTGAATTGGTCTCACTATATCCTAGGGCTCATTATTATACGTAAAATAAGCCTTTGATGCATCTTTAATGTTAATTAGCAACTCTTTAATATGTCTGAAATATTATCTAAAAATATATCTAAAATTTATCATTTTATTCGTATTATAATACATTTATTTATTAATTTAGAAGTTTGAATTATCCACATATATCCACCCCTCCTAACATGTTGGGCTAGGTGACAATGTACCTAGAACAAAAAATTGAAAAAAATAAATCTCCCTTTTAAGATGGAAAAAAAAGGGGAAAAACAATCACATACAAGGTATGTAGAATAATTTTTAAAATTAGTTTGATACAATTCGAATTTGTATTGAGCTAGCCTTATAATAAAAAAAAATGTGAAACAATGCTTTTTTGTGAAACAAAAATTACTACTAAAAATAAAATAAAATAAAATGTGTGCGAGTGACAATGGAAACTCATAGTATAGTTAAAACATACTGCATGATTACCATAAACAAAACAACCCAGTAACTAACTTTCTACAAAATGGTCTCTACCTTCATATGTATCGTCACTAATACGTCAATATACAAAAATACACAAGTATGTACCTCATTGACATATGGTAGTACGAGTTATGCGTACATGATAGGTCTGAATTTTAGAGTTTGCCCATGTTCCAAAATCACCTCCTAGAAGACTGGGTGTTGTGCATAGTCACCTCACGTCCCCAATTAGCTATGGGACAAGATTAACACTATATAACTAACTACATAAAAAATTTGATCTGATGTCAACACACAATACGGAAGATACCAACAATTTAACCGAATAGATACGGGTAATCATAATATAACCAAGCCCTAGAATCAAATTTCAGCATAATATAACATAATTATAACTCATCAACTGAGATTTATAAATCATGTATCAACTCAAGATATAAAATATAGCATGATAACAAGGCATAAGCAACATCACTCATGTTAGTAAAGTAACACACATGTAGGAAAACCAAAGGTCCACTCACTCGGTTAAGATCTAACGGTTAGATTGGTTCGATTGCATAATCGGACGAAAATCAGCATACCCAATCCTAGAACCACAAAGTTGGAGATTCAAACTTCTGATTCTAAATCGGTTAATTTATACATAATCCTAAAAGGTACTAAAAATAACATACATATATATGTTGTTGATCCGACAATCCATTTAAACCAATATGAGGATCAACATATCTTGATTTCAGTGTTCGGATGAATCATTTGAGTCGGGATAATGCCATATTTGATAAAGTAATAACGAATTCATACAAAAATTTCCTTTAAGCAAAACTCAATAGCATGTTTGAGTAAAAAAAATTGGATTTGTTTACCGAATTTTATTTAATTGAGTTGTATATAACTCATCAAATTCAAATAATTTTGAAAGTAAAAGTGAATGTTTTTTTATTATAAGGAGATTAAACATAAAAAAACTTAAATTTTCTAAATCTACCATTTTAAGATAATTAGATTGAATAAATTTTTTTCTACACTACATCTAACCTTATGCCGTTACAATAATAAGATACTCACTTATACTTTCAAAGTACCTCGACATCAAGAAAGATTGTGAAAACAATAATTAATTAATAATAATAATTAAAAAAATAAAAGAACCCGCAATTTGACGGTTGAAAACCCTGGTGTTGGAAGCATGATTTTCCCCACGAAGCAGGTAGTCTGCATCATCTGTAGGCAATAGAGAGAATGAGAGATGGAGGTGTAGAAATTGGAAGGAGAAAAACATGATAAAACTTAAAAGGGTCAAAGCCAGTTGCTGACCATCTTGGGCTTTGGAGATATTTGCAGAGTCAAAGGCTCCTTCCCCCTCCAATTGTCGCAGCAGTCAGCACCAAGACCCAAGTTTGTTGCCACCCACCTTGCATTCTATCATATATATAATCTACATACTCTCTTATTTTTGGTACGTTTTCCTAAAAAAGAAAATATGATTAAAATATCATAGTGGTTTATTTGATCTTGTGTTGTCTACTTTTTTCTTTTAATTATTTTACCAAAAAAATTATTAATATCATTCATAAATTTTATTATTCGTAATAGATATTCATAATATATATATAAATATATAAGAACATTTATTCCATTTAATTTTTAATGATTTCTATTAAAAATATATTTACATTTATTTTTAATAAAAAATCGCTGAGAAATTTAATGAAGGACTATCCTTACACTTTAAGACATAATTTATGAATGTATGCTACTAATAGTAAAATTTATGAACGTACGATAATTAAAATTAATGCAAAATTTAGGAACGTTAATACCTATTTTTGTTGAATTTTATTTTACGAGTCAAGTTACCCTATATACTAGACATTATGGATTGAACTTTATACAAATATGTAGTACTGTGTTTTATGGATAGTAAAAATGACACTTGAGACCGCTTGGGGTAAGAATATGATAGATGTTTCTGGATGCCTCCCTCTTTTGTTGGCACTGAATCTTGTTTGGAGTTGCTTAGTTCTGTGATCATAATCATTTCTTAAGAATGTCAATTTTAATTACGGCATTTTTAAAAATCGATCTTGAGTTTTATCTAAGAAATTTTGTCGTCTCTTTATATTTCAGAATAATGGAATTAACATTCTAATACAACGTGATTAATTAAATAACGAGTAGGAATATCATAGCTTTAAACGTATTAAGTTTGTCTATATATTGCGACAGTGAATTTGTTGGCGGAAATGGAATATCATAGCGATTGAAAATAGACGATGAGAGATTGATCCTGAAGGAAGCAATTGGAGCTCGAAGAGTTTATTTTTCTAATTAGATTTACCCTAGAGGCTCTTTTTTTTTTTTTTTTTTTTTTGTGGTATAAAAACGTAATTAGTTACGAAATTGAAAGAGACTTGAGTAGTAGTTGATAATGTTGGTGCATGGATCGATGATGATGATGATATTGTATAATTTAGAGGAGAGTGGAGTGGGGTGGGTGGGGGTGGGAACTTTGGTGGATGAGGAGGTCCTTCAGCTTCAGAGGAGCGTCGATGGTCCAGCCTTTCACACGTGAACACGCTCCCCCTCCCTACCTCCTTCTGCAAATTTTATTTATTCTCACGTGTCCTTTCATTTCATTCATTATTCGTTTTCTTTTTTGTAATTTTTTTTCCGAAGCTCCCCTTGGCCCTTCTCGTCTAATTGATTGTGACCCAAAGCAAAAAATAAATATTTTTTTTTTTAGTTTTTAGAAAAGAAAAAAAAAGATATTTCTTTCAAAATCACCTAAAGTTACCACTTTAAGATACAATTATATTACGGTGGCCATATTGTTCGAAGAAAGTTCTATACAACCGGAATACTAATAATTAAATGGAATTAAGATGGCATATATTTAACCAATTTTCGTGACAGGCCAGGTTTGGGATCTTGCCTCTCCCTTTCCTTCATCAATTTTATTTACTCTGTTTATCCAATTTACTCATTGTTGCCTACCTGCCTAATAATAATTTCACTTTTATAGAATTTTTTTTGTACGAAAAATATTATTTTACTTATTATTAAAGCACATGAATGACTCTGGCTGTGCTTGATTGTACATTGCTTGATTCTCAATTCAAATCATATCCAGCACCAATCAACAAAGTTGCTACATTGTTGACTTCCCCAAAAGAATTATAACCTAAACAACAAACTTATTTCACCTTTTTATTATAACTAGAGTGAGATTTTTTATAATTAAAAATGCACTTTTTTAATTACTTATATACACATTTAATTAATAATAATACATCCCTTCTCGTTTGGACCACCATTTATCCCTTCTCGTGTGATTATACACATACAAATTCATGTGTATACATATTCAATATTGAGATCGACAAATTTGGGATCAAAACTTCGTAATACATTAAATAAAAATGTCATGAGACTATTAGTATTAGTGGCAGAAACTTCTAAGGCTGGGCCGGGTTGGTGTTCATTTTTATAACAGACCACAACATTTCAATTTCATCATTTTACTCAATGTGGTTTTAATATGACATCAATTTACTCTATCTAAATTCAATGTTAAATTAAAAGTTAAGTGATGATGCATCATTTTGTATGGTCTTTTCCATTAGGGACATTTTTGTTATTAATGACCAAATTTGTTTTATCTCATGACATATATTGATTTGATTTTTAAAATGGAATATACAAACTAAAATCAACGCTCAATTCATAATCTTTATAAGGAAGCATAACAGATTAGAAAAAATGGATGATTTTAACAATTCGGAGAAAATTTAATAATTGAATGGGTTTAACGTTGGAGTCGGAGTTGTCATAACCAAATTTGTTCAATAGATGCTCTTTCGGAGAAAATTTTGAAATTCAGAGTTGCTCTACCCTAAGTTTAGGGCTGATTTTAGGGGAGAAATGAAAGGAAAACAAGCTAAATAACAAATCGCATATCTTAGGGTATAAATTGATGTTTGCTCAAAATTTCAAGATGATATCTTCGTGTAACAATTATTAATGTGGAAAATGAAAGGAAAACAAACTAAATAACAAAATATTTTAGCATTTACATCAAAATTCCACGATACATTATTGGGATGAACTGGAAATTTGTGCAGTACCTCTTAGCAATAATTTGGCATGACTTTGTGACATACACAAAAGATGCAAACAATAAATCCAGCTGGTACAAACTAGTGGTGACGTACAAGGTGTTATTATTTTTATTTTTTTCCCTTTTTTTTTTTATTTCACAATTGAAACAAACAAGAAATTTATGTACTATTTTCTTCTTTAGATATGAGATCTGCCAACTGTTGTTAACTATGATATAGAATCTAAGATAACGTGTCCTTAATATCATAATATATTTACAAATCAAACATGGTATTTAACAGATTATCGATAATTTTACAAAAAAAAAAAAATTGCCTGATAAAAAATAAAACATTTTATTTTTTTTAGTATTTTACAAGAGTCAAATTTAAAATTTGAAATCTCCCATTATAAAAATATTAGTGGCAACTTCTAATTTTCTTTGGTTCTACATGCTCAACTTTATTCGCAAACACCGAAGACATACATTCTGTGATTCTCTCAATCCCTCAGAAGTCAGGACCCTCCCGGCTCCCAGCTTGAAGAAAACAAAGAAAGGCAGACCGCAGAGGCCAGAGAGAGAATTGTCGATGATGATGAAGCTTTAAGACGAAAGGGCCAAATGAGACCCTTTTAACCACATAGGACAAACCTTCCCATCCTACAGCTATCCTAAATTTAAGACTACCCCTAAATAAATAACTATACCGTGTGACAATTATAAAGCATCCCTATTTTCTCTTCTTAATTTTCAGTATTTTTTTCTATTTTCTTTAATTTATATATAAGTAAGAATTTTAAATCCAATTCTTATAAGTTATAAATGATAAAATTATTTTTATTTGTGTGATTGTATTGTGTGGTTTTTTTTAGGGATATTGTGAACATCGAGGTGAAGTAAAACTCTAAAAGATCAAATTGACCAATATATAGAGATAAATTTTAGAAGATGCGTTTGACATTTCATAAATTACGTGTTGCACTCTATTTTTTTTATTTTAATATTTTCTTATTTATTTATTAATCAAATTTTCAAACTTATTCATTTTCTTTTAAAAGTTAATATATTTTATTTATATTTATTTTGTTTATGTAAAACATTTGGATTTTTTTTTTATTTTCTCTATATGGACCCTACTCTTCCGTTTCATTTATCTTCTATATAAGAGTAAAAACTCTAGAGAGCTCTTTGAGAATTTTCTTAACAATTAACGTCAACTCTCTATCTGATATAATCACCAATGAATAGTTATCGACTCCTAAAATTTTATTAAATATATCATGAAAAGAAAGTCCAAAACATTTTACATAAACGAGAAATAAAAATATCTGAAACTCAAAAGGACAAAGGAGATAAATTTGGACATTTGACATATAAAAAAAAGAAAATAGTAAAACAAAAAGTGAAGTGCAACAAGTAAATTATGGAGTGATAAAATCAGCTCCCTAAATTTTTAGTATGCAATTAATGTGATATTTGGAATCGTTGGTTTCTCATGATCTAAAGATCATCCATGCAAAAGATCGGCAAAATAAGAGATAGTTTGATAGTCCATATGTATAAAAAGCAATCAAGATTTTTTGTAATAGTTAAGATGCTTACACTGGACCATCGATTTCATTGATAGATATTAAGGAATAAACATAATCAATTTTTTTTTTGTAGAGATAATATGTACATGAAATTTTAAGAAAAAAATTTGTTTAAATGATCACATTTGGATAAGGGATATTCTGTTATCAATTATAGGAGGAATGATTACATCTACCCTGTGAAAATTTAAGTATTACTTATATCAGAAAATGATTGGCAACGTCCTTGAATATTACACGAATTTTAGCTATCAGTTATGAACTTTATTATTAGTAATAGACGTCCCTAAATTATGTTTAAACATGTAAGAACAATTTTTCTGTTAAAATTTCTCAATGAATTATAATAAAAAAACACATTTAATCGAACAAATTCACTCTTATTCAATTCTTCTTAACTGAAATCGTTAAGAAATTTTAACAGATTGAATGTCCTTCACGTTTAGATATAATTTATGTCTTCTATTAAAAAAAAGTTTATGAACAATAGCTAAATTTAGCGTGAAGTTCAAAGACGCTGACAACAATTTGCCTTACTTCTATTATTGTACTAAGAAAAAAGATATCCACTAAAGAAAAAAAAAAATTATTAACATACAAAAAAAATTATTTTCAATGGATAATACTAATATCCCACCCAAGTAGTACCTCCTCGTAACACCATTTTGATTTATTGAATTATTTGTGTACATATATCATGATTAAAACTATTCATTCTCTAAATCATCATTTTAAGATCGTCACCGTAAAAAATCAATAAGATTGAAGGTAATTTAGTTATTCACTTATTCATATGAATAAACTAAATGAATAATTTTCCATGACGATCTTAATACGTACAAATTGCTAAATGATTTTCAATCTTATTTATTTTTTATGAAGATGATCTTTGAAATAATGATTAGGGGGTGTATTGAGTTCATATTTGACAGGACCCGCCCCGATCCCACAGGGACCACAAGGAGACGTGCCCTGCTCCCGTCTGACACCCACTAATTCATACCAATTTTAACCTCAAAACATCAAATGCATAAATAATCAAATTTAAGTCATACAACAAATCCGAATTAAACAGATGTCAGACAAGGGATGAAATCCAAAATTACAAGTTGCGAGCACGACTCTAACATAAACCTGCGGGTAAACCACCCAGCAGGGGTTCAGGTATGCAGAAGTAGATCTATGCCTCAGCCTCAGGTTCCTCCTCTACCTCAGTATCACGACCTTGAGGGGTTACCAAAAACATTAAGGGTGAGTGGACCGAACTCAAGTTTATAAAATCATTTGATAAGTAAAACATATAATTTACCCCTCCGTTTTCCAAACATGCATGCAGCATCATTTAAAATCATAAATAATATAATATGAATCATAAGGCATGTAATAAAACCATAACCATAATTTTAGCCACTGCACTATACACTCCAATCCGACATCCCTGATGTCTGACGTCCCTGATGTCAAATAAGGTCACAATCACAAGGCTACGCGTGCCACTCGGGTCTCAATTCCGAGTTCAATCCCGGAACCCTGTTCGGTTACAGCATCCCCGATGCTTAGCGTCATAGACGCTGGACGTTCTAGACGTCCGTGACCTCTCCGAGGTACCTCATCCGGAGGAGACAATATAGTATGGAAGGATCTATACAGTGCAGTACCAAATACATTTTATTGATATCCACATATATGTATACATAGGTAAAATCTGAACCGATCGTTACGATTCATCAAATGGGTCTTATGCCCAAATACCGTGAAACGTGCCATAACTGAAATCTCAATATCATCAAAACCATTTATAGATTCCAGCATGTGAACATATAAGGTAAATCGGGAAAACATTTAAGCATGCAAGGGTTTAATGAAAACGGGCCCACTCACAGTACAATCCTGCTAGAAACCGAACGTATACCCTCGTCCTGGTACAAATGTACAATCCCTGTCAAGTCCAAAGTATTCGTAAAGGTCAATTTAAACCCCCAACATTCAACCATGAAAGCCTAAGCCGAAACCGGCCGGGAAAGCCGCCCGAACGCGCTTCCCAATGTAATAAACCTCATTTTGACCAACTTAATGATCTCCGATCGACCCGAAAGCCACCGCCATTGGATCCGGATCGTCGAAACCTAAAGAATGGTGGTGGTCCCACCAAAAGTACTATTCACACGCGGCCCACACGCGTCAGTCAACGCGTCTGTCAACGCAGGAACAGTCCCTGCTGACTGTCATCACTGACGTCACTGCTGACGTCAGGCATGACGTCATCTGATAGCTGTCAGGTCTGACATGTCAGACTCTGACAGGTGCCACGTGTCAACATCCGATTGGTCACCTCACTGATCTGTCAGGCCACGTGTCAGATCTGACATGTGCCACGTGTCAGCACGGCACTGGTCCACGTCAGTGACACGTAGCAGTCCCCTGATTGGGCCACGTCACTGACATGTCAGTGCTGACTGTGCACTGACATGTGACACGTGTCGGCTCATGGTTGGTCCACGTCACCTGACAGTCTGACAGGGTGCCACGTCATCACCTCTGTCCTCAGACGGGTTGACCTGTATCTTTGCAACTTGGGTCGATCAGACCCGCGATCACGACCCGGTCACCATTTCTTCCACACTCAACCATTTTCACTCTGGTTTGTTCCTAGATGTTCGTCTTATACCCAGAAACAGTTCTAGCTAATTAAAATCAATAAACAAGGGCTGAATCGAAGACTTACCTCGATGAACAGACCCGGGTTCCCGTCGCTGTTTAGCCACCGTTCAGGTCACCTCCGGTCGCGAACTCAAGCCCAGAAGGTTCCTATAAGTCCCTAGAGTCGATTAGGATTAATAGGAAACAAAACTAAACGTGGGAATTCGAGTTACCAAAATCTGAGTTTTAGAAACCGTTTCGGGTTTTCCGGTTTTCCCACCTCGCCGCCGTCCACCGCCGCTCACCGCCGTGCCTCAGTCCTTCCCCGTGAGTCCAGCAACACACAGACACAGAGAATGGGTGATGAGCTGGGGTGTTTGTTCAAAATGGACAGAATGTGCATTTCGGGTAGGAAATATAAAGAATGGAGGGAAAGGAAATGGACGGTCCAGATTTGATCTCAAGGATGAGATCAATGGTTCAGATTAGATCTGGGTACTTCAAATCAATGGCTGAGATCAAAAGTGGATTTTAATGCTATTTAATCCCATAGTGGATCTGATCCAATCTAGCCAATGGGTGAGTGACACTTGTCACTCACCAGGTGTCCTCCAATCAGAATTTGTAGAATAAAATATTCGACACGAAAATCGAGACACGAACCTCCCGATTTCACGTTTCTGACCATAACTTCCTCGTACGAAGTCCGATTTCGGCGTGCCGCCTGTCTATGGACTCAGGACGTCGAGGCCTACCTGACGGTCCTTGAGTCAACTGAAAATTAGTTGCCAAAAGAAAAGTCAACATTTTCCCCTCCTGGAAGTCCAAATTACGATAATGCCCCTGAACTTCCGATAGCCATAACTTTTTCCCTGATCGTCCGAATTGGACGTGCCACCTGTCTATGAACTCGTGACGTCCCGAACTACGTCACGGTCATATGTCAAAGTCCGTTTAATTCATCAATCAAAAAGTCAACAATTGGCTATACCCATCACAAGGGTAAAAGCGCCAAATCACACATTAAATTACAATATTGAAATCCTCGAATTTCCGGGGTGTTACAATATTTATACGAATAATTGCATAATTTTTTGAAGTGGTTAACTTTCATAAACTTTTACATAGTTAATAACGGAATTATATAGAGTTACGTGATAGAGTTTTGTAAAGTGAGTTTTATATATTGTGATTCGGTTTTGCAGAAATTGATAGGCTAGGGTCGTTAGGCGTCATGTATGTTTTTTGAATTTTTTTATATTTGTCTTATTAATTTTTAATTTTTTGTTTTATTTGTTCTTAAACATTAAATAAGTTCATGAAATTTTTATTTTATTTAATTTCTTATAATTCCTAGCGAGAATAATATACTCAGAACAATTCAGAAATTCAGAAAAAAATGTAATTCCAACAATTTTTATTGTAAATGTATTAGTTTGCCCTTGTTTATACTTTAGAGGTCAAAGTTGAATTTTGATTCAGAGATCTTTTTGTATAGTTTTCGAAAGACGTTGTGTAGGTCTTGGAATTCTAAATTTGTAAATAAGCGGCACGTCAAAATCATAATTCAGCTGAGTTAGTTGTGGTCTAAAACACCTAAGGGTATTTTGGTAATTTGGGGAATATTGGCTAATTTTGAGACGAAGGCATAATATCACTGTTGAATCAAAAATTGAACCCGCCGCGAAAAGTCCTCACAATTCCTGCAAACAGCAAACAATTAGCTATCGTTACCTCGATCGATTTACCCGGGGGGTTGTTCGACCAAGAACACTCCGATGCTTAAGTTAGCTTTGAGAGAGGAAAATGATATATTTCGAAGCGAAGAATCAACGTACCTTGAAATGAAATGTGCCTTGCTATTTATAGGAAAATCTTGGGATCCTTGGAGCGTTCTGATTGGTCGGTTGAATATTTAATTAGTAAATAATATATTATTATTAAATATATTATTTAATAATTGTAATGATGGCTCATCATGATAGTAATGATATTTATTGTATTTTAATATTAATATTAATTATCCATTATTAAGAATAACGATAATTAACTCTCGGGGAGAATATCAATCTTACGGAGATTTTAACCCGATCAAATATCGTATTTAACTGGTAAATAGATTATTTAATGTGCGGGTGTTTTTCAAATGATCAGCGTTATTGCCAAGGGAAATTTGATCATTTTTGGGAATGACGGGACACGTGGCAGCTCCATAATTTTCAGATGATTTTGGGTTCCACAAATGCCCCCACATCGATTCGGTATTCAGGGAATCTGGAGGGATGTACATTGTTTGGAATCTTATATTACCGGGTTACCGGTTACTGTTGGGTTCAAGAATCGAATCAGCGTTTACTTGACGATTTTGTCCCTGATTATAAGGGTTAAAAATCCATTTTTAGTTTTAGAATGACTAATCTGGGATTAGTGGTGTGAATCGGATATAATGTGCAAAATGACCATTTTGCCCCCAAGCGTGGGTAAAATATTGATTTTTAATTCGGACGGTCAAATGGACTTTGACCAATGACCGTGGCGTAGTTCGGGATGTCACGAGTCCATAGACAGGTGGCACATCCAATTCGGACGATCAGGGAAAAAGTTATGACTATCGGAAGTTCAGGGGCATTACTGTAATTTGGACTATTGGGGTGAAAATGTTGACTTTTCGTTTGACAACTAATTTTCACTTGACTCAAGGACCGTTAGATAGGTCTCGATGCCCTGAGTCCGTAGACAGGCGGCACGCCGAAATCGGACTTCGTACGAGGAAGTTATGGTCAGAAACGTGAAATCGGGAGGTTTGCGTCTCGGCATTCGTGTCGATTATTTTATTCTGATATTGTGATTGGAGGACAACTGGATGAGTGACAAGTGTCACTCACCCATTGGTTAGATTGGATCAAGCTCCACTACGTGATTAATTAGGATTAAAACCAACTTTTAATTTCAGCCATCCATCTAAAGTACCCCAGACTTAATCTGAACCCTTGATCTTATTCCTCTAGATTGAATCTGGACCGTCCATTTCCTTTCCCTCCATTCTTATATATTTTCCTACCCTATATGCACACATACTGCTGATTCAACCATCACACCTGCGTAGCACCCTGACCCTTGCATTGTGTGTTGCTGGACTGAGCTGGTGAGGCTGAGGGACGGTGTGGACACGGCGGCGGACGGCGGCGAGGTAGGCAGTTCTAAAACCCGAAACGGTTTGAAAACTCAGAATTTGAAACTTGGTTTCCAACGTGTATTTTTTATTCCTGTTGATTCTATTCGATTATATGGACTGATAGGAACCTTTAGGACGTGTTTCGTGATCTGAGGAGACCTGAACGGAGAGGTAAACGGCGACGGGGGAAAACCGGTTTCTGATCATCGAGGTAAGCCTTCGATCCAGCCCTTGTTTAATGATTTTGTTTAGTTAGAACCCTTTCTGGGTTTGAGACGGTCACATAGGAACAAACTAGAGCTAAAATGGTTGCGAATTGAGGGATTGGTGACCAGGTCAGATCGCGGGTCTGATCGGCCCAGTTGCAGAGAAATGGGCAAAGAAGACGCAATGTAGCAAAACACTATTCACCGCGATTGTAACAAAACACTGTTCACCGCGCACTGTAGCAAAACACTGTTCATCGCGTGCAGTTTGGATTCGAAATTGATATGATATCCATAGTGTCATTATTGACCATTTATGATGTTTTTTGGGCAGGATTCGAAATTCCTGAAAAGTGTCAGAAATTACAGAATCGCGTGCAGTTTGGAAAACGAGCAGTTTTGGACGGTGCGCGCTTGCATCGGTAGGCTAGATCACGTTCAATGTGACTCTTGCTAGTACCACAAATATGCTTGCTACGTGGTGAACGGAGTTTGGCTGAACAGTCGACGGGGATTTGGCGGCGACTGAGTGCACTAGCGGGCGTGACTAGTGAGCATTGGTAGGCTGGATCACATTCACTGTGACTCTTGTTAGTACCACAAATATGCTCGCTATGCGTCAAGGTGCCGAGAGACCCAACAAACTTGCTTTGTGGAAGCGTGGCGGTTCTTGTTGCCTTAGTCCATTCCGAGGGAAAGATATGGAGTTTGAGAAACCCGAAGACTTCAAGGAGTGGAAGGCTCGCAATCAAATTGCTTTTCCAGACGATGTTTTTGTGGAGCTTGGCGACAGATGTTCTTCCATGAAGGCTCTTAAGCATGAGAGAGGAAAAAAACCCTATCGGCGGTCGGCTTTCTCGGACCTGAGGATTGCCTCACACTTCCACTCGTCACGTCGAAAACGGAGTTCGGATGCGAACGTTACGGGTCAAGGAAGGTTAGGGCAAAATGGTAATTTGTCGAACCAGGGGCAAAATGGTAATTTGTCGAACCAGGGGCAAAATGGTCTTTTAACCTTGATCAGACAATGACACCTGTCCTTTGTCTTCTTCTTGCCCCAGATAACATGGAATCCGGTTTTGGGACAAATGATACTCACCTTTAATTAAGGGTAATTGTAATCATTTTGTCCAAATTGATCTGTGATATCCCACTGTCTCACCGTCATTGTGCAATTTAAAAGCTTAAGGAACTGAATTGAGAGAGAGGAACTCGAGGGACTGAGAGAACTGGGTGTATTCGGAGTTCGAAAATTCAGAAAATCAAGGGAAATTCGAATTCGAATTTGTGAGCTAGGAGAAGGGAAATTGAGGATTGAATTAAGCTCCTGGGATCAAAACGAAACTCCCTGCAACAAAAACGAAGAGGAATCGTGTCGAATTGGGGGAAAACCAGAAGACGGGGATTTGGCGGTGACTGAGTGCTCTTGCAGACGTGACTAGTGAGCATCGGTAGGCAGGATCACATTCACTGTGACTCTTGCTAGTACCACAAATATGCTCGCTATGCGTCAAGGTGCCGAGAGACCCAGAAAACTTGCTCTGTGGGAGCGTGGCGGTTCTCGTGACCTAAATCCATTCCGAGGGAAAGATATGGGTTCTGAGAAGCCTGAAGACTTCATGGAGTGGAAGGCTCGCAATCAAATTGCCTTTCCAAGCGACGTTCTCGTGGAGCTTAGCGACAGATGTTCTTCCAGAGTTCCGGGACATGAGCCGGCTACTCTCTCCATGAATGGCGGGAGGCTTTCAGACATCCCGATCAAGGAGTGGTTGAGCGCTCTACTGTGCTTGAAAGGATCCGTTGTTCAGAAGAAGAATGATAAACAAGGACCTATTGGTTCTTGGGAGAAAAAAGCATGCCGAACAACTTCTTTCCTAACCTATAAGCATACCGAGCAACTTCTTTCCTAACCTATCCGCTCTGGTCCCGCGAATGTGCCATCTTGACGCGAAGGGCCTGTAGAAATGGAAAGTTATGTTGTTGATGTGAGATTGCGATAACTTAAGAAAACTTGAGGTCCTAATTTCACATCGGAAGCTAAAATGGGCGAGTTGGAGATGAGCCGTGCAGAGAGGATGCTGATAGAAAATGAGCGAGATACCGCTCGAGATGAGCTCTCCCTGCTGCGCAGAAATTTTGCAGGACTCAGAAGGCTTTGATGCTTCGATGACGAAGGCTTGGATGCTTTGCAGGGCGAAGGCTTGGATGCTTCGATGACGAAGGCTTGGATGCTTCGATGACGAAGGCTTTTAGGTGCTTCGCATGGCGAAGGCTTAGATGCTTCGCAGGGCGAATGTTTCGATGACGAAGGCTTTGGATGCTTTGATGACAAAGGCTTAGGTGCTTCGCGTGGCGAAGGCTTAGATGCTTCGTTGACGAAGGCTTAGGTGCTTCGCGTGGCGAAGGCTTAGATGCTTCGCAAGGCGAAAAACTCGGATGCTTCGATGACGAAGGCTTAGATGCTTCGATGACGAAGGCTTTGGATGCTTTGATGACAAAGGCTTAGGTGCTTCGCGTGGCGAAGGCTTAGATGCTTCGATGACGAAGGCTTAGGTGCTTCGCGTGGCGAAGGCTTAGATGCTTCGCAAGGCGAAAAACTCGGATGCTTCGATGACGAAGGCTTGGATGCTTCGATGACGAAGGCTTTTTACACTAGAGAGAATAAGCTTTGAAAATTGTACATGGTGAACAAATCAATTTGTCGATCTCATTTCATTGATACTTGAATTTAGAAGACAACTTGAAAAGCAAAATTGAAAAGCTCCATAGAATTTTATGTCTCTCTAATGTTGGCTTGCGTCTAGTTGATGCGGATCACCTTTGAAGCTGGTTCGTTTGGCTCTTTGTTCTCCATGTGATTTACAGTCTTCATTTTTATGTAGTCTGTACAATGCCCCTCCCTCAGGAGATTTCGGAGATATCTTTCGAAAGATATACATGTGCTGATATTGTGCTCATAACATTCATGATAGGTGCACCATTTGGTTTTATCAGCATTCTCTTGATTGCCTTTGACTGGCTCCGGCTTCTTAAACCATGGCTTGTTCTTAATTTCATTGTGGATCTGATGGGCTGGTAAAGATAGCTGCAAGTTAGGCTTCCCCATAACTGACGTTTGGGAGTGTTGCCCCACCTTTCGCTTGTTGAGCTTTCCAGTCGCAGACTTTCCATGGGGTTCATCCTCATTGGAGGCCTTTTCGCTAGTCCCGGCATGGTAATGAGTATGAGCGGCGCTCTTCTCGTCCTCCCAACTTGCATGTCGCTCTGCTAGCGAAAGTATTTTGGAAAGACTTCGCGCATTGCTCATGACGATGTCCCCGTAAAGCTGGCTGTCTCGAGGGAGTCCTTGCTTGAATGTCATTTCCGCAACAAGGTCATTACAGCCGATAATGCGAGATTTCTCCTCACAAAATCTCCGTATGTATTGTCGCAGAGTGTCTTTTGCTCTCTTTCGGACAGAGAAAATATGGTCATCTTTCACCTCGATTGTCCGAAGTTGTGCATATTCCTTTACAAATGTCAAAGCCAACTCTTCGAAGGACTCAATCGACCTCGAGGGGAGATGATTGAACCAAGTCATGGCTTGGCCTTGAAGGGAAGCTTGAAAAACTTTGCACATGAGCGCATCGTTAGACCTGTGGGGGATCATGACTCCTCGATAATAATTTATGTGTTTTACCGGGTCGGAGGCTCCTTTGAATGGAGTGAAGTTTGGCGTTGCGAACCTCTGGGGGAATGGTTCCTCCTCAACATCCCTTATAAAGGGCGTAGAGAGCCGTATCTGGCGACGTAGATCGTCCTCTAGATCGCCACCTTGTTGAGCACGAAGGTGCATGTCCAGCATTTTTTGAACATCATTAGCCTGCAACGCTCCTTGTTGAGGCGATGAGTCCCTTTTTGCTAATCGTTGAGAACCTCTTTGAGCTTCTCCCCCTGATCTATGGGATCGTGCAGGGGAGTAGGCTTCATCTTCCCCTTTACTGCCGTGGGCAGATCGTTTTGGGTTTTTGTATAGAGCTCGAAGTTGCCGCCTGCTCCCATGTGAGTGTTGTGAGCGCTCTGCCCGTGAAGTCGCCCCAGTCCTACCTCCTAGCCGTTCACGTACTAACGGCTTCAGGCGTTGTGGGCTTTTCGCTCGATGAGCGTGACTTTCTTCTCCAGAGTCTCCTAGCGAAGTATCTCGTGACATTGTTTGGCAGCGGACCTGCACTTTCCCAGGACGTCTTTGGGCATTCTCTTGTCTTCCACGTGACGTGGATCGTCTGTCCTGCTCCTGGATTGGTCTCCCTGCTAGGAGTTGCTGCAAGAGCTCTGACTGAAGTTGAACTTGTTTTCTTAACCCTTCAACTTGCTGCGCCAAGTTGTCCTGTGGAGGTTGGTGACGACTTCTCCCTGAGATGTCATGACACCCGTCCAGAAAGTCCTTTAGGACCATGTTTGTTGTGAGTTGATCATGTCGTGATGCATTTCCTATCAACCTTTCGTTTGCTTGTTGTAAAGTCGAAGTTCCTTCCCCTAGCGCGGGTACTTGGTTAGCTGGAGAGGGGAATGCTCCAAAACTGAAGGTTGGCCTCCCTTCGAGTGTCTCAATGGGTGCTTCTATGGACACACGCCTGAGTTGAGCTGGGCGTTTCTCCGGAGTTTCTATGTGAGCTTCATTCCTTGTCTGAGCTGTTGAGGCAGAAACACCTTCTCCGGCTGACTGAACGGATCGACGAACCTTAACCATGCTGATTCGAAGAATGTTGAGTTGGAAAGCTGTTGATGGATAATTTGAACAACGTTCAGAATCTTCGAACAATGTCGATGAATGACGAACGAAGGGAGATGAACGATGAACAAACGTTCAAAATCTTCGAACAATGTCGATGAACGACGAACGAAGAAAGATGAACGATGAACGAATTCTTGATGAGTGATGAGCAACGTTCAAAATTCTGATGAGTGATGAACAACGTTCAAAATCTTCGAACAATGTCGATGAACGACGAACGAAGAAAGATGAACGATGAAAAAATGAGAGAGCTTCTTCTGAGTATATCTCAATAGCTCTCAATGAAAGCACCAATTGTTGAATCAAAGATTGAACCCGCCGCGAAAAGTCCTCACAATTCCTGCAAACAGCAAACAATTAGCTATCGTTGCCTCGATCGATTTACCCGGGGGGTTGTTCGACCAAGAACACTCCGATGCTTAAGTTAGCTTTGAGAGAGGAAAAGGATATACTTCGAAGCGAAGAATCAACGTACCTTGAATTGAAATGTGCCTTGCTATTTATAGGAAAATCTTGGGAGCCTTGGAGCGTTCTGATTGGTCGGTTGAATATTTAATTAGTAAATAATATATTATTATTAAATATATTATTTAATAATTGTAATGATGGTTCATCATGATAGTAATGATATTTATTGTATTTTAATATTAATATTAATTATCCATTATTAAGAATAACGATAATTAACTCTCGGGGAGAATATCAATCTTACGGAGATTTTAACCCGATCAAATATCGTATTTAACTGGTAAATAGATTATTTAATGTGCGGGTGTTTTTCAAATGATCAGCGTTATTGCCAAGGGCAATTTGGTCATTTTTGGGAATGACGGGACACGTGGCAGCTCCATAATTTTCAGATGATTTTGGGTTCCACAATCACCATTGCACAGTTTTTGACTCTTCACAGTAGGATTTTGGTACTTTTAGTGTACAATTACCTGTGCTATGTATTATTGTTGACTAGTTGATCTTGATAGTTCAAACGGTTAAGGAAAATATCTCTTGTGTGACAGTTTTTTTCGTTATTGTATTTTAATTCAATGGTATTTTTGGAACCTTAATTTAGCTATCAGACGGGAGTAAGACCTTTCACGATTATCAAAGAATTTTTTAAAAGCGTCCTTCTGTAATCGATATAGGTATAAGATTTCAATTTTATTGAGTATTGAAAAAAATATAAAAATTACATATTATATTTTAATCATTGTCCGTAGAAATCCTAGTGGGGAGGCTAGACAAGCTATATACTTAGCTTAGCCACAACTTACAATGAAATGTTTGTCAAACTCTATAAAACTCTTCCATTTAATGAAGTATGTAATATTCATTGATATTTTAAATAATTTTTTATAGAATTATAAAATATCATGATTAAATACATCTCAACTTTTTGTGACTTTTAAATATTATAAAAGTATATATTTAATACCCTTAAATTTTCACCAGCTTTCTAAAAGTTATAATTGAATACAACTAAATTTTTGGAGATATTTAGACTCTCTGAAATTCTCATTTGAATACACCCCCTTAGATAATGGCCAATTCAGATTATGATATATATCCAAAAATAATTTGATAAATCGAAAATGTGATACGATAATGTAGCATTGAATGTAATATATTTATTTTCACTTTTGAAGGAGCAAGATATATAAGTCCATCTGTAGGTGGAGTCAAACGGTCTAGTCGGTAGTGGGCCCCCACTCACCAATATATAATATATAAAGATATAATTTTTTTTAATAAAATAACTGTAAATATGATATAGTTTTATTAGAAATATTTAAATTTGGATTGAATTTTGATTACAATTGGTCAATATATATTTTAATCATGGAAAAATATCAAAGAAAATTAAATAATAAATACAATGAGAACTCATCGAGGATAATAATATAACAAATCAGTAATATAATATAATGTTTTGAATCTTTACTTATGAGGGTGTATTCAATTGAGATTTTCACAAAACTTAAATGTCTCTAAAAATTCAGATGTATTCAATAATAACTTTTAAAGAGTTAGTAAAAATTTTAGGCATTCAATCTATACTTTTATAGAGATTTATAAAGTCATTAATAGTTAAAATGTATTCAATCATGACATTTCATAACTCTATAAAAGTTTGGTATATTCAAAATATCAATGAGTATTATAGAGTTCATTAAATGGTAGAGTGGAGTTTCACAAACTTTTATTGTAAATTCTGTTTTAGCAAATTTTTTATTTGTCTAGCCTCGCCCCCCTTGGATTTCTATAGACTTTATAGGGCATACAAAATATTATTTGCGGTTTTTAGATTTTTCAATAAAGTCAACAAAATTCATGAGTCTTATTGATATCTATTGCCATCTATTGCTTTCTATACAAAATATAAATAATTAAATAATATAATGTAACGACCCAGACATTCGAAAAATGAAAATTGGGAAATTTTGAAGAAAATGACGATTTTGCCCTTAGGAAATGGGCGAACAGTTGACTTTTGCTCGAGCAGTCAAACGGACTTTAACCGATGACTGTGACATAGTTCGGGACGTCACAAGTTCATAGATAGGTGGCACGTCCGATTCTGACATTCGAGGACAAAGTTATGATGTTCGGAAGTTCAAGGGTAATTCGGTAATTTGGTTAAAAATGGGCAATTTGTTGACTTTTCGAACAACATGGACTTTGCACGTAAGTCGAGAACCGTTGGGTAGGTCTCGAGACGCTGAATCCGTAGACAGGCGGCACGCGTCAATCGGAGTTCGGATGACCAAGTTACGGGTCTAGAAGCATGAAGGGCAATTTGGTAATTTGGTGAAGGAAGGGTAAAATGGTCATTTTGAGGGTGCAGTTTAAATTCAGTCGTGGTGGTCTCTTGTGTGAATTGTTTTAGTTGTTCAGTGAATTGTTTAACTAAGGAGGGATTAGTGGCTGGTTGGGCAGAGCACTGAGGGATTGTTTATGCAATTGAGTGGAGCAGAGCATAGGTATACAATGGTGGTTTGGAAACGGGTGTTGTGTTGGTGTTTTTAAAATTGAAAAACAGAGGCTGTTTCCCATGCGTGATCGACCTTCCCAAGACCAAATTGAGGGAAACTGATAGCTGAAACAGATTGAAGAGAGGAAGAACAGAGTTCTGAGATTGAGAGAGGAAGGAAAGGGAGGAAAATGGTGAGAGGAGAGTTCAAAAACCTGAAACCATCCTTGGATAAATTCAAATTCGAATTTTCAGTTTTAGGCCAGCCCAAGTCCAATTAAGGTTAGATTATGCCTTCTGGGACCTTAATTAGTCGATCCAAATCAAGAGATGCAAGCTTCGAAGCCCTTGGAGCCATGAACGGACATAGTGAAAATCCAGAAATCGCGAGCTTGTGTTCGTGTAATTGGAGGTAAGTTTTTATGAAATTGATTACAAAAGAATCTTTATAGTAAGCCTACGATGCTCCCTAACTAGTTAATTGGAGAAATCAGTGACTGTTTAATGAATTGGGACGTTGAACTTTTATTAGAGCTTGAACTTAATCGAGTCAGTTTGAGGAAGTGACGACTGAAATGGATGTTACAGACCTTTAATTAAGTTCATTGCGATGCTAGTTGAGGGTTCAATTGAAGAAAACAAGTTGAATGTGGTAGGAATTGAATAGGGTCGAACACGCGGGTCGCAGACCCGCTTACCAGGCTAGCTGGGTTGGGACGACGACTGTAGCGTTTACTGTAGCAGGCGCTTGGACTCACGAGCAACCACTCACGGCGGCGGGTGAGGGCGCGTGAGCCCGATTCTCGAGGTGAGTTCAACACGACTTTTATCCTATACAACGTAACGAACATTTTAGCGTTGGCTTCGAGTTAATCGGACACCGTTTCGATATTGGTTCGAGGGTCCGAAGGTTTATGTTATGTTTTTAATTAATATTTAATTCCCGAAAAATTATGGGAAATTAGTATGATATTATTTGAGTCCTTAGTGATCCTGAAGAATGATTTTGGACAGGATTCCAGATTCCTGGAAAATCTCAGAAATTACGGAAACGTGTGCAGCTCGAAAAGCGAGCGATATAGACGGTGTGTGAGTGGAATTGCTTTCTAAAATTTAATGCATGCATAACTATTTCTATGATTTCTATGATTATGAATATGACTTATGGTAATTACGATTTCCGTATTTATACGTATTTCAATATGCAATGCATAATTGCACGTATTTCGAGACTATGGTTTCACCTATGCTTTGATGATGGTTTAACGAATGTTTTATACGGTTTGGGCGTATCATGATTTTGATGATGTTTTGATTATGATTGTGAGTATGATTTACGGTTTTGACACGTATTTCGGGATTCTTACGGATTTGCACGTTTTACGAGATTTCGAGTAGGTTGTGGTTTGACCGTGATTTTGGTGATTTGAATTTGGTATTTGAAACACGATTTGATTTCAAATATTTGAAACGGATTTTGGGTAAAACGATTTCGAGCTTGATGCCCAGTTCATAAAAGTGGCTTTGATGAACGAGTTTCGGGTTTCGGAAAATTTGAAAGTGGATTTCCGGATTTGGGTTAGGGATGACGGCTCACGGAATCATTATTGCGAATTCGGATTCGGGAATGGATGACGGATATGATTGGGGATTTGAATGTGAAATTCGGACATAAGTCCTGTTTGATAAAATGTGATTTCGAATTGGGTTTGGAAATTGGTTTACGCTGGATTCTGGATTTGTTGGGATTTACAAATGGTTTTGGGTTTAAAGACCCGGTAGTATTGCTGGATCATGTTTTGGGTTTAAAGACCCGGTTGATTGATGACGGTGGAGGGCCCTTGATTGACATGTTTTGAGTTTAAAGACTCGGTTATTGTGATATCTCCCGAGGCCTATTGATTATGCTTTGATTTTAAAGACTCGTTGATATCCCGGGAATGCTTGATTATGCGCATGGTTTTGAGTTTAAAGACTCGAGCGAACTTGAGATCCAGCAGATTGATTGACTTGTGAACTACTGTTGATTTTTTATGTTTTCGGATGTGTTGGGCAATAGCCCGGTTTACATGGCTTGATGGATTTTTGGGTTATGTTCTGTACTTGGATTGATTTATGATTTTGGGCTGAGACCTTGTGTTTATGATTGCGGGCTAAGACCCGAAGGTTAAGAAAAGGAAAATGATTTTGATTTTCATACACGATTTTCTTATATTGGAAATAAAATCGATTGTAAAATGATTTTCGAATGCATGCATTGGTTTTACATGGAGGGTGAAAAAGTCTTTATGTAACCTGTTTTATGAACTGATTCATTTTCGTCCACTCACACCTTTTGTGTTTTTATTGACCCTTCATGTCGTGGCGCGATGATCGAGGCTATTCGAGAGGTGGAGGCATGAGTGGGCACACGTATGATTATCCCTTATTTGGCAAGTGCTGAGGGTAATTTTGGGAGCTTCAGTCAACTTGCGAGACGGGAGCAGGACCGGACACGGTTATCAATGTCCCTTCGGGGACGGTCCTGTCATATAAACTCTACATGAGTATATTTATTGTTTGAAGAAAAAAAATATTTCAAGGGCATGCATGATTATTGTCAATCCTAACATCTCAATCTCATTGGTCGTTAAATGTTTTTATATTTTTTGTACTTGTAATATTATATATTGCCAAAAAAATTGTAATTATTATATATATAATTTTATTTTATTTTAGTTTAGTGAGAGAGTTTTTAGTAACAAACTAATTATAATTTGATGATAATTCTTTTAAAAAAAAGGCATCAAGTTATATAAATCAATATCATTTTATGCAAAACTAAACCACATCATATAAAACTCAATATGACTTTGCAAAACTCTATCATGTAAGTCTATATAATTATGTTATTAACTATTAAAATTTATGAAAATCAATAAATTTGTAAAACTCAATCACTTCACTTCCTTTAGTTTGATAATATTTTGTTAACTTCAACTTGAATACTTTTAAATACATTACTTTATATTTACACTGCATTTGGACCTTTAGATTTCTAAATTCAATGGTCATAAACAAGATGATATGGAGGGTTTTTTTAAGTAATAAATGATGTGGCATTATACCATAAAAAAATAAATATAAAGACTAATTAAAAAACAAATTATAATAAAGGAAATAAACGAATTCTTACTTTAATTGATTTTTTTATTAATTATTATATGGAAAAATGCTAATAATTGTTTTCTTTTTGGTCAGTCTGCAGATTATGAATTTGGATTGAAGATGAAGAACATCTTTGAACCTAATAACAATTCAAATTAAGAAAATCCATCAAAACTAATAACATCTTAAAGAATAATTATTTTCTCATGGATTACTAGTAATTGCAAATTAACATAATTTTTTTCTAAGAACAAGCAATTGAAGATGAATGTTGACAATTCCAGTAGAAATTGTACAAGAATGTACGGAAATCCAATCATGAAAACCTCGTTTTCAGATCTTAAACTAATAACCTCATGAAAAAAAAAATTAACTTAAGCCAAGAAGAAAATTTTGAATTCTTAATTGTTCGCAACTCACAACTAGTAATCTCGTGAAAAAATAAATAGAACTTGTGAAAAATGTATTAATAAGGTGCAAGATTGAGTTTGGGTAGAACATGAAGTATATATACATCTGAAGAAAAAAAATAGTACATGAGGCAGTACTAATCATTCTTTAAGATGTTACTTTGCAATTGTTACTAAACCATGATGCAGTAATAATTCTTCAAGATGTTATTGTAAGATTTTTAATATATATGAGTATAAATTGATTTGTAACGCCTTTTGCTAAGACACAAGTTAGTAGAGTTCCATCGACTTATGAACTCTCAAACTTATTAAACTCTTTAGATTCATTAATGAATAAAGACTAATAAACAATAATAGTGTTATTGTTTAATTAGGAGATAGATGTTCCTTGATAGGAGGACTTCTTTTAAGACTTCTATAAAGGTTTGGTCCCTGCTCTCACAATAATAATGTTCTCATTTTAAAGTGCTTAACCTATTCATAAGCAAGGAGAAGCTCATTGATTATTGATAGAGAGGAGAAGACCAAATTTTGGGATTAAGAAGAATCGTATCTTCTTCAGGTACGTATTTTTTAGTTTAATTATTTGAGATTAATTGCCATATATATATGGTATTGTGGTTTTTGCGATTTAGTTGAATTTATATGTTAGATTATTTGAGGATTAATCTTACAGTTATTAGTTTTGAAGGATTTGCTTAATTACTATGATCTGTTATAAAGTTCAAATATGTTCTTAATCTTCAAGGAAAACTCACCGTGATATGCAGATTGACAAAAAATAAAACAATTATTAGTATTTTTACATATAATAATTAATAACAAAAAGTAATTAAGGTAAAAATCCATTTATTTCCTATGTTACAATTTGTTTCTTAATTAGTCTTTATATATTTTTTTTATGGTAATGCCACTTCATTTATTAATCAAAAGACCTTCACATCATTTTATTTATGACCATTGGATTTAGAAGATCTAAAGGTCCAAAGGTAGTATAAATATAAATGGCTATTAATCCCAACTCATTATATATATACACTGACCATACTATATATATCTATTTCCTTCATAAAGAAAAAAAGAAAAAAAGAAAAAAAGAGATTGTATAAATTTGTAGATTGTATAAATTTTTCTATTAATGAGAATCAAATGACAACCTTGTTCAAAAGTAGATTGGAGGTTTTATTTTCCTTATAGGAGCAGTATGAAGGAGATCGTATAAATTTGTATACATAATAAGGGTTGCCTACTATATAATATGACACTAATCATTAATTTTCTTATTCTTTTTTCACAACATTAACCCACTAATATATTTAGCAATATCATAATCCATTCATTTATATTTAGTTCTTTATTCAAAAGTAGTCCTTGCAAAAATTCAGCCAAATTCAACTTCAATCACTAATTTTTATTTTCTGAATGATAAACACTAGCTCATGTGATGAGTTCATTAGTTTCTTATTAAAAAATATTCCGTACAAAAATTAAGCTAAATTCAACATTAATCACTAATTTTATTTTTTTAATACTAAACACTGATTTAATAATATCGCAATCTAATTATCTCAAAAATATAGTTGGTAGAAAATTCAACCAAATTCATAATCGGGTCCGGTATATAGATAAACTGTAGCTAGTGTTGTACTCTATACACGCTGCTACTCTCTAACCGCGAAATTTAACTCCCCTATAAATCATCCAGTCATTTTGGCGGCACCAAACCCGCCACTTTTCCTTCACACTCCCCCCATATTCTACTCTCCTTGCTCTAACTCCCCACTCTCTACAAAGGTTTTGCAATTTTTTTGCAAAATTCGCAGCTCCGAGGATTTAGCACTTGATCAGCATAAAAACTGCGAATATGCACGCCCTCTTTGCACAGTTATAATTCCTTAGATTTTCGTTTCTTCATCGCCATAGATGTTCAGAGAGACTAAGAAATGGGAGACTCTGCAGCCACTTCATTCTCTCTCTCCTCCCTCCTCTGCCAAGAAGACGGGACTTCTTTGAATCAATCGGGATTTGAATCAAACCCCATTGAATCCAACCCATGTTTTGTTTTCGAGAATGAAGATGAATATATCGAAAATTTGGTTCAGCGAGAGGCTCATTGCTTCGGATCCAAAAACTTTTCCGGCGATTGCTCCGCCTCCGACATAAGCTGGCTCAAAACTGCTCGATTGGATTCGATTGATTGGGTTTTCAATGCATGCGACTCATCTAAAGCTCTTATCTTTCTCTCTTTTTACTTTTTTCTTTCATCCCGGTCCCTGAAAGTTTGTGCATTTTCTCTATATTGATTTGCAGACCGCGGCTGGTTTTGGGTTCCAATTGCATACAGCTTATCTATCCGTCATGTACTTTGATGGGTTTCTTTCAAAACGGTTCATTGATGTAAGCAATCAAGCATTCATGATGTTTTAAACAGTGGGTTTCTGGATTTTCGATGTTTGATGCTATTAATTTTATTTTATTTGTATTTAGGATGGGAAATTATGGGCGATTCGATTGTTATCTGTGGTATGTTTAACCTTGGCCGCTAAGATGGAAGAATGCAACGTTCCTGCTTTATCAGAGTTTCGGGTTCAAAATTATGATTTCGAAAGCAAGGTGATTCAGAGAATGGAGCTACTGGTGCTGAATACATTGGAATGGAAATTGGGTTCAATCACTCCTTTTGCTTATCTGCATTGCTTCATAAATAAAATTTTTGTTGAATCTAAACCCACAGGACTAGTTTTTGATGCCATAAGACTAATCGTGTCCATGGCAAAAGGTAACCTTTAAGATCAATTAACCCAATCTGATTAAAGTGGCAACAGTGTGCATTTAAATTTCCTTATCAATCTACTCTCTTTAATGCAGAGATTGATTTAATGGATACCCGGCCGTCGATCATTGCAGCAGCTGCAGTTTTAGCAGCATCAAATGGTCAATTAAATAGAAATACAATGGAGATTAAAATGAGTTTGATCTCATTTATCAAGCCTCATGATTATGTGAGCCTACTGATATTATTGCTCATTGATTTGTATGAATCTGCTGCTTGATATTGTCATTGTTATGGTTCACTAATGTTATATTCCAATTCCCCTTGCAACAGGAGCATATTTTTTCCTGCTATAATTTGATGCTTCAAATGGTGGAGAGAAAAGATAAGACACCACCCAAGTTTTCAATTTCCCCTAGTACTGTGTTATCTATCCACTCAAGCTCAATGGATGTGTTTGAAAGTTCAGTTGGCACTAAGAGAAGGCTCATTTTCAGTGACTCTGATCACAGCTCTCCAACAAAGAAAATTCACAAGCCATGATAGTTTAGCAGGGTTTGATCTTCTTCCTCATCAAAGGTTCATTGATTTGTGCTATTTTTTTCGTTGGAAAAAAAAAATGATTCTTGATATTATAGATGGGTTTATACTCTTGCAAGATTTCTCAATGTTTTGATGTGATACATTTCTTCCTATCCTCTCACGAGTCTAAGAAGAATGAGTGTTGTGATTATAATCATCTACCAAATTATGGTAAATATATGATTTGGGATTTGATGATTGGGGTTCCCAATTTCCAATACCAAACAAAAGTTTTCAGCTGGTGACAACCAAGAGGATAGAGGAAAAAGGGAAAGTAAATAAATATTAGAGGACCGGTACTTTAGCCCACACAGTAAAGAAGTTAAGAAGCTGACTGGAAGCTCAAAGCATTAAGAAGGGACTGAATTTTGAAGGCCAAGAGAGATTGGTAGAGAAGGCCATTGATGACCCTTTTGTCTAGACCAATCTTTAGCAATATTTTGCTTTCATAATGCCAATATTTGCTTACCCACTTTGATTTTTCTTTCTTTATTTCTCTAATTTCATGTATTTTCTCTTATTATTATATTATTTCTTTATATGTTTCATGAAAGAGAACATTTATTTATACATCACTTGTTAAACCCTACTTTTATAAATGGGGGGCTTGGGATGCTTCCTAACTGTCTTTCAAAAGGCTGAAAGCCATTAGGAATGAAGAATTGTTTTTGCTTGATTTGATATATTTGTGTTGCATTTGGGCCACATTGGAAAAAAAGTATATAAAGGTGGGTGCGATTATATTTCTGGGAATGTTGTGTTAATGTGTTTTCCCTTTTGATGAGTGGGAAACTCTTTTGATGAATAGGAAATACCTCACTTTCACTATTAGGATTTCACTTTATTTAAGCTCCTAATGAAAGCGCAAGGGTCGACCTTTTGCTGTGAATAATAACGTGTTCTACCGAACGAAGTTGGTTATTATTTCAACAGCAGTACACTTGATAAAGATTAGAAATTGAATTAGAGGGTGGTAGGCCTGCTTTATGGTTTAGACTTTAGATGAACGGTTTATGGTTTAGACTCGTGGATTATGTTTGCTGGGAATGCTGTGTTTCTCTTTTGATAAAGGGGATGCCTTGATGAAAAGGAAAGTACTTCCTTTTCACTATCTCAAGATTTCACTTTATTGAAGCTCCTAACGTATGCGCAAGAGTCGAACTTTTGTCATGAATGGTAGGGTAGGGTAAACCGACGTCTGATTTTAACAGCAATTAGCTTCCAAATGACGAGTGGGTTGTGGTTGAGTTTGCAGATACGTGAACTGAGGACTAGGAAGATCAATTTTCTTCAACCATGAACCCCTTTGAGTGATGTTTGTGTAGGACCCAATTGAACCATGATCATGAGCCTAAGGACCCTCCCTTAAGTTGGAGGGGTGGGAGGGAATGGTTAGGAGCATGAGATTCATGGCAAAATGGCGTCAAGGGCTCCACCCATCCACATGCCTTTTTAGCGTTCATAGGCCAGTCGGTCACAGACAGTACACCATTGTATTTTAGTATCAAGCAGGAAACCACACTGCTTGCTTCAGAAGACTGTTTACATATTTATAATTGTGTAATATATTCAGTCTTTGGCCCCATTCTGCTCCCTCAGGTACACAAAATTATGAAAATTTTCTTGTACATGGAAAAAAAGAAAGTAACAATCTGAGAAAAATTATGCAGATTTGGGACAGGTTCATCTTCTGGTCAAGAAGTCTCGGGGGAAAGAAAGTGTAATTGATTAAATTGGGCAGCTTTTGAATTGTATAGGGTTTTGGTTATTTTTAATTTTAATTTTATTTTTGATACCTCTATTTATTCCAATGTTGGTTACAGTTCAGCAGCTTCACCCAAAGAAAGGCCTGTTATTTAAATCTTCTGCAGAATTGGGGTACACTGTACAATGTACATACACAAGTCAAATTCAATTATAACCAAAGGGGTACAATGTTGAAAGTTCAACCATGTCGGTTATGTTAGTCGATCATCAGGAACCAGGACAATGTATCTAGATTGAATTTCCATTCTTGTGTAAATTGTGCAAAATTGAACTTCCATTAAGTTGGGTTTTCAATGGCAAAGTGTTTTATGATCGTTTCTAATGGTACGTTTTTAGGGTTTTGATCATCATCACATTTGTGATGGTAGTTGTAATTACATGTAAATTTGGCACTAATCTTTGCATAATTGCTCCAGAAATACGGAAGGGCCATGCTTTGCATCTACATCATACAGATAGGATCTAATGCTATAAAACTGCTTTTCACTTCTTTTAAGAACAGAAAAATGACCGGGGAACCCAAAGTGGACAAAAATGTAATAGTTGTTGGATTTACCATATTAAGAGCATGTCAATTACTAATTACGTATTTGTTAAGAGAAAATAGCCCAAAGTCACTTTCACCTAGCCGGCTCTAGATGGCATACCATATAAGTTTGTATCAAGTGAATTCCTTCCTCAAATCCAATATGGAATCAAACTTGGTATTTTATTTCACGATTCTTAAATAGAGAAGATGAAAAGGAAAATGTTCAACTATTTAAGTAAGATTTTATGTCTGATTTAATGATTCTTTATATTTAAAGTAAAAACATAATTCAATTGATCGAGAATAGAATCATATGTTCGATTTTTCCAACTCTTTTATTATTCCTTGTATATATATATATACATATCGTTGGAAGAGGCAACAACACACATAGTGAACCCAATAGAAGTTCCATCAGGTAATTGCTCCCGCCAAGGTTACAAGCTCCTCAACCTCGAAGATTGGAGTGATTGATTTGTGCCTCATAAAGCATTGTATCTCGAGTTGGAAGGGCCAACCTTTAGCTGCCTTAACCAAATCACCGCCTCACAAGTCACAACACTTTATTCACAAAAAGGAGCTTGCACAGCAGTTTTTACTGTTTGATTTAAAGCAGAAGAAAAAATCCCCACAAATTCAATCACAGACGCTCCATTTTGGTGGTACAATTGCTACCAGAATTCTAAACTAAAAAGTAAAGGAGAACGAAAACAAAAAATCCACTTTTAAGATAAGTTGAATTGTTATCACTGGCATAGTATTTTTATTTAATATCCAAGTTACTATATTTTCATATGAGGTTTGGGTAAAAAACTTCTAGTAATCAAGTTCACGAGAAAATCAAGCACAACTCTTATAATTTATAAAATCATATGCATTATTAAAATCGACTAATCTTCCCCACAAAAGGAATAACAAGCTAGTACAAAAAAAGGGCTGCTTAGCACACAAATCACGCATAAAGAAACACCTAGAGTGTGTTTGAATGAAAGATTTATAATTTAATGAGAATTTATTAAATTTCATAATTTGCAATTCCATATTTACAATTTTCACGATTTGCAAATTCTAACATTTGAATATTAATGTTAAAAATCATGAAAATTAAAATTTTACTTATTTCAACTCATCATTTGGAAAATTCTGTCCCTTGAGACATCATTTCAACTCATCATTTGGGATATCCAAATTCTTTGTTTCAATTTTTTTGGAATTTGTAAATTCCAATTTTTATTATCCAAATAAAGAAATTAGTAAGTAGTAATTATAAAATTCTAACTTTTTTATCAAATCCCTTGTTATTTTTCTTTATCCAAACACACTCCTAACAAAATTAACTCAAATTGCGGGCCCCCAATCCCCAAAAAAATCTAAAAAATTCTATTTAAACAACATAATATAGTAGTTGCAAGTTTAAATTAATGAGCCCCTTACATAAAAAAACAAATATTTTCTTTGATTTTTCGTCATAATAAAAAATACAACAAATTCGTGTAAAGAGATTAATAATAATATTTTAAAGAAAAAATATTTGATTTTTTTTTTAAGAAATATTGGAGTGGGAGGATTGAAATGATTTCTTTTTAATGATAACAATGATAATTGTTATTTGTTTTTTTTTTTTGTGATGAGAAATTTTACCTTTTTAATTACTTAAGCTACACGTTGCTAGTATTTGAACTACAGCTCTTTTCAGATAGTGGGAAACTTTGGGGTGTATATAAATCCAAGTCCAACAGCGGAAGCCCATTGCCATAGCGATGTTCAGCCCAGTTCATTTTTGCACGGTCAGCGCCAAAATCGTATTTCAAAATTGAAAGAAGCCTCTCAGTCTCATTTCATCTGAAAATCAAAGCCAACGGTCTCACTCTCCAGTCTCCATCCTTTCGATTATCGAATTTCTAAAACAACGAAAACACTTCGATTTAATAATCGTAATCACTTTCTTCTCCATGGAGAAGCGGCTCCGCTCATCTCTGCAATCATCAGCCGAAGAATTTCTGAGCTCCGCCACAAAGCAAAACTTCAGATCCTCGAAGTCCGCTCTCAAAACCCTAATCCATGCCATCAACCCTTCCACCGAACTCTCCTCCTCTCTTCCTCTCTCGCTGTCCCATATCATTTCCCAAACAATCGAATCCTTCCAGAACTTTCCAGGCCTTAACCCCAACCCTAACCCTAAACCTAGTTCCCCCCGCTCTCCTCCTACCAAGCGCCTTCGGAGGAATTCTCGGCTGTCCAAGACCCGGGAAGAACCTGAAACCGACGATTCCCACGCCAATCCCGAACGAGAAAAGCAACGGCTTATTTCCGAGCTTCAAGTTTTAACTTACATCGCACAATTGTGCGTTTCGCATCCGGAAAACGCGTTTTCTCCGTCGGATTTATTGACCGGAGTTCAGGCATTGCACGATAATCTGATTATTTTGGAGTCGGATGCTGTTTTGGTATCGGAGATTGCAGGTTTGTGCGAGCAATGGTGGAAGGAGGAGTTGCCTGGGCGAGAATCGCTGATTTCTCAGTCGCTCCCTTTTTTGTTGTCTCGATCCCTGGCTCTGAAAAAGAAGGCAGATGTTCACAGAGTCTACGCGCTGCGCGAGGCCCTTGCTTGTTTCGATTTCGAAGACGAGAGCATTGAGGACTTGAAGCAGTTATTAATTCGGTGTGTGATTTCGCCTCTGTATTTGAAAGCAGACGACGGGAAGAAGTTTCTTGCATTTCTGTTCGGACTGAGTTCGCAGCTGTTGAAGGAAGTCTTGGCGATGATTCGATCTCAGATTCCGTTTGGACGAAAGTCGATGCTCGAGGCCTATGGGGATGTTCTGTTTCGGGCTTGGAAAATGGTTGAGGGAGACTCGAGAAGCGAAATTGAAACTGGATTTTTGCAAGGTCTAATTGAGGGTGCAATACATGCAAAGTCAGTAGCTTTTTCTGCTTCAATTAGAAGGGTCTTAGGAGGGTTTATAAACCAGAGGACCACTTCTGGTGTTGAGAAGCGTCTTTTCCAGCTCTCTGAGCCTGTGATATTTCGCTCTCTACAGGTATCTTTCTGTTAACAAATTTGTCATATCAAAGTTCGTATTTTTATTTGTTTGTTTGGGCTGTAGCCAGAATTGTAGTTTGGATGTATTTGAGTGATTGGTTCATGGTGGTAGGTTGCAAATTCTAACGTTCGTCAAAATGCATTACATTTGCTTCTGGACTTGTTCCCTCTTGAAGATCCTGATTCCACAAAAGAAGCGAAAGATTCATTGCTGGCTAAGCAGTTCTTTTTGATGGAGAAATTGCTGACTGACGACTGTCTAGACGTGAGAGTAGTTGCAGTTGAAGGTTCTTGCCGGATCCTTCATCTTTTTTGGGAAATCATCCCTTTGCCCGCTATCACAAAGTTAATTACTATGATTTTTGATGATATGTCACATGATATATGTCACGAGATTAGGCTTTCCACACTGAATGGCATTATGTATTTGTTTGGAAATCCCCTATGTCATCAAGTTCTCAATGTGCTTGTACCCAGATTGGGGCATTTGATGATGGACAGTGTCTTATCTGTAAGAGCTGCAATGGCAAATCTCCTTCTTCTTATAAGGGATGTTCGAACTTTCCAGTTTCATAAGGTATATAGGGCTCTCATAGTTAAGCTTTGTTTAAGTTCTTGTTTATCTCTGTTTCCTCTCTTGACTCTATAGTTTCTTTGTCTACTTTTCATATCTAAATAGGTAGTGAAGTTAGATGTATTACTATCTACCCTTGCAAACGATCAACCTCAAGTTGCTCAGAAAATTACAAGACTCCTTATGCCGTCATACTTTCCCTCAAAAGTGTCTGTTGAAGAAGCATGCAATCGTTGTGCTACACTTGTTAAAAGGTCTCCGATGGCTGGAGCAAGGTTTTGTGAATTCGCTGTGTCTCAAGGCGCGTCTCCTAAGTCTCTGATGGAACTTGTTAAAGTTTTGATTACTTTGGTCTTGCTGCCTAATACACTGGATGAATATCAAATCGAGGGTTTACTTCTTGCTGCTGCCAACGTTTGTAATACTGTAGCCAGCGAGCCAAAATTGAAGACTGTTCTTAAAGAGTTCTTTGATGGTGAAAACCTGAAGTGCTTGTTTGCTGCTGCTTCTACTGGGCCTGCTCAGTCTTCTGTGTTCAACATTGTTTCTACGGTCTCTCCAGATGATGCAGCTGGACTTCTGGATGAATGCATGCACCTGGTCACTAGTTGTAGTGGTTTGTCCACAAATGTGGAGAAGCAAGCTGAAGTGAGGTCTGCTCACAAGTTATTGCTTTCTTGTGATGGGATTGATGGTTTGGTTGAAGCTCTAACGGCTTTCCTCCAGAAAGTTGCCTATCGTTGCCATGTTAAATTTGGCAATGAAATACCGAAGCTGAGTGTTCTCTCTTCAAAGAGAAAGAAATCAAAGCCCTCTAGCAAAATTTCATCTAAGTGGAAAAATGTTGGTGGGAAAAAACCAGTCAATTTTGAGAATGATTATTCAATTGCAGTAGGAATAGCCTGGCAAATTAGAGACTTACTTGTATCTGCCAACAGTCGGAAATCCATATTGGAATCTCAAATTCTAGAATCGTTAATTCTTTCCTTAAAGGTCATTTCTGAGGTCAGCATTGTGCAGTGCATGCATTGTGAATATATGGACGCATCTCCGATTTTGGCATATACAGCTCTTGTTCTGCATATGTCTCTTCAAAAGGATGATGGCACTAATTCCACAAGGTCTAGTTCGGAGGCAAGTGCTATCTCTCTCAGCTGTTTCTTTGCTCATATCTTATTAGTTCATATATCAAAGCAGAGTTTCTCTCACGTGTCTTAGTGTCTCACTTTTTTTTGAAGTTGTCTCAAGTTCCTCTCGAAACTTTATGCTGCTTTATTGTCCGTCTTTCTCTCCTTTTGTAACTTTAATTTCCACAGTCATGGTTAAACATTTTAAAAGATCATTCCCTAAATTGGGAAATGCATAGGTAATATTAAAATCAGCATATATCTTGTTTTTATTTAACATGTGATTCAAGTTTTTTTGAACTTAAAGATCTTTCAAAACTGCCAAGATTTGTGACCAGAAAAAGTTGGTAGATTATAACACATTATGGGCCCTGCCCATCTTGGCATAACTCATGGATAATGTGGTTCAACATTCAAGAAATTATGTGGAGTTCAGATTGGTTTGTACCAGTTGCATTGTTCAGCTTGGTTTTGTACCAGTTGCATTGCATGCAATAGATTATGTTGACTTTTGTGGCGCTGTGGTGCTCCGTTTTTTCTTCTTATTTCATGAACAATGTTTATTTTATCAACCAGCCATTAATTTGTATATCTAAATTCTCCTATTTAGGGTTAACTAACACTCTGAGATAATATGTTCAATGCTAATTAGATTCCTTATGATATAGAGAGATGCTTCTGTAATGTATACTGTCCACACAAAATTGATACTAATTCGGTATTGTCGTCAATCTTCTGGTACCTTGTGCTGATGAGCATCCCTTTGAAGCTGAACTAATCATCTGCCACAATTTCACTGTTTAAAGTCTTGCTTCTGTTTTTGTTTTCAGCAGTCAGAGCTGGAACAGGCATTGGATCACCTGCTTAACTGTACTGAGAAGCTATTTGAAGCCGGGGATTCTGGAGGTTCTAGAAAAAAAATATCTCCAGAATCTAAGCTTGCTAGCAATAAGTCTTCCTCCCATCGGGAAAAAAGACGCAGAGAACCTCAGACTGATGCCTCCAGTCCTAGTGAGGGTGGTAAGTAATTATAGGCATGACGCAAAGGCACATATCACATAATTTGAAGAGAAAATTAACTTAGAATCTAAAACAGTTAACTAGGAAAACGGTTCTATTTGCTTTACACATTGGGAAACTTAGTGGTCTTTTGTTTTTATTCATGGAACATTGTTTAAATTTAATCTGTGGGATTGCAATTGCCAAATAACACCCATGAGATTGCAAAAATGGGAATGATAATCTTCGACCATAATGCATATATCTGCCTTGCCCTTGCATCCTTGAATATGTTTCTTCATAAATTTATGCAGGATGTATGTATCCCGAACCAAAGAAGTTATCAAACACGGTGAAGATGCTTACTGCCGTCTTGAGGTTCATGGCTGATGCTGCAACAATAGATTTTGTTCTTCAAAATCAGGAAAGGTTCTTAAAGTTCGCATCACAATATGCACAATTTGTCATAGCTACCTTGGAGCAACAATCTCGCGAGCCATCTCAATTTCAGGAGGAGGATTTGAAGGATATGATTCTCTGTTTGAAGAGCTCCTTCACCTATGCAGCAAAGTTACTTAATCTAGCTCTTAAAGATGCTCATGAAGCTTCACCACTCCTTGCTGAAGCTTCTGATCTTGCCAACAACCTACTTGATTTAATCGTCTCGATTGAATTGCACCTAGGCTCTAGCTACGTTGCACATTTGGCGACAGGAGTTAAGTCCTGGCTTCCTGACTTGATTCTGGCACTAGGATCCGGCCACATTGTCAAACAGTTTCAAGGAGAAGCTGCAGAAATAACCACAACTGATCGCATCAGACTCCACTTTCCCTCATGGCTCTTGATTTTAGCCAAGACTGAGGTCTCCGAAGCACGTGAAGCTGGGCCAGAAGGAGATGGAGATTCTGAACCAGCAGAGGAGTTTCCAGCTTTTAAGAAACTTCTGAAAATGATGGTCCCGTTGTTGAAAGGAAGTCTGAGCGTAAGGGATGTGTTTGGGGTGATTTTGTTGATGGGTGCGGTGGTTGGGCTGGAGAAGAAGGATTTTGGGCTGGTTTTGGGGCTTGTACGGTTTGTATGCCAGAAGGTGTTCACGGAAGATGAGAGGGAGTGGGGTGACATGATGCTGGCTTCTCTTCAAGAACTTTACCCTCGGATTGAGGGAGAAATAGAGGAAGAAAACGGAGAAGAAGATGGAACTGGAAATCTGCAAAATGCGAAGGAATTACTGGAACCAATTTGGATGCATCATATGTATGAAACTGGTAAGGTTTCTATGGAGGAGGAGTAGATTGGGAATTTGTTGTATGGACTATAAGAGTAGTTTACCCATGCATATATAATCTGAAAATCTGTTTTTGGACGCAATTAATTTTTGACCGTCTGTTTTAGAAGGGCACATTCGACATCTATTTTTTGTTTTTTTTTTTTAACATTTCAGAATATAAAACTACCTTTTTAATTTTTACACTTTTCACCTTTCTTTAGGTTGATAATTTGCTCTACAGTTCAAATATACCCTGAACCTAAAAATAATCTCACTTCACTCTCAACTACATTTCCATTTTTTCCCACCGAGAACCGTTAAATATGAGGTTATAATCATTAGTTTAGGGCGACTAAATTGAATAAAATGCTAAAAAATAATAAAACTTGAATGAACTAGATTGAAGAAAATAATGAAATGATTGGCTTTATTGGACTAGATTGAAGAAAATGATTAAAATGACAAATTGGCTAGCCAAGTTCAGTGAGGTTTGGTCTCAAGTTTCATGGGGGGTTTGAAGTAAAAGCTGTAAATTTTCGTAGGATGTTCGAAGTAGAAGCCAAATTAAAATTTGGTGGTTCATATGAAAGTCACTTGCAAACCTTGAGATTTGCTGGCAGGGTATAATTTGCATGAGGGAATGTGCATCTCATATCAATTCTAAATCTTGGAATTAAACCAATTTCGTAAGACTCCACTAATTGCTTGATGCGCGGGAGAGTCTTAAGCAAATGTAAAAAATGAAAGGGAAAATAAGGAAAAAAAAAAATTGAAGCAAACAAGAAATTATACCAAGTTTAAAGCCCATTTTCATAATTAAACTTATATATTACAATTGATTTTTTTTTTCTTTGAAAGGGACAATGAAATCCATATTGTCTGGATTTAACAGTACGGTGTTGAACGTTTGAGGGAGAGGGTGAGTATTTAGGTAGGGAAGGTGGTGGGAGAGTTTATGACTTAGAATTTAGGGTGCCTAAAATCCAAGAAGTAAACCATAAATCATAAATGATTAATCTAATGTTGTAATATTAGATAATAAAGATTTTTTTTAAAAAAATTTGAAGTTTAAAAGTATTTTTGAAGAATTGTTGCTCTTAATTATTTTGTTTTAAGTTGGATTGTCAATCACTAATTGTTTTAAAGCATGTTTGAGTGATTATTATGGTGGTTGGGTTTGGAGAATTTTAAAAATATAGCTAATGGACTTTTGAATAAATATTAATATTGTCAATCACTAATTGATGAATATTGAATAGTCCTTGATATGTAGTTATAACAACACACATGCCGCATGATGTTCCTATCACACAATTTATAGTTGGACAATGGTGCAAATTAGGGAGAATGAATATAACCGATACTAATGAAATATTCTAGTAAATATAAATCGAATTCACATACTACAAATGATATGATCAGTTTTATCCCAAAATTTTATTCCCGTACATAATAAAAACTTGAAAGGAATATAAAAAAACACAAGCAAACATTTAAAAACTTGAAAGGAATATAAAAAAACACAAGCAAACATTTAATACACATGAAAAATATTATTATCTAATTTCCTTGTGTCCTATGAGTATCCTTCACTAAACTTCATCACTGATACTATAAGCATACTTTTAAGAATAAAGAGTGAAATATTTATTTTCTCGCGTTTTGATAAGTGTAATATCCTAATTTTATGTATTAAAATTGTGAATTTTCAAATAGAAACTTGGATGGACTATAACACACTCAGCCCAAGGTATAGCCCCATCATTGATTTTACCTCTATTTAATTGTTAACATGTGTCCATTTATTGTGACATATATTAATCTTAAATATATGTAACAAGTAGTTTGATTAAAAAAATTAGAAAAGATGCAATGTTATTAATTAAAATACTAGTAAGGACCCAAGTATTATTTCTCTATAATTGGGTTGATAACAAAATATGTAGAGTATACACATCCGACTAGCTAAATTATTAGGAAAATATAACTTAAAATGATCCAAAAATTATTAATAACTAGTTAGTTTTACAGCTGCCAAAATCACTCTATATTTTCAACAACTTTGAAAATTCATTTTTTTTTCTTTTCCAAATTTGAAATGGTTTCCTATCAGAATTGGGCAGGATTGAACCAGGTCAAATACCCATTTTGCACGAAAACGGGCGAGAATGATAAATAGTAACTGAGGTACTGTAGCAGGCGCGTGGGGTTCACGCCCAGCCCCGCCCAATGCCGAGGGCTACACGAACCTAGGATTTGAAAACGAGGTGTGGGCAAATCATTAATCTTTAAATACTGAAAATAGTAAATTTATGTTATTGCATTATAGGTGTATTATAAGAACATAACAACCCAACATTTATCTAGTTGGTTGCATATAAAAAGGACTAGTTGGTTGCGTATAAAAAAATGAAAAATATTTAAATAAGTTAATTTCTAAATTAGACAAGGACTTTCCTATCAACCGTTTGAGTAGATATTCGATTAAGATACATTCAAATATTTTCAGACACAAATTATTTTCCATTAAGTATTTAAATTAATGAAGGAGGTATCTAAATTCAATTGTAATTGTAATATTTAGAATTTTTTTTTGTAATTTGTAATATTTGTGTTGTTTTACATCTTATTTTAAACGAATTTATCTCTTCATTTCAATTTAGAAATTTTTTAATATACATATGGTATTTAATGAAATCCATTCATATCTTATTTTGTATCTTCATATTTTATTAATAATTTCCCTTATATAAATAAAGGTTTAGTCTCAGTCACCCAAACATGTGAGCTTTGACCACGTAAAATGGTGGGCTGGTGTGTGTGAATGGGTTGATGCATAACAAAATAATTTCTCTTAATAAATTGTCTTTTAATGAATGAGTGGGTTGATGGATCAAAAAAAAATAGTTGGGCTATTGTGTGTAAGAATATGTAAGCTAATTTGTCTAATGGGCTAATAAAATAGGATTAAAATTTTTGGATGGACTAAATTATTGAATTGGTGTGATAATTTCAAATTGGGCTGAGATTTTTGGATGGGCTGAAGCCCACCTTAGCCCATGCATTAGCCCGCGCCTGATTATATATATATACACACACAATATAATCCATATACACACAAAATCATTTGACATCCATATAATTTTTATTTTATTTTCCTTCTCATTTAAATTCTAATATATATATGTGGTGTAATAGGTTTTAAAATAAATTTAGTTAAATTTATATTAGTCCAAATAAACTTTTAATAAACATAAAAACATATACCTAGATGAACAAAATGTAATCCCTCAAATATTGTAAAAAATTATAATAAAATTACAAAATATTACATGTAACGACCCGTCCCAAATTCCTAGATTAGATTAGTGACTAATCACGATTAGTGAGGCTAATCCGTGATTAATTAGGCGAAATCGGATGAACGATGCAAAATGACCGTTTTGCCCCTGGGTATGGGTAAAATGTTGACTTTTTGTTCGGACGGTCAAATGGACTTTGACCGATGATCGTGATGTAGTTCGTTACATCACGAGTTCATAGACAGGTGGTACGTTCAATTCCGACGTTCGTGGAAGAAGTTATGACGTTCAGAAGTTTAGGGGTATTTTGGTAATTTTGGTTAAAAAGGGGCAAATGTTGACTTTTTGACCAGGAGGTCTGATGGCCGAGGGCCGAGGACCATTACCTAGATCGGGACGATACGAATCCATAGACAGGCGGCACGTCGAATTCGGACGTTCGACAGCGAAGTTACTATTCACGGAAGTTCAAGTGCACTATTGCACGAATTACGAAACGAGTTCACTTTTGGACTCTAGTGGGCCCAGATATTTAATTTCTGCCCTATGGATGAGTGACAAGTGTCACCCATCCAATGGACACCAATTTCCTTTCATGCATATCTCTCCCCTTCATCGATCATCCATTTTCTTCCTTTCAAACCAAAACCGATCCACCATTTTCATCCAAAACCAAACCCTTCAACCCTAAACCCATTTGTGAAAGGCAGAGAGTGAACTGAGGACTGGCTGGACGTGGTGGCTGACCAGGAAGGGCCGCCGTGCACGGCGGAGGAGAAAAACCCGTGCAGGTATCGGTTTAGCCCATTTTAATTCTATTTTCGATTTCGGTTGTTATGGATTGTTTTGGGTATTGGTTTTGAGTTAATTAGGTTTCTAGGGAGAAAATAGGAAGGTTTTGGGAGGCTTTGGACGTCGGGGAAGCCCTGAGTAGGAGGGGGGATATTCGAACCGTGAGGGATTTCTTGGACCGGTCGAGTTTTAGAGGTTTTAGGGATTCTAATCGATTGGGTTAGGTTCCTAGGATGATTATATGAAGATTAGGATCGATTAGGAGTGAAATCGGTGAAGATTTGACCATGTAGGAGCTTGAACCGGTCACGCCGGTCCAAGTTGCAGGCAAACCGGACCGGACCGGTTCAGACCAGTCGTCGCGAGGAGGAAGACGACATTGTTCACTGGCGCGTGGCTCCCACGCGCAGCTACTTAAGGCGGCTTGTGCGGGCGCGTGGTGGAGAATTTGAGGATGGTTCCAACATGTCAAATCATCTATTCGATGTAACGAACATTTTGAGACTGGTTTCGAGTCGATCGGACATCGTCTCGATATAGTTCGGGCTGTCCGAAGGTTTAGGTTCGGTTTTAAAAATAGTTAGAAAATCGGGAAAATTATGGGACTTCAATGAGAGGTTAATGAGGCTATTAGTAACCCTCTAAATGAATTTGGACATGTTTGGGAGTCCCCGTGACGGTGATTGACCCGGGAGACAATTATGGCACGCATATCGAGGCGCGGCTTCGGACGGTCTGTGAGTGGACCTTGTTTTCTAAATTGGTGCATGCATACATGTTTATTATATGTTTTAAATACTTGTTGGTGATGCCATGAGTGCATTTGGATGTGTGGTTACGTATAGGCACGTATTTCGAGGTTTCGGCCCTATACGGTGCCTATACGGGGCTGTATGTCTTTATTGGTCTAAATGAAATGGTTTTGGATTTCCAAAAGGATAATGAATGTGATTTGATAATGTCGATTTGGATGTTTGTGAATTATGTGGTTTCACGCTTTACGAGGGGATTTACGTGCTTGCACGTAAATCGAGGTTTCCAGTTTTACTTTGATTTTCCATTCTTATGGTTTTGGAAATAGTTTAATGAAATGATTTTGGATTTGAAAAGGTAAACTCGAGTTCGAAACCCATTTGATTTATGAAGTCGGGCACGAGGCCCAGTTGGTTTACGAATCGGACTTGAGGTCCAGTTTGTATGTGGATTCGGGCCTAGGGCCCAGCTATGTGTTGCAAATGGATTTTATGGTTCATGACGGTTTATGGGAACCGGCATGAACCCTTGAAATGGATTTACGAGTCATGACGGTTTATGGGAACCAGCATGAACCCTTGGAAAGGTTTTATGGTTCATGACAGTTTATGAGGGCCAGGCATGAATCCTTGAAAGGTTTCAAGAATGATTTCAAAAGATTTTTCATATTCCATTCTTTATATATGATTGTCTCCTCCGGGGAGGGTCGTTGGCCTGGGTGGACCCCCGAGTAGTCACGGAGCACTGACTGAGTGGAGTCGCCCCCCAGTTGGGTTCCTTACTCTCAGGATGGGCATGGTTCGTTATCTCTAGGGAGGGTTATTGATCTACGGATATTAACCTGGGTGGACCCTGGAGAGACTTGGGTTTGAGACCCTGGTTAGCACACGTGTAGCTCTATTTACCGTGACAGGTTCTTGGATATGAAATATAATGGATAAACATGATTTCAATTGGTTTAGGAAATTATGTTAAATGATGATAAATGGATTTGGGCTGAGATCCCACATATGTTTACTATGTTATGGTTTTCTGTGAACGGTTTTGGGCAGGAGCCCGTGTGACTTGTATTTACGGAATTTGGGGCAGAAACCCTAATTATGGTTGTTTAAACATATGTGTTTAGATAAATGGTTTTACTATGCATGCATGCTTTTTAGTGAAGGGTATAAAGGTCTTTATGAAATATGTTTTTATAAACTCTTTATTTTTGTCCACTCACAGTCTTTCTGTTTTTAATACCCTTCAGGTTGGATACGATGTGGACTGTAGCAGAGACTGAGATAACACATGCCTCCTCCGGATCCTGGCGTACTCTGATAGCCCGGGAGGGCGAAGGTCGAAAATATCCCTTGTCTGACACTTCGTGTCAGATGGGAGCAGGGTCATCCCGCGTTAATCTAGGGGGGATTGAGATGGGTCCTGTCAACGTGGTATCAGAGCATAGGATTGCTCGTAGGATGCTTATTAGCACGGGGTTGTCTCTATTCGAGCAACCGCGGAGCTCTTGGAGTAGTACGCAGGTCGAGGATGTGATATCTCAAGGGGCTACAGTTCGTTATCAACCTGATAGTTGGGATACCGATACGATAGTTAGTAGGATGGAATCGTGATATGTCTGGTTCGGCATTTGATGCCGGGGTTGCCATAGTTCTGTCGCGGATGACAGTGTGGAACCCTATGGAAGGATGAACGTATTCGTACGTTAGATTGTGATCGTCAGACGGTTAGTTGGGATCGTCTTTCACTATGTCGTAGGATCGGTTCCGAAGACTGGAGGGATGTTGTGACCATCCGATGATCAGATATTGGTATGTTAAATGGATTTACTGCTTATGGCAGTTAGCGGTCGGATTCGTGGAATCCTAGTTGGATTAAAGGTAGGATTGGATTGACGTCTTTTCGATGTCAAGACCGCAGTGTCGGTCAGATTGTGGAATGTACTGCCTTATGCAGTTGGGTTCAGTGGAATTCTAGGTGTGATCGTGGAACCCTACCTTGGGTGTATGGTTCGGAAATGTGAGTTGATGAGTGGTTTGACTTGGACGACTATTCGGATTTGGATTCGTTAGTTGGTCTAGTTATGCCAGCTCTAGTGATGGGACTGCACTCTGCAGTCGAGGTTGTACTTATTGGTTAGACCTACTTAGTTGTCGTGCTACTCAGTTGTGGTTTGGTGCAACTAAGGTCGTGGATGACCTGGTAGACGACATTGGTTTAGTCGAGTTACGACATGTTAGAGATTGTTGGACAAGTTACCAAGGTTGGTACTTGTCGATGGAATCCCGGAGCGGGGATACCGAGTAGTTGGTATGAGCGGTTGATTCCGTTGGATGCAGAGTCTGGATATCGAGATGTCTGGTAGTCAGGTCTGCACGAGGTTGTGGCAGACGCTACTATCGATAGACGTAGTCGAGTTTTATCAAGTTGAGTAGACTCAGGTTGTCGTGACGATTGTGACGATGGGATTGTCAGTCGTGACGATGATACGAGGTGCGTGAGTAACGCATGTGTACGAGCAGTGATTATGGATTCGACTACGTTACGGCTGAGTGCGATCGCAGAATGAGACGGGGACATTCAGGGGACGTTTCCTTCTCTCGTATGAGTTTCAGGGTGACTGTACCTAGAGTTGTTGGGTACGAGGGAGACAGAGTTTCTCCTATTCGAGGAGAGGTACGGGATCATCAATCGGTATGAGCGGAGATCCAGGGTTTTCTGATTTGCAAACTTTGTGTTGATACTGACAGTTGTTAGTATGCTGATACTAGTATTATTGTTAGTGACTGTAACGACCCATCTCGGAATTCGGGATTAGATTGGTAACTAACCATGATTAATGGGGGTTAATCGGTGATTAGTTGGGTGGAATCGGACGAACGTGGCAAAATGACCGTTTTGCCCCTAGTTGTGGGTAAAACGTTGACTTTTAATTCGGGCGGTCAAGTGGACTTTGAGTGATGACCGTGACGTAGTTTGGGACGTCACGAGTTCATAGACATGTGGCACGTCCGTTTCGGACGAACATGGTGAAAGTTATGACGTTCGGAAGCCCGGGGGCATTATCGTAATTTGGACAAAAAAGGGAAAATGTTGACTTTTTGATCGGGAGGTCCGATGGTCGAGGGCCAAGGACCGTTAGGAAGGTCTTGATGCTCCTAGTACAAGGACAGGCGGCACGCATGAAATAGACATCAGAGGACCAAGTTACGGGTCACGGAAGATGAGGGGCAATTTGGTATTTTTTCAACTGAGGGCAAAATGGTAATTTGGCTGCTGCATTTTGAACAGCCGTGAGTGGAACGTTGTTAAACAGAGTGATGATTTGTTTAAGCTGCTTAGTGGTTTGGGATAGGAATCCTGTGACAATTGTCACTAACAAGGACTGGAATCGGAGGCAATTGAGGGCTGAGTGGGAGGCCAGCATGCTTGGGATGGTGAAGAGCTGTACTGGGCGTGCAATTTAGAAATAAAAACAGAGTATGGGCAGGAGGGTGAGTTGTGCACGAGTGAGGTTGGAATTGGAGCACTGGGTTTGTTTTTGCAGTGAGTGGTCTGATTAGTGCTCGGGCAGGCAAGAGTGCGGTGGATTTGGGGACATGAACTGGGGTGGTGTTGAACTGAACAGAGCACGGGTGCCTTGTGAATTGGTTTTGGGTCCTTTGCGGGAAACAGAGAACAGAGTGGGACTGAGTTTCCCTTGGGCTGCTATGATGGACGGGTTAAACATAGAGAGGGAGAGTGAATTGAGAAGTTGGTTCGGGGAGGAATAACTGGGGGAAAAACCAGGGAGAAACTAAGTTGGGAAAAACCGAAGAAAATGGTGGGAAAATCAAAATTTAATCTGTGAGTTGAGAGGGCTGAAACAGAGATCAATTGTAGCTTCCTGGGCTGGTGTCGACTGCAACCACGCAAAAATCGAATGGAGGTGGTCGTGTTTTGACCCCAGACTGGAGTCCAGTTTCTGGGAACGGGTCGTGGTGGAGTCCAGATGGTTGGAGGCTTGAGACCTTGAAATTGAGCTTAGAAACATGTTCTTATGGATCCTGCGATGCTACGGAGTGAAGAAATTGAAGAAAACGATGAGTATTGCTACACTTCCAGTGATGAACAGTGGATGGCTGTTCGTCGGAAAAGCGAGCTTGGAGTCGTGGTCATGGAGGTAAGCTCTTGTGAAATTGAGTTCACAATCATCGTCAGGGTGAGTCTACGGTGCTTCCTAACTGATCAATTGAAGGAAGCAGTGACTGTGTGATGAAAGGGGACTACGAACCCGATTAGGACCCGTATTCGATTGAGCTGGTTTTAGGCCATGACGACGTGAATGAGTAAAACAGAACTTAAATTAGGATCATTTCGATGCTATCTGAGAGCTTAATTGAAGGAATTAAGTGGATATTTGCAGGGATTGAATCGGGTCCAGTCGCGGGTCGCATACCCGTTTTACAGTGGAATCGGGTGAGGATGGTGACCGTTGGAGTTACTGTAGCTGGCGCGTGGGTGTCACGCGCAGCCGCTTGCGGCGGCGCGTGACGGCGCGTGGAAAGTTTTCTCAAGGTAAGTTCAAGACGACTTTTGCCCTACACAATGTAACGAACATTTTAGCGTTGGTTTCGAAGTTTTCGGACACCATCTCGATGTTATTCCGAGGGTCCGAAGGTTTAGGTTACATTTTTTAATTAACGAATAATTCCCGGAAAATTATGGGAAATTAGTATGTTGTTATTTGACACCTTAATGACCCGGGGATGTGTTTTCGGGCAGGATTCGGGTTGTTGGAAAATGTCGGAAACTACGGAACCGCGTGCGGCGCGAAACCGAGCCCTATTGGACGGTGTGTGAGTGGACGTTGCTTTCAAAATTTAATGCATGCATAAATTATTTCTATGATTTTATGATTATGATTATAAGTGGTGATTGATTTTGATTTCCGTATTTATACGTATTCGATTCCCGTATTTATACGTATTTTTATTATACATGTGAAATTACACGTATTTCGAGACTATGGTCACTCGTGTGCTTAATGATGGTTTAATGAAAGAAGTTATATGAAATGGGTGTAAAATGATTTAATAAGGTTGTTTATGATTTGCGAGTGTGACTTACGATTTTGACACGTTTTTCGGGAACGTTCCGGATTTGCACGTTTACGAGATTTCGAGTTATTGTGATTTGATCACTGTTGATGTTTGAATCTGGGAATTGAAATGAGACTTGTGATTTTGAGGATTTTAAAAATGGGTTTTGAGTATGTTTCGATTGGTTCGTGATTTTGGTGATTATGATTGTGGTTTGATGTGTTGAAAATGAGATTTGAGAAAGAAGTGATTTCTAAGAATTAAAATGGATTTGAAAAAGGTGATTTCGGGCTTGATGCTTGGGGCACAAAAGTAACTTTGATTTACGAGATTTCGGTTTTCGAAAATTTAAAGCGGATTCTTGTTTTGGGTTCGGGATGATGCTTGCGGATGCCGGCTTACGGAATCATTATTGCGAATTCGAATTCGGGAATGAAAAAAGATTTAATAAAGTGATTTGGTATGATTGTACATGCCCCGTGTGTAATGGTAATTTGATTATGTTTGTGAAGTATGATTTGAGGAATTGAATGGGGAAATTCGGACCATGGGTCCTGTTGTGAAAAATGTGATTTTGGGATGGATCCCACGTTGTCGTGATTGATAAACTGTTTTGGGGTTTAAAGACCCGTCGAAAACTGTTTTGGGTTTAAAGACCCGGGTGCTATTGCTGGAGCACGTTTTGAGTTTAAAGACTCGGTTAATTGATGACGGGGGAGGGCCCTTAATGAGTTTAAAGACTCGGTTACTGTGATACCCCCGAGGCCTATTGATTATGTTCTGAGTTTAAAGACTCGTTGATATCCTGGGAAGGCCTGTTTATGCGCATGGTTTTGAGTTTAAAGACTCGGGCGCACTTGATATCCAGCAAAATGATTGACTTGTGATTTATTGATGATTTATGATGTTTCAGTTGAGTTGGGCAGTGGCCCGGTATATGGTTGTTGGTTTTGGATCATGTTGTGCATTTGGTTTTGATTCGTGGTTTTGGGCTGCGGCCCTGTGATTATGATTGCGGGCTAAGACCCGATGGTTGAGAAAGGAAAAATGATTTTGAGGTTCATACGAGTTTTTCCTTATGTTGAAATTTGATACACAGTTTTTCTTACGTGGAAAATCTTAACCAATTGCGAAATGATTTTTGTATGCATGCATTCATTTTTACGCGGAGGGTAAAAACGTTTGTCGTAACTGTTTTGCTAAACTGATTTATTTTTGTCCACTCACACCTTTTGGTTTTTATTGACCCTCCAGGTCGTGGCGCGTTGTTCGAGGCTGTACGGGGGGCAGAGGCATGAGTAAGTACGTTTGGCTATCCCTGGTTTGGCAAGTACTAAGGGTAACTTGGGATTTTCAGTCATCTTGCCAGACGGGAGCAGGACCGGGCACGGCTATCGATGCCCCTTTCGGGGGCGGTCCTGTCAGTGACGGTAATGGTACTAGCGCTGGTGCTGGTGCCGGTGATTGTGATGACGATGTGTTACGAGTCGGGATGTGACTCCATCGAGATACGTATATGTTCGGTATCTGTGGTTCGGGAGTGGATCACGGATAGTGATGGACTGGATTGGATCCAGCAGTAGTTGGGACTCGAGGTACGAGATACGAGTGTTGGATGCCGTTTAGGCACATTCGTAAATAGGATACAGGTTTAACCTTGAGTTGCGTGAATTTCACTCGGAATGAGTGTACCTACATACACGGTGTAAACCCACAGTCGAACTTGGTAGTGAGTTTGACTCGTTAGGGACACATGGTTGATGTCCGGGTATGTTGTTTCCAACATGGTTGAACTTCGGAATCGATAGGGTTTATGATTGAGGTGACACGAGGAATGCGGGTTTTCCGCATTGGTAATGGGTATTTCGAAGTCATTAGGGGGACTTCTCGATTTCTACCACGGTAGATGACGGTAGATGATGGTTGTGTCACCAGTACATTGGTCGTGTATTGGTTGGTGAACCCGGGATTTGTCTTGGGTCATCAGGAGGAGTTGAATGCATCGAAGTTAGGTGACTGAGATTTTTCATCTTCTACTTGGTGGCAGACGATGTTGGATTACGTGATATGGTGAGTGCAACGGGGTTTTGGTTGCATTCACGTAGGATGAATTTTGATGTCATAGTCTTGTATCATCCTTGATTTTCTAGGTGGAATGCCAAGGATCGATACGAGGTAGTCAGTGAGAACCCACAGTCTCGACGTGTCTTGTCGTTGACTGATCTGCTTAGATGTGGGATTTGGTTGAGGACTTTGGACGTCGGGACGATCGGGGATCGTGACGTCTATGGTCGGTTGGCGTAGTGATGGATCTGGATCGTGATCTTGATGATCCAGATATGTGGAGAGTTTATCGCTCTTACTAGGATGTTTGAGTTGAGCATATTGGGACTGAACTTCTTTTCGAAGTGAATCCCGTATAGTATATTACTCAGGTGAGTAAGTGTCCGATGAGGTCGTATTTTGTCAGCTTAGATGTGGGGATGTTGGGATTGGCTTCCCTATGAAGTCAATCAAATTTAATGTGTAATCGGTTGAGCGGGTATCCGATAGGTTCAGATATGGTGCGTCTGAGTAGACGTGAACGAAATTTCGGGTTTTGGAATCGGATTCTGGGTGATGATTCATGATTTGATTTTGGAACTTGAAAGTGGATTTCTGGATTTGGGTTTTGGAATCGGATTCTGGGTGACGATTCAGGATTTGATTATGGAGCTTGACAGTGGATTTCCTTTTATGGATTTGGGTTCAGAATGGTTATTCCAAATGCTAACTTACGGAATGATGATTTCGAATTCGGAATTGGATATGATTATGGATATGATTTCTGGGTATGGATTCGGGATTTCTTACGAAATTGCGGATTCGGATTCGGATTCGGATCTGAAAATGGATAATAGGTCGGATTTTTGATCTGTCTGTACTGGATTGGACATATGGACTCCATTATTGAAACGTGATTGGCTATGACCTAGGTAGTTGTAGTCTGGTTGATGGATAGATGTACATACCTTGTATGTTGTTCGAGGTACAATACCAGGTAGACTTTTCTTGCCTGGTGACGGTATATAGGTTATACCATGGGTACGTTGGTGAATGTGTTGGTAGACGGATTGGTTTCGATACCATTGGATTAGTTGAGGTCGTGCACTAGGCATTGGATACTGTGCATTGGGTCATGGTATTTCCTATGGGTCTAGTTACCCACAGGTCGAGTGAAATAATGGGTAAGTGTTTACTCAGGTTGAGTGTGCTTGGGGTTAGTATAACCACAAGTGAGTATGGTGTCAGTTTTTGACTGGTGACTATCAAGTGGTGACAGTTTGTCGGATGTGTCATCGTGGATCGATGAGTGGGATTTGGTGACTCCCAGTGGGAGCAGACGTCAGAATAGATTGAGATTGAAAAAGGAACCGTCTAGTTGATGTGTCAATGAAACTGTAGATTTGACAAATAGTGTCAATTCGGAACGTATGGCTACTGTCATTCGACGTGGTCGAACGTAGTTGATACGACGAGAGTGTTAGTGGTACGTCTGGGTGCGAATAAGTATTGTTCTAGTTAGTTGGTGTATGAGTGTACACGGGTTTCGAGGTTGATTCTACTTTCCACGGGGTGGATGTGGAATCAGGATAGTTGGAGTTTTGAGAGCGAAACTAATTAAGGAGGGAAGAACGGTTAGAATTAGGTCGGTTGGAATTTCGAGGACGAAATTAATTAAGGAGGGAAGGTTGTAACAACCCGTCCCAAATTCCTAGATTAGATTAGTGACTAATCACGATTAGTGAGGCTAATCCGTGATTAGTTAGGCGAAATAGGACGAACGATGCAAAATGATCGTTTCGCCCCTAGGCGTGGGCAAAATGTTGACTTTTCGTTCGGACGGTTAAATGGACTTTGACCGATGACCGTGACGTAGTTCGTGATGTCACGAGTTCATAGACAGGTGGTACGTTCAATTCCGACGTTCGTGGAAGAAGTTATGACGTTCGAAAGTTTAGGGGCATTTTGGTAATTTTGGTTAAAAAGAGGCAAATGTTGACTTTTTGACCAGGAGGTCCGAGGACCATTACATAGATCGGGACGATACGAATCCATAGACAAGCGGCACGTTGAATTCGGACGTTCGACGACGAAGTTACTGTTCACGGAACTTCAAGTGCACTATTGCACGAATTACAAAACGAGTTCACTTTTGGACTCTAGTGGGCCCAGATATTTAATTTCTGCCCTATGGATGAGTGACAAGTGTCACCCATCCAATGGACACCAATTTCCTTTCATGAATATCTCTCCCCTTAATCGATCATCCATTTTCTTCCTTTCAAACCAAAACCGATCCACCATTTTCATCCGAATCCAAACCCTTCAACCCTAAACCCATTTGTGAGAGGCAGAGAGTGAACTGAGGACTGGCTAGACGTGGTGGCTGACCAGGAAGGGCCGCCGTGCACGACGGAGGAGAAAAACCCGTGCAGGTATCAGTTTAGCCCATTTTAATTCTATTTTCGATTTCGGTTGTTATCGACTGTTTTGGGTGTTGGTTTTGAGTTAATTAGGTTTCTAGGGAGAAAATAGGAAGGTTTTGGGAGGCTTTGGACGTCGGGGAAACCCTGAGTAGGAGGGGGGATATTCGAACCGTGAGGGATTTCTTGGACCGGTCGGGTTTTAGAGGTTTTAGGGATTCTAATCGATTGGGTTAGGTTCCTAGGATGATTATATGAAGATTAGGATCGATTAGGAGTGAAATCGGTGAAGATTGGACCGTGTAGGAGCTTGAACCGGTCACGCCGGTCCAAGTTGCAGGTGAACCGGACCGGACCGGTTCAGACCTGTCGTCGTGAGGAGGAAGACGACACTGTTCACTGGCGCGTGGGTCCCACGTGCAGCCACTTCAGGCGGCGCGTACGGGCGCGTGGGGGAGAATTTGAGGATGGTTCCAACATGTCAAATTATCTATTCGATGTAACGAACATTTTGAGATTGGTTTCGAGTCGATCGGACATCGTCTCGATATAGTTCGGGCTGTCCGAAGGTTTAGGTTCGGTTTTAAAAATAGTTAGAAAATCGGAAAAATTATGGGACTTCAATGAGAGGTTAATGAGGCTATTAGTAACCCTCTAAATGAATTTGGACAGGTTTGGGAGTCCCGGTGACGGTGATTGACCCGGGAGACGATTATGGCACGCGTATCGAGGCGCGGCTTCGGATGGTCTGTGAGTGGATCTTGTTTTCTAAATTGGTGCATGCATAAATGTTTATTATATGTTTTAAATACTTTTTGGTGATGCCATGAGTGCATTTGGATGTGTGGTTACGTATATGCACGTATTTCGAGGTTTCGACCCTATACGGTGCCTATACGGGGCTGTATGTCTTTATTGGTCTAAATGAAATGGTTTTGGATTTCCAAAAGGATAATGAATGTGATTTGATAATGTTGATTTGGATGTTTGTGAATTATGTGGTTTCACGCTTTACGAGGCGATTTACGTGCTTGCTCGTAAATCGAGATTTCCAGTTTTACTCTGATTTTCCATTCTTATGGTTTTGGAAATAGTTTAATGAAATGATTTTGGATTTGAAAAGGTAAACTCGGGTTCGAAACCCATTTGATTTACGAAGTCAGGCACGAGGCCTAGTTGGTTTACGAATCGGACTTGAGGTCCAGTTTGTATGTGGATTCGGGCCTAAGGCTCAACTATGTGTTGCAAATGGATTTTATGGTTCATGACGGTTTATGGGAACCGACATGAACCCTTGAAATGGATTTACGGGTCATGACAGTTTATGGGAACCGGCATGAACCCTTGGAAAGGTTTTATGGTTCATGACGGCTTATAGGGGCCGGGCATGAATCCTTGAAAGGTTTCAAGAATGATTTCAAAAGGTTTTTCATATTCCATCCTTTATATATGATTGTCTCCTCCGGGGAGGGTCGTTTGCCTGGGTTGTCAGGACCCACCCCGGTTCCACCCCGAAAACCGAGGTAAATCCTGCTCCCGTCTGACACCCCGACACGCAACTAAAGTAAACTCACAAAAAACAACCAAATTACATGCCAGACGCAGGAGAAAATTTAAACATCCCGAAGTCAATGTTTTACAGAGCATAGTACCAAATACAAAGGAAAGAAAACCGATAAACAAGGTACACGCACAACGGAAAATTTTAAGCACTCCGGGGTCACTCTCGAGTATTCTATGCCTCCGACGCTGCCTCAAGGTCAACCCCCGCGCTAGCTTTACGACCTGGAGGGCAATTTAAAAACAAAAGGTGTGAGTGGACCATAAATAAAAGAAGAGTTTCCAAAAACCATTTCATAAGAAAACCAGGGTTTTGGCCCTCCGTTTTGAAATCACACATGCATAACCCATTTACTGAAATCAGTTATAAATCACATAAAGATCGTCATAAAAACAGAATTGAAAGCAGTTACAGAAATCACGTTGTAAACATCATAAAACCATATCATAAAACATAAGTCTCAAACAATCATTATCCGATCAAACCTGCTGGACCTATCCGAGTCTTTAAACTTCCGAGTCTTTAAACTCAATCCAGGCCTCAATAATATCTGAGTCTTTAAACTCCCAAGTCTTTAAACTCAACAGGCCTACGGGGGAAATATCAATATATCTGAGTCTTTAAACTCCCGAGTCTTTAAACTCAATCCGGGTCTTTAAACCCAATCCGGGCCCGTCCCCCGTCAATCACAATATCCGGGTCTTTAAACCCAATAACCAGATCCAGCAAATCCAATCCAAAACCATTTGAAAACCATTTCTAAATCCTCATCCAAACCCGAATCCGAAATCACCGGTCTGAAGCCCTTCCGGCGTCCAGAACCGTCATTCCGAACCCAAATCCGGAAATCCCACGTTTCAACTTTAAAACCAAATTTCGCTTTCCGAAATTTGATTTCAAAACCGAAAACCTCGATTATCAAATCACGTCTCAAAATCCATTTATAATCATTGAAAACCCTTAGTATTTGAAAACCCCAAAATCATGGCATCGAAATTAGAATTCAAACTTTTATCGTAAAACGTGCTGGAAATCGTACTTTCTCAAAAAATGTGCAATTATGTAAACCAACATAGCATATTCAACAATCATGAAATCACATGTAAAACCATAAAACAATGATAGAAAAACAGTTATGCATGCTCGAGTTTAGAGAAGGGGTCCACTCACAGTCACCAGCACGTCACTCGCACTCCGTACGTTCCTCAGCTTCCTCGGGAAGTCCCGATCCTGTCATAAGGCACCAAAGAACGTCACTAACACATCTACCAAGACTCTCCTAATTTTCGCCAAAAATCCCTGGGTCCTAAACGTAACGAACCGGGACCCTAAACCTTCAACCTCGCGGAACTAGCCTCAACGACGTCCGAATAACCTGAAACTTAATTCACTAGACTCGTTACAACCTCTAGACCAAAAACCTAGTTGGAATTTTCCCCAGAAAACACCCCACACGCCTCCACGCGCCTCCCAAAGTGGCTGCGCGTGGGCCTCACGCGCCTGCACACAGTCACTGTTCATCGTCGTCTTCAATGGGCGAACCGGTCTGAACCGGCGTACCCGGTTCTCTGACAACCCTTCACCGTTTTCCTCTCTTTCTTCACCAAACTCTTCGTCCAGTCCTAAGCAACCTATTCCCCCACTCCAAACACTTCGACACAGCCTCTAACCCGTCGTCCCTAACTCGAAACTGTAACCCGTTCAAACCCCTGTTTCACAATCCGGCCACCCAAGTCCTCCCCCGTCACGGTGGCTACACTAAGCAACTCCTAGGACCTCACTGAGTCTCACAAAACTCACCAAAAACCTCGACTCGTACTCAAAACCCACGACTATTGGTTTGAACCTAAACGGCAAAACATAGCAAAACTACGGGGATGAGAAATTACTTGTGCTCAGGCCGCCGCCGTGAGCTCAGCCTTGCGTATGTAACTCCTCTCGTCCTCCTCCGTCCTCTGGACACCACCACCAGCCTCTATTGATCACTTACACGGCAGCACCACCACTCAAGTTCCTCTCTGTTTTCTGGTTCTCGTGAGCTCACTCTTCCTCCTCACACACTCACGATCACACAAAACCACTCCAATTCACTCCTCAAGTCTCCCTTAATCTCTCCTCTCGCTCACCAGTTCACAACACCACACACCGCCCTTCACCAGGTCAATTCCCTCTCAACCTCACTCTGTCTCTGTTTCCTCTCGAATGCACGGTTACACAGCCCAAATAATTGGGACCGTGCACACGCCTAGAATCCACTAGGCCCTTGCCACATGTCAAAATCCCCTCAGCCCTCTCACAAATATCCCAATATCACATGTACACTTGTCCCAATCCGGTTGCACAATTCCCAATGTGCAAAAGACCAAAATGCCCCTATGTTGAGTCAAAATTACGATTCCGCCCTTACTGTTTTAGACCCGTATCTTACTCACCCTAGGTCCGTTGAATGTGATTTGATAATGTCGATTTGGATGTTTATGAATTGTGTGGTTTCACGCTTTACGAGGTGATTTACGTGCTTGCACGTAAATCGAGATTTCTAGTTTTACTCTGATTTTCCATTCTTATGGTTTTGGAAATAGTTTAATGAAATGATTTTGGATTTGAAAAGGTAAACTCGGGTTCGAAACCCATTTGATTTATGAAGTCGGGCACGAGGCCCAGTTGGTTTACGAATCGGACTTGAGGTCCAGTTTGTATGTGGATTCGGGCCTAGGGCCCAGCTATGTGTTGCAAATGGATTTTATGGTTCATGACGGTTTATGAGAACCGGCATGAACCCTTGAAATGGATTTACGAGTCATGACGGTTTATGGGAACCAGCATGAACCCTTGGAAAGGTTTTATGGTTCATGACGGTTTATGAGGGCCGGGCATGAATCCTTGAAAGGTTTCAAGAATGATTTCAAAAGGTTTTTCATATTCCATCCTTTATATATGATTGTCTCCTCCGGGGAGGGTCGTTGGCCTGGGTGGACCCCGGAGTAGTCACGGAGCACTGACTGAGTGGAGTCGCCCCCCAGTTGGGTTCCTTACTCTCAGGATGGGCATGGTTCGTTATCTCCAGGGAGGGTCATTGATCTACGGATATTAACCTAGGTGGACCCTGGAGAGACTTGGGTTTGAGACCCTGGTTAGCACACGTGTAGCTCTATTTACCATGACAGGTTCTTGGATATGAAATATAATGGATAAACATGATTTCAATTGGTTTGGGAAATTATGTTTTATGATGATAAATGGATTTGGGCTGAGATCCCACATATGTTTACTATGTTATGGTTTTCTGTGAACGGTTTTGGGCAGGAGCCCGTGTGACTTGTATTTTCGGAATTTGGGGCTGAGACCCTAATTATGGTTGTTTAAACATATGTGTTTAGATAAATGGTTTTACTATGCATGCATACTTTTTAGTGAAGGGTATAAAGGTCTTTATGAAATATGTTTTTATAAACTCTTTATTTTTGTCCACTCACAGTCTTTTTATTTTTAATACCCTTCAGGTTGGATACGATGTGGACTGTAGCAGAGACTGAGATATCACATGCCTCCTCCGGATCCTGGCGTACTCTGATAGCCCGGGAGGGCGAAGGTCGGAAATATCCCTTGTCTGACACTTCGTGTCAGACGGGAGCAGGGTCATCCCGCGTTAATCCAGGGGGGATTGGGATGGGTCCTCTCATTACAAGCATGGTTGAAAAAATCGGTGATATCGGCGATTTATCGACCGATAGATCGCCATTTGAGGGGTCGACATCAAAACAAAGGGGAAAGAAATTTTTCCCCCCAAAATCGAATATTTCGTCGATATTAATGAAATTCAACGATAACCACCGATACCGGTGAATTTCAATCTGCAAATTGCGAGCTACGGATTCAGTTGGTCAAGAAGGAGAGCAGGGATGACTTCGTCTTACCCATACAAATCGATTGAGAGTGGTCTCAATGACTGAAAAGGACTTCAGTGACGGTAACATCCTCTGAGTTTTTTGGCTTTTTCCACCGTGGATCTCCCTCAAAGGTGAGCTTTGACGACTGCGATGCTGGTAGAAACGATTTTCTACTTGATGGGAGAAACAAGTGGTGTCACTAGCGATGATGGGTTGGTTGGAAGTGGAGGTGGCGAGATTATCCTTGTCAATCGTCACCATCGCAGAGAATAGTATGAAGATGAAAAAGCTATTTGCGACTTGCGGAGAGACCAAGAGAGGTGTGAGTGGGAAATGAAGAGCGGTTGCAGCTTTAAGTCGTCAACTAAGATTTTTTGACTCTTTGTTAGTTTTATCAATTTTAATAATTAATTGATTATTAATTTAGTGCTTTTTTTATAACCACCAAAAATGATGAGTGGCTGTGGGTTTTTAGATATTATAATAATTATTATGGATATAGATTTAAATGGGTTCAGACATTAGAAATATATAATAAAGTATAATAATTAGGTTTTTCAGTCAATATGTCTCGTTAAATGGATATAGATTAATTTAGTCAATATGTCTCTTTAGAAATTTATAATAAAATATAATAATTAGGTTTTTAAGAAAAATATGAGATGAACATACAATTAATAAGAATTCGTTTTACATCCAATTTTTCACTAATTAATGTCCATTTTTCTAAATTTTTATGTAAATACAAACTCCCCGATTTTCTAAATTATTATGTAAATGTAAACTCCATTATTATGCTTATTTTTATGTTTTAACCATATTAACATTCAATCATAGTAATTCACTTCAATTTATTTTTATGTTTTAAAATTTTATATTATTAGTCATCGTTAGAACTATATTGCATCATATTATTCATCATATATTTATTATATCAAAGTCATTTTATAATTTTTATTAGTCTTATATAACTATTATTAGGTACTTAAGTTTTTGCCAAAATTTTATTCAAAATTTCCAACTTTTAGACTAAATTTCCGTTATTTTTGCTGACCCTAAACGATATCGATATTGATACCGATATTTGGAGCGAAATATTCATAAATTTGACTAACGATATATCCGTCGATATCGATATTTTAATCCTTGATTACAAGTAAACATGTCATACACTACATAAAAGCAAGCCTTGTCCGATAACATGGTTTTGTCGGAAAAAAAAAACAGGATGATGACATTTCTTGGGGTTGAATTTGTCGTCTAAAGCTCGTGAAACAAACTTTGACAGGATGAAAAAACAGGATCGTCAGGTAGCATTCCATGTAGCCCGACCAAAAATATTGGTTTTGAGAATGTCGTCATGCGAACCAATAAATCATCGAACTAGAATTATCGGAATTTTTTTGGGATTTTATCAGAAATTATTTAGAGCGGTGGACGGTTTTGACCCTAGGGTTATACTTGGATTTCTATTTTCGGAATGGGTATTTTGAAAGGGCAAATAAGGGATATTTTGGGGAGGTTTGGATAAGGATTTCATTATCCTTATCTCATTTTTTTTCACTCTCTCTCCTCTCAAACCCTTGCAAGCCCCTAAGAAAATGCAAAACACACACACATTCTAAACTTCGATTTTCCATCTCCATTTCTAGGGGGTTTTCGGTGAAATCAAGGCTGGAAACTTGCTTAGGACACTTTCACAATCCTAATGAGGTTAGGTTTGAAGGGAAGAATGGTTGGGATTGCACGGTTTGAAAGTTTGGACTTTGGCCAAAGATTTCAGGGCTCATATATTTGAATCTTGGTGATATTTCTCAATTCTGGTTTCAATTTTGGAATTCTTGGGTTGAGTATATGAATTTTGATATAGAGTTTATAATATCTGGTTGAGAAATGAGGGAGATATAAATGTTTGAAGATTGGACCTTCAATGAAGTTTTTCCGGCCGATAACGGCAGATGTGTGTCGACCTAGAAATTCGAAAAATGGAAATTTGGAAAAAGTATAGGGAAAAGACGATTTTACCCTTGGTTAATAGAGTCAAAAGTTGACTTTTTGTTAGGGACACTTTTTGGACTTTCCGTGAAGAGCATTGTGTAGGTCTTGGAATCTTGAGTCCGTAGACAAGCGGCATGTCAAGATCGAAGTTCGGATGTGAATGTTATGGGGCTACGAAGGCTAGGGGAATTTTGGTAATTTGTGCCCAAGAGGGGCAAAATGGTCTTTTTGTTGTATTTTGGTAAGCCAACACGTTTTGACGGATTGGTGACACCTGTCACGTTTTAGTACAGATTAGTGGCATGGTGATGCCGCGTGTGTACGAGTTTGTATAAATATCATGTATGTTTGTATGTTTAACACAAAAGAAGAACAAACACCCATCAACCTTTCAAGCATCGATCTTCATTCAAGAAATACTGGGAAACAGAGGAAACTTGAGAGGATTTGAAAGAGGAAAATGAGTGGAAGAAAGGAAAAAGAGAGAAGAAGAATTGAGAGAACCCAAAACCCAAACCCGTGGAAATTCGAAATATCCAAACTTCGAATTTGAAATTGTAGACCTTTATTCATGAAATTGAATTCCGTTTGTGTTCTTTGAGATCAGTATGAAAAGAACTAACCAAAACTCGAAGGGACTCAACTAAGAATTAATCTAGAACGAACCCTGCAACATCTTCGAAATTTCTAGGTTGAGTTGGATTACTTCGAGGTATGAACTCGTGAAATTGAAATCATGGAACCTTAATTAGGGTTATAACAATCCTATTAGATGAAATAATTATGGAAATTGGTGCAGAATTGGGCAGGATTGAACCAGGTCAAGCCGCAGGTCAAATACCCATCTTGCACGAAAACGGGCGAGAACGATGAATAGTAATTGAGGTACTGTAGCATGCGCGTGGGGTTCACGCGCAGCCGCTTGCGGTGGCGCGTGGAGGTGCGTCAGCCCGATTTCCGAGGTACGCTCAACATGAGTTTTGATCATTTTGATGTAACAAACATTTTGACACATGTTTCGAGTCGATCGGGCACTGTTTCGATTTATATCACAGTTTTTGTTACGTATTTAAATCCCGAAAAATTAGGTAATTGTATTACGAGGTTATTTGAAATGTTAGTGACCCTTAGTGGTGATTTTCGACAGGATTCATGATTCCTGTAATTTACCAAAAAACCATTCCATAAAACCATTTCATATCCAAGATAGGAAACCATCATTGAAAACCAGAATAAGGGTCACGAATCCCGGGGGATTGAGGGTGGGTCGTGTCAATGTAAGTGGCAAAATTTCCTATGAGGGGTTCAAAAAACGCAAGGCGAGCCAAACTCCCAACGACTCAACCATCGGAAAGCCTAATCTACAGTTTTCAATGTGAGTCCACCAGATTCATAATGAGATCAAGGACAAACCATGGTTCAAGAAGTCAGAGCCAGTCAAAGGCGATCAAGAGAATGCCGATAAGACGAAGTGGTGTGCCTATCATGAGTGTTATGGGCATAACATCGGGAAATTCATATCCTTCGAGAGATAACTCCAGAATCTCGTTAAGGAAGGACATTGCACCGAGTACGTCAAAGAGAAGGCCACAGATCGACCCGCTGACAAAGGACCAAAGGAACCTACAACAAAGGTGATCCGCATCAACTAGTTGCATGTCAAAATTAGAGGGGCATAGAAGCCTATGAAACTTTCAATTTTACTTTTTATGTTGTCTTCAAAATTCAAGTATCGTGCATTTGAATTATAATAAGATTGTAAAATTATTCTGAATTCATACCAACAAGTTTGTACAATTTTCAAAACTTATACCCTCGAGCATCAAAGCCTTCGTCATCGAAGCATCCAAGCCTTCGCCCTATGAAGCATCTAAGCCTTCACCTTGCGAAGCATCTAAGCCTTCACCTTGCGAAGCATCCAAACCTTCGCCATGCGAAGCACCCAAGCCTTCGCCATGCGAAGCACCCAAGCCTTCACCATGCGAAGCACCCAAGTCTTCGATTTGCGAAGCACTCAAAGTCTTCCTCCGGGAAGCATCCAAAGCCTTCTTCCGAGAAGCACTCGAGTCTTCCTCCGGGAAGCATCCAAAGCCTTCTTCCGAGGAGCACTCAAGCCTTCCTCTTGGAAGCATCCAAAGCCTTCCTCTCGGAAGCACTCAAAGCCTTCCACCAGGAAGCACTTGAAGTCTTCCACCAGGAAGCACCCGAAGCCTTCCTTCAGGAAGCACCCGAAGCCTTCCTTCAGGAAGCACCCCAAGCCTTCCTCTTGGAAGCACCCCAAGTCTTCCTCATGGAAGAACTTCAAGCCTTCTCTTCAAGAAGCACAAGCCCTTCCTTGAAGGCAACACCAATGCAACTGCTAACAAAGTTAGTTAAACCCCAACGTTGGACACCCATGGTTATAACAGGGGGCATTTGATGAACAAATAAATTTGGGATACATCAAATAGTTGGAAGAATTTGACAAAGAACCGGGAGAAATTTTTTTTTCATAAATATTGTTTTCATTTATTCATTTGAAGAATGGTTGGCTAATCACATCTCGATTGCTCAAACCAGTTATTCAATACAAAAATGAAAATTCAATAGTCAACATACACATGTAAAGAAACTATGGATGCAAGTCTTCACAGCCCATGGTTCTTCGAAACTCTGCACACTCTTCTGCTGAAGGCTCCAGTTCAGGTTAGGCTTCGACATTGGGCAGGGCCGGGCTTATTAAATAATTTTTAAATTTGCGGGCCAGGCCGGGCGGGCTTAATGACATAAAAAGAGCTCACGGGTTTTTATCGGGCCGGGTTTATATCGGGCTTTTCGGGTCGGGCCTATTAAGCCCACTTGGATCGGGCTTACGTGGGTTTTTGCAATAAATTATGTCTCAAATTTTAAAATTACAAATAAATATTAATGATGAAAAAAAATACACAAGGGTGCAAAAATGTGGTCTCGTTAAAATAAAATACTCAAGGATCCAAAAACGTTGGGCTTATTAAGTAGGTGGAGGAGTGGTTAGGGTTTGTATTGGGTATTGGGTATTGAGTATTGAGTATTGGGTTTTTAAAAATAAATTAGGTGGACTTGGGGCTGAGATTTGGGTTTGGGTTGAAATATTAGTATTAAGAATGGGTTGAGTATTAATTTTTAAATAATAAATATTTTATATTTTCGGGCTTATGGGCCGGGTTTATTACGGGCGAGTCGAGTTGGGCTTATCGGGCTTTATCGGGCTCGGGCCTATCGGGTTTGAACACCATAAGCCCAAGCCCAGCCCGCTAACTCTCGGACCGGGCTGGCCCACGGCCCATAGTGGGTCGGGCCGGGCTTTTGTCCATCGGGCTTATCGGGCCCCCATAAGCCCATGGGCTTTTGGGCCAAATGGTGAGGCCTAGTTCAGGTTCAAACTCTATCTCTTGAACAAGCTCCAACTCTTTGGTGGTGATCCCTCTCCGACTCTCTGTATCCAACTTTTGCGCTTCATCTTCCTTAAAACACAAAGTTGTGGGGGCATGTGACGACAGCAAGCAGCCAGCCTTCAAATTTTGGATTTCAACATCCAACTGTTTGACTTTCTCTTCGAAATCATGCAAGCGTCCACGCAGCTAAAACAAACCTCATGTTGGGTTGTGACACGCCTCACATCAAGTGATGAGATGACTATGCCCAAACTACGCATTAAATTAAACATGTAATTCGAGTGTTATGCAATTTAAACCCTTTTTGTGTAGATGTAGTATTGATAAATAGGGATCGTTCTTAACCGGGGAAATTAGGGAACATTAATAATATGTTAGTGGATTATGAATAAAAGAATAATGAATTAGAGAATTAAATAATAAAAGAATTAAACAATCAAAGAATTAATAAATTAAAGAATAGATGAACAAGATAATAATAAATTAATGAATTACAAAGAATTAATAAATTAACGAATTAAAGAATGAAATAATAGAAGAATAAAGGACTTAGTTAATCAAAGAACAAAGGAATTAATTAATCAAAGAATCAATAAATTAAATAATAAAGGAATGAAAGAATAAAAGCATCAAAGAATGAAAGAATAAAGAATAAAAGAATAAAGAATAAACAAGGGGGGTTTTGAAGAGATTTGTAATTATGTAAATAAGTAAAAGCATAGATAAACTCATTCTATTTCTATTCTAACTTATGCACAAAGTGGACTTCCCGTAAACACAAACTTCAACCACATACTACAATTGCAAATATTTGAATTAATCACGAAATTATACCTTCACAAACTCATATTTCTTCATACATTAATCATATTATAAATGCACCGAACAGCGGATTTTTACTTATAATATAATTACCTTAAGTTTGTGATTTAATGCGCCGAACAGCGGTCATACATTAAATCTCTCCAAATCTACTCTAAATGCCCCGAACAGCGGATCAACATTTAGTTTCGAAATGAAGTTTAAGCTCTAAAATGTAAGAAGTAAATGATTTTTAGAAAGTAAAACACATGGAGATTATACTCAATTTTCACAAAAGATAGGAAGGAGAAACCAATACATATATTGCATTATAATTAGAAACAATAACAAATAAGAGAGTTTAAGAGAATGGAGAGCAAATGTTACACTTTTCAGATTGGATGAGAACAATGGATTGTTTTTCACAAGGAACACCGAACAGCGGCTGGAACCTTATGAAGATGGAAGAAGATTAAACAAGGAAATTCGGACTTGAACTCTCAAAATTGTATTGGAACTATTTTGCCAAGATTTCTCCTAAAAGAAGCTCAATTTTGTGCTACTTGGAAGTGATTTCAACAAGTGAAATCAACTCCTATTTATAGGTGGAGAAAGCTACCAAAAATAATATAAAAATACAATAAAAAAAATGGAATAATGGAATGATGAGTAATAAAGATTTGTGATGATGTTTAGAGGTGGTTTGAGTTGTAAAGTTGTAAAATTGGGTTGGAAAGTTGTTGGAAGGTGGCTGGGAAATGAGTGGAGTCTGCTGGAAAATAGGGCAGGAATTTTCGGTGGCAGGCTGCTGAATTGGAGATCTGCAGCTCGGCAGGTGGCTGCTGAAATGGAGTGCAAGACTTCGGCAGGCTCTCGCTGAGGAGAAAGCCTGCAGTCGGGACACGCGCGCCGAAGTACTGGACGGGGCGTCGGTAGGCGCGCTCCGAAGCTTTCTGCAGGGCTGAAACCAGATGGGCTGACGCGCTGGGCCGGCGGCTTGCTTCTGGGCCGCACGGGCTGGGCTGGCGGGCCGGGCTGCACGGCCCGGATTGGGCTGAGGCGCTGGGCCAGGCCACTTGGCGACGGGCTGGGCTGCAAAAGAAATTGGGTTTGGGCTGTATTAATTAATTTAATTAAAATATAAATAAATTAATTATTCCACCGAATTTCGTCCATATTTTATTCGTTATAATTCCGATCGAAACGATTCTTTCGCCAAAAATACTCCAAATTACAACCTTTATTTTTCTAAACATAAAAATCACAAAATAATTTATTTTATCAATTTATTTAATATTTTAATATTAAAAGTCAAGTATAAAGGGTATAAAATAATATAAAATAATGCTTATTTAACGTCCTATCATGAGACTTCTTTACTCCCTTGTTAAAAGCTTTGATGTTGACTCTACCTGCACTTGAAGGCCTTTCTATCTTCCAAGCACCACTTACATGGTCTACCTCCAAGTTTTCTTCCTTCAATTAGGCAATGGCGTACACCATTTGGAGCTTCATAGGGGGCATGATCGATCCTCCATCTTTATGCTCCACCTTGCAGCCACCCCACTTGAAGCTCAACAGGGCATGGAATGTCAAGTCTCTAGAAGGTCATCCGCTGGCCAAACAACTCCTTGAGAAGCTTCATTCACTCCATGGAACCACATGCACCATGCATCACTGCGCAGTTGTAAACGTGCCCCACCTTGCATCCTGCTGCACCTCGCCTTGTTATGCCTCGCACTGCATCATAGCATGACTCTCATTGCAGCATAGCGCGCCTTGCTTCGAAGCAGGAACACACCTCGCCTTGTGACACGCCTCACTTCGAACGATGGAACTCTTTGCCTTTCCCCGTTGAAAGCCTTGATGAGTCATGACATATTGCTCCCAATGTGCCGAGCTCTACTATCCACAAGCAGATCAACTAGAGGAGCGTCTTAATGTCAAGTTCACCATCTCTTGAAGTCAGTAGTTACAACGAGTCCCAGACATGCCGCCAGATGGTCTTATGACAGTTGCTCCCACAAAATAAATTCTTCAATGCTTCACTGGAAGTATATATTCATGCATCTTGAAATGACCGTTTCCAAAAATGAAGTGCATTGCCACTTAAATTAGCACAATCGAGCTCCCGTAGCTCCTGTAATTGACATAAACAACATAATATTTCTACAACAATTAGCTTTTAACGTAGTTTTTTAACGATTAAAATAAATATGTCTATTTTTTGTCCAAAATCGATCTAGCCTATAGTTGAGGCAATTCACTACATATATAGCTAGTTCCTTATTGGTTCATATATATATATATATTCATTTTAACGGTAAATTTGGATAGAATGATTTCGGAACCAAACACAATAGTTAAAATTTCAAATGGGAATTCATCTCAAAAGGAAAAGAGAGTAACAACCCAAAACTTCAAATGGTAAAATTTCTTATTTTCTTTCTTATAATTGTTAAATGTTTTAAAATTATCATACCCAAATTTTGTTTGTAACAACTCAGCCTTCTCGATTGTCACTTGAAAGCTACGGAACATCAAAACCTCCATTTTCCAAATTTTGAAAAAGTCAAATTTCTTACAACTCTATACGAAAGCTGTTATTAGCTTGTGAATGAAAATAATTATGAGTTTTGAGAATGAAGAAGAGAGTTTATGAAGAATAGAGGATTAAGGAAGGGAGAGAGAGAGAAACAAAATGAAGAAATAGCTAGCAGGAATAGCTAGCTGCTAATAACTACTCTTAATAAAAAAAGTTAAATTTTAGGTTAAATTTACTTAATATCTTGTAGGTCTATTTTAATACTTTTAGATAAATTTTTGGTTAAATTTGTCTAAAAATTAAATTTTACTAATCTACTATAGATGTTGAATTTGAAATATTTGATTAAAAGTTAGATTTGATCAAAAATTAAATTTTTAGAGTACATAAAAATTGTTTGTGAAAGAAAGCGATCAATGCACTTGGGCCTAATTAAGCCCAAGAATGCTAAACCACCACAAAAGAGAATACAGCCCACAAAGAAATAAGGAAATGACAACACAGAGGAACATACACAAAATTAGCCTAAAAGGACACTTATTCGTTCACTCTTCAAACTAGGCCTCGTCATTGGGCCGGGTCGGGCAAGCCCGATCCAAAATTTTTGGCCTTGGGCTGGGCCGGGCTAGGCCTATTTTATAATTTAAAAAATATCGGGCCGGTTCGAGCGGGCTTGATCATAAATATGAAAGCCCATGTCCTTTGTCGGGTCGGGTTTTTATCAGGCTTTACGGGTCGGGCCTACTAAGCCCACTTGGACTGGGCCTACTAAGCCCATTTGTACCTACCTAATTGTAAAAAAAAAATGAATTGAGTTTAAATATTATTATCGAATATTGAAATAAGCTAAGGAGGGATACTATTGGATTTGGAGAATTGACTTAAATTTTCGACCATAAAGCCGAGATAAGATAAGCAGGTCGCTAAGAAAGTCAGAGACCTAGTGAGTTTTTTTGAATTTAGGGTTAGAGTTTGGTTTGGGCATTGAGCTTTTAAATGACATTAGGTTGAGATGTGATTGGAGTTTTGGCTATAATAGTAGTAACAAAATTTGATTGGGTATCAATTCTTAATTTATAATTATTTTATATTTTCGGGCTCATGGGTCGGGTTTACCTAGGCAGGTCGGGTTAGGCTTACCAGGCTTTATCGGGTTCGGGCCTATCGAGTCTAGTGGGCTTGAATAACCTAAGCTCAAGTCCAGCCCGTCAATATGCGGGCCGAGCCCACCCACGACCCATATCAGACCGAATCGGGCTTTTTATCATCGGACCTATCGGATACCCATAGCCCGTGTGCTTCTAGGCCATATGAAGAGGGGTACTTCAAACGCAGCTCGCCGCCATCAACATCACTACCATTTCTCTTCTCGCTTCTCAGTTCTCGTTACTCTGAGACTCCTCCGCCATGGCGGAACTCAAGCTCTCAGAGAGTCGAGACCTAACTCGAATAGAACGCATAGGAGCGCACTCCCACATCCGAGGACTCGGCCTCGACTCTGCCCTAGAAGCCCGTGACGTTTCCGAAGGCATGGTGGGCCAGACCTCTGCCAGAAAAGCCGCCGGAGTAATTCTCCAGATGATCAAGGAAGGAAAAATTGCGGGTCGGGCCGTATTGCTTGCGGGTCAACCCGGAACGGGTAAGACCGCTATCGCCATGGGCATGGCCAAGTCGCTCGGTCTCGAAACCCCGTTTGCCATGTTGGCCGGGAGCGAGCTGTTTTCTCTTGAGATGTCCAAGACCGAAGCCCTAATGCAAGCTTTTAGGAAGGCCATCGGAGTTAGAATCAAGGAAGAAACTGAAGTCATCGAAGGTGAGGTAGTGGAGGTTCAAATTGACCGGCCTGCGGTGACCGGGGCGGCTTCCAAGACCGGGAAGCTGACTCTTAAGACGACGGAGATGGAGACTGTGTATGACATGGGGGCGAAGATGATTGAGGCTTTGCAGAAGGAGAAAGTGCAGAGTGGTGATGTGATTGCTATTGATAAAGCTTCTGGGAAGATTACAAAGCTTGGTAGGTCGTTCTCAAGGTCGAGGGACTATGATGCCATGGGACCGCACGTCAAGTTCCTGCAGTGCCCTGATGGGGAGTTGCAGAAGCGCAAGGAGGTCGTCCATTGCGTCACACTTCATGAAATTGATGTCATCAACAGCAGGTAATCAAAGTCTTAGCTTCTGTTGTTCATAATTTTGTTTCTAACTTTTGACTCTTGGGGTGTATTTTGCACCTTGGAGATGTTTTCTAACTTGCTACTAGTCTCCTAATCGATAGGCTTGCTTCATTTTGATGGTTGTTATAATTGTGTTCATGATAACATCGCTTTTTCTATAAATTGTATTCATTGCAGCTTTTACCTTTATTCTGGGTTGCATATGTATACACACGTAGGGCTGTATCTACACACACATTTAGGGTTAAATATTCACCAACGTGGGTTGTAAGGCTACATGTGTGAAATAAAAATCAGTGCCCTTTATCTTGAGTTGCCTGAGTTTCTGTAGCCAAATTGAATAATTGAGAAGTTTACTGGTAGTTGTGAGATTTCTCTCTGTTGACGCATCTACTTACCGAGCTTCCCACATTTCTTTAATTTAAAAATGCTCTTTTATATTTGGTGTATTAATGAATCATATGAGAAGCGGAGACAAGGGGGATGTCATAGGATTAGCCTTTCCAAGAGGACTTCTCTAACATGAACATTTTCATCGGGTCACCTTCCAGGCAAACCTGCGTTGACTCCTCAGTTATTTGGGTTCGTTTGTGCCTACATCTATCTAATAAATGGTTTCTAAGTGCTTTGTTTTTAAACAAGCACCCTTAGGCAAAACAAAACTGTGTTAATTCTGCATCTTACAATTCACCAGAGGGAAGAAGTGGGTTTAAGGTACAAGTTTTAGATGTTATAGAAATTGCAATATCAAACTATTAGTTTTTCAGATTGTTAATGTTTGATGTGAAACATGTGGAATGCCTTTTTCATAGACACACATGCACATAAAAATTTACATAATGTTTTAAGAAATTCACGATATTATCTATCCATAGGCCTGTTTAAATTTTGGATCGTTTTTATGATTGATATCATAATAAACTTTCCCCTTTTTCTCTCTTTCTGTTTTTGCAGTAAATATGCATACGTATAGGGTTGTAGGAGGCTACATGTACCAAGAGGAGGGTTTAAAATAAAATTAGTGCTCTTGATCTTGAATTGTCTTAGTGGCTGTAGCCAATTGAATAATTAAGAAGTTTACTGGCCGGCGTTGTGAGATTTCTTGCTGTTGATTATCTGCTTACCGAGTTTCTCACGTTTCTTTAATTTATAATGATGATATATCATATTTTGTGTATTAATGGATTACATGAGAGGGGAGAGAAGGGGATGGCATAGGATTTAGCCTTTCCAAGAGGACCTTCTCTAACATCAACGTTTTCATTTGGGCACCTTCCCTGTAAACCTACTTTGGCTCCCCAGCTGTTTGCGTCTGCTGGTGCCTACACTCTATAAAGGGATTTTGTTCATCTGGTTATTATTATTGTTTATTTATGCAGCAACCTTAGGCAAAACCGAACTGTGTCTATTCTGCATCTCAGAGTTCGCAAGAGAACTATAGGAGAGAAGTGTGTTTAGTTACATATTTTAGGTGTAAGAGATTATTGTATTATCATACTATTAGTTTTTCAGGTGGTTAAGGTTTGATGTGAAACGTGTGGAATGCCTTCTTTCATGGACACGCATGCACATAAAAATCTACAAAACTGTTTTATGGAATCTATAAGATTTTTTAAGTTTTGAGTTGGTTTTATAATTATGATCATAATAATTGCTCCTGCTTGAGTCCTTATTGCTTTACTTTAAAATATCTTCTGTTCGATTTTCCTATAAATTGCATTTGTTGCAATTTTCATCTTTATTTTTTCTGTTTCTGGAATATTATATACACAACACGGGTTGTACGAGGTTACATGTATCAGCAGGAGGGTTTGAAATAGAGATCAGTGCTCTTAATCTTGAATTGCCTAAGTGGCTGTAGGAAAAATTGAATAATTGAGAAGTTTACTGGCTGGCCGTTGTGGGATTTTTCTCCGTTGATAGATCCGCTTACCAAGCTTCTCTCATTTCTTTCATTTAAATTATGGCGATCTTTAATAATTGGAGTATTAATGAATCATATGGGAAGGGGAGAAGAGGAGAATGGCATAGGATTTTGCCTTTCCTAGATGACCTTCTCTAGTATGAACATTTTCATTGGGCGACCTTCCAGGCATACCTGCTTCGATTCCGGCTGTTTGCTTCTATTGGTGCCTACACTTTATCAATGGCCTTTATTCTATTTTTTTTTCTGTTTTTGGATTTTCTTTATTATAGACTCAGTATTTCCTGTGGATTCATATGGCATTTTATTATCTGATTATATTATCCCCCTCTTCCAGAACACAGGGATTTCTAGCTCTCTTTACTGGTGACACTGGGGAAATCCGTTCAGAAGTGAGAGAACAAATTGACACAAAGGTAGCAGAGTGGAGGGAGGAAGGGAAGGCAGAGATTGTACCAGGTGTTCTCTTCATCGACGAGGTGCATATGCTTGATATCGAGTGCTTTTCATTTTTGAATCGTGCTCTGGAAAATGAGATGGCTCCAATATTAGTTGTTGCTACCAACAGAGGCATCACTACAATCAGAGGCACAAATTACAAATCCCCACACGGGATTCCTATTGACCTTCTTGATCGTCTGCTCATAATCACCACGCAGCCATATACAGAGGATGAAATCCGTAAGATTCTGAACATCAGGGGCCAAGAAGAAGAAATTGAGATGTCTGAGGAGGCAAAGCATTTGCTGACCAAGATTGGTGTTGATACATCGTTGAGATATGCTATCCATCTCATAACTGCTTCTGCATTGGCTTGCCAGAAGCGAAAGGGAAGTGTTGTGGAGATGGAGGATATCAATCGAGTATACCATCTGTTTTTGGACGTCAAGAGATCGACGCAGTACTTGATGGAGTATCAGAGTCAGTACATGTTCAGTGAGGAAGTTGAGGAAGATGATCCGACGACTGCCATGCAATCTTGAGACTTGAGAAACTACTTTAGACTAGGGAAAAAAAAACTGTTTATTGCTGTATCTTAATTTGGGAAAATGTCATTACTACCCCTTTATGTTTATCTATTGGATAGTGGATTTGTGGTTTTTCAAATTGAGGGATGAACCTGCAATCTTAGCAAACTAACAATTTAGTAGGAGAGTCTGATGGCTCTGGTGTTTCTTTTTTGTTTTTGTTTTGGTCAATGATTCTCTGGTGTTGTGTTCTCCAGCCTCCACCTTGGCGCAATTTTAACACAATTATTTGTGAAGACTTTACTCCTAAAATATAAAGTCGCCAACAACCCCTATTATAACTGCTAGCAGACTAGCAGTGCAACTACATAGCGGGGTCGGAAGGTGAACTCAATTCTAACTCAACTTTCCTAATTTGGATTTATAGTGGTTAGAGTTAATTCATATTTCTACAAATTTCGGATAAGTCTTCAGGTTGTTTTGATTTCAACTTAAAACTTCGTAATATTTCTTTCAATTATACAAAAAATTTCAATATTACCTTACTGTTTTGAAGCTCTAATATTACATTTTTATGCATTTTTTCCCTAGTACTAATGTATTTGGAAGACCTGCCAAGCTCATGAAAGTAGAATTACGTGTATATATAAAAAAAACCACGGTTTCAAATAGGTGGAGTTAAGTCACGTTAGATCGAATAGAGTTCGGGCAACCTAATTCGAAAAATACTCTTAATGAATTTGAGCCAAATTCAGACATATTTATTTTTAATTTAAATTCGTTCAATTGAATTAAAAGTCGAGCTGAATATGAACAGATTTAAGTTGGCACAATTCAAGTCACACCCCAAATTATAATATGCGAATATGTAACATCATTCAAACAAAACTTGCAAGAACATAAATCTAGATACGTAAAGATAGGAAAATTCTAATTGAGGAGGAATTACAGAATTTGCAAAGATGCCTAAAAAGTTGAAATCCCGTTTTCCAGTTAAACAGGAGACGCTAATTCTATTCATGGGCTTATAGACAGGACAACCAACCAGACCAATAATTTTGATCATCTCATGTCCCTTTGCAGGATGGGGAATTTGAAGACATCTTTTTTCCAAATTTAGGCTTCTAAATTCCCTATTTTTTTTTTTTCCAAAAAAAGAACAAAGGGATCTAATTTCTAGTTTCATGAAAGCTCAAACAGGAAACTTCTTTAAAGCAGCGGCAATTGGCATCCCTAAGAAACCAATGAATACAGTGACAAACCATTGAGTCAATGTGAGGGGTGATGTGCTTGCAAATGTTCCCAGGAACTCAATGATAATGATTTGGAAGAAAACTGTGGAACTAAGCACTCCGACGAACACGTAATTATCCAATATCCCCTTGAACACATCAATTTCCTCCATTTCACGCGAGCTGATCTCATTAAAGACCTGCAAAAACAGAACCAGGTCACAAAATGAGGCTAAAATTTTGAAATATAAGTAGCTTGACATGAGAGCATTTAGAAAAGATTACCTGACAAAAGACAAATGTGTTGAAAATGAGAGTGTTGACGACCACGTTAGTATTTGGTCCATCAAGACCAAAGATGGCTGTTCCTTTAGCCTGAAGAATCCATATCACTATAAACTGATATAAAGACTGTCCTAAAATGTTTCTCCACATTACATTGCTGATGAAATTCTGTCTCTTCCCGACCGGTGAACGCTTCATCAAGTCATTGTTTGGAGGCTCAGTTGCAAGGGCAAGTGCTCCTAATGTGTCCATGATCATATTCACCCACAATAGCTGAACAGCCGTGAGGGGAGCACTTCCTGAAGAACATAAATGTTAGCAAAAAACACAAGCATGATGAAAATGATTTTGAATGATGAAGACCAACACTAAGCCGGAAATTGAAGGTGAAGTCACAATAGAAGTGGACAGAAAATCAAATATGAGCTATGATCTACCTGTCAAACAAGCTGATGAGAAGTTAACAATCAATGCAACTATATTAACTGTCAGCTGGAACTGCACAAATTTTTGAATGTTTATGTAAACCGAACGTCCCCATTTTGCCACTGTCACGATTGTGGAAAAATTATCATCCAAAATTATAACATCAGCACTCTCTTTAGCCACCTGAAGCAGGAAAAATATGATCAGAACCATACAAAATTTACAAATCAGCATATAATTTTGCACTTGCAAAGCATAATTCTCACCTCAGTTCCAGCAATGCCCATGGCTAGTCCAATGTCTGCCTCATGAAGTGCCGGGGCATCATTTGTGCCGTCTCCAGTTACAGCAACAACTTCATCAAATGTGGTCCTTAGGTGCTTCACCAGCGTATGCTTGTCGAGAGGCGAGGATCGAGCCATCACCTACACAGCCATTCAAATTTCGATGTCACAGATTCAGAGAAACCATACTCGGAAGCAAAATCCACTGGTTAATGTTATGTACCTGAATCTTAGGAATGAGTGAAAGCAATTCTTCTTGATTCTTCTCCCTGAACTCGGGACCTTCAATGGCTAAGCCATCATCAGTGAGAATCCCACATTCCCTTGCTATCGCCTTTGCAGTATTTATATTGTCTCCTGTGACCATTCTCACTGTGATACCAGCTGAACGGCAAACTGCAACAGACTCCTTGACACCGGGACGAACAGGATCCTTAATCCCCACAATTCCTATACAAGTATAACCAGAAACTGGGATAGCATTCTCAGGAACGAACCCGGTTTCCAGTTCCATATAGGCAAGGCATAGAGTTCGAAGAGCCTCACAAGCAAATTGCTCAATGGTGGTCTTGAGATGGTTGACGGATGCTTCATCAAGGGGGGCAATGTCTCCATTTGAGTTGATCACCTTGTCACAGCTGGCCAAAACTATCTCTGAAGCACCTTTGGTGTGTGCTCGCAATCCTCCTTTGGGAAGCTCCAGGATCACCCCCATCCTTTTCTTGGTAGAGTTGAATGGCTCAACTTTAACCAGTTTCGAAGCTTGTCTCTCTGTTGTGAAATTTCCACCAAGTGACAAGCCAAACTGCAACAAAGCAGCGTCTGTAGGTGTTCCCAATATCTCATGCTTTCCAGCTTTGTTGATCACAACTTCTCCTCCGGTGTTGTTAAATATTGATTGTAGCAAAAGTTTCTTAGCAGTGTCTGGGAGATCAGAGAACAAGCTAGAGGCGTCGTCAGGTTTGCTTACCTCTTTGACATTATTGCAAATGCATGATTTTACAACTGTCATGCGGTTGGTTGTAAGTGTTCCGGTTTTGTCACTGCAAATATTAGTGGCCGATCCCATCGTCTCACACGCTGCCAGATGGCGAACAAGCGCTTTGTCATTCATCATCTTCTTCATGGCAAAGGCAAGACTCAGTGTCACCGCCAGTGGCAGACCTTCTGGGACAGCCACAACAACAATTGTAACTGCAACCGCGAAAAATTCCAACATTTTCATTGCATCATCTCCATTCCAGCTCCAATGTGTCCCTTCAGCCAGTTTTCGACTAAACAATCCTTGCACCATTACTGCAAAAGTCACAACCGCAAAGAAAAGGCCTATCTTCCCAATAATGGTTGCCACTCCATTCAATTTCACCTGCAATGGTGTTTCATCATCTCCACCTTCACTCAGAGTTGCCATCAATTTTCCCCATTGGGTTCTCATCCCAACTGTTGTAACCATCATCTTGCATGATCCATCTTGAACCTTGGTTCCAGAAAGAAGAAAGGGATTTTCAGGAGTTACCATTATAGGCTCACTCTCACCAGTTAAACTTGATTCATCAATCAAAACCGAAAATCCTGAAACAAATAGACCGTCTGCAGGCACTTGGTCTCCAATTGAAAGGTGCACAATATCACCAGGTAGTAAATCATAAATTGACATTTTCTGCCTGTATCCGTTTCTGGTTACTTGGATAACAATCTTCTTTTTCTCCTTGTCCAAGTCCTTGAACTGCAGCGATTGGCGGTAATCACTTGTTGCCGTGACAAGAACAACCAGCAAGATACTTGCAACGATTCCAAGTCCATCATGAGCTCCAATTGGCCATCCTTCCATTGCGATCCCAACAATCAGAGACACGAAAGCACATACTCCGAGGATCATAAGAGTCATATCTTGAAGGGCTTCCCAAACAAATACAAAGAAACCCCGTTGTTCACTCTCTGTAAACATATTAATTCCATAAATCTCTTGTCTACGAGTATGTAAGTCAGATTCAACATTAAGCCCATCGTTTACTGATGTCGTAAGCTTTTCTGCTATACCACCTACCCCACCATGAAATTTTAGCTTCTTCACATCATGGCCTTCAACAATGGATCCCAATTCATCAGCACAAATCTGAAAACCTGCGGCTATAACCTCCTCAGGTACAACGTAGTCGCTTGGTTGCACACCTGCAGATGTCAGAAATTAGAATAAGCATGAAACCCCCTTGTCATATGATGATCGTTATGATGAAGTTAACTTTTAATGCCAAAGAGACCGACCTTGAATAAATTGAAATGCGGCTTTAGAAACCAAAACAGCAATCCTCAATTTCTCCTGCAGAATTTAATCCAGAAAGTAACGAACAATTAAGTAAAACAATTCTAAGTTCCGACATGGCTCAATTTATTTAATTTTTTCCTCGCACCAAAACTATCCTAAATAAGCTCAACTCAACACCATATTAGCATTTAGCACAAAAATATGGCATTCCATCAGCAATCAATATGTCAAAAAGCCCAGTCCTAGTCAGGAAAAGGATCACTGAATGAATGGACATAAAAGGTAATTGTTTGCCATCAGATTTGGATCAGTTTAAGTGCAAGCACATTAATCACTTTCATATTAACAAGGACATTAGTATTGGCAAAAAAGGGGGAAACCGATATTATTTGGAAATTATTCGCAATACTTTCTTCCCTTCCTGTGAAATTAGAGAACTTAAAACTGAACATCCCTACAACTAGGCGAGACACCGACAATAGTTTCGAATAAGAAATGATAGCATGAAATGAACCAAACTCCAGATAATGATTAAGGTTGATTAAAATCTTGGAGGTTTTCAATACCTAGAGAACTTGTTAATAGTCCACCATTGAAAACTCTATATATTACCATGACCAAAGGTAAGTATCGCATTAAAAATGGTGGCAGAGAGGGTTCAAAGTTGACAATTTGGCCTACTTGAGGTGCAAACAATCTGAATGATCAAATGCCAAACTCCATCAACTATCCTTTTCTTTTTGCACATTATAATAACTGGGTTGATTGTATCCGTCAAGAATATTGCAGAAATCATGAATGCAGAGTTTGCATATTCTATATATTATATATCTATATAATGCAGAGACACATGAAGCATTTTCGATTGGCAGAGTTGAGATTGGGATAAATTGAGACCTGATTGGTACGGCGCATAGCAGCCGCCTCGAAACGCTTGCTGAGATTGGCAGTGAAGCGAAACCTCCGTTTGGGGTTCTTGACAACGCTGCAAAGGTTCCTCCATTTCTGCAACGTCTCTTCGGACGAACCCTTTGCCTTCACTTCCGCAAAGTTTTGTAAATAGCTCTCCATCTACAACAATTTCTTTCACTTATTTTCTTCACAACTAATTAATTCAATTTATTATTACAATCCCTTCCAGATAAACACCACACAACCATATATATAACAACGATCTTAATTGGCTTCCAAGTTAAACCGCGTGGAAAAAGCAGTTCCTTTCACATGAGGAAGCTTCAGTAACATTTCTGGGAACCTTATTATTTGTGGGACTTTTTGAAAAAGATCAATCAGAGAGAGTAAAAAGGGGTCGCTCCGTTTTGTGTTCTTTTTGTTGATCTGCGTGCATTTGGTGAGTGGAGGAGGAAGAACGAAGGAGAAGGATCCGAAATTTAGTGGATTTTACATGGCTTGGGAGTCAATGGCGAGAGCTGATTTCTTGCTCTTTCCTTGTATTTTGGAGCAATCGCTCCGGTCAAACAAACACTTTACACTCAAATTCCAAAGTTTTGGATGTTTAAATCAAATAATATATTACTTATTACGTATCAAATTTCTTACATATATTTCATTATTAATTAAGAGAACTAAATTATAATATTATTACATAACATTATTTATAATAATTATAATTATGCTAACACTAATTATGTTTGCGTGACAAATACTTCTTTTGTCAAAAATGAAGTTTTCATACAAATTTTAGAAAATTTCGACTGGGTTAATCTTCAAATTCAAGATCGAATAACATAATCTCCTCCTAATGCAAGTCCATGTTAATGATACAATAATATTTGGCTATTGTTAATGTGGTAGCAAGTCCCACGATGTGATAAAAGAATGTGAAGAAGCATGTTGAAAGATAACGATTTAAAAGAAAACTAACTACTACACCGCGTTGGGTACGTGTATATTGTTACAAGGGCCGACCAAGACTTAGATACGACTCGAACCTTTTTGTTAAAGGCAAAAAATTGAAGAGACCAAAAGCTCCTCCCCAAAAGTCTTTCAAGCGATGCCATTTAGGATGACCATAATTATCCATGGGCACGAAGTCTTTCAAGCGATGCCATTCAAGCTCGTCCCCAAAAGTCTTTCAAGCGATGCCATTTATCTATGGATATTGAAGGTATTTAATACTCATTAAATTCAAAGTATATTCTTTATTCATTCTTCAAATTATCTATAAATTTTTAACACTTTCTTCCCTTTACTAATTTTTTTTCTTTCTATTCTTACTATTATTATTATTATTTATTAGGTATTATTATTTAAAATTACTCTATTTCAATTAAATATCAGTTATTTCATCTTTCACAAAAAAAATTATACACGAAAATGTTACGAATTTATATTAACATTAATTTTTTTTAAGAAACTAAATAATTCATTTTAAATGACTATAAATTTTTTAAGATTTCACAACCATGAAATAATTTAAAGGGAGTTTTATAAATTCTTAAAAATTATTTATAATAAAATTTCTTACGAGTTTTTTTTTCTTCAAGTTTTGAATTCCATTTCGACATTTATTACTCATTCTTCATTTAATTGGAAAGTTTTCGGAGTCAAATTCTCAAATAACTCATTCACTAGTCTTTGTCAACTCGACAAATTTTGATAATTAAGGATTTAAGGGTAAATTGGTCATTTACTAATTCTCACTTTAAATTTCAAGATGGATTGTAACAGAAATTCCAATAGAAATTGAGAGGATTTGAAAAAAATGAAAAGCAAAAAAAAAAAAAAAAAGCAAACGAAATTGAAAGGAAAAAATATTAGAAGTTAAAAATAAAAAGTTGAAGACAAATGAAAGTAAAAATAAAAAATAAAAAATAAAAATGAAAAGTAAAAATAAAAATGAAAAGCAAAATAAATTAAAAGGTATAAAAAATTAGAAGTTAAAATAAAATGAAACACAAGGAAAAAAAATTGAAAGGAGAAAATAAATGTAAAATATCATGGGTACCCATTACCCAATGGGTAGGGTTTGGGTAAACCCTCAAAAATTGAGGATGAGTCTGAATGGGTATAAAACCCATTTGTACCCATGTAGGGTAAGGGTTTACCCACACCCTCAAAAAAAACCCATTTGACCATCCCTAATGTCATTCATAGTTATTTCTCTTCTAATTTAATGATTCGATAAAAGGATTTCGGGTGATTCTCACATCTAAATCGTTCTTAATTATAATGATTTTATAAAATTTGGTATTTATGAAATGATTTATATTTTTAGTTTTACCTCTTCATCCATTACAAATATTATTTTTCTAATTACATCAATTGACCGTAGGAATAATATGTTATCCATTATTACAGTGGCAGAATTTTTTAATTTAATGTCCAAAGGAGGAGCGATACTTCTGTTTAAAGTTGGCCTCTCTCATCCCAAATTTAACATTTTAAAATTTTTATATTGAATTGTGATAAGCCTCCATTTTTTCTCCTTCTAGCCACCAAGAAAAAAGCAAACTAACCGTGGCGTAGCGGCGTTCAATCTCTAGGGCGGGTTTCCCCGCTGAGAACGGAATAGCCAGAAATCCATATGAGGGCCTTTTCAAGTACTTTAAAAAAAAAGAAAATTAAATATAATTCTCATCATAATATATGTCAAATTAACCAAATTATAAAAATATCATATTATGCTACTAATTCATTACAAACATAATTGTTCTCGACGGATTCTCAGTTTGAAATCGTTCCATATCTAAAATAGATTATGATTGAAGTGTTAAAATAAAATAAATATATGTAAAATCGTAAGAATTGAAAAAAAAAATAGCTAAGAAATAATACGAACTATATACTTCTATATCAAAATATCTCTAGGATTTTTATAAATCATATATGATAATGTTATATGCACTGCTGGGAAGCCTGAAATTACATTTTTAAATTGACTGTGAATTTCAAAATATATAATTGTAGTAATTATATAATAATCCTAATTTATTAATAAATTTTTAAGTAACTAAAATATATTATAATATACATAATATATATACGCATATATTATTTATCAAAACTAATGGGGGCCCAAGACTCCCTGGCCCCACTGTAGCTCCGCCTTTCCCTCTCCTCGCTTCTCTTCAACAATTCTTCCTCTTTTTCTTTTGGGTCAGTAATTATAATCCCTTATGTTGATTGTAATTTCTGCGTCATACTTAGATTTGAGTTTCTCATCATATTATTTTGCTATTCTTTCAATTCACCCTCTTATTGAAAATTTTCCTTTAAAAGTTCTTCTTTCTCTAAATCTTATTTTACCTTATTTGTTGGACGAGTTTGTCGTAATATATCCCATTGATTTTGGTCATAATAGTTAGATTAGAACTTTTTGTCCTTTTTGCTTTTATGCGCAATTGGATCGCAGAAGATCAAGCATTCCTCAGATCCAGCATGTTATTTCAAGTTCTTTGAGATCATATGTGATGAGTTAGACGATCATTATTATTTCTTTTAGTGGAGGCATTTTATTTAGGGTTATTAGCACTATTAGGGGTTTGGCTGCTTTAGGCTTTATGTCAGGACCCAACCCTCCTTGGTCAGGACCCGATTATAGTACGATATTGTCCGCTTCGGGCCTCCTTGCCCTTGCCCTTGCCCTTGCCCTCACGGTTTTGTTTTCGGGAGCTCACAATGCAACTTCCCAAGGGGTCACCCATCATGGAATTGCACCAGCCTCAACTCGCTTAACTTTGGAGTTCTAACTGAACTCAAAGCCACTGAGCTTCTAAAAAGCCCCGTGCTAGATAGGTGTGTGCCTACACTTTTAAGGCACATCACCATTCCCCTCCCAGACCATTCCCTTTGCAGGAATGTGGGATCGTTCACCGTTCCCTCCAGCACACGGGTCTTACAATCCACCCTCCTTAGGGCCCAGCATCCTCGTTGGCACACTTCCCGGTCGGGATCTGGCTTTGATACCAAATTGTCAGGACCCGATTCTAGCATGATATTGTCCTCTTTGGGCCTCCTTGCCCTTACCCTCACGGTTTTGTTTTTGGGAGCTCACGGTGCAACTTCCTAGGGGGTCACCCATCATGGAATTGCACCAGTCTCAACTCGCTTAACTTTGGAGTTCCAACCGAACTTAAAGCCATTGAGCTCCCAAAAGGCCTCGTGCTAGATAGGTGTGTGCCTACACCTTTAAGGCACACTGCCATTCCCCTCCCAGACCATTCCCCTCGCAGGAATGTGGGATCGTTCACCGTTCCCTGCAGGACACGGGTCTTACACTTTATGAGCTTGATTGTTATTTTGCATAATTTCAATGATATGGGTTGTTAGCTATTAGTATGACTTTACCGGCATGAATATTGTCATATTGTCTTGTGGATGTGCCATAGCAAAATTTTGATAGTATGATTGCACCATTTTTTTTTATCATATACAATGAAATCAATTTTGATAATAAATATATATGTATTGACTTGTGGTAATTATTAGAAATATATTGCAATTTTTATACTATGCGGTCTCCTCAAAGTGCAAATATAAGCGTGTGTGTGTGTGTATATATATATATATATATATGTGTGTGTGTGTGTGTGTGTGTGTAACTATAAATTATCCGAAAATTATGGAGCTGGCACGTGACTAGTAATTTATATAATATCAAAATTACCCTTAGTAATATATTAACGGCTCATACGCATCCACACATTAAATGATGTATTTATCAACAACATATATTATTTACCAACTCACATGGGTTGGGCTTACTCGGAGGACCCACAATGATTTTGGAGATGGTTTTGTAAATTGTTGAACACTGTAGCAGGACAAAGTTGGGACGTGGAAGTTGGACTATAGTCTTGGGGATTAGAGAGATTAAGGTGTTATTGGCATCAACATGGAGATGAGCATTAGAGAAGCAGGCCTTCATAATCTCGTAAATCTTATTACCACAAATAGGCCAGAATTGGAAATTTTTTATGGGATTCTCTTATTTTTTATGATTTTGTTTATAAATTTGGGAAATTAAGATTAAAAAACGATTAAATTAAAAAAAGAAGAAGCCATGCTGTGGGATCAGACTGTTAGAGCAGTTTGAGTTTTCAAACCGTTTGACTTTTATCCGGTCAAATCTAAATCGTTGAATAAATAACGGTTTCTAGCGAGTCAGTTGACAGTTTTAATGGATTTATACCCACCTCTATCTGCCACCAAAGAATTCTTATAATTTATCTAAATTCATTATAAAGGAACTATATAGTATAGAGTCATTATAAGACCACAATATAGTCGTTATAATAAAATGGCTTATTATGCACTTTGTTCTCATAACCGGATATTAAGTTTCATTTTGCTTCCTGAAGCGGATTTAATACCAATGTATTGCCACAACTGCACTTCTATTAGCACTGTTGCTCCATTTCGTTAGCCCAGTTAGTAACTGTGTTAAGAGTGCTTACGTGCCCTCATGCGCTGGTCAAAGTCTGGTGGTCAATTCCCACGCGCCACTCCACGCGCTAACGTCAGCCCTAGCTAACGTGGCACTGCCACTGCGTTAAGAGTGCTTACGTGCCCTTATACGCTGGTCAAATTCTGGTGGTCAACTCCCACGTGCCACTCCACGCGCTAACGTCAGCCTTAGCGGACGTCGCACTACCACGTGTCTGGACAACTTGACACTACCCTACCATGTGGCACCCCCTGACATGTGCCACGTGGCACCAATTGACACCTACCACGTGGCACCTTTGACAATCTGACATTCTACCATGTGGCACCAACCAATCCCTACCATGTGGTGTGCCAACCCTGACATGGATGCCATATGGATGACACGTGGCTTCCAAGTGGTATCCACGTGGCTGCCACGTCAGCCTGCCACATTAACAGATCTATCAGTCCCCCCTTCCATGTGGCTGCCATATGGAGTCATCCCTGAACTCTCGCGGGTTTAACATGTGGGTCTGTAACCTGAATTCAAAACCCGCCGCAAACTACACCTATTTACGTCCCAACTTCGATCTAAAGCCACCCATCGATTCGAAAACTCCCCAGGAACACTAATACGACCTCAAAAATAAGAAACTCACCTCTAATCCTTCAAGCCAAGCACGATGCTTCTTGACCAAAGTTCAACCTTAGTCCTTGGGTCCAACCTACGTCCAACACCTTCCAGTTTGGTCCTGCTCACTCACACGAACTCGAAGAAGATAATGATGGCCTAAGTTTGGAGTTTCAACAGTCAAAATTGAAAACCAGGTTCCATAAACTCGCGGGTTTACTTGGGTTCTTCTTGGGTTCCAACAACCCCGTGCCTTGTTTCCCCTTCCTCACCCTCAGTTCTGAATCCCTCAATGTAGACCCAACCTGAAAAAACACTAAATATATCACATTTAGGTCTTGCTCCCGTTGACAGGTAACCTACAGTACCAAAAATAAACTCGAAACCCTGTCAGGCAAAGGATATTCGTACCTTTGTGAGCTCATGCCTCCGCTCTGAAGACAGCCTCGACACTTGTGCATCGGTCCTGGAGGGTTTCAAAACCAAGGAAAATGTGTGAGTGGACAAAAATAAAGGTTATAAAACGTACTATTATTCAAAACATACCACCTACCCTCCGTTTCTAAAACTATGTATGCGACATAGCCATATAACTATATGAATATACCAAAATCTGTATGAACATAACCAAGTAATCAAACCAAGTTAACATCATAACCTGATAAACCCATCCTAGATGCCTGTCAAAGCATTATACCACAAAGCCACTCGGGGATACAGCATCCGAGGGCCCACCTGGGGATACAACATCCAGGTGTCCAACCACATATCTCATACTTAATTCACTACTAGTAGGCCAAATCATAAAATAGAACCACTTGGGAATTACGAAGTCCATGACTCGACGATCGAGTGGCCACCCAAGGATATAGCATCCAGGTGTCAAATAGTATAACTCAACCACTCAGGGATACAACGTCTGAGTGGCCATCCAGAGATACAGCATCCGGATGTCAATCCCACATCATAACCATTCATGGATACATCATCCGAATGGGCATCTAGGGATACAACATCTTGACTTCACCCAGTAATAAGTGACAGGACCCATCCCAATCCCCCTGGATTATCATGGGATGTGCCTACTCCCTTCTAACACCACGTGCCAAAGAAGGGATAAAATTGTAACCTGCTCGGGGTTATCCAGAGTACGCAAGGATCTGTGGGGTTACGCATCAACATGTGTGATAGGTTGAAACTAAGCATTAACGAAAACACAAAATCACACTCAACACGTAATAAAAACATATGCAAATTAATTTTTTTTTTGGTAGACTGTAGCATTGATAAGTAGGATTCGTTCTTAACCAAGGATTGAGGGTACCTAAGCATGATTATCGTTTGATTAATTAATTAGGGGGTAGTTGATTGTTTCTATTATCCTAAGTGATTAACTCATCTAAACTAACCTAATCTATTATTTACATGGTCAACTCATCTTGAACCTAACTCATTCATGAATTCTATTAACTTTAACCTATGAAATCATCTAATTCTAGGCTTACGAGTTATTTGCATATTATCTTAAGTACGTGCTCGGGGACAGCCCGACATACACTTTCAATGAATTAGACTCGGGGACAGCCAGACATAACTAATCAAGCATTAAACACAAACATACAATCATAAAAAAAACTAGGATCATAAAACACATAGAATATTGAAGCAATACAAATCATAAAACCAAGCATAATATTAGAAATCAGTTCATAAACCAAAATATTCAAGCACAAAAGATAACTATAAGGTAAAGAGGCCGTGTTACACTTTTTCTCTTCGGGACACCCTATGGATATGAAGTGATTGGACACTTTTTGGGGAGACACTCAAGGACAGCCTGACTATACTACGAATGAAGGTGTAGAGGATGAAGTATGATATAATTAACCTTGCACGAGAAATCTTGAATTTATTGAAAAGGGAAAATTGGTTAAGTAGAGCTTTGGTACAAAAATGGGCGACCTGGTACAAATAACCTAGGCCTATCTATTTATAGGAGAAAATTAATCCTCAAATAAATAGGAGTTTACAATTTGATTCTAAAAGGAAAAGGATTAAACTAATTAAATTAAGTTCTTAAAGAAAAAGGTAATAAAAATCCTAATTAAAAAGTTTTCCTAAATAAAAAGGAAACAAATCCAAGTTTGAATTGGACAATTTTCCTTAAAAATGAAGGAAAGATGATGGAATTTGAACAGAAAATGGATTGGTGGAAGCATGCTGAAGGAATGGAGGAAGTTCGGTGGGCGCTAGCGAAAATGGGGGCTCAATTTCGGTGGTCAACGACGTTGGGAAGGCTGAAGAGGCTTCCGGGTTGTCAGCAAGCGTGCGCCGAACAGGGAAAATATGGCTTCAGGAAACGTACGCCGAAAGGAAGAAGTGGATATCGGTACACGCGCACCGAACACATGTGCGCTAGGTCGGTTGCTGCTTGCTGAATGTCTTTCTGGGCTGCTTTAAATGGGTTTGGTTTAGGGTTTAAGGTTTAGGGTTTAAATGGGTTCGGTAGCCCCCTACCGAATTCCAGAGTGGTTTTTGGTGGTCTCCTTTGTTTCAATCATAACTTTTTCAATATAACTCCGATTGAGGTGATTGTTTAGCCTAAATTCTCGTAATTCCGAGCTTTATCCAATTCTGCACATTTCTCACAAAATATATTATTTTCTACAATTGTTTGGTATTTAAACATTAAAAGATATACATAAAGGGTATAAAAATGATGCTTAATTCAAAGCTTATCAAATACCCCAACACTTAGACTTTGCTAGTCCCTAGAAAATACCAAAACAAACTAAGAATTGACAACAAAATTATTGTTTTGTTTTTTTTTCCTTTTTTTTAAACCCTAAATTTAAAACAATTAAGCCCTATTTTCTTTTTAGCACAACTAAACCTGGATTGATTCCCCCACACTTGAACTTTGCTAGGCCCTAGCAAAACGAAAAACAAAGAAAGACTCAAAACAACTCTAACAACCCTTAACTAAATGTCTCAAAAATTATTATTATAAGTATATGGCATTATGATATCTGTTCGTGCGGGATTTCACCCTGCACTTGGGCCGGGCCTAAGTCCAATACGAAGCCCATATTGTAAAAGAAACCCTAGTCTTTGCCTATTTAAGGAGGGCATCCCCTCATTTGTAAACAATCTCATACAACTCCACCACATTATTTGGAGACATCATCTCCACATCTCCCTTAATGGCTCAAGGCCACAAATATGTAAACTCTACTATTATCAATAATACTATCTCGGAAAGTTTGTCCCGTGGACGTAGCCCGATTCGGGTGAACCACGTACGTATCGGTGTCTTAATATTCATGCGTCGTCTTCTCGATCTCGTTGGTGCCATTTTTGGCATCAACAGTTTGGCGCCGTCTGTGGGAATCGCGACAAAAATCCATGTCGGATCCTTTTCTTTTCACTCACCTGCAGAAACACCTTGAATATTCAAGAACACCAAATCCAAAAAATCCAACAATCCGTTCACTGCCAAATGACCCATTTTCTTCTCTCATCAATATCACACTAATTAAAGGAGGCCAACATATCTTCCTCCTCTCTGTTCTCTCCAAGGAAAAAGTTTTACTTTTTCTACCTTTTTGCCTTGGTTCACACACGGATGAGGATGGGTGGAAAGAGAATGATCTTCTTTATTTTTCTTCATCCATGTCCATTGCATTCATCCTTGTTTGCAGACAACTTCTGGGAGAGGGAGAGAGAAAGAACTACAGGGACATTGCAACTCATCCGAGCGCCAGCTCGCTCCTGCCTCCAGGTTGACGGCGACCGGTCACTGTCCACCGGCGTCTCCCTCACCGTGCAGCTCGCGGTGGTTCGACCTACAACCACGCCACCTGGGCCATTCATCTTCGTCGGAGGTGGCCGGCGTCCTCACCATTGCGCGCTCAGCCCCTTCTCGAAGTCGTCGCTGGTCATGTACCGTTGCAACTCGCCGACGCCGTGCTTTGTGTGCGATGAGTCTTTGAAGAGACTTGGGAAAGATAAGCCAATGCACCCTTCTCTCACTAATTTGTTATTTAATATTTATTTTATTAAATAACTTATTTGTTGCATCTCATTGATTCATTATCAAAGAAGTTGAAAGCACATGTCAATATTATCTTTATTATTGTACCTGCCATTTGAAGTTTCAATATTATTGTTTGACCGGGTTAGAAATATTGTACATATCTTGCATACATGCCCTTGCTTCTTCACTCTTCACGTTCTTCACTCTTCACGTGCTTGACATACCATGACTTTTGTGGCAGAGCATCCAATGCTATTTTAATATATTATTGTACTGATATTAGATCCATTTTTTATTGTTTAATAACTAAACAATATGGGGCTTTGAACCATGTGTTGGCTAAGTGCATAATGCCGCACGGTGCAACACAATGCACTTGTCTAATCCCCATGTTTTAATGCACTTGTCTAATCCTATGTTTCAATGCACAGTACACATTGGTTATTTGTTTTAATATTTTAAGTGATTGTCATCACTTACTTGTACACTCCAAATTCACATGCTTTTCAATATTCACACCCCACATACTTGCACAATGCTATTCTTATGCCTTATTATATTAAAACAATATAACTTAGGACATGCCACCTGCTTTCCACTCCTCACATCACTCTTTAATTTGTCATTCACTTTTTACATGATTTTTGTGGGGATGTAAGGGCATCCAATGCCATTGATGCGTGAATCACCATACCATTTTCATTATTATATTAGCTTTGTGATCAGTTGGACCCCAACTCATTGTTTAACATTTTAAATATTTTTGTATCACATATGTTGGTTGATCCATGCAATTATGCTCATAAAATCAAATAATATTATTTGAGCTTATTATATTATTTGGTTTACTAACCAATACAAATATGTCATGTTCCCAGGAATGACTGAGTTATTCAAATGCCGCTCGACACGAGCAATTAATCTATTTTCCCATGGCAATGCTTGCACCCATGTGCCCCTCGGTAATTCACATTGAATGCCCACTTCACTATGAGTTAATACTCACGATGAACAGTGCCTCTGGTCGAGCTATTTTGTAATGTATGATATCTCTGGTCGAGCCGCCTCCATGAGTGGATTGCCTCTAGCCGAGCCGCCTCGCACGGAGCGACCGCCTTCTAGCCGAGCATCCTCGCACAGAACGGTCACCTCCAGCCGAGCATCCCTCGCATCGAGCAGCCTCGCATAGAGCGATCACCTCAAGCTGAGCAGCCTCCGATGAGTGTCTTCCCTTACCGAGTAGCCTCGCGATGAGTACAGCCTCTAGCTGAGTATTACTTCATGCTGAATGTCGCTTCATGTTGGGTTCGAGTCAGATCAGCAATTACTTAGTTCGGCCCGTATTCGGTCTATTGTTCAAGTCCCCATCGAAGACACTATCTTCAATGAGGACTTGGGGGACTACTGTTCGTGCTGGATTTCACCCCGCACTTGGGCCGGGCCTAAGTCCAATACGAAGCCCATATTGTAAAAGAAACCCTAGTCTTTGCCTATTTAAGGAGGGCATCCCCTCATTTGTAAACAATCTCATACAACTCCACCACATTATTTGGAGACATCCTCTCCACATCTCCCTTAATGGCTCAAGGCCACGAATATGTAAACTCTACTATTATCAATAATACTATCTCGGAAAGTTTGTCCCGTGGACGTAGCCCGATTCGGGTGAACCACGTACGTATCGGTGTCTTAATATTCATGCGTCGTCTTCTCGATCTCGTTGGTGCCATTTTTGGCATCAACAATATCCAACAAATATGCATAGAGAATTCAAGAGATAATAGAAATACAATCATGCCATGAATAAGTAAGACTTGGAGAAACAATGGTGAAATTAAGTTTGTACATGCTTCGAACAAGTTAAGATCACCTCACGATGGATGCACTTATAATCTGTTTCACTCATGAAATAGGGTTTCACTCAAATATATGTGAAATAATTACTCACATATATCAACAATAAAAACACTTAAAACAATACCACATGAATAGAATGAATGACTTGCACAAATGAACCCAAACCATATGCTTACTTAGACAACTTACTCAACAAATCAAAAGCTACTTATTTCATGGATCATAAAGGTCTTAAATTAGAGGCTGTCATGGGGCTAGGGCTAAGGAATTCGGATTTGGGATATGTGGTGATAAAGAACATTCCAAAGACTTAGTCATGATATCAAAACTTAATCAATTACGAGCAAATTTTCCTCCATAGCGTCACCAAGAGCATATGGGATCCAAATATCATCCTGTAATCAATCTAAATACTTACATTCAAAACCAATTGCTGGAGAGTTTTTTTTTTTTGAAACTTTTTCTTACTCTCATATTTATTTATTTTTTCTTTTTCAATCCTTTTTTTTCTGGGAATCACGCAATACATCAAGTAGGTTGGACAAGTCTATCCCCATACACACATCATCCCCTTGAATAGAATATCTTCATGCCATCTTCATGTATGCTAGTTTCGAAATCTTCAACCAAGTCTTTTGAACAAGGGTAAGGATACCTATACTAGGCTAAGAGTTTAGATATGCATGGTAAAAAAAGAAAAAGGCTAAACATGGGCTCAAAAGAGCTAAATAGGGGTGTCACAACTTGTGCGCACAAAAGGGACACATGGCTATTTGGAAAAGTGGTGGAAAACCTAAGTGCCTTCAATCATATCCACAATCAAAGTATGTATTGACTATAAGCTTTGCAAATTAACATGAATAAGTTCTAGTAATCTCTAGTGCATTAAAGCTATTACAAATAATCATATGAGGCATGTATAAGCTACAAATGATTTACACTAAAGAAGGAAAGAACATATAGCTCAAAAGCTCACAAGGGTTTATGCGATTCAAAACATAATTCTTACATGCGAATTATGTACCAAGGTTTACAAACCATATCTACTACAAGCCAAAACACTCAAAATATCTCAATTAGCACAAGAACTCCAACAAAGTGATATGCAAATGTCGTAATATTCTTGTTTGTTCCAATTCATCATTGACTAGTTAAGGGCATCCTAAGACTCTTGAAAACAAATACATAAGACACAATTTTTCTTCTTCTTCTTTTTTTTTTAATTAATTTTTTATTTTATTTTATTGAAAGAAGTAACAATTTTTTTTCTTTTTATTTTATTTCGAAAACAAAGAAATTAAAAGTATAGAATCAAGTATGAGATAGAGTTTAACAAAAATAATTAAGAGAACAAAAGTAAACGAAATTAAAAGATAAGGGAAGATAATGCAAATCTGTTGTAGACTCCTTCATTGGGTTGCCTACCAACAAGCGCTTAAGTTTACCGTCTTCAGCCTAGACCAAGTGCTTCAATCAACTCATTGATGCGAGGTCTATGCACTCTTTCGAACTCCACATCGTGTGCACCAATTTCCTCGAGGTACAGCTTCAATTGGTAGCCATTTCTTTTCAATTTTTTTCCTATTTCTTCATAAATTAAGTTAGTACTCAACTTTACAAGTTAATTTCTTCGAAGATATATATAGAACTAAGACTATGTTTCCACAATTTACAAGTGTGAAAGTTATGCACAAGTATGATATTTACATTATGAACATATTTACACAAACAAAATCACACAAAAGATTTTTCAATCCCTGGCAACGACGCAAAACATTTATACGCTAAAACTAAGTATTAAAGTAAACACAAAGTCACACTCAACACTTAATAAAAAAATATGCAAATTAAAACATTTTTTTGTAGATTATAGCATTGATAAGTAAAGATCGTTCTTAATTGGGGATTGAGGGTACCTAAGCATGATTATCGTTTGATTAATTAATTAGGGGCGTAGTTGATTGTTTCTATTATTCTAAGTGATTAACTAATCTAATCTAAACTAACCTAATTTATTATTTACATTGTCAACTCATCTTTAACCTAACCCATGCATGCATCAAAAAACAAGTATTTCAAATACTTTTCTCAAAAGCAAATCATATTGCTTTCCAAATCAAAATACAGTGAAAAATGCTTCTCAATCAAAGCCATTTCCTAAGTGAGGTCTCAACCCAAAGCCAAATCACACAGGGTCTCAGCCCAAAATATAAACCACGTGGGACCTCAGCCCAAATATGAAACCATGTGGGATCTCAGCCCATCATCATCAGTGAAAACCTCCGTGCATATAATACCCATCGAAAACAAACATAACCAATCTTTGTATCCAACATCAGTCACGATATCCCAGCAACGCGTGCCCAATAGCTCTAGGACTGCTCCAATCTGAGCAGGTCAACGTGAACACATCACCGGCCGACGTTCCAGATCGTCGTGAACATATCACCGATCGATCACCATATAATACCAGCACTCTTGAGTTGAGCTTCCCTCGGCTGCACGACAATAGGCAGTGCTTCGTGACCTCTCCGTGCGAACATATCCCATCCCGGAGGCAAGCATTATCACTAGGACTTCTCTAGGAAACACATTCCTACCGAAGACCCTCAACCATATTAGTCTCAAGAGGATGGTCTCAGTGAAAACAATAGCAAAATCTCGTAGGGACTTAGCCCAAATTCATCTCAATAGGGTCTATACCCGGATATAATTTCATCAAATCAGTTTCCACAAAACCATCATAAAAACAGTGTCTAGCAACACTTCATAAATCCAGGATTCCTCGAATCCTATCAAATCCAAAATTGGGTTTGATAAAGCCCAAACTACGCATTAAATTAAACACGTAAATTGAGTATTATGTAATTTAAACCCTTTTGTGTCATTTTAATATTGGTAAATAGGGATCGTTCTTATCCGGGGAAATTAGGGAATCTTAATAATATGTTAGTGAGAAAGAATAATAAATAATCAAATAATAAAATAATGAACGAATTAATGAATAAAGGAATAAATAATAAATTAATTAAAGAATAAATGAATAAATGAATAAAAGAATAAAAGAATAAAGAATTAAATGGAGGTTTTGAGGGATTGTAATCATAATATAGACAATAATACAAGTAAAACAAATATGAAATTAATTCTACTCATACTTTAACATTTGTACAAGTGAACTTTCTTTAAACACAAAATTCACCAACACACTAGCATTTGCATATATTCGAATCAATCCCGAAATTATACTTTCACAAACTCATATTTCTTCAAACATTTTTCATATTATAAATGCATCGAACAACGGATTTTTACTTATAATACGATTTACCTTAAATTTGTGATTTAATGAGCCGCACAACGGTCATACATTAAATCTCTTCCATTCTACTCTAAATGTCCCGAACAGCGGATCAACATTTAGTTTCGAAATGAAGATTAAGCTCTAAAATGTAAGAAGTAAATGATTTTTAGAAAGTAAAATACATGGAGATTGTATTCGATTTTACAAAAGATAGAAGGAAAAACTAACACATATATTGCATTATAAATAGAACCAATAAAAAATAAAAGAGTTTAAGAGGACAGAGAGAAAATGTTACACTTTTGGAATGGATGAGAACAATGTATTGTTTTTCACAAGGAACACCGAACAGCGGCAGAAACCTTTTGAAGATAGAAATGATAAAACAAGGCAAATTCGGACTTGAACTCTTAAATTTTGTATTGGAAATATTTTGCCATAGTTTCTCCTAAGGAAGGCTCAAAATGTGTCTCAAAACCATGTCCCTAAACAAGGAAAATGAACTCCTATTTATAAGGAAGAAAATCAAATAAAACTCTAAAAAATAAAATAAAAATAAATAAAAAAATCAAAAGTGAAATGATAAGATTGGCTGATTTTTGGCGAAAAGATGTTTGAAAAATCAGCCAAAATGGTTGAAAAATCAGCAAAAAATGGCTACTGAAATGACTTGGCGGCGACCAGCTAGAAAAGGCATGGGATTTCGGCGGCTGTAGGTAGGTTAGGGGGCGGATAGGTCGGCGATAGTAGGCGGGTCAGAGCAGGGATGGTCAGTGCACGCGTGCTAAGTTGCAGAATATGTCGTCTGCATGCGTGCGTCGAACCGAAAAAGGGTCTTCAGTAGGCGCACGTCGAACACACCTGGAACCTGGGCTGTGCGAATTTGGGCCGGGCTGCTCGTTGGAAGTTGGGCCGGGCTCGCGAAAAAATGGATCTGGGCTGCTTGTAACGAACCGTCTCGAATATCGGGATTAAATATTAATTAATTATGGATTTAGTATGATTAATCGGGGATTAATCGAGTGCAAATCAGACGGACGGTGTAAAATGACCGTTTTACCCCTGAACTTAGGTAAAATATTGACTTTTAATTTGGGGAATCAAACGTACGAGGACCGAGGACCGTTACGTAGATCAGGATATTATGAGTACGTAGACAGACGACACGTCGAAATCGGACGTCGAACAAGGAAGTTATGGTCACAGGATCGAAATCAGGAACTTACGTCTTAGGATTCGAATTAAATATTAATTAAATCTAGTTGGCAGATATTTTAATATGGGACCCTTGGATGAGTGACACTTGTCGCTCATCCCATTGGTCTTTGACCCTAAATTGTGGATCTAAGTGTGATTGGATGGCTTAATATTAAAATAATATTATTTTTATTTATTTTATATTTTCCTTCACATTTCTCTCACCCTCCCCGCACATCAATTCTTCATCGTCTTCTTTATTTTCTTCTTCAAATCGTGAACCCCTCACACACTAAACCCCCCAAATCCTCACCTAATGCCTATGAACTGTGAATGAAACTGAATGGGGATAGTGAGACGGCCACGTTGGGGCAACGGCGACGAAGGTAGATGTGAACATGTGAGCTCTGTTTTGGGCCAAAAATGGTATGTTGGGTTTTAACTAGTACTGAACATTTTGGTGGCTTGTACGAGGTTTCTAATCATCACACGAACTCGAGGAGGTTGGAGACACGGCCAACGGTGGCTGGAATAGCGGGAAATCAACGGTGGAAGTTTGGTCGGTCGTCCATCGATCGAGAAAGTAACTTTTGGACTCAGTTTTAGGGTTTTTAGCAGGTAGATCGATAGGAAATGGAAGGATGAAGAGATAGGAATGAATGGGATTGAAAATAGGTGAGAAATAAGGGTGAACCAGCGTCACCGATCTGGTTGAACCAGAATTGCAGAGAAACGGTTCAGACCGGTTTAACCAAGGTTGAAGGTGACACTGTTCCCAGCGCGTGGGCTTCACGCACAGCCGCTTGCGGCGGCCCGTGGGGGTGCGTGGGGCAGAATTGGGTGATGTCATCAACATGTAATTTTATCCTTTCGATGTAACGAACGTTTTGGGATTGGTTTCATGTCGATCAGACACCATTTCGAGGTAGTTTTGGGTGTCCCAAAGTTTAAAGTCTATGAAAAATACGTTAAAAAATCCCGAAAAATTAGGGGGCTTTAATGAGAGGTCATTGAAGTAGTTAGTAACCCTCTAGATGATTTGGACAGGTTCGAATATTCTGAGGGCGATGATTTAGCCCGAGAAGGCTTATGACACGCGTATCGAAGCTGCAGCTAGGACGGTTTGTGAGTGGACATTGTTTTCTAAACTATGATGCATGCATAACTGTTTTATATGTTTTATATACGTGATTTCTATGATGATGATTGTGATATTGGTGATTTACATATTTGCACGTATTTCGAGGTGATTTATGTATTTGCACGTATATCGAGGTTTATGGGTTTACACTGTGGTTATACGTGCTTGTGGTTTCGGTGATGGTTTGATGAAATGGTTTTGGATTTGAAATGGTGAAGTCGGGCATGAGACCCATTTGTTTTGGAAACCCTCGGATATGAAGTCCATTTGAGTTATATTATCGGGCTAGGGGCCCAGTTGGTTTACGAAATCAGGCATGATGCCCAATTGTGTTTTATGAATGTGATTTCGGGTCGAGGACCTATAAATGGATTTGGATTTGAGAAATCGGATTGGTGGATTACGATGGTTTTGTGGAAATCCCGGGCATAGGCCCATTTGAATGGTTTGAGTTGATTTATGAAATGGTTTTCCATATACCATCCTTATATCTATGGATTGTCTCATCCAGTCGTCTGGGACGCTGGAGTAGTCACTGTGTATTGCTTGCGAGGGGTCACTACACGGAGTGACCAGACCGTATAGTGACTCAGGAGCAGGATTGCTAGATGTCTGGGACATCAGACATCTGGGACGTCAGACATATGGGATGTCAGAGATTGACTCGGGTTGAGACCCCGGGTAGCACGTGTAGCTTGAACCATGACATGACATCTAGGACGCCAGACATTTGGGATGTCGGGGATTGGTATATAATGGTATTGGATTGAATTGTGATTCATGGCTTTACTAGATTATGTATTTGTATTTCAGATTTATGGGATTTATGAAATGGTATTTTAGTGTTGGTGGTTTTGGGCAGTGGCCCACATACTTGGATTTATGGTTTTGGACTATGGCCCTAATGATTTAATTAAAGTAAATGGTTTGACTATTGATTTTCGAATGCATGCATACTTTTTGGTGAAAGACATAAATGTCTTCTTATGAAATGTGTTTTGTTAAATTATTTATTTTCGTCCACTGATAGCTTTTAATGGTTTTAATACCCTTCAGGTTGATCGCAGATGCGGGCTGTAGCAGAGACCGAGACGTCACACTCCTCCATCGATCCTGACGCGCTCTGGAAGCCCCGAATGGGCTATGGTTTCGAGTTATCCCTTGTCTGACACTTCGTGTCAGACAGGAGTATGGTACATCCCGCGTGAATCCTGGGGGGATTTGGGATGGGTCGTGTCACTGCTTCAAAGTGAGTTTAGGCTGCAACAACTTGATTTTTGGGCTGGATTTAATTTGGGCTGTAATCCAGTGGATTCCCACTGAAATTCCAGAATATTTTCAATGGCCTCCCTTATTTCAATCATATCTTCTTCGTTAAAACTCCGATTGAGATGATTCTTTCATCAAAATGCTCAGAATTCCATGTTTTATTTATTTCTACAAAAATACCACAAACTATATTACCTTTTCCAATTTTTTATTATTTTAATATTAAAAGTCAAATATAAAGGGTATAAAATAATATAAAATAATACTTATTTGACTACCTATCAGGGTCTCATACTCGAAATATCTTTCATAAATCTCATAATTGGATCACAGCCCGATATATCTCACATTTGATTATACTCTAACTCAAACCATAAATCAATTAGGTCATACGCTCAAAATATATTTCCAAATCTAAAAACCATTGAACGATTCAAAGCACTTTCCAAGATCGTCCTTGACTTCAATCCAAGTCAAGGTCTTATCAACTGGGATTCATGCCCGAATATCGATTTCACGCATCTTTGTGAAATCATTCAAAACCATTAGTCAAATTCTCGATTTCACGGCTCTTTGTGAAGCCATCAAAATTATATAAAGCACATGCACGTAGAATACTCGGCCTAAGCCCAAACAACATATAAGACATAAATCTCGAACTACGTGTAATATCGCATTTTCTACGAAAATACGAAATAAAAAATATAAATCATATGCACTCAAGACATCTCAAATCATGTTCATAAAACATATAAAACATTTTTGCATGCATCATATTTATAAATCAAACGTCTACTCACAAATCGTCTGTACTGCGCGCTCTGAAACTTGCGCCGTAAGCCAGGGGCTAATCCGCAATCTCCGGGATGTCTAGACCTATCCAAAGCATACTGAAAGGTCACTAACCATATATGCAACTCTAAACCATAAACTCTCAAAACTCCCGGAATAATCAATGTGTCCCAAACACGCTTTATGAGGCTAAAAACCTCGAAATGACCTATCAAATCTCTGATCGGCCTGAAACCACCACCATTGGATTCAAAACGTCAAAACCTTTTGAACAAGATGTGACCACACGCGGGTAAAAGTTTGGTCAACCAAAAAGTCAACGATCAACGCTGACGTTATCGGTCAAAGTCAACGCTGACGTCATCAAAGTCAACTATCAAAGTCTACACTGATGTCATCAAGTCAACAGTCAACGCTGACATCATCAAGCTCATCGGAGACGACAACCAGCGCTGCCGTCTAGTTCAACCGTCGGCGACCGAAATTTTCCATTTTTGTCCAATTTTTCAAACCATCATAACTTTCTCATTTCTCAATCAAATCCTACGTTCTATATATAGAAATCATGCTAGTTGAGCCAAGGAATCCAAATCTGAACCTAGAATTTCAAGAAAATACCCGGTTTTGAAGATATGGCCTCCCAAATTTTGGCCAAACTTTGAATCGATGTTCCGGCCACTCACGTCGTCCAAAACCTTCCATTCTTGCACCTACAAACTCATATGAGCTCCAAGAACATAACTATGAGCTTAGAATCGATACAAAACATCAAGAATCAAAACCCAAATCCCCAAAAACCCACAACTTACCTTTTTTCACAGTTCCTCTGCCTTCCACGGTGGTCCAGCCCTCTTGCCGCCGTCTCTCATCCTCCTTCATGTCCTCTCTATCTCTATGTGGTCTCAAGCAAGAAGATGGGATGATGAAGATAGTGGTTTGGGTTGGGCACGGGTTTTGGGAAGAAGATGAAAGAAAAATGAGATGAAATGGTGATGCATAAATGAATTGAAAGGGGCCATAGGGTGGGTGACAAGTGACACTCATCCTATGGTCCCAAATTTGATATTTTGGGTTCCTTCCAAGACAAGCCAATTTGAAAACCGTGCAACCATAAATTTCGAACGAACCATCCTAAATTCATAACTTTTCCGTACGATGCCCGATTTCGACGTGCCACTTGTCTACGGACTCGTATCGTCTCGATCTACGTAATGGTCCTTGGTCCACATGCATTGGACCTCCCGGGTCAAAAGCCAACATTTTACCCTTTTCTTGGGGAAAAATCATAAGTTTACCCAAATCGTTCAATAATGCTCGATTAGTCCTTAATTAATCCTCGATAATTCATCATTAACCTTAATTAATCTTGTAGATTCGGGACGGGTCATTACAATACGGCTTCTCCAGGAGAGTTTTCACATCACAGATATATATATATCACAATCCACGTATCCAATATCATATCACACATATAAAATCTCACATCACGAATAACGAGGCAACCATATATTCACATCAACATCACAAACCAACCCACAGTCCAACGTCCTGAGCATAAGCCCAATTCACAAAATACGTCAAAATCCCTTAAACTGAAACATTTAATAACCTGTAAAATTACATCAAAATCCCAATTATCCATCATCATCAAAATCGTATAAATATGGCATAGCAAACATAGATTCATTTTCCAAACTTAGTAATAGTCCTAAACATAATAACCTAATTTCCTTGCAAAACGTGTCAAATTACGATTTTTGTAACATCATAAAAATCCATAGAATTCATATAAAATCCAATGGATCCAACACTTGAAAATCACATGTCATAATCATATTCAACTCAAGTCCACAACCGGAACAATAATTCAAAACATAACCTACAAAAAATCTCATAAAATGCGTAATAAAATAATAATAAAATATTCATAAAAATCACCGAAAATTCGATTAAATTTCCAACCACGCAATTATCATCAAACACATAGGAATACATTTTAAACCACTTAATAGGCATGCATAGGAATTAAGGAAAACCAAAAGTCCACTCACACGTACCTTTTACATGACCGAACCGAACCACACGTTTTTTCCGTAAAAGCCAAAGACCTTAATTCTTATAAAAAAAATCACCTAGAAGGGTCACGAATCATCCCAATTGGCTCACATATTAATCCAATAAATTTTCAGGGTTTTTAAACGAATTATAACAGGCCCTAGACCTTCGGACAATCAAAACTGTCCCGAGACGATGTCTGATTGCCTCAAAAATTGTACCATTCGATTTGTAATATCAAACACATTAAAAATCATGTTGAAAATATCTCGAGATGCAGCCTCACGCACCCCCAAGTGTCGCCCAAAGTGGCTGCGCATGGAGCCATTTGCCAGCTACAGTGAAACCTGTAGAATCACTGTTCATATCCTCATTTTCCTGATTCCTCTGCAAACCAGGTCATATGTAACAACCCGTCCCGGAAGCCGGGATTAGTAGACTAATTAAGGTGTGATTAGTGAGGATAATCAGTGGTTAGGTGGTTCCGAAAGGTCCGGGAGCCTAGAATGACGATTTTGCCCCTGGTCCGAGCAAAAATGTTGACTTTTATTCGGGTGGTCAATTGGGTATTGGCCAGTGACCAGGATGTAGTTTAGGACGACACGAATCCGTAGGCAGGTGGCACGCCCGATTCCGACATCCGAGGAGGAAGTTGTGATGTTCGGAAGGTTGAGGGCATAACTGTAATTTGGGTAAATTAGGGGGAATAGTTGACTTTTTGTACGAATGGGTTTTGGTAGGTTGACCTAGTATGGTTCGATAGCTTGCGACGTCCTGAGTTCGATGACAGGCGGCACATCTTCATCGGACTTATGAGGGGAGAGTTACAGGTCTAGGAAGTTTTGACAAACCGTAGAAAATGAGTTAAAAAGGAGGGTATTTTAGTCTTTTTGGCTTCTGGGGATCTGTGCAGAGAGAGAAGGAATGGAGGGTTGTGATTGAACCAGGTGGGAGAAGGGTTGAGTGGATGGTGACACATGGCAGGGGGCTAGAGGATTCTGGGAGAATCTTGTGTAGTCACGGTCCTAATTAATTGGGTGCATCCGTGTTTGTTCGTGTGTTCGTGTGTTCGAAGAACAGAAAACAGAGGGTGAGAAGAGTGAAAGCAATCGAGTGATTCTGTGCCAGGGGGAGTGAGGAGTGAATTGAGAGAGAAACAGGGAGGTAAAAGGAGGCTGCTGGTCGTGATTTGGTGGTGCAATCGTGCACGGCGGCACGGCGGTGGTGCGGCGAAGATTTGGGTAAAACAGAGAGACGGTGAGGCAGAGACGGTGGTTGTGCCGTGAGGTGGCTCAATTCAAGTCAAGAGGAGGCTGGGACGAGTACAGAGGACTTGTTGGACACCGTGGTACACGGCTGAGCTCACGACGGCGACAGGAGGACAGGTAAATCCTCACCCCCGTTTCTTTGCTCTGTTGTGTCGTTTGGGTTTAGAAGCTAAGTTGTGGACCTAGGGCGAGAGTCGAGGGAAGTGGAGGTTAGAGTGAGACTCAGAGAGGTCCCAAGAGTCGACTGAGTGTGGAGCCGTGACGGAGGAGTACACGGCGGAGGTCAGCACAACGGGAGTACCTGTGTGCTCTGTTTTGGCCGTGGGTTCAAGGGTAAGTCGTGACGATTGGGGCTGAGTCGAAGGTCTAGGAGGGTTGGTTTAGGTTCAGTGAGGTCCAGGGAAGAGTTTGGTGAAGCCACCGTGAAGGGAGGTGAGCTGGGTGGCCGGATCGTGAAACAGGGGTTTGAGGGCCGTCTGGTTCGAGCTTCAGGCGTGAAGCTGGAAGTCGAATCGAATCAAGAGGAGTTGAGGAATGGATTCGTGGTGTCTGGACGAAGCTGTGGGTGAAAGAAAGGAAGGAAATGGTGGCCGGACGGTGGAGAATGCTTCTCGCCAGTTCAATCCACGGCGGCCGGTTCAGCACAGTGAGGTCGAGGTTGATGGTGCTACTGTAGCTGGCGCGTGAGGGCCATGCGCAGCCACTTTGGGCGGCGCGTGGGGGCGCGTGCGGCGGCGGTTGGGAAAACGGGTAACATGGGTTTTGGTCTAGGAGTTGTGGTGAGTTCAATGGAGTTGGTTTCGAGTCAATCGGACGTCGTTTGAGTTTAGTTCCGCGAGGGTGCATGTTTAGAGTCTTGGGTTTTAGGTCTTCGGTTCGGGGAATTTGAGGAAATTTAGGTGAACTTTCGTGAACGTGTTAGTGACGTAATTTGGTGAATGTGGACAGGATCGGGATTTTCCGAGGAAGCCGAGGAACGTGCTGGACGTTCGGGACGCGAGTAGGGCTCGGTACTGTGAGTGGACCCTTTCCTTAAACTCGAACATGCATAACTGTTTTTATATATGTTTTTGATGTTTTACTCATGAATCTATGTTTATTGAATCTGTTATGATGGTTTGCACGGTTTCCGAGAAAAAGACGGTTTTAGCATGTTTTACAAAAAGGGTGATTTTGGAAGGATAAATGACCTCAATGATTTTAAGGGGATTTTGGGACATGATTTTGAGAATCAAGGTTTTGGTTTTGAAATCGAAAGTGACAATTGGATTTGGGGCAAAGGCTTGAAAAGTGGTATTCCGGATTTGGGTTCGGAATGACGATCCTGGATGCCGGAAGGGCATCGGACCAGTGATTTCGGATTCGGGTTTGGATGTGTATTGGTAAATGGTTTTCAAATGGTTTTGGGATTGGATTTGCTGGATCTGGATATTGGGTTTAAAGACCCGGATGTATGTGACGGGGGACCGGTCGGATTGGGTTTAAAGACCCGGATTGAGTTTAAAGACTCGGGAGTTTAAAGACTCGGATATATTGATTTCCCCCGTAGGCCTTGAGTTTAAAGACTCGGATATAATGAAGGCCTGGATTGAGTTTAAAGACTCGGATAGGTCTAGCAGGTTCGATCAGGAGATGAGGATTTGAGCTTTATGGTTTATGATATTTTATAGTGTTTCTGTTTCTTATGATATTTTATAGTGTTTTTGTTTTTATGATGTTTTTATGATGCTTATTTTATAACTGTGTTCCTAACTGTTGGTTATGCATGTGGTTTCAAAACGGAGGGCTAAAACCCCGGTTTTTATATGAAATGGTTTTTGAACTTTTTGTACTTTCTGGTCCACTCACACTTTCTGGTTTTAAATTGCCCTCCAGGTTGTGGAGCTAGTGCGGGGTTTTGACGTCGAGGCAGAGTCCGAGGCATAGAAGTGACGTGAGGGATCCCGGAATAGTTTAAAGTCTTCTGTGTGCGTGTCATTTATCAGATTTTATTTTTTTTCCTTGTGTTTCGTACTAAGCTCTATAAACTTTAACTTCGAGATATGTTGTTTAATTACTCCTGCGTCTGACTGGGTTTGAGTGAGTTTTCCTTGGGCGTTGTGTCGGGGAGTCAGATGGGAGCAGGATTTACCTCGGGGTTCGGGGTGAAACCGGGGTGGGTCCTGACAATTGGTATCAGAGCATAGGTTTGTCGGGTTTGTGGGGTTTGTTGGTTGTGTTTTAGTTATTTGACTCCTTCTATGCCTTTTTCAGTGTGCGGTTGACGATGCCTCCGAGACGTAGACCCTCTCCACAACCTGAAGAAGTAGCAAGAGAGACGGAGAGTACTACGATTGAGCGAGCCCAATGGCTCGGGGCGACTACGTTTAGCGGTGGGGCTGATCCTGAGGAAGCCCAGAGGTGGATTACCAGACTTGAGCGGATTTTTGCGGTGATGCATTGTCCGCCGGAGGAGCGAGTGTTGTTGGCTACATTTTTACTAGATGGCACGGCGTATGAGTGGTGGTATACCCTCGAGTTGTCTGGTTGGGATGCCCATAGTGTGACCTGGGAGACGTTTAGGGACCGGTTTCTGGAGCAGTATTATCCTCGTTCTTTCCGGGATGCCAAGGAAGCGGAGTTTCTGCAACTCCAGCAAGGGAATATGACAGTGGCTGAGTATGAACGGAAGTTCCAGATATTGTCTCGGTTTGCTCCTGCTTTTGTGGCCACTGAAGCTGAGAAGTGCCGTAGGTTTGAGTTGGGCCTGCGAGGCGAGATTCGAGCCATTGTAACGGCTGGCTCTTTTGCTACCCTTCGAGACTTGTCGGATGCTGCGATGAGGGTTGAGGCTAGTTTGCCGGTGCGACGCCGGGAACCATCTATTCCTGGAGCTTCGAGCCAGCGGACATCGAAAAGGGATAACTTCGGTGGAGCGTCATCGTCGGGCGATGATCGTTTTGGTAGGCCTGGCAGTTTCCAGAGTTCAGGATTTTGGGGTTACCGAGCACCGCCGACTCCGCAAGCGAGTGCGACATCTGTAGCGTCTACAGGGAGGCCGAGCAGTGGACCAGGTTGGAACGTGTGTTTCTACTGCAGGGAGCGAGGTCATTTCCGACGTGAGTGTCCACTGTTGCCACAGGAAGGTGGTGTAGGCAGAGGAGTAGCGGAGTCCGGACAGAGTACAGCGTCAGGGACAGCAAGCCCGAGAAGAGGTGGTGGCACTGCTACTAGTAGTTCGAGTGGACGTGGTAGAGCGTCGGGATCTCAGGCCCGGATGTTCTCGATGACCCAGCAGGAGGGTCAGTCGACACCAGATGCGGGGACAGGTACTTATCTTACTTTGGTTGTGCTGTCCTTAGGTTTGGTTGTTGGATCTCAGGGTAGAGTCTAGGAGTGTTCCTAGAGGACTTGGAGTATTACAGTAAGTTCCGTAGGAGGGTGACGGAAGGTACAGGAAAAGAGTGACTATAACTGATCGATATGAGGTTATTGAAGGAGAGAACCCACAAGCTAGAGTTTGCCTTTAGGACTTTGTAGATTTATTCCGATAATGGCCGAATTAGCAGCCGAGGGAGATGGGTGGTCGATTGCGTGGGTTGTAGTCGAGTTGGTTCGGGAAGGTAGGGTGGTTGTATACGAGGATGTACTCTATGACTTCTGTCGGGTACTCTGAAATAAGGTATTTTATAATACCTTTGTTTTCTATTCATAGAGTTTCCCTTGCGTACACCATATAGTTGTTCCAAAGAAAGAGTTGGCCGTGGTAGCAGTAGTTGGAGTTGGTGTGAAATACCCAAGGTGGAGATGATAGACATGAAACCCAGGAAAGGTTGTTGTTGACCTAGTGTTGATTACCGGGTAGGAGACCTTAGGTGTCGGGAACTAGCTGTGGAATTTCGGGGACGAAATTCTTTTTAGGGGGGTAGATTGTAACAACCCGTCCCGGAAGCCGGGATTAGTAGACTAATTAAGGTGTGATTAGTGAGGATAATCAGTGGTTAGGTGGTTCCGAAAGGTCCGGGAGCCTAGAATGACGATTTTGCCCCTGGTCCGGGCAAAAATGTTGACTTTTATTCGGGTGGTCAATTGGGTATTGGCCAGTGACCAGGATGTAGTTTAGGACGGCACGAATCCGTAGGCAGGTGGCACGCCCGATTCCGACATCCGAGGAGGAATTTGTGATGTTCGGAAGGTTGAGGGCATAACTGTAATTTGGGTAAATTAGGGGGAATAGTTGACTTTTTGTACGAATGGGTTTTGGTAGGTTGACCTAGTATGGTTCGATAGCTTGCGACGTCCTGAGTTCGATGACAGGCGGCACATCTTCATCGGACTTATGAGGGGAGAGTTACGGGTCTAGGAAGTTTTGACGAACCGTAGAAAATGAGTTAAAAAGGAGGGTATTTTAGTCTTTTTGGCTTCTGGGGATCTGTGCAGAGAGAGAAGGAATGGAGGGTAGTGATTGAACCAGGTGGGAGAAGGGTTGAGTGGATGGTGACACATGGCAGGGGGCTAGAGGATTCTGGGAGAATCCTGTGTAGTCACGGTCCTAATTAATTGGGTGCATCCGTGTTTGTTCGTGTGTTCATGTGTTCGAAGAACAGAAAACAGAGGGTGAGAAGAGTGAGAGCAATCGAGTGATTCTGTGCCAGGGGGAGTGAGGAGTGAATTAAGTGAGTGAGTGAGTTTAACTTGGAGATATGTTGTTTAATTACTCCTGCGTCTGACTAGGTTTGAGTGAGTTTTCCTTGGGCGTTGTGTCGGGGAGTCAGACGGGAGCAGGATTTACCTCGGGGTTCGGGGTGAAACCGGGGTGGGTCCTGACATCATATGACCCGCGACTTGACCTAATTCCATCTCACTGATTTTTCACTTTTTTTTTAATTTTGTTTCAACCAGTATGATCTAATACTTCCCTAGATTGGTTATGTAATCTCACGGCCTAACATCGACCTTCAACCTAGAGGATTCCTCAGTATCTAACTCCCATGTTTCTGGTCCAGGTCGAACCCAAGGCTTCCCAGCAGAATGTTGGAATACTAGTTAATAGCTACCAGGCCTCAACTTGAGGTTCACGACCACGAACCCGTTGAAACAATTTCAGAGGCACGATTTCTAGGCATTTCCAACCTTCAAACACCACCATGCCATCCTTCTATTCCTCAAAATCATCTCCCCTCACTCTCTCCTTAATTTTCAAGAACTTTCCTCTTCTTTTTCCTGCACCACCCTCTCGGTTTCTCATCAACCATGGCTTTGACCATGAACCCCCGAAAACAATAACTAGCACCACACCTATTTATAAGCTAAGTGGGAGGTTAGTAGGGAAGCCAAAATATCAGATAGTTCTAGAGAGGGACACATGACATTCTCCAATTAGCCATTGTGACAAAATGTCTAAAATGCCATTGGTGGCAAAATTACCAAAATACCCCTAAGAGTTCTTGACCCAAAACATCCTCAAACGATCTTCGATTTTGACATGCCGCCTGTATATGAACTCAAGATCCGAGAGCTTTATAACGGTCTTCTCGGAACCCCCGAATGATGTCCCAATTAAAAAGTCAACATTTTGACTTTCTTAGGGACAAAATCGTCAATTACGTAATTCTATCAAAATTTCATATTCTCGAAGGACTGGGTCGTTATAATGTTGATGTGTGTGGCATGTTTTGTTTGAACAATTCACCCTAAATATTTCCAAAAATACGGTCTAGGACGTTACAATCTACCCCCTTAAAGAAATTCGCCCCCGAAATTCACACATGTCCTTCTAACTATTGTGGAAACTACGCATGTAATCGTCCCTTGGGCTTTGACTTGGCCTCTCCCACGTCACAATCCCTCCACAGAACACACAAAGGAAACTAGTCATCTGACGCCAACCACAACTCAAGACCACTACCTAACGTTATCTCAACTTCAGTGGCAACACCTGACAAGTGAGTGACCAAAGTGTCACTAAAATGCAGGACTCAACTCCCAAATCTCACTCGAGACGTCGAAATTTGTCTACCCCACCTGCCACCCACGTAGGTGTAACTTATAACCAAATCTAACATCCCTGCTCCTACTGAGCAATAACCAAGTCCTTTGCCACCAGAAATGTCCCAACCATCGATAACACCCACGATAAACCTCTATGACCAGCTGGTAACCCATCAGCTTCATTGTCTCCGTCCGAATCCTCTACTATAAACCCGACTCACCCCAGAGTCCCTTATTGGTACCCTGATTTGCCTGAAAACCCAATCTATGATCTCGACTCCATTCGAGTCCTCATTCGACCTCCCCACTCGTCTAAAGTGCACCAAACTGCCCATCAGGACGTGACCATAACATTCAACCCTCACAAAGAGTCACCCCGACCATATCGAATACTTTCTCTAGCCGAGAAATCAAATGATACGTCTTACTAGGGTTCCCCTTGCCAACCACTCGTGGCCTCGAACCTCTAAGCTCGTATAATAACTGAACCCTTAAGAGTCCCTCTCCCATAGAGCACAGTATTCGAGTCTCGGTCCAAGTCTTCCACGACAAAATTAACCTCCAATCCAATTCGACTCCACATACACACTAACTAACTATCTCGTCCCCACCCGCAGGTTGCCGAATGGCTTACTTCGCGGAGACATTCGTCCCAACCATACCAAAATCCTCGGAAGTTAAACTAGTGCTCTGATACCAAACTGATAGGGCCTGGCCAGGAAATTCCTAAATATACGTATCTGGTCCTACTCTCGTTTGACATAAAAGACTAGAATTCCCAAAATACACTTAGACACGTGTCAAACCAGAGATACACACTCAAACAATAGCAACTACTGGTCAATCAGAGTGACTAAAATAAGGGTACAAATCCTATACCGTAGTTCCCAGCGAGTGTGCAGCCATGAGTAATGCCTCCACTGCGAAAGTCACCACGATACCTGACCCCCAACTTGGAGAGGTTTGCAAAACCACAAAAAAAATCGTGAGTGGACCAAAAATTAATAATCTTTTGAAACACATTTATTAAGAAAATAATAATCACCCTCCGGTTCAAAACACATGCATGCATATAAGAAAACGATCGAAATCACAAAGTAATACAAAAAACCATGCTTGGGCCCACATTTTCCTAATGCAACCCCCGAGAAAATACTTGGGAAATAACTTGGACACCACAACCAATAACCAAGATGCACTATCCTTCATACTTGACCATGCCAACCAACCCCGTACTACATGCATAGAGCCCTCAAGATCAGGCGGAGACACACTCCAGACGATAGTCCAAGAAAGTATAATATCCCCCTAGGATCTAGCGGAGACACACTCCAGATGCCAGTCTGGGAAAAGGTAATCACCATAGGTATCCGTCTCAAGATCTGCGGAGCCTTGCTTTGAACGTCTGAGACTTGGTCAAACTTCAAGGATGGTCAACCTTAGTAATAGTCATAGCCATAAAACCCAAAAAGTATCTTTCAAAATGTATACCATGGGCTCTGGATCCATGTCAAAACCATAAACTCGGCCCAAGGCCAAAATACCATATACACAACATTTGTGTAAAACCGATGTCCAAACCACATCAAGTAAACATCCAAAACCATAAATTCGCATATCCATTATAACATAACTAGAATACGTACTCAAAATATGTAAAACAATTCCATATGCATGCACAACAGTTTAGAAAGCAAAGGTCCACTCATAGACTGTCCAATCGAACTCCGTCCCAAACTACACGCTCCACACGGTCCCTAGAGCAACAGTTTCTGTCACAAACGATACATGAAGGTCACTAACACTGCCAATAGTTTGACCCTAAAACCCATTGCTCTCGGATTAGTATACGCATTCCAAACACGCAACTCGAGGTGAAAATGCCCAAAACTACCCTCAAATGACCTCCGATCGGCCTGAAACTACCACCATTAGATTCAAGACGGCAAAATTTCTTGAATAAGACTAGTTTCACCTTGAAATTCGAGCCCACACACCCTTACGTGCTGATCAAAGTTTGGTGGCCAACTCCCATGCACCACCCTATACTTGTGACGTCATCTCTTGATGTCAGCCCTAACTGATGTGGTACTGCCACATGTCTTGAGAACTTGACACCACCCTTCCATGTGGCACCCCCTAACATGTGCCATGTGGCACCACCTAACACTTGCCCCGTGACACCTCTGGTAATCTGACATTCTGCCACATGGCACCAACCAATCCCTACCACGTGGCCTGCCAACGTTGACGTGGAAAACACGTGGTTACCAATTGGTATCCACGTGGTCGCCATGTCAGCCTACCACGTCAATAAACCTGTTAGTCCCACTTCCACATTGTTGCCACTTCAGTACCATGTGGCTGCCATTTTAGCACCACATGCTTGCCACGTGGAGTCATCCTTGACGTCTCCGAGGTCTGACCCGTGGGTTTACAATTGGGTCGTTCAACCCGAATTTAAAAATCGCCTCAAACCATGCCTATTTACGCCCAAACTTCAATCTAAAGCCACCCATCGACTTGAAAAGTCCCCTAGAATATGAATACGACCTCAAAAATAAGAAACGCACCACAAATCATTTGATCCAAGCACGATGCTTCTCGGCCAAAGTTCAACCGCAGTCTCTTGGTCCAACTTGCGTCCAAATCCTTCCATTTTGGTCCTGCTCACTCACATGAGCTCAAAAAAGACAATGCTAGCCTAAGTTTGGAGTTCTAATAGCCAAAACTGAAAAAACAAGTGCCATCAACTCACGGGCTTACTTGGGTTCCAACATCCCCATGCCTTGCTTCCTCATCCTCATCCTGAGTCTCTCATTCTCACTCTCACTGCATCCCTCAATGCAAACTCAAGGTAAGGAATTGTGATGTGTGTGTTGTGTTTTGTTTGAAGATCAAAATTAGGAAGAAATGGATAAGGATCAACATCCAATTGTCTTGGGATGGTGACATGTAAGGACCCGGACCTTCAACGACGGTAAAATCAGAAAATTCGGATTGAATTGATCATTTTACCCATAAAGTCAAAGATTGACTTTTTTGGTCAAAGTCAAAAGTTGACTTTTTGACCAGGACGATTTTTGGCAAATCCAAAAATATCGTTAGAAATGTCTCGATCTCTTGAGTTCGTTGACAAGCGGCATGCCAGAAAGAAGGTTCGGCTAAGTTCGTTCTTAGTCTCAGTTTCCTAGGGGCGTTTTAGTAATTTTGTGTGAAAGGGCATTTTGGTAATTTTCTTTTGAGATTTTTCTTGTGACCAATTAAGTGGGGACAAGTGTCTTTTATCTCATTAAAAGATGTGCATCGACTTAGCTTAGCTGTGGGTTATTTGTATAATTGTTGTGTTAAGTGTGTGGAGGTTTAGTGTGTGATGCTTGGCCGAGAAACAAAGGGAGAGTAAAATAGAGTGGAAGTAAGCAGAGAGGAAGACATAGAGAGAAGAAAAGAGAGAAATAAGAAAAGGGAAGTTGAACTTAGACCGAGAGGGAGAAAGGGAGAACCCAAAAAGCTTGTTTTTCGGGTTAAGGTTAGATGGCCCAGTGTTCGAGCTACAAGCTTGGATTCAAGCTCGTTTTCAAATTCCTTGAGATCCTACGACCTTGTTAAGCTCCTTAGTTGATGGTTTGAACACTGGAAGTGCTTAGAACTGAAGAGCAAAGTTATGGCCGAAAGGTGAGTATTGTTTCCTTCTTGATCAATTATTTTTCTTGATTTTTGGGACCATAGATCTCTTGTTGGGCTAGTTTAAAATAGATTGGACGAAATTGGATGGAAAAAAGCTTAAAAAATGAGTGTTTTGGGATCGGGTCGAGTCGTCAGGTCGGGCGACCCGAAAAATTAGACATGTAGGTAGTTGGAGGTAAGGGATGCTGAACAGTACCCTCCCTCCCGTGAGGGGCCCAAATGCATAGGCTTTACTTAGCACGTGAGGCCGTGTGGAACATGCTCTCGATTTTTGTGCAACATGAAATTTCCCGACCTATCCCAATCCCCTCGGGATTAACACGGAATGTGTCATGATCCCGTCTGACACGAAGTGTCAGACAAGGGATAATTTAAAATTTTCAGCCCGTTCGGCTTCTAGAGCGTGCTAGGATCTGGTGGAGGAGTGTGATGTCTTGGTCTCTGCTACAGTCCGCATCCGTGATCAACCTGAAGGGCATTAAAAACAACGAAAATTGTGAGTGGACGAAAATTAATAAGTTCATAAAAACACATTTCATAAAAACTTTTATGCCTTTCACTAAAAAGCATGCATGCATACGAAAACCATTTATTCAAATAACCAATATTAGGGTCTCAGCCCTAAGTTTCATAAGTCCAAAACATACGGGCTCCTGCCCAAAACCATCTACACAAGTCCATAATTCATTTCAACCATATGTGGGAACTCATCCCAAAACCATAAATTCGAGTATGTGGGTCATTGCCCAAATCCGTTTACTATTCACAAAACATCATTTCACAAATCCAAGAAATCATGTTTACCATATATCATATAACCAATCCTGTCACGGTTTCTAAAGCTACGCGTGTGCTACCCGAGGTATCAAATCCTAAGTCTCCCCAAGGTCCACCCAGGTCAATGTCTACAGATCATTGACCCTTCCTGGGGGGTTATAATCCATAAGCCTTCCTGAGAGTAAGGTACCCAAAGGGGGCGACTCCACTCAGTTAGTGCTTCGTGACTACTCCGGGGTCCACCCATGCCAACGACCCTCCATGGAGGAGACAATCCATAAATAAAGGATGGTATATGAAAAACCATTTCAAAATCATTCTAAAAACCTTTCAAAGGATCCATACCCAGTCCCCATAAACCGTCATGAACCCAAAAATCTATTTATGGGTCGTCGACCCGAAATCACAATCGTAAACCATAACTGGGCCCCAAGCCCGAATTCGTAAACCAACTGGGCCTCACGCCTGATTATATAAACCAATTGGGCCTCAAGCCCGATTTTGTAAACCAACTGGGCCTTCGGTCTGATTCGTAAACCAACTAGGCCTCGAGCCTGATTTCGTAAACCAACTCGGTCTCCGGCCCGATTCGTAAACCAACTGGGCCTCCAGCCCGATTATGTAAACCAACTGGGCCTCCAGCCCGATGCCTTATTAAATCAAATGGACTCCAAGTCCGAAAGTCCGTAAATCAAATGGGTCTCATGCTCGATTCCATATTTTCAAATCTGAAATCAACTTCACGAACTAATAGAGCCTCTGCCCGATAACATAACTAAATGGGTTTCACGTCCGGGGGTTTCCAAAAAAAAAAAGAGTCTCGTGCCCGAGTTTACCTTTTCAAATTCAAAATCATTTCATTAAACCATTTCTGAAACCATAAACACGTATAATCAGTGCAAAACCACAAACCTCGATATACGTACAAATATGTAAATCACCTCGAAATACGTGTAATCATGTAAATCACTAATCCACAATCATCATGATAGAAATCATATCTAGAAAACATATAAAATATTTATGCATGCATCATAGTTTAGAAATCAAGGTCCACTCATAGACCGTCCTACGTTGCAGCCTCGATTTGCGTGCCGAAAGCCTCCCCGGGCTAATCAACGTCACCAGGACTCCTAAACCTGTCTAAATCATACTAGAGGGTTACTAACTACCTTATTAACCTCTCATTGAAGTCCCGTAATTTTCCCGAATTTTTAACTATTTTTAAACTTGATCCTAAACCTTCGGACACCCTGAACTATATCGAGACGATGTTCGATCGATACGAAACCAGTCCCAAAATGTTCGTTACATCGAATAGATTATTTTACATGTTAAATTCATCCCCAAAAGACCCCTCATGTGCCTTCACCCATCGTCCAAAGGGGCTGCGCGTGAAGCCCACACGCCAAATAGTGTCATCCGTGTCTTCTCGATGAACCTGGTCTAGACCGGTTCAGACCGGCCCGGTCCAACCGAACCGGAATTCACGGTTCAACTCCATTCCTCACTCGTTTTCGACCCATTCTCCTCCATTTTAATCCCTACACCTTCGTCTAACCCTTCCCTATCCATCTATGCTTTCAAACTCACAAAACAGGCTAAAACCATACCTCCTTGATCGAAAATGGCGACGGTCTTAGCAACTGAGTTCTACCACCGATTCCGGCCGTCTCCATCCTAGAAACCTCATCCATAGCACTCGTTTTTTACCCTAGAATCAAACCTAAAACATTAAATCGGTCCACACATGACATAAAGTGAATTTTCGAAAATGGGCAAAAATGGCTTATCAGGTTTTCGGGTTTTAGTCACCTCCGTCTTGTCCCCGCCGTGCTCCGCCTCACCGTCACGTCGTCCTGGTCACTCTCAGTCTCTCACAAGTCTTTCACACGAACGAATGGATGTAAATATGGTGGTGGGGTGGTGTGTTTGTGTCGTGTGTTTTGAGGGTGAAATGTAAATGGTGATCAGGTTTTGGAAAAGGAAATATGAAGATGCAGATGATGGCTGATGATGATATGAACGGTGAAGATGGGATGGAGAGATAGAGATGAAGATAATGAATGGTGGAGATGAGAGATGAGTGAAATTATAATTTAATTAAGGTAATAATATTTTAATGCGTAGATCCACTTTTTAGGGGTAATGACCAATGGGGTGAGTGACTTGTCACTCATCCAAGGGTCTCACATTATTAAGTCAACCAATCAGATTTTAATTATTATTTTATTCGAATCCCGAGACGTAAATCCTCGATTTCACTTCCGTGACCATAACTTTTCCGTCCGACGTCCGATTTCGACGTGTTGCTTGTCTACGGACTCGTGACGTCCCAATCTATGTCACGGTCATCAGTCCTCGTACATTTGACTCCCCGAGTCAAAAGTCAACATTTTACCTAGGACTAGGGGCAAAATGGTCAATTGTGTCGTCCGTCCGATTTCGCACAACTAATCACCAATTAATCTCACTAATCCTTCATTAGTCACTAATCTAATCCCAAATTTCGGGACGTGTCGTTACATGAAAGTTTAAGTATTCGATGTAACAAACATTTTGACACAGGTTTCGAGTCGATCAGACACCGTTTCAAGGTAGTTTTGAGTGTCTGAAGGTTTATGGTTCATTTTAATACGTTTAAAAAATCCCAGAAAATTATGAGATTAAATTAGGATTTATTTGAGATGATTTTTTACCCTTAGATGTGACTTTTGGCAGAAAATGACTATCCCAAATTTTACGGGAATACGTGCAAAGTGGAATTCGGCGTTACGAACGGTGTGTGAGTGGTATTTCTTTCTCCAAACTATTATGCATGCATATTTACATGATTTAAATGTGTTTCCATGAGCTTTGGTGGTATTGGAATTTTATCGGATTTTCAGTGATTTTATGAATATTTTATTAAGCGTTTTCTGAGGATTTCCGTAATCGGTTTTGGTTTCTAATTCGAATGTGATTTTGAATTGAATGAGAATAATGACATGAGATAACGTGATTTGGGATATTTGTGAATTTCATATGATTTTTGGACGGTTTTACGGTGTTATGACTAAGTTGTTGTTTTGAGCTTAGGCTTGGGTTTTTGGAACAAGGTTTGAATATGAAATTGATATGTGTGATAGATGTGTGGTTCCTTGGTAATGGTGAACATGAGGTAAGATGATGATGGTTTGATATGAGATTTGATATAAGTATGTCTTATTGACATTGAGGATATAAACTGTTGTGATGATTGTGATTTGGATTTGGATCGAATATATTTGTTATGATGATGTGTGATGATTATGTGGATTGGATGTGAGTCTCAAATGTCGAGCTTGGGGCTCCGAACCTTGAGATGAGTATGGTATGTGGTTATGTCCTGATATTGTGTTAAGTAGTCTCAAATGTTGAGCAGAGCTCTGTATCTTGGGACTAGTGTATGATGACGACTCGGACGTCGAGCAAGGTTTTATATCCCGAGCGTGTATATGATGGCCTACCGGTAGTGCCTTGTGATGTGGTGATTGATGTTGTGCATATGTATTGATGATGCGTTGGCTATATGTGTAAGTTTTGTGCTGCTGTTGGCTATTGATTGATTATGTGAATTGATGTGATGGCTTGTGAGACTGTTGTGATGACTCGGACGTCGAGCTGGGCTCTGAATCCTGAGTGAGTTTGTGGAGTACCTGCTAGTGGGACAGTGGTTTCTTATGTGACATTGTGATGTTGGTGCGTTGATTGTTTGTGGTTGATGTGCTATATTATATTATAGTAGGTATGGTTATATCGAGGTTTTAGTTGGTTTAATGACTTTTGATTTGAGAATTCTTTCCACTTATTTTGAGATGATAAATTGGATTTTTTTAATCGAAAAGTACGGTTTTGAAAAGGATTTTCTTGTATGCATGCATGGTTTTGGAAAACATAGGGTAAATATCGGTTGTTTCGAACTATATTTTAAACTATTTCTTTTTGTCCACTCACATGTTTTCTTGGTTTTGTAACCCTTCATGGCTTCTGCACGGAGATCAAGGCTTAGAAGGCATAAGCATGAACTAGCAAAATTTGTGTTATCCCTTGTCTGACAGGGTTTTTATCAGACGAGAGTAGGGCTGGATAGTACTTTTGTTGTGTCGTCGGGTGGGGTTCTGTCATGACACTTGTCACCCATCCACCCCTCCCCATAAAATGTCAGGACCCGTCCCAATCCCCCTGGGATTAACGCGGGACGACCCTGATCCTGTTTGACATGGAGTGTCAGACAAGGGAAAATTCTGTCATTAGCCCGCTCGGGCCTTCAGAGTATGCCAGGATCCGGAGGAGGTATGTGATATCTCGGTCTCTGCTACAGTCCACATTCGCGATCAACCTGAAAGGCAGTCAAAATATTTAAAAGCTGTGAGTGGACAAAACAATAATTTATAAAAACATTTTCATAAAGACATTTGGACCCTTTAGTAAAAAGCCTGCATGCATTCGAAAACCATTTAACCAAAAGAACCATACGTGGGAACTAAGCCCAAAACCATAAAGAAACCAACCATACGGGCCACTGCCCAAATCTCTATGGGACTCAGCCCAAAACCTGTACACATCACATATCATATATCATATGCATATAAATCACATAACCCATCCTGTCACGGTATCTAAAGCTACGCGTGTGCTACCCGGGGTCTCAAACCCAAGTCTCTCAGGGTCCACCCAGGTCAATGTCCATAGATCAATGACCCTCCCTGAGGTTATAATCCAAGCCCTCCTGAGAGTAAGGTACCCAACGAGAGCGACTCCACTTAGTTTGTACTCCGTGACTACTCCGGGGTCCATCCAGGCCAACGACCCTTCCCGGAGGAGACATTCCAAATAAGGAAGGTATATGAATATATATATATATAACGTAAACATTCATGCTCGGTCCCCATAAACCGTAATGAATCATAAAAACCTTTCAAGGGTTCATGACGGTCCCTATAAACCGTCATGAACCTGGAAATCCATTTAGGGTCCCCGACCTGAAAACATAAACGTAAAGTAACTGGGCATCGTGCCCGATATTTTAGGGCCAGTCACGACTCCGATCGTAGTGATGCGTGCAACCATCCGTCCAAGACCGCTCTCAATCCCGGTATGTCGCCATGAACGTATCAACTGATGCGACCACCTCTAGATCATGATGCACTCATCACCGATCGATATCCTGAACCATCAGCACTCTGAAGACAAGCCTCAATCGGCTGCCCGACCACAGATCGTGCATCGTGACCTCTCCGGAAGGAACATATCCCAGTCTGGAGGTGAGCGTCGTATCGTCCATCGCTATGCACAAAGCACTCGCCGCAACCACGATTCAGACCCGTAGGTCACCAATAGGGCTATATGCCCGAGATAAAACCAATTGGGTCTCATTCCCGAGTTTATCCTTGTTAAGATCCAAAACCATTTCATTTAAATCAACGAAGAAGCACAAACCTGTATAGGCACAGTATAAGGTTGAAACCTCGAAATACGTGCCAATACGTAACCACACACAAATGCACTCATGGAATCACCAAAAAAGTATTAAAACATATAATAAATATTTATGCATGCACCAATTTAGAAAACAAGGTCCACTCACAGACCGTCCGAGCAGCCGCCTCGATATGCGTGCCATACGGCTCTCCCGGGTCAATCGTCGTCACCGGAACTCCCAAACCTGTCCAAATCACTTTAGAGGGTTACTAACTACCTTATTAACCTATCACTAAAGCCCCGTAATTTTCTCAAATTTTTAACTATTTTTAATCCCGATCCTAAACCTTCGGACACCCAAAACCTATCGAAACGATGTCTAATCGACAAGAAACCAGTCCCAAAATATTCGTTACATAGAATAGATGATTTCACATGTTGGAACTCTCCCAAAAATACTGTTCACGCACCCTCACACACCCCAAGAAGGTTCTGCGCATGGGCCTCACGCGCCAGGACACTGTTCCTGCGTCTTCAACCTCTAGCTGGTTCGAATCGGCCGGTTCTGTGCATTCCTGTTCAACTGGACCGGCGTGACCGGTTCAGGTCCATATCCTCCCATTTTTTTGTCCTTTTTCTTCCTTATTTCCACCAATCTTCCTAAATCTATCCTATGAATCTAAATATATAAACAAAACACCCTAAAACCTACAAAAATCCGTCCGTTCTAACCCCCCATTTCGGTCCAATATTTCGATTTCCTCCCTAGGGCCTCCTTGGCCATGAAACACCACCAAAACCACCTAATTACTCCCCTAGAAACCTAAATAACCCATTCAAATCAACCAAAACGGTCCATAATATTGCAAATAAAAAATAAATGGAAAAATGGCCAAACTGATACCTTTGTCGGTTTTCCTCCTCCACATCGCCGTCCATGGCAGTTCAGGCCTCCTTGCAGCCTCCCTCAGTCCTCAGCCACTCTCTGCCTCATCCTCAGATTGAACCAAGTGAAGGGGGAAGAGATTGGGGTGTGGGTTGTACCGAGATGGGAAATGGTGAGATCGGATTTTTGGGTTTGGTTGGATTGGCTTGCACGACAAAGGGAGCGGATGCATGTATGGGAAGAAATGAGCAATGGATAGTGTGACACTTGTCACTCATCCATTGGGCCAATTTAAAATATCTGGGGCCCACTTAATGCCAAAAGGCATCCGTTTCGTAATTCGTGCAATAGTGCCCCGAAACTTTCGTGAACAGTAACTTTGTTGTCGAACGTCCGAATTTGACGTGCCGCCTGTCTACGGATTCGTATCGTCCCGATCTACGTTACGGTTATCGGCCCTCGGCCATCGGACCTCTCAGGTCAAAAGTCAACTATTTGCCTCCTTTTAACCAAATTACCGAAATGCCCCCGAACTTCCGAAAATCATAACTTCTTCCTTGAATGTCGGAATCGGGCGTGTCACCTGTCTATGAACTCGTGACGTCCCGAATTACGTTACAGTCATCGGCCAAAGTCCATTTGAGCGCCTGAACGAAAAGTCAACGTTTTACCCACGACTAGGGGTAAAACAGTCATTTTACATCGTCCGTCCTATTTCGCCCAACTAATCACGGATTAACCTCACTAATCATGATTAGTCACTAATTTAATCGCTGAATTTGGGATGGGTCATTACATAAAAGATATTTGTAACCCCACAACCAACCAAAACAACCCCATAAGCTAACCCGTCACGTAAAATGTGCATACCTAGTAAAACGTGTCTAACCCGTAGAATCGTCGTTCGAACTCCAAATTCGACGTGTTTCCTGTCTACATAACCAAAATTTAGAGACCTACGTAACATTCCTAGGTAGACGTGCAACCAAGGTTCCTTGTAAAAAGTTATAATTTGGTCAATAATCCACCGCCTAGGGTCAAAATCGTCAATTCACCCTAAATATTTCTAAAAATACGATCGAAGTCGTTAAAGTTAGGGTTAGAAGAAGAAGTGGTAGAGAAGGAGGTGTTTGTGGTTGTGAATGTGTGTGTAAACTATGGTGGTGACGCCAGTGGCAATGCTAATAGAGGTAGTGGAGGTAATGGAAGATGAGGTCAAGGTTTGAGTGGAAGCTGTGGAGGTAAGGGTTACATAAATATTGGTAGTGGTGGAGGTGGTATTGATGATTGCGATAGTGATCGTGACGGTGGTGGTTGCATCGTTGTAGTGGTGGCAGTGGATAAGGTTGAGGTTGAGGGAAGATGTGGTGGTAGAAGATGTGGAGGTAATACGGTAGAGCATCTTAGGCAGTAGATGGTGGTTTGTTCCTTTAAGAAAAAACTTACATGAAAAATATATGTGGTGAATAAAAGGTAACTTTTTTAGAAATTATCTTGGGTATTGTAAGAAATAAAAATTATCATCAACATTTTGTGTAAGTAGTTCAAAGGGAACATAAAAATTGTTGTAAATACAAGATTTTTCATTTATACCGAACACTTTTATATTATTTTACTTCCAAATGAAACAGTTTTTTTTTAAAAAAAAATAAGTAATATAAAATGGGCCACACTACTAAAACTATTAATATTTCTCTTTATACAAAGGTCTTTGGTTTTTTTTTTTAATAAAGAGGTCTTTAGGTTTGATTTTCATAAAATGTGATATCAATATTCAATATTTATAATATAATTTTATTTCCTTTGTATCAATAAATAAAAACCGAATTATAACTAAATAGCGAATTAGCTATTTATGAGAATTAAATATGAGATTTTTTTATTATACAAAGAAAAAAAACCAACAGCAGTAATATCCAAACTCAATTAATATAGTGAATCATCAAATCATTGACCCTTCTTCCTGTCCATAATCCATAAATAACTAATTAATTCCACAATTCAAATCAAGAAAGAGAATAGAGCAAGCCGAAGCGTTCCACACGAAAATACTCCCCGAGGTTTTGAGTCTTGAAATCAACGGTTGGCAATGGACGTGTCAGCACAAGACAACGGTAACCGTTGATCAGAGCACAAACTTGCCACCACGAAAGCAAATTCACCGCTTCCATTTCGCTTACTCACCTTTCCTCTTCTCGCTCTCTCTCACACCCAAAACTTCACAGGCTCCCTCCGTCCTCCTCTGTGTCCGTCTGTGCAACGATGAGCAAGGGACCTGGACTTTTCTCCGACATCGGAAAAAAAACCAAAGGTAAAGAATCGATGTTGAGGCTGAACACTCCTCTTCTCTTAGATGATTTGTTATTTGTACTATTTTGCGCTGATTCGATCACGTATTTTGTACCTAAAACGCCTCCGTTTTGGCTGTTGTTGCAGATCTTCTGACCAGGGACTATAGCTCTGATCAGAAATTCACCGTCTCCACCTACAGCGATGCCGGCGTGGTATGCACTCTGAGCTCTAATTTGACATTTATATTTGGTGTCGCTGCCTCAGAAAGTGTGCGTATGTAATTGAAAATTAGGACATATAGGTTTGGATCGTCAATTAGGATTTGGATCGGTGCCTTTCTGCTATTCGCTGTTTGTTTAGATTATAGTCCCAATCCCATGGTATTTTTGTAATCCGTTTGGAAATGGAGACTTGAGTATTTGATAATCTGGTTTTTTTTCTATTTTTTAGCTGTCTACTGTGACTTTCCAAGGAACTTGGAATATTATTTTTTGCTTTATCTTCTTTCACTAGTTAAATTGTTGCTTCTTGTGCGTATATAAAAGCTTTTTTGTGGTTGGAGTTCTAAATGCTGGGTTGAATTATGTCTTTTCCGCTGCTGAACATTTACGTATGTTCTTATCTCCAATTTTCCTGAAAAATGGGAGTGGACGACAAATGGAGTCTCCAAAATGTCAAGGTTTTTGTTCTTGAAGTACTTATCTCTTGGGCTTAGTACCTACTAGTATGACAATTTCATCTGTTGTATTTACCTCATGCCTCAATTTTCTTCTCGTCCGTCATTGAATTTGCTGTGTGTTACACAGTCTGGTTTGAAGTTGTTAATCTTTTTTTTTGTCACTCTGTGCATCATTTTCGTTCTCACATGTTATTACAGTTTTAAACTTTTATATGCACGTTATCTTAATGGCATATAGGAAGAGTGTCGGTAATACAATCAATCCATAATTGTAAGTTATTCAAAGAGGCAAACTAAGAAATATCTGTCAAAATCATCTAAATGTCATCTCTTATGGTTCTTGCATTCTAAGCTGGAGGGAGCACCTTAGCTTTTAGGTTGTTTTCTGTGCATCATTTTCAATTCATTATGGTTATAGTTAGTATTGGAAATTTTATGTTTATAGCTCGGTATTTTCACTCACAGCTATGCGTAAGATTTCATCTTGATTTAATCTCAAGTAATCTCAGCTTCAAAAGTTGAGCTTAGCATGTTTTGTAGAACTGAAGCAGTTGGCTCTATAGTATTTTTGTTTGATTAATAGTTGAAGTACAACTACTTTAGGATCTAGTAAGCCTTGAGAATTCTTATACTGTGCGCAGTAATGATATCTTGGTAATACCTTCTTTACTTTATTACTTGGTCACGAAGTGGACGCATCATCTCTTATATTTCTCTTGTACAGTTGTGTTCATCATTTGTAATTATTAATAATACAGTTGTTATTCGAACTGATGCTTATATCTCAGATTTTTTCATTGGTAATGCCATTTTTCAGATTATATTGGTGTTGGATCTTTTGTGCATTTTCGTCAAAGTTGTAGTGAGTTAATTCCCTATGGTTTGAGCATTAACTTTATTGTTGTTTCTTATTAATTTTTTTGTGTTTTTGCTCCTTTAGGCTCTCACATCAACAGCAGTGAAGAAAGGAGGACTTTCCACAGGGGACATCTTGGCACAATACATGTACAGGAACACAATGGTTGATGTCAAAGTCGACACAGAATCAAATGTAGGTTGCATTGTCTGTTGAATGTAATACCAAGAAATCTCGTTCTCTTAAGCATGTCCACTTTTCTATCTGATTGGCAGATCTCGACAACCTTCACAATCAATGAGATTGTCCCATCCACAAAGGCTATTGCTTCATTCAAAGTGCCTGATTTCAACTCTGGAAAGGTACATAAAATCTTGGATTTGTTTGTTAGGAGATATTGATATTCATAGGAGTAACTGTGCTTAATGTAATTTTTTCAATTTACTATGTAGTTGGAGGTTCAGTACTTTCATGACCATGCAACCTTCACTACAGCCCTTGCCTTGAATCACTCCCCAGCCATTGATTTTTCAGCTACCATTGGTACTCCAACCATATCATTCGGCGCAGAAGGGGGTTATGACACTACTTCTGGGAACTTTACAAAGTACACTGCTGGAATCAGCGTGACAAAACCGGATCAGTCTGCTTCAATAATTTTGTATGCCTTTGTCCCATAACCGTTATCAAGGCTGGTAGTTTAAGCTTTGTTTTTATAAGTTTGTCTGAAGTATTCTGATATTGTCTCAGGGGTGACAAGGGAGACAGTATAAGAGCATCTTACGTGCATTATCTGGATCTGTTGAAGAGGAGCGCTGCTGTTGGAGAGATCACTAGAAAATTTTCCACAAACGAGAACACCTTTACAGTGGGAGGGCAATATGCTGTTGATCTTCTTACTGTAGTGAAAGCTAAGCTCAACAATCACGGCAAGCTGGGAGCCCTCCTGCAGCATGAAGTTGTACCGAAGTCGTGGCTGACAATATCTGGGGAGATTGATACCAAGGCCTTGGACAAAAATCCCAGGTTTGGAGTGGCCATTGTTCTCAAGCCTTGAGTTCTGGTATTGTTGCTCTTTGTTGGTCTGCTATTACTGGTTCAATTTTTTGGCTGGCTCTTGAGAGGAGCACTCAATAATTAGTTCCATAGATACGTGTTTTTCCTAGTTCTTGATGGCTGGGTGGATTGTTTGATTGCCGGGCTTGCCCGTGGTCTTCATTTCTTTCCCTCTATATTCTTTTGGTTTATAACTGTAGGTTGCTACGGCGTTGCATATTCTAGTCTCCCCTTATGCGGAGAAGCTTAGACTGATTGGTAGAGAATTTGTTTTCTATATGTTGTGCCAAGTGATATGCTATTTGTCTGCTTGAATGAAAATGGGGCCTTGGAGAGCAACTCCGAAGTCTCCAATGGAGTTTATAAATGCGGCATTGATGCTGCCCCAAACTAGTTGTGATCAGTTTCCATTTAGTTTCACTTGAAGCCTTTCTTATCCTCAACTCAGTTCCATTGGATATTTCATGTGGTTGAAATGCAGATAATGACAATCAAATTGGCATTAGGCATATTTCATGTGAAATCTCACCACTTCTTAGCCTTAACTCACCATGCAAGTATGCATGCTATTTGGTTCTGTAAATTCTCGCCATTTCTACTGATGCCCTTACCATTTGTTTGTTTGCCTCCAACCATTTCTCTGAAATTTTCTAATTGCAATTGTAAATGGAAAAAAGTTGCTAACAACCATGAAGGAAACTAACTCAGCCACCACGTCGCACAAGGGTCCATGGCCATCCTTCTGCAACTTTAAAGATTCATTATTATGCAACGGTGAATATAGGATTTAGTCAAAATTCAGAATTTTGAAATTCCCTTGTACCTTTATTTAGTAGGTTTTATGTAGAATGAGCTTTGTGGTAGATGAGGAATTACAAAAATTAATAAGTGAAAAAGTTCTCGAACAAAATATATTTTAGTTACAATTGATATTGAAGCTCAAAATTTAAACCTGTCTTTTTACCTTAATTTCAAGTTTTGATTTTAGAAATATAAGGCTCACATGATCCTTTTTTTTTTCTTCAAAGAAGAGCTTCATTAGAGGAGGCGAATATAAATGTTCACATTTTTAGCTAGAATATTAAATAATCAAGGAGCTCAAGGTCTTATCAACGCAAATAACGTTTAGAACGTTTACTGAAAACAATTTCGTGAGCTGTAGTATTATGCTTTCGAGAGGTATACTGAAACTGAACCGCCTCAAAAAGAAGTTGCATAGTTAGGATATCATGCATTACACTTTCAATGTTAGTCTCCACTCCACACCCACAATCTCTAATGTTTGATCTTGCAGATTGATAAATGAGTTATGATTTTTAACCTTCTTTAGTTTGATTTTATCATAGTAAGGTTAATATGAACCACAACAAATTAAATTAAATTTGGATTTTGAAGCTCATTTCTTATTTTTTTCCCCAAAATTTTGAGTTTAGATATTGGAATTTGAGTTTGATATAAACTCTAACTTTTGATACTGTAAAATGAATAATTTTTTTTTTTACAATATTAGTTTGGTTTTTCAATAGTAAGATTGATCACTCTTACAATATGAAATTAGAGTTTAGAAGTTCAATTTTTTTTTTCAAAATTTTGTATTTGGATTTTGGACTTATAATGTTCAAATAAACTCTAACGCTTGGTATCACGGATTGGATAAATAATTTTGAAAATTTTCCATTTTGTGTTTTGTTTTTCTATGGTGAGATAGTATAAGCACGTATAATATGCGATTAGCGTTTTGAAGTTCAATTTTTTTTCCTTCAAAATTTCGAGGTTTAATTTTGAAATTATAAAATTCATATGTACTCTAGCGTTTAATATTATAGGTTGGAATTTTAAGATTACTCTGTTTTGAGTTTGGCTTTTTTTTATGGCTAGGTTGATGTGAACTCACACAATATGAGATTGAAATTTCAAAGGTCATTTTTTTTTAAAAGAATCTCAAGGTGCACCAAGAACATGCATGAGAATCTCACAATGCACTAAAAATCGTAGTTTGCAGCACTATGCACTAGAAACTGGTGCAATATGCACTAAAAATTGGTGCAACGTTTCACCAATTCAATAATAGTCACTAACACCGTTAAAATACTTATGTGACATGGGTATTTTTGTCATTTTGCTGCAACTTAGTAAAAACTAATCTAACTCTCTTCTTATGGGCTCTTCTTCTTCTGGACTCTCCTCCTGAAGGACATCAACACAGCTCACCTAAAAGAACAATAATGCATCATAGCAACCTCAACGTGACCTTCAGGCGGTTATATGTCGAGTCGTACGACCATCCAAATCGATGTTGTTGACATCGATACCTTGATTGAGGAGGTCCTCAAACTCGTGAACGTTGACGCGGTAGGCAAGAAGATGAGGTGCAAGGTGGAGTTAGGATTCTCAGGGATGGAGAGATCCCCATCGTATTGGAATTGACAAAATTGACAAGATCAGCGAGATTCTGAGTTCACTCAACTCGCTTAAAAAGCTTAAGGACTTAGGCCTAACAATCAATAGTTTAAAAGGTCCAATTCCAGCTTTTTGGGGGCTACCTCATGTGTATTTGATGGAGCTGGTCAACAATGAGTTCTCTGGGTTGATAGTAAAGACCATTATTGGAGCTACGTGTAACGACCCGGAACGTTTGGGAAAATGTACTTTGAAACTTTTAAGGTAAATTGACCGTTTTTCCCTTATTGGTGTTTAACTTGACTTTTGATTCAGAATGTCGTTTGGATTTTTCGCGAGTATCATTGTGTTAGTTTCATAATTTTGAATCCGTAGACATGCGACATGATGAAAATGGAGACCGATTGGAAATGCTTCGGGTCTAAGATTGTTAAGGGAATTTGGTAATTTGACATAGAAGGGCATTTTGGTAATTTCACAATAGAAATTTTATGCGTTCATGTTTATCACTTGTCCTTCTATCTTTTTGGGATTTTTGCATCAACATAGGGTTTTGAGGGGGAGTATATAGGAAGGTTTGTGTGTGCATGTGTGTTTTTAGAGTGTATGTTTGGTGTGTGAACAACCTAAAAGCCTTACCACGAGAAAACCCATGAGAAACAGAAGGAGATAAAAAACGGAGAAAGGGAGACTGAGAGAAGGAGAAGAAGAGAGGAAAAGAGGAAGAAACCTGAGCTTGAAAAGTTAAAAAAAAATAAACTGTGAGTATCTAAGTGATTGGGAATGTTCAAGCTTCATAAAACAATTATAATAAGTTCCTCAAGTTCCCAGAGCCCTAAAATATCAAGAAGTGACGAGTTTGGCACGTTGGGAAGCCTGGAAATCGAGAAGAAAGTTTGGCAAAAACTTCGAAGGTAAGAACCCTAAGTTCTAGTCCGATTTAGCTAGTTTTGATTACATGAATTGATTTTTTTGTATAATTAGAGAAATTTTGGTTCTTGGAGCATCGAAAAAGGTTTAGAAATGGCAGAATTAGGGCTGGGTCGATCCGTTGGGTCGAAAAACTCGAAACCAAGTATTCTGGTCTACCCGTTGTGAGATAGGGGACGATGATGCGGCAATTTGACGTGGCTGCTAATGTGGCGCCATGTGACAAGCCAACTGAGGCCATATGTCATGCCATATGGGCACCCTGTCAGATTGTTAGTGCCATATGGCAGGCCAGGTCAGCGCCTAGTCAACCACTTGTATGATGCGCGTGATGGCGTATGGGCAGGAATTTTGAGACACGACGATTAATGTCTTACAATTTTCGATGTCATGAATCTAATGGTGGTGATTTTGAGGCGATCAAATATCGCCTCGGGGTATTTTTGAGTGTCCGAAAGGGTATTTTTCACTTTTAAAAATTTATATTTAAATCTCGAACTTAGGGCTTACATTGGAAAGTTACAAATATGTGACTCGAGATTATGATTTTTGACAGGAAACATGACCACTAAAGCTGGTGTTGAATGCTCACATTGCAAATAAACTACGAAATAAAGACTGTGAGTGGACTTTTATTGTCTTTAAATTATTGTTATGTAGTAGATTTTACAGAAATGATTTACAGCGCACGTTTTACGAGATTTTGCGTGATCTATGTTTTAGGCTTAGTCTCGGATTTTGAAATGTAGATTTGGTTTAAGGATTTGTTATCTGTTATAAAAATATGTTTCTTGATATTTGTGCAATGTGTGAATTGTTGGTTAACCCTCCTCGAATATGGTTGGTGCTTAGATGTCTAGAGTCAGACTATGTATCCTTGAGCAGTTGGTTAGTCTCAGACGTCGAGAGTAAGGCTCTATTTTCCTGTGACTGGCATTATGATTGGGTTATGACTCAGACATCTAAAGATGGGCTCTGTTTTCCTAGGTTAGTCCACACTCGGACGTCCATAGTTGGGCTTTATTTTTCCGAGTAGTTTTGCCTACTGGTAATGAGGATATGATGTAAAACCCATGTCCTGGAGGGAACGGTGAACGATCCCACATTTCTGCAAGTGGGGAATGGTCTAGGCGGGGATTGATGGTGTGTCATGTGGCCTCTGGGCTGAGCTGGTGTTTCTTGCGACCCAGAAGAGACAATATCGTGTTAGATAGAATGGCCGGTGTGCAAATCTGATCTATATGAGGCCTTTTGGGAGCTCAATGGTTTTGGATTCCTTGGGAACTCTAGAGTTAAGCGAGTGGAGGCTGGTGCAATCCCATGATGGGTGACCCATTGGGAAGTTGCATTGTGAGCTCCCAGGAACAAAACCCTATAGGGCTGAGCTGGTGTGTCCTGCGGCCAAAGATGAAAATATCGATATCGACGGATATATCACTAGCCAAATTTACTGATATCTCGCCCCAAATATCGATATCGATATCGATATCGTTTACGGTCAACAAAAATGACGGAAATTCGGTGTAAAGTTGGAAATTTGGAATTAAACTTTGGGAAAAGTTTAAGTACCCAATGATGGTTATATAGGACTAATAAAAACTATAAAATGACTTTGATATAATAAATATATGATGAATAATATGATACAATAAGGTTCCGCCGATGACTAATAATATAAAATTTTAAACATAAACATAAATTGAAGTGAATTAATATAATTGAATGTTAATATAGTTAAAACATAAAAATAAGCATAATAATGGAGTTTATATTTACATAATAATTTAGAAAATTGGGGAATTTGTATTTACATAATAATTTAAAAAATTTGACATTAATTAGTGAAAATTGGACGTGAAGCTAGTTTATTGAATGTAGGGTTACTTTGGTCAATCATATTGAATTTAATTTTATATATAATTCATCAAGTCAAAGGTATTTTGAGTACGAAAATAACATAAAATGAAAAAAAAAAATCGACGGTCTAATAAAATTGGCATCATGACATGGCATGCATGGTCTACGGTCTACCTCAAAAAATAGAAAGAAAAAGAATAATTAAATAATTAATCGAATCTGAGAAGCTACAGACTTTCAGTCTTTCACGGCTTCACACATTTGGTTGGACTCAGACCAAAAACTAGAAACACAGAGAATTTCCGAGATGGGCAAATTGAACTCTCAATCTCACACACTTTCTTGGGTGAGAGAGAAATGCATACAAAAGGGCTCTTTTGACACTGTTAGCATCGAAGTTTCCAAATCCGACGGACAAGTCTTCGCCGTCAAGTCGGTGGATCCCGCCGTGTGTGTTCCCGACCAGCTCAACACTCTCGAGAACGAAATTTGAATCCTCCGTTCCCTATCCTCTCCGCATGTCTTGAAGTACCTCCGAGACGACGTGTCATTTGAGGGGAGCGGTACCACGCAAAGTCGGCAGAGCTGTGGAATCCATAGGCACGTTCTTCTTCTTCTTCTTCCTCGCGCTTCACATCTTCTATTCTTCTTCATATTTGTCATCTTCATGCTTACAATTTGACCCAAATATCGTGAAAATTGTTCGATTTCTTCGATATTTATCAAAATTTCGGGATAGCACCGAAATTGGGGGAAGATTTTTCTTCCCCCCCTTTATATGTCGACCGGTCTGAAATCCGATATTTCCACCAAAGTATCGGCGATTTTGAGGATTTTTACTTCAATGCCTACGGCCCAGAAGGGACAATATCGTGTTAGATAGAGTGGGTCGCTGCGCAACTCTGATCTATACAAGGCCTTTTGGGAGCTCAGTGGCTTTGGGTTCGGTTGGAATTCCAAAGTTAAGCAAGTTGAGACTGGTGCAATTCCATGATGGGTGACCCCCTGGGAAGTTGCACCGTAAGCTCCCGAAAACAAAACCGTGAGGGTAAGGAGGCCCAAAGCGGACAATATCGTGCTAGAGTCGGGTCCTGACCGAGGAGGGTTGGGTCCTGACATATGACATGATGATTGGCATTTCAGGTATCGAGGATGGGTTGGTTACGTGTGAATATGGTTATGGTATTTTGATATTGTTTCTTATACACTTGTTTTCTGATATTAGTGGATTTTTCTATACTTGCACATGTTTCAATATAATTTTTTTCTCGTTGTTTTATTGAGATTGATGAATTATCATATGCATGCATAGTTGTTAGAAAACAGAGGCTAAATTATTTATGTTTTCAGTTATGGTTTAACATACTTATTTTTGTCCACTCACATTTTTATGGGTTTTACTTACCCTTTAGGCCGTGACATGAGAACAAGGATCTATTCTAAGACTGGAGGCATAAACTAGTCACTACACACTCTTCAGTTTATCTTAGGGTAGGATTAAATGTTTTGAATTGCATTTGAGACTTATGCTCAGTAGACAGTTATGTAAAAGATCCCTTTTCTGACATTTGGTAAATTTATTGATATTGTGTGGTACTTTTAAAGTTGGTTTCGACTTCTAATATTAACTATCAGACAGGAGTAGAATCCTTCAATTATTGTAAAGGTTGGGGGAAGGGTTTTGTCACTATGAACCAATCCCTTTTAATCATAGCAAAAATCAAGTTCAGTGGTCATTTACCGAAGGAGATAAGCTAGTTCAAATTTTTAATGGGATTTTCTAGTGGTGGCAATGGTTTTAGTGGTTCTTTGCCCCAGATCATAGTGAGACTTGGGCATATTGGGAATCTGGTCCTTCACAACAATGAACTCTCTGGTGAGCTCCAAAGTGGGATCCAATATTGGAAAAAGCTCAATAAGTTTAATTTGGCAAGCAACTAGCTTTCCAAAAAAATCCTAGACGGATTTGTAAACTTGTCCATCCTTAATTACCTTCAATACCTTTCGGAATTGAAACCTCAATTTGTTTCTTATTATTGTTCCATTATATTTCAAAATTTCAATTCCAACAGTCAATCTTGTGAAATTTGAATTCGAAAAATATGACTTGAAAAATTGGCTGTAGGTGGCTGTTGTGCTTGGGTTTGTGTTGATATCAATCCAAGTACATCGAGGTGAATAAGGGAGATAAAAATGCAGGAGAAAGGTAGGTTGATGATGATGAAGAAGGGTTCTAATTTTTGTTAAATTTCTGCGAATGCGTTTGTTTGAGAAAAACTGAGTTCATTATCAACTTCTTCCACTTTTTGGGATTTTTTTAATAAGTTATAGCAAAAGGACTAGAATACCTAACAGAACCCCTCCCGAAATCACTCTGATAAACGGCTTAAGGTCCTGCTTCCATTTGACAACTCAACTAATGTGCCTAAATTCTTAAGAATTTAAAACATATAACAAGATACATGTTAGATAAGATGATGAGCCATTTTTATGCATCGTTTCAATGTCATTTCATGCCCATTTTACGTTTCTTTTGAGTGTATTCGCGCAATCAATAAAAGAGTGATTTATTTGTGAGACTTGTGCATAATATGAAAGAAGAGACAATTTTGAAGATAATGTAAAAAGAACGATTGAAATCCCAGTTAAAATGAAGAAGTTGTCTCAAGTCGGAGACAAGGCCTCATACCACCGTCCTGCGCCTAAGGCTTTGCCTAATGAGGACCTGTGTTTAGTTCTTGTCCCTACTGAGGTCCTGCACTTAGTTCGAGACCTTGTACTAGGCTCAAACTCAAGTCGTGTCAAGTTCCTAGCCCCGCACCTAGTTTGTCCATACTGAGGTTTTGTGTCCAAGTCCTTACTGAGTTCCAATTCCAAGACATAGCTTCTTGATAGCCCCTGGATAGCCATGTGCCTAGTTTCTAGCCCTGGCTGTACCAAGGGTCAATGATTCTCGATTTTGAGCTCTTCGTGCCAACAGTGAAATAGACATATTTTACACCACTTAATATGCGTTTGAGACACATTTTTAGTAATCTTTCCAAGCGCATCATCAGGGCCCAATTCAGAAGAATTTATAGAATGACCTAAAGAATGGCCCAATTCGGGTTTATTTGTTGGCCTAGACCTACTTCGACCATTTCCTCGTGGTTAGGGCACTTTCCAACCACCCATATGTCTTCTAGGTATCCCAATCGTAGTTTAGGGCAAGTATTTGTGTCCAAGATTGACTAAGAAAGGTTTATCCCTGTTCTTTGCCAAAAAGGATTCCTAATCACATTTGGAATGTGTTTGTGACCAACTGCCAGCTAAGAACAACTGTTAAGTCTGAATTTTAAGAGATTAGTCAGCATATATTCTTCTTATTTTCACTCTACAAATGGTCCTAAGGCTCCAAGAGAGGGAGGTGCACTTATCACTTTCCTTGGTGCTCAAGGAATTCTAAGAGCTTTCCATTTTTGGGTTTATGCTTATCATGCTTTGAGACAATTGTTCTATTCCGATTTCTTTGGGGTTTTCTTCTAGAAATATCTCTTAAAAAATAGGGATACGTCTTCTATTTAAAGACTTCTGATAGGCACTAAAAAAGGTTCCCATTTTTTCCTAGTTTAAAGGTTCCCATTTTTTCCTAGTTTTACCCTAGCCACAATTTACAATTTGATACTCAAAATTTTAGAGTTTTTTGTTTTTCATCTTCAACTTGAATGTGCAGGTTGGAAGTAGAAGCTTGATCGCGTCCTCTATTGTTCACCATTGTTTTTCAATTGATCTGTATTATGAACCTTTACTTTAACTACAGAGTTCAATGAAAATTTATATTTTGATGATTTTTAATACAAGCATGCATGAATAGTTTTCCTTAGGATTGGGGTTACTTAAAGTCTTAACCATGTTAGTTCGTATTTATATTTTTTGCTCTTAACTGTGATTGCTATGCATGCTGAATAAGTTGGACTACTATGCTTCGTGAACTTAATTTATGCTTATAAACCTAGCTAATTTATTTGCATATAATTATAGATGAAACCGCTTGAATGACCGTCATATTACCTTGTGATTTGTAGCATCAAGTTTAGGACGTGGACTCTATTTGTAGTCTTAACTCGTGAAATAATAAAATATATAAAAATCCCTATGACCCACATTTCCCTGAAAACCCTATTTATCAAACCATATGGTCCACATTTCCTTGAAAATCCTATTTATCAAACCATATGAGAAAACCTGGAAAAAATATTAATAACCAATCAAACTATCCCTCGACTCCCCAGAGCATCAGCCGTCTAGGAAAAAAAATTCCCAAGCATTGGCTGCTTGGAAAAAAACCAATAAACCTGAACTTCAGTCCTATAGAAAAAACCTCGAGCTTCGATCGTCAAGGAAACTGCATTGAGTGTCAGTCGTCTAGGAAAAATATCTAGCTTCAGTTGCTTGGGAAAAAATAACCCCGAGCTTTGGTCGTCTGAGAAAAACCCTGAGCTTTGACCATCTAGGAAACTCATCATAAAAATAGTGGTAAATAGTCCACAAATTATATCTAAAACTTTACTTTTAGAACAAACCTTTGATCAAAATCCAAGTGAAATTGTTTCCAAACCGGGCCTAAGCCCAAGCCATTGTTGATATGATACTGTAAAATCCATTCTAGAAACCAGTCAAATCCTGAATAAATATTCTAAATCTGAAAAATCATCAAAACACATTTAGAATCATTTTTTAGACCATTTCAATTCAAATCATGCAATAAAACAATTCAAACATTTAACTACGAATGCATAATAGTTTATAAAGAAAAAATCCACTCAAAGTCTATCCAAATAGCTCATTCTCGAGTTGTGCGCTCTTCTAAATTCCAGGAAGTAGTCTGGCCTTGAATTCAAAGTCTCGAGTTTCAAGTTTTGGTCGAGCTCTATACTTAATTCTAGGCTATATTTCCCATATATTTCCTTCAAATTCCAACTAGGTTTTGATTGCATAAGTCCAGGAATGTTGAATAAGACCTTAATTTTATGTTTCAACTAAGAAATCCTTTAATCATTTCAGGGGAGACACGAGTTAGGTGGTTTGTTTTCTAGTTTAGGTCGATTATTCCAGTCGTGACTCTGTCTTTCTTTCTTCTTTTTGCTTCACTCGACTCCTCTCCTCTTGCTTTCTTTTATGTTTCCATGTTCTCTGTTTCGCTCTTTCTTTCTTGTACCCACGAGTTTCTCAAGAAGAGAAGAAAAGCTAATGAAGATGATGATCCTTGAAGGTAATCGTGAAGAAGAAATAAGGTGGCATGCCACCAAGCAAGATAGGATGGTGGCAGTTTTCACCAGACCAAGTGAACATAGTAGCTCAAATGCTGACTCATCACCAACCCAAAAAGACCAAAATTCTCCTGGTCTCAAAATTTCCAAAATACCCTTGGGTGTTTTTGACCCATAGATAACCCGTCTGAACTCTAATTTCAACGTGTCACCTGTCTATGGACTCAACATTCTAAGACCTACACAATGATCCTCGAAAACAGTATAGAAAGTTCTCTGAATCAAAATTAACCTTGAGCTTTACTTAGAGACAAAGGCAAAATCGTCACTTTACAATAAAATTTTTTGAAATTACCGTTTTTGAATTTTGGGTCGTAACAACCTACCCGCCATGAAGAATTTTGTCTCTGAAATTCAGAGTTGTCCTTCAAATAGTTATGGGTACTGTTCTAGTATTAGCACCTTGGGCTTCAAAATATCATCATCTTATCAAAAAACTCGATTGAAATACGTTGAAAAGTCACCAATCCATCACGACTCTTGTCGGGCCCTAATATGAAATCCTGAATGATAATCTGATATCTTGGCTCTTCCGATGCTTCTTGAGCCTAATCCACTATCCCAATTTCTTCAGAGTCCTAATCCGATATATTGACTCTTCCCGATTCCTATCCTGATATCTGTAATCCATGCCACTAGTGGCATGCATAGCCAAGAAGAAACATGGCTAGGCATACCATATCTTATAGGGAACACCTTACCACATCGAATTCAAACAATTCAAATCATGCATCATAGTTTATAAAAAAATTCAAACATTTAACTAAGCATGCATCATAGTTTATGAAACAATAGTCCACTCAAATTTTGTCCAATTAGCTTAATCTCCAAATGTGCGCTCCTCTAAAATCCAAGAAGCAATCTGGCCTTGAATTTAAAGTCTCGAGATTCAAGTTTCGGTCAAGCTCCAAACTCAATTCTGAGCTATATATCACGTATATTTCCTTCGAATTCCAATTGGGTTTTGATAGCATAAGTCCAAGAATGTTGAATATGACCTTTATTTTGGGTTTCAACTTAGAATTCCTTATTCAGTTTCAGAGGAGGCATGGTTTAGGTGGTTTGTTTTCTAGTTTGGGTTGACCATTCTAGTCATGTCCTTTCTTCTTTCTTTCTTCTTTTTCCTTCACTCCACTCATCTCCTCTTAATTTCTTTTTTGTTTCCATGTTCTCTGTTTCTCTCTTTCTTTCTTGTACTCAAGAGTTTTGAAGAGGAAAAGTTGATGAAAACAATGATCCTTGAATGTAACGACCCGTCCCGGAAATCGGGATTATATTAGTTGTTAATGACAGATTAGTGAAGTTAATCGGAGATTAGTTGGAGGCTTTCGGACAGACGGTGCAAAATGACGATTTTGCCCCTAGAATGGGAAAAAATTTTGACTTTTATTTCGGACGGTCAAATGGACTTTGATCGATGATCGTGACGTAGTTCGGGACGTCACGAGTTCATAGACAGGTGGCACGTCCGATTCCGACATCCGAGGAAAAAGTTATGACGTTCTGAAGTTCAAGGGCATTTTCATAATTTCGTTAAAAATGGGCAATTTGTTGACTTTTCATACGATTTGGAATTTTCACAAACTTCGAGGACCGTTAGGAAGGTCTCGATGCCCTGTGTCCAACGACAGGCGGCACGCCGTTATCGGACGTCAGACGGTTGGGTTACGAGTCTAAGTATATGAATGGGCAAAATAGTCTTTTGGGCAACCCTTGGGATGTGTGAGCAACCAGAGAGGGACATCTGTCCCTAAGGAATTGGATATTTTCACTAGATTTGGGAGATAAGGACACGTGGGTAATTTCTGGGCGGTTCTAGCTTTTTCTCCCGTATTGATCGATTAACTTAAAAAATAAGGAAGAGGGAACCGTGCATTTTTGGTTCAGTTGTGTGAGTTTAGTGTTGGTTGTGTGTGTCTGAGTGAAAACCAGAGAGATTAAGGGAGTGAGTCGATCAAGTAGGATTGTGTGAGAAGAGGAACAAATTAGACGCTGTGTGAGTGTGAGAAGACAGAGCAGAAACGGAACTGTGGCATTACCGTGAAAAATCTCTACGTGCAACCTCTGTGCCTTTCATCTGTTGGTGGTGAGTAGAGAGGAAAAAGGGACTAGGATGACCTTAGGACTACGGTGGAGGCCTTGACGGTCAGCGAGAGAAAAGGTAAGACATTTCTGAATTCATCTGTTTCCTCTGCCGCGGTTCGAACCTGGAAACTTGAGACTTGACCGTTATTTGTCAGTTTGATGAGTCAGGGGTGTTTTTGGAAGTTGAGACGAGCTCAGGGAAGGGAAGCTATGGTCAGAGGACGATGGTTGTAGCTAGGAAACAGGAGGAATATTTAGGAGTTTTTTTTGCAAATCGCGAAGGTAATTACTTAAGCCCAGTTTTGTGTTTTTAATTACTTAGAAAGATTCTAGAAGCTTGGACGAATTTAAGGAAGGAACTTGGATCGATTTTGGACAAAAATGGACAAAAACCGCCCACGTCGGTTCGGGTTGGACCGGTCTGGACCGGGTCTGTCCCAAGGTTGAAGATGAACAGTAGCCTCGCGTGAGGCCCACGCGCAGCCACTTCAGGTTGCGTGTGGCATGCCTTTTGAGAAAGGTTTCAACATGACTTTTAAATTATTTGATGTAACGAACATTTTGGCGCTTTCGAGTCAATCGGACATTGTCTTGATAGTTTTCGGGATGTCTGAAGGTTTTAGGCCTCGGTTAAAAATAGTAAAAATACGAGAAAATTATGGGGCTTAAATATGATCATTATGAAGTAGTTAGTGACCTTATTTTGGGATTTAGCCAGGTTCGGAAAAGCCGGGGGATAATGGATTAGCCCGGAAAGCGTAATTGCATGCGTATCGAAGCGATGTCACAAATGGTCTGTGAGTGGACTTTGCTTTCTAACTTATGATGCCTGCATATATGTTTTTATATGTTTTCTATATGTAATTCTATAATTTGATTTATGATCTTTATATTTACGATTTTGCACGGATTTTGAGATTATGACGTAAGTGCACGTTTTAAGAGGTTTCGATTTATCTTATGATTTGACGAGGGTTTCGATGATTTACTTTTGAAACTTGACATATAATTTGATTTCAATGATTTCAAATGGATTTGGAAAGTAAATTCGGGCTTGAAGCCTAGTTCAGAAAAGTGGTTTTCAAGAATGTGATTTCGAGTTTTTGAATCGGATTTTGAAATGAACATTTTGGATTCGATTTTGGGAACTTGAAAGTGGATTTCTGGATTTGAGTTCAGAATGGTTATTCAGGATGCCGGTTTACAGAATGATGGTTTCGAACTCGGATTTTGAAATGGATATGGATATGAGTTCTGGGTTTAGATTCGGGATCCTGATGAGATTACGGATTCAGATTCGAATATGTATAGTGGTCATGGAATGGATTTGCTGGATCTGGTTATTGGGTTTAAAGACCCGAATATGTTATGACAGGGGCGGGCCCAGATTAGGTTTAAAGACCCGGATTGAGTTTAAAGACTCGGATATTGATTGTAACGACCCGTCCCGAATATCGGGATTTGATAATATTTAATTTTGATTTACTAATCTGGGATTAGTTGGGCGATTTCGGACGAATTGTGCAAAATGACCGTTTTGCCCTTGGGCGTGGGCAAAACGTTGACTTTTAATTCGGATGGTCAAATGGACTTTGACTGATGACCGTGACGTAGTTCGGGACGTCACGAGTTCATAGACAGGTGGCACGTTCGATTCCGACGTTCGTGGTGAAAGTTATGATGTGCGGAAGTTCAAGGGCGTTTTCGTAATTTGGACGAAATAGGGGCAAATGTTGACTTTTTGACCAGGATGTCCGATGGCCGAGGGCCAAGGACCGTTACGTAGGTATCGTCGATACGAATCCAATGACAGGCGGCACGCATCAATCGGAGTCCGTATGACCAAGTTACGGGTCAGGATGCGTGAGGGGCATTTTGGTAATTTTCTGCACAAGGGCAGAATGGTAATTTGGACTGTGATTTTGAACAGCCGTGAGTTGGAGCCATGATTGAGCTTGGTGGATGGCTAGTGCGATCGATCCCTGAATTGTTTAGTATAATTGTAACATGGGGGAACATTATGATTGTGTTATTTGATTAATTAATTGAATTATTCCTCCATTAATCTCTTCAAACTTCTTCAACCGTGTACACCCAAAACTTCAAATTTCTTCTACCCTTAATCTCCTCCCTATCCACTGAAATTGTGAACGAAAATTGGAGAGAATTGAATTTGATTCAACCTGAGATTACACGGGGGATTGACTGAGTGAGGGAGACTGAGAAATCGAAAATTTGGTTTTTGGGAGGGAAATTCGAAATGGATGATTTGAGCCGTGAGGATTGAATTTGTTGATTCAATTCGACTTCTGGGATCAAAACGATCAGTTTTGCAGCAAGAACGACGGGAAACCGTGTTGGATTGAGGGAGAACGGAGCTTCCATGACAGCTTCATTTCGAGCTTGAGTTCAACAGGTTAGAGGTATGAATTCATCAAATTGATTTCGCAGAAACATCCCTTACACTCTCACGATGCTTACTCTATGAATTAATTTGGAAATTAGGGACGGAATCGATGAACCCGAATTGGAAACCCGTCAAGGATCGATCGAGAGTCGTGAGGATTTGGACCCTAAATTGTGTAATTCGATTTACAGAACTTAAATGGTGATTGATTACAAGGGATCAGTTGAAAGAACGGATTGATTTGATGTCGAATTGGGTGTAATTGGACCGGGTCTGTTCGCGGGTTTTTCAACCCGTTTTACAGACAAACGGGTGAGAGGGATGACTGTGCGGGTACTGTAGCTGGCACGTGGCTTCCACGCGCAGCCGCTTGCGGTGGCGCGTGGGGGCGCGTGAGTGCGAATCCCGAGGTATGATCAACATGACTTTTGTCCTATACAACGTAACGAACATTTTGGGATTGGTTTCGTGTCGATCGGACACCGTCTCGATATTGTTCGGGATGTCCGAAGGTTTTAAATCCAATTTAAAAATACTTAAAAATTCGGGAAAATTACGGGACTTGAATAGGATGTTAATGATGAGGTTAGTAATCCTCTAATGTGATTTGAACAGGATTGGGAGTCCCGGTGATAGTGGTGTGGCCCGGGAAGGCCTATGGCACGCGTATCGAGGCGCTCGGTTAAACGGTCTGTGAGTGGACATTGGTTTCATAAATTCGATGCATGCATAACTGTTTTATGATTGTTATAATTATGATTGAATGATTTACTTTGGATATCGGTGAATTTAAAATGATTTCACGTATTTCAAGGTGAATTACGTATTTGCACGTAAACCGAGGTTTTCTGGATTTGCACCGATTTCCATAAATGTGGTTGGATATGATTTCATGAAATGGTTACGAACTTGAATAAAGTAAAATCGGGCCAGGGGCCCAGTTGAACTATGAAATCGGGCCAGGGGCCCAGTTAACATGTGGATCGGGCTAGGGGCCCAGTTAACTTGTGAAATCGGGCCAGGGGCCCAGTTGATTTCTACATACGATTGCGGGTCAGGGACCCTAAAATGGAATTGAATAAATGTTTTCTGGTTTACATTTTATATATGTTCACATGCTGGAATCAATAAATGGTTTTGATGATATTTCGGTTATGGCACGTTTCACGGTATTTGGGCATGAGACCCGTTTGATGAAACGTAACGATCGGTTCGGATTTTACCTATGTATACCTATATGTTTTGCATGTGGATATCAATAAAATGTATTTAGTACTGCACTGTATAAATCCTTCCATATTATATTGTCTCCTCCGGATGAGGTACCCCGGAGAGGTCACGGACGTCTAGTACGTCCAGCGTCTATGACGCTAAGCATCGGGGATGCTGTACCCGAACGGGGTTCGGGGATTGAACTCGGAAATTGAGACCCGAGTGGCACGCGTAGCCTTGTGATTGTGACCTTATTGACGTCAGGGACGTCAGACATCAGGGATGTCGGATTGGAGTGTATAGTGCAGTGGCTAAAATTATGGTTATGGTTTATATTATATGCCTTATGGTTCATATTACTGGATTTATGAAATAACTCTTGGATTGACTTTTGGAAATTGAAACTATGCTTTGGTTTCCGGGCTAAGGCCCTAATGGTTATTTCTAAATAAATGTGTGATCATTGGTTTTTGGCGCATGCATATGGTTTTACTGAGGGGGCATAAATGTCTTATAAATGTTTTAAACAGACTTGTTTATTTTCGTCCACTCACAGCTTTTGTTTTTAATGCCCTTCAGGTTGATTCCGGATGCGACTGCAGCAGAGACTGGGACATCATACACATCCTCCATCGATCCTTACGCACTCTGGAAGCCCGGTTGGGCAATGGCAACAGGTTATCCCTTGTCCGACACCTCTTGTCAGACGGGAGCACGTCACATTCCATGGTAATCCCGGGGGGATTGGGATGGGTCGTGTCATTGATATTTCCCCTGTAGGCCTATCGAGTTTAAAGACTTGGGAGTTTAAAGACTCGGATTATATTGAGTCCTGGATTGAGTTTAAAGACTCGGGAGTTTAAAGACTCGGATAGATCCATCAGGTTCGATGGATGGATATGTGGTTTCACATGTGTTTGGATTTCACTGAGTTTTGATGATGATGGTTTTCAATAAAGGTTTTCTGATGTTTTGGGCTCTGCCCGGACGAAATGGTTTTCGATGGTTTTGGGTTGAGGCCCCGGGATTTGCGAAAAGGAACCTGTGTTCGATTTTTCTTACATGGCTTGCTTAACCAGAATATTGAATGGTTTTATGACATGGATTTGATATGTATGCATTGGTTTCTTAATTGGAGGGTATAAATGTACTTGTTTTATGAATTGTTTTTAAACTTACACTTTATTTATGTCCACTCACAGTCTTTTCATGTTTTCGATACCCTCCATGTTGTGCGGTACGGGCTGTTGGGCGAGAGAGACGGAAACATCACACACGCGATCCACAGTAGAGTCTGCACACTCTAGGAAGTCGGGAATATTTTAAGGACGGTCAGATCGAGAATCACTTGTCCGACTTACGTATCATATGGGGGTTGCAACGTCGGTTTAGCCTTCGTGTCATGCGTAAGTTAGACGGGGCAGGACTTAGCCCTTAATCCCGGGTGATTGGGGGTGGGTCCTGACAATTGGTATCAGAGCAAGGTTTCGTGTGTCCTGCGCGAGGTTTAGCTCCCAGAGACGTTGGTCCGTCAAATTGGGTGGTGTGATGCTATTGTGGATGTGATTTCTCGACGCGAAACAGCCCGTCAGCAACCTGGACGCGATACGTAGGCCGAGGAGGCCGGTTGACGGTGGCCTGTTGAGCCGGTTGGTGATTGGAGGATGACAGTATGAACCTATGACCATTTGGTTAGAATGTTTAAGCTTGGACATGTACAGATACGAGTAGCTGGAAGCCTTGAGTGGCAGGGTTTAGGAATTACCTTGAGATTCGAGGGATTCCCCCTACCGATGGATACTAGTCGCAGTATGGTCTTAGTCAGGTGTGACGACCTGAGTGTTAAGGTTATAGTGAACCAGTGGCTGTTGCGGGTTTGGATAACCCGTAAGACAAGGATGCTTTGAGGAACCCCGTAGAAGGACTGGTTTGGATTGTGAGTACCTGAGTGAGGAACCCCAGAGTAAGTGTTTAGCCTGGAAACGGTGAGTTGGGGTTTGTGGTTAGATAATTGTTGTGGTTGGACTGATTTACGTCTGGATTGGAGATGGTGCTGCTAGGTGCAGCCGTGGGAGTGGATGCTTAGTAGACGACTCTAGACGAGTCCAGTGAGATGGTGGTGTGGTTGAGCATTTGGTTCCCTTAAGTTGTAGCTTATGAGGGGTGTCAGTTCCTCCGACCCGAGCATAGATTGAGGGTCTCAGCTCGGTTTGTGAGCCGAGATATGAGAGGATGTGCAACGGGCCGGGATGCTTGACTTGATACGATGGGCACAACGTGAATTGAGGTAGTAGCCAGTGGTGAGGTGCCGGTGTCTGGCAGGAATCATTAACCGAATGGGGATATGTGATGACCATTGGTAGGTCATGGTAGGGATGAACGGTCAGGATACCGTCAGTCTGATAAGAGTAGTGCAGTGGACGCGCGGTGGACCTATGCCTCGTGATTGGATCGGGCTAGGTTTGTATGGTCGGGGTTGACCACTCGTGAGGTTGGTCTTAGTAGACGCCCCCCCCTGACATGTTGGCATATGTCGGTCGGTGCCGAGGTTGGCACTTGGTGAGTGGCGACTTCAAGGGTGGTACTTGGGTAGTATGAGGTTAGTGATTGAGGATTTCAGGAGTTGGTGACTTGTGTTCTAGCGAGTGCCCGGAGTTACACCTCGGGAAGTTTGGAATGCGATCATCAGAAGGAGTGATGATTGATACCCTTTTGGGATGTGCATAAACAGTGAGAACCGGTAGGCGAGTTGGTCGGTAAGTTGATGTGGCTACGGACACGTGGTTGTGATCCGTAGAAGTTGTGGATCGCCTAAGTATAGCGGAGTTGATGTCTGGACAGGTGGCCCAATAGTGGTACTCATGTTACGGATTAAGTTTCATAGTTGGAATCTCATAAAAAACAGGAGACGTTGAGGTACTGTATTTGGTTCCGAGGTGGTGAGTAGGTTGGGTGGTAGCTACTCTGGAGTTGAGTTGGGCGACTCACTATTGGGATGTCAGGATTTGTGACCCCCCTTGATCGTGGACACTGGTGGATGTGTTCAGGAGTAAGAAGAGTACTTGGTGACGTAGAGTGTGGCCTGTAAAGCGAACGTCTTGGGGTTGTGCTAAGTTGGCTTAAGACAGGATGAAGTGTGATGTCGTAGTTGTGAACCATTGTGTGTTCCGTTGGAAGATGACGGAAGGAAATGGAAAATGAGTGACTATAACTGATCGATATAAGGTTATTGAAGAGAACCCGCAATCTAGACATGCTTTCAGACGTGTTGAGTACGTTATCGATTTGGTCCAACGTGGTGGTTTGATCATTTGTGGGAAATTGGAAGCGAAGTAGTGAGCCAGTAGGTGGAATCCACTTAGGAGTGAGTGGATCAGGATTGGATCGTTTCTGACTCAGGTTTGAGCTGTTGAGGATCAAGAAGATTGTATGTGAGACATAGATTGGATGTCTTTACTACCTTAGAATTGTGCAGGACGTGTGTGGACTATCTCGCAGACGTATGAGTATTGGATTTGGATCTAGTGCGGGGTCTGCCCTATGTCCATAATGAGCGGAGTTTGAGGTTCATACTGGCCAAGCGACCCAGGAGACCGGAAGATTCGGAAGTAGATTTGAGCTGGTGTTTTCGGAAGAAATATTGGATCTGACGTGTTGGCTTAGTATTGGATTGGACCGATAAGCTCTAAAAGTGACACGTATTTGACTCGTAGTCAGGTAGTACCCCGTGTGGTTATGAGGATGTTCGTGTACCCTGGAGAGAATTTTTGAAAGTGACGGGTACACTATGACATTGTTGGATAGACTTTGGGCATAGTGGAGCTCGGCAAATGCCGATGTGGTTGAATGGTGGACTTACTGTAAGATGTCGTTGGAAGTACTTGAGGATGTACTCTACGAGCTATGTTGAGGTATTCTAAAATATCTTTGTTTCCTTTAAAGTTCGTAGGTTTGTCCTTGTGTGTGGTTAGCGGTATGCACCGTGGTTCTGGTTGGTGGTATTTGGTGCACGTACGTGAAATGTGTACATACTGGTTCTGCAATGGTCAGAGTCATGCTGATGTACTTGGACATGCAGCGTGATGTTCTGATAGAAGTGTTCGTAATCGGCTGAGTGCTGAGGTATATTGTGGATAGATGGATGATCGGCGTAGTTCTGATTTGATGGAGTTTGATGGAACAGGTGGGTCGGATCAGGGTGATCCCGAGTAGTTAATCGGTTATTGCAAGCTTCAGTGTTGACATAAGCTGGATGCTCCGAATCATGAGTGGCTGGTAGGACCCTGAATTTGAGATGTGTGATCACAGTTTGACAGGTAGGTAAGAGGGTCCAGTTGCAGACAGGTGGTGTAGGACGTGGACGAAGTTCCACAGGATGACAGTGTTAGTGGTTAGTGGAACCACCGGTGGAAAGATTGGTTGAGTTAGGGGTAAGACGAGTACGTTGTGACTCCAGTGAGGTCGGCGCGGATCGCTGACGGAGGTAATATGGAATATTGTACGAATCTTGACGCATAGAAGTACCGAGACTGGTAGATGTCGTCTTGTGAGTGGGTGTACTTGAGTTTGTGATTGTCGACGGCGGACGCACAAGATGTGTTGTGACATTGGTACGAGGTACACTCAACTCGAAGGGAGTCGGAGTGTTGAACCTGATGGCAGTGGTGCATACCTAGTGATAGTTGAGCCGTGAGTGTCGGCTGGTGTGGTGTTGGAACTATCGCGGGAACGAGATGGATTTGTGATGATCCTAGTGTGCGGTTAGGACGATCTCCTGATGAACTAAAAGTTGGTTGAGTTGATTCACTAGGAGATATGTGGTGGCAGTTTGGGCACTGTCAGGATACTTCGGATTGGCAAATGATAGACACCGGGTAGGAGACCCAGGTGTAAGGTCAGCTGGATTTCCCCCCGCTAGTTAAAGAGGTACGAGATGTGGAATTTCGGGGACAAAATTCTTTAAGGGGGTAGATTGTAACGACCCGTCCCGGAAATCGAGATTAGATTAGTTGTTAATGAAGGATTAGTGAAGTTAATCGGTGATTAGTTGGAGGCTTTCGGACGGACGGTGCAAAATGACGATTTTTCCCCTAGAATGGGCAAAAATGTTGACTTTTAGTTCGGGCGGTCAAATGGACTTTGACAGATGATCGTTATTAGTTCGGGACGTCACGAGTTCATAGACAGGTGGCACGTCCGATTCCAACATCCGAGGAAAAAGTTATGACGTTCGGAAGTTCGAGGGCATTTTTGTAATTTCGTTAAAAAGGGGTAATTTGTTTAATTTTCATACGATATGGAATTTTCATGAACTTCGAGGACCGTTAGGAAGGTCTCGATGCCCTGAGTCCAACGACAGGCGGCACGCCGTTATCGGACGTTAGACGGTTGAGTTACGAGTCTAAGTATGTGAATGGGCAAAATAGTCTTTTGGGCAACCTTTGGGATGTGTGAGCAACCAGAGAGGGACATCTGTCCCTAAGGAATTGGATATTTTCACCAGATTTGGGAGATACGGACACGTGGGTAATTTCTGGGCGGTTCTAGCTTTTTCTCCCGTATTGATCGATTAACTTAAAAAATAAGGCAGAGGGGAACCGTGCATTTTTGGTTCAGTTGTGTGAGTTTAGTGTTGGTTGTGTGTGTCTGAGTGAAAACCAGAGAGATTAAGGGAGTGAGTCGATCAAGTAGGATTGTGTGAGAAGAGGAACAAATGAGACGCTGTGTGAGTGTGAGAAGACAGCAGAAATGGAACTATGGCATTGCAGTGAAAAATCTCTACGTGCAACCTCTGTGCCTTTCATCTGTTTGCGGTGAGTAGTGAGGAAAAGGGGACTAGGATGACCTTAGGATTACGGTGGAGGTCTTGACGGTCGGCGAGAGAGAAGGTAAGACATTTCTGAATTCCTCTGTTTCCTCTGTCGCGGTTCGAACCTGACAAGTTATTTGTCAGTTTGATGAGTTAGGGGTGTTTTTGGAAGTCGAGACGAGCTTAGGGAAGGGAAGCCATGATCACATGACGATGGTTGTGGCTAGGAAACATGAGGAATATTTCGGAGTTTTCTGCAAATCGCGAAGGTAATTACTTAAGCCCAGTTTTGTGTTTTTAATTACTTAGAACGATCCTAGAAGCTTGGACGAACTTAAGGAAGGAACTAGGATCGATTTTCGACGACAAAAGGACAAAAATCGCCCACGTCGGTTTGGGTTGGGACCGGTCTGAACCGAACTGGTCTGGACCGGGTCTGTCCCAAGGTTGAAGATGAACAGTAGCCGCGCGTGAGGCCCACGCGCAACCACTTTAGGCGGCGCGTGTCACGCCTTTTGAGAAAGGTTCTAACACGACTTTTAAAGTATTCGATGTAACGAACATTTTGGCGGTGGTTTCGAGTCAATCGGACATCGTCTCGATAGTTTTCGGGATGTCCGAAGGTTTTAGGCCTCGGTTAAAAATATTTAAAAATACGAGAAAATTACAGGGCTTAAGTATGATTATTATGAAGTAGTTAGTGACCTTATTGTGGGATTTGGATAGGTTCGGGAAAGCCAGGGATAATGGATTAGCCCGAGAAGCGTAATTGCACTCGTATCGAGGTGGTGTCGCAAATGGTCTGTGAGTGAACTTTGCTTTCTAACTTATGATGCATGCATATATGTTTTTATATGTTTTCTATACGTAATTCTATGATTTGATTTATGATCTTTATGTTTACGGTTTTGCACGGATTTTTAGATTATGACGTAAGTGCACGTTTTACGAGGTTTCAGTTTATCTTATGATTTGATGAGGGTTTCGATGATTTACCTTTGAGACTTGACATATAATTTGATTTCAAATGGATTTGGAAAGTAAATTCGGGCTTGAAGCCCAGTTCAGAAAAGTGGTTTTCAAGAATGTGATTTCGGATTTTTGAATCGGATTTCGAAATGACAATTTTGGATTCGATTTTGGGAACTTGAAAGTGGATTTCCGGGTTTGGGTTCGGAATGGTTATTCCGGATGCCGGCTTACGGAATGATGGTTTCGAACTTGGATTTGGAAATGGATATGGATATGAGTTCTGGGTTTGGATCAGGGATCCTAATGAGATTGCGGATTCGGATTCGGATATGGATAGTGGTCATGGAATGGATTTACTGGATCTGGTTATTGGGTTTAAAGACCAGGATATGTTATGACGGGGGCGAGCCCAGATTAGGTTTAAAGACCCAGATTGAGTTTAAAGACTCGGGAGTTTAAAGACTCGGATATTGATATTTCCCCCGTAAGCCTATTGAGTTTAAAAACTCGGGAGTTTAAAGACTCGGATTATATTGAGGTCTGGATTGAGTTTAAAGACTCGGATATATCCAGCAGGTTCGATGGATGGATACGTGGTTTCACATGTGTTTGGATTTCACTGAGTTTTGATGATGATGGTTTTCAATAAAGGTTTTCCGATGTTTTGGGCTCTGCCCGGATGAAATGGTTTTCGATGGTTTTGGGCTAAGGCCCGGGATTTACGAAAAGGAACCTGTGTTCGATTTTTCTTACATGGTTTTCTTAACCGAAATATTGAATGGTTTTATGACATCGATTTTATATGCATGCATTGGTTTCTTAATTGGAAGGTATAAATGTACTTGTTTTATGAACTGTTTTTAAACTTACACTTTATTTTTGTCCACTCACAGTCTTTTCATGTTTTCGATACCCTCCAGGTTGTGCGGTGCGGGTTGTTGGGCGAGAGAGACGGAGACATCACACACGCGATCCGCAGTAGAGTCTGCACACTCTGGGGGTTGGACTTAGAACGGTCGGATCTAGAATCCCTTGTCCAACTTACGTATCACATGGGGGTTGGACGTCGGTTTAGCCTTCGTGTCATGCGTAAGTTAGACGGGGCAGGACTTAGCCCTTAATCCCGGGCGATTGGGGGTGGGTCCTAACATTGAAGGTAATCGTGAAGAAGAAATAAAGGGGTATGCCACCACGCAGGACATGATGGTGACATTTATCACCATCCCAACTAAACACAGTAGCTCAAATGCTGACTCACCTCTAACCCAAAAAAACCAAAATACCATTTGTCTCCAAGTTACCAAAATATCCTTTGGTGTTTTAGACCTATAACTAACCCCTCGAACTCCAATTTCAATGTGCGACCTATTTATGTACTCAATTGTGACCCACACTACAATCCTTGAAAATTGTACAGAAAGTTCTCTGGATCAAAAGTCTACTTGAGGTTTACTTAAACACAAGGGTAAAATCATCATTTTACAATAAAAAATTTCGAAATTACTTTTTCCTAATTTTGGGGTCATTACAACCTACCCGTTTATAGAATTTTGTCTCTGAAATTGAAAGATGTCCTCAAATAGCTGTGGGTATTGCGCCCGCATTAGCGCCTCGGTCTTCGAAATATAATCATCTTATTGAAATACTCAATAGAAACAAGTTGAGTAGTCACCTAATCCATCCCGACTCTTATCGAGTCCTAATATGAAATTCTGAATAATAATATGATATCTTGGCTCTCCAGGCTCTTCTCGAGCCCTAATCCACTATCTCGACTCCTTCTGAGTCCTAATTTGATATCTTTAGTCTTTCCAAGTTCTATCCTGATATTTGTAATCCACGCCACCATTGGCATGCATAGCCAAGAAGAAACATGGCTAGACGTACCATATCCTATGGCGGACACCTCACCATATCGAATACTCGCTCCAACCGAGCAACCCACACATTTGTGTCATCTAGGTCCAACTCGCCCATAAATACTGTGACCCTATCCTTTGGGCTCTCTCAATATCCGAAACCACATAAGTCCTCATATACTAAAGCGTGGTATCCAATGTCTGACCCAAGTGATCCTAGGTCCATCTTATCCTTTGGATCATGTATACTTCACGTAATATCCAATTTGTCCTCGTTACCAGGCTTTGTATGGGACTCGCGTCTTGGAGGTATTTCATTTTGTTTTAGTGCTTTGATACCAAATTAATATGATCTGCTCCGAAAATGATTTGATAACCGTATTAGGTTCTACTCCCATTGGTCAAATAAATAGAAGTTCCAAAAATATCCTTAACACATGTTAGACAAAGGATACCAATATTGATGTCCCGCTCATGCCTCCATCTCAATATCAGCCTCAATCTCAATGCAAGGACCTAGAGGGGAAACAAATCCATTAAAAGTGTGAGTGAAAAAAATAAACATTCGAAAATATATTTCCGAGGAAATCAATCATTTACCCTCTATTTCTAAAACATGCATGCATAACGTAAAATATAAACAACCGGATTTCATATCAAATCAAATCATAAGCTGTGGGCACAAATATCCTGAAAACCATGTTTATCAAACCAGATGAGAAAACTTGGACACAAATATCAATAACCAATCAAACCAATCCTCAACCCCCCTCCCCGGTCTTTATCTGTCTAAAAAATAACCCTCAGTTTTGGCTCCCTGGGAAAAACAATAATCGCGAGTTTTAGTCGTCTGGGAAAAACATTGAGTTTTGATAGTCTGGGAAACTATCTCGAGCATCATCCATCATGGAAGAACCCCTAGCTTTGGCTAACTGAGAAACATTAACCGCGAGCTTCGATCTTCTGAGAAAACTAGCGAGCTTCGACTGTCTGGGAAACTCATCACAAGAACAATGGAAAAAGTCCATAGATTAAATCCAAAACTTTATTTAAAATAAATATTTGACTCAAATTCCAAGTCAAAATGTTTTCAGACTGAGCCCAAGTCCAAACCATTGTTTCTATGATACCAAAAAATCCATGTCCAGAAACCATTAAAATCTTAAATAAATATTATAAATCTGGAAAATCATCAAAACACATTTACAATCATTTATTAAGACAATTGCAATTCAAATCATGCAATAAAACAATTCAAACATTTAACTATGCATGCATCATAGTTTATGAAACAATAGTCCACTCAAAGTCTGCCCAAGTACCTCAATCCCTAGTTGTGCGCTTCTCTAAAATCTCAGAAGAAGTCTGGCATTGAATTCAAAGTCTTGAGCTTTATGTTTTGGTCAAGCTCCAAACTCAATTCTGGGTTGCATTTCACGTATATTTCCTTCTAATTCCAATCACATTTTGATCGCATAAGCCCAGGAATGTTGAATATGACCTTAATTTTGTGTTTCAAACTGAGAATACCTTGTTCAATTTCAGGGGAGGCACGTGTTAGCTGGTTTGTTTTCTAGTTTGGATCGACCATTCCAGTCTCGTCATTTCCTCTTTCTTTCTTCTTTTTACTTCACTCCACTTAACTCTTCTTACTTTCTTTTTTGTTTTCGTGTTCTCTGTTTCTCTCATTCTTTCTTGTACTCATGAGTTTTGGAGAAGAAAAGTAGGTGAAGACAATGATCCTTGAAGGTAAACGTGAAGATGAAATAAGGTGGTGTGCCACTAGGCAAGACAGGATGGTGACACTTATCACCATCCCAAGTGAACACAGTAGCTCCAATGCTGACTTAACACCAACCAAAAAAAAAAACAAAATACCCTTGGTCTCTAAATTACCAAAATACCCTTGGGTGTTGTAGATCCATAACTAATCTCTCCAAACTCCGATTTCAACATGCCTCGTGTATGTGGGCTCAATATTCCAAGACCCACACAACAGTCTTCGAAAGCTATGTAGAAAGTTTTCTGAATCAAAAGTCAACTTGACCTCTTGACAGGGTAAAATCGTCACTTTATAATTAAAATTTATGGAATTAATTTTTCCGAATTTTGGGGTCGTTACAACATACCACCCCCCCCCCCCCCCCCCCCCCCCCCCCACCCCCCAAAAAAAGAATTCGTCTCCAAAATTCAAACATGTCCCTTAAACAGTTGTGGGTACTTGACCCACCTTAGTGCCTCGGCCTAAGCCTAAACCATTGGTTCTACGATACCATAAAATTCATGCCCAGAAACCAGTTAAATCCTAAATAAATAGAATCATCAAAACACATTTAGAATCATTTATTCAAACCATTGCAATTCAAATCGTGCAATAAATCAATTCAAACATTTAACTACACATGCATCATAGTTTATAAAAGAAAAATCCGCTCACAGTCCGTCCAAGAATCTCAATCCCGAGGTGTGCGCCCCTCTAACATCCCGAAAGCAGCCTGGCCTTAAATTCATAGTCTTGAGCTTCAAGTTTTGGTTAAGCTCCAAACTCAATTCTGGGCTGTATTTCACGTCAATTTCCTTCGAATTCCATCCACGTTTCGCATAATTCCAGGAGTGTTGAATGTGACCTTAATTTTGTTTTTCAAACTCAGAATTCCTTTGTTCAATTTCAGGGGAGGCACTGGTTGGGTGGTTTGTTTCCTAGTTTGGGTCGACCATTCCAATCGTGTTTTTTTTTCCTTCACTCCACTCCTCTCCTCTTGCTTTCTTTGTTGTTTCCATGTTCTCTATTTCACTTCTACTTTCTCGTACTCATGGGTTTTGCAAGAAAAAAAGAAAAGTTGATGAAGATGATGATCCTTATGGGTAATCGTGAAGAAAAAAATAAGGTGGTGTGCCACCAAGTAGTATAGGATGGTGACACCTATCACCATCCCAAGTCAACACATCAGCTCAAATGCTGACGTACCACGAACCCAAAATGACCAATATATCCCTGGTCTTCATATTAAAAAATACCCTTGGGTGTTTTAGACCCATAACTAATCCGTCCGAATTCCGATTTCAACGTGTCATTTGCCTATAGATTTAGAAGTCTGAGACCAACACAATGGTCTTCAAAAACTAGATAGAAAGTTCTTTGAATCAAAAGTAAATTTGACCTTTACTTAGAGGCAAGGGTAAAATTGTCAGTTAACACTAAAGACTTCCAGAACTATTTTTTACGAATTTTAGAGTCATTATAAAAATTTTGAAAAAATAAAATTGAACTTTGAAACTCTACTCTCATATTATAGGAGTTCACATCAACTCTAATACAAAAAAAAATCAGACTAAAATAAACCTCATAATTCCAAAAAATCACATCAACCCTTGGGTCTTAACTTGAAAGTTTGGAAAGAAAAAAATTTTAATTTCGAAATCCAAATTTTATTTTGATAGCTCACATTAACCTTATGGTAAAACCAAACTCAAAACTGTTAAAATTAATAATTCATTCTTTAATCGAAATATCAACCATTGAAATGTTAAATTTCACATAAGCCTCATATTTCCACAATCCAAAGTTGATAAAGAATTTTTTTTTTTTTTGAAAGCCTAAAACTCATATGAACCATACTATGACAAAGCCAAATCTCATCATCATTCTTCTTTTTATCATCATAATCTCCAGCTTTCCTCCTTAACCAAAAATAGAGCCAAGCAAAAGTTTAACTTGTTTATTTCAATTAAAGTTCATAATTTTATTTATATAAGACAAATATCCCTCGAATTATTGGCAAGAGACCGAACAAATGTATATTTTGTTGAGTTGCAAATGCAATTTAAAAGAAACAATATTCAATTGAAGTAAAAGGTTCCTTCTCTGCCTTCAACTTGGATAGTTTTGAACTTGATTGATTGATATATGCCATGGATTTGACCCATACCGGTGTCGTGGATATTGGACATTCAACTAGAGTAGGGAATGGTGGACTACTTCTATTAAATTCAAAATGCAAAAAAAGAAAAAAAAAAACATCGTGAAACAAAAAATACTTAGATTGTTACTTCGTTAGTAGTAATTTTTTTTTTTTTGTAAAGGTAAGGACTTGAACGGTGTCATTGACACGGCCTACTAACAAAATGTAAAAAGATTAAAGAAAGAAAGAGATGTTTGCCAACCTAGAAACTATTGTTATGAAGGGACGAATAATAAAGGCAACTTCATCCAACCTAAATTTTTACGAACCTTAAACGACTCTCCATCATACTTTTCTTTCGAATTTCTTAACATAAATTATACATACATACATAGTTATAGGTGTGGATAACCATTTCACATTCATATCATCATATGGATTCTACTAGGAGTGGGCATAAATGTATTGAAATCAAAAATTGATTCAATTTAAACTGTTATTGGTACTTTGGTTTGAATTCGACTAAATAGTTTGAAAATCTAAACCATACTATTAGTAACGATTTGATTTTGAATTTTCATTTTAAAAACGGTTAGAATACAAGTCACAATTCTCATATTTTATGTATTTATATTATTTAACGATGTAATAGAAATTTTTTAAGATGCGTGATAGAGATATATCTAAGATGTGAGGATTAAACATATTAACCTTTTTACTTTCAAGTCCAAATAAAAAAAAAACATGAGATATCTTCACTAGCTAATAATATGAACTTCAATGATGACTTATCTAGAGTTAAATTTATAATCTCAAATAAACTAACATTTGTTATATAAATAGAATCATATGCATCAAATTTTTGACTTTATTTTTTCTTTATAAAATAACTCACTAACTTAAAAAATATAAAAATTCACCCCAATTTTCTTAAAAAGTATATATTAATAAAATCCTTCCATTTATAAAATAGTCCCATCCGAGATTTCCCACCAACGTTAGAAACGTTTCAAAACCAGTTTGAAAATGTTTTGGAATTTGTACTTTTCTGAAACCTATATAAAGGAGTTTCGTATCCATACCGATCTTTGAAACTATTCAAAACGTGGAGTTTCGTTTCGGTGCATCATTGATGGCCATCAACAGTCGGATCACCTGCAGGACACAGCAGGAGGGTGTTGCAGCTGGTGCCCGACTGCCTACAATTTCAAGAGAGGGTAGAAAGAAAATGGTTGGTAGGAATGTAGGATCAGTGGCTTCACTTTACAATCATATAATTGGTCCAACAAAATATGTGAAGCAACTAGCCGACTACATAGACAAATGGCTATCAGACATGTTAAGCGTTAATAAAGAACAAGAGCCTCCTTTGAGTGGCAAGAGCGAACTCAGTGTTCCAAACCAACCAAAGAATTCAAGAGTTCAAGAAACAACACATCCAGTGCGCATAAGATGATTGTTGACCTTGAATCCTATGACTGAACAAATTCAACGAGTGATACAAAAACAAACATGATTTGTAAGTTTTTTACGCTTTAATTATAGGACAAACTAAGATATAGAGAATTCATGGGACTACTGAGAATGTGTACTACGAACAGTAGTATGAACATGAAATCCGAGGCCTCATGCATCCAAATGAAGAGCATAAGATACCCCTCGTTTGACAATTAACAATCCCAAGACATGTTCGAAGTTGAAAACAACTTCACATGCCTTTGTCTTAGTGACTGCACCATCACTACCGGATTAAACCCATCACTATCCAAATAATGGTGACTCAATATCATACTAAAGTGCAAATAAACCACAACAAATCAGATAATGGAACGATTACAAGAGAACCAAAGGTCTAGCAAATCAGAGCCAAAACATCAATATGTCTATACTAACGAGACCAGTATTCCAACATTAGTTGTAGAGGAACAAGAAAAACCAATCAAAATAGCACAAGAATCAGAGTGCCAAAATCCCTAGCCCATTAAGTTCAATTAACAATGCTTGTGTTGCATTGCCACCATGTTCCTATACTCCAAACTCATACCTATCACAAACAGAAAGCATACAACATTTCTGTTGATCCCAATATGAATACTCAACCTTTAAACAATTATCAGCAGAAAAATCACAAAGCACCATAATTAAAAGTAAAAATGAAACAAACAAACACAGAATAAATAGTTATATATATATATATATAAAAAAAAAAAAAAACTAGTTCCAGAAATATCATATAATTAGAAATAGAGCAAAATCCATGTCTCATTTTGAAGATCCAACAAATTAAAGCCTCAAAAAAAGCATTAAACGCTAAATCCATCAATGCATAGTTGAAATTTAAGTGCTTAAAATTAAAGCTCATTTGACCGTCGCTACTTTCACTAACCAAAAACACAAACCCTCAAATGGAATCAATCAACGTTCTGCATGATGTCCTCAGCTGTGAACTTGGTGCCCTTGTCCTTGTCAGCAGCGGCGCGACCCATGGCCTTGCGGTCGAGCAGCGACTTGCGATCCTTGTCAAGCCTGAGCTTGGTGATTAGCACCTTGGATGGGTTGATGCCGACGTTGACGGTGGATCCATTAACCTTCTCGCGGGTGATTCGCTCGATGTGGATGACCCACTTGCGGCGGTACACCTGCACAACCTTGCCCTCACGGCCCTTGTAGGTACCGCGCACCACCTGGACCTCGTCGTCCTTGCGCACCGGCATGGATCGGACATTGTACTTGGAGCGGAGGTCTGAGGAGAGAGGCGCGCTCATCAACACCCGGCGCACGCTGGACGGCGCGGTAAAGTGGGCCTTGCGGTTCTTCCGCCGAGAGCTGGTGACGCGGGGATTGTACTTCATCTTCGCTCTCCCAAGGGTTTGGCTAGGGTTTTTTTTCTGGCTTACTTTATAAAGTGAAGCTATGGACGCCAACGGCGCGAGTTAGGGTTCTATCTGCTGGATATGACTGGAGTTTGGGCCGATTGGATATGAGATCCACCTTTGATTGTGGGCTTTTGTATCAACAGATATATAATTAACTCGTTCTGGTCCTAAGAAATACAGAAAAGCCTAATTAGGGCCCAACGCCACTGTAGAGATGATTGGGACTGAATAAGTAGCTCGCAGCGGGTCCTTCTATTTCTATATGAGGACCCTAGGGGACTAGGGTAACGTATTATGACGTGGGATAGATGCAAAAATCATCAGATCATCCATCGGTCCATCGGCTAAAATTTTATATTAAATTTAATCATGCCATTTTACAATCTCGACACTAACTTACATTATAACACGGAAGGAAGATGAGAAACTCATCATCGTCGTTGGGAATAAGGATTAGACTATATAGAAGATGCTAATGAAGAATCTCTGCCAATTGTTGTAGAGGGTGGAGTTGGTTGGGAGTAACTTTTACTTGTTTCGTATAAATTCAAGTTGGTTGATGAACCTAGGGACTAGGGTAACGTATTATAATGTGGGGATACAAGCAAAAATCACCAAATTATTAATCGGTTTAAAACTTATATTAAATTTAATAAAAAACTGAGTTAAATTTATTGCCAATTTGCAATCTCGACACCAACTTATATTGTGAAATAGAAGAAGTAAGGATGAAAATATCGATATCGATGGATATATCGATAAACATATCGACAGTCAAATTTACGGATATATCGATATTGTTGTCGATATTATTTACGCTTAACAAAAATGATGGAAATTTAGTCTAAAAATTGGAAATTTTCATTGAAACTTTGGAAAAAAATTTAAGTATCAAATGATGGTTATATATGACTAATAAAAATTATAAAATAATTTTGATATAATAAATATATGATATATAATATGATATAATATAGTCTTATGATGATTAACATGTATAAAACCTCAAAAATGTTAACTTAAATTAAAACATACTTTTATTGATAATTTCGCACTAAGAATATTTTAATCGTTGAATTTCACTAAAAATAAGTAGAGTGTCTACCGAATTCGAAATCGTATTGGGCTCCATCTACCAAGACACAAAAACTTTTCCAAGTGATGCTACTTTACCAAGAGGAAATGTATTGTTGGACACTACTTGGACATAGTATTCATGTATATCTATTTTGAGCTCCATAACCTTCATTGAGATGAGGATCTTCATAGCCTCCATAACCATGTGGCATTTGAGGGAGAGGGTTATCTGATTGGCAGTATAAGCATATGGTTCATTTGAGTTATTACTAGGATCAGTGCCTAAAATTATTGAGTCAAAATTAATTACCATGGAATCCTCAGAGGATGAGTTTCCATAACCTTCATATATGTTGTGTGTCCTAGTGTAGTCTTTCCCAACACCACCAATTATTACTTCACCTTCTCTACCTCCATGATCAAAATCTTAGGTGGCATGAGTGAAGTCTGCATCTCCAGTAAATGGACTTAAGGGTGCATATATTTGGGATACATGTTCTTTTTGCCCCATCATCATCCCCTCGGTCATTTTTGTCTTTATCGTCTGTTTCAACATCATATCCTCCTTCATCATCATCTTTAGAATTATTTTGACTGTTTCCCCTACTAATAGAACGAGAAACTCACCATCGTCGTTGGGAATATGAAGTATAGACTATATAAATAATGCCAATGAGGAATCTCTGCCAATTGTTGTAAAGGGTGGAGTTGGTTAGGAGAAACTTTTACTTGTTTCGTATAAATTCAATCTGGTTGATGAATTTAACAACTGTTAAAGACATCCCACACAATTAAATCACATTATAGGGTCCTAATCCCAACCCTTCTCCTAACTCAATCCCAATAAAGCCTACCTAGGGAAGTGATATTTAGGTTTGCATAGATGCTTTCGTTATTTCTAATTATATGACTTAGTAGTTCAGCTTCCATTCCAAAATTGTTAAAAGTTTCGTCAGTAAGGATTACACAAATAGCTGACATTACGAATGAACCAAGCAATTTAAATGTGGATCTTGTTCATGGATTAATGAAAATGTGCAAAAACTCCCATCCGGGGGTCTGCCTTGTCTTCTGTGGGAACTGTTTTATACCCATTTAGACGCAGCTCGGATGCCTTTATGCTAAAGGTAGCTTCCATTGGACGAGTACTTGTACAACTCTATAATGGCATTCACGTTTTTTATTCGACTTGTTATGGTTAAAAATGGACTCAAATAAGTTCTTAGAAATTTAGATAAAAATTATAGAGACACGTAAAGTTATATTATTCTTTGATTTTGTAATTAAATTTGCTTTCATAAGTTTGATACCATAATATGTTTTATATTTTATTATTAAAAAATACTAATATAATTTAATTTGAAATAGTTCAGTCTAGCCGTCCAGGATGATCTACCAAATGAGGAAAAGTTATCCCAATGTACTCAAGTTGTGACATTATTGTCATTCCATTTTTCATGTATTGTTCCATCTTGCAACATGTACTTAATTGTCTACTTTAGAAGGTCTTGCGTAGAGGTGGGTATCAATCCGCTAAAACTATTAACTGAACCGCTCCAAACTGCTATTTATCAAAGACCGGACAAAAGTCAAATGATTTGAGAATCAAACCGTTCTATTAGCAACACCTTGGTTTTGGATTTTTATTTTGGAAAACTGTTAAATCCAAACCGAACTGTTGATGAATATATTAATTTTATTAATTTTTAAATCTTCCATATACCCTTACATACATGAGTATACTCTAATTTATGTGTTTTGTTAGTTTCATTTATAATATTGTTGTGTTTTTATATTTTGGCTGGAATGTTTGAAGAAAATTTGGTAAATTGAAGACCTCCTGTGTTACTCTATTTTGTTTGTTTCATCTTTAATGTTATTGCGTCTTTTGTATTTTGGTTGGAATGTTTGAATAAAATTTGGTGGAAAGCATAAAGGTTTGATTCTATATATTGTGAATGTTTGAATGAAGGAACCTTAAGATGTTTTGGTCGGGAATGTGACGATGAGTCTTTATAGTCTACATATACTATAATTTTTTTATTATGTGACACGACCCATCCCAATCCCCCCCCCCCTCGGGATTACCGTGGAATGTGTTATACTCCTGTCTGACACGAAGTGTCAACCAAGGGATAACTTAATGCCACTGCCCACTCGGGGCTTCCAGAGTGCGCAAGGATCGATGAAAGAGGCATTCGATGTCCAGTCTCTGTTGTAGTCGCATCCGTGATCAACCTGAAGTGCATTAAAACAATTAAAAGCTGTGAGTGGACGAAAATAATCAAGTTCATAAAACACATTTCACAAAACATTTATGCCCTTCATTAAAACGTATGCATGCATCGAAAACCAGTAATCAAAACATTTACTCAAACGATCCATTAGGGCCTTAGCCCAAAAACCATAACCCAAAACCAAGTGTGGGAACTCAGCCCAAAACTGTAGAATACCAAATCTATAAATACAAAACCAAGTGGGCCACTGCCCAAATCCATAAACAAAAATTTAAAAGAAAACCATTTCATAGATCCATTAGTTCATATTTACCACATTACCATCTCCGGCATCTCAGATGCCTAGCGTCCCAGACGCTTGACGTCCCTGATGTCATATCTCACGGTAATAAGCAACGCGTGCTGCCCAGGGTCTCTCCGGGTCAATATCTCTGACATCCCAAATGTCTGACGTCCGAGACGTCTAATCATAGCAATTCTGCTCCTGAGTCACTACAAGGTCCGGTAGGTCCGTATAATGACTCATCGCAGGCAATGCACCGTGACTTCCCCTGTGTCCCAGACACCTGGAGGAGACCATCACATATCCTCGTATCAAGATGGTATATGGAAAACAATTTTTACAAATTTATTTCAAAACATCTCATTGGGTCTTGCCCAAAATCTCCATAAAACATCACAATTCCATTTAGGGTCCCCGACCCGAAATCACGTTTATGAAACAACTAGGCCTCATGCCCGATTTCGTAAACCATCTGGGCCCACGGCCCGATTTTGTAAATCAACTGGATCCTTGGCTCGATAATATAACTCAAATGGGTCTCAGCCCGATTTCGTAAAAACTGGGCCCTTGGCCCGATTTCATAAAGCAACTGGGCCCCCAGCCCGATTTCGTAACTCAAATGGACTCCAAGTCCGAGATTTCCAAAACAATTGGGCCTCATGCCCGAGTTCATCTTTCCCATTTCAAAACCATTTCATCACATCATTCATGAAACCACAAGTACGTAAAACCACAATAAAACCGTCAGCCTCGATATACGTGCAATATAAAAAAACATCTCGAAATACGTCCAACATACGCAAAATCAATAATCACAATCATCATCATAGAAATCACGTATATAAAACATATAAAACAGTTATGCATGCATAGTATTTATAAAACCAAAGTCCACTCACAGACCGTCCAATGCTACCGCCTCGATATGCGTGCCATAGGCCTTCCCGGGGCATACCACTATCACCGGGACTTCCAAACCTGTCCAAATTACACTAGAGGGTCGTAATTTTCCCAAATTTGTAACTATTTTTAAACTTGATTCAAAACCTTCGGACGTCCCGAACAATATCGAAATAGTGTCCGATTTCCTCGAAACCAGTGCCAAAATGTTCGTTACATCGAATAGATTAAAAGTCATGTTGGAAGTTTCCCCAAAACAACCTTCAAGCCCCCCCCCCCCCCCACGCGCCGTTTGAACCCCCTGCGCGTGAAACCCAAGCGCCGGGTACTGTTCATCTTCATCCTCAGATCAACCCGGTCTGAACTGGTTCAGCAAATCCGATCCAGCCCTGAACCGGCGTTCGCAGTTTCTGTTCAATCCTGCCAGTTTTCTATCCATTTAATCCCATTAAGTTTGTCCCTTCGTTTCTAATTGATTCTAATAATCAAAACCTGAAATTAAAAGCTTAAACTTACCCCCCATTGCGAAGAACTGGACCCTGTTTTTCCCTCTCGGTTTTCTTGCGTCTCAAGCCGCCATTGGCCATGGTTTCCAGCCTATTCGACCCTTGGAATTTCAAGGAGCAAAGTCCAATCATCAAATACGATCAACACTTCCATACCAAACATACCATTTTTGAATTGAAATGGACATTTCACGCCATCTTACCCCTCTGTCCTCGTCGTGTGTCACCGTGGCCCTTACTGGTCTTCCCTAACTTCCCTGGTCTGCTTCGATGAACAACCGATTAACAAGGAATCACGTTTAAAGGGGCTTGGTTTCTCACTCGTCTTCCCCCGTCCTCTGTTTTTCACAGTTGCCTCAGGATTTCAAAGTCACCGTCAGGCACCGTCCGAGGTGGTCACACCACCACACCCAACTCAAACTCTCAATTTTCCACTCTCAAGCTCTGCTGTGGAAGGAATTAACCATGGTAGACAAACTCACACACTGAACCTCTGTCTCTATTTGTTCACGGTTCAAATGAAAAACACAGAAGATGAATGATGATGAAGGGAGACAATGATGATTAAGAATGATGATGGAGGATTAACGGGAAACAGGGACCATAATTTAGGGTCCTCAAATCATGGGATGAGTGACACTTGTCACTCATCCCAAGTGTCCACAATCATCGGTCACTGTTCACTATTTTAATATTATTTTAATCGAAATCCCGGGACGTAAGTTTAACCGATCTCAATCCCGTGACCATAACTTTCTCGTTCGATGTCCGATTTCGACGTGCCGCCTTTGTACGGACTCGTATCGACTCGATCTTCATAACGGCCCTTGGCCCTTCGCTATTGGGCTTCTCGGGTCAAAAGTCAACATTTGGCCCCTTTTCAACCAAATTACCAAAATACCTCTCGACTTCCGAACGTCATAACTTCTTCCTCGAATGTCGGAATCGGACGTGCCACCTGTCTATGAACTCGTGACGTCCCGAACTACGTCCCAGTCATTGGTCAAAGTCAATTTGACATCCTGAATTAAAAGTCAATATTTTGCCCATGTCTAGGGGCAAAACGGTCATTTTGCACATTTTGTTCGATTTCACTCAACTAATCCCATATTAGTCATTCTAAACCATAATTAATTAATATTCAATCCAGATATTTGGGACGGATCGTTACATTATGCCTAAAATGTCCATATTGATCCAAATAGAACTGTTAGTAATAGTTTGGTTTAACATGATTTCATTTCTAATTTTAGAAAATACAAACTGTATCAAACTATTAAGATTTAGGGTCCACCTCTAAACTTACGTAGTAAATTCTATATGACTTCTATATTATATTGATGAGGTTAAGACGGGGCGCGATATTACCAATATATTGGAGCAATTAAGATTTATTTTATTTTTTCATACAAGGATATTAGAAAAAAAATTATAAATATTGAATATTGGTCTTCTAATAATTATTGACATTGAGTATTGATATTGATTATCGACATTACCTTTGTAACAATCGAACCCATGTCTTGTCCTATATAATGTAATGAATATAATGCTACATTAGTAATATTTTTATATTAGAGGGATTATTTATTACTTGATTCAATTATCTTTCTTAACAAGTCTCCAATTTCCATGTTTACGATAGACCGATTGTACGTTTCATTGTAATTTTATTTTTGCAAATATGAGATGGTTCTATTTTTGTGCCACCCTTCATTTATTGTGAAGAATTTAGATAGGCTAAATGGTTGAAACTGTCATGAACTTTGAAGTTTACTATAATTTAACCATCTCTATACTTCAATATTAGTATCCTCGTCTATGTATTTTACCTAATGTTTTTATTAATCCCTTCATCTATTTTTCAAATGAATCTATTAAAAAAAGGAAAAGATTGTCAATTTCAGTGCGTTTTACATGATTTTTTTAAAATTTGTTTGAAAAACAGATATAGAGACAAGTGAAAACATTAGGTTAAAGTTTAGGGACACAAGATATTAATATTGAGGTATAGTGACAACTGCTAAAATTATGGTAAAGTTCTTGGACGCTAGCAACTATTTAGCCTTTAAGATAATTAAAGAAGTCTAAAATTGCAAGGACTAGTCCCGAATCTACGGAATTAATTAAGGTTAATAAAAGATTATCGAGAATTAATTAAGGACTAATTGAGATTAGTCGAGTATTATCAGACGATTTGGATAAAACGATGATTTTCCCCTTGAGAAGGGTAAAACGTTGACTTTTAATCCGGGAGGTCCAATGCACGTGGATCGAGGATTATTACGTAGATCGAGATGATACGAGTCCGTAAACAGGCGACATGTGAAAATCGGACATCATACGAGAAAGTTACGGGTCACGGAAAGTTCTGAGAACTATTCTGTAATGCCCTGAAAATCCAAATTATGTAAATTTATAAAATAATATGTAAAATAACATTTTTACCCTTTGAGGGATGTGGTTAAATGTTGACTTTTTGTTTGGAATACTTTTTGTACATTGTTCGAGAACCGTTGTGTAGGTTTCGAGACGCTGAATCCGTAGACAAGTGGCACGTCGAAAACGGAGCTCGGATGAAAACGTTACGGGTCTGTGAAGTTAAGGGGCAAAATGGTAATTTGTCACGTGAGGGGAAAAATGGTCAAATGATAAAAATCTGGCTGAGCCACCAGAGTGATAATCCCTGCTGTTAATTTGGGACACTTGGCGGCCTAAGGAAAGGGCTGAGTGTCTTTGCACACCGCCCATTCCACCGTTTGAAACCTTTCACCGTTTAAACCAAATATACATACAATCAAAGAAATTAATCTCCTTCGATCCAGCTAGAGACCAGCCAGAGACCATTCGAATGTGTCTGAAAAACCTGTAGCAATTGAGAGGTTAAGATAAAACAGAAAACTCGAGAGCCAGAGAGGAAATGAGAAAACCGTATACAAATAGTTGAAAAACAAAGTAAAATTTTGAATTGAGAGTTCTAAGCCTCAAGGATCAAAATTGAGATTGGATTCAACCTTCTGAGACCATTTCGAACTAGTACACAACCAAAATGAAGGAAATCGAGGTTGTTTTGATCAAGAACAGAAGCTCCACTTTCTTCACAAAATCGAGCTTGGGTTCGAATAGCTGGAGGTAAGAATTGGTGAAATTGATTATGTAAAGATGTTTATTTCACTCTCACGATTCTTCATGTGTAAATTAATTTGAAAAACTGGGACAAATTGAATGAACCCGATCATGAAACCCGTTTGAAGGTTCATCGTGGGATGTAAGGATTAAGGTTATGATTGAAGCAATTAAGGTTACAGAACCTAAATTAAGATGGTTTAGATGGAATTAGATTAAAGAATGGAAGAAATAGAAGTTGAATTGAGGAAGATTTTACAGGGTCTTATGTGGGTTCACGACCCGTTTAACATAGAATCGGGTGAAAGATGTGGTACTGTAGCAGTACTGTGCACAGCGCGTGGCTTTCACACGCAGCCGCTTGCGGCGGCGCGGGAGGGCGCGTGGCTGGGTTTCTGAGGATGGGTCCAACATACTTTTTGATGTTCTCGATGATACGAACCTATTGGCGTTGGTTTAGGGTCAATCAGATATGGATTCGGAGTAGTTTCGAGTACCCGAAGCGTATAGTTTTTGTATAAATAATATTATTAAATTTTGACGATTAGGTAATTCGTATGTGGGGTTATGTGATCACCTATTGACCTTAAATTACTCTGTTTGACAAGCCGGAATATTCCCAGGACGTCGGAAGAGAACGAACAGCTCGAGACTGAACAATCTGGACGGTGTGTGAGTGGACTTTTATTTTCTACCCTGAATGCATGCATATATGTTTTAAATGCTTTATGATATGATTTGAAATATTTTGGCATGATTGATGTTTCGATGAGATGATTTCCGGATTTTGGAAATATTATATTATTTTATATGATTTTGGACACGATTTTTGAGAAAACTGTGAAATTATTGTTTTGGGTGAAGGCCCGGGATTTGTGATTGGTTTTTACTCGGATTATGAGTCGGGAAATTGATTTGGTGAAATTGTAATGTTTTTGGCTATCTTTTGTGGATTAATGTGAAATTGGCAACTGAGGTTGCGATTGCACCGATTTGAGTGAAAAATGATATTTTGGGCTTGAGACCCAATTGGATAGTGATTTTGACTCGGATTTGGAGTCACATGTGAATATGATGAAATTGATGATTTTGATTTATAAAGTATATTCTGGACACTGTTTTTATGATGGATTGTGGAACTTGCTTTGTGAAAGCTATGTTTCGGGCATAGGCCATGTTGAAAGGTTTTTTATTTGATTTGAGATTTGAATGGTTTTAAAATGAGATTACTAGATTTGGTGATTGTTCCACATATATCATCCTCTGTGATTTGATAGTCTCCTCCAGACGTCGTAGATCCTGGAGTAGTCACGATCCACTGCCTGGAGATGAGTAGCTCCGAGGGAGGCTCAGTCTCAGGAGTGTGAGATTATGATGATATCCTCCAGACCTCGTAGATCCTGGAGATTATATCACCCCAGACATCGTAGATCCTGGGGAGGTACTCGAACATGAGACACCCGAGTTGCACGCGTTGCATTGATATCGTAATGGGTTACTTGGATATTGAGATTGGATATTGAGGATTGGTGGTATTATGATGATTTATTGATATTTGTGCCAAGATACTTTATATTATCAACTGATTTGATGAACATGAGTTTTATGGACCATGGGAAAACATGTTTTGATTTTATCGGTCCACTGTTCTTACTTGCTTGATTTTATGATATTACTCATGTTTTATGATATGCATGCATATTTGCGAAACTGGAGGGTAGGAATGTATTTTTCCATAAATTTATTTCTAAAACTTTATTTTTGTCCATTCTCACATTTGATGTTTTATGTACCCTCCAGGCCAGTGCACAGGTACAGGGGCTAGTATCGAGGCAGAGGAATAAGTAGACCGTTGCGCACTCAGATACCTTACAAAGTAGTATTTTGATCCCTACTTGTAGTATTACCTATGCTCTGTAAACCCGTTGACTAGTCAAACTTGTGAAGTCAACGGTCCTGGAAAACTTAACTATCCCTTATTTGACAATGTTTGTCGTTTGTTATGTTGTATATGTATATATGTAAGGTTACTTTTGGCACTATAGAGTTATTGTCAGACGGGAGCAGGTTCATTCACGACTATCGAGGGATAATCGGGATGGGTCTTGTCAAATTGGTATCAGAGCATTAGGTTACGGTCTGAGTCCTGCACGTTGTGTGCATGTGTGGTTATACTGATCTGTTTTACTTACAGATACCTCAATATGCCTCCGAGACGCGAGCCTCGTGCACAACTTGGCGATGAGATGGGGGGTCCAGACGTAGAAAGAGTTCAACGTTTGGGGGCCACTAGTTTTACTAGCCAGACCAACCCAGACGAGGCCAATGAATGGATTACTCATTTGGAGCGGATTTTCGAGATCATGCAATGCCCACCAGGGGACATGGTTCCATTAGCTACATTCATGCTGAGTAATAATGCTTATAGATGGTGGCGCGGATTGCAGCTCACGGGGTTGGATGCCCGCAACTTGAGTTAGGAGGATTTCAGGCACCGTTTCCTAGACCTGTTTTATCCTCGTTCTTTTCGTAATGCCAAGGAAGTTGAGTTCCTTCAGCTACAACAAGGAAACCTGTCAGTGGCTGACTACGAGCAGAAATTCTTGAACCTATCTAGTTTCGCTCCTCTATATGTGGCAAATAAGGAGGACAAGTGCCGAAGATTCGAGCAAGGATTTGAGAAACGAGATCCGTGGTACTGTGACAGTAGGATCTTATGCCAACCTAGGAGAGTTGTCTGATGCTGCCGCTAGAGTTGAGGTGACCTTGCCAGTACGACAGCATTTTTCAGGCTTTGGTCGACGTCGGGAACGTCAGTATCAGGGATCTTCGAGTCAGAGATGGTCTAAGAGTTGTAGTTCTAGTTCTGGATCTTCTGGTGGCGTTCGCCTGAGTTTTGGTAGTGGGAGTACACAAAGGTTTGGTTTTAGACCCCATGCAACATCTCAGTCTAGTGGGACATCTGTGGGGTCTACTGGTGGACAGAGCGATAGACCTAGTCGGCCTGGTTCAGTGACTTGTTATTCTTGTGGAGAGCCTGGACATATCATAAGGGACTTCCCATACCGATCAGGTAATAGCGGTACAGATCGAGGGACAGCAGAGCAGAGTCTGAACACGGCCTCAACTTCTGATGCGACAAGTGGGAGAGAAGTTGGCAGAGGACGTGGTGGACCACGAGGACGGGTCGGACTTTGGGACCACAGGCTCGAGTATTTGCAGTAACTCAACAGGAGGCACGAGTAGCCCTGGGAGCGGTGACAGGTATGCTTACTATTTTGGTCATCATGCACGTACTTTAATAAACCTGGGAGCTACCCACTCTTTTGTTTCTCGAGATTATGCCTCGTTAGCAGATAGAGAGATCTCTACGATTGGTTGTGATATGGGAGTCGGTACGCCGACTGGTGATATATATGTGGTAAACCAGGTGATACGAGGTCATTCTGTATTGATAGGGGGTGTGAACCTAGTGTCTAATTTGATACTCCTAGATTTGTATGATTTTGATGTTATCCTTGGGATGGATTGGTTGACAACCCATCATGCCTCTATCGAGTGTTTCGATAAGAGGGTGGTACTCCAGAGCCCAGGGTTGCCAGAGGTGATATTTCAGGGAGATCGGAGGGTGTTTCCCTCTAGAGTCATATCAGCCCTCACGACAGATAGATTGTTGAGGAGAGGTTTCCAGGGTTATTTGGCACATGTGATTGATGTACGGGATACCTCAATCAGGGTCGAGGACATCCCAATAGTATGTGAGGTCCCAGATGTGTTTCCAGAGGATTTACCAGGGTTACCACCGCATAGGGAGATTGAGTTCACTATTGACTTGATTCCTGGTACACGACCTATTTCCTTGACACCCTATCGTATGGCACCAGCCGAGTTAAGGGAATTGAAGGTGCAGTTGCAAGATCTAGTCGATATGGGGTTTATTCAGCCGAGTGTGTCACCATGGGGAGCCCCCGTATTGTTTGTAAGAAAGAAAGAGGGCAGCTTGAGATTGTGCATGGATTATAGGCAACTTAACAAGGTTACAATAAAGAATAAGTACCCTTTGCCCTGAATCGATGATTTGTTTGACCAATTACGGGAAGCTAAGTATTTTTCGAAGATTGATCTCCGTTTTGGTTACCATCAGTTAAGGATTCGAGAAGAGGATATTCCAAAAACAGCTTTCCGGACTCGGTATGGTCATTATGAGTTTCTAGTAATGCCATTTGGGTTAACCAATGCACCAGCAGAATTTATGGATTTGATGAACCGAGTGTTCCGAAAATATCTTGATCAGTTTTTCATTGTGTTTATTGATGATATTTTGGTGTATTCAAACAGTAAGGAGGCTCATGAGAAGCACCTGAGACTTGTGCTTGATACACTAAGGGAGAACCAGCTTTTTTCCAAATTGAGTAAGTGCCAAATCTGGTTAACTAGTGTTGGGTTTTTGGGACATGTGATTTTTGCGGAAGAAATTTTTGTTGATCCCCAGAAGATTGAGTCAGTGGCAAACTGGGAACAGCCGAAAACAGTGACCGAAGTGAGGAGCTTTTTAGGATTGGCCGGTTACTATAGACATTTTGTAGAAGGATTTTCTATGATTGTTGCCCCATTGACTCACTTGACTAGGAAGGGAATTAAGTTCATTTGGGATGAGACTTGCGAGCGGAGTTTTCAGGAATTGAAGAAAAGGTTGACATCCGCTCCGGTATTGACCCTTCCAGATGATAATGGAGAATTTGAAGTGTACACTGATGCATCCTTACACGGATTGGGGTGTGTGTTAATGCAACATGGGAAGGTAATTGCTTATGCCTCTCGACAGCTAAAACCGCATGAACGAAACTATCCTACCCATGATTTAGAACTGGCTGCAGTGGTACATGCCCTAAAGATTTGGAGACATTATTTATACGGTGAGACTTGTAGACTTTTTACCGATCATAAAAGTTTGAAGTACTTTTTCACACAGAAGGAATTAAATGTGAGGCAAAGACGATGGTTGGAACTGATTAAGGATTATGACTGCACGATTGAACCCCCGTTTCATCGGACCAATTGAGATTGTTGAGAGGATTGGCCGGGTTGCTTACAGATTAGCATTACCTTCAGAGCTTTCCAAGGTCCATGATGTATTCCATGTGTCGATGTTGCGGAAATATGTGTATGATGAGTCCCATGTGTTAGAAGAACAACCCATTGAGCTCAGGGAAGACTTAAGCTTTGAGGAACAGCTTGTACAGATCTTGGACCAAAAGGATAAGGTGCTTCGCCGAAAGACGATTCCCCTAGTGAAGGTTCTTTGGAGAAATCAGAACGTGGAAGAGGCCACATGGGAACCCAAGACAGATGCGAGAGCAGTATCCGTATTTGTTTCCTTGAAATTCCGGGGACGAAATTTCTTAAGGAGGGAAGGTGGTAACGCCCCAAAAATCAAAATTATGTAAATTTATAAAATAATATGTAAAATGACGTTTTTACCCGTGGAGGGATGTGGTTAAATGTTGACATTTTGTTCGAGAACCGTTGTGTAGGTCTCGAGACGCTGAATTCGTAGACAGGTGGCACGTCGAAAACGGAGTTCGGATGAAAAAGTTATGGGTTTGTGAAGTTAACAGGCAAAATGGTAATTTGTCACGTGAGGGGCAAAACGGTCAAATGATAAAAATCTGGCTGAGCCACCAGAGTGATAATCCCTGCCGTTAATTTGGGACACCTGACGGCCTAAGGAAAGGGCTGAGTGTCTTTGCACACCGCCCATTCCATCGTTTGAAACCTTTCACCGTTTAAACCAAATATACATACAAACAGAGAAATTAATCTCCTTCGATCCATCTAGAGACCAGCCAGAGACCATTCGAATGTGTCTGAAAAACCTGTAGCAATTGAGAGGTTAAGATAGAGCAGAAAACTCGAGAGCGGAGAGGAAATGAGAAAACCGTATACGAATAGTTGAAAAACAAAGTAAAAATTTGAATTGAGAGTTCTAAGCCTCAAGGATCAAAATTGAGATTGGATTCAACCTTCCGAGACCATTTCGAACCAGTACACAACCAAAACGAAGGAAATCGAGGCTGTTTTGATCAAGAACAGAAGCTCCACTTTCTTCACAAAATCGAGCTTGGGTTCGAATAGCTGGAGGTAAGAATTGGTGAAATTGATTATGTAAAAATGTTTATTTCACTCTCGCGATGCTTCCTGTGTAAATTAATTTGAAAAACTGGGACCAATTGAATGAACCCGATCATGAAACCCGTTTGAAGGTTCATCGTGGGATGTAAGGATTAAGGTTATGATTGAAGCAATTAAGGTTACAAAACCTAAATTAAGATGGTTTAGATGGAATTAGATGAAAGAATGGAAGAAATATAGGTCTAATTGAGGAAGATTGTATCGGGTCTGATCGTGGGTTCACGGCCCGTTTAACAGAGAATCGGGTGAAAGAGATGGTACTGTAGTAGTAATGTGCACAGTGCGTGGCTTTCACGCGCAGCCGCTTGCGACGGCGCGTGGCTGGGTTTCTGAGGCTAGGTCCAACATACTTTTTAATGTTCTCGATGATATGAACCTATTGGTGTTGGTTTAGGGTCAATTAGATATGGATTCGGAGTAGTTTCGAGTACCCGGAACGTATAGTTTATGTTTAAATAATATTATTAAATTCCGACGATTAGGGAATTCATATGTGGGGTTACGTGATAACTTAGTGACCTTTAATTACTTTGTTTGACAGGCCGGAATATTCTCAGGAGGTCGGAAGAGAACGAACAGCTCGAGACTGAACAATCTGGACGGTGTGTGAGTGGACTTTTATTTTCTACCCTGGATGCATGCATATATGTTTTAAATGCTTTATGATATGATTTGAAATACTTTGGCATGATTGATGTTTTGATGTGATGATTTCCAGATTTTGGGCACAATTTTCGAGAAAACTGTGAAATTATTGTTTTGGGCAAAGGCCCGGGATTTGTTATTGGTTTTGACTCAGATTATGAGTCGGGAAATTGATTTGGTGAAATTGTAATATTTTTGGCTATCTTTTGTGGATTATTGTGAAATTGGAAATTGAGGTTGTGATTGCACGGATTTGCGTGAAAATGATATTTTGGGCCTGAGACCCAATTGGATAGTGATTTTGACTCGGATTTGGAGTCACATGTGAATATGATGAAATTGATGATTTTGATTTATAAAGTATATTGTGGACACTGTTTTTATGATGGATTATGGAACTTGCTTTGTGAAAGCCATGTTTTGGGCAGAGGCCCTGTTTAAACGTTTTTGATTTGATTTGAGATTTGAATGGTTTTAAAATGAGATTACTGGATTTGGTGACTGTTCCACATATAGCATCCTCTGTGATTTGATAGTCTCCTCCAGACGTCGTAGATCCTGGAGTAATCACGATCCACTGCTTAGAGATAAGTAGCTCTGAGGGAGGCTCAGTCTCAAGAGTGTGAGATTATGATGATATCCTCCAGACCTCGTAGATCCTGGAGATGATATCACCCCAGACGTCGTAGATCCTGGGGAGGTACTCGGACATGAGACACCCGAGTTGCACGCGTTGCATTGATATCGTAATGGGTTACTTGGATATTGAGATTGGATATTGAGGATTGGTGGTATTATGATGATTTATTGATATTTGTGTCAAGATACTTTATATTATGAAATCATTTGATGAACATGAGTTTTATGGACCATGGGAAAACATGTTTTGATTTTATCGGCCCACTGTTCTTACTTGCTTGATTTTATGTATTACTTATGTTTTATGATATGCATGCATGTTTGCGAAACTGGAGGGTAGGAATGTATTTTTCCATAAATGTATTTCTAAAACTTTATTTTTGTCCACTCCCACCTTTGATGTTTTTTGTAACGACCCGTCCCGGAATTTGGGATTAAATTAGAGGTTAATGACGGATTAACGAAGATAATCGGTGATTAGTTGGATACTTTTGGACGGACGGTGCAGAATGATGATTTTGCCCTTAGAATGGGCAAAATGTTGACTTTTAGTTCGGACGGTCAAATTGGATTTGACCGATGACCGTAACGTAGTTCAGGACGTCACGAGTCCGTAGACAGGTGGCACGTCCAATTCCGACATCCGATGAGGAAGTTATGATGTTCGGAAGGTCGAGGGTATTTCCGTAATTAGAATAAAAAGGGGGAATTTGTTGACTTTTTGCACGACAAGTTTTCTTCATGCAAACCGAGGACCTTTAGGTAGGTCTCGATGTCCTGAGTACAACGACAGGCGGCACGCCATCATTGGACAACGGACGGCTAAGATATGGGTCTAGGAAGTGAAGGGTAAAATGGTAATTTGGACATTTAGGGGAAAATCAGTCTTTTAACACCTTGGGAATTGTGTAACCGGATAAGGACACCTGGGCTGAGTTTATTGGATATTTGTGAGGACTGGACCACAGATTGGAGGACACCTGGCCTCTGTCTAGTGGATTCTAGCCAAGTCGGCCGTTCAATTTACAGTTTTAAAATGTGTGGGTTACCGATCAACTGAGAAACAGAGAGATTGAGACAGGGAGCTAATCGATCAGTTTTCAGGGTGTGAGTTCCTTGTGATCGAGAGAGAGTAATCAGAGATAAACTGAGAGTTTAGTGAGTGAACTGTGGTATGGGGATTGAGTGAGAGGCTGTGGGAAGGTGAGAACACACAGGAAAACAGAGATGACCACCGTGCATGGCTGAGAGCTCAATCGATCAAACCCATCGAAGTTGGGCTTGTAGTGGTGTTCAGAGACCTGAGGAGAGACTTTAGGACGTGCAGGTCTGTGGTGGAGATCACGGCGGTGGGCAGAAACAGGTAAGGTCTCTAGGTTTCCCTATTTTTCCAAATTTGTTCAAATCAAAAGTCGTGAAGTTTAGGTATTGGTTGAGTGTTTTTGTTGACTCTGGCAGTTGTAGGAAGTCACTGCCAAGCTCAGGGATTCGAAACCGTGACTGGAAGGGCAACTGGTGGCCGAAATCCGAAGGTCGATTTTTCTGGGTTTAAGTTCGAAGGTTTAGGGGTTCGTTTAATTACGTTTAAAAATCCCAAAAAATTGGGGAAATTAGGGTAAGCTTAAATGAAGTGTTTGTGACCCGGAATGGTGACTTTTAACAGGCCAGGATATTCCTGAGACAGCCGAGGAGCGTACGGGACGCGAGTGACGCGTTCGGACCTTGTGAGTGGACTTTTTGTTTTCTAACCGAGCATGCATAACTGTTTTTAATTATTTATTTATGTTTCGATATATGACTTTATGCTTTCGATATATGTAATTTTATGCTTATGACTTCGATATTCTTGCTTTACTTGATTGCACGTTTTTCAATACGAGTTATCGAATTTGCACGTACTTCAAGAATATGATTTCTATTATGCATTTGAGTATGGTTTCAGATGGATGATTTATGTTTATACGCATTCTGTTTTACTAAAGATTTGAGGATATGAATTAAGATTTGAAATGAAATTCGGGCGGAAGTCCCATTTCGATCAAACGTGATTTCGATTTTCGAAGATTTCCAGTTTGATTTTGGTTTTCAGATTTCGATGCATTTTTCTTATGCTTGAAAAATGGTTTTGGGTTTAAAGACCCGAAAAAAGAGAAAAAAACCCGCTGGATCTGGTTTTGAGTTTAAAGACTCGGATTGATTGACGGGGGGGAGGGCCCTGGATTGATGTGTTTTGAGTTTAAAGACTCGGTATATGCTTTGATTTTAAAGACTCGGTGATTGTGATACCCCCCCCCCCCCCCCTCCCCCCCGTGGCCTGTGATTGTGTTTTGAGTTTAAAGACTTGTTGATATCCCGGGAAGGCCTGGTTATTGCGCATGGTTTTGAGTTTAAAGACTCGGGCACACTTGAGATCCAGTAAACTTGTATGATTGATGTTTTTCACTGTTTTTTCACTGGTTTTCCAATGTTTTGGGCTATGACCCGAATGACTTAATTCTTATGGATTTAGGGCCGAGTGCCCGAACTTTGGTTTTGATTTCTGATGATTTCCGCACTTATTTTCATGTCGTACATATGGTTGTTTTAAAATACGTGGTTATGCATGCATGTTTTCAAACGGAGGGTGAACCCTGATTTATTACGTAAACGATTTTTATAACTCTTTATTTTAGTCCACTCACGCTTTTAATGTTTTTAACACCCTCCAGGTCGTGGTGCTAGAGTCGGGGCTAACGTTGAGGCAGATGCGGAGGCATAGAGTTTTCCCTTTACGCGTGTAGTCAGCTCTTAATAGGCTTTTTGTCTTATCTTGTACTGTACTATGCTCTGTGCTACTGTTGACTCGTTGTATTATAACTTCTCCCTGGTCTAGCAATGTATATATTTCGTGGGTTTTTGTGGTTAGTTTAGTCTTTTGAGTTGGGTTGTCAGACGGAAGTAGGGTTCATCCTGGTTATCGGGGTGATAATTGGGGTGGGTCCTGTCATTTTATGTACCCTCCAAGTCAGTGCACAGGTACAGAGGCTAGTATCGAGGCAGAGGAATAAGTAGACCGTTGCGTACTCAGACACCTTCAGACACCTTACAGAGTAGGATTTTGATCCCTACTTGTAGTATTACCTATGCTCTGTAAACCTGTTGACTAGTCAAACTTGTGAGGTCAACGGTCCTGGAAAACTTAACTATCCCTTGTCTGACAATATTTGTCGTTTGTTATGTTGTATATGTATATATGTAAGGTTACTTTTGGCATTTTAGAGTTATTTTCAGATGGGAGCAGGATACTTCACGACTATCTAGGGATAATCGGGATGGGTCTTGTCAAATTGGTATCAGAGCATTAGGTTACGGTCTGAGTCCTGCACGTTGTGTGCATGTGTCGTTATACTGATTTGTTTTACTTACAGATACCTCAATATGCCTCCGAGACGCGAGCCTCGTGCACAAACTAGCGATGAGATAGGGGATTCAGACGTAGAAAGAGCTCAACGTTTGGGGGCCACTAGTTTTACTGGCCAGACCAACCTAGACGAGGCCAATGAATAGATTACTCATTTGGAGCGAATTTTCGAGATCATGCAATGCCCACCAGGGGACATGGCTCCATTAGCTACATTCATGCTGAGTAATAATGCTTATAGATGGTGGTGCGGATTGCAGCTGACGGGGTTAGATGCCTGCACCCTGAGTTGGGAGGATTTCAGGCACCGTTTCCTAGACCAGTTTTATCCTCGTTCTTTTCGTAATGCCAAGGAAGTTGAGTTCCTTCATCTACAACAAGGAAACCTGTCAGTGGCTGACTACGAGTAGAAATTCTTGAACCTATCTAGTTTCGCTCCTCTGTATGTGGCAAACGAGGAGGACAAGTGCCGAAGATTTTAGCAAGGATTGTGAAACGAGATCCGTGGTGCTGTGATAGTAGGATCTTATGCCACCATGAGAGAGTTGTTTGATGCTACCTCTAGAGTTTAGGCGACCTTGCCAGTACGATATACGGTCGGGTCAAGGTCGCGGGTCAAATCGACCCGTTATAGAGATTCGGGTCGACCCAGCAAGAGGTTAACGTTGATGATGTGGCAGTCCACGTCATCATCTATAAGGCCTATCAGGCCACTTGGCCAATCAAGTGGTGCCACGTGGTGAGTTGTCAGAGACTGTCAGGTCTAGTCTGCATATGTTAGACCACGTATGTAACGACCCGAACTTTCGTAATTATTATTTTATTACAAAATGACCATTTTGCCCCTGAGGGGGGGGGGGGGGGAAGTTGACTTTTACCACGGGAAATAATTAGGACCTTGACCCATGACCGTGACGTAGTTTAGGACGTCACGAGTTCATAGGCAGGTGGCACGTTCGATTCCGACGTTCGAGGAAGAAGTTGTGACGTTCGGAAGTCGGGGGGGTATTTTGGTAATTTGGTCAATTAGGGGCCAAATGTTGACTTTTGACCCGGGAAGTCCAATGGACGAGGGCCAAGGACCATTACATAGGTCACGTCGATACGAATCCATAGACAGGTGGCACGCCAAAATCGGACGTACGACGAAAAAGTTATGGTCACGGACGTAAACGCGATTAACCGAACTAACCGAGAACCGGATTAAAATAATATTAAAATAATAGAATCTGATTACTTTATTCAAACCAATCTGGACCCTTGGATGAGTGACACGTGTCACTCATCCCCTACACTCCCTAAAACAAGGAATCATGTTGACCATTAGATTAATTAATTGATTTCCCTCCTTAAATCCTCACCATTGATGCTAAAGGCATATTCAATCTCAGCCCTTGATTCCATCCACTCCATCTGCTTAAACCATCAGAGATTTACCCTCACACTTACATTTTCATTCTCTCACATTTTCATTCTCTCAACCGTGGACACTCTCACCCTTCGAACAAACACACTAGCATCTCACCACCCAACCTCTCTCACCAGGTAGCACCAGGCAGCCAACAGCCATCCCCAGACACCGGCCACCACCACCACGGCCACCCTGCACAGCCAGAAACCCCCCAGACCCGAGGAGAAACCCGAACAGCCCTAACCGTCCAAACCATCCAAACCTTCATACCTGGACTCGAACCAACGTACGGTTAGGTTCATTGTGACGGCTGGACGACTCAAAACTGGACTGGGCAGCCCACGACGGCGGTATGTCTGAAAACCCGAGAAGGCCCGTTTTCATTCCCTGTTTAGAAACGTTTGTTTTTTACGTTGGAATTCTTTGTTTACCTCTGAGACATACCTAGGGGACCTAGACGACCAATTTGGACCAAGAACCGTGACTGGAAACACGACGACTCGCTGGAGAAGACGACCAGAGCCGGCAGCCAGTCTTCCCGTCGATTTTCAGGTGACTTCTTGAACTTAGGGTCTTGTTTCGATTGCACAGAACCATAGAGTGTGTTGTGACGAGTTCATAGGAACAAATCCCACCAGAAATGGTGGTCGGGTTGATGAGAATTGATCGGGTTGAACCGTGGGTCTGCGGTGACCCGGTTCACAGACCCGGTTACTGTAGCTGATGACGTCATCATGCTGACGTCAGCAGTGACGTCATCATGTCAAAAAACAGTCAGACTAGGGACCAATTGACTGCTGACGTCCTCTGACACTGTCAGTGATGACGTCATGCTGACGTCAGCAGTGACGTCATGCTGACATCATCATACTGTAGCACCGTTGACCAGAGGGTTGACCAGCGCGTGGGGGGCGCATGTGAACAGTGTTTTGTGTGGGACCAGGACCATTTTCAAGGTTTCGACGATACGGATCCAATGGCGGTAGTTTCGTGTTGATCGGAGATCGTTAGGTTGGTCAAATTAGGGTTTTAAGCCTTGAGAAGCGTGTTCGGACGGCTTTCCGGGGCCGGTTTCAGTCTAGGGTTTCTTAGTTGTTTAGTAGGGACTTAAAGTGACCTTTACGTATGCTTTGGACATGACAGGAATCGTACTTTAGCACTTGGACGGGGCTTTACGCTCGGGATTGCAACAGGATTGTACTGTGAGTGGGCCTTTGATTTCACTAAACCTCGGCATGCATAACTGTTTACTTTCTATTATATCTATATGTGATTCAAGCAAAAGTATATATTTAACCTGAGTATGATTTATGGCACATATTACGATGTTTGGGCATGAGACCCGTCTGGTTGTTTATGCACGGTTTTGAGTCATGTATATGTATAATGGATTTCGATATTTATCTTTGGTACTGCACTGTATAGATCTACCCTAGGATACTGTCTCCTCCGGATGTAGGTACCCCGGAGTGGTCACGGCGCATTGCCTGTGAGGAGTCATTCTACGGAGGGACCGGACCGTAGAGTGACTCAGGAGCAGGATTGCTACTATTGGACGTCTGGGACGTCAGACATCTAGTATGCCACACTCGGACTGGGTTCGGGATTTGAACTCGGGATTGAGACCCCAGGTGGCACGCGTAGCCTTGGAACTGTGACCTTATTGGGCGTCTGGGACGTCGGGCATCTAGGATGTCAGGGTTGGGATGTATAGTGCAGTGACAGATTATATTATATTATATTGATATTATTCTGCTTATGATTATATGATTTTGTGTTTTTGATACTGATGCATGCTTTTTGGAAAACGGAGGGGAAAATCTATATGTTTTCGAGATAGTAAACTATTTTGTAAACCTTGAGTTTCGGCCCGCTCACCCTTTTTGTTTTACTTCCCCTCCAGGTGGTGCTATTGAGGAGGAAGAGGAGGAGGATCCCGAGGAAGAGGCATAGGTTTACGTTGCGCACCTGAACCCTACTACTGGGTAGGTTGGCACGTAGAATGTCTAGAGTCGTGCTCAATAAACTGTATTCGGGAACTATCCCTTGTCTGACACTATTTGTATTTGTATTTTATGTTTGACGTTTGTGTGTTGGGTTATGTATGACTTAAATTTGGATTTTCTTTATGCATTTGCTTTCCTAAGGGTAATTTTGGTATTATGAAGTCGGGTGTCAGACAGGAGCAGGGCACGTCCCCGGGTGGTCCCACGGGGGATCGGATCGGGGCGGGTCCTGTCAACGTAGATTAGTAGGGTGGTACCATGTGGCAACATGTCAGAGGGTGTTAGATGACGTGGCAACTGACGTGGCAGGTCCACGTTAGCATTGTCAGACCACGTGGACCAACGCGGTGGTGCCACGTCGTAGGGTGTCAGGTTTTCAGAGTTGACGTGTTAGTGACACGTGTTAGACATGACGTTAGCAGATTACATCATCACGTGACGTGTCAGTGTCAGAGGGTGACACGTGGCACCGATCAGGGTGTGCCACGTGGCAGGTTGTCAGATGTGACAGGTGTAATACATGTCAAGATGACGTTAGCAGATGACGACACCTTGACGTCAACATTGACCAGCGCATGTGTACTTTGACCGACACGTGTGGACTTTGACAGGTGAGTGAGAGCGCATGGGCATGAACTTCGAGGTAAAATTGGTCATGTTCAAAAGATTTCGACGATCTGAATCCAATGGTGGTGGGTTCAGGTCGATCTGAGGTTATTTGATAGGTTAATTGGAGGTTTTAAGCCTCGAGAAGAGTGTTCGAGACACGTTAATCGTTCTGGGATGTGTGAGGGTTTATGATTAGAGCTTGTACCGATGGATAGTGACTTTTGAGTATAATTTAGTCAGGTTTAGACGTCCCAGAGAGTATGGATTAGCCCTAGAGTGGCTTACGGCGCGAGATTCAGAGCGCACAACACGGACAGTCTGTGAGTGAACGTTTTATTTATAAACATGATGCATGCATAAATGTTTTATATGTTTTATGAACATGATTTGAGATGCCTTGAGTGCATATGATTTATGTTGTTGCTTTGGCATTTTCATAGAAAATGCGGTATTGCACGTAGTTCGAGATTTATGTTTTATACGATGTTGGGCTTAGGCTGAGAATTCTACGTGCATGTGTTTTATATGATTTTGATGGTTTCACGGAGAGGCGTGAAATCGAGGATTGATTATCGGTTTTGAATGATTTCACGGAGGTGCATGAAATCGGTTCTCGGGCATGAGTCACAGTTAGAGATGGACTTTGACTTCGATGATAGTCAAAGGTGGTTTGAAAAAATGATTTGAATAACGAAATAGTTTTCGGATTTATAAATATCTTTAGGGCATATGACATAGTTGATTTATGGTTTGACTTAGAGTATAGTCAAACGCGAGATATATTGGGCTGTGACCTAGTTATGATTTGGGCATGAGACCCATTTGTGGATTTGATAGGATTCGAGGAATCCTGGATTTATGAAAGATATTTCAAGCATGAGACCCATTTGCGAATTTGATAGGATTCAAGGAATCCTAGGTTATTAAGTGTTGATAGACACTGTTTTCGGGTTTGTGACCCATTTGATGATATTTCGGGCTTGTGTCCCTATTGATGATGATATGATTTTTAGTTTAAAGACTCAGATTTGATTAGAGCGCATCTATTTGTGAATAAGTTTACCCGGAGAGCACTTATGAGATGACGCTTGCCTCCAAGGTCGGAGAGGTCACGATGCGCCTGCTGTCGAGCAACCGATAGAGGCGGCAGCCGAGGGAGGCTCGACTCAAGAGTGCGGTATATGAGATCGATTTTTGATACATTCATGACAATCTGGTGATTATCGACCTGTGATGTGTTCACGGTGACACGCTCAGGATCAGAACAGTCCTTGAGCTTATGGGCACGTGTTGTTGGGATTGGAATCGTGAATGATGATACTGATGATAATCGCTTAAGATCCCACATGGTTTTATAGTTGGGTTGAGGTCCCCACGTGTTTTATCTTGGGTTGAGACCCAATGTGATTTCATTTGGACTGAGACCCTGTATGATTTGGTTTTAGGCTGAGACCCTACTGAGGAAAGGGCTTCGATTGAGAAGCATTTTTCACTGTGTGGGTGAGTCAGTTAGGTACTTAAGTGACACATGTCACTGTGCAGATGATAATTAGTGGCATTGATGCCATCTGATATTTGGATAGGACAAATTCATATATATGCTGGAGTTGAACTAAAACCGTGTGTGTGCTTCCCTCAAACAAAAACAGAGCAATAGGAATTGATCGTAGGACAACAAAAAACTTCCGTAAGCTGAAAATATGAGAACCTAAGCGTATTGAGAGGGTGAATTCGTGAGAGGAAAGAAAGGAGAGGGAAGAGAAGAGAAAACTGGAAAACACCCCAAGAACCCAAAAATGTATTTTTGAAATTGAGAATTGAAATTTGAGTTTGAGACGTTAATTGGACAAACTAAGCTTGAATTAAGCTTCTGGAGGAAGGAACGAGTCGATCCATTATTGAATTCGAAGGAAATTGATGAACAAACACCAAGAACACACCTTGCGACATCTTCGAATTGTGGAGGTTGAGTTCATGTAATTGGAGGTAAGAAATCTTGAAATTGGTTTCGAATTCATGTTTATAATGACCTTAAGACACTTTCTGGTTCATTAGATTCCCGAATTGGACTGAAATTCGTTACAATTGGACTTATAACCGACCGGGCATTGATTTAGAAATCTACCCGTTTAAGATGTTGTTTCATGAAAATAAGAATACAGATCCCTAATTAAGATTGATTAGATGAAAATCAGTGAAAGAAAGAAAGGAATTGAGGTCGATTTGACTGAGACTAATCGGGTTGTATCGCGGGTTAACGGGTCTGTTTTGCAGGAAAACGGGTTGGGACGATGAACAGTATGAGTACTGTTCACCGGCGCGTGGGTTCACGCGTAGCCCATGTAATTGGCGCGTGAGGGTGCGTGGTTAACCTTCTGGGGAAGTGTTCAACACACTTTTTAATGTATTCGATGATATAGACCTATTGGTACAGGTTTCGAGTCGATCGGACACTATCTCGGGATATTTTTAGGTGTCCGAAGTTTGTATTTCATGTTTAATTATTATTGGACAATCCCGGGGCTTAGGGGATTGTTATATAAGGTTATGTAATTACTCAGTGAATCTTAATTATCGTATTTGACAGGTCAGTCGATTCTCGAAACCTCGGAGGAACGTATAACTCGGGATTGAACAGCTTGGACGGTGTGTGAGTGGACATTTGTTTCATAAACTGTTATGGGTGCATAGTTAAATGTTTTATATGATTGATTGCATGATTTGGTTTGCAATGATGTCATGGTGATTTCGCATGATTAATTATGATTAATGATTATTTTAATCCGTCTTTTGGGCACGTTTTACGAGAAACATGCAATTGATGTTTTGGGCTAGGCCCGGAGTAAAAAAGGTTTCAAAAGCGGTATTTTGACTTAGTTGGTGAGTCAAGGATAATTTCAGGATTATTTTAATGAGATTTTACGAATTTACGTGCAAATGACATTTTGGGCTTGAGACCCAATTGGATAAATGGTTTGACTTGGATTTTGAGTCAAGAACCTTGTGACAGCCTGGTGGTTGGCTTTGTGGGTTGTTTTTACGGTAAGCCAACGTCTCGGATGCGACTGAGCCTGGATGTACCACTCAGATGCGTCTGATCCTGGGGATGTGTTCGCCCAGATGTGACTGATCCCGAGGGTTGAGCCCAGATGTGCCTGATCCCGAGAATGTGGCTGGATGGTTGCCTACGTGTAGTGCAGATGTGATTGTGTGATTAATTGTGCACTTGTGAGTAGTGTTGTTTGATGTTAATTTGATTTTGATTCTTTTTACGTACTGGTAATGCGTACGGGTTTTGGTCTTTGTGGCCAGGTTAGTGTTTTCATGTGATTTGGCTGGAAAGCCGGTGATGGTTGTTCATATGTTTTACCCTATGCATGCATGGTTTGATAAACTGGAGAGGAAAATGGTATATTTGAAATGTATTTTCAAAGGATATTATTTTTTCCACTCACACCTTTTATGTTTTTATGACCCTCCAGGCCGTGACACGACATTCAGGGCTGATCGAGAGGCGGAGGCATGAGCAGAAATCAATGCAGTTATCTCTTGTCTGACATGTGCTGAGGGGTAGTTTCGGGACTTCAGTTGACTTGTCTGACGGGAGCAGGACTGGGCACGGTTATAAAAGTCCAATTGGGACGGGTCCTGTCACCATTACACTTCATCATCAAACGCGTCCACCTATGAGATAGCAACTAAAGAAGTAGTGCTTAATTTCTGCTTTAGAAGAGAAAAAATTGATTCTTTCATGGGCAATTGAAAAGATACATAAAACAATGCCAATATATAAAACACCATATCAGAAAATTGGCAAAGGGTACTCGAGGACTTGATGCTCTTAGAGGCTTCGATGGAGCTTGAGAAAGTTGTAATCGAATGTGGGCATGGTTAGGTAAATAGTCCCAAGGCTAAACAAAAATCCCACTTATTAAAATCTCAATCGAATACACATGTTCTATATATCACATTTTACGAATGTTAAAATCAAAAATGAAGATTTGAATTGTATTGTTGATAACTTAGGTTTCATGATCAAGCATTTAAATTTCAAATTCTGGGATCCATGAGAGCGCCAAGTTGTCCTCAGTTTTTCGAGATAATGGGTAGAATTGTCCAGTTACCTTCAATCCCGTTTTTAGAAATGTTTAAATGGCTACTAGGAACATAATGTCCAATATGTCTTCTAGGGATACATTTACATGGGCTAGCTACGGTGATGGTTTCTCGGTGGCTTATTTTAGGAGTCCCTCAAGTTGCACTCAAACAAGTCTCGTTGGTCGCATGTGGTTTGGTGCAAAGCCTCTATTCCAAAGGCTAGTTTCATTTTATGCCTCGCAGTGAAGTTGAAGGCTGCCACTAAAGACCGTATCGCTTCTTACTCCCCTAATACTAATTTGGTGTGTGTGTTATGTGGTGTTGCCCCTGAGTCTCATGGACGCTTTTTCTTTGATTTCCACTTTAGTGAGCTTATTTGGAGACAAGTCTTGGAAAAGGCAATGTGTGGTGTTCAATATTCCTTGGGTTTTCCCTTTATGGCCTCCCTTTGTGGATGATATTGCTCTGCATTAGAAGGGTAAGTCTCTTTATGTGGTCTATAAAGTCACTTTGGTAGTCTCTGTTTACTACATTTAGATTGAGAGCGGTCGAGGAAGGAAACTCCTAGTCTCTATTCTTTAGTCGATCCATTTCATGATTTGCCACTGACTATATTTTTTTAATTTCAAATCGACACACTCTAATATGCTTTTTGTAGCCAATTGGAATAGTTAGTTAGTTTTTTTTTTTCCTTTTCTTCATGGGGCTAGTTTGTCAGCTCCATGGAGTATAGTTTTTGTAAAATTGATGAAAATATGTGTTTTGGAAAAAACTTATTCAAAAATAGAGGCCTTCAAAATTTATGTACAAAACTACACAATATTAATATCTTCTAGTAATGATATCTCTCTCTTTCTCGCCCTCTCTCTCTCTCTCTCTCGCCCTCTCTCTCTCTCTCTCTCTCTCTCTCTCTCTCTCTCCCTCTTCCTGATCATATCTAATTTCAAATCAGATATGTATATTCAAAAATGGTTTCTATGACCTTCAACCCAGCATCATATTCCCAACCTCACACCTGCAAATTCATCTTTCTCAATTCGTAATTGGTTATTTACTTTAATTTGTTTAATGTCCAATACATAATTGAACAAATTCAACAAGCATAAAACACTCAAAATAAAGATTAAGAAAAAAATTAAAGACATAGAAAGATGAAGGATGACTAGTTCAAATTCATAGTTGTGATTGATGATGAACGAGAATGATGAAAAGATGAGGGGCGTGAGAAGGTGAGAGAAAAATGAAAATGATAAGCTAGTTTAGGTGGTAAGATTTGAGAGAAAAAAAAATTTAAGTCATGGGGAGAGAAAATAGGGGAGGGGGAGAGAGAAGGGGGATGAGGCAAAGAGAGAAAAGGGGCAGGGGGAAGGGAGAGAAAAGAAGGGCGGGGGAAGATGAAGGGCAGGGGGGAGAGAGAGAGAGAGTTACTATAAGATATTTATAGTGGTTTCCTAACTTCTTTTTAGGCTAGGCAAGGTTTTTTATGATACAAAATTAGTCGATACTAGAATTATATCGTTTGATTTTAATTAGTTCGGTACGGTTTGATATTCTACATTTTGAAAGTGAGACCGAACTGTACCATACTGATTAAGGTCGGTATGTTTGGTTTTGAGGCAAAATTTTATGGAATTATAAAATATTATTTTCAACCCTCTCCTCGATCAATTTGCCTTTCAGGGTTTTGAAACCTTATACAAAGATTATTAAAACTTTTCAGGGTTTTGAAACCTTAAATGTTATATCTCCTTTCATATATCATCCACAAGAACACACAAGAAAGATACTAAAATGTGAAAAATCATTCAATTAATTCTTATGATCAGCTAATTTACAATTAAAGATTCAAACTGGTAAATAAGCTCATCTCATCACGGATGATCGAATAACATATTTGTATGTGGTGCATAATGATGTTAACATCTTCCTCCTACAAGCAGAAAAAAAAAAGGTTAGCTATCTAGTCATCATTTCCAGTATGAACGGAAAAATTGTCTTGGAGAATCTAACTATGTCATTTTGATACCTTGTTACTTCAAAGTAGCTCATCAATTCTAACTATGTCATTTTGATACCTTGTTACTTCAAAGTAGCTCATCATGCTATGACACGACCCATCCCCAATCCCCTTGGATTAAGGGATAAGCCATGCTCCTGTCTAACCCAAGTGCGACACGAAGGCTAAACACCTGTTTAACCCCCATGTAACACACAGACCAGACAAGAGATACCCAGGCGAACCGTCCAAAACTAACTTCCGACTTCCCGGAATGCACAGAAACCACTGTTGATCACGTGTGTGATGTCTCCATCTCACTAACAACAGCCCGCACTGCATCAACCTGGAGGGTATCGAAAAATAGAAAAGACTGTGAGTGGACATCGTTACAAAGAAAGGACATCGTTACCCGTGCAAAATATCCCCATCTCCCTCACTTCTGTTTTTCTTCAAACCGAGAACAAACACGCACATAACACCCCACAACCCTCAAATCCTCTGGCCCATCACCCTTTGTGTCTAAACAAAAGTTGGAGAGTGAGAGTAGATAAACATAATGGTGGTAACAACGGTGACCATCGTGGACGGCGGTGGTGGCTAGGAATCAAAACCCGAGCCCTATTTCGGGGTTCAAAATGATGGGACGTTTTTCAGGGACAAATGGACGTGATGAGTGATGGGAGGAAGGTTCTGTTGTCGAGATGGCCATTACGGTGGCCACGGCGGGGCCACGACGGCGAGGGAGGTAAGAATTTTCGTGGTGCCCTGTTTTTGGTTCAAAAATGGCATGTTTGGTTCTGGCTTGTGTTGGACGATTCTGACTTAAGGAAATGGTTTATGAGGGTTAAAGGAGTCAACTTGGGACCTGAGCTAAGGCTGGGGGTGGCTGGAGAAGGGAGGACACGGTGGTGGAAAATGGAGGAACTTTGGCCGATCGAGGAGGTATGTTTTTGTATGTTTTCCATGGGTTTGAAAACATAAATGAATAGGAAATTATTAGAGGAACCTTTAGGGATCAAATAGGAAGAAAATGATTGAAAATAAGGCAGAAATAGCCGTGAACCGTGATCGCCGGTTTGGTTGGATCGGACCGGTCTGGACCGGTCTGAACCGGCCAGGCTGCAGAGGTAGGGATGACACTGTTTGGAGCGTGGCTTTCACGTGCAGCCCGTTTGGGCAACGCATGAGGGCGCGTGGTGGGTCCTTTGGGGATGACTTCAACCTGACTTTTAATCTATTCGATGTAACGAACATTTTGGGACTGGTTTCGTGTCGATCGAACACCGTCTCAATATTGTTCGGGACATCCGAAGGTTTAGGATCGAGTTTAAAAATAGTTAAAAATTCGGGAAAATTACGGAACTTCAATGAGAGGTTAATACAGTAGTTAGTGACCATCTAGATTGATTTGGACAGGTTTGGGAGTCCCTGTGACGGCGATTAGCCCAAGGAGGCTTACAACACGCAAATCGAGGCAACAGCTTAGGACGGTCTGTGAGTGGACCTTAATTTCTAAATTGTGATGCATGCATAAATATTTTATATGTTTTATGGATATGATTCTATGATGATGATTTGGATGATTGTGATTTACATGGTTTCACGCATTTCGAGACGATTTACGTGCTTGCATGTAAATTGAGGTTTACGATTTTGCACTGATTTTCGGTGCTTATAGTTTTAGAAATGGTTTTGGACTTGAAAAGGTAAACTCGGGTTCGAGACCCATTTGTTTTGGAAACCCTCGGACTCGAAGTCCATTTAGTTACGTTTTCAAGCAGAGGCCCAATTGGTTCTTAAATCGATTTCAGATTTGGAAATATGGACCGGGCACAAGACCCATTTGATTTATGAACTCTCGAACCTGAAGTCCATTTGATTTAACAAGGCATCGGGTCGGAGGTCTAGTTTGTTTACGTATCGGGCTCAAGGCCCAATTGGTTTGTGTATCGGGTTCGAGGCCCAATTGACTTACGTATCAGGCACAATGCCCATTTGGTTTACGAAATCGGGCACGAGGCCCAGTTGGTATGTGAATTCGGGCTTAAGGCCCAATTATGGTTTACGATTGTTATTTCGGGTCGGGGACCCATAAATGGATTTATGGTTCATGACAGTTTATGGGGACCAGCATGAACCCTTGAAAGGGTTTTATGGTTCATGACGGTTTATAGGGGCCGGGCATGAACCCTTGAAAGGTTTTGAGAATGTTTTCAAAAGATTTTTCGTATACCATCCTTATATATATGGATTGTCTCCTTCGGGGAGGGTCGTTGCCTGGGTGGACCCCGGAGTAGTCATGGAGCACTGACTGAGTGGAGTCACCCTCGTTGGGTTCCTTCCTCTAAAAAAGGCTATGGATTATAACCCCTAGGAAGAGTCATTGATCTATGAACATTGACTTGGGTGGACCCTGGGGAGACTTGGGCTTTGAGACCCCGGGTAGCACTCGCGTAGCTCTAGATACCGTGACATGATTGGTTATATGATTTATGATAAACATGATTTCTTGGTTTTGCGATATTGTGTTTTATGGATAATAAATGGATTTAGGTTGAGTTCACACATATGTTTACTTGTTATGGATTTCTGTAAATGGTTTTGGGCAAGGGCCCAGGTGACTTGAATTTACGGAACTTAGGACTGAGTCCCTAATTATGGTTGTTTAAACATATGTGGTTTGATAAATGATTTTACTATGCATGCATGTTTTTTAGTGAAGGGCATAAAGGTCTTTTATAAAATATGTTTTACGAACTATTACTTTTCGTCCACTCACAGTCTTTCTGTTTCCAATGCCCTTCAGGTTGAATACGGTGTGGACTGTAGCAGAGACCGAGACATCACATATCTCCTCCGGATCCTGGCGTACTCTAGAAGTCGGTCGGGCTAAAGGTTCAAATTTTCTCTGGTTTGACACTCCGTGTCAGACGGAATCAAGAGCGACCCTCGTTAATCCCGGGGGAATTGGGACGGGTCCTGACACTTACGTCTTCGGAGGGTTTTCACCTTCACTATGAGAGAATACAAAGTACAAGATTACATTACTCAAGTTTATACCCAACCCGAGCCCTTGTATCCAATAGGGTACCCCTTGTACACCCTCTCTCAACCAAGAAGATCACTCTACCCCAAGAGCTATGCACACTCTTAAAACACTCACAACTCACAATGCTTCTATACCTGAAGACCCTTAGAGTTGCTCTCATTCACTCACTTGTGATGTGTTCTCCTTAATTTCCAAATGATGCCAAGATTTCCTCTTTATATAGGCCAAGGAGGAACCATATAGATGTCTTCATTGATACTTCATCCACCTACCTACTTCATTTATTGAATCTTCCAACTACTCATTTCATGAACCCTCTACACATTTTTTGGGTTCATACACTTTAATCTAGAACCACAAATATATTCTAAATAAAGGCCAATAATATAGAAGCCCAATGCATATTATACTTTAGTATTGAGCCTGGATATTTTACAATCTCCCCATCCAGGCCCACTTTGGTGGATAGTGTCGCACTATTACTTCAATCCCTGAAGTCCATCTCAAATTGAGATACCGCTTGATATATTTACAAATATTCCATTGGCCTTATTCTTGTACCAGCTATACATACCTCGAATCAATTGCATACTGTCCTGCCTCCCCCTGATTCAAAATGGCCAATGTTATGTGCAGCTTCTTCGAGTCAACAATCACTAGTTGGCTCCGAAAAGAAACCTCAACTTTACCTCTTCCCTAGCAGGATTTTCCTTCTCACCATCATCTAAAATCTAGAAAAATGTGGATAGCGTCTCTGTTGTGCCCACAAACGAGACCCGTTTCATGTTCTCCCGTGCACGCTGTTTTCCAACAACCTTCGAAGTCTAGGTTTTTCCTATCAGATGGAACATACTTTTACATTTTTCTCCCTTCATTAGGACAATGTAGCCACGTGAAATTTTCATAACTTCCCTGTTAACGAAACCTTGCAGCCCTTGGAGTCTAGTTGGCTCAAGGATATTAGATTTCTCCGGAACTTTGAGACATACACCACATCACCCAATGTGCGAACTGATCCATCGAACATCTTGATCTTCACAGTTCTCGTAACTATGACATGATGTCTTGTGTCATCACCCTAAGTCACAAATCCTTTGACTTCTTGAAACGTATCAAAATATTCTCTCCTAGAGAAAAACTGATAAGAACAACCGCTATGTAATATCCAATCATCTTGAGAAAAAGTGTAATTACCTTTGGAGATTATGAGAAATTCTCCAAAATCTCTAGACATCTCCTCTACACCAACCAATGAGCAATCTGAGCCTTTATCATCCTTCTCTTTCATCAATGGACAATCCGGCTTTACGTGTCCCCACTCCTTACACTTGTAGCATTGTTTGCCATTTCCTCTACCTCTGGATTTAGACCTGCTATGCTCACTAAATCCCATAACAGTTGACCTTCCCTTACGATTCTGTTCATGAACAATAAAGACAAAATCTTGAGAATCATCGATTTTCCTTCTCTTTTCATGTGATAAGAGAGTTGATTCTACCTCCTCCATCTTCAGTGTATCCTTACCATACACAATTGTAGTAACAATATTCTCATATGAATCGGGAAGCAAGGTAAGAAGTCAAAGGGCTTGACTTCTTCCTCAATTTTAACCTCAACTCTTGATAGGTGATTTATCAATCCCTTGAACACGTTCATGTGCTCCATGAGATTCGCAACTTTTCCCATCTTGAGCTTGTAGAGATCCCGCTTTAAATTCAGCTTTATTTGCAAGCCTTTCCCAAGATAAAGTTTCTTCATTTTCTCCCAAAACTCAGGCGCGAAATCTACATCATTAACATTATTTATAATATTGTCACCAATATAAAATCTAATAGTGCTAACACACCTGGACTCCAACTTGTCCCAATATTCATCTAACATATTCTCCGTCCTCTGAGGGTTTTCACATTCTGTATGAGAGAATACAAAGTATAAGATTACACCACTCAAGTTTATACCCTACTCGAGCCCTTATATCCAATTGAATACCCCTTGTATACCATCTCTCAACCTAGAAGATCACTCTACCTCAAAAACTATGTACACTCTTGAAATACTCACAACTCACCTTACTTCTATACCGAAAACCCTTATAGTTGCTCTCACTCACTCATTCACTTGTGATATATTCTCCTTGATTTCCAAATGAGGTCAAGATCTCCTTCTTATATAGGTCAAGAAGAAACTATCTAGATGTCTTCATTAATGCTTCATCTACCCACATACTTCATTTATTAAATCTTCCAACTACTCATTTCATGAAACTTCTACACATTTTTTAGGTTCATATACTTTAATATAAAACAACAAATAAATTCTAGATAAATCCAAATAATCTGGAAACTCAAATATCTATTATACATTAATATTGGGCTGGATAATGAGCTCAATAAATTTTCCGAACCACATATGGACCTCGACATTTTGTTTTCCTATTTTAAAAACTCAAATGCATTACTAATAAATGCCCAACCGCAAACCCAGAATGAGGACCGCAACATAGACAAAATAGAGTCCTAAACAGACAGATGAAAACCCAGAAAATAAGGGAAAAAACCAAGCCAATAACCAAATCAGAAGTGACTATAACCCAGAATGAGGGCATCATTCGCACAGGTGGCAAGCACCAAAACAGAGACCAAATGGGAGCAAAACCAAGCCCAGTGGCAAGGTAAAATAAAGAAACATGCACCAGCGACGCAGCAACGCACGGCAAGGCAAGCACCAGAGGCGTTCGAGCTTACGACGTCGACAACCGCCTATTCGATGACGCAACCTACATCAACCCCAGCTTACAACTTCAACCTTCTTCACTAGGACCGCACCTTCTTCATCACGACCGCACCTTCTTCAACAGACCTCTAATGTGAAAACCGCTTTCCCCAAATCCCTCTCTTCGCGATGTACACTACCCAATTTCCACAAAACCTAATGCAGCTGATTTTTTCCCGAGTTAGAATACCACATATACCCTTAAAGTAATTCGGCAATTTACCCACTCCATAACCTATTTTTATCTTTTCCTATTTCATTACAAGAAATATCTTTGTTTTTAGCACTCCAGACCACTACGTGAAGTGGTTCACCGAAGCCTGGCCTCGAGTCAAGAGTCCAGACAAAAAAAATGTGGTGTTGTGATGTATATCAAAATTTCAAGTTTGGGTTCATTTGGTGGACCAACCAGTGGAGGAAGTAAACAGGTTAATGGAAGCCTTGGGTTCAAGTATGTTTTCCATTTGGATAACATGCGATAAAGGCTGCGATGATGCCTTATGCATATATCCCAGTTTTGGTCTCTTAAATTCAAGTTTTGAAACAAGAAATAGAATTAAACCCCTCAAAAACACATTTTACCAAAAAAAAAAAAAGTTTGACAAATTATATGAAGGAGACCTCCCAAAAAACCAGCTATGAACGATCAAATTAAAACACTTCATTCAACCCTCTTGTTTTCTCTTGATTTTTCCCACTAAATAGACTTATTTTCATTTGCAACGTCTTCCCCCTTAAAACTCTTGGAGAGTTCATCTCTAATCTTTTGTCAACCCAGGCTTAAAACTGTATTCACACCCAGTCAACAATAGGGGAAAAAAGATAGTAAAATTTTATAGTAATATGCCACAGCACTAGGACTTCTCATCTTAGCACGACGTTCAACTTGTTCTGCACCAACTCCCTTACATTCCACTGCATACACAATTCAAACAGTATTGGAGGTTACGAATGTCCTTCACGTAAGAAAAAATTGATCACATCTTAATATATGAGTCACCTGCAACTTATTAATCTCGTCATCTGTGAGTGAACGTTCCATGGATCGATATGCGATCCTGTAACAGTGACTGGTCATACCTTTCTTGTTTGTGAAATTGTCTATCAATTGCACCTGGCAGTCACAGAAAAGGTATTCCACAAGAACCAATTTAGTTACTTGGAGCAAGATATCCAATGAACAAAGTTGATGGTTACTAAATATGTTAATTCAAATCCTCCGATTTTAAGCCACTTTAGTATATAATCATTTCAGAAACTTAGCTGTGTTTAAGTGTATCAACTTAGAGCTGTTTTTATTCTCAGTGAAAACCAAGATTTTCCATCTCCAATCAACATCGGTAACCCTGAAATCAATTTCCAATGTCTAAACTTCAAGAAAACATACATAAAAGAACATACCTCCTCAGCAAGATCTCCAGCAACTTCTCTAACAACTTCACATAAATTGTTTTCGGTGAAAGACTCGTTGATCCAAAAACTAACATCTTTGTAACAAGGGGGAAACTGAAAGAAAATAAAAGAAAGTAGCTTTATAAGAAAGTGCAAGCAGTTATGTGGCCTGAAACCAGTTAGTGGAACCAGTTATTAAATCCAAAAGTAACATAACGTTAAGAAGCCATTCAATAAGACAATCAAATATTTCCAATCACATATCACATGTTGCCTTCTATCTTTCGATAGAAATGAACCAAATACAACAAAAGGTAAGCACAAACCTCAGGACCAGTTCCCATAAATATCCACAGCCACTCTCATACAGGAGGGAGGGAGAGAAAAAAGCTCTTAACTAAAATTTATCTTGATGTAACATATAATAATGAGTGACAAGAGAACTTAGATAATTGTATGAAAAACTTCAAATTTTAAGCATCACTAGAAGAATATACACACTCGCACCACAAAAGCATACTAATTTCCTCTGTGTTGCAACATTACCTTGGAAAATGGCTTGAATTTGATTCCCAGCTGCCCACTTGAAAACTATATCCAAAAATTCAAATCAGATAATTTGATATACTGGTTACAAAATTATTAGGGATTTTAATACCTGATGATTTAACTGTTCCAAGACATTAAATTGGCAAAAAAAAAGGACTATAAAAGAGAGAGGAACCACCTGAGAGGTGAACCTTTCATCATTTGACCAAAAAAGCCGAATATCAGGGATGTCAAATAAAACCATTGCAAGCCGTTCCAATCCAAGTCCAAAAGCCCAAGCAACGTTGTCCCTTTTTCTACTTCTTGTTAATATTTCTTGTTCTGTCACCCCACAACCCAAAACTTCCAACCACTTTTCCTGATATTGCATTCAACATCAGCGGATAAGTTTTGACTTACGCTAACAAAACCCAAACATGCAAGCAGATAATCAATCGAAAAAATCACCAGGGGTTTCAAAAAATAAAATATAACATAAACAAAACTTGCCTAACATTTATAAGCAAAACTTATTAACCAGCAACATTTATATCAACAGTCACAATTTCAATATGAGATCTGATTATCAAATAGTGTCCCAGTTCAAAGCAAGTCAAAAGAACCAGTTGAATGAAAAACAGAAACAGTCAAAATAGAAAGAAATTTTCGATAGTGTTCACAACTTTTAGCTTAGAGGTATCCAGTTCACTGGTTTAACCAACTAATTCTTGACGACCACACTAGCATTCCTAAATATCACAGCCAGAAGGTAAGAGAACTTACTAATACAGGCAACTAATAATATCATGAAGTTTCTATTTCAAAAATCTTTTCTTCCATGATTATGTACCGATAGTGTACATTGTTACTTGTTTGCAGTAAGGAAATAAGACATGCTTCTGCATAATGTATAAATCTTAGTTGCCTGTCAATGGAACAAAAAGAATCTCTACGAGAATGACACACCAAGCAAGAGACAGAAAGAAGCAGAGGTCCATAATTCAAAGTATTCATATAGATATGTATGTATATAATTTAGAAGTAGAATGAGCGTTTCCACAATCCACAAATAAACCACACAAATAAACCAAGATGCCGTTTAAATTTTTTATTTTTTTTTTTCAAAATGATTAGAATCAATAACATACCTGAAAAAAGATCTCAAGTTCAAATGACGGGTTGGTAAATGGGAAATATGTATCAACCCAACGCATCTCAACAACACCTGTAAATTTCATTTTAACCAACTTAAAGGTAATCAACGCAAAAAATGACAAAGAAAACACATGAAGAATGTTATCAGCTTCATCACCTTAATAGCTATGTTTGAGTACTAACACACTGAAAAAGAAAACATATATTACATATATGTGTAGGAGATAGTGATGAAAATGGTTCAAGATAGAAGTCACTGATATTTTACCAAATAAGTGGCGTGCCAAACCCTCAAGACATTTCTTTAAATCCTCAGCTACGTAAGATGTGGCATCTATCCCAGATGCCTCCCAATCTTGTGGAGAAAAAACACTAACACCTTCCATCTATATGGGTAGGACATACGATCGTTACAGAAGGCAGATTTCCAAGAAGCTAATCAGCATAGAAGTCTTTGTGTAAGCATTAAAGATAAGAAACCTGATGAAAAACAGGGTAATGAGTTGAGTCGATGGAATCCCTACGATACACATCTCCTGTTACAAGAAAATGAGTATGTCCTCTTCTCAATAATTCAGCCTGATGAGCACTTGTGTGGCACCTCAAAACAGTTTGAGAGTCTACATAGTACGTATCATTATAACTTCGGCTTACATGATCAGCAGGAACCAATACATCATCAAAATTCTGAAATTGAAACAGGGTTTTCAGGATATTACAAGGATAAAGGAGCATTGCAAATTTGCAGTAGCATATGTTTACAATTCTACTTTAGGGAAAGTGTATAACTTATTTAATGAGTTAGCAATCTGGAAAGCCAGCATAGAAAACATGAATATAATAAACACTAGAAGCAAAAGATTTTTGTTCCCTTTTTTAGGGTATATAAGTATGGGAGAACGTGGAGTGTGTTTTTGGAGTGGATAGAAGAATCTTATTCATAATTCAGTTGATTGGGGTGTGGATGCGTTGTCTCTACTGGAATATCTCCTTGAAATGCAAATATATATATATATATATAAATACACACGCGCGCGCGCGCACACACACACACTCTTGGGCACCAAAACTTGAAATAAAGATCTAAGTAACATAGACTAACAAATATAGAACATGTATAAAGAATTGGCACATATATAGATATTTCTGGAAACTAGCTAATGAGAGATGTTCATCATAATTGGGTATTTCATAACCATTGGAATAAAAACAAGGTCACACCTCTTTCGTGGTGACAAGTGGGCAAAGATCATCAAACTTGTCGAACTTGTTTGAGTAGTTGGTGTCGAAATACTCATATATTGCATTCTTTAAAATCCCAAGTGGGTGCTGATCTCTTCTATGGAGTTGCATCCCAAGCTTTGCAAAAATGGTATCTGGAACATTGTTTGTGGGATCATCCCTCAACACATCTGCAAATCCATAATCCAAATATATTAAGCCACTAACAATTTTTCAGAAAAGTAAGTCTGTAACTTACAAGATATATATATATATATATATATTCTATACACATAGCAGCCCGTATAAGAATTCTAACATGCTTCAAGATGTTGTTAGGCTTACGCCAAGAAGGGGACACCAAATCAGAATGCACTAAACCAAAAACAGTATACCCCGGAATGCTTTGAATTGAAGTGAGACACAAATCTCTAAGAAGTTGTATCACAAACAATTGTGCTTAGTCTGTCTCTCTACCTCTATCATTTAGGTAACTGAAAACCCCAAAATAGGAAACTCTCTCTGTGCAACAGGAATGGGCATGGCAATAAAATTTCAGGTTTCTGTTCCAAGATTTCAAAACACAGTGTTGTTGGTAACTTTTTTCCCCGCTAGGCATTCAATATCCAATATTCGATGCCTAAGCTATGAAAAAGCTCCAATGCTCCCACGCCATGATCATTGATTAATTGATTCACCTAATACCCAAAAAAGTATGCCAAACAAATGCGAAACTTTTCAACCAACCAAATTGCATAACGAACAAAGTACAATGCAGAGGTTAATCAATAACAATAAACCATGGACCGACTCGGCTTGTAAGTTAATCAAGCCAGTTCATTTCTTACAATTTCACAGAATACTACAACATATTGATCAACAGAAAAAAGCTCAAAACTCAAGCTTTGGGCCAACGCAGGTGGTAGAAATTCGAGTAAGTACAAAAATTTCACTACCACGACAGGTCCCCAGCCTAAATTAACAGAAAAAAGCTCAAAACTAAAAGCAACCCGTATGAGCAAAAAGGTGGAAGTTACCATCTTTAGCAATCTTGACGCCACCAAGCTCCAGAACTGATGCTATTACTGGCTGTCTCCATTTGTTGCTGTGAAGCTTATCAGATGAAAGAGCTGAAGAAGATGAAGATGAGAAAGGTAGGCAGAAAGTGAGGCTTCGTAGGCCATTTGTGCGGAGAGAAAGAGAGGTCTTGGAGAAGCGAATGGTCTGTGCAAATGAGAAGGCCGTTGCCATTCTCGTTGGGACTGAGTTGTGCGTGGCAGTCTCTAGTCTCTTATCGACGATTTGGGGCTCTTCTTTTTCTCTGTTTTTTGTGCTTTTCTTTTTTTAATAATATTCAATATTGCATTTAGGTTAAAAATACTTTTTTGATCACCGTAATTTGCTTAAATTAAGGGGCTGTATTCAATTGGTCAAGTGATTTTAATAGAGTTTGAAATTTGTGTGTATTCAATTGGAATTTTAAAAGATTTATTAAAATTTTTGGTGTATTTAATTTATATTTTAATAGATTTATTTAAAATATATTCAAATTATGGTGTATTTAAAACGAAATATTTAAAAATCCTTTACAATATCCTTGTATTCAAAAATTCATCTATTTTAGATAATTTTAATTAATTTTGGATTTGAAAGAGTTTTGTGATGGCAAATATAAATACCAAAACTTAAACACAAATCTAACCTCACCCCCAATATTCTGACTTTTTCTCTATTATTTTTCCTCCCTATTTTTTTTTCTCTCTTCCTTCACGGCTGCTACTCCTCTCACCTACAGAGCCCAAATCAACTTCAAGTAGCGACGGCGACACTCCACAAATTGGTTGAATGGGTTGTGCACGTCTACTCCTCTATTGGAAACGAGCGCTTTCCATTCCTTTAGAAAATCGTGAGTCCATTGATACCTTGGTTTTGATTTGCAATTGCATTTGGGTACTTTCTCCAATGGTCGCGAGCTCTTGCTCGAAATACTGGGACCCATACTTGGCGCTCTTCCTAATGCTATGCTCATTCTCGGTCTGTTTTTCTATTCTGGTCATTTTTTTGTGCTTGGTGGGTAAGAAAGGGAAATGGGATGAGAAAATTGAAAATTTTGGGATATTTCAGATTCATATTATACTATTATTTTTGACTTTTTTGTGAGTACCAATTCCTGTAATGTGGTTTTGTGTTGATTTGGGTTCCTATTTATGTTTTTGTTCTTGGTTCTGATAGCTTTGCTTGTTTAAATCTGGACCATCCGGTGTTTAATTTTTGTGGTCTTTTTTCTTATTTGTTTGATATAAAACTGTAAAAAAAAAAAATTGTTGAAACAAGTTGGTGTGATGCAAGAACGGTGGTACCTTTTGTCAATTTTTGTTTCAGATCATCACCTAACAATTGTTTAGGTACTTGGTCATTTGGTTGTATGATTTGAGTCTTATTTTCTATTCATTTAGGAAAATATTCTAAATAATCATTTTTTTAACTAATCATTTATTTTTGTTTTTTTTTCCGGATAGTTTATTAATGTCTCAAATTGTCAATGATGATGATGAAATCAATCAGAATGAAGATGATGCAATTAACCAGAACAATGAAATGGAAGACCATAAATATGTTGAAAGAGAAGCCGATGACATTGAGGACAACGAATTAGAAGGAATATACTATGAAACCGTCAAGTTATTATTGATGGAAATGGAAGCAATAACGCAAGTACTAAGTGCACTAATGGTTATCTTACAAGATGAGCATATTGAACGTCAAGTTCGACGAGCAATTACTACACGTGGATATTCAGTATATACATAAGGTATTAAATGAGGATCAAATTGAAGACGATGAGTCTTCATCATCTTTACCAGAAAATGAAGGAAGTATTTCAGAAGTTCTTCTAACCCAAGAGCAATAATGCGAAAATGCTAATGAATGGAGGAGTGAAATAGCATCACATATGTGGAGAGATGTTGTGAATGATGAGAGCTTACCATAATAGAACAAACAAAAACCATTTCATGTTTTTTTTTTTATGATATTATGTGATAATAATCCATCTATAATTAGATTAATTTCATTGATTTTGTAATTGAAAATGATCAACCTTTGAATGCGTTAAATAATAGTAATAGTAAGTTCTTTTGATATTTTGTTGATTTTGTAATTAGATTAATAGTAAGTTCCTTCTATTATTTTGTTTGTTTGTTAAACAATCGATAAATTAATATTTTTTCATAAATTGATAACATTTTGCTTTGATTTAGAAAAAGAAAACTAGTTTTGATGTCGTCTATAACACTTCAACTAATAGTAGAAAATACATAATAATAACAAATCTTTTAAAATAATAACAAATCTTTTAAAATCATAACAAATTAATAAACAAATCATTTAAAATCCATATTAAAACACTTTGAAATCAATAAAAAGCTTTTAAAATTTGTTGAAATCCATCATATTTAAAACCCATTAAAATTTATTAAAATCTATTAAGCATTATATGATAGAGCTAGATATAAAAGCTTGCATCCACAAGAGAAAATACATACAATGGCATTGGCTGTGGTTGGGAGCACGATGCTCGGCTTTGGTGGGATAAGAAAGAAAAAACAAATCGTCAAAAACTATTTATTGATAAAAGTTCCAAAAAGTTCATAATAAAATAATTGAAATTGGCTTTATGATTTAATTTGTTAGCTAATATAAGTACAGCGTTCAAAATTACAAAATTGAAACCATATTCACTAAAGTTGTTTTTTTGCAAAACCACAGTGACCAAGAATGTATTCATCGAGACCGAGATCTTTAATTTTTTTTTTTTTTCTTCCATGTCTCGCTTTCAATATTTGAGCGAGTAAAGATTTAGGTTTTGGTTAGAGGCCTACGGTTCTTCAGTCTCTAACCAACCTCTGCTCCATCAGTCAACAATCTACCTTTGCTCCATTGAATTCAAATAATTTCTTCCTAGCTCTTGAATTCCAAGCTTCGTTGTTGAAGGTGGTTTGCTCTGCGTTTGATTTCGAGCACAGAGCTGATTGGGATTTGTTTGGGTTTCTTGGATAAAGGAGCTGCTTTATGTTTGTGATGCTTCTAATACTCATGTATGGGTTTGCGTGTTAATTTTTTAGAAGGATCAAGTAACAAATGTTTTAGATTTAGATGAATTTTCAGTTGAAGTTTTGGTTTTTGAATTTTTTTAGAAATCAGATTAATTATTTTGATGGGTTTTAGATGATTTTAATGGGCTACAACGGATTTTAAAAACATTTTGTTTTTAATCTCAAATAGTTTTCATACGAATTTGTATTATTTTTATTGTTATTTGTAATCATTTTAAAAGCTTTTGTTTTATTTGAAAGAGTTCTCGTCGAACGAATTTTCTTTTCTCTCGATTTTGTCCCTCTCTATCTATTAATGTAAATTACAATCTTCAAACCATTCATTCAAATTTCTAAATCAATTTTTGACTCGTTTTAAACAACTTTGATTTATATATTTTATTATTAGGGCTAAAGAAGTGCCGAGATTACAAGTGAAAAAAATGGCCCAATGAGTTTATGATCATTGTTTTACTATAACAACTCTACATAGAGTATCGAAAAATCTGATGCAACCATGTCTTGCACAATCACTCTAAAACCAGCGAATATTTCCAGCTTATGGAACTTAATGGTAAACGAAAAGCAAGGTGAGAAAATTGCCATAAGACAGAGAACCAAAAATGATCGACATGTCGGCCTTTGTTGCTTAATGAAGTCCTAGAAAATTAAAAAGAAGTAAACTTTCAATATTGATTAGATAGAATTATTAAACTTTCAATAAAGAAGAAGAAAATTGAGAAGATCATATGGAGGATAGCGGAATTACAAGTTGATCTTTGATCAAATTGATCAAATTCGATCAGCATTGCGAGAGCCTATCATTATCATCACCTTGAACTCCTCAAAATTTATCAAGTCGTCGCCATCAGTATCCACCCCACTGATCATCTTCTCTGCCATTGAATATTCATCTCCCAAGCTTCTGAGCAATTTATGCAATTCCTCCACTGAAATGAACCCATTCCCATCAATGTTTTGAACAACGAGAAGGCGTCTTTTAGATTCTCCAGAGCCTCCACCGGGTCGACGTCATTGGTGTTGAGCTCCACTGTTCCTTGCATGTATTGTGGAGGGATTTTGGACATAGAAGTGACCAAGTGGGAGCCTCGGTTTGGAGGCAGGATTGGATTTCCACAGTTTTGGGTCATGGATCAGTGTGAATTTCGAGGGAGAAATTCCTATAATGAGGGTAGATTGTAACGACTCAGCTCGTAATTACGAGATTATCAGGAAATTATCAAGGATTTTTTAGAATATTCTAGGTGAAATGACGATTTTTCTGCTAGCGGGAAAAATGTTGACTTTTGACCCGGGAGGTTGTTTACATGTTTACGTAGGCCGTTATGTAGATCGCGGAATTGTGATTACGTAGACATGCGACACGACGATTTTGGACATCATGAGACTATTTTACGGGTCAATGACGGATTTAGTCAAATTTTACTGTTGCACGCAGTTCGAGAAAAAGTTGACTTTCGTTTGTTTTTGGGCCCTAGATATTTTCCATCCAAGTTCATAGTATGAGTGACATTTGTCACTCACCCCTTGGTCCATACCTACTAATCACCTAGAGTCGTCTTCTTCATTTTATTTCATTCAATCACACACACACACACACACACACACACACACAGACCCGTACCACCACATCACCATTTGCCTTTCGAATTTGTTGCTCTAGTATGTGTGGAGTGTGTGAGAGTGAGAGCTGAGGATTGCTCGTGATGGGAGAGACAGAGACAGGGAGAAGGATACGAGTTGAGAACCCAAGTAAGGCGTGAGCTTGAATTTTGAACTTTCGGATTTCTGGTCATTTAAACCATTAACTTACATTGTGGTTGTCTTCTAGGAGATCTGATGAGTGAACATGAACATAAATGGCACGAGTTGGACGCGGATTGGACCCGGAAATTGGGGTTGAAGTTTGGCCGAAATCCTTCAAGCTTGGTCAGGGGATTTGAGGTAATATTTTGTAGTTTTGAGATCGTATTCTTGTTTCTGGGTGAGTTTTGAATTGATTGGTGAAAACTGGGTGAAGATTGGACGTGAAATAGAGTAGATTGAGTCAGGTTTTGCATTCGGGTCGAACGAGCCGTTATAATTTCGCGGGTCGAATCGCGAGAGGTAGGTGATGATGACATGGACTGTCATGTCATCAAGTCAGTCCACGTGGTCATGGCTTATTGGTGACACGTGGCGAGATGTCAGAGGCTGTCAAAGGTCCATGTGATAAGGTGACGTCATGATGGTGTTAGCAGGTACCACGTGGCAATGTCAGGTTGGTGCCATATGGCACGGTTTACGGGGGTGCCATGTGGTAGGCTCTATCAGGGTTGTCAGTGCCACGTCAACTAGGGCTGATATCAGCAGCTGACGTCAGCAGAAGACGTTATCATTGACCAGGCGCGTGGGAACTTTGGCTGGCGCGTGTGGGCACGTGGGCTCAAATTTCGTGGTGAAACCGGTCTTGTTCAAAAGGTTTCAACATTCTGAATCCAATGGTGGTGGTTTCAAGTCGATCGGAGGTCCCTTGGTTATTGTTTTGAAGATTTTTTTTCCTCGAGAGGCATGTTCAGGATGTGTTTTCGGCTCCTGGGTTTTCGGGGGTTTCATGTATGAACTTATATAGATTGTTAGTGACCCCCGGGTGAGACTTTGATAGACCGGGATATCCTTGAGGCTTCGAATCGGCTTACGACTTGAGTTTTAAGCGAACGGCGATACTGCGAGTGGAAAATTTCTTTCATAAATCTGATGCATGTATAATTATATGTTTTTACTTGTTTTATGAGATGGTTTGTTTTGAATGTATTTATGGTTATGATTTCTAAATATTGATTTTATGATGGTTTTTGGAAAACCGAATTTTGGGCTGGTGCCCGAGTTAAAATGTATTTTGGCTTGATTATATTATATGTTCTGGATTGGTCAGTCTCAAGTGATTGGATCGCCTTTCCAGGGTTGGACTCTGAGGATTCCCGAGGACCTCCGATTGCGTGGTTTGAGTTGGACTTGACACGTACCGACAAAGTTAGATTTCGTGGATCCGCGATTGTTTACTGGTAGTACAGATGGGATACTAGTTGGACTAGAGAGCTGGTTGGACCAGCAGGACGGGATTTGACTTTTATTACTTGTGATGTATTTCAAAGGTTTTCGAAAAGGTTTAGAGCTGGTGGTTTAAAGGAAATGTGGGTCAGGGGGCCTTTATATTTTTGTGGTTTTGGGTTGGACCCATAGTATATATATATATATATATATATATATATATATATATTACGGTTTACCTTAAAACAATGATATATTTGACCATACATGCATGTTTTATTAAATAGAGGGTTTAACGGTTGATTTCGGAAAATAGTTTTCCAAAATTTTATTTTTGTCCATCCACAATTTTCATGGTTTTTGGTACTCTCCAGATTAATTGCAGACATGGGATGTATGAAGGCTGAGGTATCACGTGGATCTGCGTACTCTGGATGGCAGGACCCGTCCTAAAATTCCAAAAAAAACCACACCAGTCCTGCTCCCATGTGGCCATTTTGTCAGACAAGGGATTTTGTTAATTTTAATCATATTCAAAACCTAGTAATTTAACCAAAATAAATCTATCATTGCAAGGTTTCCGCCCACGTCCAACTCACTAACCCCGTCGAAAGCGGATTTCTTACTAATACAACTATACTGAGTTTAATTATTACGCTTGTCATGACGGTAACGTCAATTATACAACCAAAATTCTTATCAAGTGAAAAACATAATTAACCTCCTTGACACACTCGTCCGTAGGTGGGCGATTCTGCATTTATAAGTCATGAATGTGCGTCCACTTAATTTAAATACCAAATATTATTCAAGGATAATTACTTATAAGTCTTTAAACTAACACTACTTCCCCACACTCACAACCCTTTTACATATTTTCCTATCCTTTACTTTTCATAATTTTACCCAACTTATGTAAGATACTTAGACAAATTATCATCAAGCAATCCATAAACAAATCATGTAGTAGTCCCACACATATTGAACGCATAAGGGCCTTTAAATTATCTATTTTAGCCTTACTTACTTATATACTCAATTTCCTTAATGTTCATTATCATAATATCCTTATTTTACCAATAATAAGTCACATAACATCTTAGGGGAAGGTTCACCATATATCCAAGGATTGAAATATCGATATCAACAGATATATCGCTAGTTAAATTTACGGATATCTCGCCTCAAATATCGATATCGATATCTTTTACGGTTAATAAAAAAGACAGAAATTCTATCTAAAAGTTGGAAATTTGGAATGAAACTTTGGAAAAAACTTAAGTACTCAATGATGGTTATATAGGACTAATAAAAACTATAAAATGACTTTAATATAATAAATATATGATGAATAATATGATACAATAGGGTTCTGCCGATGACTAATAATATAAAATTTTAAAAATAAACATAAATTGAAGTGAATTACTATAATTGAATGTTAATACAGTTAAAACATAAAAATAAGCAGAATAATAGATTTTACATTTACATAATAATTTAGAAAATCGGGGAATTTGTATTTACATAATAATTTAGAAAATTGGACATTAATTAGTGAAAATTTGATGTAACACAAATTCTTATTAATCTATGCTCATCTCATATTTTTCTAAAATCCATTAATATTCAAATTAACCATTCAAATAAGTTTCTTCAATTCAACATAATTTACTTGAATTGAATTCAATATAATTTGTTTCAATTCAACATAATTTGTATCAAATTAACCATCTTTACTCTACGAATCATTCCATTCAGTATAATTTGCTTCAAAAATTCATTAATATTCAAATTAACCTTATATTTGTATTCCCAAATTTTTTTATATCAAATACTAATTTAAATATAAAACATATTATATTAGATTTTCAGAAATGTACCTATATGGTATCTAATTAACTTCAAAGTTGTACCATTAAACTCAAAAAAAAAAATTCATGTTGGACTAACGGCAAACAGACGCCGCACGTGCCGCCACGCACTGATGATTGCCACTGCGCGTGGTGACCACGCTCTTGCACAATGGTCGTCCCATACGTCGAGCTGGGCTTGCGATTCGGGTTTCAGACCCGGCGACATGACCAAACTGGAAATCAATGGTTTTACGTCTAATTTTCATGCAATTTGGCCATATCTCGATCGTTTTAATGAAATAACGAGATCTATGGGCTTAAAACGAGGTAAAATGTCGAAATTTTGCTCAATTTCTTCCCCTTCCCCCCTCTTACGTGCCGCTGGCCAATTTTAACGAAATTTCGCCGATAATTACTGATTTTTTCATCCATGCATATACCAAACACATAATTTGTAAATATAATTAACACTTAATCTTTGAACAATCATAACTATTTCACATAGTATCCAATTAATGCAATTCTTGGACCATTAGACTCATAATAACAGCATGAACATTTTTCATGTTGGCCGGAAATCTAAACTCCGGCTCACGCGCCGCCAAAGGATGTCGTGGGCCTCACACACCTGCATAGGGGTTGTCTTCAACCTCTCGCAGGTATGTGTTTTCGCGTCACCCGACCTGGATATTTCTTCCTCAATTCTAAGTCTTTTTCATCCTTTTTACGTCCAATATTCTCGTATTTCACCCAAAAGAGGATCTATGGAGTCAAAAAAACCAGAGCTTACCTTAAATTCATGGTCCAAGTTCCCAGGTTCTTGACCATAGTTGCAAGGTCAATTTCTCGACCTTCCTGCATCTATTTCTTCGTCTTCTTGATCATATAATGGCCTCACGATTAAAACTTGGCTCACGATTTCTTGATCATCAGCGTCTTAGTCCCTCTCTATATCACTCTAATCTCCTTTCTCCCTCGAACTCTCCTTCCCCCACTTCCTTCTTCATTCATGGCCTCTCCTCACTCAGTTTTCCTCAGTTTTCATCTTTTCATCTTTTTCGGCTTACAACCACAGAACCACCACAACTCACACACTTCACATATAATAGACTTCAATGTCGGTGGAAGGAGAGATTTCCATGTCTCTCTAGATCTTGACACGTGGCAGCATTTAATAGGGTCTCATTACAAAATGACCTAAATGACCTTCAAGTATAAATTACCAAAATACCCCTAAGGGGTTTTGACCCAAAACAACCTCAAACGATCTCTGATTTGGACGTTTCTTCTACCCACCAGCTCAAGAAGCCAAGACTTTCACAACGGCGTTCTTGAAATTCCTAAAAGATGTCCCGAAATTCCTAAAAGTGAACTCTTTGATTTTGACTTTCAAAGTAAAATGGTAAATTCTAATCTTTCGAATATCCAGGGTGTTACACTGGATATCATGTGTAGGATGTAGTTTTATCCCTTGTTTGACACAAGGTAAGTATGTTTATTTAATTTTGAGGGTACATGACAGGACCCATCCCAAATCCCCCCGGGGATTAACGCGGGACGTGCCTACTCCCGTTTGACACAAAGTGTCAGACAAGGGATAATTCCAACTTTAGCCCCACCGAGGCTTCCAGAGTGCGCCAGGATCGGAGGAGGAATCTGATGTCTCGATCTCCGCTACAACCCGCATCTGCGATCAACCTGAAGGGCATTAAAACCATTTGAAAGCTGTGAGTGGACGAAATAATAATTTATAAAATCCTTTTACAGAAAAGAGGAAATTTATGCCATTCACTAAAAAGCATGCATGCATTCGAAAACCAGTAAACCAAAGTATATAGGGCCTTAGCCCAAAATCGTAAACCAAAGTATATAGGAACTCAGCCCAAAACCGATACCAGTGGGTCTTAACCCAAAACCGATACTCATGTGGGACTCAGCCCAAAATAATACCAGTGGGTCTCAGTCCAAAACCAATCCTCGGCATCCCTGATGCATGACATCCCAGATGTCACAACCAACACCACTGTCACGGATCCAAGCTACGCGTGCTACCTGGGGTCTCAAATCCCAAGTCTCCCTAGGGTCCACCTAGGTCAATGACTCGCAGATCAATGACCCTCCCTGGGGGGGGGGGAGGGGGGGAGATTTTAACCTCAGGAAATCCTACTCCTGAGTTACTATACGGACCGGTCGCTCCGTGCAATGACCCCTCGCAGGTAATGCACCGTGACTACTCCAGGATACTACGAGACGTCTAGAGCAGACAACCCACCACTCCAGGATACTACGAGACGTCTAGAGGGCAACCGTTCATGAGGATGGTATACGGAAAACCATTTTACAAATCATCTCCAAAACCATTCAAAGGGCTACACCCGGGTTTTCCATAAAACCATCATACATCCAAATCCATTTGGGTTCCCCGAATCAAAATCACATTATACATCATAACTGGGCCTCATGCCTGAATTCGTAAACCAACGGGCCCCGACCCGATCATAGAACTCAAATGGGCCTCCAGCCCGATTTCTCATCAAATCAAATGGACTCCAAGTCCGATGGTTTCCAATCAAATGGGTCTCATGCCCGATTCTACCTTTCCAAATCCAAAACCAATTTATCAAACCATCATTGAAAACACAGCACGTATAAGCACAATACAAAATGCACTCATGGAATCTCAAATCATCGATATAAAACATATAATACATTTATGCATGCATCACAATTTAAAAAAAAAGTTCCACTCACAGACCGTCCAACCTGCGCCTCGATACGCTCGCCACACGCCTCTTCGGGCTAATCACCGTCATCGGGACTCCCAAACCTGTCCAAATCACGCTAGAGGGTTACTAACTACTTCTAGAACCTCTCATTAAAGCCCCGTAATTTTATCAAATTTTTAACTATTTTTAAACTCGATCTTAAACTTTCGGACAACCCGAACTATATCGAAACGGTGTCCGATCGACTCGAAACTTTTCCCAAAGTGTTCGTTACATCGAAAGGATGATTTCATATGTTGAAAACATCCCCAAATTCTTCCCCACGCGCCTCCATGCCCTGCCCAAAGGCCCTGCGTGTGGGCTTCACGTGCTGGCTACGAGGTTGTCTTCATCTTTCGGTTAAATCGGTCCGATCGGTTCACTAGTTTGGCCGGTCCAACTGAACCAGCAGAACCGGTTCAAGTTCATTCCTCCCTTATTTTTGGTCTTTTTTCTTCCATTTTGATTCCTATCTCTTTGTTTCATCATTTCTTATCGTTCTATGGATTCTGACAGGACCCATCCCAATCCCCCCGGGATTACCGTGGAATGTGCCCTGCTCCCGTCCAACCAGAGGTGTCAGACAAGGGATAACCAAGAGCCACTGCCCAACGGGGCATCCAGAGTGCGCAAGGACTGATGGAGGAGGTGTGCAATGTCCCAGTCTCTGCTGCAATCGCATCCGTAATCAACCTGAAGGGCATTAAAACCAAAAGCTGTGAGTGGACAAAAACCAATAAGTTCATCAAATACATTTATAAGACATTTATGCCCTCCAATAAAAACGTATGCATGCCACGAAAACCAGTAACCAAAACGTTTGCTCAACCGAGCCATTAGGGCCTTAGCCCAAAAACCGTTAACCAAAAACCAAGTGTGGGAACTCAGCCCAAAACAGTGGAATACCACAACCATACATATTAAAACCATGTGGGCCACCGCCCAAAGCCATAAATATAAATCCATAAATCCAAAACCATTTAGGGTCCCCGACCCGACATACCATTTCATAACCAATACTCCATTTTTACCACATAACACATATCCAACCGAAAAAGCCATTTCATAGATTCATTAATCCATATTTTACCATTACCATCACCAGTATCCCAGATGCTTAGCGTCCCAGATGCTAGACGTCCCTGACGTCATATCTCACGGTTTCATAAGCTACGCGTGCTACCCGGGGTCTCTCTGGGTCCATATATCTGACATCCCTGATGTCTGACGTCTCTGACGTCAATCATAGCAATCCTGCTCCTGAGTTATCATACGGTCCGGCTGCTCCGTATAATGACCCCTCGCAGGCAATGCACCATGACTTCCCCAGTGTCCCAGACATCTGGAGGAGACCATCATATATCCTTGTATCCAGATGGTATATGGAAAAACAGTTTTATTAAATCCTTTTATCACATCATTACCGTTGGGCCCTGCCCGAAATTTCCATAAAACCATGTAATTCCATTTAGGGTCCCTGACCCAAAATCACAATTATTAAATATAGGGTCCCTGACCCGAAATCACCATTATAATCCAATTGGGCCTCATGCCCGATTTTATGAACCACTGGGCCCACGGCTCGATTTGTAAACCAACTGGGCCCGCAGCCCGACTTATAAACCCACTGGGCCCACGGTCCGAATTCGTAAATCAACTGGGCCCCTGGCCCGATAACATAACTCAAATGGGTCTCAGCCCGATTTCATACCAACTGGGCCCCTGACCCGATTTCATTAACCAACTGGGCCCCCGGCCCGATTTTCAAATGGACTCCAAGTCCGAAATTTCCAACATAATTGGGCCTCAAGCCCGAGTTTATATTTCCAATTTCAAAACCATTTCATCATATTATATCCAAGACCATAAACATGGAAAATCCATGTAAAACCGGAAAACCTCGATTTACGTGCAAACACGTAAATCGCCTTGAAATACGTGAAACCGTACAATTTACCAACAACCAAATCAACATCACACAATCACAACATAATCCATATAAAAAATTTAAGCATGCATAGAATTTATAAAACTAAAGTCCACTCACAGACCGTTTAACCGTGTGCCTCGATACGCGTGCCACCGGCCCTCCCGGGCCACACCACTATCACCGGGACTCCCAATCCTGTCCAAATCACATTAGAGGGTCACTAACCTCATCATTAACATCCTATCAAAGTCCCGTAATTTTCCCTAATTTTTAACTATTTTTAAACTTGTTGTAAAACCTTCGGACATCCCGAACACTATCGAGACGGTGTCCGATCGACACGAAACCAATCCCAAAATGTCCGTTACATCGAATAGATTAAAAGTCATGTTGGAAGTTTCCCCAAAATACCCTTCACGCGCCCCCACACGCCAGGTCAACATTCAGGTCAACATTGATGACGTCATGCTACAGTAACCGGGTTCTGAAACCGGGTCTGTAACCGGGTCGCCGTCGACCCACGGCTTGACCCGATCACAGATCGAGTTTCAGACCACCATTTTTTATACGGTTTGATCCTATGGACTCCTAATAACCTCCTCTACGGTTCTGTGACATCCAAACTCATTTTTAGGTTGAAGTAACCACCTGAACTCGACGGGAAAGTTGGCTGCCAGCTCTGGTTTGTCTTCTCCGGCGAGTCGTCGATCTTCCAGCCGTGGTTCATGGTCCAAAATGGTCGTCTAGGTTCCTAGGACATGTTTCAGAAGTAAGAAAACAATCCCAACGTCTAAAACCAGTGTTTCGAAACAGGGAAGAAAATCAAACCTTCTCGGCTTTCTGGGCATATCGCCGACGTGGCGCCGCCGTGGCTCGTCGTTCCAGTGGTCCTAACCCTAAGTTTGTTCGAGCCCAGATGTCAAGGTTTGGACGGTTGGATCGATTTGGGTTGATCGGGTTGTTTGGTTTCCTTCTCGGGTCTGGGAGGTTTCCGGCCGTGCAGAGCGGCCGTGAGGCAGTGGCCGTCGCCTGGAGGTGGCTGGTGGTTGTCTGGTGCTGTCTGGTGTGTGAGGCTGAGCTGTGAGGTGATGATGTGCATGATCAAGGAAGGAAACTGTGCTCACGGTTTTGAGGGAGAATGAAAATGAGAGGATGTGTGGTCTGATCAAATAAAGAGAGAAGGAATGAGATCAATGGCCCAGATTCAATCTCCATATAAAATGAAGGGTGAGGATTTGAGGAGAGGGAATAATTAATTAACCCAAATGGCCAGCAAAGATCCCTGATTTAGGGAATGAAGGGGATGATGACATGTGTCATACATCAAGGGTCCAGATTGGTTTGGGATTAGGGTAATCAGATTTTATTATTATATTATTATTTTAATCCGAGCCTCGGTTCGTTAGTTCGTTTCCTTGACCATAACTTCGTCGTCGAATCTCCGATTTCGGCATGCCGCCTGTCATTGGATTCGTATCGACGATACCTACGTAACGGTCCTTGGCCCTCGTCCATCGGACCTCCCGGTCAAAAAGTCAACATTTGGCCCCTAATAAGCCAAATTACCAAAATACCCCTCAACTTCCGAACCTCATAACTTTCTCTACGAATGTCGGAATCGAACGTGCCACCTGTCTATGAACTCGTGACGTCCCGAACTACGTCACGGTCATCGGTCAAAGTCCGTTTGACCGCCCGATCAAAAAGTCAACATTTTGCCCACGACCAAGGGCAAAACGGTCATTTTGCACATTTTGTCCGATTTCGACCTACTAAGCACCGTTCACTCTCACATAACGAGATTAGTGACTAATCTAATCCCGGAATTCGGGACGGGTCGTTACAATATTCCCTCCTTAATTAATTTCGTCCTCGAAATTCCAACCGCTCTAAACTCAAACGTACTTCCCTTCTTAATTAGTTTCGCTCTTGAAACTCGACTACCCTGATTCCACAAACACCCCGTGGAAAGTGGAATCGACCACGCAACACGTGTACACCCGTACACCAACTAATCAGACAAAACTTTTCTGCACCCAAAAGTACCACTAGTACTCAAAACGCAACGACTACATTCGACCCCGTCGAATGACTGGAACTACTTGTTTCGAATTTGACACCACTTGTCCAAACTACCCTCTCGTTGACGCAACAACTCGACAGTTCCTTTCCCACTCCCACTAGGAGTCAGCTGACCCCACTCAACAATCTATTTTGACACATCCTGACAATCTGTCACCACACAGTTGTTGTCAGTCGAAAACTGACACTAGACTCACTCGTGGCTACACATGCCACAAACGTACTTGACTCACAAATACACTTACCGACATTTTCACCCGACTCGTGTGTAATTAAACACATTGGAAACACCATGACCCATTGCATGGTAATGTCCGGTCCACAACCAATCCCATGGTATCGGAACCAATCCGACTACCAACACGTTCACCAACACACCTCGGGTATATCCCGTATACCGTAACTAGACATCACAAGTCTACACGGTATTGTACCTCGAACCATGTACGAAGTACACACATCTACCTAATAACCAGACTACAACCACCTAGGTCATAGCCGAACGCGTTCCAATAATGGAGTACGTTTGCCCAATCCAGCATGAGACAAATCGAAACTCCATCCAACATCTAGTTCCAATTCCGAATCTGAATCCGCAATTTCGTAAGAAATCCCGGATCCAAGCCCAGACATCACATTTTTAACTCATTTCCAAATCCGAATCCGAAATCATTATTCCGTAAGCTAGCATTTGGAATAATCATTCCGTACCCAAATCCAGAAATATACTTTCAAGTTCCAAAATCGAATCCTGAATCGTCACCCAGAAATTCGATTCCAAATCCCGAAATCTCGTTCACATTTACCAAGACACACCAAAACCGAACCTATCGGTTACCCGTTCAATACACTTGATTGACTTCATAGGGAAGCCAATCCAACCTCCACACGTCTAAGGTTGACAAAATTCAACTACCTTGAAAACCTACTCACCTGAGTAGAATACCATACGGGCCCCACTTCGAAAAGAAGTTCAACCCCGTCATTTACGACTCACATACCCAAGTTCGTATCGATCCTTGTCTTTCCACCTAGGAAAACCAAGGATGATCCAAGAATGATGACGTCAAAATTCATCCTACGTGGATGCAACAAAACTCACTGTACTCACCACGCCATGTGACACCACATCGTCTGCCACCAAGCAGAAAATGAAAAATCTCGTTTACCTAATTTCGAATACGTAGCTCCTCCTAATGACCTCACAACACACATGAGCCCACCAACCAATACACGTTCAACGTACTGGTAACTACAGTCAATGTCTGCCAGGGCAGAAAACAGTAAGTCAACCCCAATGACTTCGGAATACCAATCACCAATGCGGAAACGAGCACTCCTCTCGTCCCATAATTACAACTCTCCTCGACACTAAGGTTCCAACCATGTTGGAAACAGACATGCTCCCAACGTGATGTCAAGTCTAACCATTAGACTTCCTACCTCCTCAACTCACTTGGATAACCACGTGTCCACAGTCGATCCGTTATTGTTCCGTTCGCACATCCCAACCTTTACAGGTTCAACACTCGGTTTTCCAAATTCTCAATTACAAATTTCCACATCTATACCACTAATGGTTTTCTTTATCTTTTCTAGTTTTAATCATTTCCATGTACATTTTAGGGATATTTAAAAACATAAAATCACACAAATTTTGGAGTTGCCAACAACTCCCCCAAATCCACCAATTATCATGACGTAGAGGACGTCATCCCAAGATTACTCAAGTCCCAATTATACCCTATTAATCCACTCATCACTTGTCATTTTACCCCTGTCGGAACTTATCCCAACACATTACAATCTTAACTGGATCCCATCCAGTCCATCACTCAACCACTACCGAATCTCAAAGACCGAACATATGTTCATCATGACGGAGTCACACCCCAACTTGTGGCTCATCATCAACACCATCACCGACACTAGCACCAGCGCTAGTACCAGTACCAACACATTATCAACAACACTAGTATCAGCACCCATGCATCCATACTAGCATCGGCACAAAAGTACCAACACAAAACATCCATACTTGCACACCGTGTGCAAATACGACAACCCTGGATCTCCGTTCATACCGAACGACGATCCCGTACCTCACGACTATGGGTACCACCACTCTGGCAATCCACATCAGGAAAATGAACGTTCCCTGAACGTCCCCTGATCCCCAAGTATTATAACCACACTAATTACCCTCGATAGCCAGTCATCTCCATATGACTACCGACTAACTGTCATTGCTATCGAGATCTGCATCCACACATCACACCAATACCCGATCCAACACGGGATTCCATAATTTATCTCAGAACCGTATCCGTAAATCGAATCCCATAGTTCTTACTAGACTCACCAGAGCCATCCACATGGTCATCCATGACCTCAGCCACTCGTCGCATCACAAGTTCTCATCCACTAGCCACAATTAAGGTTTACCTTTTTAATCCATCATCCACTAGGGTTCCACAATCACACCCTATGGTTCAACCGAACCAAACAGCTTTCCGTAATACAAAATCCACAACCTGACCGACCCCGCGGTCCTGACATCGTATAGACGTCCAATCCAATCCTACCATCCATCAACATGGGTTCCACCATTAGGTCATCGGCCAACTCCGATGAACCAACATCCCTCACACTGGAAACCACCACAAGGGTTCACATTTTAAACCATTACTCACATGAGGTTCCCCGAACCTGGCTGCACCTAGCAGCACAACAATCCAATATCACATGACCGAACCGACGGTCCCACAATACAAGTTCATCACAATCAACCCCACTTGGGTCGAATCACATTAACGCATGGCGTATCCGGCCAATCACACTCCATCCACTAGCCAAACCTAAAAACTATCTATTAGGTTGATAACGAATTGCAGCCCAAAGAGACATCACAAACTCGACCTGCGCGCACAAATAGAGCAACCGTGCTCTGATACCAAGTTGACAGGACCCATCCCAATCCCCCGGGATTACCGTGGAATGTGCCCTGCTCCCGTCCAACCAGAGGTGTCAGACAAGGGATAACCAAGAGCCACTGCCCAACGGGGCATCCAGAGTGCGCAAGGATCGATGGAGGAGGTGTGCAATGTCCCAGTCTCTGCTGCAATCGCATCCGTAATCAACCTGAAGGGCATTAAAACCAAAAGCTGTGAGTGGACAAAAATCAATAAGTTCATCAAATACATTTATAAGACATTTATGCCCTCCAATAAAAACGTATGCATGCCACGAAAACCAGTAACCAAAACGTTTGCTCAGCGTCCGCGAAAACCGGTAAGACATTTATAAGACATTTATCCCAGATGCTTAGCGTCCCAGACGCTAGACGTCCCTGACGTCATATCTCACGGTTTCATAAGCTACGCGTGCTGCCCGGGGTCTCTCCGGGTCCATATATCTGACATCCCTGATGTCTGACGTCCCTGACGTCAATCATAGCAATCCTGCTCCTGAGTCATCATACGGTCCGGCTGCTCCGTATAATGACCCCTCGCAGGCAATGCACCGTGACTTCCCTAGTGTCCCAGATATCTGGAGGAGACCATCATATATCCTTGTATCCAGATGGTATATGGAAAAACAGTTTTATTAAATCCTTTTATCACATCATTACCGTTGGGCCCTGCCCGAAATTTCCATAAAACCATGTAATTCCATTTAGGGTCCCTGACCCAAAATCACAATTATTAAATATAGGGTCCCTGACCCGAAATCACCATTATAATCCAATTGGGCCTCATGCCCGATTTTATGAACCACTGGGCCCACATCCCGATTTGTAAACCAACTAGGCCCGCAGCCCGACTTATAAACCCACTGGGCCCACAGCCCGAATTCGTAAATCAACTGGGCCCCTGGCCCGATAACATAACTCAAATGGGTCTCAGCCCGATTTCATACCAACTGGGCCCCTGGCCCGATTTCATTAACCAACTGGGCCCCCGGCCCGATTTTCAAATGGCCTCCAAGTCCGAAATTTCCAACATAATTGGGCCTCAAGCCCGAGTTTATATTTCCAATTTCAAAACCATCTCATCATATTATATCCAAGACCATAAACATGGAAAATCCATGTAAAACCGGAAACCTCGATTTACGTGCAAACACGTAAATCGCCTCGAAATACGTGAAACCGTACAATTTACCAACAACCAAATCAACATCACACAATCACAACATAATCCATATAAAACATTTAAGCATGCATAGAATTTATAAAACCAAAGTCCACTCACAGACCGTTTAACCGTGTGCCTCGATACGCGTGCCACCGGCCCTCCCGGGCCACACCACTATCACCGGGACTCCCAATCCTGTCCAAATCACATTAGAGGGTCACTAACCTTATCATTAACATCCTATCAAAGTCTCGTAATTTTCCCTAATTTTTAACTATTTTTAAACTCGTTTTAAAACCTTCGGACATCCCGAACACTATCGAGACGGTGTCCGATCGACACGAAACCAATCCCAAAATGTCCGTTACATCGAATAGATTAAAAGTCATGTTGGAAGTTTCCCCATAATACCCTTCACGCGCCCCCACACGCCAGGTCAACATTCAGGTCAACATTGATGACGTCATGCTACAGTAACCGGGTTCTGAAACCGGGTCTGTAATCGGGTCGCCGTCGACCCACGGCTTGACCCGATCACAGATCGAGTTTCAGACCACCATTTTTTATATGGTTTGATCCTATGGACTCCTAATAACCTCCTCTACGGTTCTGTGACATCCAAACTCATTTTTAGGTTGAAGTAACCACCTGAACTCGACGGGAAAGTTGGCTGCCAGCTCTGGTTTGTCTTCTCCGGCGAGTCGTCGATCTTCCAGCCATGGTTCATGGTCCAAAATGGTCGTCTAGGTTCCTAGGACATGTTTCAGAAGTAAGCAAACAATCCCAACGTCTAAAACCAGTGTTTCGAAACAGGGAAGAAAATCAAACCTTCTCGAGTTTCTGGGCATATCGCCGCCGTGGCTGCGCCGTGGCTCGTCCAGTCGTGGTCTGAGTTGTCCTAAGGTTCCAGTGGTCCTAACCCTAAGTTTGTTCGAGCCTAGATGTCAAGGTTTGGACAGTTGGATCGATTTGGGTTGATCGGGTTGTTTGGTTTCCTTCTCGGGTCTGGGAGGTTTCCGCCGTGCAGGGCGGCCGTGAGGCGGTGGTCGTCGCCTGGAGGTGGCTGGTGGTTGTCTGGTGCCGTCTGGTGTGTGAGGCTGGGCTGTGAGGTGATGATGTGCATGATCAAGGAAGGAAACCGTGCTCACGGTTTTGAGGGAGAATGAAAATGAGAGGATGTGTGGTCTGATCAAATAAAGAGAGAAGGAATGAGATCAACGGCCCAGATTCAATCTCCCTATAAAATGAAGGGTGAGGATTTGAGGAGAGAGAATAATTAATTAACCCAAATGGCCAGCAAAGATCTCTGATTTAGGGAATGAAGGGGATGATGACATGTGTCATACATCAAGGGTCCAGATTGGTTTGGGATTAGGGTAATCAGATTTTATTATTATATTATTATTTTAATCCGAGCCTCGGTTCGTTAGTTCGTTTCCTTGACCATAACTTCGTCGTCGAATCTCCGATTTCGGCATGCCGCCTGTCATTGGATTCGTATCGACGATACCTACGTAACGGTCCTTGGCCCTCGTCCATCGGACCTCCTGGTCAAAAAGTCAACATTTGGCCCCTAATAAGCCAAATTACCAAAATACCCCTCAACTTTCGAACCTCATAACTTTCTCTACGAATGTCGGAATCGAACGTGCCACCTGTCTATGAACTCGTGACGTCCCGAACTACGTCACGGTCATCGGTCAAAGTCCGTTTGACCACCCGATCAAAAATTCAACATTTTGCCCACGACCAAGGGCAAAACGGTCATTTTGCACATTTTGTCCGATTTCGACCTACTAAGCACCGTTCACTCTCACATAACGAGATTAGTGACTAATCTAATCCCGGAATTCAGGACGGGTCGTTACAGATTCGGAACACACAAAAAGATCCTAGAAATTACCTGTTTGGATTGAACATCACGACCCTGTTTTTCCACCTTCTGTCTGGGCTGTTCAGCTAGCCTCCTCTGTCCACAATCATCCCTACCAGCTTGTCCATGTCCCTGTACACAGCCCAATCAATAAAACTGTCTCCCAAACGTCTAAACCACAATTTCAATTTTTGAAAACAAAGGAAAGGGTCTTGAGTTACCTTCCTCCTGTGGTTCCACCACCGTCCACGACGGCTCAGGCAGCACCCAGCCACCATCCTCATCACTCACAACCTCAGTCTCAATCTCTCAAGGTCCTCAGTCAATCAACAAGGGAAAGGGGTGGGTTGTGGCGAGTGGTTCGAATGAGATCGGGTGAAACCCGTTGAAAATGAGAAATGGGAATATGCATGTATCTGTGTAATGGGAGCAATGGATGAGTGGCACTTGTCACTCATCCATTGGGCCTGTTTCAAAATATCTGGGCCCACTGAGACAAAAGTCCACCCTTGTCTTATAAAACGTGTCACCGTAAATAGTTCCTCGGAACTTTCGTGAGCCGTAATTTTCCCATCGAATGTCCGATTTCGACGTGTCGCTTGTCTACGGACTCGTATCGACCTGATCTACGTAACGTTCCTTGGTCCTCGGGCATCGGATTTCTTGGGTCAAAAGTCAACTTTTTGCCCTCGTTTAAGGGTAAAATTGTTTTTTTGCCCTGAACGTCCGATAATCCTCAGCTAATCCCCGATTAGCCTTACTAATCCATAATTAGTCTTAATTAATCCTTAAAATCAGGGACGGGTCGTTACAGTACATTGGTAATTTTACAATGTCGTGTCAGACGAGAGCAGGTCCTCTCATGTTAATCGAGTAGGATTACGAGGAGGGTCCTATCAGCGACGATGACTAAGGGCTAGACGACGGAGTTGTGGGGTTGGACGGGTGACGGACAGTAAAAGGTACTACTAGTACATGCGTAATTTTATGATTCAAACTCAATCAGATAAATGAATAATTTGAATTTGATTTAGAATTAGAATGAGGAAATCAAATTGATAATGTTGGGTACCTTATGTGTAACAACCCGTCCCGGAAGCCGGGATTAGAAGACTCATTAAGGTGTGAGTAGTGTGGTTAAGCGGCGGTTAGGTGGTCCTGATAGGTCCTTGAGCCTAGAATGACGAGTTTGCCCCTAGTTCGGGAAAAAACGTTGACTTTTAGTTCAGGCGGTCCGATGGGTGTTGACCAGTGATCAGGACGTAGTTTAGGACGTCACGACTCCGTAGGTAGGTGGCACGCCTGATTCCGACATCCGAGGAGGAAGTTGTGATGTTCGGAAGGTTGAGGGCATAACCGTAATTTGAGTAAATTAGGGGGAATAGTTAACTTTTTGTAGAATCGGGTTTTGGAACGTTGACCTAGGATGGGTAGATAGATCTCGTCGTCCTGAGTCCGACAGGCGGCACGTATTCAGCGGACTTACGAGTTGTGAGTTTTGGGTCTAGGAAGGTAGTGGCAAAACCGTAAATATGAGTTAAAAGGAAGGGTAATTTGGTCTTTCTGCACATTGGGATTTGTGCAGAGAGAGAAGGAATGGACGGCTGAGGTTGGTCCAGGTGTGAGAGAAAGGGAGTGGATTGTGACATGTGGCACAGGACTAGAGGCTTCTGGTGCAATCCTGTGCATTCACGACCCAATTATTTGGGGTGCAACCGTGTATGTGTGTTCATGTTGGTTCAGAAAACAGAGGGAGATCGTGAGGGCAATTGAGGGGTGATCGAGGGTGATGGTGCGTGCTGATGAGTTCTGGTGAGTGAGTGAGGGACGGGAGGTCGAAGGGAAGCTGGTGAGTGGTTTGGGAGGTGAGGAATCGTGGTGTGTGAGTTGAGAGTTCAGGGGGAAACTCGGAGAGGAAAACAGAGAAGACTGAGGGCTTGTAGTGGTGGTGCAGCCGTGATCGATCACTCGAGGTTAAGGGAAGTGCTCAGAGGACGGAGGAAGACAGGAGGAGCTACTACCTCACGGCTGAGCTCACGACGGCAGCAGGAGGACAGGTAAATCCTCACCCCCGTGTCTTTGCTCTGTTTTGTCGTTTGGGTTTAGAAGCTAAGTCGTGAGTCTAGAGGTCGAGTCGAGGGAATTGGAGGTTAGAGTGAGACTCAGGGAGGTCCCAAGCTTCGACTGAGTGTGCTGCCGTGACGGGGAGGTACACGGCGGAGGATGGCACGACAGGGGTAATTGGGTGCTCTGTTTTGGCCGTGGGTTCAAGCGGAGAGTCGTCGAGTTTGGGGCTGAGTCGAAGGTCTAGGAGGGTTGGTTTGGGTTCAGTGAGGTCCAAGGAGGAGTCTGGGACGGTCACCGTGACGGGGGGTGGCCGGAGTGGCTGGATCGTGAAGTAGGGGAGCTTGGCCGTCTGGTTTCGAGTTTCAGTCGACGAGTTTTAAGGTGAGTCGAGGTGAGTGAAGTACGGGAATAGGTAGCCTAGAGAAGGACGATGCTGTTGGTGAAGAAAAGGAGAGAAACCGTGCAGGCACGGCGGTGAACCGCTGACGCCGGTCTGAGTTGCAGGTGACTGTGGCGAACCGGGTTGGCTCGAGGTAGCCGAGGCACTGTAGCAGGCGCGTGAGGGCCACGCGCAGCCACTTTGGGCGGCGCGTGGGGGCGCGTGCGGCGGCGATGGGGAAAAGGGTCAACATGGTTTTTGGTCTAGGAGCCCTTAGTGTGACCTGGGAGACGTTCAGGGAACGGTTTCTGGAGCAGTACTATCCTCGTTCGTTCCGAGATGCCAAGGAGGCGGAGTTTTTGCAGCTCTAGCAGGGGAATAGGACAGTGGCTGAGTATGAACGGAAATTCCAGATGTTGTCTCGGTTTGCTCCTGCTTTTGTGGCCACTGAAGCCGAGAAATGCCGTAGGTTTGAGTTGGGCCTGCGAGGTGAGATTCGCGCCATAGTGACGGCTGGATCTTTTGCTACCCTCCGAGACTTGTCGGATGCTGCGGTAAGGGTGGAGGCTAGTTTGCCAGTGCGCCACCGGGACCCATCTATTCCTGGAGCTTCGAGCCAGCGGACACCGAAAAGGGGTAACTTCGGTGGAGCGTCGTCGTCGGGCGATGATCGTTTTGGTAGGCCTGGCAGTTTTCAGAGTTCAGGATTTTGGGGTTACCGAACACCGCCGACTCCGCAAGCGAGTGCGACTTCTGTAGCATCTACAGGGAGACTGAGCAGTGGACCAGGTTGGAATGTGTGTTTCTACTGGGCTGAGCTCACGACGGCAGCAGGAGGACAGGTAAATCCTCACCCCCGTGTCTTTGCTCTGTTTTGTCATTTGGGTTTAGAAGCTAAGTCGTGAGTCTAGAGGTCGAGTCGAGGTAATTGGAGGTTAGAGTGAGACTCAGGGAGGTCCCAAGCTTCGACTGAGTGTGCTGCCGTGACGGGGAGGTACACGGCGGAGGATGGCACGACAGGGGTAATTGGGTGCTCTGTTTTGGCAGTGGGTTCAAACGGAGAGTCGTTGAGTTTGGGGCTGAGTCGAAGGTCCAGGAGGGTTGGTTTGGGTTCAGTGAGGTCCAAGGAGGAGTCTGGGACGGTCACCGTGACGGGGGGTGGCCGGAGTGGCTGGATCGTGAAGCAGGGGAGCTTGGCCGTCTGGTTTCGAGTTTCAGTCGACGAGTTTTAGGGTGAGTCGAGGTGAGTGAAGTACGAGAATAGGTAGCCTAGAGAAGGACGATGATGTTGGTGAAGAAAGGGAGAGAAACCGTGCAGGCACGGCGGTGAACCGCTGACGCCAGTCTGAGTTGCAGGTGACTGTGGCGAACCGGGTTGGCTCGAGGTAGCCGAGGCACTGTAGCAGGCGCGTGAGGGCCACACGCAGCCACTTTGGGTGGCGCGTGGGGTCGCGTGCGGCGGCGATGGGGAAAAGGGTCAACATGGTTTTTGGTCTAGGAGTTCTGGTGAGTTCAATGGACGTGGTTTCGGGTTGTGCGGACGTCGTTTGAGTTTAGTTCCGCGAGGGTGAAGGTTTAGGGTCCCGGGTTATTACGTTTAGGATTCGGGGAATTTTGAGGGAATTTAGGTGAACTTGCGTGAACGTGTTAGTGACGTACTTTGATGATTGTGAACAGGATCGGGATTTCCCGAGGAAGCCGAGGAACGTGCTGGACGTTCGGGACGCGAGTAGGGCTCAGTACTGTGAGTGGACCCTTTCTCTAAACTCGAGCATGCATAACTGTTTTCTATAATTGTTTTGTGATTTTGATTATGATTCTATGTTTATTGAATATGTTTTGGTTGGTTTTACGTTATTGTACGTTTTACGAGAAATGTCGATTTCTGAGTAAAATGCCAGGGTTTTGGGATTTTTAAAGGATAACTAGTTTGATTGTTTACAAAGGGATTTTGAAACATGATTTGGTGATTAAATGATTTTCGGAAAGCGGAGTTTGGATTTAAAGTTGGAAAGTGGATTCCGGATTTGAGTTCGGAATGACGGTTCTGGATGCCGGAAGGGTATCGGACCAGTGATTTCGAATTCGGGTTTGGATGTGGATTGGTAAATGGTTTTCAATGATTTTGGGATTGGATTTGCTGGATCTGGATATTGGGTTTAAAGACCCGGATATATGTGACGGGGGACCGGCCGGATTGGGTTTAAAGACCTGGATTGAGTTTAAAGACTCGGGAGTTTAAAGACTCGGATATATTGATTTCCCCCGTAGGCCTTGAGTTTAAAGACTCGGGAGTTTAAAGACTCGGATATGATTAAGGCCTGGATTGAGTTTAAAGACTCGGGAGTTTAAAGACTCGGATAGGTCCAGCAAGTTTGATCGGAAAATATGAATTGATGTTTAGGGGTTCTGATCCAGTTTTATGATACATATGCAGTGGTTTTCTAACTGTTTTATAGTGTTTCTGTTTCTTATGATGTTTTATGAGAATTAATTTATAACTGTGTTAATAACTGTTGGTTATGCATGTGGTTTTCAAAACGGAGGGTTAACTCGGTTTTTGATAAATGGTTTTAAAACCTTTCTTTTATTATGGTCCACTCACATTTTCTGTTTTAAATTGCCCTCCAGGCTGTGGAGCTAGCGCGGGGTCTTGACGTCGAGGCAGTGTCCGAGGCATAGAAGTGACGTGAGGGATCCCGGAATAATTAAAGTCTTCCGTGTGCGTGTACTTTCTTGGTTTTTTTTTTTATTTTCCTTGTATTTTCGTACTATGCTCTGTAAACGATATCTTCGGGATATTTTGGTTAATTACTCCTGCGTCTGACTGGGTTTGAGTGAGTTTTACTTGGGTGTTGTGTCGGGGAGTCAGACGGGAGCGGGATTTACCTCGGATTTCGGGGCGAAACCGGGGTGGGTCCTGACAATATGGTAGTTGTCGCATTGGAAAGGGAAGAAATCAAGCTGGTAGCAATCGGAGCGCTGACAGTGTCTCCCCAAATCCAGAAAAGCTTATGTTCCTCATGTCATGATTTTGATTTATCTTCAATGGCAGAGGTTTTTCGATTTCCAATTTTGAGGGAAGAGATAGAAGCATAAATAATGAGCCCTGGTATTTGGTCTTGGCCCCATATGTGGGATCAACCGATGACCGAACCTCCAGGTGGGTTTGGATTTTGTCTCCTACAAACAAAAGGGCAGGGGCGGCTGGTTGGTCGATAGATTGCAGAGGTGGCATTTGCACTACTGATCATCGATAAAGATGTACTTTGGGTTTTTTTTTTACGGACAAAGATGCAGGAAGAAAATGAGGGACGAAGGTACCTGGGTTTTGTTTTTTGAAGGAAGAAGGTGTAGTTAGAAAATGGGGGAGGAAGATGCAATTATGACCAAAATGACTAAAATATCCTTCTATATAACTATCCTAAACAACGTTAAATAAAATATATGTTAAATGGTGCAACAGTTCTTATGGTGTAACTGTTCGTGGTGCACATTGAAGCACATTGCAGTCTCAGGTGCATTTTGAGATAGACTAGAGTGTTTCTGGTGTATTTAGCCTAATAAGCTTAAATAATAATGTGTGGAGGTTGATTAATTAAGTTCAACTCACATAAAGAAGATGTAGCTCTGTGCATATGAGATGAACTTTTCATATCCAAGGTCTGGTCCAAAAAATTCGAGGCCAATAAAGAAAAATTATAAAAGTGTCCTTATAGTTTATATATATACACACAAAAAAAATATACTTTTTTAATTTTTGTAATTTTTTCTTCATCTTTCTAGCAATAAAAAAACATACAAAAAATTTAAACACATCACTCATATGTAGAAAATATAATCTTATTGTAATACTATATTTTAAAGAAAATAGCTAATTTTCAAAATATATATTTAATAATTTAGTATATTCCTGAAAAATATCATTAAGACTTTACAAGACAATTTAGAAAACTATACCACAATTCAGATAACTCTTAATAATATTTTTCAAGAATGTGGGTCTAATTTTTTAATAAAATATTTCTGCAAACTCAATTAAATTTTTTTCATAAAATTTAAATATTCTTTAAATTTTTTTTTCCATAAAATTACTCTAACTTAAAATTTGTGGGTCCTCCTAATTTGGGAGGGGATTAGCGGTCCCATTTCAGTATCCCCTTCCATATTCCATTTATAATTTTTTGACATCTGTCTTTTATTCTAACATCAACTCTGATAATGTTAACTTTTTAATAAATTAATTTTTTTAAAAGAAATTAAAAATTAAAATCAGAACTTAATCGCCACATACTTTATCTTTCGCCAATATGCCTCTCGCTCAATCCTTCTTGCACTCACTTGTAATTTTTTTTTTCTCTATCTCTCTCACTTCTAGATTCAGAATACCACAACCTCTTAGTCTTCACAGCGTCACCTGCGAGCATGACCTCATGGCATCTATCCCGCGACCTCACGGCTTCGCCCATGACCTCACAACCTCTTCGGATCTCCCTCTCCTTCTTTCGTTTAGATCTGATTCTTTTTTTTGGAAGTATCTAAAAAAAGGTCCGCTCAATTTTGTTGTTATAAATTTATCTTATGTAATTAAGGGAGAGGTGTGGGAGAGATTGAGAAAGAGAGAGAGCGGCCGATTTTCATGGGTGGCTATTGCAGTTATGATTTTGGTAGTTGTGCCTGCTATGACTTTTGTTGTTAAAAATTCTAATTTATTAAAAAGTTAACAGTGTTAGAGTTGGTGTTAGATTGGAAGACATATAAAAAAATTGTGAATAGGACATGGAAAGTGACGCTGAAATGGGACAGGAGATCCCCTTCCCCTTAGTTTCTGGACCGGAGCGGTCGCTCTTGTAGCCCTAGGTCATAGCCGGCTCTGTTCATATCATCATATGAAGGGACAAATATTCCTTTATATAAATTGGGTATATGTTTCATTTTTAAGTCTTGCTTATGTTCTGATTATTCACATATAACGAATATTTGCATCTCACTTTAATGGTATCTCCTTGTATTGTTATTTTGATTTATCGAATTGTCTTTGTACGTATATCATAATCGGAATTATTCATTCTCTAAATCATCATGTCAAGATCATCTTTGTAAAAAAATCAACAAGATTAAAGATTGTTTAGTTATTCATATATATCAAATAAATCAAAAGTTTTAATAAGAATTAAGATTCTCATATCGAACCATCCATTTAGTTTATATATATGAATAACTAAATAATATATAATTTATTGATTTTTTACGGAGTTGATCTTAAAATGATAATTTAAAGAATAAATAGTTTTGATTATGATATATATATATACATACATAAAAATAATTCGATAAATCGAAATAATGGTATGAGAATGTACCATCAAAGTGAGATTTAAGTATTATCCTTCACAATTTTATGTCTCTATTGTTATAAACTCTCTATAATGTTTTAAATATATAATTATATTTTCTAACAAAAAGAAATCATGAAATATAATCCATAAATATTGGTGTCAGGGTCATTTCAAGAAACGAAAATTCCGTAATCAACCAGCCACAAACATTCCGTAATGTATTAGGTTAGAGGAAGAAGCCACAAACATGCATCATTCTCAATGGATCGATCGCCAATCTGCCAGACCGTCAGGATTGTAGCTAGTCGTTACTTTCAATTTTGCTTGATTCGTGCGACAAAGAGTGTTGGTTTAGATCACCACAATCCCAGAGCGTCCCCAATCATGAAAAGAAAGTCACCAATTAGTGGCTTCTATGTCAATTACCACCAGGTCCACCACCATCAAAACTCAGCAAGCATACAAATGAAGCTGTCAATTACTAGCACCACTTCACCCCACTCACTAATCTTAAAAAATGCCATTACCCAACGTTTTGTCCCACTTATGATACATTCAAGATTCTTCCACGTGCCATTCACGTCTGTTTTCGATTATGGATACTGTCCCTCACGATCCCTATCAATGTGTCAACACCAGGAGAGCCACCTCATTCATAGTGCTCAATGCTGACTCCGACGCTCACTCTTCCATCCACCGGCACCTCATGTCCGGCATATTTACAAAGAATTTAGGATTATATTTGAACTCTTAAATTTTACATTTATCTACTATGAATTTTCTAAAAAACTTCACCTAAACACATATGTTACAATATTTTCATAATTTTTTAATTTGTAAAAAAATAATATTTGAAGTATCTTAATTGACCGCATCAATTGAATTATTTGATATGTTAATTAATGAATGGTATTTCAATAAATTAAATTATCTTGTATCCTTATTTTTTTTTTGTAGTATTAAATAGAATGTCACATCAAATATATATGGTCAATTAAGATGGTTCAAATAACAGCGCTCTAATTGATCAACGTGTCTCATACTGTGTTGCAAGATTTATGTAATTATGCAAGTTTTATGTAATTAGGAAGTTAGGCCTCCTTATCTTAGAAGGATTTCATATTATTACTTGTAACTAGAGTTGCAACGGTATATAAAACCTCTTAGTGCAAAGAATAATACAATTGAATTATTCTCAATACTCTAAATTTCAAGTTGGTGTTAGAGTCTTACCCTAGAATTCCTTGAAACTCTCTGAAAAAAGGGCCGTTCTTCTTGCTTGAAGAAAAAAAAAACAAGAATACCACTTCTTGGTGGAATCCCTTAAAAAACTACATTGTACCCTAAATCTCTAAATCCATGTGACTAGTCACTGCCTCTTGCTTGAATCCCTTGAAACCCTAAACTACACCATACCTTGAATCTCTAAATCCATGTGACTAGCCGTCGCCTTTTGCTTGAAACACTGAAATCCTAAACTACATCGAACCCTGAAAACCTAAGCCAATGGGATTAGTCATGCCAATGATAGAAATTCTTCAACTGCCAAAGGATGAAGCTAGAGTTTCTGGCACCAAACTAGTCACTCCAATTGTCATTCAGTCTGAAGGAACTGCATTCAATGCAAGGATTTCCCTCATTGAATCCAATTATGATGTATGGTCTCAACTGATAGAAATGTTCATCGTTGAAAAAAAAAATTAAATTCATTCGTGGGAAAGATAAACCACCCATAGAAGACGATGATAATTATGAACACAAGTATTTTGATAATCAGAAGGTGAAGTGATGGTTATTGATGTCTATGAATTCAGACATCATGAAGCACTACATGCGCCTACCGACTACGAGGGATGTGTGGGGTGCCCTCACTAAGGCCTTCTATGATGGAACAAACGAATTGCAAGTTTTTCATTGAACCAAAAAGATTTTTCTACCAAAAAAGTGAAAAATATCTCCTCGTTTATGTAACACCCTGAACCTTAATTTAGTTGTAAATTTGGATAATTAATGTGAAATGACAATTTTGCCCCTAGTGGGGGAAAATGTTGACTTTTGAATCAGACTATAATTTGGACTTTGACCAATGACCGGGACGTAGATCGGGACTTCACGAGTCCGTAGACAGGAGGCAAGCCGAAATCGGAGATCGGACGGGAAAATTATGGTCAAGGACGCGAAAATGATACTATTCACAAAATCCCGGGAATTTCACACATGGCATATTCTGATTGGATAAGGAAAATCTGGTGGGGCCCTTGGATGAGTGACAAATGTCACTCATCCCATTGGTGCATTTCCCCATGGTTTTGGATTTGATTATGGTTCCCTTAATTCTCATTTGCATTTCATTTTTCATCTTCATCGTTTCATTACTCTTCATTCTCTGTAAACCGTGAACACACATACACCATAACCTCACCTCTATTTCTCCATCATCTCTTTGTTCATCAGTGAGACTGAGTGTGTGAGGGTGTGAAGGATGACTGGGTGAGGCTGTACACGGCGGCTGATATGGCGGAAATGTGAGAAACCCGAAACACCCATTTTGGTTCCAAAAATGGAACTTTGATTTCCAACGTTTGTTGAACGATCTAATGGGCCCTAACATGTTCTAAGGTTCAAGATGATCTCATTGGGCTTGGTTGAAGGAGCTACGATGGCCGGAATTGAGAGATATCAACGGGGGAAATTCACGACTCACTGTTCATCGATCTGAGGTGAGAATTTATTTAGTGTTTCATGTTTTTAATTAGATAGAACTTTTTATGAGGATTAGGCGAGCAGGTAGGAAGAAACTCTATCGAAAATGGAGGAGAAGTAACAAAATGTTTGCCCAATGGAGTAATGACACGTGTCACATGCCAGTGCACAGTCAACATTGACATGTTAGTGACGTGGCCCAATCAGGGGTTGCCACATGTCACTGACATGTCAGTGACGTGGACCAATCGGAAACTGACACTTGGTACCTTTCATTATGACAGCTGTCAGACCTGACACTGTCAGATGACGTCAGGCTGATGTTAGCAGTGACGTCAGGCTGACATCAGCAGTGACGTCAATGTTTACTTTGATCGTTGACCTGACATCAGCGTTGAATTTTTGGTCAACATTGACCGTGACTTTGACCCATGTGTGGGGGCGCGTAGGCACGATTTTTGACGTGGGACCAGTGCCATTTTAAAGGTTTCGACGAATCGGATCTAATGGTGGTGATTTCGGGTCGATTAGAGAATGTTTGATAGGTCAAAATGAGGTTTAAAGCCTCGAGAAGCGTGCCTGGGATGTGTTTCCCGGCCGGTACTGTTCCTAGGTTTTAGATATGAGTTTATAAAGACCATTAGTGACCCTTGGATATGTTTTGGACAAGTCAGAGACTGTGATCTAGCTCCAGGACAGGTTTTAGGCGTTCGATTAAGCAGCATGATAGTATTGTGAATGGGCTTTTGGTTTCTAAAATGATTGCATGCATAGCTATTTTCATTATACTATTATACAATTGTGTGTGGATTACTTGGGGTCATATTTATAGAGTATGTATACGTATTAAATTGTTTTGGGCATGAGACCCATCTGGATATTATGTTGTTGGTTTTTGGGGTCATACAAGGATGCCATTGGTTTATATTATTGCACTGTATATATTGACCATATGGATTACTGTCTCCTCCAGACATTGGTACCCTGGAGTGGTCACGGTGCATTGTTTGCGAGGGATCATCCTACGGAGCGACCAGACCGTAGAGTGACTCAGGAGCAGGATTGCTAGTATTAGACGTCTGGGACGTCAGAAATTTGTGATGTCATACCCCAGACTGGGTTCGGGGATAGGACTTGGTATTGAGACCCCAGGCGGCACGCGTAGCCTTAGGACCGTGACCTTATTAGACATCTGGGACGTCAGACATCTGAAATGTCAGGGTTGGGATATATGGTGCAATACAATTATTGTGGATATATCTATATTATATTATGTGTGATTATGTGTTCTATGATTCGGATATTATTATATATGCTTTGACTCTGATGCATGCATGATTTAAAAATGGAGGGGTAAAATGGTAATTTTTACTATGTACTATAAATGGTTTTGAAATACTATTTATTTTCGGTCCACTCACACTTTAATTGTTTCCTTGACCTCTTCAGGACGTGGCCCAGAGGTAGAGGTGGATCCCGAGGCTGAGGCATAGTGAATTACGGCTGCGTACTTGATTACCCATGTTGGGTAGGTCGAGTACCATTTTGTATAATGATATTTGTGCTCGTGTTATGTAGTGCTTTATCCCTTGTCTAACACTGTAGAACCCTAATTCGGATTTATTTATGTTTGAAACTTATATTGAATCATTTAAACCTGTTAAGGGCATTTTGGTCTTTCTATGGGGTTGTGTCAAAAGGGAGCAGGGCGCATCCCCGTGGGGTCCCCTGGGGTCCCCTGGGATCGGGATAGGTCCTATCAGTTTATTATGGAGTGTTGACCAAGATATTTAGTGAATCAGATCATCATGATAAGGTGGTTACACAGCATGAAGATTGTTACACAGCATGAAGATAATGCAAAGCCTATAGGAAGTCTATCAATCGACAAAGGGCTCATATCTTCCATGCAAGCATGAACGCTTAATTTGGCCAAATTCATGGTGAAATATTGCTAAAAGAACATGTACTTGAATTGGGAGAAGCATATGCACTTATTCGGCATGAATCTGTACATTGAGAAACCATGAACTCTGAAGCAGAAAGCATGGATGCCTCAACAATAGTGGGTCAGAATAATCGATCCAACCAGAATCATTCATGTGACCAACCATCCTCATACTAGTCACATGACCAATCATTCTCGAAATCCAATGGTTCTAAGGGTAATTCTCGTCCATCCTCAAACCATGTTTGTGTGCATTGTAACCATTCTGCTCATGACATGAATATGTGCTATGAAATTTTAGGCTACCCTAACAAGTAACTGGTGGGATCATAATCGTGATTGATGATTGGTTACTCTTGTGTTTTCAAGGACATCTGAACCTGATTGATGATTGATTATGGTGTTTGCAAGGGAAGCTATATTGCTTAAATCGAGTGTCTGATAGTTCAACAATGTTAACTGATACCCTAGCAGTGACCGGTCATTAGGGGAAGAAAATGAAGTCTGATATCTTATGATGGCATCGGCAATTGGGACATGCTTCATTTAGTTCTTTTAAAATTGGGACATGCTTCATTTAGTTTTTTTATAGTTGGGTCATGCTTCGTTGTGATGTTTGTGAACTTGCAAAAGTCGTCTTGTTTCTTTTTCATATACTTTGAATAAAGTTTAGCTCCTTTATGATAATTCATTTTGATATTTGGGGTCCGTCTAAGATTTTTACCTTGGGTGGATATAAGAGGGTCAATACTCAATATAAATCCAAACTCCAAGTTCTTTGCAATGATTGGTGGAGAATATATGAGTGCACATTCACAAAAGCATTTAGAGACTCATGGAATTGTTCATCAAACCACTTGTCCTTATACATCCCAACAAAAATGGGTTCGTAGAGAGAAAGAATTGCCATATATTGGAAGTTGTACATGCATCTTTGATTAAAGCACATATGGCTTTAATTTATTAGGGAGAAGCCCTAAAATATGTACCATATTTGGTTACTTGAGTGCCCTCTAGCACTCTCAAGTTTCGAACACCCTTACTCTCCCATCTGTAATTTGTGCTCTTTTTGTACCCAATAGCTTACCATATGTATTTGGATGCGCAACATTTGTTCATCTGCATGAAGAGTAGTGAAATAAGTTGACACTGTGTGCCTTAACGTGTGTTTTTCTTAGCTATACCTCTACTCAGAATGAATACTTCAAAGCAAATGTATGTTACACTCTATGTTGCATTCCATGAAGAGGATATGTTTATTTTCCTCATGATGCTGAACTCCAGGGGGAGTATCAAAAGGAAGTTACGAGTTTAGATTATGACATTCCTCAAACGTTGTAGTTGGTTACACTAGAAACAAGTCATGACTAGTCACATGACCAATCGTAGTTGCAGCATCCACATCACCAGTCATAAATGCAATGCCTAGGTTCCTTGGATGTCACCATAACATCCACTCTGCCCTTATCCTCAGATGCTACTATAATGGAAGAAATGATGTCACATGATTCCCTCATGCATGAAACCCCTAGTACTCATAATCAACCGTTATTTGAAGATGTGCATAAGCCCCAAAGAAGAAAACTACCACATCATGTGACAAGAGGTGTTCCTAAGGTCATGTAAGAACCTGACCTCTCTAGTAAAGTGATATACCTCATGAGTCACTATGTTTCTAACCATCGTCTATTTGAATCAAATAAGTCATTTGTGAATCAACTATCTACTGCATCTATTCCTAACAGTGTGCATGAAGCCCTGGCTGATTCGAGGTGGAAAGCATCTATGAATGAAGAGATGTCGTCTTTACAAAAAAATGAAACATGGGAACTTTTGGATCTTCCCACTAGAAAGAAACTAGTTGGATGTCGATGGATTTATAACCTGAAGTATAAAGCAAATGATACAATTGATCGTTTTAAGGCTTGACTATTGCAAAAGAATATACCCAAATATATGGGATTGATTATATGGAGACATTTGCGCTTGTAGCCGAGATGAATACAGTTCTCATGTCATTGTCACTAGCAAGGAACTTGGATTGGCTTTTACAACATTTTGTGGTAAAAAATGCCTTCCCACATGGTGATTTGAAAGAAGAAGCTTATATGGATCTTCCTCCTGGGTGTGAAGTAGCCTCTAAGCACAAATGTAAGGTGTGCAAATTGAAGAGATCATGTATAGATTGAAGCAGTCTCCAAGAATATGATTTGGAAGGTTTAAAAACTCTATGAAGGTTGACTATAGACAGAGCAATTCAGATTATACTTTATTTTTGAAGAAAACAGATGGAAACATCACAGTACTCATTGCATATATTGATGATATGGTGATCACAGGGAATGATCCAAAAGAAGTAGATGCACTGAAAAATCATTTATCTTGGGAGTTTGAGATTAAAGACCTCATTCGTGGAAATGAATCGTTCTTTCTCAAAGAAAGTATGCCTTAGATTTGTTGCATGAAATTAGCATATCTTCATGTTAGCCTGCAAGTATGCCTCTAGAAGAAGGACTAAACTAGCAATAGAGCCTAATCAAGTGCCTACTAACAAAAGGTAGATATCAGAAACTAGTGGGAAGGTTGATGTACTTAGCTCACACATCGCTAAACATTGCATATGCTTTAAGTGTAGTGAGTCAGTTTATGCACAATCCAGAAGAAAAACATAAGAATGTTGTTATTCATATCCTAAGCTATTTGAAAGCTTCTCCTAGGAAATAAATTCTATTTACTAAGAATGAAGATTATTCGAAGGTTAAAGCGTACACTAATGCAGATTAGGCAGTAGCCATAGATGACCGAAGGTCTACCTCTGGTTATTTTACATTAATATGGGATAATGTTGTTACATGGGGAAGTAAGAAACAAAATGTTGTTGTACGGTCCAGTGTAGAAGCTAAAAAATGGCGCTTGGGATACCAGAAATACTTTGGTTGAAACTCTTATTACAAGACTTGGAGTATCCACCCAATGAATCTATTGAGTTATACTGTGATAACAAGTTCGTTTGATCCGAAATTGGACCTAACTTGATGATCCCCCAGAGGGGTGCTAGCTCGCTTTCTACTAAGCTTGCCGAGTAATCTACAAGGCATAGAGAAATGCACTAGACACCAGTGCGGTGTTGGCCTAAGAGGCTCCGATGCTTAAGTCAATAAGCGAGGTGGATATCAAATAGGTAGATCAGCAACACAAATATAGGGTAGTGCTTTGTGTGTTTAGAGAAAGAAGTCAGTACCTTTATGAAGGGTTAGAGGGGGTATTTATAGTAGTAATGAATGCGATGGTTGGCCACTATTTAATGTGATGCTCAAACTACCTTAAGAGAGGCTACCACGTGTCCCGCAGATCCGGGATGTGCACTAGGTGGTGGTAAATCTCATGTCATGTCATGTCAAGGATTCGTTACTAACATTTTCTAGTGGATCAAACCAAGGGTGTATATTAAAGCCTACTGAGTAAGGCTGTCGAGTGGCCATGAATTGGGCCTTATCTAACATTTCTTGTTGGCATTTCATGTCAACAATGTTCAAGACGGCGCTAGGCGCTCCTAGGGCAGCCGACAAGGGCCTAGCACCTAGGCAGACACCTAGGCGGTTTTTTTAAGGGAAAAATTAAATAAATGAATGAGCATATATATAAAGACTTATATACTTCATAAAGAACATATACATACATAAAGAGTATACACTTCATACGGAGCATATACTTCATAAAGAGCATATACATGTTCAAAATGAAAGTTTCAAAAATAGTATATACTTTATAAAGAGTATACATTACATACTTATATTACATGAACAACCTCTAAGGCTCTCACTCTTCTTCTCCATATTCCTCCAATACTTTTTCCGTATCGGACTCAAACTCATATACATCTTCATTTTCCTCACATTGGATGTCCTCATCGAATTCCAAAATTTCTTCATTAAGCTCTCTTAATTAATCATCGGGGGCAAGGTCAACTTCACCAATATCATCACCATGAACAATCCATTCTTGAGCATTACTCGTTTCACTAGCAATTAGTACATCTATGTCTTTCTCTCCCCCTCGTTTTTTGTTATTAATGATCTTGGCATTGAAATGGACATAAACTAAATTGTTCAACCTTGTTGCCTCTAGTATATTCCTTTTCTTTGTATGGTTCTACATTGAATAAAAGTTTGAAAAACTATTAGAAAACATTGAATTGTAAGTATGTAACAAAATCATAGGTCATAAGTGAGCTTGAGCATATTAAATACAAGCTCTTATGCCATAATCCTTAACTACTTACTTACCCCCTCAAAAGTGCTCCAATTTCTCTCACATCCAGATGAACTTGTAATCAAAGAGAGAATCCTTTAACCCATTTTTTTGCAATGTAGGTACACCACCTCCATACAAGGAACACCAATGAACTACAAAGGCATAATATTCTTAATTAATGAAAAACTATGTAAGAATGACAACTAAAAAAGAAATTGTGAATTGTGAATGTTCTTACCTGGATCGAAATCATTCCTAGTTGTTGCAACATCGGACAAAGGTTTCCAAAACCCACCTTTTCTTTTCTTCTACTTCACAAATTCTTCCTTCATCACAATATCTTGCTTATTAATGTCATTGAGGAAGAACTTCTCAACACAATCAAACATCCCTGCCAAGACAATCGGATTTTCAACTATGCTATCATCTTTGAAGAAGTAATAAGGATTCAAGAGGTAGGCTGCCTTATGTAATGGACCATCAAGCCTATCACGACCTTTTGCATCAACAATATCAAGGATTGGACTATTGTTCACCTCTTGATGTTTGAAAGCCTTTTTAATCTCATTCCTTGCTTTATGTAGCTCTCCATACAAAAATCCCATTGATGGCCTTTTATCCCCATCAACAAGGCACTTTAAATAGAGGACCAAAAACTTTCAAACAAAGTGTTGCACCATTCCAAAAATTCATACTCAAAATTGTGCTATATAAAGCTTTCCCTTTTTCACTTTTGGAAAGCTTGATTTACCCCCCGGCCTCACTATGTCTCTTTTCTTTGTGAAATTCCTCATTAAGTCCAATGTTTTATGATGGGCATAAATGAAGATGGTGATGGCCTATGCCTTCTCAATGACTCCTTTGAAATTAGGTAGGTTACCAATTTCTTGGAGCATAAGATTCAAAGTGTGAGTGGCACATGAAGTCCAAAAAATGTTTGGCTTCTTCAACTTCAACAACTCTATCGCCGCCATATTGTTAGATGCATTGTCCGTCACCACTTGAGTTACGTTTTGTGGTCCAACATCATCAATGCACTTATCCACATATTCAAATATATATGAGTCCGTGTATGATTCCCCCAAAACATCCTTAGAAGAAAAAAAAATTGTGCCTTCCTTGCAATTTACACAAAAATTCATTATACTTCTTTTTTGGTCGCTCCAAGCATCGGTCATGATTGAGCAACCTTTTTTAGCCCACCCTTTTTCTTGTGTGGTAAGTGACTTTCTAGTTCTCTCAAGTTCTTCCTTCAATAATGGCTCCCTTAATTGGTATTAGCTTGGAGGATGGTAACCCGTGCCAAATTGACCTACTGATTCCACAAATCTTTTGAAGCTATCATTCTCAATGGCATGGAAAGGAAGACCGGATTCATACACCCATCGAGTCAAATATTGATGCACAAAATGTGTTCTTTCCTTCCAAAGTTCATCGTTGATATTTTGTTTCCAAAGTTTCTTGTTTCCACCCATTGAAAATTCTGAATTGATAGTGTTTGCAAACTTATCCATAGGGCCAAGAAAGTGTTTCATTTTTTTTGGACCACCAATTTCAACTTCCTCCTCCTCTTCTTCTTGAATTGTAACTTCTTGTCTCACTTCCTCTTCAATTCTATTCTTTTGTCTTTTCTTGACCTTTGCTTTTTCTAAAGCGGCATTACACCATAATTTATCATCATCTGAAGACTTTGAACACGAAGCTACATTTCCCTTGATGTGGGCTATGTGTTGTTTTATCCTATTGATTCCACCACTCATAAACTTACCACACAACTTACACTTCACCTTATCAAAGTAGGTAGGATTTTCCAAAAGTGCAAACTCCCATCCAATATCACCACTACCCCGCTTCAAAGATCTTTCCATTTCGGGTTCTACATTTGCTTCGGAAGGTGTAGCCATTTATGTAAAACCTACAATTTAAAATTTCAAACATATACCATAGTCCATCGAGAATGAAAAGCACTAATTCAATTTAAATAATAATTTACATTCCATGATATTATGATCACATTAACAATGGTGCACTTAAGTTTGATTCTTTACTAATTTATTACTTTGTTGTCTTTATATATTGGCCAATAGGCAATGGACGATGCAATGGGCAATGGGAATGGTGCAATGGGCAATGGGCAATGGGCAATGGGCAATGGGCAATGGGCAATGGGCAATCGTGCAATGTGCAGTGGGCAATGGTGCAATGGGCAATGAGCACCACTCAATATCTCTGTTTATTGTTTAAGGCTCAAACTAGAAGTAAGCACCAGTGGCCAATGAGATTTTGATCCGATGATCATGAGAGGAGAATAATAAATATAAAAACCAATACCCATATATATATATATCTATTAAATTCATCCTTATCTTATTAGTTATTAGTATGAATTACAACTATCTACCACTACGACACTACCAATCAATTAGCTTATCAATATCAAGTTATCAATGAGAGTATGAGAATGAGACAAAGAATTTAAAGAAATAAATTTATTTCAATTCATTCCATAAATCCATATCTATGACTATGAGTATCAACTATCCAATAGCCAATACCCATCGGTTTTTTTTTTTCATTCATTGCCTCGTTGACTCCGCCTCATTTATTCTCCATTTTTCTTTCTCCCTCGTCAAGTTCGTTGTTCCTCTCTTCTACATTCCTCAGTTCATATCATCATCCATTTAATTTGTCAGGACCCACCCCGGTTTCACCCCGAAACCCGAGGTAAATCCCGCTCCCGTCTGACTCCCCGACGCAAAACTCAAGTAAAACTCATTCGTATTCTAACCAGTCAAACGCAGGAGTAATTAGACACAAAGTCCCGAAGGTAGCATTTATAGAACATACAAAGAAAATAAAACCGATAACTACACGCACACAGAAGCCTTTACTCTACTCTGGGAACCCTCACGTCACTTCTATGCCTCAGACTCTGCCTCGGCGTCAAGACCCCGTGCTCGCTCCACAACCTGGAGGGCAAATAAAACAGAAAATGTGAGTGGACCAGAAAGTACAAAAGTTCAAAACCCATTTTACAAGAAAACCTAGTTTAACCCTCCGTTTTGAAACCACATGCATAACCAACAGTTAATAACACATTTATAAAATAATCAGTATAAATATCATAAGAAACAGAAACACTATAAAATACCGTAAGAAACCACACATGAGTATCAGAAAACCGTATCATAAACCATAACCACCAAATCATCATTTTCCCGATCAAACCTGCTGGATCTATCCGAGTCTTTAAACTCCCGAGTCTTTAAACTCAATCCAGGCCTTAATCATATCCGAGTCTTTAAACTCCCGAGTCTTTAAACTCAAGGCCTACGGGGGAAAATCAATATATCCGAGTCTTTAAACTCCCGAGTCTTTAAACTCAATCCGGGTCTTTAAACCCAATCCGGCCGGTCCCCCGTCACATATATCCGGGTCTTTAAACCCAATATCCAGATCCAGCAAATCCAATCTCAAAACCATTTGAAAACCAGTTACCAAATCCTCATGTAATCACAAATCATATTTCATAACCCATTTATCATTATCAGAAAACCTTTATAGGTGGAAATCCTCAAATGTGACATCAAAATCCGAAAACCAACATTTTCTCGAAATCCGTGCCAAAACCGTCTTTTTCTAAAAAAACGTGCAAACACATAAAATCATCATAACATATTCAAGAAACATCTAGTCATAAATAAAACCATAAAATACATTTATGAAAACAGTTATGCATGATCGAGTTGAAGGAAAGGGTCCACTCACAGTACTGAGCCCTACTCGCGTCCCGAACGTCTAGCCCGTTCCTCGGCTTCCTCGGGAAATCCCGATCCTGTCAAACACCGCCAAATTACGTTACTAACACGTCTACGAAGGTTCACCTAAATTCCCTCAAAAATTCCCGAATCCTAAACATAAGAACCCGGGACCCTAAACTTCCACCCTCGCGGAACTCAACTCAAACAACTTCCGATTGACCCGAAACCAACTCCATTGAACTCACCATGACTCCTAGACCAAAAACTATGTTGACCGTTTCTCCCAGAACCGCCGCACGCGCCCCCACGCGCCGCCCAAAGTGGCTGCGCGTGGCCCCACGCGCCAGCTACAGTGCACCTTCAACCTCACGTCGACCCGGTTCAACACAGTAGGCTACAGCTGAACCGGCGTCAACGGTTCTCCGCCGTACCTGCACGATTTCCTTCCCTTTCTTCACCTAAAGCTTCGTCCAACCTTAAGCTAACCATCCCCCTCCTCCTTAGAACTCGACACGGCCCCTACACCGTCGACTCAAGCTCGAACCAGACGGCCTGAACTCCCCTGTTTCACAATCCAGCCACTCCGGTCACCCCCCGTCACGGTGACTGTCCCAGACTCTTCCTAGGACCTCACTGAACCTAATCCAACTCTTCTAAACCTTCGACTCAGTCCCTGGGATCACGACTCTTGGATTGAAACAAAACGGAAAAACAGGGCACACAGAGTCCCTCCGTCACGCCAACCACCACCGTGCACCTCTCGTCACGGCAACACAACCAGACGGTTCCTAGGACTCAACTAAATCCCCTAAACCACTATAGACCCATCGATTCAACCCCTAGACTCACGACTTCCGATTCAAAACTCGACGGGAAAACAGGGAAAATTTACAAGGATAAGGGATTACCTGCAACCGTCCACCACCGTGCTCGCCGTCGCGGTTCCTGGAGTCCACAACGTCGCCTCAGCCTCCTCTCGAGGTCAATCGCACTTACACACGGCCGCAGCACCACCAGCTCCCTCAGTTCCTCTCTGTTTTTCTCTGAAGTTCCCGTGGCTCTTAACTCACTCACACACCACCTGCACACTTCTAACCTTCTCAGCACCACCCCAGCATCTCTCAACCTCCTTCTGATCACTCTTCACTCACTAGAACTCATCAACATCCACGATCAATCCTCAATTCCTCCTCACAAGCTCACCCTGTTTCTATCTGGGTCGAAGAACTCACACTTGCACGGTTGCACCCAAATAACTGGACCGTGCACACACTGGAACCCCCCAGAAACCACTCCACCTTTAACACGTGTCACCATCCTACCCTTCATCTCACATGTGGCTCAATCTCAACCCTCCATCTGTCCTTATCTGTTGCACACACCCCAGAGCACAAAAGACCAAAATGCCCTTCTGTTTTACCCAAAATTACAACTTTGCCACTACCTTTCTAGACCTGTAACTCCCACATCGTACGTCCGATGAATACGTGCCGCCTGTCATCGAACTCGGGACGACGAGATCTATCTAACGGTCTTAGGTCAACTTACCAAAACCCGTTCGTATAAAAAGTCAACGTTTTCCCCCCTAATTTTCCAAATTACGGTTATGCCCTCAATCTTCCGAACATCACAACTTCCTCCTCGGATGTCGGAATCGGGCGTGCCACCTGCCTACGGATTCGTAACGTCCTCAACTACGTCCTGGTCACTAGTCAACTCCCATTTGACCACCCGAAATAAAAGTCAACATTTCTGCCCGACCCAGGGGCAAAATCGTCATTCTAAGTTCCCGGACCCCTCGGGACCACCTAACCCTTGATTAACCTTACTAATCACACCTTAATCACTCTACTTATCCCAATTCTCGGGACGGGTTGTTACATAATTCCTTAGAGCCAAGCACGAGCGATAGAGAATAAGGGAGAACAGAGACAGAGTGAGCGAAAGAGCCACATATAGAGATGAGATGAGAGAACAGATCAACATAGGCGTTAAGGATTTCTTCTCCGATTGCGAGAGAAATTCTTCGATTTATCACGGTCTCGACCTCATCTCCAGTCGAGACTCAAGAGAGAGATACAATACCTGAGAGTGGGACTTCGGGTTCGAGTGCGAGAATCGGAAACTTCAACTTCAAATCTTATTGGAGGCCATGTCGTGGCGGACTCGTGGAGGAGGAGCAGGTTTTGACTTCGCGAATGGTAGAGTGGTAGTAGGTAGGTGATGGTATTGGGTAGTCTGAGTCTAATTTGGTTTGGGTATTATCTTATTGGATATTTTATATTTGGGTGTCATACTATTATGTATGATTATTGATTAAGAACAATATTTCATTTAGTTTGAGCCTGATACTCTGATTTGGTTTGGGTATTGGATACTTAGTCTGTTTGTTTGATAATTCATTTGTTTCTTTAATTATTTTGATTTTTAATTTATAAGTATGATTATGATTTATGAATGAAATTTCTTTAATTGATTGTGAACATAATATAGTATGGGAAATGGGATTATGGATTGATAATTGAATTTGATTATTTGAATGTGAGAATGATATTTCATATGCTCTGACTCTCTGAGCTTCTGAGGATGATATTTGGATTGATTGTGAATGATAATTCTAATGTATGATATGGGTTTAAGTCAGATTTGATAATTTTGAATCATTTGTAGGATTTTTTTTTTATTTCATCTCCAAACTGCCTAACCTTTTCCCTGCTGCCGCCTAAGCTGCCCAAGCACTTCCCATGCCGCATAGGCGCCGCCTAATTCGTGACCCACCTATAGCTGCCGCATAGAGGTTATTCGTGGTGGCCCCGCTTAGCCTAGCCCGCCTTTTCGAATGTTGCATGCCAAGTGGACACCGCCCTGCCAATTAGAATGTGTGATGATCGCCTAGTGGCTGATCGTGTGTATGTGGTGTTTTTGGTTGTATGGAGCCTGATTGGTGGATATGTATTAACATAAGTCACTTATGTTATTGACCATTGTGGATTTCCTTGGTCACGAACTTGTAACTCAGGACGATACGTGTCGACTGACTAGGGGGTGTACCCACTAGTATCCTAAGTGCTTAATGAAGGAAATAAGCCTCGATCAAATGGCATTACACCAGTCCCCAGTTTGGAATCAGTTGTAAGGTTCCTGTATGCTGGGTGTGGATGAAAAATAACCTTGATTAGAGCTTGTAGTTAGTCGCAATATTCCTACTTGCCAATCAAAGCTACGAGAGCACCTTGAATATTGCTTCTGATCGGTCGTAATGTTCCTATTTGCTAATCGGAGCTACGAGAGCACCTCGATTGATATTTTTGATCGGTCGCAATATTCCTGCTTGTTGATTAGAGTTGCGAAAGCACCTCAAATGATGCTTCTAATTAGACGCAATATTCATACTTACCAATCGAAGCATAAATATGAGAAGGTACTTTGAATCAAGCTTTTGATCGGTTGCAATGTTCCTGCTTGCCAATTAGAGCTGCGAGAGTATCTCGAATGATGCTTCAGATCGGTCGGAATGTTCATGCTTACTGATCAAAGTATGAATCTAAGAGGGTACTTCCAATGAAGCTTTCAATCGTTTGCAATGTTCTTGCTTACCGATCGAGTTGCGAAAGCACCTCGAATGATGCGTTCGATCAGTCTCAAATTTCTACTTGTCGATGGGAGCATAAATATGGGAGGATATTTCGAATGAAGCTTCTGATCGATCACAATGTTCTTACTTTCCAATCGGAGCTATAATAGCACCTTGAATGATGCTTCTGATTGGTTACAATGTTTCTGCTTACCGATCGGAGTATAAATCTGAGAAAGTATTTCAAATAAGGCTTCTGATCAATCATAATATTCATGCTTTCCTATTAGAGCTGCAAGAGCACCTCGAATGATGCTTCTGATCAGTCATAATGTTTCTACTCGTTGATCGAAGCGTAAATCAAGGAAGGTACTTCAAATGAAGCTTCCGATTGACCGTAATGTTTCTGCTTGCTGATCGGGGCAACAAGAACACCTCGAATGATGCTTCTAATTAGTCATAATGTTCATGCATGCCAATCAGAGCATAATTTATGGTTTTTGATTTTAATTTTGAGGTTTCCAAAAATTGATGATAATTTTTTTTTAATACGTAATGTGAACATATTTTGCAATCCATATGTTGAAATAGTGTCACAGATGCCTAGCGCTATCAGATGGTTGGTCCATATCTTGAGGCACCTCAAGCGCTTATAAAGGGGCTAGAATTCCTTCATTTGTGCACTTTTGCACTATCAGAGCTCTACGTTGCTGCCGATTGGTTTCTGAGGTTTCCGATTGAATCCTTCAGAGTTTGCATCTGCCAATCGAGAAAGACTTAAGGTAAAGATTTCTTCCTTTGTTTTTGAATTTTTCCTTGGCCTTAAGGTTAGTTGTGCTTAATTATAGTGTCCCTTCTTTTTGCTTTTGTAGATGTCAGAGTTTGAGTCCACTAATGGACCAAGGGAAAGATCCCCGTAAACCTTTGGTAATGAAACCACTTCTCGTTAGGTGATGGGTCGAGTGAGAGCAGAGTTTTATCATCCACTAGTGGGTCCTTGTCAACCAAAAGTAGTTCTACATCTTCTACCTCCTTTGATAGTTTAGATATAGAATTAAGGAATCCAAAGGCAATGAGTACTGAGTAGAGAAGGGTGTCGAGCAGAGGGAGGATGCCAAGCAAGTGAAGAGTACCGAGAAATTGAAAAATGTTGTGCATGTGAAAAAAATTGAGAATGGGAAGGGTATTGAGCACGGTGGAAGTGCCGAAAATATTGGGAGAGGAGCGACTTCCTCGTCCTATCATTCCGTAATTGAGTTGGTCAATGAGAATATGGGGAGTGAAATGGAGTATAGCACCATAATAGTTTCAGATGCCGAATGGGAACCACTGTCGGTAATTCCCATTAATCAATCCCTCTGCGTGATGGATTATGAGATCAACACGATATAAAAAAACTGATCTACTAAGGTTTAGGGATTTTAATAATGTGCAGCTTGAAATCCAGATGACTCTACAGCTAGCTGGGGCAAGGTCGAGTGAGCCCGTAGAGGGGTTAATTCCATCTTATATGGATTGTTTTGAGTATGGAGTCTGATTTCTGTTGCATCCCCGACTTCAAGACATCCTAGCTCGAGCCAAGATTGTGGCCAGCTAGCTCAATATAAATGGATGGATTGCATTGATAAGCGTTTATATAGCCTTCCAAATATGTGGGCTTCTCGAGCCACATTGAGGTTAGCTCTGCCATCTGTATAAATTCAAATAGTAGACAATCAGGCCAAGGTGAGTACAAATTGAATGTGTAGCCTAGTCACTATGCATCTCATTTATCAATGGCATTCTAACCTCACAAAAGATTTGGAGGCACGATTCTACTGGTTGTTTGGTCCCTAAGAAGAGAATGTGAGTCAGCTCAAAGATAGGATTGAGCATAGCTTCCGATCGGAAGGTCGTAGTTCTAATTGGCCATTTAGGTTGAATGTGTATGTTATCTGATGTCTGCCTAGTCAGAAAGTAATGATTGATTTTTTTTTTCTTACAGGTTCGTTTAAGAAAGGCTACTCTACCGAGGAAGAGCAAGTGTGTGAATTTTTACGACAAGTACTTAACGATCTCGAGCCTAGCTGTTGTACACTAAGGTTGCCTAATAACTTGCTCAAGGTTGGCCTGATCTCCCCACCTTGTAAGTGTCGATTAACTTGTTTTGCCGATTGGCGTGTGTTTTTTACATGTGCCATTTTACATTGAGTTGGCTTTTTGTTGATTTTGCAGTGCATCCAACAGTTGAGCTTGCTTTTGCTAAGAAAATACAAGAAACAATTGAAAAGTATCAGCTAGCTAGGGAAAAATCCCATAAGGCAAAGGAGGGTAGCTTAGCATAGGAAGTCCAAAGGTAGAAGACCACGACTAATCAGCCAAAAATCAGAGAGAATAGTAAGCCAAAGGCGCAGCCAAGCAGGTAGGGTTTGACTGGAGGGTCTGAGGGTAGTTCGTTGATGAGTTGGAAGAGGTCGGCAATGGAAGCTTGTATCGACCAATCACAGATTCAGTAGCAGAATTTTTTGGCCTCTAAGAAGCAGTAGGTGGCACCAAGTCAACAGGCTGCTAAGGAGGTGGAGACTAGTCGCTAGAAGAGGAAAGAAGTGCAGATCAATGCACTAGAGGATGCTAAGGATAAGGTGTCCAATGAGTTATGGCTCAAACTACCACCGAGGGTCATTCTAAAGCCCTTGAAGAGGCGTATCTTCACTCATGGAATTCGATCGTGCTTTGCGGAGCCAGTTGATGTTGCTAGTGTGGTTCGTTTTTCGATGCTGGATGACAGTTGAACAGAGGTCATGAAGTGCATACATTTGACCATTGTTCTAATCATCAATGCCCTGATGCTTGGCTCACAAAAATAACTTTCAAAGATTGAAGAGATGAGTTCAACCATCCTTCTTGTTTAGTATACGAAGGTGACTACCAAGAAGGCCAATGTAAGCTCCTTGTCTTTCCTTTTATTTGTGTGCCGATTGAATTTTTTGTGGCTTCAATTTTCAAATATTGACCAAGTATTGGTGGATCGGCAGTGCTTTGGTGAGGTCTTCATTGCCCTCTAGAAGTTAGCGAAGCAAGCTAAGTGACAAGAGGCCGAGAAGAAAGCGCTTCAGAAGCGGGAGGAAAAGCTGACGGGCAAGGAGCAAGATATGCACAAAGTCTTGAAACGTGCGGATGATCTTGAATGAGAGGTTCAATAGCTGAAGTAAAAGGTTGAGGCTACCAAGAAGACTGTGGTAGAGAAAAAGGGTATCATTTAGAGGTCGAAAAGCAAGGTTGCTGAGCGAGATAGTCGATTAGAGGTTCTGGTTGGCCACGGGGAGGAGATTGAGCACTTGCACGGTTGTCTAACTGCCATTTGAAAGGAGGCAATCATGGGGCTTCATGGTAGCCAAGTATTTTGAGGATTACATGGACATTGAGCTAGGTAACTTGGAGGATGAAGCCATGCAGAAATTGATGTTCTTTAATCCAGCATACCGATCCAATTTCCTTAGATAGATGAGCCTCTGGTGCTGCCTAAAACCTTTAAGTTTCCCGAGGAAATGGCAATGAAGAGTCCTAGCCAGATCCTTACGGGAGGTGCTGGGGAGCCTTCATCTATAGCCGAAAGGCCAACAGTGAGCCTACTAATGCACCCAATGTCGCCCTTGCCAGCCAAACTGTGGAGCAAGAAGGGGCGGTTGAAGAGCATGTTGAAATAGAAGAGTGAGTAGGCCAAAGGCTCAGACTTGAATATTTTTCAAATTTTGCAGAGCATGCCCTGTATACTTGTAATTTGAATAAATATTTTGGTTTTATCTATGGTTGAATTTTTTTCTACCAATTAAAAGATTGCTTGTCGATTTGGGCTGACTTGTGAATTGAATGATTCCAAACCTTACTTGCTTAAATTGTCCAATGAATGGTTGAATTTTGTGTCAATACAAGGGACTAATAAGTTCTAAGTGACACGTGAGAGAGGAGCAAGTAACATTGGTAGACTTCCGAATGAGGAACTTAATAGTTGTAAAACATTGTTGCATAGTTGTACAATTCTGAGTGGGAAGAGAAGTATCTAAGTTGACACGACTTATCTCGCCTAACACATGATATTGTCCGCTTTGGACCATACCCTCACGGTTTTTTTTTTGGAACTCAAACACAACTTTCTAGTAAGTCACTCATCCTGGGATTGCTCTAGGCCAATCTCGTTTAACTTTGAAGTTCCAATCAAACCCAAAGCTAGTGAGCTCCCAAAAGGCCTCTCGCTATCACTGATAAGTATAGTCGCTCAACGAAAAGGAAGCTATCAACACCTTGTCCTCTGGAGGATATCGCATAATCTAAAAAATCCTTTCCAAATGAGTGATCCACTATTCTGCCTATTCCGGGCTCACCTCGCCTAAAAAGGTTACAGCTCCTAAACGCTGGGCTCTTTTTATATCTGGACCCTCTCTAACCCATTCTAACTCATCTTCTGGCCGTGCATGGGGATCTCTTCGTGGAGGCATAGTCGTTTCCTATTCCTGAAATAAACACACATAGTTCACACCTTGTACTTGCAAATGCAAACAACTAACAACATATACTCTGATACCACATCGTAAGACTCGTGGCTTGGGAAGAACAGTGAGTAATCTCACATCGCTCAGGGAGGGAAATGTGAAGTACTTTATATGTGTAAGCATGTATCTTCCTAGCACGAGGTCTTTTGGGCGCTCACTAGCTTTGGGTTTGGTTGGAACTCCAAAGTTATCCGAGATTGGGCTAGATCAATCCCAGGATAGGTGACCTACTGGGAAGTTGTGCGTGAATTCTCAGAAACAAAATCGTGAGAGCTGGTCCCAAAGAGAACAATATCGTGTTAGAGGGTCGGATCGTGACATAAGTGCCGATCACATGTGCCTATTGGTGTACATTTGAAAATTTCAAAAGGTAAAATTTGTCCAAAAAATGTTTGTTTCATTCAAAATATCAATATGTCTAATTGGTCTGAGCCTAACCGGTTACAAAGAGTTTAGTCTAATTCTAAGTATGGCTTAAGGAAGTTATCTCACTTGTACAAGAGTTTGATGTGATTTCCATGCCATGGATGTGCCAGTAGTCAGCCGTCGATGGTCTACAGCTCATAAGCTCCTAGTTGGTAAGCCCTAGTGACCACGTAAGGTCCCTCACATTTTGGGCCAAGTGTGTCGTCTTCTTGATCCTTGGTTGCTAGGATGGTTTTTCTTAGAACCTAGTCCCCATCCTTGAAACTTCTGGTCTTGAATTTGGAGTCATGTTATTATGCAATTCATTATTTGTGAGCCATACTGCGTAGGTTGCTCTATTCGCAATGCTCTTCCAGAAGGTCAAGGTTGAGAGTGAGGATTTCATTGTTCTCATCTAAGTCGTAGAAGATTATTCGATAAGTGGTTTCACCAATCTCCACCAGTACAAAGGCCTCAGTGCTGAATGCTATTACGAATGGGGTTTCCTTAGTTGATGTTCAGTAAGATGTATGATAGGACCACGAAACGTCTAATAGGATGTTAGACTATTTGCTCTTGGAATCCTCTCCTAAGCAAGTCTTGAGGTTCAACTTGATCAGCTTTTGGTCTGCTTCTATGTGGCCATTTGCTTGTGGATGAGTGGTAGAAGTGAAATAGAGTTTGATTCCGTAGACATCGCAGAAGGAGTGAAAGTGAGCACAATCAAATTGCTTCCCATTGTCTATTACAATGATGTGTGGTATACCAAAGCAGTAGATAACATTTTGGTAGACGCTACTCCTCATTTTCCTCTCAACATTGTATTGATGAGATCAAGTCATTGAGATAAAGGCCATGGGCTCAGCATTGGAGTTACGCAATTTGTAGGGAGGTGTGGAATGGGAGCATACTTCTAGTACTGGTCATATTTGCGTAAAATAAATTGAATCTGCATGCATGGTTAGCCAGTAGTAACCTTGCTTGAAAGCTTTGTGTGCGAGAGACTTGGGTCCTGAATGGTTGCCACAAATGCCCTAGTGGATCTCCTTGAGGACTGCAAATTCTTGATCTGCTGGTAGGCACTTAAGGAGTAAGACGTCAAATCCACGCTTATACAGATGATCATGGACATTTTGTGTACTGAGTTCTTGGTATTTGATGTGCTTGGCTTCATTCCAATCTTCCGGTAGTTCTTCATTTATGAGGAACTAGATGATTGGATTCATCCATGATGGTTCAGTGTTTACGAAATTAACCTTTCGTTCCTTGGTGCTTAGGATCTCCAATAGCTTCATTGGTACCCTTCAACCAATCTTGCCATCAATTAAGAAGCTAGTCTTGCTAGAACATGAATGTGGTTGTTCTCTGATCATGGGATCTTATTGATCTTGTAGGATGCTGAGGATGCTGATCTGTTTTGCTTCCAAGCTCTTTGCGAGGAAAATACCAACCAGGAGTGATTCATATTCTACCTATTGTTTAAAGCCCTAAAGCTGAAATAGTGTGTGTATTCAAGTCACGTGGTCGAATGTGCTAAGCAAGAGCCCTGCTCCAAAGCACTGTGGTAGCCTGACCCATCCACATATAGAGTCCAGATTAGGTTTAACTTGTCTAGTGGAGTGGAAGTGTTCTCTACCTTTGTTTTGGTAAATGGCTACTCAGTGATGGCCAGTCTTCCGACATGCAATGGGACGTGTTGTAGGTGAATTCAGTGAGGAGATTAGTGACTTGGCCCTTCTATGATAAGCGTGGGGCCTATGAAATATCGAACTCACTGAGTAGCTTGTTCGTCAAGACTACTTGGTCCATTTGATTAGTCTTCCAGATGTGTCTGGCTTCTGGAGGAATTTCTTGAGTGGCTTGTTCGTCAAGACTAATATTTGGTGAGCGTGGAAGTGGGGTCTGTGCCTCCTTGACGTGGTGACTAAGGCAAGATTGAGTTTCACCAGGTCATAGTATCTAGTCTACGCATCCTAGAATACTTTGCTCACATAGTAGACAGGATGTTCCGCTCATTCCTTTGTCTTGATTAGGACAAAGCTGATGGCTGAGGTGGTGATTGAAAGGTAGATGGTGAGCTGCTCTCCAGTGTCTGAATGAACGAGTAGGGGTGCCCTACTCATGTAGTCCTTCAGCATGCTGAATGCCTTATCGCACTTAGCAGTCCAATCAATGATCTTTCCATTGGTCTTGAGGGCCTTGAAGAAGTGGAGGCACTTGTCTGTAGCCCTGGAGATTAATCTGGCAAGAGCTGCCACTCTTCCGGTCAAGATTTAGACTTCCTTATTGTACGTGGAGGCTACATATCAAGAATTACCTTGATATTCTTAGGATTTTCTTCTATTATCCGCTAGCTGATCATGTAGCCAAGGGTTTTTCCAGACCTTACTCCGAAAACAAATTTTTTTGGGGTTGAGCCTCATTTGGTACTTCCTCAGCACCTGGAACATCTTGTGGAGGTTGGAGAAGTGATCTGCAGCAGTTTTGTTCTTGACCAACATGTCATCCACATAAACTTCCATTGTCTTCCCGATGTGATCGACCTGCGCCAAAATGTTCGTAACATCAAAAGGATGAAAACACATGTTGACCGTACCCTTAGATTCACTGGCATGCACCCTCACGCACCGTCTGAAGTGGCTGCGCATTAAGCCTAAGCGCCAGTTACAGTGTGACCACCAACACCCATTTTTTTGGTTTTATAGGTCGGCCGACCCAGCAACCCGACCCGATCCTAACTCACTAATTTTTCATCATTTTTCTATTCTGTTTATATCAAATTAATCTAGGACAACCCTAGACAGGATCTATATGAATAAAACTCAATGAAAACCTACCTAAATCCAACACCCAAGCACTCACCTTTCGGCCAAACTGTGTCCTTCGGTTCTAGGTGATCTCCACGTCCAACTTCATGAACCAAGGCTTCTTCAGGGTTGCAAGAACTCAGAGAGGTTGTTTATGGTCTGTTTCGACGGTTCCTGGTCGAGAACTGAGTTAGCCAAATTCAAACCCAAAAACTTTCTTTCGGGTCACACTCCCTATCTTCCTCTTAGTCTGAGTTAACTCCTTTCTTCCTCTCTTTTCTGCTTCTCTCCCACCCTCACATCTCACTTTCCTCTCTTCTTTCTCCCCTGATCTTCCTCTCTTAATTTTCTCCTTTTTCTCCTTCTCAGTCGTGCACAACAACAACAACAACAACAAAAACAACAACAACACACACACACACACACACACACACACACACACACACACACACACACACACACACACACACACACACACACACACACACACACACACACACACACACACACACACACACACACACACACACACACACACACACACACACACACACACACACACACACACACACACCTAATAACTAAACAAAAACATATACGCACCAAGGGCCCAAGCCAGTGCACAATATCATAAGGGATAAGGGACACTTGTCCCTATCCTATTCAGCCACAAGGAAAGAAAATCTTACAAGAAAAAATTACCAAAATGCCGCCATTAGCCAATTTACCAAAACTCCCTTACCAAGTTTATGCTTAAAGCAAAACCATCTGAACTCCATTTTAAGCATGCCACTTGCCAACGTACTTGAGAGGCTGAAACCTTTATACCGACGTTTATGGAATTGCCAAAGCCATCTCGGTCAAAAAGTCAACATTTTGACCTTGATAAAAAAGTCAACTCTTTGACTTAGGGGAAAAATGGTCATTTCCAACCCTACTGAACGTCTAGGCTATTACAACTTACCCTCCTTAAAAAAAAATTGTCCTTAAAATTTAATTAAATATGTCAAATCCACATACCCTAGTGAATATCCAGATATTCGAGTTCTAAGTCGATACTCATAATTTCCTAAGCAACAATAAATAAGCATTCCAGAGCTATTACAACATATAAATCATACTCAAAAGTAAATAACACATGTCACCCGGCCTGGTGGTTCACAAACCCCTGATAGTCTCATGGAAAATGTTCGAGCTTGGGACCCGAAGGAACGACCACGCCCTCTGGTCCTACTTCCGGCTTCACTAGTTGGAGTTTAACTTCTCCTTGACGTGTCGAATGTCTGACCATAATTAGCAACATCTTGCCATGTCATACCATCACCTAGGCAATTTAGGCAATCTTTACGAAAGTGCCCAGGATCTCCACAATCAAAACAATGATTCCAGAAAGTTCTACCCTCGAGTCTCTCTGACGATTGTAGTGAGGCTTGACTAGACCGAGTAGGTGTCAGTGACCTTGAACACAACCTCTAGGTACCTTCCAATTCCATCTATTTGCTGCCTGAAACTGTGCCACCACTACCAAATGTTCCAACACTAATATTTTCTCCTCGAGGAACTTTCTGACTGGAAATACCCACATACAGGTTTTCACGTTTCTATCCAGAACTAGTTCCCTGATATTACATCATCAAACTTGCCGCTACCCGGATAGCGGCATTTGACAATTCTCTCAGAGTAACAAACGAGCCTATTGTCATAACAACTCGGATCTCACTCCATAATCCTAACTCAAACCGTCTGCACTTGTCTACCTGAGTTGTTACAAGTGCTGGAGCATACTGGGATAAACTCAAGAACTGTTGTTCATACTCAGCCACTGTCATAATTCCGTGTTCTAGTCGTAGAAATTCTATCTCTTTAGCATATTGACAAAACGAGGGCAAAACTGAGGCAAAAATATATCTTTAAAAGTTTCCCACATAATCTCTTAGGCATCCCAACCCATCATCTGCAACCCTTACCACCACTGGTAAGCATACTCACTCAACTTAAATATAGCTATTAGCACCTTGTCCCCCAATGGACAACGCATAACCTTGAAAATCCGTTCCATTTGAGTGATCCACTCCTTTACTTGTTCTGGGCTCACCTCGCCCGAAAAGGTAGTAGCCCCCAAACGTTGGGCTATCTCCATGTCTGGACCCTCACTTGCTCGTTCTACTTTATCTTCAGATCGAGCACGGGGATCTCATCTTGGAGGCATAGTCGTGACCTACTCCCTAGATCAAACACATATTATCACACACCCTCCACCCACAAGTGCAGTTAATAGACAAACCTATGCTCTGATACCAAGTTGACAGGACCTCTCCCAACATGACTAGACCGACATAAGGGATCTCATTCCCGTGTGACAGTTACTACTCAAAAAATTCAGACAAGTCTCAAAAGATTGTATAACAACTACAAACCGTTCAACTGTTAGACTAGAGATGCTTATACAAATAGTCAATTCGTTATATACAGATTACAAGTTGCACTACAACTCAAAATGTAACACCTTTTTCGACTAGATACACCAACGACTCACTTATGCCTCCACTCCTAAACGGGTCCTCGTCGTCGTGTCACGGCCTAGAGGGAAAAAAAATCCATGAAAAATGTGAGTGGATGAAAAATAAACTTTAAAAATACATTTTAGAAAACATGTGATTTACCCTCCGTTTTAGAAATCTGTACATGCATATTAGTCATAGAAACTCAGTGGAACATAATATAATTACGACCTTGAAAAACGTGAAACATCTGTAAAGTAGTTAACTAGAAATCAACTGTTAATCATCAAACCAACTCAAACATGAAATACTAACACGTCACAGACGAAATATTCCATCACATCAATGCCATATAACCAAACCATACCCCCACTATCACATAAATCCACACATATCACAATCAACCCATCCTCGATGCATAATAGGAATCAACACTATCAACTACAATACCGGTAGGTACACGACATACACACTTATGAACCGGAGTCCAACTCGTCGTTCGAGTCATCACAACACAGTCTTAGGAACCGGAGCCTCGCCCGACGTCTGAGACTACCAAACCAGTCAACATGCATCACGAAGAGGGTTACACACTTACAAAAATCACATCACAGTGCACCAATACCGAAGAATCACATATTCATATCACAATTCAATTTCATATCCACAACCTTTTTTCAGAACCCCGAGCCTAAGCTTAAAATCAAACTTTACATAAGTCTCGTAAAACGTGCATAAATAGCTTTTTCATGAAAATCATCTGATAAGCAAAACAATCCCACACCACAGACATTTCAATCACAAATATCTAGAAATCATTATCCAACCACACTTTATTAAAATTCACAATTAAAATAAAACCTAAGAACATATACTCAAAGAAACCTCATAGAACGTGTCATCGAATAACTTCCGTAAAACCATCCAAAACCATATAAAAATCCCCAATAATTCAAAATCAATTTCTCATGTCATAAATCACATTCAATCCAAATCCACAATCGAAAAGAAAATTTGAAAACGTAATTAACATAAAATCTCGTAAAACGTGCAATAAAAAAATATTTAAATATAAAATCACAAAAAATCGAATAAAATTCCCAATCACTCAAATATCATCAAAATTACATAATAAAACATTTAAAACACATAAATATGCATGCACGATATTTTAATAAAATAAAACATCCACTCACAGCGCAAATTCACCGTTTAATTGCGTTCCGGACGTTCCTCACCGACTCCGGGAGATCCGTCTCCTATCCAAAAATACAATACGAGGTTATTAAGGTCTCCTAAACCCTTAGGTACCCTCCTGGTCAAACCCTAACTCCCGAAAATTTTTATATTGATTTTTAAATATTAAATATGCACTCTGGACATCCAAAACTACCTCGAACGGTGTCTGATTGCCTCGAAACCTACGCCAAAATGTTTGTAACATCAAAATGATGAAAATACATGTTGACTGTACCCTCATATTTGGTAGCATGCACCCCCATGTACCACCTGAAGCGGCTACACGTGAAGCCCACGCACCAGCTACAGTGTTACCATCTTCACCCGTTTTTCTAGTTTTCCAAGTCGCCCGACCTGGTCCTAACTCATTGGTTTTTCATCCTTTTTCAGTTTTGTTTCGACCAAATTAATCTAGGGCAACCCAAGACAAGATCTATGTGAACAAAACTCAAAGAAAACCTACCTAAATCCAACACCCAAGCACTCACATTTCGACCAAATTGTGTCCTTCGATTCTAGGTGATCTCCACGTCCACCTTCACGAACCAAGGCTTCTTCAGGGTCGAACGAACTCAGGGAGGTTGTTTATGGCTTTGTTTCCACAATTTCTGGTCTAGAACTGAGTCAGCCAACTTCAAACCCGAAAACTCTCTCTCGGGTCACACCCCCGATCTCCCTCTCAGTTTGAGTCATCACATCTCTTCCTTTCTTTTCTGTTTCTCTTCCTCCCTCACGTCTCACTTTCCTCTCTTCTTTCTCCCCTGATCTTCCTCTCTTCGTTTTCTCTTTTTAACTAATAACTAAACACACACACACACACACACACACACACACACACACACACACACACACACACACACACACACACACACACACACACACACACACACACACACACACACACACACACACACACACACACACACACACACACACACACACACACCTACCTAATAACTAAACACAAACATGCACGCACCAAAGGCCCAAGCCGGTGCACAATATCATAAGGGATAATAGACAATTGTCCCTATCCTATTCAGCCACAATGAAAGAAAATCTCACAAGGACATATTACCAAATGCTCCTATTAGCTAATTTACCAAAATACCCTTACCAAGTTTATGCCTAAAACGAAACCATCCGAACTCCTTTTAAGAAAGCCACCTGCCAACGTACTTGGGAGGTTGAAACCTTTATAACAACGTTTACGGAATTGCCAAAAGCTGTCCCGGTCAAAAAGTCTACACTTTGACCTTGGTCAAAAAAGTCAACTCTTTGACTTAGTGGCAAAATGGTCATTTCCAACCCTACTGAACGTCTGGGCCATTACACCATGATTATAAAATGAGAAAAAGAAACTTGAAGACGAAGAACCTTTGGTGAACTGATGTGTTAGTATTTTGTTTGTCATGAAATCTAACTAAGATTTGAGTGAGAGGAAAAGACAACAGGTTTAAACCTCTTAACTACAAATAAAAAGGAATAGAAGAGTTATGAACAATTTTTTAATGCATGATTCAAAGGAGTGGAATTGGAGCTATACATCTATATATTCTTATCATTTGCAAAATTGAACCATAAATCTCTCACATAAAATAAATATAAATACTAAAGGGGGCGTTTGCCATACGACTAATTATACATAGCTAATGTTAAGGGCTAAACTGAGCTAAATTAATCGTCCATTTGGTGACGAGAAGAGTAGCACAAGGGACTATAATTTTAATCATTAATTATACTTTTTAATGAACAATACTTAGACACACTAGTAAAGATCCATGTTCGAAAATGGGGGCTAGGCGGAGCAGGGCCGCCGCGAATAACTGCTATGTGGCAGCTATAGGCGAGCGACGAATTAGGCGGCGCCTAGGCAGCCTCGCCTGGGCGGCCACAGGGAAGAGGGTAGGCAGTTTGGAGATGCAATAAAAAAAATATAACAAACGATTCGAATCTACCAAATCCGACTCAAATTCGTATCATACATTAGAATTATCATTCACAATCAATCCAAATATCATCCTCAGAGACTCAGCGAGTCATAGCATATTCTCACATTCAAATAATCAAATTCAATTATCAATCCATAATTCCATTTCCCATACTATATTATGTTCACAATCAATCAAATGAAATTTCATTCATAAATCATAATCATACTTATAAATTCAAAATCAAAATAATTAAACAAACAAATGAATTATCAAACAAACATACTAAATATCCAATTCCCAAACCAAATCAGAGTATCAAGCTCAGACTAAATGCAATATTGTTCTTAATCAATAATCATACGTAACAGTATGACACCCAAATATGAAATATCCAATAAGAAAATACCCAAACCAAATTAGACTCGGACTACCCAAGACCATCACCTACCCACTACCACTCTACCATTCGGGAAGTTGCGAAGTCGAAACCTGCTCCACCTCCACAAGTCCGCCACGGCGTGGCCTCCAATCAGATTTGAAGTTAAAGTCTCCGATTCTCGCACTCGAACTCGAAGTCCCACTCTCTGGTATTGTATCTCTCTCTTGAGTCTCGACTGGAGATGAGGTCGAGACCGTGATGAATTGATGAATTTCTCTCGCGATTGGAGATGAAATCCTTAACGCCTATGTTGATCCATTCTCTCATCTCATCTCTGTCTATTGCTCTCTCGCTCACTCTGTCTCTATTCTGTCTTCTTCTCTATCGCTCGCGCCTAGCTCTAAAGAATTAGATGGATGATGATATGAACTGAGGAATAGAGAAGAGAGGAACATCAGACTTGAAGAGGGAGAAAGTAAAATGGAGAATAGATGGGGCAGAGTCAACGAGGCAATGAATGAAAAAAAAAAACTGATGGGTATTGGTTATTGGATAGTCGATACTCATAGTCATAGATATGGAGTTATGGAATGAATTGAAATAAATTTATTTCTTTAAATTCTTTGTCTCATTCTCATACTCTTATTGATAACTTAATATTGATAAGCTAATTGATTGGTAGTGTCGTAGTGGTAGATAGTTGTAATTCATACTAATAACTAATAAGATAAGGATGAATTTAATAGATATATATTTGGGTATTGGTTTTTATATTTATTATTCTCCTCTCATGTTCATCAGATCAAAATCTCATTGGCCACTGGTGCTTACTGCTAGTTTGAGCCTTAAACAATAAACAGAGATATTGAATGGTGCTCATTGCCCATTTCACCATTACCCATTGCCCATTGCACCATTGCCCATTGCCCAAACAAAGCCAAAAATTGATAACGCCCAAACTACACATTAAATTAAACACGTAATTTGAGTATTATGCAATTTAAACCCTTTTTGTGTAGATGTAGTATTGGTAAATAGGGTTTGTTCTTAACTGGGGAAATTAGGGAATATTAATAATATGTTAGTGAGAAAGAATAATGAATAATGAATTACATAATTAAATAATTAAATAATAAAGGATAAAAGAATAAAAGAAATATAGAATTATAAAAGAATAAAAGAATGAAATGGGGGGGGGGGGGGGGGGGGGGGGGGGGCGTTTAGGAGTATTGTAATCTAAACTACATCTTTAACCAAAAACTAAGAATTAAAGTACAAATTCTCATGCTAATTAGAACTTACAAACCATAGAGTTGTTTTATAGACAAAACTGACACTTTTACGTAAGTAGTTTCAAATTAACAATCACATTATTTAAACTACTCCTAAAAACAGACTTCCTTCAAATACAAATTTTACCAACACTCTAACATTTTCCTCATAATAAACCAATTACGAAATCCTACCTTCATCATCTCAAATACATACATATATCTTTCAATATTATAAATGCATCAACTATTAATGTGCATCAAATATCAATATGCTTCAAACAAACGGACTAAATATCCAATACCCAAACCAAATCAGAGTATCAAGTTCAGACTAAATGAAATATTGTTCTTAATCAATAATCATACGTAACAGTATGACACCCAAATATGAAATATCCAATAATACAATACCCAAACAAAATTAGACTCGGACTACCCAAGACCATCACCTACCCACTACCACTCTACCATTCGCGAAGTCGCGAAGTCGAAACCTGCTCCACCTCCACAAGTCCGCCACGGCGTGGCCTCCAATCAGATTTAAAGTTAAAGTCTCCGATTCTCGTACTCGAACTCGAAGTCCCACTCTCTGGTATTGTATCTCTCTCTTGAGTCTCGACTGGAGATGAGGTCGAGACCGTGATGAATTGATGAATTTCTCTCGCGATTGGAGATGAAATCCTTAACGCCTATGTTGATCCATTCTCTCATCTCATCTCTGTCTATTGCTCTCTCGCTCACTCTGTCTCTATTCTGTCTTCTTCTCTATCGCTCGCGCCTAGCTCTAAAGAATTAGATGGATGATGATATGAACTGAGGAATAGAGAAGAGAGGAACATCGCACTTGAAGAAGGAGAAAGGAAAATGGAGAATAGATGGGGCGGAATCAACGAGGCAATGAATGAAAAAAAAAAACTGATGGGTATTGGTTATTGGATAGTCGATACTCATAGTCATAGATATGGAGTTATGGAATGAATTGAAATAAATTTATTTCTTTAAATTCTTTGTCTCATTCTCATACTCTTATTGATAACTTAATATTGATAAGCTAATTGATTGGTAGTGTCGTAGTGGTAGATAGTTGTAATTCATACTAATAACTAATAAGATAAGGATGAATTTAATAGATATATATATATATATGGGTATTGGTTTTTATATTTATTATTCTCCTCTCATGTTCATCAGATCAAAATCTCATTGGCCACTGGTGCTTATTGCTAGTTTGAGCCTTAACCAATAAACAGAGATATTGAGTGGTGCTCATTGCCCATTGCACCATTACCCATTGCCCATTGCACCATTGCCCATTGCCCAAACAGAGCCAAAAATTGATAACGCTCAAACTTTGCATTAAATTAAACACGTAATTTGAGTATTATGCAATTTAAACCCTTTTTGTGTAGATGTAGTATTGGTAAATAGGGTTTGTTCTTAATCGGAGAAATTAGGGAATATTAATAATATGTTAGTGAGAAAGAATAATGAATAATGAATTACATAATTAAATAATTAAATAATAAAGGATAAAAGAATAAAAGAATACAAGAAATATAGAATTATAAAAGAATAAAAGAATGAAATTGGGGGGGGGGGGGGGGGGGGGGGGGGCGCGTTTAGGAGTATTGTAATCTAAACTACATCTTTAACCAAACTAAGAATTAAAGTACAAATTCTCATGCTAATTAGAACTTACAAACCATAGAGTAGTTTCATAGACAAAACTGACACTTTTACGTAAGTAGTTTCAAATTAACAATCACATTATTTAAACTACTCCTAAAAATAGACTTCCTTCAAATACAAATTTTACCAAGACTCTAACATTTTCCTCATAATAAACCAATTACGAAATCCTACCTTCATCATCTCAAATACTTACATATATCTTTCAATATTATAAATGCATCAACTATTAATGTGCATCAAACATCAATATGCTTCAAACAATTACAACATGATTCACCTTAAGTTTATAATTAAATGCGCCGATAGCAATCAACATTTAATCTCTTCAATTCTAGTCTAAATGCACCGAATAGCGGATAAAACATATAGCATCAAATTGAAGTTTAAGCACTAAGATATATGAATTAAAAGAAATTCAAAAAGTAAAACACATGAAGATTACATTCATACTTACAAAAGTTTAGAAAGAAAATACCATCACATGTATTGAATTATAAGTAACCGAAACAATAACAAGAATTTAAGTAAAGGGAATAAAGTTACACTTTCGGAACCCAAGAACAGCTTGTGATTCCGAAAGTGGATGGAAACAATAGAATGTTATTCATAAAATTCTCAGAACAGCAAAAAAAAACCTTATGAAGATGGAGGATAAAACATAAAAATTCGGACTTAAATTCTAGAATTATTTCGGAAATACTCGGCCTAGGATTTTCTTAAGGAAAGCATAGATTCATATTTAAAAGAGAAGTCAAAGAAGTTAAAAAAAAAGTTTACAAAGAAAATCTAAGAATTAAAATTAAAAGGAAATGAAACTTAAGAAATGAATCTAAAAACGTGAACTAAAAGACTAGATTTAAATGAAAACTAATTAAGAAGAAACTCTACAAAAAGTTAAAATGGTCCCTAAAATAACTCTACAAGGTAGAGAGAAAACAACTAAAATAAAAACTACAAAAGAGAGAAAAAAATAGACAAAGTGGGACTCCTTTACAAATGAAATGACATCCCTATTTATAGAGGGAGTGCCAAAATTCAAATAAAAAATACAAAAATAAAATAAAATAATGAAATGATGAAAAATGATGAAATTGAGTATGGTTTGGGATGAAAAGTGACTGATTTTCGTGCAAAAGTGGAGCAGGTTTGGTGTGGTTTGGTATAGGAAATGACTTGGCAGGAAGCAGCTGAAAAGAAGACTCATAATTCGGTAGGTGAGTGCTGGCAGAGAGTGGGTGAATTGGTGAGCTGCTGCTAACAAGAAGTCAGAGGGTTCAGAAGGCATTCGCTGAGTTGGAAACAGGAAGTCGATATACTCGCACCAAAAGTGGGATGTGGGCTTCGGTAGCCATTTGTTGGCGCAAGATTTGGGCAAGTGGCTCGGCAGATGCAGGCTGATAAGAGGAAGCTTTGTTCGACGCACGTACGCCGGACCCTTATTGATACATTCGATAGGCGCACTTCGAACCGCTGTGAGGGCTAGAAGCCAGAAAGATCGCGGGCCTGGGTTGTGGCTTCGCGCATGGGCTGGACTTGCTGGGACCTGGGCCTGGATTTCATTCAAAAATGGATTTGGGCTTGAACTTGGATTGGCCTTCAGCAATGAATTTCAATTTTTAAAAATGGATTAATGTAAATCCACCGAACTATCATACAATAAACAGAGATATCAATTGGCCACTGGTGCTTACTGCTAGTTTGAGCCTTAAACAATAAATAGAGATATTGAGTGGTGCTTATTGCCCATTACACCATTACCCATTACCCATTGCCCATTGCCCATTGCCCTGTCCATTGTCCACTGGCCACTAAATAAAGACTATAAAGGAATAAATTAGTAAAGAATCAAACTTAAGTGCACCATTGTTAATGTGATCATAATATCATGGAATGTAAATTATTATTGAAATTGAATTAGTGCTTTTCATTCTCTATGGACTATGGTATATGTTTGAAATTTTAAATTGTATGTTTTACATTAGTAAATAACCAAATTTAAGTTCACCATTACTAATGTGATCATGATATCATGGAATGTAAATTATTATTGAAATTGAATTAGTGTTTTTCATTCTCGATGGACTATGGTATATGTTTGAAATTTTAAATTGAAGGTTTTACATAAATGGCTACACCTTCCGAAGCAAATGTAAAACCCGTAATGGAAAAATCATTGAAACGGAGTAGTGGTGATATTGGATGGGAGTTTGCACTTTTGGCAAATCCTACAAACTTTGATAAGGTGAAGTGTAAGTTGTGTGGTAAGTGTATGAGTGGTGGAATCAATAGAATAAAACAATACATAGCCCACATCAAGGGAAATGTAGCTTCGTGTTCACATTTTTCGGATGATGATAAATTAAGTTCTAAAGTCACTTTAGAAGAAACAAAGGTCAAGAAAAGACAAAAGAATATACTTGAAGAGAAAGTGAGACAAGAAGTTAGAATTCAAGAAGAAGAAAAAGAGGAAGTTGAAGTTGGTGGTCCAAAAATGAATCACTTTCTTGGCCCTATGGATAAGTTTGCAAACACTATCAATTTGGAATCTTCAATGGGTGGAAACAAGAAACTTCGGCAACAAAATATCAACGATGCACTTTGGAAGGAAAGAACACATTATGTGCATCAATATTTGGCTTGATGGGTGTATGAATCTGGTCTTCCAGGTCTTCCTTTCCATGCCATTGAGAATAATAACTTCAAAAGATTTGTGGAAGCAGTAGGTCAATTTGGCCCGAATTACCAACCTCCAAGCCAATATCAATTAAGGGAGCCATTATTGAATGAAGAAGTTGAGAGAACTAGAAAGTCACTTACCACACAAGAAAAAAAAAAGTGGGCTAAGCATGGTTGCTCAATCATGACCGATGCTTGGAGCAACTGAAAAAGAAGAAGTATAATGAATTTGTGTGTAAATTGTAAGGAAGGCACAACTTTTCTTTCTTCTAAGGAAGTTTCGGGGGAATCACACACGGGCTCATATATATTTGAATATGTGGACAAGTGGACAAGTGCATTGATGATATTGGACCACAAAACTTCACTCAAGTGGTGACGGACAATGCATCTAATAATATGGCGGCGGCAGAGTTGTTGAAGTTGAAGAGGCCAAACATTTTTTGGACTTCATGTGCCACTCACACTTTGAATCTTATATTCCAAGGAATTGGTAACCTACCTAAATTCAAAAGAGTCATTGAGAAGGCAAAGGACATTACCATCTTCATTTATGCCCATCATAAAACATTGGACTTGATGAGGAAGTTCACAAAGAAAAGATACATAGTAAGGCCGGGAGTAACTAGATTTGCAACTTCTTTCCTAACTTTGCAAAACTTGGTAGAGAAGAAGCAAGAGTTGAAGGCAATAGTTACAAGTGATGCATGGGGGCAAATCAAGCTTTCCAAAAGTGAAAAGGGGAAAGCTTCATATAGCACACTTTTGAGTATGAATTTTTGGAATGGTGTAACATTTTGTTTGAAAGTTTTTGGTCCTCTATTTAGGGTGCTTCGATGTCAGGACCTGTCCCAAATCCCTCGGGATTAACATGGGACGTGCCTGCTCCCGTCTGATACGAAGTGTCAGACCAGGGATAATTCCGTCTCTAGCCCTCACCGGGGCTTCCAGAGTACGCCAGGATCGTAGGAAGAGGAGTGTGATGTCTCGATCTCTACATTCGACTTGTTGACAGGGATAAAAGCCCATCAATGGGATTTTTGTATGGAGAGCTACATAAAGCAAGGAATGAGAATAAAAAGGCTTTCAAACATCAAGAGGTGAACTATAGTCCAATCCTTGATATTTTTTATGCAAAAGGTCGTGATAGGCTTGATGGTCCATTACATAAGGCGGCCTGTGACGACCCGTCCCGAATTAGCAGGATTAATCACGAATTAGAGAGGCTAATCATGGATTAGACGAGGATTAGCGAACGTTCGGGCGAAATGACGATTTTGCCCCTAGAATGGGCAAAACGTTGACTTTTCATTCGGACGGTCAAATGGACTTTGACCAATGACCGTGACGTAGTTTGTGATGTCACGAGTTCATAGACAGGTGGCATGCTTGATTCCGACATCTGAGGAAAAAGTTATGACGTTCTCGAAGTTCAAGGCCATTTTGGTAATTTAGGCCAAAAGTTGACTTTTTGGCCGAGAGGTCGATGGCCGAGGGCCAAAGACCGTTATGTAGATCAGGACGATACGAATCCGTAGACAGGCAGCACGTCGAATTCGGACATTCGACGGCGAAGTTACGGTTCAAGGAAGTTCGAATGTACTATTGCACGTTTCACGAGACGAGGACTGTTTGGAATTTAGTGGGGCCCGGATATTTGTCCCAAGGCCAATGGATGAGTGACAAGTGTCACTCATCCACTGGAAATCATTTTCCTTCATGCATACCCCATTCCCTGTTCATCGACCATTTTCCATTTCTTTCAACCCACCAACCCGATCACTATCCAATCCAAACCCTTGACCTTATGATCGTGTATGAGAGGCAGAGAGTGAGCTGAAGACCAGAGGAAGTGGTGGACGGCCCAAGAAGCACCGCCGTGGACGGCGGAGGGAGGAACCCGCGAGGTATCGGTTTTAACCCATTTTAATTCAATTTTGATTTCGGGTATTATGCGCCGTTTTGGGTGTTGGTTTCGAACTAATTAGGTTTCTAGGGAGTAAATAGGAAGGTTTTGGGAGGTTTTGGACGTCGAGGAAGCCCAGGGAGGCATTTGGATATTTGAACCATGAGGGGTTAATTGGACTTGGTTGTTTTCGTGGGTTTAAGGGGTTCTAATCGATTAGGTTAGGAACCTGGGATTAAATAATGAAGATTAGGATTGATTAGGAGTGAAAACAGTGAAGATTGGACCGTGTAGGAGTCTGGACCGGTCACGCCAGTCCAAGTTGCAGGCGAACCGGACCGGCTGGTCTGAACCGGTCGTCGCGAGGTAGGGGATGATCTACAGTGCCTCGCGTGGGCTCACGCGCAGGCAGCTTCTGCTGGCTCGTGTGAGCGCGTGGTGAGGCTTTTGAGGGTAGTTCCAACATGTTATTTCATCTATTCAATATAACAAACATTTTGGGACTGATTTCGTGTCAATCGGACATCGTTTCGATATAGTTCGGGACGTCCGAAGGTTTAGGATCGGCTTTAAAAATAGTTAGAAAATCAAGAAAATTACGGGGATTTAGTGACGGGTTATATAAGGAGCACGTGGTGAGGCTTTTCAGGGTGGTTCCAACATGTTATTTCATCTATTCAATGTAACGAACATTTTGGGACTGGTTTCGTGTCAATCAGACATCGTTTTGATATAGTTTGGGATGTCCGAAGGTTTAGGATCAGCTTTAAAAATAGTTAAAAAATTCGGAAAATTATGGGGCTTTAGTGACAGGTTATATAAGTAGTTAGTAACCCTCTAAATGAATTTGGACAGGTTCAGGAATCCCGGAGGCGACGATTGACCCGGGAGACGATTATGACACGCGTATCGAGGCGCGGCTTCGGACGGTCTGTGAGTGGACCTTTCTTTCGAACTTGATGCATGCATAAATGTTTTATAAGTGTTTTAATGTATGTTTTGCGATGCCATGAGTGCATTTGTTTGTGGTAGCCTTGGATTTATGTATTTGCACGTATTTCGAGATTTTCGATTTTATACGATGCATATACGTTCTAGGTTTTCAACGAGGATTTAATAAACGGATTTTGGATTTAGAAATATGAAATCGGGCACGAGACCCATTTGATTTACGAACTCTCGGACTTGGAGTCCATTTGATTTGACGAGGAATCGGACCTAGGGTCCATTTGAGCTATACGATCGGATTGAGGTTCCAGTTGGTTTACGATTCGAGTTTGAGACCCAGTTAGTTGTACTATCGGGCTTGATGCCCCGTTGATTTATGATATCAGGCATGAGACCCATTGAGTTGAGATATCGGGCTTAAAGCCCCGGTAGTTGTGACATCGGACTTGAGGTCCTGTTGCTTTATGGTTCTGGGCGTAGAGCCCAATTGGTTGTGATATTGGGCTTGAGTCCCAGTTCAGTTTGTGAAATGAGAATTCGGGCATGAGACCCAGTTGAACTGAGGATTTAGGCCGAGGCCTGTGAAATGAATTTGAATTGGATTCGAGGAATCCCGTTGAGATGAATCGGGTTTAAGACCCAGTTGAAATGTATTTTGAGAAAGAAAAGAAGTATTTTAAAATGAATGAACCCTCCATATTGATTATATGGTCTCCTCCAGCCTCGAACTGGAGAGTCACGATCCACAGACCAGAGTGGGTATCCCCATAGGGATCCCATTCCAGGAGTGGTGGTTACTTATATTGTTGGGGTCCCGGACCAGATTCCGGAGTGATATGTGGACTAGATCCAGAAAGAGAGCTCGGACTAGATCCAGAGATTAAGCCTCCCAGATGGAGATTCCTGGGAGATGACTCGGAGTGAGACCCCGAGTAGTGTGCACACTAGTATAGATTCGATATCGTGACTATATCGGGGATGTGTTCCCTAGGGGCTGTGCGCCCCGACTATATCGGGGATGTGTTCCCTAGGGACAATTTAGTGGTCATTCTTACATTGTTTTTTCATTAATTAAGAATATTATGCCTTTGTAGTTCAATGCTGGTCCTTGTATGGAGGTGGTGTATCTACATTGCAAAAAATGGCTCAAAGGATTCTCTCTTAGATTACAAGTTCATCCAGATGTGAGAGAAATTGGAGCACTTTTGAGGGGTTAAGTAAGTAGTTAAGGACTATGGCATAAGAGCTTGTATTTAATATGCTCAAGCTTACTTATGACTTATGAGTTTGTTACATACTTACAATTCAATGTTTTCTAATAGTTTTTCAAACTTTTATTCAATGTAGAACCATACAAAGAAAATGAATAGATTAGAGGCAACAAGGTTGAACAATGTAATTTATGTCCAATTCAATGCCAAGATCATCAATATGAAAAAACGAGAGGGAGAGAAAGACATAGATGTACTAATTGCTAGTGAAGCTAGTAATGCTCAAGAATGGATTATTCATGGTGGTGATATTGATGAAGTTGACCCCACCCCCGATGATGAAATAAGAGAGCTTAATGATGAAATTTTGGAATCCGATGGGGACATCCAAGGTGAGGAAAATGAAGATGTATATGAGTTTGAGTCCGAAACGGAAAAAGTATTAGAGGAATTTGGAGAAGAAGAGTTAGAGCCTTAGAGGTTGTTCATGTAATATAAGTATGTAATGTATATACTCTTTATGAAGTATATACTTCTTTTGAAACTTTCTTTTTGAACATGTATATGCTATTTATGAAGTGTATACTCTTTATGTATATTTATATTCTTTATGAAGTATATAAGTCTTTATATATATGCTCCTTCATTTATTTAATTTTTCCTCTAAAAAAAACCGCCGAGGCCTAGTCTTCTAAGTGCTAGACTCATGCCGGCCGCATTGGAAGCACCTAGCACCATTTTGAACATTGATAAAAATATTAAATTCTTACTTTTTACAAATGGGAGAGGATAATACTGTAGTAAGCACATTACATTCTTACTTTTTACCACTAAGAGAGGATAATACTTTAGTTCAAAATCTCATCCTATATTCGACAAGATCTATGCCTTGTCAAATCTTTTTCTAGTTCGTGTGACTACTCTCTCCCTTCTCACCAAAAACTTTGGAGGACTGTGAGCTTACTCGTGTCATCGTCTACAAGTAGAGATGGCAGTGCACCTCCAGAACAGAACGAGACTCCCAGAAACGGAAGCAGAGCCATTCGTCCCAACAATCCATATTTCGTTTACCAACCACTTCCTCTCGCTCACAGCCTGCCAACCTTCATCTCCATGTCCGCACTGTCCGGCTTTCTAAGTATACCAAAAGGGTAAAAAAGGAAAAACAGAAAAAAAATCCAAAACCACAAAAATCCATAAATAAAACCCGTATTTTTGAATAATTTGATTGTGATCTTGGCATTTTGGTAATTCATGAGTGTGGTGAAAGGATCGAGACCGTTGATTTATGGGCCGGCGCCGCGGGACACTGAATCTGGACTCTTGGAGGCGCCGTCGTTGTCGGCTGGGAAGCTAGGGTTCCCAAAGGTGAAGGCGAGCAATGCTATAGGATCCTGGTTTTTGCGGCCTATTAAGGCAATGGAGGACCGTACCACTTCTATGAGGAATGATTGTGCCACCATTTCTGGTACCAGCCTCTTTGATTTCAAGCTTTTTGAGCTTGTCTTTGTGTTAATTTGATTGGCTGTTCAAGGCTTGTTTGATAATTGAAGTAAACGTTTATCTTTTTGGCTTTTTCTAATAATCAGACAATCTATTTGGGCATTTTCCCTGTTTCAATTTAGATGCAGGGGTGGCTCTCTGTTCCGTTTCGTCCCAATTCGATTCCTTCGTGACAAACAGAAAGAAATTGACTTTCTATTTTTTAGAATTTTTGAAAATGAGATTTGGACTTGGCAGTGAGTTAAATGATTGATTCTGGAATCAATTAATTTTTATGGGTGGCTTAGTCTTACTGGTAATTATTCTTTTACTTTTAACTTCTTCTCCTGTTTCATAAGTGCCATTGCTTTGGTCAACTCCTCTTTTTAACTTCATCTTCTGTATACAACTCTCACTGCTGCTAACTCTCATCAATGCCACCCGAATCCCACTTTGAGCTCAGTTAAAGCTTTTCAAGAGATTACTCAGGAGGTTGATTATTTAGTATCCATAAAATCCTTGCTTATTTATTTGTTTACTTAATTATCGTTGGTGATTGTGGTGCTTCTTTCAGTTTGATTATAAATTGGTTTTGAATTGAACTTGGGATGTTGAACAATCATACTTGTTTTGGGCCTCTAGGATGTTGATATAATAACAGATCTGGTGAATTGGAGATTTTATATTTTATTTCTTTTCTTGTTTTGGTAGAATTGTTTTTCATTTTTAAATCAGTAAATTGCTTATGGCTTTTATCATATCGTGGAGGATATGGGCAAAATTAATGACTTTATATGCCTATGAAGCTTTGGTGAAGTTTATGGGCGTTAACTCTAGCTGAAGAAAGATTCTAAGCCTTGAGCATGAATATTTTTATTGCTCTAGAATGTTGCAAGGTTGTGGTTTGTCAGGAACACCCTTTTTTAATTTTAATCTTCAATGGATTGATTTAGGGTTCTGATTATACCAACCATCTAACTAGGTAGAAATCTGCGCCAGATTCGCCAGATTTCAACCATGGAGAATCCAACAAACATTGTGTGGCATAAATGCTCAGTGGAGAAACATGATAGGCAACATTTACTTCAGCAGAAAGGCTGTGTCATATGGATTACTGGTCTTAGCGGCTCAGGTTTGTTTCTCGCACTTTTGTTATATGAAGCTATGAACAGCGTGTCTTTATCAAATATGTAATAAGAGTGGTTGCTATGTATCCACAGATGGAGTTTCAGCTCGTTTGTTAGTCAATAATCCTTAATGCAAAAAATAATTTACTTTCTGTTCATTGTTCTGGAATTTTAAGATTTGACTGTTTCCTTTTGTGCATAATTTGATATGGGAATTTGTGATTTGTAGTTCTGCATGCATAGCAGTAATCTTGCTGATGGTATAACCCTTTTGGCATTATACATCTCAATAACCAGAAGGCAAGGTGATGATACCTTCATGTAAGGTTGTGCCATCATTTGACCTCAGCTTTCCCTTTCAAGAAATATATCTAAAGAGGATAAAGAAAAGGAAATTGACATAGTATGATTATAGACTTTTCTTGCTCTCTCATATGCATATGCACGCACAAATGCAAACACACACAAAAACACGCGCAGCGGGTTAGAAAAATACCTTATTAGCTACAGATCTCTTTCTGTGTGCTTTCTTTGATACCCATGAATGCTTCTTCTTAGTTGTAATCTATAAACATATCTTTGATTGATTACATTCATGTATCTAAGAACCCTGTAATTTTTTCATGCCTGAATTCAGTGATTACAGCAATTAAGCTTAAACTTGCCTAAATCCATTTCACCCGCTTCCATCTTAATTGTTTGTACATGTCCCAAACTCATCTTTTCAGTGTTAAGTACTCTTCATTCATGTCTATGCCAGGATCCTTGATGGTCAACTATGAAAGATAGAAAAGTTACTTTTTAGTTTTTTCAAACTTCACTGGAACTCATATTGTGTTAATTGCGTAGGCCAGTTAAGTTTTTTACTTTTCTTAGGGCTACTTTAATTTTACATCTAAAAATGATGCTTGCTCAACTGAGTCTGCTGTTGTTACAGCATATCCCATTAACGGATTTTATGTTCGTAGAGCTATTCTTGTACTTATGTCGGTGGAATTGCATCTGAAACTGTATTAATTTGAGCATTATGCTGATTTTCCTTGATTTATGGATGTCATCTTTACACAATTCATTCATGATGTACTTGTAAGAACTGTGAAAGAAGAAAACTAGCACATCGACCATCTGCTACAATTGGAAGACTTTCCAGATATTGACATTTTTGTATCGCTTACATCATTTGGTGCAACTGTGTTTTGCTGTGTCTGGGGAATTTTCCTGTTCAGTTGTAAATTAATAGTCTATGCTACTCTTGTAAGTTGTAACCCATCTCATGTCTTGGTCTCTATTTTAGGAAAAAGCACTGTGGCTTGTGCTTTGGGTCAAGGTTTACACAAGAGAGGAAAGCTGACCTACATCCTTGATGGTGACAATGTTCGGCATGGTCTAAATCGTGATCTTACTTTTAAAGCAGAAGATCGTGTGGAAAACATAAGAAGAATTGGTAGGTATTTTTGCCATTCTAATTTATTAATTTTTTCCTTTATTTTCACGTTTTTCTTTCTTCTGATTTATTCTTAATAACAAAAATAAAGCTGAGGTAGCTAAGCTGTTTGCGGATGCTGGCATCATTTGTATAGCTAGTTTAATATCTCCGTACAGAAAGGACCGAGATGCCTGCCGTGCACTATTTCCTGAAGGAGATTTTATCGAGGTATGCATTGTCTTTAATATGAGGAATGAATTCAATTAAAAAAAAAAAGTGTAGACTTGGTTTGCTATTACGGCCAGAATGAGACAAAGGACATGAGCTTACAAAATGAAACAAAAAATTAAAAGGATCTACGTTGCCATATGAAGATAAAACGAAACCTAAGATAAGAGGATCCATGCTGAATATGAGCTGACAAAATTCACATTTCTCAGGTGTTCATGGACGTGCCACTCCATGTCTGTGAGAATAGGGACCCAAAGGGCCTCTACAAGCTTGCACGAGCAGGAAAAATCAAAGGTACCTCCCACGAGTTTTAAGTTTGAGTTTAAAGACGGGGAAAGCTGTATCTTTCCTTGAACCAATATAGTGCTAAATGGATCCATCATTTTGTGTTTATTTGTTTTCCCAAGCCCAGAAGAATCAGTTCTTGCGAAATAAAGTGATCAATAGTTTGTTGGGCGCTATGCAGGTTTTACAGGGATTGATGATCCATATGAGCCACCATTAAATTGTGAGGTATGATCATGCTTCCGTGCAAGGCATTGTTACTTTTGTGATTTTTGAATTAATTTATAACTCTTCAGAAGAAGAGGAAATTGAAAAATAAAGAAAGAAATCTTTTGCTAGTATGAATCTGGCTTTTATGTGTAGAAACATGCACGTATACTTTTAAAGATCTACTTTCCACTCAAAAGTGGGTAGTCCTTGTTGAAGTTGTTTTGTTTTTCTCAATTTTCTTTCTTCTTCTGATGTTAATGTCTAAAATCAGTGTCGTAATGATTCATTTTGCAGATAGTATTGCAGCAGAAAGGCAGGGAGTGTGTCTCTCCAGGTGAGATGGCCGAAACTGTGATATCATATTTAGAGGAGAAGGGGTATCTGCAGGCTTGATGGGGTTCCTTGCTGGCCGTCTAGACTGCTAGTACTACATTCACCTGTGAACATAATATCTTGTAAAATACATTAGTTTCCAGCCAAAAAATAAAACTAAAAATAGAAGTTATTTTCTTCTCCTTCCCTGCGGTTAGGAAATTGCTGGTTTCCTTCGTATTCGGGTTCCTTCAATGAAGTTAATTAATCCATCGATTAATCAATTTCTTTCAAATAATTCAGATCGCAATAAAGTACGTTGGAAACCTGGGGAGGGGCTTCAAGTATTCATTGGTATCTGTTATTATGTAATGTGATTTTTATTCAGTAATATATCTGTACAATTTGTATTCATGCGTAATGCACATGCTATATACTCATTTGTTGCCGCTCTACATAGAACGTAAGAGTAATAAATTTTCCTTTACGAATTTTTTTTTCTTTCATAAAAGAGATGAATTTACGATGCAATCTCGTTGATATTTGATAATATCTATCTACAAATTGATTAAATAGATTTTCTTAAAAAAGAAAAATATTCTTCAAAACTCATCGTTATCATAAAGAACTTTCAAAATTGATTTCAATTAAAACTATTAAATGTAAAAAATAAATAAATAAATAAACATGAAATCAACTTCCAACCATTTCTGTTTTCATGAAATCTACTTTTAACCATTTCTTTTTCATGAAATCAACCACCAAAATGTCTCACTTCGAGAATCATCTTTATAATTCTCATGACAGTTATCACTAAGATTGATCATTTGTCTATTTGTGATTGCTAATTGCTAATTGCTTCTTTCTTCCGGATCTTTGTTTAGTTGGACTCATTTTTTTAGTAATTGTGTCATAATTCTATCTTTCAATTCTATCAATCTTTCTTTCTCTTTTTGCAATTGCAATGCCTGTTCAAAGTCCACCACCTTTGCATAATCTTCATCTCTTTTCTTCCTTGGTATCGCCTCTTCCAAATTTTGCATCGCATTGGCCTCCATGGCAGTATAAAATCGACTATTATCAACCATCTGTGACTTTTCCTTTCTTCATTCTCAGAGGTCTTATAGAGGAACCTACATTAATTGGCTCTGGGATTTGCCTCTTCCTCATCTTCATTCAAATTAATTGGAGATTCAAGCGGGGATGAACAAATTAGAGAAGTTTGACTTACTTCATGATCTCTGCGAGATAGATTTTTGAAATACTCATAATGTTCACATATCTCTCAATAATGAAAAAACAAAAATTGCAAATTCATTTTTGCTTTATAATATACCTCTTCTTGTATCATCTAAACATATATGAAAAAATCAATTAAAAAATAAAAACATGCATAATGATAATCCTTTCATAAACTAATAAACTTAAAATTTACTAAAATTCTCACCTCATCCATCTCAATGCACCACTACTGTGATACTCCGCAACTCCTTTTGAAGCCTTTTACTACACTTTTAACATAGGTCACAAATTTTTTCACCTATTTGAAGACTCATGAATTGTTCATAAATCCTTCACAAGACCCTTCCAGTTTTAGGCATAGTGGTTTCGAACATATACCCAAAATGTGATGCTTGTCTGATCGGCTCCTTCAATTGCATCTGAAGTGATGGATGCCCAAGCTTTTTACAACAACACTTCTTCATTATTTGACAATTTCTAGTTTGGTGCCATATTTAAGAAATAAAAAGTTTGAACAAAATGTAAAAAAAAAAAATATAAGTATGAAGAATTTGGGTTTGATAAAAAGCATAAAATGTGTGATATATGATATAAGTATGAAGAATTTGGGTTTGATAAAAAGCATAAAATGTGTGATATATGATATAAGTATGAAGAATTTGGGTTTGATAAAAAGCATAAAATGTGTGATATATGATTAATAAAATGGCTATCCATTGATTAATCCTCGACAAAATTAATATTTATTCAAAACTCTCCTTAACATATTTTTGAAACTTTACAATCCATAACCATCATGATAATTACTCAAAGACCCTTTAAAGCTTTAAACCTTATTTAGTAGCTTTTACTTTCCTTCTATTTTATGAAAACATTACACTCCCACTAATAGAACTTTTTTTTTCCACTTGTTCATTGAAAAGAGTAATGTAAGGACAATCCAACCTAAAACAAGATACTCAAGAGCAAGTAATCTTCAAAAATACTTTTAAACTTCAAATTTGAAAAAAAAAATTATTATCCAATATTAAAATATTAGGTTAATCACTTATGGTTTATAGTTTAATTCTTGAATTTTGTGTCATAACCCAAGAATTAAACCTTCAACCCTAAGTCATGAGCACCACCACCCCTACCTAAACACCCTTCACCACCCCCTAAAACAAGAAAACTACATAAAAGACCTCAAACAATAGGACTTAGCACAAACTCATATCTGAACTATCAAACTTTCCAAATAACTGCTCAAACTATGTGACTACCCACATTTAACTACCTCTATCAGGTTTTCCGTCCATATGATCGTTAAAGTGCCATGTGTCAAAAAAATTTCCCAATCAGAAATTGATGTGGCAAAAAACAGAGGGGTATTCTCGATTTTCAAAAATACAGATTAGACCCACCCACCCACCTGAAACCCTAAAATCCAAATCTAATTCCCAACCCCACTCATTCCCCAGCCCCTCATTCGACGTTCATCTTCATCGTCACCATTGATCTACATCTTCTCCACCGAATGCTTTCTTATCAACATTCTTCCATCAAACGAAATCAATCAAATTGACATGAAAGCACACTAACCACCCTGGAAAAATCTGACAAACTATAACATAAAGAGAGCTTCAAAATTTTAAACCTTAAAAAGAAAATTTATCAAATGTGGTCGTTACTGTTACAAATGTATTAAATTTCTTAAATGTAAAACCCCAGAATCCAAACTTCCTAAGAGCTCAAAAGTCAAAACATCAAAATCCCAAGTCTCAATACACACATGTAAAAACTTCGACATGATTAAAAATCAAGTTGCCATACCCAATTACACCAAAATAATAATAAAATAAAAAATGACAATTAATTCATAGGTCCTTACTAACATATAAGTTTATTCAAAAACTTGCGTATAGAAAAATTAAACTCATAGGTCCTTTGACTAGTCAAAGAATTATACAATTTAAAATAGACTACAGTTTTTATATAAATTACAACTAATGTCATCCAATTGTGAATTAGTCCAACAACAATAAAAAAAAAACACTTATCAAAATCTATCATGATTTTAACATTACTTTTTATTTCTATTTTTTTTATTATATGATTATATTGAGGATTATGAAAATATTACTCCTATTTTTTTTATTAAAGGAATTCTTAATAACTCACCCATCCTCTTTATTGAGATACAAAATGGTAGATGAGGAATTTATTACTTACAAATTCTGTTTAGGGACTTTTGAATAAAAAAAATTTGAAATAAGGTCTTATTTTGTTTAATATACAAGCATTAAAGGTTTTAAATAAAAGTAAAAGTTGTTAAGGATGTAACAATGATTTACTCAATAAAAAAAGACATCCTCAGTTGCCATCGCATGCATTCATCAATGTCTCTCAAGCTCCTAAATGAAAACATGCCAAACCTTGAAGTGGGAAAATATAGGGGGAGGGGGGGGGGGGAGAGAGAGAGAGAGAGAGAGAGAGAGAGAGAGTGGCTCACATGTATCCCAATTACATCTGGGTCGAAATTCGTCATGATCTTAGTGAACTCAGGCCAGTTGTTCTTTATCCGAGAAAGAAAGCTAGATGACTAGGATTTTAAATAGATGGAGAATTCCACAGAATTCGAGGACTAGGATTTCGCATCAAATCTCATTTTTCTTTGTTGTTTCACTTTTCTCGATTGAGAATTCTAACCTAGAGCCCACCATATCCTCCACTGCCTTGAGCATTCATATTCGTAAAGCCAGGAGGATTAGAGGAAGTTGTTGAAGCCACTGTTGCTTTTCTGAACAAGGCTATGAAGCATGTCATTGTGGGTGGGCTCAAGTTGAGAGTAGCAAAGGCACATCAGTTGCTGGAGATCGAGTGACAGGACCCCACCCAAATACACTAGAATAATACACCTGATCCCTGCTCCCGTCTGATAGAAGCCTTGTCAGATAAGGGATAAACACAAATCCCGCTAATTCATGTCTCTGCCTATCGAGTCTCGATTTTCGTACAGCAGCCCTAGAGGGATTACAAAACTAAGAAAACGTATGAGTGGACAAAAAGAAATAATTGAAAACACAATTTGAAAACATTCCGCATTTACCCTCTGTTTAACTGGATCCCGCTTTACACATTTTTCCGTAATTTCTGAGAACATCATTTCCTACCAAAATTTACATCTAAAGGTCATTTACTATCTCAAATAACATATATTTTAATCCCATAATTTTTCAGATTTTTTAAACGTATTTAAAACGAACCATAAACCTTCGGACACCCAAAACTACCTTGAAACAGTGTCCAATTGACTCGAAACCTGTGCCAAAATATTTTCGTAACATTGAAAGGATGAGAACACATGTTGGTCGTTCCTCAAAATTCAACAACAAGCACCTCCATGCGCCGCCCAAAGTGGTTGCGAGTCGGAGCCACACGTCATAGACACTATTCATCACCTCCTAACTCTAGCAACCCGTTTTTCCGGTTTTCTAGGTCGCCCGACCCAACAACCCAACCCAGTCTAAAAACCTGTTTTTCTTCACCGTTTTACATGATTCAAACGTCTAAAATCATCCTAAGACTACCAGGAAGAGGTTTATGAACTTAAAACAACGAAAACTCGCCTTACAAACACGATTTGATTTCTTGAATATCGACCATGGTGCAATTTCAGGGTTTCTGGGGGTTCAATGTCCAAACCCCCAGCTGAGCATCTAATTAAGATCGTAGGGACTCAAGGATGTCGTATGGGTTCTTGGTTCTAGGGTTTCAACTCCAAATCTGGTTGAACACCTCCAAACCCAAAAATCCTTCTCCGGTCACACTGTCTCTCTCACCCTCATTGTCCAGGTTCAACATCTTCCTTTCTGCTTCCACTTCCCCCCACTCTCCTCTCATCTTCCTCCCATGTTTCTCTCTTTCTCTTCGTTTTCTATCTCTCTGCTTTCTTTGTTTTTCCACTTTTGTTCGTGCAACATTTCACAACATACACTGTAACAACCCGCCCCAACTTTAAGGGATTAATTAAGGGTAATCATGGATTAATTAAGATTTTTAGTCGAGGAATTTCGGACAGTCGGTGTAAAATGACAATTTTGACCCTAGGAATGGACAAAAAAGTTAACTTTTGACTTGGGTGGTCAAATACACGAGGACCAAGGACTGTTATGTAGATCGAGAAGATACGAGTCCGTAGACAGATGGCACGTCGAAAACGGACGTCGTACAGGAAAGTTACGGGTCAAGGACGTTATTGGGTAGTATTTATGGTGACACGTTTTACGAGACAAAGTTGTCAATTTTCCTTTAGTGTGGGCTCAGATATTTTGATCAGGCCCAATGGATGAGTGATAAGTGCCATTCATCCATTACTCCTTAAACATACATACATGCGTTCATCATTCCCTTTTCATCTTTCATCTTCTTCATTCGAACCAACCCGTACCCAAACCCCAATCCCTCTCCCCTCACCTGGTTCTAATCTGAGAGAGAGACATAGAGTGGCGGAGAGACAAAGAGACAGCGAGGGACGAGGCTGCGACGCCATGGACGGCGGATGAGTCATGGGAAACATGTAACCCGAAACCCATTTTGAGTTTGAAATTGGATTTTGTTCTTGGAAATTTAGGGTGAGTTTTAATGATTGGGTTGTGTTCTTGGTGTGTGTACGAGTCACTGGGGATCAGAAACAAGGGCGGAGGACAGCTGAGCAGCTCAGGGAGGAAGCTGGAAATTGGTTGTCACTGTTCATCGCTCAAAAGGTAAATTCTAGCCCTATTTCATGATTTTGAGTCCCTAGAGAGGTTTCTAGGAGTGAGACGAAGAGAATGGTCGAAGAATTGAGTGAAACAGTGGTTGGAGGAAGAATAACAGGTCGGATCGAGTCGCGAGTCTGCATGACCCAGTTGCAGAGGTCCGGGTCGACCTGGACGAAGGTTGAAGACGATCATCTGACAGGTGTCAGAGGTGGACCAATCAGGGACTGCCACGTGGTAGTTATCAGTGCGCAATCATCCTGACATGTCAGACACGTGGACTAATCTGGTGGTACCACGTGCTAGGGTGTCAGAGGTGTCAGGGGACACGTGGACTAATGAGGTGCTAACACGTGGCACTGTCAAACCTGTCAGGATGACATCAGCGCTAACGTCATCAATGACGTCAACGATGATGTCAGCATTGACTGTTGACCGATGACGTTAGCGTTGATTTTTACTGACGCCATTCGTTGACTTTAACCAATATTGACTTTGACTAGCGTGTGGACACGAATTTTGAGGTGGGACCAGTACCATATTAAAGGTTTCGACGATTCAAATCCAATGGTGGTAGTTTTGGGTCGATCAGAGATCATTAGGTTGGTTAAATTGAGATTTTTTACCTAGGAAGCGTGTCCGGGACACGTTGACTTTTCCGGGAGTTTAGGGGTAGATGATTAGGACTTGTATAGATGGTTAGTGACTTTTGAGTGTGATTTGGACAAGTCTGGATGACCTGGAAAGGTTGGATTAGCCAGAGAGGCTTATGGCACTAATTTCGAGGTGCAGTTTGGACGGTCTGTGAGTGGACATTTGCTTTCTAAATATGATGCATGCAAAACTATTGTATATGTTTTATATCGATGATTTGAAATGCCTTGAGTGCATATGATTGTGGTATTTGGTATTTACGTATTTGCACGTATTTCGAGGTTTATGGTTTTATATTGGATGTTATATGTGTTTGTGTTTTCTATGATTTGAATAATTAGAGGATTTTGGATTGAAAATATGGAATCGGGCTTGAGACTCATTTGACTTATGAACTATCATACTTGAAGTCCATTTGATTTAATGAGGTATTAGGCTAGAGGCCATTTGGTTTATACTATTGGGCTTAAGGCCCATTTGGTTATGATATCGGGCATGAGTCCCATTTGTGGTTTATGAAATGTGATTTCGGGTTTGGATACCCTAATGAGATATGGATTAGAAATGGTTTTGGGAAGTTTTGTGGAAATAGTTTATGGAAATTGCATCTCGGGCTGAGACCCTGTTGAAATGGACTTGATTTCGATTTTTAAACTATACCATCCTTATGTGTGGATTATCTTCTCTAGATTATTTTCTACCTTGGAGTAGTCATGGCGTATTGCTTGAGAGGGGTCGCCCTACAGAGAGACCGTAAAGAGGCTCACGTAGAGAGGCTCAAGATCTAGATTGCTATTATTAGACATCTGGGATGTCATACCCTGGACTAGGTTCGGGGAAAGGCTCGGATTGAGACCCCGAATGGAACGCGTATCCTTAGACCGTGACATTATTATGACATCTGGGATGCCGAGGATTGGTTAAATATATTTTATTGGATTGGTATTTTTGTGTTAATGGATTTGGGAAGCGACCCACAGGTTTTGGATTTTGCTTGAGAAGAATTTTTCACTGAGTTTTGATTTGAGAAACCTATGATTTGATTTGATTTGATTTGAGGAATGATTGAGTTAATTGGTTTTCGAATGCATGCATGGTTTCTAATGGAGTGTATAAGTATCTTTTCTTAAATGTATTTTATTAAACTATTTATTTTCGTCCACTCACAAATTTTCATGGTTTTTAATACCCTTTAGGTTAATCGCAGATGCGGGTTGTAGCAAAAATCGAGACATCACATGCCTCCACATATCCTGGTGCACTCTGGAATCCCCAAGAGCGTCAAGGTTTGGGTTATCCCTTGTCTAGCATGTGGTGTCAGACGACAGCATGGTACATCCCGAGTTAATTCCTGGGGAGGATTGGGATAGGTCGTGTCAGAATCGTATCAGAATAGCATCAGAGCGGGGTTGTTAGCTTGGAATTAGATCAATGGTGCATATGTGTAGGTTATGATGTCTCTGGGCTGCTTTCTTCCCGTCATCAACCTGATAGTTAGGGTAAAGAGTAGGAAAGTCTAGTGGAATCGAACCTTGGATAGGTTACGTTCGCACGTGTAACTGTAACGACACGTCCCAAATTCCTAGATTAGATTAGTGACTAATCATGATTAGTGAAGCTAATCGGTGATTAGTTAGGCGAAATCGGACGAACGATGCGAAATGACCGTTTTGCCCTTGGGCGTGGGCAAAACTTTGACTTTTCATTCGGGCAGTCAAATGGACTTTTACCGATGACTGTGACCTAGTTCGTGATGTGACGAGTTCATAGACAGGTGGCTCGTTCAATTCCGACGTTTGAGGAGGAAGTTATGACGTTCAGAAGTTAAGAGGCATTTTGGTAATTTAGTAAAAAGGGGCAAATAGTTGATGTAACGACCCATCCCGGGAACTGGGGTTAAGAAAGTGATTAAGATGAGATTAGTGATCTTAATCGGGGGTTAGTTGGTCCCGATAAGGTCGTTAGCCTAGAATGACGATTTTGCCCCTAGTTCGGGCAAAAAGTTGACTTTTAGTTCAGGTAGTCAATTGGATTTTGACCGATGACCAGGACGTAGTTTAGGATGTCACGAATCCGTAGGCAGGTGGCATGCCCGATTCTGACATCCGAGGAGGAAGTTATGATGTTCGGAAGGTTGAGAGCATAACCGTAATTTGGCTAAATTAGGGGGAAAAGTTGACTTTTTTTACGATCGGGTTTTGGGCACGTTGACCTAGGACTGTTAGGTAGATCTTGTTGTCCTGAATTCAACGACAGGCGGCACGTGTTCATCGGAGTTAAGTTGAGTGAGTTATGGGTCTAAAACGGTAAGGGTAAAATCGTAATTTTGGTTTAAAAGAAGGGCAGTTTGGTCTTTTGCACATGGGAATTTGTGCAACAGAGAGGGACAAATGGAGGGCTGAGATTGAGCCACTTGTGAGAGGAAGAGGGAGGATGGTGACACGTGTAGGGAGTCTAGTTGGTTCTAGTGAGTGCACGGTCCAATTATTTGGGGTGTAACCGTGTGTGCTGTGTGTGTGTGTGTGTGTTCGAAGAACAGAAACAGAGGGGGAGATTGAGAGAAAATTGAGAGGTGATCGCGAGTGTTGGTGTGTTCTGGTGAGTAAGGAGTGACTCAGAGAGTGAGAGGGAGACAGTGAGGAGGTTTGGAGGTGCAGTGGTTGTGTGTGGGTGAGAGGTGAGCCACGGGAAACCAAGGGGGGAAGCAGAGAACAGAGAGGAGTTTTGGGTGGTGGTGCTGCCGTGTTCGATCAATCGAGGCCGGTGGAGGTGTCCAGAGGCTGGAGGTGGACTGGAGGAGTCGTGTCCTAGCGGCTGAGCTCACGACGGCGACCGGATGGCAGGTAATTTCTGGTTTTCCTTTCGAGACTCTGTTTTGCCGTCGATTTTCAAATTGGAAGTCGTGGACTTAGGGAGTGAGTTGACGGTTTTGGTGAGTTAGGTGAGTATCTGTGAGGTCTTAGGAACCGTCTACGGTGGTTGCCGTGACGGGGGAAGACCTGGTTTGCCGGGAGGAAGAACAGGGGACTAGTTCGGGTTTTGTTCGAGTTTGAGTCGAGGACTTAGAGGCTGTGTCGAGGTGTTTGAGTGAGGGGAATGGATAGCTTAGGACAAGAAGAAGAAGATGGTGAAGAAAGGAGTTGATTTGGTGGACGGACGGCGGTGAACCGGTCACGCCGGTTCGAGTTGTAGTGACTGTTTCGAACCGGGTCGACCAGAGGTTGCTGGTGACACTGTAGCTGGCGCGTGAGGGCCACACGCAGCCACTTTGGGCGGTGCGTGCGGCGGCGGTTGGGGAAACGGTCAACATGGTTTTTGGTCTAGGTGTTGTGACGAGTCCATTGGTATTGGTTTCGGGTTGTTCGGACGCCGATTCAATGTAGTTCCGCGAGGGTGAAGGTTTAGGGTTTATGTTCGTTATGTTTAGGACCCGGGGATTTTTGGGGAAAAATAGGAGGACCTTTGTAGATGTGTTAGTAACGTACTTCGGTGGTTGTTGACAGGATCGGGGTTGCCCGAGGAAGCTGAGGAACGTACGAGACGTTCGGGGACGTGACTGAGGGCTTGGTACTGTGAGTGAACCCTTTCCTTAAATTTGAGCATGCATAACTACTTTTCTATAATTATTTTATGGTTTTAATTATGATTCTATGTTTATCGAATATGCTTTGTTGATTTTACATCATTGCACGTTTTTCGAGGAAGTTCGGTTTTCAGTGCGTTTTACGAGAAAACTGTGATTCTGAATATGATGCTATGGATTGGGATTTCAATGGATAAGTGGTTTAAATGTTTATAAAGGGATTTTGGAACATGATTTCGATGATCAAGATTTTCGGTTTTAGAATCGGATTTCGGGAATCAGAATTTGGTTTTAAAGTTGAAAAGTGAAATTCCGGATTTGGGTTCGGAATGACGGTTTTGGATGCCGGAAGGGCATCAGACCGGTGATTTCGAATTCGGGTTTGGATATGGAATTAGAAAAGGTTTTCAAATGGTTTTGGATTGGATTTGCTGGATCTGGTTATTGGGTTTAAAGACCCGGATTATGATTGACGGGGGACGGGGCCGGATTGGGTTTAAAGACCCGGATTGAGTTTAAAGACTCGGGAGTTTAAAGACTCGGATATTAGTGAGGTCTGGATTGAGTTTAAAGACTCGGGAGTTTAAAGACTCGGATAGGTCCAGCAGGTTTGATCGGATAATGATTGGTTGAGACTTATGTTTTATGATACGGTTTTATGATGCTTATGATATGATTTCTATAACTGTTTTTATAATGATTTTGTAAATGTTTTTATGATGAGGTTTATGTGATTTATAACTGTTTTGGTAACTGGGTTATGCATGTGATTTCAAAACGGAGGGCTAAACCCGGTTTTGTTATAAAATGGTTTTGGAAACTTTTCTTTTATTCTGGTCCACTCACACCTTCTGTTTTAAATTGCCCTCCAGGTCGTGGAGCTAGCGCGGGGTTTCGGCGTCGAGGCAGCGTCTGAGGCATAGAAGTCGGGAGAGCGACCTCGGACTGTTTTGAGTTTTTCCATGTGCGTGTATCTAGTTACCAGTTTTCTTTCTTTTGTATTTAGTACTATGCTCTGTAAAATTTAACTTCGGGACGTTTTATATAGTTCTCCTGCGTCTGACTGTGTACTTGGTGGTTTAGAGTGAATTTACTTTTGTGCGTAGCGGGGGTGTCAGACGGAAACAGGGTTTACCTCAGTTTTCGGGATGAAACTGAGGTGGGTCCTGACAGTTGACTTTTGGACCGGGATGTCCGATAGCCGAGGGCCAAGGACTATTACGTAGATTGGGACGATACGAATCCGTAGACAGGCGGTACGTCGAATTTGGACGTTCGACGACGAAGTTACGGTTCACGGAAGTTCAAGTGCAGTATTGCACGAATTACGAAACTAGTTAACTTTTGGACTTTAGTGGGGCCCAGATATTTAGTTCCTGCCCTATGGATGAGTGACAAGTGTCACCCATCCACTGGACATTCCTTCACATACATGCATCGATCATTTCCTTCTTTGTTTTCAAACCAACCCGATCTCATACCATTTCCACTCCCCTGAGCAACCCAAACCATCATCCCTTCACTTAGCTAACATGAGGATGAGACCATGAGAGACTGAGGAATGAGAGGAGGCTGCTGGAAGCCTGAACCGCCGCCCACGGCGGCGAGAGGAGGAGAAGCCCGAGAGGGTTCTCGGTAAGGCTCAAACCTCCATTTAAATTCAATATTACATTATGGGTCATTTTGGTTGCTTCCAATGAATTAAATGGGTTATTAGAATTGTGTTAGGAAGGTTTTAGGAAGCCTAGGATGGCTGTGAGGCCATGGGTGTAGTTTTGGAAAACTTGAACCGTTTGGTTCAAAATCAAACCATAGGATTTAGACGTTTTCGGTTGCGTTTAAGGATTGGAATGGATAGAAAACATGAAAATAGGAAGAAAGGAATCAAAAAGAAAGAAGTAGGATGAAAAATGGGGTGTCTAGGGCTGTGAACCGGTCACGCCGGTCCAGTTGGACCGGCCAAACCAGGTAAACCGACCATCTGAACCGGCTGGAGCTCGAAGATGATGAATAGTGTTTTTGACCTTCTTGGAGCGCGTACGGGCGCATGGGCCATAATTTGGGGAAGTACTCAACATATGAAATCTTCTATTCGATGTAATAAAGATTTTGGGACTGGTCTCATGTCAATCGGATACCGTCTCGATATGTTTCTGGGCATCATAAGGTTTAGGATCGGCTTAAAAATAGTTAAAAGTTCGGGAAAATTACGGGGCTTTGGTAGGAGGTTAATCGAGTAGTTAGTAACCTTCTATTAAAAATTGGACAGGTTTGGGAGTCCCGGTGATAGCGATTGGCTCGGGAGAGCCTATGGTATGCAAATCGATGCGGCAGCTCGGACGGACTGTGAGTGGACCTTGTTTTCTAAATTGGTGCATGCATAAATGTTTATTATATGTTTTAAATACTTGTTTGTGATGCCATGAGTGCATTTGGATGTGTGGTTACGTACACATATTTCGAGGTTTCGGCCCTATACGGGGCTGTATGTCTTTATTGGTCTAAATGAAATGGTTTTGGATTTCCAAACGGATTATGAATATGATTTTATGATGTGGATTTGGATGGTTGTGAATTTTATGGTTTCACGTACTTTGAGGCGATTTACGTGCTTGCACGTAAATCGAGGTTTTCCGATTTTACTCTGATTTTCCATTCTTATGGTTTTGGTTATGATTTCATGAAATGATTTTGGATTTGAAAAAGATAAACTCGGGTATGAGACCCATTTGAATTACGAACTCTCGGACTTGAGGTCCATTTGATTTACGGAATCGGGCCGGAGGCCCAGTTGGTTTACGATTCGGACTTGAGGTCCAGTTTCTACGTGGATTCGGGCCTAGAGCGCAGCTATGTGTTACAAATGGTTTTTACGGGTCATGACGATTTATGGGAACCGGCATGAACTGGCACGACCCATCCCAATCCCCCCCCGGGATTACAATGGAATGTGTCATGCTCCCGTCTGACAAGAGGTGTCAGACAAGGGATAACCTGTTGCCACTGCCCAACCGGGCTTCCAGAGTGCGTAAGGATCGATGGAGGAGGTGTATGATGTCCCAGTCTCTGCTGCAGTCGCATCCGGAATCAACCTGAAGGGCATTAAAAACAAAAGCTGTGAGTGAACGAAAATAACCAAGTCTGTTTAAAACATTTATAAGACATTTATGCCCCTCAGTAAAACCATATGCATGCGCCAAAAACCAATGATCACACATTTATTTAAAAATAACCATTAGGGCCTTAGTCCGGAAACCAAAGCATAGTTTCAAATTCCAAAAGTCAATCTAAGAGTTATTTCATAAATCCAGTAATATGAACCATAAGGCATATAATATAAACCATAACCATAATTTTAGCCACTACACTATACACTCCAATCCGACATCCCTGATGTCTGACGTCCCTGACGTCAATAAGGTCACAATCACAAGGCTACGCGTGCCACTCGGGTCTCAATTTCCGAGTTCAATCCCCGAACCCCGTTCGGGTACAGCATCCCCGATGCTTAGCGTCATAGACGCTGGACGTACTAGACGTCCGTGACCTCTCCGGGGTACCTCATCCGGAGGAGACAATATAATATGGAAGGATTTATACAGTGCAGTACTAAATACATTTTATTGATATCCACATGCAAAACATATAGGTATACATAGGTAAAATCCGAACCGATCGTTACGTTTCATCAAACGGTCTCATGCCGAAATACCGTGAAACGTGCCATAACCGAAATATCATCAAAACCATTTATTGATTCCAGCATGTGAACATATACAAAATGTAAACCAGAAAACATTATTCAATTCCATTTTAGGGTCCCTGACCCGCAATCGTATGTAGAAATCAACTGGGCCCCTGGCCCGATTTCACAAGTTAACTGGGCCTCTGGCCCGATCCACATGTTAATTGGGCCCCTGGCCCGATTTCATAGTTCAACTGGGCCCCTGGCCCGATTTTACTTTATTCAAGTTCGAAACTGTTTCATGAAATCATATCCAACCACATTTATGGAAATCGGTGCAAATCCAGAAAACCTCGGTTTACGTGCAAATACGTAATTCACCTCGAAATACGTGAAATCATTTTAAATTCACCGATAACCAAAGTAAATCATTTAATCATAATTATAACAATCATAAAACAGTTATGCATGCATCGAATTTATGAAACCAATGTCCACTCACAGACCGTTTAACCGAGCGCCTCGATACGCGTGCCATAGGCCTTCCCGGGCCACACCACTATCACCGGGACTCCCAATCCTGTTCAAATCACATTAGAGGATTACTAACCTCATCATTAACATCCTATTCAAGTCCCGTAATTTTCCCGAATTTTTAAGTATTTTTAAACTGGATTTAAAACCTTCGGACATCCCGAACAATATCGAGACGGTGTCCGATCGACACGAAACCAATCCTAAAATGTTCATTACATTGCATAGGATAAAAGTCATGTTGACCTCACCTCGAGATTCGTGCCCACGCGTCGTCACGCGCCGCCGTGAGTGGCTGCGCGTGAAAGCCACGCGCCTGCTACAGTGACTGCTACAGTCACCATCTTCACCCGTTTGTCTGGTAAACGGGTCTGATTACCCGCGATCTGACCCGGCCAGATAACCATCAATTCAACCTTGATTCCATCCGTTTTTTATCCTAAAACAATCAATATCCAATCAATTTCAGTTCTGTGTCAATAATCAACATCGACATGGATTAAATCAACCAATCCAAGCTCGAACAGCAAAACGGGTCGTCCTTAGTAATTCACCCAACTCAAGTCCATTTCCAAATTAACTTCACAGGAAGTATACTAGGACTCAAACGAACCTAAAACCACAACCAATTGAAGAAGAGCTCACCTGGAAGTCGTCGTCCACAGCACTGTATTTCCTCTGAAAGCAGTGACCACCGTCCCAGCTTAGCCGTGGCTGGTTCCCTTCGAAATTGATACGGCTGAGCTCCAGACACTCCCAGAAAGCTAAACCCGTCCATGGTTTGGTCCAACAAGGCTCAGAAATCAAATTCTGAAATTTCCCTCCAAGAACCCGAAATGGTTTCTCACGGTTTTTCTCTCCAATTCGACAGCCACACAAGCTCAGAATGATCCTCACAACTCACTCACAATGTTTTTAATCCAATTGAGTCGTTAAAAGTGCCTCAAAGCACCACGCAGGTCCACTGTGTAAAGGTTCCTGCACTGACCCGAAACCATTAATAAATGGTGTCCATGTTCTCCAAGTCAGTTGCCAACCTAGAACACATGCCTCCATTACCTCAAAGCTGTCCAAAATCATTCATTAATGTTAAACAATCCCTTGGAACAGATCGCACAAAACCTCCAATTTTCACGGCTGTTTCGATCAAACAGTACCCCTGTGGAAATTACAATTCTGCCCCTGCACAGTAAATTACCAAAATGCCCCTCACGCATCCAGACCCGTAACTCGGTCATACGGACTCCGATTGATGCGTGCCGCTTGTCTACGAACTCAGGGCATCGAGACCTTCCTAACGGTCCTCGGTCCTCGGCCATCGGACCTCCCGGTCAGAAACTCAACATTTCTCCTTATTACGTTCAAATTACGAAAATGCCCTTACACTTCCGTACATCATAACTTTCACCACGAACGTCGGAATCGAACGTGCCACCTGTCTATGAACTCGTGACGTCCCGAACTACGTCACGGTCATCGGTCAAAGTCCATTTGACCATCCGAATTAAAAGTCAACATTTTACCCACGCCCAGGGTAAAACGGTCATTTTGCACAATTCGTCCGAAATCGCCCAACTAATCCCAGATTAGTAAATCACAACTAAATATTATTAAATCCCGATATTCGGGACGGGTCGTTACAACCTTCCCTCCTTAAAGAATTTCGTCCTCGAAATTACCAACAACCTTATTCCACAAACACCTCGTGGAAAACAATTCGATCACACATCTGTGTACACTTGTACACCCACATACTGGGACAACACCAGCCTCGTTTGTACCCAGACATCCCATCACAGTCATACGTCACAATCAACAACATTCGACCACCTCGAGTGGACATAATCACCTGATTCGCGATAAAATCGCTTAACCATTTAGCTGACTCCTTCAGCTAAACGGTTCCCTTCCATTGCCAATATATCCTTACATTTGCTCCCATTGGGAGTCACCAAATCTCATTTGTCAGTCTACGCTGACACCACCAGTCAAACTGTCACCGCTAAGCTTTACCACCCTAGTAAAGCCCCAACCATCCGCTAGTCAGGGACAACACCACGTACTACATCACTCCCGATGTAGCGTAGGATCAACTACATGATCACAATTCGCAGGGTAAGCCCAATCCTGCGACACAAAATAATCTCAATGTCCATAATCGCCGACTCCCTCAGCGAACCAAGACGCTGGGAAATCACGGTGTGATCAAGTCGCACCAGGCTACTCGTGGTTACTCAGACCACCAACTCATTCATCCTGAGTGTACGTATACCGTCAACTTACTCAATCAAGTGGTGTAACTGGAACACATTGAATACCAGCCCAGCAGTGAGTCACACATCTCAAAACTAGGGTTCCACAAGCCAACCATGGCTAAGAGCACCTGCTCATAAAATCACTGAACCCGACAAGATCAATCTGCACAGCGCACGGTATCCAATGTCCAGTCCACGATCACAACCGAACAAATGATATCGGAACCAAGCCGATTACTAACACGTTAAATCACCCATCACGGGTACATCCCATGTACCACCACCACTCAGCCTAACCAGTATCAATCCTTGTATAACGTACCCTGTACGTACATCAATCCATCAATCTGCCTATAACCACCCAAGTCATAGCCAAACACGTTCCAATAATGAAGTACCTTTGCCCAACCAACATGAGACAAAACGAACTCCACCCATCATCTTGTTCCAATTCCGAATCCGAATCCGCAATTTCGTAAGAAATCCCGAATCCGAACCCAAACATCATATTTTCAATTCATGTCCAAATCTGAATCCGAAATCATTATTCCGTAAGCTAGCATTGGAATAATCATTCCGCACCCAAATCCAGTAATCCATTTTCGAGCTTCGCAATCGAATCCTGAATTGTCACCCAGAAATTCGATTCCAAAACCCAAAATCTCGTTTACGTCCACCAAGACGTAACAAAACCGAACCTATCGGTTACCTGTTTAAAACACTCGATTGACTTCATAGGGAAGTCAATCCCAATACTCACACGTCAAAGGTTGACAAAATCCGACCACATCGGAAACCTACTCAACCGAGTAACAACCATATGGACTCCACTCCGATAAGAAGTTCAGTCCCGCCATCTACGACTCACATATCAAGGTAAGAGTGATAAACTCTCCACCCATCTGGATCATCAAGATCACAATCCATATCCATCGCTACGTCACCCGACAAGTAACATCACGATCCTAGATCGTCACATCGACCAAAGTCGACAACATCACAAATCAGATCCACCTAGGATCCACACATGCTCACATAGCTAACAATCCATCTGGAAGCTGATCGTAGGGTCTTACACCCTCAATTGAATCCTTCGCCAAATTTCCCTTGGTGGAAAGATGACCACGCATATCACCACCAAATTCAAAATCATACAAAACTTCTTGTATCCAATGAACCCAAGCCAAACATGGGTCCACCCACCAATGCACGCTCAACGTACTGGTAGCAACAATCATCATCTGCCACCCGGCAGGAAAATATGAAGTCAACCCCAATGATTTCGGAATACCAATCACCGATGCGGAAACGAGCACTCCTCTCGTCTCCCAATCACAACTCTCCCCGAAACGGGAGTTCCAACCATGTTGGGAACAGACATGCTCCCAATGAGATGTCATGTCCAACCACTGGACTGCCCACGTCCATACCTCACTTGGACCACCACATGTCCAAAATCAATTCATTACTCGGATCTCACGTCCGTCAATAATCATGTATGCACACACCCCGATTCCGAACGGGATATCTACAATTTTGCCTGAATGTGCATACCATACTGCCTCCGTCTCACATCTCAACCTAAACAGGTTCAATCCTCAGGTTCCAAGTGATTCACAATCACAAAATCCAGCAACAATACCACGAATGGTTTCCCCGACTTTTCCAATTTCCATACTTCCTTGCACCCTCTGAGGATATTAGAGGTAAACAATCTTACCAATCTCGGAGTTGACAACAACTCCCCAAATCCACTGATTCTCATGACGTAGGGAACATCGTCCCTAGATTCCCCAAGTTTCAAACATACCACTTTATCCGTTCATCACAAGTCATCGTATATCTGTCGGAACTCATCCCAACACGACACAACCACCACTGGATCCCATCCAGTCCAAGACTCAACCACCACTGAGTCGCAGATACCAATCATCTGTTCATCATGACAGAGTCACACCCCAACTGGTGGCTCATCGTCATCACAATTACTGTCACCGGTACCAGCGCTAGTACCAGCACCAACGCACCATCATCAACACTAGTATCAGCACACAGGCATCCATACTAGTATTGGCATAAAGGTATCACCATACCAACATCCATACATAGCACACGAACACCCATGCTAGCACACTGTGTGCTAAGTTGTTACCCTGGATCTCCGTTCATTACGAACGACGATCCCGTAACAGCACTCGTACCCCACGACTATGGGTACCTCCAATTTGACCACTGGCACATCAGGATAATGGACGTTCCCTGAACATCCCCTGATCCCCAAGTGTGAAAGCCACACTAAATACCCTCGATAGCCAGTCATCTCGACACAACTGTCGACCAACAATCATCGTTGTCAAGATCCGTAACCACACCTCACACTAATATTCGATCCGACACGGAATTCCACATTTCATACCCGTATCCGTAGATCGAAACCCTTAAGACTCACTAGAGTCATCCACATGGTCATCCAAGACCTCAGCCGCTCGCCGCAGCACAAATCCTCAATTAAAGTTCATTTTTCCAGTCCATCGATTATAAATTAGGGTTCCAAAATCACACCCTAGGGTTCCACCGAACCCAACTGCCTTCTGCAGTAAAATCCACAACCTGACCGACCCCGCGGTCCTGACATCGTATAGACGTCCAATCCAATCCAATTGTCAACTCAACGTGGGTTCCATCGTGGGTTCCACCACAAAGGTCATCGGCTAACTCCGATGCACCAACTCCTCGTACACTAGCCAACACTACCAGGGTCCAAAACTTAGACCAATACTCCACTGAGTTTCGCATTTCCATAACATTATTCAAATGGGGTTCCCTGAACCTAGCTGTGCCCAGTGGCACAACAATCCATCATCACATGACCGAACTGACGGTCCCGCATTACCAGTTTAATCGTATACAACCCACTTGGGTTGAATCGCATCAATGCACGGCGTATCGGGCCAAACACACCCAATCCACCATTCAAACTCAAAACTATCTATCAGGTTGACAACGGAACAGCAGCCCAAAGAGACATCACACCCTCGACCTTCGCGCACAAAAGAGCAAAACTTGCTCTGATACCACTTGACACGACCCATCCCAATCCCCCCCGGGATTACCATGGAATGTGTCATGCTCCCGTCTGACAAGAGGTGTCAGACAATGGATAACCTGTTGCCACTGCCTAACCGGGCTTCCAGAGTGCGTAAGGATCGATGGAGGAGGTGTATGATGTCCCAGTCTCTGCTGCAGTCGCATCCGGAATCAACCTGAAGGGCAATAAAAACAAAAGCTGTGAGTGGACGAAAATAACCAAGTCTGTTTAAAACATTTATAAGACATTTATGCCCCTCAGTAAAACCATATGCATGCGCCAAAACCAATGATCACACATTTATTTAGAAATAACCATTAGGGCCTTAGCCCGGAAACCAAAGCATAGTTTCAAATTCCAAAAGTCAATCCAAGAGTTATTTCATAAATCCAGTAATATGAACCATAAGGCATATAATATAAACCATAACCATAATTTTAGCCACTGCACTATACACTCCAATCCGACATCCCTGATGTCTGACGTCCCTGACGTCAATAAGGTCACAATCACAAGGCTACGCGTGCCACTCGGGTCTCAATTTCCGAGTTCAATCCCCGAACCCCGTTCGGGTACAGCATCCCCGATGCTTAGCGTCATAGACGCTGGACGTACTAGACGTCCGTGACCTCTCCGGGGTACCTCATCCGGAGGAGACAATATAATATGGAAGGATTTATACAGTGCAGTACTAAATACATTTTATTGATATCCACATGCAAAACATATAGGTATACATAGGTAAAATCCGAACCGATCGTTACGTTTCATCAAACGGTCTCATGCCGAAATACCGTGAAACGTGCCATAACCGAAATATCATCAAAACCATTTATTGATTCCAGCATGTGAACATATACAAAATGTAAACCAGAAAACATTATTCAATTCCATTTTAGGGTCCCTGACCCGCAATCGTATGTAGAAATCAACTGGGCCCCTGGCCCGATTTCACAAGTTAACTGGGCCTCTAGCCCGATCCACATGTTAACTGGGGCCCTGGCCCGATTTCATAGTTCAACTGGGCCCCTGGTCCGATTTTACTTTATTCAAGTTCGTAACCGTTTCATGAAATTATATCCAACCACATTTATGGAAATCGGTGCAAATCCAGAAAACCTCGGTTTACGTGCAAATACGTAATTCACCTCGAAATACGTGAAATCATTTTAAATTCACCGATATCCAAAGTAAATCATTTAATCATAATTATAACAATCATAAAACAGTTATGCATGCATCGAATTTATGAAACCAATGTCCACTCACAGACCGTTTAACCGAGCGCCTCGATACGCGTGCCATAGGCCTTCCCAGGCCACACCACTATCACCGGGACTCCCAATCCTGTTCAAATCACATTAGAGGATTACTAACCTCATCATTAACATCCTATTCAAGTCTCGTAAATTTCCCGAATTTTTAAGTATTTTTAAACTGGATTTAAAACCTTCGGACATCCCGAACAATATCGAGACGGTGTCCGATCGACACGAAACCAATCCTAAAATGTTCGTTACATTGCATAGGATAAAAGTAATGTTGACCTCACCTCGAGATTCGTGCCCACGCGTCGTCACGCGCCGCCGTGAGTGGCTGCGCGTGAAAGCCACGCGCCTGCTACAGTGACTGCTACAGTCACCATCTTCACCCGTTTGTCTGGTAAACGGGTCTGATTACCCGCGATCTGACCCGGCCAGATAACCATCAATTCGACCTTGATTCCATCCGTTTTTGATCCTAAAACAATCAATATCCAATCAATTTCAGTTCTGTGTCAATAATCAACATCGACATGGATTAAATCAACCAATCCAAGCTCGAACAGCAAAACGGGTCGTCCTTAGTAATTCACCCAACTCAAGTCCATTTCCAAATTAACTTCACAGGAAGTATACTAGGACTCAAACGAACCCAAAACCACAACCAATTGAAGAAGAGCTCACCTGGAAGTCGTCGTCCACAGCACTATATTTCCTCTGAAAACAGTGACCACCGTCCCAGCTTAGCCGTGGCTGGTTCCCTTCGAAATTGATACGGCTGAGCTCCAGACACTCCCAGAAAGCTAAACCCATCCATGGTTTGGTCCAACAAGGCTCATAAATCAAATTCTGAAATTTCCCTCCAAGAACCCGAAATGGTTTCTCACGGTTTTTCTCTCCAATTCGACAGCCACACAAGCTCAGAATGATCCTCACAACTCACTCACAATGTTTTTAATCCAATTGAGTCGTTAAAAGTGCCTCAAAGCACCACGCAGGTCCACTGTGTAAAGGTTCCTGCACTGACCCGAAACCATTAATAAATGGTGTCCATGTTCTACAAGTCAGTTGCCAACCTAGAACACATGCCTCCACTACCTCAAAGCTGTCCAAAATCATTCATTAATGTTAAACAATCCCTTGGAACAGATCGCACAAAACCTCCAATTTTCACGGCTGTTTCGATCAAACAGTACCCCTGTGGAAATTACATTTCTACCCCTGCACAGTAAATTACCAAAATGCCCCTCACGCATCCAGACCCGTAACTCGGTCATACGAACTCCAATTGATACGTGCCGCCTGTCTACGAACTCAGGGCATTGAGACCTTCCTAACGGTCGTCGGTCCTCGGCCATTGGACCTCCCGGTCAGAAACTCAACATTTCTCCTTATTACGTTCAAATTACGAAAATGCCCTTACACTTCCGTACATCATAACTTTCACCACGAACGTCGGAATCGAACGTGCCACCTGTCTATGAACTCGTGACGTCCCGAACTACGTCACGATCATCGGTCAAAGTCCATTTGACCATTCGAATTAAAAGTCAACGTTTTGCCCACGCCCAGGGGTAAAACGGTCATTTTGCACAATTCGTCCGAAATCGCCCAACTAATCCCAGATTAGTAAATCACAACTAAATATTATTAAATCCCGATATTCGGGACGGGTCGTTACATGAACCCCTGAAATGGATTTACGGGTCATGACGGTTTATGGGAACCGGCATGAACCCTTGACAAGTGTGTCGATATCTGATTGGGCAAATATTTTAGTGGGACCTATGGATGAGTGACAAGTGTCACTCACCCCATTGGTCATTAACCCCAAATTGTGGATCTCACATTGATTGGTGAGATTTGGATTAAAATAATATTATTTATATTATTTTATAATTCCCACTCATTTCATCTTTTAATCCCAGCCATCCAACCTTATCCTTCCTCAATCCTCACCGTCCATCTCTCTCTTTTTTCTGATCATCATCATCATCAGTTAACTTAATCTCTCTTATCTCCCGCGACCACCATTTCCATTTCTTCTTCTTTTCTTTCAAAAACTGAACACACATATCACCACCACCACCCCATCTCATCTTCATCTGCTTTTATGAATGGTTGACCGTGAGAGAGTGACCTGAGGGACTGAGGACAACGGGGAGACGACGGCCCACGGCGGAGGAAGCTCGAAACAGTGAGGTAAGGATTCAAAATTTTGGAATTTGGGTTTTAAGGGGCCTTGGTCCGTTTTAACGTTTGGGTCGTGTTCCTAGGACCTAGGGGACTCGAATGGGACTGGTTTTGTGGACTTGGGTGGCCGTAAAAGCGAGAGCACGGTGGTTGCAGGCAACCGGTTCAAGCTTCGATCTGGGAGGTGAGTTCTTGGCCCTTTTTTGTGTTTTTATTAGCCTAATCGATTGTAAATGAGGGGATAAAGGTTTAGTAATTAAAAGAGAAGGAAATGGGTGAGAAATTAGGGAGGAATGATGATGGACCTGTCCAAACTGGTTCGGTTCGGTTCGAACCAGCAAACCCGGTCAGTGAGAGGTAGACGATGAACATTGTTTGGTGCGTGGGCTTCACGGCCAGCTACTTGCGGCGGTGCGTGGGGGCGCCTGGGACACTTTTGGGTCAAGATGTCAACATGTGAAATACTCTATTCGATGTAACGAACATTTTGGGACTAATTTCATGTCGATCAGACACCGTCTCGATAATGTTCGGGACATCCGAAGGTTTGGGATCGGAATTAAAAATAGTTAAAAATTTAGGAAAATTACGAGGCTTTAGTGAAGGGTTAATAAGGCAGTTAGTAACCATCTAAAGTGATTTGTATAGGTTTGGGAGTCCCGGTGATGGTGATTGGCTCGGGAGAGCCGTATGGCACGCGTATCGAGGCGACAGCTCGGACGGTCTGTGAGTGGACCTTGTTTTCTAAATTGATGCATGCATAAATTTTTATTGTGTGTTTTAATACTTGTTTTGTGATGCCATGAGTGCATTTGTGTGTGGTTACGTATTGGCACGTATTTCGAGGTTTCGGCCTTATACGGTGCCTATATGGGTTTGTATTTCTACGTTGGTTTAAATGAAATTGTAACGACCCGTCCCGGGAGTCGGGATTAGTGAAGTGTTTAGTGACGGATTAGCTAAGTTAATCAGTAGTTAGTTGGTTAATTTTGGGCGTGTGGTGTAGAATGACGATTTTGGCCCTAGAACGGGCAAAATATTGACTTTTAGTTCGGATGGTCAATTGGGCATTGATCGATGACAGTGACGTAGTTCGGGACGTCACGAGTTCGTAGACAGGTGGCACGCCCGATTCCGACATCCGAGGAGGAAGTTATGATGTTCGGAAGGTTGAGGGCACTTTCGTAATTTGGTTAAAATAGGGGCATCTGTTGACTTTTTGAAAGACAGGGTTTCTTCACGCAAACTGAGGACCGTTAGGTAGATCTCGACGTCCTGAGTATAACGACAGGCGGCACGCCTTTATCGGATATCGGACGAGTGAGATACGGGTCTAGGAAGTGAATGGTAAAATTGTAATTTAGCCGCACAGGGGTATTTTGGTCTTTTTGCACCTTGGGAAGCGTGCCAATCAGCTGAAGACAAGTGGACAGTGTTAATTGGATATTTTGGGGCTGATCCATCAGGTGTGTGACACTTGGCCACATTCCAGTGGGTTCTAGCCTACACGGTTGCACGTTTAAATGGTTTATGTTGATTGATTAAGGAAACAGAGAGACTGAACCGTGAGAGAATCGACCATCCCCCCCCCCCCCCCAAGTCTAAGCCATGTGTGTGATCTCTGAGAGAGTGGTGAGTGTTTCTGGATGAAGGTTGAGAGAGGAAACAGTTGGGCATGGGGGGAACACAGTGAAAACAGAGAACCACCGTGCAAGGCTGAGAGGACAATTGATCAAACCAATCGAGTCTGGGTGTTGGGGTGGTGTTCAGAGGAAAGCTGAGAGTGAAGGGAGTGTTTTGGGAGCTTCAGGAGAGTCGAGTGAGTATGTGAGGTGTGCAGAACGCAGGAAAACAAAGAGGAGTCGAGGTTAGTGGTGCAACCAAAAATCGATCTTTTGATCCATTTAAGTTCGAGGGAAGGCTAGGAAGGCTGAGGACAGCCCTGTGAACGCAGAGGAGCACGGCGGCGAGAACGGCGGAAGTGAGATTGACGGTAAGCCCTGTTTCCCCTGTTTTTCCCGCTTTATTCAATTCGAAAGTCGTGGCTTTTGGGGCTGAGTCGAGGGCTTCTGTGAGTTGTGTGAGACTCAATAGGTTCCTAGGAGTCGTTTAAACTCGAAGCCGTGCAGGGGAATTGCGTGGTTGCTCGGGAACCGAAACAGAGGTGGCGGACAGGTTTTGTTCGAGCTTAGGGACGATGGGTTAGAGGTTTTAATGTCTAGCTTTTAGGATTAGGAATGGTTGCTGGGAAAGGGACGAACCTAATGGGATTGAAAGGATTGGATTTGAGTAGGAAATTAGGGAGAACCGGTCACGCCGGTTCAGTACAGTTGAACCAGCTGACTAGAGGTTGAAGACAACCCTGTAGCAGGCGAGTGAGGCCCATGGGCGGCTCGTGGGGGAGCGTGGGGAGGATTCCGACGAACCTTCCAACATTTTTTTGGTCTAATTCTTGTAAGGAGTCTTTTGGGATAGGTTTTGGGACAATCGGACGTTGTTTCGAGTTAGTACTACGAGGTCGAAGGTTTAGGGTCCCGGTTAGTTACGATTGAAGTTCGGAAAATTTGTGGGAAATTTAGGATACGCTTCGTTGACGTGTTAGTGACTTGTTTTGGTGACTTGTGATAGGATCGGGAATCCCCGAGGCGGAAGAAGAACGTACGGGACGCGAGTGACATGCCCGGGAACTGTGAGTGGACTGTTTGTTTTCTAACTGAGCATGCATAACTGGTTTTACTTATATTATTTATGTTTCGACTATGCTTTTATGCTTTTGATATATGGATTTATGCCTATGATTTATATGCTTGCTTTACTTGATTTCACGCTTTTTAAGAAGAGTTATCGGATTTGCACGTACTTCGAGAATATGATCTCCATGATGCTTTTGAGTATGGTTTCAGATGAATGATTATGTTTATACGCATTCTGTTTTATTAAGATGTTTGGAATGATTTGAGGTTGGAAATGAAATTCGGGAGGAAGTTCCCTTTTTATCAAATGGCATGTCGGTTTTCAAAGATTTCTGGTTTGGCTATGGTTTTCAGATTTTGATGGTTTTTCTTATATGAGAGAAATGTTTTTGAGTTTAAAGACTCGGAAAAACCTACTGGATCTGGTTTTGAGTTTAAAGACTCGGATTGATATACGGGGGGAGGGCCCTGGACTGATGGTTGAGTTTAAAGACTCGGTATGGTTTTGAGTTTAAAGACTCGGTGATAATGATACCCCCCGAGGCCTGTGATTGTGTTTTGAGTTTAAAGACTTGTTGATCCCGGGAAGGCCTGGCTAATGCGCATTGTGTTTTGTGTTTAAAGACTCGGGTGCACTTGAGATCCAGTAAATGTGTATGATTGATGTTTTTCACTGGTTTTCGAATATTTTGGGTTGTGACCCGAATAACTTGGTTCTATGGCTTAAAGGTCGAGTGCCTGAACTTTGGTTTTGATTCTTGATGATTTCTGCATGTTGTTCCTTTCGTACTACTGTTATTTTAAGTTACTTGGTTATGCATGCATGTTTTCAAAACGGAGGGTGTAACCCAGGTTTATTTTCGTAAACGGTTTTATACCTCTTTATTTTTAGTCCACTCACATTTTTAATGTTTTTAACACCCTCCAGGTCGTGGTGCGAGCGTTGGGGCTACCATTGAGGCTGAGTCAGAGGCATAAAGTCATCTGTTGCGCGCTTAGCTTACAGTAGGGCTTGTTTTGTTCTCGTACTGTTACTGTGCTCTGTAAACGATATAACTTTGCTCCCTGGTCTGGCAATGTAAATTGTGGGTTTTTGTAACGTTCTGTTGGTTTTTTATTTGTGTTTGTCAGAAGGGAGCAGGGTTCACCTCGGTTATCGGGGTGATAATCAGGGTGGGTCCTGTCAGAAATGGTTTTGGATTTAAAAAGGATAAACTCGGGCATGAGACCCATTTGGTTTTATCTTAGGCATGTAGCTCTATTGGTGACCTACGGGTCCGAGTGGTGGTCGCGGCGAGTGCTTTATGCATGGTGACGGACGATACGACGCTCGCCTCCGAACTGAGATGTGTTCCTTCCGGAGAGGTCACGATGCACGTACCATCGTCGAGCAGCCGATGGAGGCTTGACTTCGGAGTGCTGACGGTTCAGGATATCGATCGGTGATGGGTGCACCATGATCTAGCGGTGGTCGTGTCAGTTGATTCGTTCACGGCGACATACCAGGATTGAGGGAGGTTCTTGACGGATGGTTGCACACATCACTACGATCGAGAACGTGACTGACCCTGAGATATCGAGCACGATGCCCATTTGAGTCATGAGTTCGGGCTTGAGACCCAGTTATTTTACGTTTATGATTTTGGGTCGAGGTCCCTAAATGGATTTCTAGTTTCATGACGGTTTTTTGTTATATATATATATATATATATATATATATATATATATACCTTCCTTTATTTGGAATGTCTCCTCCGGGGAGGGTCGTTGGCCTGGGTGGACCCCGGAGTAGTCACGGAGCACTAACTGAGTGAAGTCGCCCCCATTGGGTACCTTACTCTCAGGAGGGCTTGGATTATAATCTCAAGGAGGGTCATTGATCTTACGGACATTGACTTGGGTGGACTCTAGGAGACTTGGGCTTTGAGACCCCGGGTAGCACGCTCGTAGGTTTAGAAACCGTGACAGGATTGGTAGCATAATTTATATGTATATGTTATATGATATGTGATGTGTACCGGTTTTGGGCTGAGTCTCACATGGATTTGGGCGGTGGCCAGCATGTTTGGTTTCATTATGGTTCTTTTGGATAAATGGTTTTTGAATGCATGCATACTTTTTAGTGAAGGGTACAAATGTCTTTTATGAAAATATTTTTATAAATTATTGTTTTGTCCACTCACAACTTTTAAATGTTTTGACTGCCCTTCAGGTTGACAGCGGATGCGGGCTGTAATAGAGACTGAGACATCACATACTTCTTCCGAATCCTAGAGTACTCTGAAACCCGAGCGGGCTATAGTCGGAAATTCCCTTGTCTGACACTCCGTGTCAGACGGGATCAAGAGCGTCTCGCGTTAATCCCGAGGGGATTGGGAAGGGTCCTGACAGCACGGGATGCCGGAATGCAGTAAGATTAGACCCCGCTGAGGGCTAGATTTGACAACTTTTGAGTGTAACGAATGATTGGTCTAAGGTGATTGATTTGAAATTAGAGTCATCTAGTTGAGATTGGTGTGACAAGTTACTAGGAGAGTGGTACTTGTAGATTGGGTCCTAGGGTTGACCAATCGGGGGATTATACGCTTTTGAGCGATTGGTACAGGTAGTGCGTTGACGCCTGTGTACGGAGTCTTGATAGCTGAGTGTTTCTTGGAGTTACTCTGCACAAGATTATGACAGACATCGCTATCGGGGTGGTTGTGGTTGAGACTGTTGAGAGTTGGGCGTCGTTCGAGGAATGTTCTTTTCTTATGTGGTTTTACCCAAGGTTGGTGAGTTACGAGGGAGACGGAGTTCCTCCGATGTGAGCAGAGGTTTGGTTGTCAGCCCAGTATGAGCAGATGGTGTGACTCAGTTGTGGAAAGCTCATGTTCGGTGTTGACTAGACAATGAGGATTCATCCGTTTGTGTTGAGTCTTAGGAGTATGACTTGAGTGACAGTTATGGTATATCAGGTCGAGATGAGTTTGATGGAATCCCAATATGTTATGGGAATTAGTAGATTTGGGGAGCTAACGATAATTATCCGAGACTTGAGTGGCAATTAGACGAGTGATAGCTCAATTACTATCCTTTTGGATGTGCATAAACGGTATAAAACAAACAGGCAAGGTTTGACATTAAGTTGGATTGATTCCGAGACACATGGGTTGATATCCGGGAGAGTTACGGCTTCCAATTCGAGAGGGTACGACAGAGTTGAGGACTCGAGAGTCCAGTGGTAAGACTTGACGCTCAGTTGACTAGTGTCACTGGTAGGAGACCAATACTCTTTTCGATGAAACTTCGAGAGTTGGTTTCGATTAGACTAAATGCACGTCTCCTTCTGCTAATAAATATACTTTCTTCTCCAGTGAAATTCTCATCACTTTTACAAGTATAAGTTGGCCAAGGTCGAGCCGAAGGGAGAATGATTTGGACGTGAGAAGATCACTACAATAGTTATCAACATATATTATTGGTTAGTTATTTGAAAAAGTTTGATAGTTTTGATATGAGTTTGTGGTGAGCCCTATAGTTTGGGGCATTTTATGTAGTTTTTTTCCAAAACTGTATATACCCTACCGTTAAACCACAAATAACACGAATTTCATTCTTGTTAAAAAATCATTTATAATATGTAAGTTTAATTATAAAAGTATTTTAAATAGGGGGTTAGAATTATAATCATACATTGTACAAGAAGATGACAATGAACATGCAAGGTTAAATATTAGTGAAAAAATAGTGGAATGATTTTAGAGTAAAGAATTGTCATATTCCAACTTTTAAGTAGCTACAGTCTTGTTAAGAATTGATTAGTAGTTTATTCTTAATTACATGATTAAAATTGATAGGAAAAAAAATACTAAGTGGAAAAAAAAAATCATTACCCAACACTCCAACTACTAGGAAAAAAAAAACTAAAAAGTTTTTCTGATTTTAAAATAAAAAAAGACAAAAAACTGTTGTAAAAGGATGTATCATGTGGTACTATCCTATTTGATGAAACTCAAAGAGGTGTTGGAAAGGAGAGCTGGACTAGGACTTTGAAGGAAACATGCATGTGGGCCATGAGTCCTACCCGGGTAGCAAGAGGGGCAATTCTAATCCCAAGGCTTACTCAAGCCTGGTCCAAGTTTCGTGGATTAGAAGCAAAAAAAGTGAAGGACATCGGCCATTTTGAGCCTTGCCAGAAATGCTCCAATAGTGCGAAATTCTGAAGTTGTAGAGGGGTGTATTCAATTAGAATTTTAATAGATTTACATTGCATGATTTTAATGTAATGGATTTCAGCATGATTTGTAATTATAAGATTTTACTTATGATTTTAATAGATTGTAATTACATGATTCTCTTATGACACTTAGGACTTTTTTGTATTCTCCAAAAAATCAAAAGATTTGTTATAGGATTTTATATGTTCTGAAGTTGAATTGAATTTACATCTAACATATATAAGTTACCATATGTTTTCTGTAGCAAGTCAAAATCAAACATATATAACTTCACCCTTTCTTCTCCATTGTGATTATACTCATTCAACTCCATCAAGGCAATTATCACAGCATTGTAAACTTCACCACGAAACTCGTCCTTTGAATTTTTCAGTTTTTTGTCTTCCTCATAAATCGTTTCCTGTATACTCGGATCCAATGCCATCCAGTTAGAAGGACTCAAAATATTCAGCAGACTAAGGGGGGTGTGTAAGACCCGGAGCCGGGTCGTGACAGGGTGTATCTATTTGCAGAGACAATTACTTGGATATTTATTTAATCGAAACCAAGTGCCTAATGGGAAGTTGAAAACTAGAATGGCAGCAGCAACAGAAAATGAAATAACCAGCAATGATATTCAATTAGTGGTCTGATGGTTCTTTATTACTTTTCAAACTCCAAAATTATCCTTTCTATTTGTCAATGGGTACCACCCTGAATCCCTAAGATAATCCTCCCACTGAGAACATAGTGCTGCTGCCTGGCCATTTGCCTCACCTTCGGGATATTTTCTCTGGCAAACAGTTTGAAATGGTTAGTTGTCTAGCTTTCCCATTCTCTCCATGCTAGTAAAAGCATGGCTTGTTGATTCCCATCCCTAAAAAGCACAAAAATTATACTTCTACCAAAGGTCTCCACACCCAAAACGTCGTCATCGGAGAAGAAGCACTTGTATAACCTGTAAATGATTAGACCGCAAGAAGAGAACCTTGTTTACTTCTCAAATCTGTTCATCATCTCCCAAAACAAGCCATCGTGAGAATCAGATGTAATAGGGTGTGATTTTTTTATAGGGTTTGATATTTATATCACCCACTGAAAAGTCTTACAAAATCCATTATTTAATGAAATACGTTAGAATCGGTAAGTTTTTTAATATCACCGTACTTTTTCTAACATTTTGAAAGTCCTAATTGAATACTACCCGACTTGCATTGATGCTTTTAAAATTCTAATTGAATACCATTAGATTTTTATTGATTACTTAAAAATCATGATTGAATATCACTAGACTTTTAAGCTTCAAAAAAATCTATTAAAATCCTAGTTGAATACACCCGCGTAGATTCGGACCTAACCTGGAATTTTAGATCCGACAATGACTTTATGTTTGATGGATGAGAAAAAAATAAGAAAATTTAGTTAAAAAAATAAGAAAAAAATACGAAGTGGAATTAAAAATTGTAAAATTACCTAGGAGATAAGGAAGAAAAGTATTAAAGTTGGTTATTAATTTTATTTAATGTTCAATAAAACTTGTCTTTGATTAACTTTAGTTCTAATAAATAAGTAAAAAATTAGAAAAAAAAAATCCCATATAAAATATAAATATTTAAATAATTTTGGACTCTTTAGGGAAATGAGCTCCGAATTAAATGAAAGTGATAGTCAATATTTATATATTTAATTGCTTGCTATATTGGATATGTTGATTGACTTTACATTTAAATATAATTGCCATTTGGTGAATATATAATGCATATATTTATTGGCTTCACACTTAAATTTAATTTCCATCTGATGTATATTTAGGACATTTTTTATAGAAGGATATTGAGGGAGAAGAATTATATTATATAAATATCAAGTATTGATCAGAATCGAATTCGAGACCCTTGGTATAACAAATGAAACGGAACACCATTAGACTATAATACTAAGGACAAGACTCACTTTACTTAAATGTATACATAAGATGAATATTTGAAGACACTATATAGTTCAATCAATTGACTCTTGGATTATAGTACGTATATCGGCCCGTATCATTTTAATTTCATGTTCAATCTGGTAAATGCTAGTGTTATTTCATTCAGTTTCACACTTCAAATATTTATGTTAAAATATGACCAACTGATAAAGCCCCACAGCATTACTAGTAATTTAAGTTGGTCTCTAACCTTTATAAATAATTCAAATAAGTACCCAACTTTTTGGATGATTACATCTATTTGGGCTCAGTTTTTTTCGTAAGGAAAATAAAACAGCTACAAAGAGAAGTCTCTAATGGTGTGCTTGGATGAAAGAAAATGACATTGAATTTGTTGAAGAAAAAATTAGAATTATAAGTTTCCTATACAATAATTCTTTTATTTGGACGCATAAATAAGGAATGTAAAATTCTAAGAAAATAAAAAAATTTAAAATTTGGATACCATAAATCCCAAATTTAAAATTCTAAGTTTCCTTCGTTAATTGCTGCTCATTCTAGGTTTAGTCCTATTTGAGTCACATTTAGTTTTTCTAGTGGTGAACTAATAGGTTTTGTTTCTCTCATTTTGCATCTTTCTTCAATCGTTTTTTTTTTGTCAAGTAATACTTTCATAAAACTAGAACAAACCGGCCAAGCCGAAGAACAGAAACAAGAGACTGAAGAAACAAAAACTAGAAACCAGAAAAACAAACAACACAGATTAAGAACAACATAGAGGATAGGCACCCAAGAAGGGAGGAAGATAAGAGAGAAAAATACGAGATTTAAATAATTTACAAAATTGTCCTCGGAGTATATTTATAGTTGCGCATAAGGTGTAAATTGAGAATAGGGATGGTCAAATGAGTTTTTTTGAGGGTGTGGGTAAACCCTTACTCTACATGGGTACAAATGGGTTTTATACTCATTCAGACCCATCCTCAATTTTTGAGGGTTTACCCAAACCCTACCCATTGGGTAATGGGTACCCATGATATTTTATATTTATTTTCTCCTTTCAATTTTTTTTTCCTTGTGTTTCATTTTGTTTTAACTTCTAATTTTTTTTATACCTTTCAATTTTTTTTGCTTTTCTTTTTTCTTTTTACTTTTCATTTTTCTTTTACTTTTTAATTTTTTTTTTTTACTTTCATTTGTCTTCAACTTTTTATTTTTAACTTCTAATATTTTTTTCTTTTAATTTCGTTTGCTTTTTATTTATTTTTTTGCTTTTCATTTTCTTCAAATCCTCTCAATTTCTATTAGAGTTTTTGTTACAATCCGTCTTAAAATTTAAAGTGAGAATTAGTAAATGACCAATTTACCCTTCTATCCGTAATTATCAAAATTTGTCGAGTTGACCAAGACTAGTGAATGAGTTATTTGAGAATTTGACTCCGAAAACTTTCTAATTAAATGAAGAATGAGTAATAAATGTCGAAATGGAATTCAAAACTTAAAAAAAAAAAACTCATTAAAAATTTTATTATAAACAATTTTTAAGAATTTATAAAACTCTCTTTAAATTATTTCATGGTTGTGAAATCTTAAAAAAATTATAGTTTACTTTGATTTTTGTTAAATCATTTAAAATGAATTATTTATGACAGGACCCGTCCCAACTGGACGTCAAAAACCGTGCCCGGTCCTGCTCCCGTCTGACAAGTCAACTAAATGTCCGAAACTACCCTTCAGTGCTTGCCAGACAAGGGATGTTTGCGCGGATTTCTGCTGCTGCCACTACCTCACGATTAGTCCCGAACGTCGTACCACGGCCTGGAGGGTCACAAAACAGAAAATGTGTGAGTGGACAAAAATGACCTTTGATGAAAACATTTGCCAAAATACATTCTTACCCTCCATTTTTCACAAACTTGCATGCATATCGTAAAACATGAGTAATAGTATGAAATCACTCAAGTATGAACAGTGGACCGATAAAATCAAAACACGTTTTCCCATGGTCCATAAAAACTCATGTTCATCAAATTAGCTCATGTTATAAAACATCAAATCCCGGCTATCAGGCCAAAACATGTGAAAACATAATCACTGGCCACAAAAATCAAAAACCCGTACTCAATACCAGTACGTCATCACAAACCACATCAATCAGCACTAATCACAAGTGCACAATAAATATATCAATCTAATCAATCCGCACTACTCACAAGTGCATAAACTATCACAATCACATCTGCACTACTCACAAGTGCACAATCAAACCATCAACTGCACTACTCACAAGTGCACAATCAAACCATCAACTGCACTACTCACAAGTGCTGCACTACGCGTAGGCCAATATCCAGTCACACTCTCGGGAACAGACACCTCTGGGCTCAACCCCCTCGGGCTCAGTCACCTCTGGGCGAACACATCCCCAGGCTCAGACCCATCCGAGTGGTACATCCAGGCTCAGTCTCATCCGAGAAGCTGACTACCATAGGATCGACTCCTGATCCTACAATCACATCGCCCAAGCTCCGGTCGTCTGGGTAATCCCCCCAAGCTCCGACCGTCTGGGAATATCACAATCACAATGAAAACCATCTCGAGAATTACATCCCAAAACATTTCAATCAAATCTTGTCTTCATACAAAGTCAAGATCATTCCCGACTGGGTCTCAAGCCCAAAATACCTTTTACACATAAACCGTTAAAATCACATTTTAAATCAATAAAATAATCCGGAAATCATCATTGACTCACCAACCAAGTCGAAATATCATTTGAGAAATCATTTAAACTCCGGGCCTAGCCCAAAACATCATTTGCATGTTCCTCGTAAAACGTGCCTGAAAGACTGATTAAAACAATCATAAAATCACAATAAATCATTAATTTCACAAATTCACAAGTGACTCCAAATCCGAGTCAAAATCACTATTCACTTGGGTTCTCATGCCCAAAATAACATCTTCACGCAAATCCATGCGTTGCAACCTCCGTTGCCATTTTCACGTAAATCCACGAAATTGACCCTTGACTCATTCCCGAGTCAACACATCATTTTTCAATCCATGACTCAATAATCCGAGTCCAAACATTATTTTCAACCAATTTCAATCCCGGAGTCATAAACCAAGTCCAAACATCATTTTCACCAAATTTCGTAATTTCTCGAAAATCGTGCCCAAAATAATAATATAATAATCATAAAACCGAGAAATCACCGGATTAAAACATCAATCATGCCAAAGCATATAAAATCATATAATAAGGCATTTAAATCATATATGCATGCATCACGGTTAGAAAACAAAGTCCACTCACACACACCGTCCAAAACGGTCCGTTTACGAGCTGCACGTTTTTCCGTAAATTCTGGAAATCACAACTCCTGTCCAAAATCATTATAGAGGGTTACTAACATCTCAAAATACATCATATAATTTTACCCAATTTTTCCGGAATTTAAATACATATTTAACTCGTAAAACAAAATTTCGGATACGCGGAACATTATCGAAACAATATCCGATTTCCTCGAAACCAACGTTAAAATGTTCGTTACACTGAGAGGATCAAAAGTCATGTTGACCTCACCTTGAGACTAGGCCGGACGCGCCCTCACGCGCCGCCGTGAATGGCTGCGCGTGAAACCCACGTGCTAGCTACAGTGTCGTCGTTCATACCCGTTTGTCTGTAAAACGGGCCATTTAACCCGCGAGGCGACCCGGTTCCAATCCTATCAATTCGACACCAATTTCAACAATTGGACATTCAATTAGTTTCGAATTAAGTTCAATTAGAGATCTGTGGACTCAATTACAAACAATCTTACCTCTAACCTCACGATCACAGACGATTATTCGAAGAACATTCGAACCCTGTTCATCATTCGAAGTCTTTCAAAGTCACACGATTTCCTTCAATTGATTCATCAAGAAGCTTCAACAGACTCCGTTAAACATTTTCCCCAACTCAATTACATCAATTCGAGGCTCAAAATCCACGACTCAAGCTCGAATTTTCTGCAACTACAGTGCTTCTGTTCTACCTCAAATGAACCTCAATTACCTTCGTTCCTTCGATGAAACTGATCGTGGCAATCCCAGAAGACTAAAACTGAACCCAATTTCGATCAACAAGGCTCAATTCTTCCAATTCGATTTTCCCCCCAAATTTTCTAAAACCCGAATTCCAGTTCCACAGTTTCCCTCAATCCCTCGTGTTTCCCTCACTAATTCCGTCTCTGAATTCTCTCCAATTTGTACTCTCAAGTTCAGCTGATGGAGAGGAGATTAAGGGTGGAATGAATTGTGTTTTTGGTTGTACACGGTTAAGACATTAGAGAGGATTAATGGAAATTAAAGAATAATTTAGTTTAATTAATTAATAAAACATAATAATTATGTTTTCCCCAAAACATGGGATCTGGTTTCATGCCTGAATTTGTCACTCATCCAAGTGTGTTCAGTCACCAGGTACTGTTCATATTAAAATATTATTTTAATCCTGGTTCGTTCGGTTAATCGAGTCTGTTCCCGTGACCATAACTTCGTCGTCGAATCTCCGATTTTGGCATGCCGCCTGTCGTTGGCTTCGTATCGACGAGACCTACGTAACGGTCCTTGGCCCTCGTCCATCGGACCTCCCGGTCAAAAAGTCAACATTTGGCCCCTAATATGACCAAATTACCAAAATACCCCTCAACTTCCGAACGCCATAACTTTCACCTCGAATGTCGGAATCGAACGTGCCACCTGTCTATGAACTCGTGACGTCCCGAACTACATCACAGTCATCGGTCAAAGTCCGTTTGACCGCACGAACTAAAAGTCAACATTTTACCCACGCCAAGGGCAAAACGGTCATTTTGCACAATTCGTCCGATTTTACTCAACTAATCCCCGATTAGTCATTCTAAATCATAATTAATTAATATTCGATCCCGATATTCTGGACGGGTCATTACAATTTAAGTTCTTAAAAAAATTGATGTTAATATAAATTCGTAACATTTTTGTGTATAATTTTTTTGATGAAAGATGAAATAACTGATATTTAATTGAAATAAAGTAATTTTAAATAATAATACCTAATAAATAAAATAATAGTAAGAATATAAAGAAAAAAAATTAGTAAAGGGAAGAAAGTGTTAAAAATTCATATATAATTTGAAGAATGGATAAAGAATATACTTTAAATTTAATGGGTATTAAATACCCTCAATACCTATGGGTAAACCCTTACCCTACCCATTAAATGATGGGTAAATTTTTACCCATCTAATTTCTACCCATTTCAACAATACCCATGGGTACCCATACCCATGGATAATTATGATCATCCCTAATTAAGAAGTGGATAGTATACGTTAGTTTTTGTCGTAATAGGGCATTTGAGCCAATTTCCCTAGTTAAATTTTATTATATTTTAATTTCGCTGACCAGTGAATGATTTTTTAAAGTTCATATCGCTATGTAAGGAGTAAGACTAGAGAGTTACAGTTTTTTAAATAAAATTTAATGCCGTTTAAATAATTAAATGGGATGCTCTCTTCCATGGCAGGAAGTATGTAATGCCCAAGTTGAACTCAAAATTGATAACATCATCAACAACAAGGAACCATACACAAGTTGGCGCTAAATGTTGAGTTAAAGTCTCCTTAGTGGATTATTAATGCATTGGAATTTGATTATGTATTGAGAATAAATACATGGTGTTGTTCATTCAACCTTGTAGGAAAAGATTGATGTGGAAGTTTCATGAAGAAGAACATTAATTGAGGAAGGTGCATGAATGGACTTCAATGAAGGATGTTGAAATGTGTGGAAAATGTCTCACATTGGAAAAACACAAATACAACTTGTGCCTTAAGCACTATATAAGGTGGAGAGCTTGGTCACATTTCAACATCAAGGAGAACACCTCACAAGTGAGTGAGTGCTTTAAGAGTATGTATAACTCTTGGGCTAGAGTGATCTTCTTGAGCACTTCAAGAGTGTGTATAGCTCTTGGAGTAGAGTGATCTTTTTCGGTTAAGAGAAGGTGAAAGAGTGTATATAGCTCTTTGGGGTAGAGTGATTTTCTCGGTTTGAGAGAGGGTGTACAAGGGGTATCTTATTGGATACAAGGGCTCGAGTTGGGTATAAACTTGAGTAGTGTAATCTTGTATTTTGAATTCTCTCATAATGAAGGAGAAAACTCTCCGAGGACGTAGGCAAGTTAATTGACCGAACCTCGTTAAATCTTTTGTGTTCTTGGTTTCTTTATTTTTTTTTTCATCTTTATTATTAGCAATTGCGTGGCAGAGGATTAATTTCCTAACACTAAATTCCTAGGTTTTATTAAAATTGCTCAACATCCATAGAAAATTGACAATGCATGCTGAAACATTACAAAGCAAGAATGAATGAAGTATCAAAAGATGGGAAAGTCCATTTGTGCACCCCTATATGTTGGGATTGACGATATGAAGAGCGCAAGAGACACCGTGAGGCAGAGGAAAGCAGAGCTCACGGCGCCGAATATGGTGGAGAACCGCCGCTCCAGCAACCCCCAAATTGTACTCACAAATCTTCTCAAGCCCCCCACCACCATTGCTACGAAATGCGCCATATATATGACTATCCGAAAATTCGGAAGTTCGGAGACTCAAAATCCCAGTTGAGAGATTTCTGCAAAATGGAAAGGACTCCGATGAACCAAATATTTTCAGTTGCAGTTGCAGATAGAGAAGATAGGGATATATTGGTGATTGAGGCCCTCTTTGTTTGCTTTTTGCATGTCTTGGAAAGAAGTGGTCGATTTATTTATTTGGATGTGCTTGCGTTACATTGTGAGCAGAATAATTAATTGCACGAGGCTCCGTACTCAGCATCCTGAATTAACATTTTTTTCTGCAATTTAAATTAGATTAATGCAAAATATCGCTAATATATGATAAAAACGTTCATTTTAATGCGAATCGGCTCTAAAACTAATTATTAACTCAATTGTTGATAGCACAAATGCGATCCCTACTCAACATCTAAATTAGAATCTCTCTCGTGATTTAGATTAGATTAAAGTAGAACATAACTTCTCTAAAAAAAAAAAAAAATTGCTCAAATCAGACAAGTGATTAACTAGACAGTAGATGTGTGAATGTGCTCTTTACTATTGAATGTACTTTTTATTATGTATCTGAGTTAATCCCTCTCATGTAGTTTAGATTCAATTAAAGTAAAATATTATCCATATAAAAAAAATTGCTTATTTCAATGTGAACCACCTCCCAAAACAAGTGACCCGCCATGTGTTAATTAAAGTAAAATATTATCCATATGAAAAGAATTGCTTATTTCAATGTGACCAACTCCCAAAACAAGTGACCCGCCATGTGTTATTGTATTTCTGGAAATGGGGCCGATCAAAAATCAGCAGTCAAGTTGGTCGTGTCATAAAACGATATGAAGTACTGATATTTATGGTGAGCATATATTTGTATGGCTATATTCATGAATCATATACCAGCCGACAACAGAAATGAATAGGCTAGTGGTACGACTGCTGGACCAGAAACAGCAAAAGGAAAGTAGCGTCCTTTAACAAGAAATTTCCCAGAACAAAGTTCTAATAATTTGAATTCAAGATCTTGGGATATCCAATATCAAAAATGGTGCTCCGAATCCAATGTGACCATTAGTTCTCAGGAATTCAACGAGCAACGAAAAGATCTCGGCAAGTAAAAGAATTTTTTCCAGCACATGGCAAATCCCTTATGATACACAAAATCCGGCTCGGTTATTGATAGAGTGAATAGATCCGTCATTTCTTGAAATCTCTCTTCTGATTCAAAATCTTGGTGTAACGTGTACCCTTGTTCCGGTCATGGAATAGATGAAATAAATCAAAAAATGGATTTTTAACATAAACGACCACATGAATCATCATGTAACAAAAACACCATGTCAAACTGCCTGTAAAAATGTGTCTACATTTGTTCGCTGCTATTTCTTCCTCGTCAAACATGAAGGAACACATAATTGAAAGACAAAAACAAGAAAATGTGATAAATCGAAGTGTATGATAACGTTTCAACGTTTGATTTGTAACTGCATTTCTCTGGCAATAGAAGGAAGCCATTTCTCTCCCCTGATTTTTTTCAGATGTGCAACTCGTTCCTCTTCTCTTTTAGCTGCAGCCGTTGCTGCTGCATCTTTAGCTTCCAGCCTAGACAATGATCTCTGGCATTTGTCTTTTGCCGCGGCCACTATGTCTTCCCCATCAACGGCTGTTGATTGGACTCCCCGTTTAAACTGAGAACCATTGAGGCGATGCCATAAATGGACAAGGAAAGTAAAATCAATTTGAGAACAAGAAATCAGTAACTACAATTACGACTTGTGAATAAGTAAGCAAACCTTCTTTGATTTCTCATTGATTTCTTTCCCAGGAAGAATTCTTGGTCTCCGTCTCAGTGGTTGTTCATCTGGCAGCAATCACATAAAGTTCAGTTCATAATATACAGTTTTGTTATATGTAATGCGGAAATACATCGAGGCTCGTTTAGTGGCTGTATAATTCAAGGTGTTTTATTGGTAGAAGCAAACATGTTTGTCATTTTGAGGGAATTGTATTGGATACATTTCCTTCTAAGTAGAATCAATAACCTTTAAATGAAAAAACATTCACTTCTACCTTCAAGAAACCTTGAATTTCTTTAGTTATTCAATCCAAACCAATCCAATTCAATTCAATACAGTGCACCAAATGAGCCCTAAGGTTTTTGGGTCCTCATAATGAAGACAAAAAGGATCACATTGCAGGCAGCAATCGCATAACTTTCAGTTCATACAAACAGTCGTAACTTTCAGTTCGTACAAATTGTTTTGCTATATGCTGTAGAAGAACTACATCAGGGCTGGTTTAGTGGATTGTATAATTCATCAAATTCAAGGTCTTTATTTTTGAAGTTAGAAGTGAATGCTTTTTCATTATGAAGGAATTAGAGATTATTTCGTGAGCGATACAGTCCAATCCAATCCAATCCTCAAAACAAGCCCTCACGTTTTTGCGTCCTCACTATCAAGATAAAAAAGGGTCACATTGCAAGCAATCTCAGTTGCCTATAATCTCAAATTTAGCAGCCTCTAATTTACATACAAAAAAATTGATGGAAATTACTCACCAATGTGATCAAACACAATCCCAGGAGGAGCATTTTTGAACAAGCGAATGCAACCTTCATCTTCCTTAACGACATTTTCATCCTCTGGTAAATAAAGGAGGGGATCATGCACAATCTCCAAACGTTTTCCTACGATTTCATCTAAAAGCTTTTGTGCCTGCCCAAAAGCTTGCCACTTTAGTTTGTATACAGAATTGAAATATTATTATTGAAAAGACGTTTATTTCATGATGAAATTATTAACCCAATAAAATGAAAGAGATGAAAAACGAAGTGAGGAAATTATGGGGATTGATTGAGAAGGCTGACCTTTATTTGATAGTGCTTGGGTTGCTTCTGCTGGGTTTTATGTTCCTTGCTTTCTCTGCCGCCGCTTCCATTTTCATTTGCAGAAGAGCCGTTCATAAATGAAGACATAAAAGAGGAGGCAGCGGCCGCCGCTGAGTTGATGGCGGCCTTCCACTCCAAGTCTCCATCTTCGTCGCTACTGCTTCTGCACTCGCCCATCTCTCCGGATTCCAATTTTGGGTTTTCGAGTACTCTTCAGCTATAAGCCCGACCCACCGGCTGTTAGAGGACCAAGCCCATTCGTAAAAACTAGCCCCCAAGAATAGAAGCATGAATACATAAAATGGAGCTGATTTTCACAATTTTATCGTTTTACTAGTTTTGATATCACATTAATTTGTTTTATTTGTTTACTTCATTATTAAATAATTAAATTAATGGCAGTATTGATATGCATTCTTAATGACTAATTATTTTGATTTAACTAATCTTTCAAATTAACACATTTAAACAAAGTACAAAAATATAATTAATTAGTTAATGCAAATGTATATATAATGTTTTTATAATTTGTTTAAAAATATCCCCGGTAAAATTCCTAAAATATGTTTACTTAGTTAGTTCAGTAATTTTTAAAGAAAAAATGGCTCTTACAAAATTCTTATCGCACTCCCTACTTTATAATTTTTATTTTAAGAGTTTGGAATTCTTAAATTTAACAAAAAAAAAAAAGAAAGAAACGGTAGAGATTCTTATCTCCTCACAATTAAATGAATTTTATAAATAAATAAAAATTAAGAGTGGTAGCTTAATATAGATAATAAAATAATTGACATTTGTCAAAGACTTTTTACTCAAAATGCCTTATAAACATTACGTTTAGTCTCAAAATGCCCCATGAACATAATTTTAACATAGGGTGCCCCTAAACACGATTTTCATCTCAAAGTGCCTTATTTTCGTCAAATATATTAACTTTCTATCAATATAAGGGGTTTTTACTCATTATGCCCCATAAACATTAAGTTAAGTCTCAAAATAATTCATGAACATGATTTTGACCCAAGACGCTCCTAAACACGATTTTCGTTCCAAGGTGCCCATAAACGTCACAAGTCTCAAAAGCAGTAATAAGCATAATAGCGTCGTCTCCTAAATCAAAGTACTAAAGTAATTGTTTTGATTTGGAGTTCACATTTGTATTTTTGGTTTATGTTTTTTTAGGACCTTAAATCTTTTAGGCCTATGTTGTATAAGAGACTGTATAGGATAATACAATACAAAATTAGTGTTTGTTATTGCTCATATTAATTAGCCACCATATAAGTTAATACAATTGAGTGTCTTTTTAAAAGTTCAGACACGTTAGAATGATACCCTCAAAATTATCCGTATTAAATAGTGTAGTATTATTAATAATTATTATTATTATTATTATTATTATTAATTATTAAATAAATAGTAATAATAATATATCAATAATTAATTAAAATAATTAAATAATAATAATTAAAATAAATAATAATAATAATATACATAATTAATATATATATTTCTTATCAACTACTATAATATAATCCATCTAGCATAATATAACAGGCATTTTAATTCATTAGAGTACCAAACGTCTCACTAAATAGTCAGTCTATCCGATGAACAAACTAGTCTATCCGACTGAAATAATTAGTAGACTACGATGTGTCAAACGAGATCTTAAAGCATAACAAGAATCCTAATATCAAGTAGTCCTTTGCACACGTAGGTTCAAAAGATTACAAATCCTAGAACAAGTTTTCATTGGCATATATGAATACATGAAATTGAAAAACAAACTCAAACATGACCAAACCAGTAGACACGAATTTGTTCCTAGATAGAAGATTGCAGAAAAAAAAAATCAAAGAAAAATTGAAAAGCAAAAAGAATAAAGATTTTAACAATTGTCTAGGCTTGTTTCTAGAAAGAAAGAGCGATTAGAGCTCTTTGGTTCTTCCTTTCCAACCCTGCAGCATCCAGTGTCCATCTTCATTGATCCTAGAATCATCATGGTGCTTTATAAATTTGGAGTCTTGGAAAATCTCCTTGCTTTCAGTAAGAGAACTTGGTCTATTGGGAGCCGTTGAACCTAGCCCTCAAATTCCTAATCTGCCACTGCTTGTATGTCTCTAACTTTTTGTTTACACTTCAAAAAATTCCCTTTGGGCCCAAGGCGATGACTCACGAAAATTAAAGGCCTAAAACAAACACAAACCAAGCCCAAGTAGCTTTGAGCGTGGAGAGGAATAAAGCATGGACGGGGTTTGATAGAACATACAGAAAATTGAGGCATGGGGGAGTATCCCAACCGAAAAAACAGCAAGGCGAGACCCACGCTAGACCAAATTCAGCAAGTTGAGAGCTCCTTCACCGCCTATAAATAGAGAATGATCCACAATCTCAAAGGACCAAAAATCAACCAATCAAACTCAGAAAATTGATCTCCATCAATTTCTGAACCTATGAACACCTTTAACCAAGGTTTCATGATTTAAAACAACTGGTCTCTGTGGCAAAAACTGTTTCTTTCGACCTAGAAAATCAAGATGCAACTTCTTTTCTCACCCCTTCGAGGCATTTATGCAACTACCTAACCGTCTTTCTGATCGCTCTAGTAACAATGTTATTTCAATACAAAGCAGATTTTCTTAAGTAGTAATCGATACATCGGGATACACCATCCAAGTATGATTCACGACTTACTAAGTTGGGATACCATCTTTGTGCATTGGTTTGAATGCTTCGATTCTGACTTGAGAGAACCTGGGACCATTGTCCATTTAACTGGTGAAATAACAACATCACCAACTTGAATATCATGGTGACTTGAGCATCGCTGGAAGGAAAATATTTTAAGTCCTTGAAAAAGGCATAGAAAAGAATAGCACAGGAGATTTCTAATCTGTTTGCCTCATAATCACTTTGATCAGAAAAAGGTTCTTAGGCTAAAAACGAAACACATTTACACTGTCTAGTAGCAGCTTCTACTAGTGGGACCCCTACAGTTGAGTTGAAAGACATGTTTGCTTCCTAGTTTTCCCATCTAGGGATCGACAACAGCTGAAGGCCCATCACACTCAACCTAATCCAGGATCTCTACATCTCATCATTCACAAAAAAAAAAATCCCCACGAGTGGTTTGCCTCCCACGCTCTGAATACAAGATTCCACGTGGAGGTCTATTAAGGGTTACCTCGGGACATTCGGCTCCTAAAACGAGAAAAATATTTTGGACAGGAACACCTTTGAACTCTTTCCATCCCTCACAAGCTATGACGTTCACTATGTCTCTGCCATGCATTACTTTTTCGAACATCGATCAGTTTTCATCTTGACGAGGAATACTAGTGGCCTCAAACACATCAAACAACACATCAAACTGTGTTGAGTAGTGGAAGAGTGCCTCTCTAAACCGAGCGAGAAAGAATGGTGCAGTGTATGTCCCATTGACAACCCCATGAATGAATATAACTAGATTAATTTTCTTGATCAACTTTAAGTCAATATCTCTTGGACTGTTCACCATACTGCCTCATCAGGTATGTGCCTGAACCGTTACATACTATTGACCACAATCAGCTCATTTCTATCAACTTTAAGATCATCAAACTTTAAGACAAGTTTGCTCGTTTAATATAATGGAGACTTATGAAAATAGGCAACTAGGGGACATCTTAGGAGATAAATCGTGTTCAAGGGGCATCTTAGGCCAAAATCATGTTCTTAAGGCATATTAAGACTTAATTTACTGTTCATAAGGCATATTGAGTAAAAAATCCTATATTTAACAGAAAATTAACATATTTGCTGAAAAAAAATGGTACTTTGAGACAAAAATCATGTTCAGAGGGCACTCTAGGTCAAAATCATGTTCAACGGGCATTTTGAGGCTAAACGTAAAGTTCATGGGACATCTTGAATAAAAAGCCTTTGTTAAAATATGGAACACTACTATAGTAAATTTTTTAAAAGCAATTTGTTAAAATAACTTTCTAACTATTGTTTTTCAAATTTAATTTAACTTGAGGGACTATGCTTTTTTTTTTTTGGAAACTAATTTAGAGACTCTGTTGGAGATGCTCTAAATGCACTACTTTGAAAGAAAAACTAAATTAAAATAATTATCCATTTAATGAAAAATAAAATGGGTAAGAATTTTTAAAGAATCCCAAAAATGCACTTAACTTAATGGATAATCTAATAATGAAATATGTAGATGGAGTAAATTGATATGATCTCAAAATTACATGAACTAAACTGGTAAAGTTAAAATCTACCTTGAAGAGTAGAGTAATATTTACTCTTTATTATATCTATATAGGACTACAAGGAGAAAAATAGAGCTTGGAACTCGCTTCCCATACTAAAACTACGGTCAATAGTTATTGTTTTTAATAAATGAAAGATCTTAGTTTATATTACTATAAAGAGTAGGGAATTAAAGCATTTCCAATGCAAGAACTCGTCGAATTAGAAGGTTTACAGCTTAGAATGAGTCGAAAGGAGAGATGTAAATTTAGCCTCTAAAAGGAAATTGTAAATAAAGAGTGTTTATTTATAAATTTTTGTACATCTCCATTGTGGAATACCATGAACTAAGTCTAGATATTATTTGATGACAACTAGTATAACAGGACCCGTCCCGATCCCCCTAGTGTCAGGACCCACCCCGGTTTCACCCCGAAAACCGAGGTAAACCCTGTTCCCGTCTGACACCCCGATACGCACAAAAGTAAACTCACTCTAAACCACCAAAGTACACAGTCAGACGCAAGAGAAACTATATAAAACGTCCCGAGGTTAAAGTTTACAGAGCATAGTACTAAATATAAAAGAAAGAAAACCGGTAACTAGATACACGCACACTGAAATTTTAAAACACTTCGGGGTCGCTCTCGTAACTTCTATGTCTCAGACGTTGCCTCGACGCCGAAACCCCGCTCTAGCTCCACGACCTGGAGGGAAATTTAAAACAGGAGGTGTGAGTGGACCATAAATAAGAAAAGAATTTCCGAAAACGATTTCATAATCAAACCAGGGTTTTAGCCCTCCGTTTTGAAACCACATGCATAACCCAGTTACTAAAAACAGTTATAAAGCACGTAAATATCATCATAAAAACATTTGCAGAATGATTAGAAAAAAGATTATAGAATTCCTATCATAAACATCATTAAACCGCATCATAAACCACAAATACCAAGTCAGCATTATCTGATCAAACCTGCTGGATCTATCCGAGTCTTTAAACTTCCGAGTCTTTAAACTCAATCCAGGCCTCAATAATATCCAAGTCTTTAAACTCCCGAGTCTTTAAACTCAATCCGGGTCTTTAAACCCAATCTGGGCCCGTCCCCCGTCAAATCAATATCCGGGTCTTTAAACCCAATAATCAGATCCAGCAAATCCAATCCAGACCGTTTGAAAACCTTTTCTAAATCCGTATCCAAACCCGAATCCGAAATCATTGGTCTGATGCCCTTCCGGCATCCCGAACCGTCATTCCGAACCCAAATCCGGAAATCCACCTTTCAACTTTAAAACTGAATTCCGCTTTCCGAAAACCGATTCTAAAACCGAAAACCTTGATCATCGAAATCATGTTCCAAAATCCCTTTATAATCATTGAAAACCATTTATTGTTTGAAATCCCAAAACCATGGCATCATAATTAGAAATCAAGCATTTCTCGTAAAACGTGCCAAATACGTTATTTCTCGAAATACGTGCAATTATGTAAAACCAACATAGCATATTCAACAATCATGAAACCATATATAAAACCATAAAACAATTATAGAAAAACAGTTATGCATGCTCGAGTTTAAAGAAAGGGTCCACTCACAGTACCGAGCCCTCAATTGCGTCCTGAACATCTCATACGTTCCTCAGCTTCCTTGGGAAGTCCCGATCCTGTCACAAGTCACCAAAGTACGTCACTAACACGTCTACCAAGACTCTCCTAATTTTCCCCAAAAATCCCGGGTCCTAAACGTAACGAACCTAAACCCTAAACCTTCACCCTCGCGGAACTACATTGAATCGACGTCATATCAACCCGAAACCAATTCCATTAGACTCGTCACAACACCTAGACCAAAAACCATGTTGACCGTTTTCCCAATCGCCACTGCACGCGCCGCCCAAAGTGGCTGCGCGTGGACCTCACGCGCCTGCTACAGTGTCACCAGCAACCTCTGGTCGACCCGGTTCGAACCAGTCCTTGTAACTCGAACCGGCGTTCCCGGTTCACCGCCGTGTCTGCATCGTTTTCCTCCCTCTCTTCACCATCTTCATCATCCATACCTAAGCTACCCATTCCCCTACTCCAAACACCTCGACTCAGCCTACAACCCGTCGACTCAAGCTCGAATAAAAACCCGAACCAGTCCCCTGTTTCACGATCCAGCCAACCAGATCTTCCCCCGTCACTGTGGCAACATCAGTCGACTCCTAGGACCTTCCTGAGTCTCACACCACTCACCAAAACCGTCGACTCACGCCCAAAAGCCACGACTTTCGATTTGAAAATCGACGGCAAAACAGAGCATAGAGGAAAAGTTGAGGAATTACCTGCCTAGTCGCTGTCGTGAGCTCAGTCGTGAGGATACGACTCCTCCAGTCCACCTCCAGCCTCTGGACACCTCCACGGGCCTCGATTGATCGAACACGGCAGCACCACCACCCAAAACTCCTCTCTGTTATTAAACGAGTTAACATGTCATTATACGGGTTAACAGGTTGACCCAAAACCCACCCGTTTAATAAACGGGTCATAACGGGTTGACCCGAAAATGACCCAAAATTTTAATCGTGCGGGTTGAACCGGATAAATTTCGTGCGGGTTTCGAGTTGTGTATCGAGTCGTGTCAAAAATTGCCACCCTTACCAGAAACATAAAGTTTATAAAACAATTTAAGCATATAGTAAACATACGGTTTTTACCCCTCCGTTTTCCAAATCATGCATGCATCGGAGTTAAAATCCATAATAATATATCATATAACCATAAACAGGATAATATAATCATAATCATAAAGTCAGCTGCCGCACTATACATCCCAACCCGGACATCCCAAATGCCTGACGTCCTAGCTGCCTAATAAGGTTTGTAACGACCCGTCCCCGAAATCGGGATTAGATTAGTGGTTAATGACGGATTAGTGAACTTAATCAGTAATTGGTTGGACGATTTCGGACGGACGGTGCAAAAATGACGATTTTGCCCCTAGAATGGGCAAACATGTTGACTTTTCGCACGAGCGATCAAATGGACTTTGATCGATGACCGTGACGTAGTTTGGGACGTCACGAGTTCATAAACAGGTGGAACGTCCGATTTCGACATCCGATGAAAAAGTTATGACGTTCGGAAGTTCGAGGGTACTTTGGTAATTTGATCAAATAGGGGCAAAAGGTTGACTTTTTGGACGACAAGGAATTTGCACGTAATTCAAGAACCGTTAGGTAGGTCTCGATGCCTTGAATACAACGACAGGTGGCAAGTGTTATTTGGAGTTCGGGAGATGGAGTTACGGATCTAGAACTCCTAGGGGCAAAATGGTAATTTGTGAAAAAAGGGCAATTTGGTCATTTTCCTGCTTTAGGATCCGTTCCCAGTTACAGTTGGACACTTGGCCTGCTCTGGATTGTGTGGCTATAGAGAAATGGACACTTGGCCCAATCTGGATGTTTGTAGAATTCTCTCACTGCCTCACTGTTTTTAAAAACAAACGTACAATTGTGCACGGCTTGGAAAAAAAAACAGGGAAAAACAGAGTGGTCTGTATGTGTGTGGTCGTGTAATCTAGTGATCCTACTACTCGTCTAGGAGTGGTGTGAAGGCAGGAGAGAAAACAGAGGATGAGGTTGTGGGTGGTGCTGGCACGGCACGCCGCCGTGGACGGTGGCCACGGGACTGTGAGAAACAGAGTGCGAGGAAAACCGAAGAATCATGGACTTCCAACACCCTTGAACGTGATCCTTTGACGATAATTTGGTCATTAAAGTTGCTCAGGGAGCTGAGGGAAAGCCAGAAGTGACCACGGTGGTTCACGACGGTGATAGAAGGGTAAGAATCGATTAATTTCAGTTTACCTTCGAAAATGGTATCTTGGGTTTTAGCTGTTGTTGACTTGTTTGTTGCATTGGATGGAATTTTGGGCTTCAAAACAAACATAAAGGACCAGGAATCAGGACCAGAGGTGGACAGAATCGATGGTGGCTTGTAGTTACAGGCACGGGTTTGCTTGTGTGATTTGGAAGGTAAGAACCACGTCCTATTTTTCACGTTAAAATTAGCTAGATGTTTGGCTAAGGATGGGACGAAACTAAGGCTGAAAACATAATAAAAAACTGGTTAAAATTGGACGAAAACTGGTCACGCTGGTTCGGGCTGGACCAGACCAGTCTGGACCGGGTTTTCTAAGGAGGAAGCCGACATTGTAGCAGCGGGTGAGGCCCACGCGCAGCCCCTTTGGACGGCACGTGTGGGCACGTAGCATAGTTTTTTAGGATGGTCCCTACACAACTTTTAAAGTATTTGATGTAACGAACATTTTGGCACTGATTTCGAGTCGATCGGATATCGTCAAGATATGTTTCGGGATGTCCGAAGATTTTAGGACTCGTTTAAAAATAGTTAAAAATTCAGAAAAATTACGGGGCTTTAGTATGAGCTTTGTGAAGTAGTTAGTAATGTTATTATGGGATTTGGACAGGTTCGGGAAAACCGATGATAGTGGATTGGCCAGGAACGGCGTAAGTGCGCGCGTATCGAGGCGACGACAAAATGGTCTGTGAGTGGACTTTGTTTCTAACTATATGTTTTTATACGTTTTCTATACATGAATCTATGATTTGATTTATGATCTTGATAGTTTATGGTTTTGCACAATTTTCGAGGCATTTATGGAATAGCACGTTTTACGAGATTTCGATCGATGTTGTGATTTAACTTTGATTTTGATGATTTGACTTCGGGTTTTGAAATATGATTTGATTTCAAGGATTTGAACGGGATTTTGGGAAAGTGATTTCGGGCTTGGAGCCCTGTTTCTGAGATTTCGATAACCGAGCTTTCGATTTTGAAACTGGATTTCGGAAATGAGATTTTAGATTTGGTTTTGAGGTTTGGAAAGGAAATCTGGATTTGGGTTCGGGATGATGGTTTCGGATGCTAGCTTACGGAATCATTGTTGTGGATTCGAATGTGCATTTTCTGTGGTTTTCACTGTTGATTGAAAAATGGTTTTGGGTTAAAGACCCGGAAAAGAAAAGAAAAACCGCTAGATCTGGTTTTGAGTTTAAAGACTTGGATTGATTAACGGGGAAGGGCCTTGGATTGATATGTTTTGAGTTTAAAGACTCGGTATATGTTTTGAGTTTAAAGACTTGGATATGATGCCCAACCACCCCCCCCCCTCCCCCCGAGGCCTGTGATTGTGTTTTGAGTGTAAATGCTCGTTGATATCCCGGGTAGACCTGGTTATTGGGCATGGTTTTGAGTTTAAAGACTCGGGCGCACTTGAGATCTAGTAAACTCGCATGATTGATGTTTTTCACTAGTTTTCAAATATTTTGGGCAGTGGCCCGGATGAAATGGATTTGATGAGTTTTGGGACTAAGCTCCCGTATTTGATATTTGATTTGTGATTTGAGGCTGAGGTCTGGATTTGAATAGCGAAGTTGATTCGGGTTTTCCTTCATGGTTTTGATATGAATGGTTTCTTAACATGAATTGATATGCATACATTGGTTTTTACATGGAGGGTAAAAATGTAATTGTTTTGGGACGAAACAAAGGCTGAAAACAGAATAAAAAATTGGTTAAAATTGGACGAAAACTGGCCAGGCCGATTTGGGCTGGACCGGGTTTTCTAAGGAGGAAGACGACACTGTAGCAGCGAGTGAGGCCCACGAGCAGCCCCTTTGGGAGGCGCGTAGCACAGTTTTTGAGGATGGTCCCAACACGACTTTTAAAGTATTTGATGTAAAAAACATTTTGGCACTGGTTTCGAGTCAATCGGACATCGTCAAGATATGTTTCGCGATGTCCGGAGATTTTAGGACTCGTTTAAAAATAGTTAAAAATTCGGAAAAATTACGGGGCTTTAGTATGAGCTTTGTGAAGTAGTTAGTAACGTTATTATGGGATTTGGATAGGTTCTGGAAAGCCGATGATAGTGGATTGGTCAGGAATGGCGTAAGTGCGCGCTTATCGAGGCGACGACGAAATGGTATGTGAGTGCACTTTATTTCTAACTCTTGATGCATGCATATATGTTTTTATACGTTTTCTATACATGAATCTATGATTTGATTTATGATCTTGATAGTTTATGGTTTTGCACGATTTTCGAGGCATTTATGGAATAACATGTTTTACGAGATTTCTATCGATGTTGTGATTTGACTTTGATTTTGATGATTTGTGACACGACCCATCCCAATCCCCCAGGGATTACCGCGGGATGTGACGTGCTCTGTGAGTGGACGAAAATAAACAAGTTCGTAAAATACATTTTATAAGACATTTATGCCCCTCAGTAAAAACATATGCATGCATCAAAAACCAATAATCAAACATTTATTAGAAATAACCATTATGGCCTTAGCCCGGAAATCATAAACATAGTTTCAATCCAAAAGTTATTTCATAAATCCAGTGGTACACATTTATTACTTTACCATCTCCAGCATCCCAGATGTCTAGCGTCCCAGACGTCATATCTCACGGTATTAAGCGACGCGTGCTACCCGGGGTCTCACCGGGTCCATATCTCTGACATCCCAGATGTCTGACGTCCCAGACGTCTAATCATAGCAATCCTGCTCCTGAGTCACTATACGGTCTGGCCGCTTCGTACAATGACCCTTCGGAGGCAGTGCACCGTGACTTCCCCAGTGTCCCATACACCTGGAGGAGACCATACATAACCTCATATCGAGATGGTTTTATGGAAAACATTTTATCATTCATTCCCAAAATATCACAAGGGCCCTGCCCTGAATTTCCATAAAACCGCCATAAGTCCAAATAGTTGATTATTAAATCCAAAATCATTTATTAAATTCCATTTTAGGGTCCCCGACCCGAAATCACATATAGAAATCAACTGGGCCCCTGGCCCGAATTCGTAAATCAACTGGGCCCTTGGCCCGATATTATAACTCAAATGGGTCTCAGCCCGAGTTTACTTTATCAAGTCTATAACCGTTTCATGAAATCATATCCAAACCACAAATATGGAAATCAGTGCAAAACAGAAAATCTCGATTTACGTGCAAACACGTAAATCGCCTCGAAATGCGTGAAATCATATTAATTCACCAATATCCAAATCAAATCATATAATCACAAATATAATCATCATGAAACAGTTATGCATATATAGAATTTATAAAACCAATGTCCACTCACAGACCGTTTAACCATGCGCCTCGATACGCGTGCCATCGGCCTTCCCGGGCCCCGTCACTAACACCGGGACTCCAAAACCTGTTCATATCACATTAGAGGGTCACTAACCTCTTCATTAACATCCTATTCAAGTCCCGTAATTTTTCCAAATTTTTAATTATTTTTAAACCCGACTTACAACCTTCGGACATCCCGAACAGTATCGGAACGGGGTCCGATTGACAAGAAACCAACGCTAAAATGTTCGTTACCATGTATAGGATAAAAGTCGTTTTGAACTCACCTTTAAAAACCATCCCACGCACCGTCACGCACCGCCGTGAGTGGCTGCGCGTGACACCACGCGCCTGCTACAGTGCCCAGCACTGTACATCGTCTCCCTCGCCCGTTTCCCTGCAATACGGGTCTGCAACTCGTGAGTTCAACCCGATCAGATAGCCTTCTATTCCAACTCGATTTCATCTGTTTTTGATCCTAAGACATTCCTTAACTATCCAATTAAAGTTCTATATCCAAAATTAACTCTAACCATCCCTACATCGTGCTATCAACCCGTGATCACCCAAACGGGTCGATCACCGTAACTCCAAAATTCCCCAACCATTATCAAATTAACTTCCCAGTCAGCTTAAGGGGACCTAGACGAACCAAAAAATCCAATCAATTGACCAAATACTAACCTGGAAGTGATCGCCCCAAGCACTGAAAATCCTCTGAAACTGGGACTCAGGTTCCCGGCCAACCAGTCCTCCTCCTCCTTCGATTTTTGCACGGTTGTGCTCGCAGTGACCCCAGAAGTCTAACACGGCCCTTGATTTCGTTCAACAAGCCTCAGGAATTAAACTCGACTTTTTCCCTCCATTTTCCGGTTTTCTTCCCCGTCAGTTCCTCTCACTCTCAGCTCTCTCAACTGATGCAAAATGAACCCTCTCTCACTCCCCTACTCGGTTAATCGATCAGAATGGCCAACACCCGTAGGAACCCAACTAATGTCTCTGTGAAATGTGTTTCCCACAAATAGAAACCATAACCATTTTTTTAACTCCTCCCGTGCTCTGAATCTCTGCCCAACCATGCCTCAATGTCATTAACTCCCCCCAAGGTCACTAAATAATTCTGATCAGACAACCCATGCATAAACAATTGCACCGTTTCAGTCCACTACACTGTTAAACAATGCCCACCCACGGCTGTTCAAACTGGGCATAGAAAAATTACCATTTTGCCCTTTAGCATGAAATTACCAAAATGCCCCTCACGCATCTAGACCCGTAACTTGGTCATTCGAACTCCGATTGACGCGTGCCGCCTGTCTACGGACTCAGGGCATCGAGACCTTCCTAACGGTCCTCGGTCCTCGGCCATCGGACCTCCCGGTCAAAAAGTCAACATTTTCCCCTATTTCGTCCAAATTACGAAAATGCCCTTTGACTTCCTAACGTCATAACTTTCACCGCGAATGTCGGAATCGAACGTGCCACCTGTTTATAGACTCGTGACATCCCAAACTACGTCACGGTCATCGGTCAAAGTCCATTTGACTGCCCGAATTAAAAGTCAACGTTTACCCACGACCAGGGGCAAAACGGTCATTTTGCATCGTTCGTCCGATTTCGCCCAACTAATCGCCGATTAACCCTGCGAATCATGATTAGTTAGTAATCTAATCCTGAATTTCGGGACGGGTCGTTAAAATTTGACTTCGGGTTTTGAAATGTGATTTGATTTCAAGGATTTGAATAGGATTTTGGGAAAGTGATTTAGGGCTTGGAGCCCTATTTATGAGATTTCGATAAACGAGCTTTCGGTTTTGAAACTGGATTTCAGAAATGAGACTTTGGATTTGGTTTTGAGGTTTGGAAAGGAAATCTGGATTTGGGTTCGGGATGAAAGTTCCGGATGCTAGCTTACGAAATCATTGTTGCGGATTCAAATGTGGATTTTCAGTGGTTTTCACTGTTGATTGAAAAATGGTTTTGGGTTAAAGACCCGAAAAAGAAAAGAAAAACCGTTGGATCTGGTTTTGAGTTTAAAGACTCGGATTGATTGACGGGGGAAGGGCTCTGGATTGATATGTTTTGAGTGTAAAGACTCGGTATATGTTTTGAGTTTAAAGACTCGGATATGATGCCCCCCTGAGGCCTGTGATTGTGTTTTGAGTTTAAAGACTCGTTGATATCCCGGAAAGGCCTGGTTATTGCGCATGGTTTTGAGTTTAAAGACTCGGGCGCACTTGAGATCCAGCAAACTCGCATGATTGATGTTTTTCACTGGTTTTTAAATGTTTTGGGCAGTGGCCCGGATGAAATGGATTTGATGAGTTTTGGGACTGAGCTCTCGTATTTGAGATTTGATTTGTGATTTGAGGCTGAGGCCTAGATTTGAATAGCGGAGTTGATTCGGGTTTTCCTTCATGTTTTTGATATGAATGGTTTCTTAACATGAATTGATATGCATGCATTGGTTTTTACATGGAGGGTAAAAATGTAATTGTGCTTTCTGATAACTGTTTTTGAACTTATACTTTATTTTTTTTCCACTCACAGTCTTTTCATGTTTTCGATACTCTCTAGGTTGTTGCGGTGCAGGCTGTTGGTCGAGAGAGACGGAGACATCACACCCGCGATCCACAGTAGTTTCGGCGCACTCTAGGAAGTCTAGATACTTTTAGGACGGTTGGGTCGAGAATCCCTTGTCCGACTTACTTGTCACATGGAGGTTGGACGTCGGTTTAACCTTCGTGTCATGCGTAAGTTAGACAGGAGCAGGATTTGGCCCTTAATCCCGGGGGATTGGGGGTAGGTCCTGACAAGGTCACAGTCCCAAGGCTACGCGTGCCACCTGGGGTCTCAATCCTCAGTCAAAATCCCGTACCCATTCCTGGTATGACATCCCAGATGCCTGACGTCCCAGACTTCCAATCATAGCAATCCTACTCCTAAGTCACTTTACGGTCCAGTCCCTCCGTAGAATGACCCATCGCAGGCAATGCACCGTGACCACTCCAGGGTACCAACATCCAAAGGAGACAGTATCACTAGGGTAGGTCTATACTGTGCAGAACTAAAGAGAATCATCAAAATCCATGTTTATATCTCAAAATAGTGCATAACTAACCAGACAGGGTCTCACGCCCAAAACCTCATAATACGTGCAAGAATAATGACTCAAGGGATTCAAATACTTCAATTCAATCATATAGATATAGTAATTAAAACAGTTATGCATGCAAGGGTTAAACGAAATCAAATGCCCACTCACAGTTTGATCCCGCCGCTAAATCGAACATATAAACCTGTCCCGATGTTATCGTACAGTCCCTATCATGTCCAAAGTACACATAAAGGTCACTATAAGTCCCCACAACTCAATCATGAAAACCTAGAATGAAACCGGCCCGGGAAATCCGTCTGAACACGCTTTCTGAGGCATTTAACCCTATTTTGACTAACCTAACGATCTTCGATTAACACGAAACCACTGCCATTGGATCCGTATCATCGAAACCTAAAAGATGGTAGTGGTCCCATCTCGAGTACTGTTCTCACACGCGCCCACACGCGCCTGATCAACCCTCTAGTTTACGCTGCTATAGTAATGATGACGTCACTGCTGATGTCATCACTAACAGGTGTCAGATGAAACGTGTCACTTACTGGTTGGTTGCTGGTCTGACATGTCTGACATGATGACATCATTATCCCTGACATTCGACCGGGTCAGCCCGAAATCTTGCAACCAGGTCGCCGTGATACGTGGTCTGACCCGATCAGACCTCCCATCTCCGGCCACCATTTTCGATGGGATTTGTTCCATTCTACTCTTCCAAGCCTAAGCTACAAGTCTATGAGTTCAAAAACCAGAAAAATGGTCAAGATCTATACCATGAATTTGAAAACTCATAGCCTAGTTTCCAGTCGTCCTCCTCGTCGCCTCAGACCATGCCTTGCTTCAAAACCAGCCTTCTCGTGCTCGTCACTATCCCTAGAACACGTTCCAACACCTAGAAATAGTCCATACACGTCACGGTTTGAAGTTTCGAAAATGGGAAAAATAGGGTGGTTCTCGGGTTTTCCAACCTACCTCCGCCGTGTCGCCATCATGGGTCCTCCAGTCAACTCCTCAAGCGTCCAGATCTCCTAATGGTTCTAGTCTTGTGTTGGTTCAAAGTAGTTTCGTGTGGGTGTGACAGGTTGAGTTGTTTGGGTATGATTTTGTGTTCTTCATGGGTCTGGGTGGTGCACGGTTTTGAAGCAACCCAGATAAAGATGGTGATGAGCAGATGATGAAGATGATGTCTGATGATGAAGATGAAGTCAAACTGGTGATGAAGGGTGAGCAGAGTAGATGAAGATGATGGACGTTTGGAGTTGGGTTAGGGTTCTTGAGTTCACGGGTTAGAGGGATATGGAAGAGAGAGATGTGATTTTGTGTGTTGATAAAGGTGATCAAATGAGGGGAAATAGAGGGTGAGGATGAGTGGCTGAGAGAGAGATGAACGGCTGGGGAGGGATGAAGGAAATATATTATATAAAAAAAAATTCAACCAATGGGGCAAGATTCACAAATTGGGGAAAAAGAAATTGTGGGATGAGTGACACTTGTCACTCATCCAAGGGTTCTGGGTTAATTAAGTTATAAATCAGATCTCATTATTTTATTATTATTTTAATTAAGTTCTCGGGTCATAAGTTCAATCAATTTCGCTCTCTGACCATAACTTTTCCGTAGAACGTTCCTTTTCGACGTGCCGCCTATCTACGGACTCGTGACGTCCCGATCTACATCACGGTCATTGGTCAAAGTCCTAAATGTCTCTCGGGTCAAAAGTCAACTTTTTCTCCCTCAGGGGCAAAACGGTCATTTTGCATTAAAATATTATTTATAAAAATTCGGGTCGTTATATAGTAGGTTATTTAGTCGACATATATGTATTTAATGAATCGATTATATATCTAATTATTTAAATTTAAGGGTTATTTATTGATTAGTCTTTAACGACATAAATATTTATTCAAAACTTCATTAACCATACTTTTGAAACTTCTCAATCCTTAACCACCACAATAATTACTCAAACACCCTTTAAACTTTTAATCTCTATTTAGTATTTTTTTTTCTTAAAGAATGATGTAAGGATAAAATCCAACTTTTTTTAATACAGATGAGGGGAAATTTTTTACACAATATGTCATCGGTGTTCAAATTTGAGACCAACTATCTACAAGACAACACTAGAGCTAACTGAACTAGACCCACTTAACTCCAATCCAACTTAAAACAAGCTAATTAAGAATAAGAATTCTTCAAAAATATTTTAAACTTAAAATTTAAAAAATCTTTATCATGGTATTAAAAAATTAGGTTAATTGCTTATGGTTTATGGTTTATTTCTTATATTAAAAAATCTTTATCATGTTATTACTCGTGTTGTTACTAATATACATAATTCCTCTCTGCTTCGTTTTGTTTCCTTCGAGGAAGTTGAAAATGCAGTCTTGGGTATTGGAGCACTTAAAGCTCCAGGTCTGGATGGTATTCAAGCTATTTTTTATCATAAATATTGGAATATCTTGAAAAGTGACATTGTTCATTCTGTGAATGACTTCTTAGATCATGGTACTAATCTTTCTGGTTAAAATCATACGAACATTGTTTTGCTTCCTAAAGTAGACAATCCTAAAATTGTTAATCATTATCGACCTATTAGTCTTTGTAATGTTTCTTACAAAATTATTGCTAAAGTTATTGTTAATAGACTGTGACCTATCTTTGGTATTTGTATCTCTGAGAACTAGGGTGTCTTTGCCCTTGGTCGATCTATTTTGGATAATATTTTGACTGCACATGAATTTTTTTCTGATTTTAATCGCAAGAATTGGTTCTATGACAGTGAAGCTTGATTTGGAAAAAGCCTATGATTTCCTAGACTGGGACTATATTGAAGCTTGCTTGATGTGTTTTGGATTTTGCAACAGATGGGTCAAGTTAATTCGAGTGTGTATTTCTTTTGTGTCTTTCTCTATCTTAATCAACGGTACTGCCAAGGGTTACTTTAAGCCAACCAGAGGAATTCGCCAAGTCGACCCTTTATCACCTTATCTTTTCATTCTTTGCATGGAACCTTTAATTCGGCACATGAATAAGCTAACGGTTATGTTAGAAAATTAAATATTTATATTTAAATTCTAATGATGTGAATGGAAATCATGTTGGAGTTTTATCTTCTCCTCGTGGCTTGAAGATATCTAACCTTGTTTTTGCATATGATTGTCTTCTGTTTGCTAAAGCTACGACGATGGCAGCTCGAAATATTTTGAAGGTGCTGAATTTATTTTTCATTGCTTCTGGCCAATAGATTAATTTTCCCAAGTCTTTCTTATATTTCTCTACTAACAATAATGGATCTAGAAGGATTGCGATTGTTGGCATTTTGGGTATCTAGCATAAAGCAAATATTGGTAACTATTTAGGTATCCATAATATAGTTTTTTGGAAGGACCATTTAAATGCTAGTGAGTTACTTATGCGTGTTAATATGAAATTAGCTGGCTGGAAATGTGCTACCTTATCTAGAGCTGGAAAAATGACTTTAATTGGATCAAGTGTTATGGGTATGCCTAATCATGTTCTATTTGCTTTCCCATGTTCTAAGAAAATTATAACAGGGATTAATTCGGCTTGTCGGAACTTCTTCTGGGGTAATAATTATATGGTCCATCGTGTAGCTTGGGCTGATATTTGTATGCCTAAAGCTAAAAGTGGGTTGGGCGTGAGGCCCGTTGAAAGGTTTAACAAAGTTCCGCTAGCTAAATTAGGTTGAAAAGTTTTGAGTAATTTGTGGGTTAAATTGGTTCGAGCCAAATACCTCAGGACTTGCACTAACTTTTGTCTTTGTCCAAAAAAACAAAATAGTTCCTTCACTTGGAAAGACATTCTGGATGCTAGAACACTTTTATTCAGAGGTATTCATTGGATTGTTGGCAATGGTAAAAACATTAATTTTGGGGGTTTCAATTGAGCCTTCCACTTTCTGTTGACTAATCGTGTTGATACTAGTTTCATTGCTAATCTAGATTGGTCTCTCACAGTTGACAATTCCATTCATGATAATCACTGGAACATTGATGCTCTTAGAAATCTGCTTTCTGAGGATGTAATCAACGTTATTCGTGCTATTCCTTTGCCTACTAATACTGATTTACATGATGACAGATTTGTTTGGGGTCCCAACCCTAAAGGTGAGTTTACAATTAAATCTGCTTGTACTTATTAGGAAAAGGGTATTACCACGCATCTGGAAGCTAAGAGTCTCAATAAGATTTGGCATGTTTACTTTCCTCCTAAAGCAAAGTTCTTTGCTTGGCTTCTTTTAAGACAACGTTTGAGTACGCGTGAGCGACTCAGTCATCATACACCTAATATTCCTCCTAATTGCCCCTGGTGTGATGGTCAAATTGAATCCATGCAACATTTGTTTGTTAATTGTCGTATTTCTCAAGGTACATGGAGACTTTTTCAAGATTTGGTGAATTGTAGACCTCACAGCTCCTTACTTGACTATATCAAGTCATTTAATACTACTGAAAAACCTGATCGCCCTTCATTTTTGGGTAATGATCTTACTCTTTGTTGGCTCTTATGGAAGGCAAGAAACAATTGGATTTTTTCTGGTAAGGAATTTAGCCCCTTGAGTATTAGTTTGACTGCTAGATCTTGGATTAAATCTTATTTCAAGACTAATTATCGAAAAATGGGTCGATCTGCTACTGCTTCTGACTACATTCATTGGAAGCCTCCTATTGAAAACTTTGCAAAGCGTACCTTTGATGGATCGGTTACTCGTAATGGTAATGTGGCGCCAGATATGCGATTCGTAATGATAGAGGTCTTCCTATCTTTGTTATTTCCAAGAATACTAGTTCTATAGATGTTATTTTGGCGGAAACTCATGCTCTCGTTGATGGCTTAATAAATTCGTTTCGCTTAATATCTCTAATTTTCAAGTGGAGGGAGATTCTAAAATTCTTATTGATATTATCATCTTTTGTTCTTTTATTCCTTGGAGGCTTCTCACTATGATTGCTCGTATCAAGGAACTCTCTACAAGGTTCAACTGCATTTCTTTCAAATATATTTACAGATAAACTAACTTTGTTGCTGATACTTTTACTAAACTGAGTTACAATTGTCAAGAAAGTCTACATTAGGTTGCTTCTCTTCCAAGTGCTGCGAGCGAGGCGTGGCATTTTGATTTTATCAGTGTTAGATCATTTAGAGGCTTTTCCTAATGATTTCCTTTAATATCGAAAAAAAACTTCTATTAAAATGGAATTAATAAAAAAAATAAGTAAAAATAAAAATTAAAAAAAATAACTAATAATTTACTCATTACATATATATAAATTTATTATTAATTATACATTGTAATTCGTGTCCATGGAAAAATATAATATTGTATTCAATAAACCAAAACGACACTTCACTCTTGACAAAGAACAATTAACCAAACGACATAGTTTGCTTACAGAATACTTCAGCGCCTATTCGAATTTTTTTTTTCTCGCTGTGGTGTGCGTCGGCGGAGACTGCGTTTCATCGCCTCAGTTGCAGGATTCAAAAGGAAACCTAGACGACTGCAAATTCTGATCGATTTCCATTATCCAGAATTAACAGAGAGACGCATGTGGGGAAGGGCAGCCAAATCCTAAGCAACAATCGAAACCCAGTAAATTCAGTGTCCGTACAGATAGATAATACACGATGGGGAAGAAGCAGCACAGCAAAGATCGGATGTTCATCACCAAAACGGAGTGGGCCACCGAATGGGGTGGTGCCAAAAACAAGGCCAAGGCTCCTTTCAAACGCCTCCCCTTCTATTGCTGCGCGTACTCTCTCTCACTTACATAATTTCGCATGTTTCTCTATTTATATTATCAAATTTTAATTTTTGTCCATTTTCCACTTAAAAAAATTTGGTGCCTTTGTTTATGCAGGCTCACGTTTACGCCTTTTGAAGACCCAGTTTGCACAGCTGACGGCACCGTGTTTGAGATACTGTGAGTTTCTTTCAGTATGTGAGTTTCTTTAAGTATGTGATTGTTACCCACATTTATTTGTGTGCTTCTTTCTTTTCTCCTTCATTTCTTTTTTCCCTTCGTTAGCTTCTTTTATCTTTTATTCATTAGCTTCTTCTATTTTTGTGTGGAGATTTTACGTGACATGTATGTTCTTATGGATTATTTAAAATGGGTGCAGGAGTATCATCCCCTATATCAGAAAGTACGGGAAGCATCCCGTCACCGGAACTCCATTGAAGCAGGAGGAGCTCATACCGCTAACGTTCCACAAGAATTCTGATGGTTTGTTCTTGTTAGACACTATTTTTCTGTACATTATATGGATTATGCACTCATTGGATGGGGTAGTGAATGTTTCATTTGTGATGCAAGAAAATGTGGGATAAGACCTCCTTTAGTTTAGTTGAAGTTGGAATAAGCGAAACTGGAACTATGACAGTGCGTTGAGGTTTGCTTTTTCAATCTTGTACTGACAAATATGGGTTTTCTTGTTGAATAAACAAGCCCGAGCTTTAACTTTTTTTAACTGTAAAACTCGAGAGACTTCAAATTCTATTTGAGTGAATAACTCAAATAAAGTATTGTTTGAAATTCCGTTGTCTAATTCAAACCTGAATTTGAGAATATTCGTCTGTTGGAAGGCCTTTTTTAGCACAGAAACATACATATTTCCATGTATTTATTGGTTTGCCAGCAATAAGGGTAGAATATGCAGGATGAAAACTGCTTCCATGAGGATTAGTGGTCATTGCTTTAAGCTTTGGAGCCAATATGATTATGTCAGTGCTTAAAGGAAAATGGCTGGAAATGAAAAGTTTAACTGTAAACTTGTAAAGTATTTCATATCCTATTAAAACATTGATGGGATAAATTCGTACTAATATTCCTTTTCTCAAACCAATTTCCGCTTGTTTGGTGTTTTACAGAAAGCTACATGCAACTAGTTTCTAAGAAAGAGGAAAAAAAATTAGCAGCACACCAAAAGGGATTGTTATGGTGGATATTATGGTTCTTGTTTTCAACCTTTTTGGGTGATATTAAGGACACTCCTAGGGTACCGCAGATCACAGGAGATTGAGTATCAAATCTCCCTGATCTACTGGGATTAGTCAACAGGAATCAATACTGATTCCTTCCTAATGTATTTACTTCCTAGTCTAGATAGTCTTTACTTCTTTCCTAGTTAGTTCTAGTCTAGGTCTGTATAAAACACACCACTGCTGTACATTCTAATTAATTCAATACAACATAAAACTTCTATACCTTCATATGGTATCAGAGCTCTAAAAGCTCCACTGAGCAAACCCTAGAAACAAACCCTAATCCATGGCCTCCCAACCCACCACCGCTGCTGCTCAAACCACTGCCGCCCTTGTCAACCCTACACTCCCACCAACCACCGGTGACCCAAACCCTAATCTTTCCACCCTCATCACCATCAACACTGCAGCCCAACTTCCCGTCAAGCTTATTGCCACCACCTTCTTTCCGTGGCGAGCTCAATTCAATGCCCTTCTTCGAGGGTATGATCTCATGGGCTATGTTGATGGCTCTCGGCCCTGCCCACCCACCACAGAAACAGCCCTTCATGATTTCTGGGTCTGTCAGGATCAACTTCTACTCCATGCCATTCTGGCCTCCGTATCACCTCTGGTGATCCAACTCATTGCCGCTGCTCCAACTTCAGCCACTGCCTGGGCATGGCTCACTCACCTCTATGCCAGCAAAGCTAGGGCCCGTGTCCTTGGCCTCAAGGAACGGCTGACCCTTCTGAGGCAAGATTCCCGTCCAGTTTCTGAATATCTGCAGGAAATTCGGGTTCTTGCAGATGAGCTGGCTTCCATCGACAGACCATTGTCTGATGATGATCTTCTCCTCCATGTTCTTAATGGAGTCGGACCTGAATTCAGGGAAATTGCAGCAGCTGTGCGGTCCAGGGACACCACTGTCCCCTTTGAAAACCTTCATGACCTGCTCGTTCAGCATGAGGCTGCTTCAAAACGTGCAGCCCACGCAGCACCAACCCCTCCAATAACAGCCCACCCAACTCAGTCCTCTCGCGGTTACACCTCCAACCACTCCACTAGGGGCTCCTCTGGCCAGCAGCCCCACTTTCAGCCCACGGACAGTCACCGTTTCCCTGGAAACCGGCCCCACCAGTAGTCCATTGACAGTTCCCGTCGCCCATACTCCCAGCCCACAGGATACCGTGGCTATTGTCAATGGTGTGGCACTCAAGGCCACACCACTGCTGTACATTCTAATTAATTCAATACAACATAAAACTTCTATACCTTCATAGGTGATACCATCAATATAATTTCCCATGGTTGTTTCTCTGTCGAGTAATGTTAGTATGTAAGGTGGATGGTTTTTTTTTTGCTTTAACAGTTTTATACTTCCGTTTGGAAGTTCATAGTCTATATTTTAGGTATATTGTCTTAGATGATTGAAAACCTTTTTCTCACTCTTTTTGCAGGAGAGTTTCAGTGCCCTGTTTTAAACAAAGTTTTCACTGAATTTACTCACATAGTTGCAGTGAAGACAACGGGAAATGTCTTCTCTTATGAGGTTTGTCATCTTACTATTTAAATTTTCTATGTATTCTATATTATATAGATGTTCTGTATGTCACAATTATTTTGCTTTCACTTTGCAGGCAATTAAAGAACTGAACATTAAGACCAAAAACTGGATAGAGCTCATCACTGATGAACCATTTACTAAGGAAGACATTATAACCATTCAGGTATTTGAGAATTTGTAGATAAATCCTGTTTTTTAGTATCTAAGCTTGTATGTCTTGTTCCTTCTATGAATATCACACTGATTTTTAAGGATGCCTTTGCAGAATCCCAATGCACTTGACAGCAAGGTTCTTTTGGAGTTCGACCATGTTAAAAATAGCCTAAAAGTTGACGATGAAGGTGACATGGATGCTTGATGACATTGTCGACCTGCTGTAGTGTTATATTTCTTGTAATGGATTTTATTTTCTTCTTTTTCATTTCTTTGATTCTCTTTTTCAGAATTCAAGAGAATGAGTTTGGACCCAACCTATAACATAAATGTAACTGGAGATATCAAGCAGATGCTCAAAGAACTTGGAACTGAAAAAGGGAGGCAAGCTGCATTGCATGGAGGAGGTGGCAGCAAGGCGCAAAATGAACGGGCGGCTGCACTTAAAGCTATATTAACTGCAAGATCACGTATTAAAGAGGATTCCAAATCAGATTCAAATGGGGAGAAAGCTTCGGCATACAGCATTGTAGATGCTGCCTCTGCTTCCGTGCATGGAAGAAGTGCTGCTGCTGCAAAAGCCACATCAAGTGATAAAACTGCTGCTCGAATAGCTATGCACAAGGCTGGTGAGAGGGCGCCAGTGAATGCAAAGATGGTGAGTGAATTTTATTTAGTCTATTATGCACACTACTGAATGCTAGAAGGTCAATCATGGTTATTAAAGTGAATTTTTGTCTCCCTTATAAAAGATAGTGTTCTTCCAGCATCAATTTGATTTTCTGTATGTCTGTCTAACACGAGTATTAATTTCAGGTAAAGAGCAAATTCACTACTGGTGCTGCTTCGAGATCCTTCACCTCTACTGCCTTTGATCCTGTTACTGAAAATGAATATGAGTATGTCAAAGTTGAGAAGAATCCGAAAAAGAAAGGATATGTACAGCTACATACAACACATGGGGATTTGAACATTGAGCTACACTGTGATATAACCCCCAGGGCTTGCGAGAACTTCATCACTCTCTGTGAGCGTGGCTATTATAATGGAGTAGCTTTTCATAGAAGCATTAGGTATGGTGAAGTCTTATGGTTTAAAATTCCTTTTAAATGTCCTTTGTCATCAAAATGACAAGGGTTTAAGATCTATTGCTTATATTTATTGTGTAGGAACTTTATGATTCAAGGTGGTGATCCTACTGGGACCGGGAAAGGAGGTGAATCTATATGGGGAAAGCCTTTTAATGATGAAGTGAACTCCAAGTTACTTCACTCCGGAAGGGGAGTTGTTAGTATGGCGAATAGTGGCCCCCACACTAATGGTTCCCAGTTTTTCATCCTCTACAAATCAGCAAATCACTTGAACTATAAACACACGGTTTTTGGTGTAGTAGTTGGTGGTTTGACCACACTGGCAACAATGGAAAAGGCTCCCGTTGATGACAATGACCGGCCCTTGGTAAGTTCAATATTTATTAATTTTTCAAAACCAGACACCTATATTTATGGCTATAATTTTTTACCTTTTGAAGTTCTGTTTTCATGCTTATTTTTCTGCTAAATTCCCCTAATTGATTTTATGAATTATTTCATGTGTGCGTCATCTTAATGAGAAGCGGGGATCTAGTTTATATGCATTTTGAAATGTTTAGTATTGTCTTAAGTTGTTACTGTTGGTCTGTTGAAGCTGGCTCGAGTAAGAAAAGCCGCAACATATGCCATTTTTATAACTCATGTAGGCCAAGACTAGTTGTATCTCATTGCAGAGATTGTCTGTGTATCCGCCTTTGTGTGTTACACCAGCTTATTAGAAGTAGTAGATGAAAAGTTTCATGGGTTTCAATCATGACGGTCATTGCAACATATAACATCCGAATCACAAGATTTTGAAGGTCAAGCACATTTGCTCATTATTTTTTTTATTCCTTTTGTCTTGTGCAGGAGGAGATTAAGATAACAGGTGTCACAACCTTTGTCAATCCCTACACAGAGCCTGATGAAGAGGAAGAGGCCAAAGCCGAGGAGAAAGCTCAGGATGAAGACCATGTTTGTTACTTAGACCCTAAATTCTTCCTGGTGTTTTTTAACATTATTTACACGAAAAATGTAACTCATTTTCTTTTACTTTCAGGACAAGGTCGGGTCATGGTTCAGCAATCCTGGTACAGGAACAGGAGACTCCGGTGCTACAGGCGGAGGTGGTGTTGGAAGGTACTTGAAAGCAAGGAGTGGTCAACCAGAACATGCTGCCATTGATGCCGGCCAGCCAGAGATTGCTTCGACAAAGAAAAGAAAATTAGGTGTCTCCTCATCAAATTTTACTAATTTCTCGGCATGGTGATGAGGTGATCTGTAAACATCGCAACATCTCAAATATTTGTATTGTAATTTGTACCATATGTAGATATTTTGAATGAGTTAGTAGGAGAGAGTCATAACCTAATATTTCGAGGCCGATGGAATGTGCTGAGGGATAGAGATTGTTATTGATTGTACTTAACAGTTACAGGATTGACACTATTCAAGTCATAAATTGATACACGAAGTCCCGTGTTTAAATTCTCGCATGCCCGAATAATCGCAGTACGTTAAAAAAAGAAAATACCTGTCTGCTAAGTTAGGCACATGCATGATGCGTGCTGCATGTTCACCGATGACAGAGAGCAGAAACTGTACGATTAACATGTCTCTGAATCAGTAAATGGAGATGAAAGAATATCTCCTTTTCAGAACTACAATTCCAGAATCACAAAGTTGCAGCTTGACCACATGAAAATTCCAATCATCCAATCCAAACTCGTTCAGCAATATGTGAAGAGGCTCGAAACAGGAATCGATTATGAACAGGCGTAATTAAATTGTCGACTTTGGTATATGGATGACTTACTTATTTTTAATATTTTATATGATGAAACAGAGAAGGTGAATCTGTCTCAACTACACAATTTTTAATGGAAGGGATGATACACAATCCCTTTTTTTTTTATCTCTGTAATTATAATATGATATAGAAAAACAGTATTTAAAACAAAAATATTTATGAGGAAAATAAAACAGCAACAAAGATAAAACTCTGAACGCCACTTCCAACATTGTCAAACAAGAAGCCAGGAAGGGTATTGGGGGCAAAGAGTTAAGCGAAACATGAGAAGAAAGACCATGCCCTAAATCAACTAGGGGATCAACTACAATCAAGGATGAAAATATAATTTCTCACGGAAATATTAATAGTCAAATTTATAAAAATATCGATATCGTTTATGCTCAACATAAAAAATTGGGAATTTAGTCCAAATTTTGAAATTTTTCAATAAGCACCCAATAATATTTTTGTAAGATTAATAGTCTAATACTATATTATGGAGATTGAAGTGAGATTTATCTTTCCTCCCTATTTTTGTGTCAAGACCCTTACATATGGGTATATTCAAGTAAATATCGCGGATATTTCTTCTTTTCCTATTTTAATGTCGAGACCTAAAATTACTTATATATCAACGAAAATTTCATGGATATTTTCATCCATAACTACAATGGTTGGTTTCCTAAACATATGAGGAAAGGTGATTAAAAGACTACACTAAAATGCGAATATCTAGAATGAGAATTTGAGTTTCAAGGACAGTGCACATTACTACTGATATAGTTAGAGCCTTAGGCATATAGAACTGAAAAATCGAAACCATACAATTTTGGATCATCCCATACTAGAAAAAATACTAAATAGTTAAACTGCTAGAATACTGATACCATACCGGTTTCAATATTGAGGTTTTAGAAAACCGTCCCGTACCGATACTGATCCGAATAAGTTTAGACGATATTTTATGAGATATTTTTTGGTGTTAGTCAATTAATTATGGATAAAGTTTGCTACAAGCAAATTTGAAGAGGAATGTAGCTTATATTGCTCTTTATTTTTATGCTCTCTTGTTCATATATACTATCATTGAGTTTTGTCACCATGTGCACATGATGCTATTACTTGCAGATAACTTGTTGCTAAATAGTTTAGAATTCTTCTCATGGTTTTCATTTGTTCAGATCGTTTGATATCTTTCACATGAGAAAATTGATGCTTAAATTTGTAGGAATCCATTATTCTTCTGCTGAACCCAAGTGGAATGTTCTAAGTTTCATGTGTATAATATTGGTGATTAGTTTGTGTCCTTGTGGGACAAAAATGATGTTCACAATTCAAGCAAATTTAGGCTCAAAATCGAAATCAAACTGAAATTGAACCGAATATGTAACGACCTGTCCCAAATTCCTAGATTAGATTAGTGACTAATCACGATTAGTGAGGCTAATCTGTGATTAGTTGGGCGAAATCGGACGAACAATGCAAAATGACCGTTTTGCCCCTGATGGTGGCAAAACGTTGACTTTTCATTCGGGCGGTCAAATGGACTTTGACCGATGACCGTGACGTAGTTCGTGAAGTCACGAGTTCATAGACAGGTGTCACGTTCAATTCCGACGTTCAAGAAGGAAGTTATGACGTTCAGAAGTTTAGGGGCATTTTGGTAATTTTGGTTAAAAGGGGTCAAATGTTGACTTTTTGACCGAGAGGTCCAATGGCCAAGGGCCGAGGACCGTTACGTAGATCGGGACGATACGAATCCGTAGATAGGCGGCACGTAGAATTCGGACGTTCGACGGCGAAATTACGATTCGCGGAAGTTCCCAATTACTATTCACGACTACACGTTTTACGAGGACCGTTTGTCTTTAGTGGGCCCAGTTACTTTTCAGCAACCAATGGATGAGTGAAAAGTGTCACCCATCCACTGGCTACCATTCCATATACATGCATCCATCCATATAACCGTGCACCCATTTCTCCATGTTTACCCAATTCAACCCTATCCCATTTCTCCCCAAAACCTTACCCTTGACCCTATGATCATGGATGAGAGGCAGAGAGTGAGCTGAGGACAGAGTGGATGATGGTGGCCGGCCAGGTCGGCGCCGCCGTGGACGGCGGCCATGGACTCGAACCAAACTACCCGGTTAGGCCCAAAACCTTTTTAATTTCGATTTTGTCATTATAAGCTGTATTGGATGTTTAGGATAGGATAAGTGGGTTGCTAGGATGATTCTTGGACGGTTTGGAGGCTGGTTCACGACGGAGGAGGCCGTGGGAACGGCTGGGAAAAACAGGGTCGTGAGGTCCATGTTGAAACCATAGGCTTCAGTGGGTTTTCGATAGTTTTGTTAATTGGGATTGATAGAAAACATTAAAATAGGATTTTTAGGATTGAAATGGGACAAAACGGACGAGATTTGAGGGAGGAACCAGGCCGGACCGGTCACGCCAGTCCAGGAGAACAAGTGAACCGGCCAGACCCGGTTCGATCGCTGAGGACGATGCACTGTTCACCGGCGCGTGAGCCCACGCGCATGGGCCTTTGTGCGGCGCGTGGCAGCGCGTGGTGGGGTTTCTGGGGATGTGTTCAACACGCGAAATCATCTATTCGATGTAACGAACATTTTGGGACTGGTTTCGAGTCGATCGGACATCGTTTCGATAGGTTTCGGGCTGTCCGAAGATTTAGGTTCGGTTTTAAAAATAGTTAAAAATATCTGAAAATTATGGGACTTCAATGAGAGGTTAATGAGGCTATTAGTAACCTTCTAAATGAATTTGGACAAGTTTGGGAGTCCCGGTGACGATGATTGACCCGGGAGACGATTATGGCACGCGTATCGAGGCGCAGCTTCGGACGGTCTGTGAGTGGACTTTGATTTCTAAACTGTGATGCATGCATAAATGTTTTGTATGGATTATGAATATGATTTTATGATGTTGACTTGGGTGCTTGTGATTTATATGGTTTCACGTATTTCGAGGTGATTTACGTGCTTGCACATAAAATCGAGGTTTTCCGGTTTTACATTGATTTTCCGTACTTATGGTTTTGGATATGATTTCATGAAATGGTTTTGGATTTGAAAAGGTAAATTCGGGTTCGAGACCCATTTGATTTACGAAATCGGGCCGGAGGCCTAGTTGGTTTACGATTCGGACCGGAGGTCCAGTTTCTATGTGGATTCGGGCCTAGCGCCCAGTTATGTGTTACAAATGGTTTTTACGGGTGATGACGGTTTATGGGAACCGGCATGAACCCATGAAAGGATTTTATGGTTCATGACGGCTTATGGGGGCCGGGCATGAATCCTTGAAAGGTTTTAAGAATGATTTCAAAGGTTTTTCATACTCCATCCTTTATATATGATTGTCTCCTTCGGGGAGGGTCGTTGGCCTGGGTGGACCCCGGAGTAGTCACGGAGCACTGACTGAGTGGAGTCGCCCCCTAGTTGGGTTCCTTACTCTCAGGATGGGCATGGTTCGTTACCTCCAGGGAGGGTCATTGATCTACGGACATTGACCTAGGTGGACCCTGGTGAGACTTGGGTTTGAGACCCCGGTTAGCACGCGCGTAGCTCTATTTTACCGTGACAGGTTCTGGATATGAATATAATGGATAAACATGATTTCAATTGGTTTTGGAAATTGTGTTTATAATGATAAACGGATTTGGGCTGAGATCCCACATATGTTTACTATGTTTTGGTTTTCTGTAAATGGTTTTGGGCAGGGCCTGTGTGATTTGTATTTACGGAACTTGGGGCTGTGACCCTAATTATGGTTGTTTAAACATATGTGTTTGAATAAATGGTTTTACTATGCATGCATGCTTTTTAGTGAAGGGTATAATGGTCTTTTATGGAAATGTTTTTATAAACTCTTTATTTTTGTCCACTCACAGTCTTTCTGTTTTTAATACCCTTCAGGTTGGATACGATGTGGACTGTAGCAGAGACCGAGATATCACATGCCTCCTCCGGATCCTGGCGTACTCTGATAGCCCAGGAGGGCAAAGGTTAGAACTATCCCTTGTCTGACACTTCGTGTCAGATAGGAGCAGGGTCATCCCGTACAAATCCCAGGGGGATTGGGATGGGTCCTGTCAACGTGGTATCAGAGCGAGGCTGGCTCATATCAGAGCTCAGTTAGCTCATATCAGAGCGGGGTTGTCTCTATTCGAGCAACCGTGGAGCTCTTGGAATGTACGCAGGTCGAGGATGTGATATCTCAAGGGCTACAGTTCGTGGTCAACCTGATAGTGGGGTGCCGGTATCATAGTTAGTAGGATGGAATCGTGATATGTCTTGGTTAGGCACTTGATGCCGGAGTTGCCATAATTCTGTCGGGGTTGACAGTGTGAGACCCTATGAATGGATGAACGTATTCGTACGTTAGCATTTTGATCGTGAGACGGTTAGTTGGGATCGTGTTTCACGATGTAGTAGGATCGGTTCTGATGACTAGTTGGGAATTCTGACCATCAATGTTCGGATATGGTTGAGTTAGACGGATATGCTGCACGGGGACAGCCGGATTCGAGGAATCCTAGTTGGATTGACGTCTTTACGATGTCGGGACCGCGGGGTCAGTCAAATTGTTGATTTTACTGCCTTATGCAGTTGGGTTCAGAGTGACTCTAGGCGTGATTGTGGAACCCTACGGTGGGTGTATGGTTCGGAAAGGTGAGTTGGCGAGTGGTGTGACTTTGACGACTATTCCGATTTGAGTTCGTTAGTCGGTCGAGTCATGTTAGCTTGCATTGGGACTGCACTTCGCAGTCGAGGTTGTATTTATCGGTTAGACCTAGTTGGTTGTCGTGCTACTTTAGTTGTGATGGATTGTTGGTGCAGCTAAGGTCATGAGCGACCTGGTAGACGACATTGGTTGAGTCGAGTTACGACAGGTTAGAGTTTGGTTGGACGAGTTACTAGGGTTGGTACATGTCGATGGAATCCCGGAGCGGGGATACCGAGTAGTTGGTATATGCGGTTGATTCCGTTGGATGCGGAGTCTGGATATCGAGGTGTTTGGTAGTTAGGTCTGCACGAGTCTGTGGCAGGCGCTACTACTGAGAATGGTCGTAGTTACGATTGTGGGGAATCGGTGACGTCCAGGTGACGTTTCCTTTTCTCGTATGCGTTATCAGGGTGACTGTACCCAAAGTTTTCGGGTACGAGAGAGGCAGAGTTTCTCCTATTCAAGCAGAGGTGCGGGGTCGTCGCTCGGTGTGAGCGGAGATCCAGAGTTGTCAGTTTACACACGGTGTGCTAGTGTTAGTGCTGATGCTAGTGTGGATGCTTGTGTGTTGATGCTGACAGGTGATGATATTGGTACTAGTGCTGGTGCTGGTGCCGGTGATTGTGATGACGGTGAGTTACGAGTCGGGATGTGACACCGTCGGAATAGGCATATATTCGGTATCTGTGGTTCAGGAGTGGATCACGAATTGAGTTAAATTGGTGATGGACACGTGGTTGATGTTCGAGTATGTGTTTCCAACCAGATTGGAACTTCGGAATCGCGAAAGGTTACGATTGAGGTGACGAGTGGAATGCGGGCTTCCCGCATTAGTAATGAGTATTTTGAAGTTACAGTGAATGAGATTTCTCATTTTCTGCTTGGTGGCAGACGATGTTGAATTACGTGGTGTGGTGAGTGCAGCGAGTTTTGTTTGCATTCACGTAGGATGAATTTTGATGTCATTGTCTTGTATCATTCTTGATGTTTCCTAGGTGGAATTCCAAGGATTGATACGAGGTAATCAATGAGAACCCACAGTCTCGACGTGTCTCGTCGTTGACTGATCTATGTAGATGTGGGAAATGGTCTAGGACTTTGGACGTTGTGACGATCAGGGATCGTGACGTCTATGGTCGGTTGACGTAGTGATTGATCTGGATTGTGATCTTGATAATCCAGATAGGTGGAGAGTTTATCGCTCTTACCTGGATGTTTGAGTTGAGGATGTTGGGACTGAACTTCTTTTCGAGGTGAATCCCGTATGGTATATTACTCAGGTGAGTAGTTTTCCGACGTGGTCGGATATGGTCAGCCTTAGAGATGTGTGGATGTTGTGATTAGCTTACCTACGAAGTCAATCGAAGGGATTGAGCAGGTAACCGATAGGTTCGGTTTTGGTGCGTCTGGGTAGACGTGAACGATATTTGGAGTTTTGGAATCAGATAGCTGGATGACGATTCAGGATTTGATTCTGGAGCTCGACAGTGGATTTTCTTTTATGGATTTGGGTTCGAAATGGTCATTCCTGATACTAGTCTACGGAATGATGATTTCGGATTCGGATTTGGACGTGATTATGGATATAATTTCTGGGTTTGGATTCGGGATTTCTTACGAAATTGCGGATTCAGATTCGGATTTGGAAATTGATAATGGGTCGGAGTTTTGATCTGCCTGGTACTGAATTGGACAGATGGACTCCATTATTGAAACATGATTGGCTATGACCTAGACGGTTGTAGGCTGATTGAGGAGTAGATGTACGTACTTTGTACGTAGTTCGAGGTACGATACCGGGCAGACTTGTGGTGTGACAGGACCCACCCCGATTATCGCCTCGATAATCGGGAAGCATCCTGCTCCCGTCTGACAATCGAATCCAAAAGACCGAAAACTAATTAATATTACAACACACCCATTGTCAGACCAGGGAGATTAAACAAAATACATCCGACTGGACGTCAAGTCCACAGTTTCACAGAGCATAATAATACAAAACAGGTTAAGGAACAAATCCTACTCTGTGAACTAACTACTCCGCAACGGAAAACTTTATGCCTCCGCCTCTGCCTTGGCGCTTGCCCCCCGCACCTGTACCACGACCTGGAGGGAATTTAAAACAACAAAGTGTGAGTGGATCGAAACATAAGTTTTACAAAAAACAGTTTTTCCGAAATCGGGTTCGCCCTCCAGTTTTGTAACACGCATGCATAACCGAATATTCAGAAATCGCGTATTAAACCTTTGAAAACTCCTTTTCCGAAAACACATGAAAAACGTTACAGAAAATCGTCATAACTCATGTAAAACCATTTAATATTACCAGATTCCAGAACTGTCATTTTGAAACATCAATTGCACAAATCAAGTAAAAAAGTGTATCAATAATCACAGTTAAGCCGTTGGATCCATCCGAGTCTTTAAACTCAATATTAGGCCTTCCCGGGATATCAACGAGTCTTTAAACTCAAAACATGATTAGTAGGCCTCGGGGGTATCACAATCATCGAGTCTTTAAACTCACGAGTCTTTAAACTCAATCTGGGTCCTTAAACCCAATTTTCGGGCCCGCCCCCGTCATCAACAAACCGGGTCTTTAAACCCAAAACCAGATCCAACAATCAACCGGGTCTATAAACCCAAAACCGTTTTTAAAACACAATAAACCAGGATTCATCACAAACCATTTTCCGACATCATTCCGAAATCATATCACATCATAGTAGGACTTATGTCCGAATTCACATGCAAATTCCAACACATGCATATTCTGAAAATCACTTCACAATTATGATCAAAACATCATAAATCTGTAACATGCATAATCATATCCAGATACTTCATCAAAATCATCACGCATGCATAAGCGAAAACCGTAACCTCGAAATGCGTGAAATACGACAAATATCTCGCAAAGCGTGAAAACACGTAAAATCGATATATCATATCACCATCGTAAAATCATATGTAAAACCATTAGATAAACAAGAAAAAAAGTCATGCATGCCCAGTTTAGAAATCAAAAAGTCCACTCACAGTCTTAGGACGCTTCAATCGCGTCCCACGCGCTCCTCAGTAGCTTCGGAAGTGTCCAGGCTTGTAAAAACGTACAAGAAGGGTTACAAACATCCCAAAATAACTCGTAGGATTTTTCCTAATTTTCCCGGATTTTTCTGCGAAATTAAACTTAGAGACTTAACCTTCCGGACTCCCGAAATTATCCCGAACGACTCCCGAACAACTCGAATCCTAAAGGTAAAATGTTAATTAGACTGAAAGAAACAATTTCTATGTTGACCGTGATCGGAGTTAACATCGCACGCACCGTCACGCGCCGCCCAAAGTGGTTGCGCGTGAAGGCCACGCGCCAAGCTACAGTGTCTTCGTTCTTACCCGGATAGACTGATAAACGGGTCTATTACCCGCGACTCAACCCGACCAGTTCAAGCTCAATTCTCAATCAATTCCTCTCATTTTTGATCCGATTATCTTCTCTAATCAGTTAATTTTAGGTCTGTGCTGATGATCAACGTCGACAAACACCTAATCGACCCAACTCAAGCTCGAACAGTCGAACAAGTCGACTTCTGGAACTCACCCAAACTAACTCCATTCTCAAATTAATTTCACCAGTAGCTTAAGGGGACCTATACGAACACAATAGCACAAACAATTGAACTCGCCGTTACCTGGAAGTCGTCGTCCTCAAGCTCGAAAATTCTCAGAACCAGGGAGCTCAGTTCTTGGCCAATTCGTGAGTGACGTCCTTCGAAATCGATGTGGTTGGTTTCCTTTTGCTCCCAGAAGACTAGAACGGCCCTTAGTTTAGCTCGAATGTCCCCACAATTTGATCTTCAATTTTCCCTCCAACTGGTTTTTTCTTCGAACTAGAACTTGGGTTCTTGGGCAATCCGTGCTCGAAACCCTTCAGTTCTTACACGGTCGAGATTCAATCACTCCCAGAAAACTCCCTACGTGTTTAGATTTGTCTCTCAAGCCGTAGAAATCGAATTCAGAGTTTTCCCCCCAAAAACCCGAACATGGTTCTTCACGGTTTCTCTCAGTCTCACCTTCACACTGATGCACAAAAATGACCCAAATGAATTCTCTAACTCGGTTAATCGATCAATGCGGCAAGCAACCCGTGGGAGGCACTCTGAATCTCTCTGGAAAATGTTTCCAGCACACAGAGCCCACGACCATTTTTAAAACTCCCCGTGCACTGAAGCTCTGCACAGCCACGATGGGGTGCTTCCAATACCTCAATTTCCATAAACAATCCCACCGTCCAGTCCATTATAGCTTAAACAACTGGATCGTGCAAAACCACCACGCACGGTGGTGCAGTAACCAGACTCCCACGGCTGCACACTCTGTTTTTCACGGTGGTGAACAGTACCCCGTGTAAAAAGACCAAAATGCCCCTATGTGCAATAATTACCAAATTGCCCTCCAACTTCTGTGACCCGTATCTCGACCATCCGACGTCCGTTTCACGCGTGCCACTTGTCGTCGTACTCAGGGCGTCGAGACGAACATAACGGTCTTCGAGTCAAATGAGTATCAATTGTCAAACAAAAAGTCAACTTTTTCCCTTTATAACGTACAATTTACGATAATGTCCCCTGAACTTCCGAACATCATAACTTTCACCTCGGGCGTCCGAATCGGACGTGCCACCTGTCTATGAACTCGTAACGTCCCGAACTACGTCACGGTCATTGCTCAACGTCCGTTCGACCTCCCAATCAAAAAGTCAACAAATTGACCACACAAATCACAGGGGTAAAAACGTCATTTTATTCAATATTTTACAATATTACATTTCAGAATGTCCGGGGCGTTACATGGTGCCTGGTGACGGTATATAGGTTATACCAGTGGTACGTTGGTGAGCGTATTGGTAGTCGGCTTAGTTCCGATACCATTGGATTAGTTGAGATCGTGAACTAGACATTGGATACTGTGCATTGGGTCATGGTATTTCTGATGGGTCTAGTTACACACATGTCGAGTGTTTGTTGGTAGATGTATACTCAAGTTGAGTAAGTTGGTGGTTAGTGTAACCACAAATGGGTATAGCGTTAGTTTTCGACTAGCGACTATCAAGTGGTGACGGTTTGTCGAAGGGGGCAGCTTGGATTGTTGAGTGAGGTCTGATGACTCCCAGTGGGAGCAGACGTCAGGATAGTTAGTGGTTGAGAAAGGAACCGTCGAGTTGCTTGTGTCAACGAAATGGTAGATTTGACAAGTGGTGTCAATTCGGGACGTATGACTACGATTATTCGACGTGGTCGAGTGTAGTCGATACGACGTGAGTGTTGGTGGTACGTCTGGGTGCAGACGAGTAAGTATTATTCTGGTTAGTTGGTGTACAAGTGTACACGTGTCGTGAGATCGAATTATTTCCACGAGAAGATTGTGGAATCAGGATAGTTGGTGTTTCGAGAATGAAACTAATTAAGGAGAGAAGAACGGTTGGAATTTTGAGGACGAAATTAATTAAGGAGGGAAGGTTGTAACGACCCGTCCCAAATTCCTAGATTAGATTAGTGACTAATCACGATTATTGAGGCTAATCCGTGATTAGTTGGGCGAAATCGGACAAACGATGCAAAATGACCGTTTTGCCCTTGATGGTGGCAAAACGTTGACTTTTCATTTGGGCGGTCAAATGGGCTTTGACCAATGACCGTGACGTAGTTCGTGACTTCATGAGTTCATAGACAGGTGTCACGTTCAATTCCGATGTTCGAGGAGGAAGTTATGACGTTCAGAAGTTTAGGGGCATTTTAGTAATTTTGGTTAAAAGGGGTCCAATGTTGACTTTTTGACCGAGAGGTCCAATGGCCAAGGGTCGAGGACCGTTACGTAGATCGGGACGATACGAATCCGTAGATAGGCGGCATGTCGAATTCGGACGTTCGACGGCGAAATTACGGTTCACGGAAGTTCCCAGTTACTATTCACAACTACACGTTTTACGAGGACCGTTTGTCTTTAGTGGACCCAGTTACTTTTCAGCAACCAATGGATGAGTGACAAGTGTCACCCATCCACTGGCTACCATTCCATATACATGCATCCATCCATATAACCGTGCACCCATTTCTCCATGTTTACCCAATTCAACCTGATCCCATTTCTCCCCAAAACCTTACCCTTGACCCTATGATCATGGATGAGAGGCAGAGAGTGAGCTAAGGACAGAGTGGATGATGGTGGCCGGCCAGGATGGCGCCGCCGTGGACGGCGGCCATGGACTCGAACCAAACTACCCGGTTAGGCCCAAAACCTTTTTAATTTCGATTTTGTCATTATAGGCTGTATTGGATGTTTAGGATAGGATTATTGGGTTGCTAGGATGATTCTTGGACAGTTTGGAGGCTGGTTCACGGCGGAGGAGGCCGTGGGAATGGCTGGGAAAAACAGGGCCGTGAGGTCCATGTTGGAACCATAGGTTTCGGTGGGTTTTCGATAGTTTTGTTAATTGGGATTGATAGAAAACATTAAAATAGGATTTTTAGGATTGAAATGGGACAAAACGGATGAGATTTGAGGGAGGAACCAGGCCAGACCGGTCACGCCGGTCCAGGAGAACCAGTGAACCGGCCAGACCCGGTTCGATCGCTGAGGGCGATGCACTGTTCACCGGCGCGTGAGCCCACGCGCATGGGCCTTTGTGCGGCGCGTGGCAGCGCGTGGTGGGGTTTCTGGGGATGTGTTCAACACGCCAAATCATCTATTCGATGTAACGAACATTTTGGGACTGGTTTCGAGTCGATCGGACATCGTTTCGATAGGTTTCGGGCTGTCCGAAGGTTTAGGTTCGGTTTTAAAAATAGTTAAAAATATCTGAAAATTATGGAACTTCAATGAGAGGTTAATGAGACTATTAGTAACCTTCTAAATGAATTTGGACAAGTTTGGGAGTCCCGGTGACGATGATTGACCAGGGAGACGATTATGGCACGCTTATCGAGGCCCAGCTTCGGACGGTCTGTGAGTGGACTTTGATTTCTAAACTGTGATGCATGCATAAATGTTTTATATGGATTATGAATATGATTTTATGATGTTGACTTGGGTGCTTGTGATTTATATGGTTTCACGTATTTCGAGGCGATTTACGTGCTTACACGTAAATCGAGGTTTTCCGGTTTTACATTGATTTTCCGTACTTATGGTTTTGGATATGATTTCATGAAATGGTTTTGGATTTGAAAAGGTAAATTTGGGTTAGAGACCCATTTGATTTACGGAATCGGGCTGGAGGCCCAGTTGGTTTACGATTCGGACCGGAGGTCCAGTTTCTTTGTGGATTCGGGCCTAGCGCCCGGTTATGTGTTACAAATGGTTTTTACGGGTCATGACGGTGTATGGGAACCGGCATGAACCCTTGAATGGATTTACGGGTCATGACGGTTTATGGGAACCGGCATGAACCCATGAAAGGATTTTATGGTTCATGACGGCTTATGGGGGCCGGGCATGAATCCTTGAAAGGTTTCAAGAATGATTTCAAAGGTTTTTCATACTCCATCCTTTATATATGATTGTCTCCTCCGGGGAGGGTCGTTGGCCTGGGTGGACCCCGGAGTAGTCACGGAGCACTGACTGAGTGGAGTCGCCCCCAGTTGGGTTCCTTACTCTTAGGATGGGAATGGTTCGTTACCTCCAGGGAGGGTCATTGATCTACGAACATTGATCTGGGTGGACCCTGGAGAGACTTGGGTTTGAGACCCCGGTTAGCACGCGCGTAGCTCTATTTTACCGTGACAGGTTCTGTGACAGGACCCATCCCAATCCCCCCGGGATTAGTGCGGGATGACCCTGCTCCCGTCTGACACGAAGTGTCAGACAAGGGATATTTCCGACCTTTGCCCTTCCGGGCTATCAGAGTACGCCAGGATCTGGAGGAGGGATGTGATATCTCGATCTCTGCTACAGTCCACATCCGCTGTCAACCTGAAGGGTATTAAAAACAGAAAGACTGTGAGTGGACAAAAATAAAGATTTTATAAAACATTTCCATAAAAGACATTTATACCCTCCACTAAAAAGCATGCATGCATAGTAAAACCATTTATCCAATCATATATGTTAAAACATCCATAAATAGGGTCTCAGCCCCAAATTCTGTAAATACAAGTCACACGGGCTCCTGCCCAAAACCAATTTACAGAAAACCAGAACATAGTAAACATGTGTGGGATCTCAGCCCAAATCCATTTATCATCATAAAACACAATTTCCCAAAATCAATTGAAATCATGTTTATCCATTATATTTCATATCCAGAACCTGTCACGGTAAAATAAAGCTACACGTGTGCTAACCGGGGTCTCAAACCCAAGTCTCTCCAGGGTCCACCCAGGTCAATGTCCGTAGATCAATGACCCTCCCTGAAGGTAACGAACCATGCCCATCCTGAGAGTAAGGAACCCAACTGGGGGGCGACTCCACTCAGTCAGTGCTCCGTGACTACTCCGGGGTCCACCCAGGCCAACGACCCTCCCCGGAGGAGACAATCATATATATAGGATGGAATATGAAAAACCTTTTGAAACCATTCTTGAAACCTTTCAAGGATTCATGCCCGGCCCCCATAAGCCGTCATGAACCATAAAATCCTTTCATGGGTTCATGCCGGTTCCCATAAACCGTCATGACCCGTAAATCCATTTCAGGGGTTCATGCCGGTTCCCATAAACCGTCATGACCCGTAAAAACCATTTGTAACACATAGCTGGCACTAGGCCCGAATTCACATAGAAACTGGACCCCCGGTCCGAATCGTAAACCAATTGGGCCTCCGGCCCGATTCCGTAAATCAAATGGACCTCAAGTCCGAGAATTACCTTTTCAAATCCAAAATTATTTCATTAAATTATTTCCAAATCATAAGAATGAAAAATCGGAGTAAAACCGGAAAACCTCGATTTACGTGCAAGCACGTAAATCGCCTCGAAATACGTGAAACCATATAATTCACAAACATCCAAATCAACATCATAAAATCATATTCATAATCCATTTAGAAATCCAAAACCATTTCATTTAGACCAATAAAGACATACAGCCCCGTATAGGCACCGTATAGGGCCGAAACCTCGAAATACGTGCCTATACGTAACCACACATCCAAATGCACTCATGGCAACACAAACAAGTATTTAAAACATATAATAAACATTTATGCATGCACCAATTTAGAAAACAAGGTCCACTCACAGACCGTCCGAAGCCGCGTCTCGATACGCGTGCCATATGGCTCCCCGAGCCGATCACCATCACCGGGACTTCCAAACCTGTCCAAATTAATTTAGAGGGTTACTAACTACTTATATAACCCCTCACTAAAGTCCCGTAATTTTCCCGTATTTTTAACTATTTTTAATCCCGAACCTAAACCTTCCGATGCCCCGAAACATATCGAGACGGTGTCCGATTGACACGAAACCAGTCCCAAAATGTTCGTTACATCGAATAGATGATTTCGTATGTTGAACACATCCCCAAAAACCCTAGCACTCGACCACACGCGCCACTGGAAGTTGCCTGCGCGTGGGCCTCACGCGCCGCTACAGTGCCCGTCGTCTCCAGCGATCGAACCGGTCCGACCGGGCCGGTCCGGTCCAACCTCTGCAACTGGACCGGCGTAACCGGTCCAGGCCTTCTTCTCCCTCATTTTTGGTCCGATTTCCTCCATTCCAATTCCTAAATTCCTATTTTCTCATTTCCAATCTAACTCAATCCTTAAAACCTAAGAAAACTACCTGAAACCCCCTGGTTCGAAATGGACCTCACGGTCCCATTTTTCCGATCGGTCCCCCACGGCTTCTCAGCCGTTAACCACCACCCAAAACATCCTAATAGCTTCCCTATAACCCCCTAAGCTCATCCAAATAATCTAATAGCAACCATAATGCAAAGATCGAATTTAAAATGGAAATTGGACCTCACCGTACTCTCTCGGGTTCGTGGTTTCGGCCGTGCACGGTGGCGTCACCTGGCCGGCCACCGTCCTCCACCATCATCTCCTCACTCTCTAGTCTCTCCAGTAAGCATATGGGGTCAAAGGTTGAAGGTTGTAATGGGTTTGGGGTCTCCTGAGATCGGGTGAAATGGTTTGAACGGAAGGAAATGATCGATGAAGAGGCAGGTGAGATGCATGAAGGGAAAAATGATGTTCATTGGATGGGTGACACTTGTCACTCATCCATTGGGCATCAGAACAAATATCTGGGCCCACTAGAGACAAAACTGCACTTTTGTCTCGAAAAACGTGCCATCGTGAATAGTAATTGGGAACTTCCGTGAACCGTAACTTCACCGTCGAACGTCCGAATTCGACATGCCGCCTGTCTACGGATTCGTATCGTCCTTATCTACGTAACGGTCTTCGGCCCTCGGCCATCGGACCTCCCGGTCAAAAAGTCAACATTTGACCTCCTATTCACCCAAATTACCAAAATGCCCTTGGGCTTCCGAACGTCATAACTTCTTCTACGAACGTCGGAACTGAACGTGCCACCTGTCTATGAACTCGTGACGTCACGAATTACGTCACGGTCATCGGTCAAAGTCCATTTGACCGCCCGATTGAAAAGTCAACGTTTTGCCACCACCAGGGGCAAAACGGTCATTTCGCGTCGTTCGTCCGATTTCGCCTAACTAATCACGGATTAGCCTCACTAATCGTGATTAGTCACTAATCTAATCTCGGAATTTGGGACGGGTCGTTACATTCTGGATATGAATATAATGGATAAACATGATTTCAATTGGTTTTGGAAATTGTGTTTATAATGATAAACGGATTTGGGCTGAGATCCCACGTATGTTTACTATGTTCTGGTTTTCTGTAAATGGTTTTGGGCAGGGGCCTGTGTGATTTGTATTTACGGAACTTGGGGCTGTGACCCTAATTATGGTTGTTTAAACATATGTATTTGAATAAATAGTTTTACTATGCATGCATGCTTTTTAGTGAAGGGTATAATGGTCTTTTATGGAAATGTTTTTATAAACTCTTTATTTTTGTCCACTCACAGTCTTTCTATTTTTAATACCATTCAGGTTGGATACGATGTGGACTATAGCCGAGACCGAGATATCACATGCCTCCTTCGGATCCTGGCGTACTCTGATAGCCCGGGAGGGCAAAGGTCGGAACTATCTTTGTCTGACACTTCGTGTCAGACGGGAGCAGGGTCATCCCGCACATATCCCGGGGGGATTGGGATGAGTCCTGTCACAATACAATTGGTATAATATGATCTAGTATTAATTTCACATTTTGGAATACCAAACCATACCGAACTACTTAAAATTAAACGGTATAATTCTGGTATCATACGGAATCATATCGAACCGTGCTGAGTGCTACAAATAGTCACTAGGCTAAATAGTTGAAATCTTCTCTGAACTTTACCGTAATGATAGCAATTGTCCTTATACTTCAATATTAGTGTCTCTCATTCCTGAACTTTACCCTAATTTTTTCATTAGTTCATCTGTCTTTTTTTTTTTTGAATTTGTAAAATAAAGGGCAAATTTTCCTATTGCTACTATTTTTCTATTTAGCCCAATTGCTAGAAATGGCCTTGGAATCGCCATAACCCAAAATGTTATGGTGAGGTGCCCTACAAGTAACCTTCTCTTAAGCCAAGGCTTCACCTAGGATAACATCAATATCAGGCGAATAGGAATAGAGTCGGCAACAACTAGAGAACCATGAAAATTTCTAATAGTGAATCCTGGAAATGTAGAAATAATTTCTAATAGTGAATCCTGAAAATGTAGAAATTATTATTACTTATATTAATTAACTAAAAAAATAAATCACCCGATTTTTAATATAATAAATTTTAATATTCTCTTAATTAATGGGCTCAAGTTTGATTAACAACTCTTAATTAACAATATCTCCAACAGAGTCCGTAAGTTTAAGCTACATACTAGAGAAAATAGTTGGAAAATTATTTTAATAAATTATTTTTAAAATATTTATATTTCGCTATTTTAGCAAATCTCAAATATTTTATTTTTGTGAATTCAACTGAAACATCTGAATATTTTTAATTTCTTAATTTATTATTTATGAAATTCAGGCGAGGGAATTGAGAATCCCTATTTTTTCACTCACTTTTTGTTAAATTTAGGGATTGAAAATCCCTAAAATACCAAAATTTAAAAATAGAAAGTGAAATAGGAACTCTGCTAGAATATTTTTTTCTTTAAAAATCTATAAGTTAATTATAAAAAAAAAATAAGGAACTCTAGTGAAGATGCTACATATTTCACAATTATAGGGTCTCCCAACATCATCAACAAATCGGGTGGAAAAAAAAACATCATCAACAAATAAAAAAATACAAGAGAATATAAATCTATTAAAATAGCTAGTTCCTAAGGAGGATTGGAAATATAAGAAAATGAAAAAGACAGAGACATTTTCATGTCACGATATAATTAATTTGTGGTCCTCGATAATTATAGCTTTTCTTTTTAAAATTTTCCTATCCTATTAGGAAGACAGGTTCGTGACAAACGATTTGATGATAAGTAGGTTGGTCTAAGCACTCCCAATTGATTCATTTATAAAAAAAAAAATCTTTAAACCATAATCTGCGTTAATTAAATATCTTTTAAAACTAGAAGAGATAATGGTTTTCTATGTTCACGACTAAACTAAACCCACCACAGTTCACAACATAACAAGTTGTCTTTGGCCATCTTAATCCACAAAAAAAAAAAAATTATGTATTATTATTCAGGCAGCGACATTTCACCTATATTATTCATGTAATTAAACTAATTAATAAATAAAACAATACGTACAAAGCATCCCTATCTATTTTCAATTCTGAGAGTTTTCTTCTTCCCTTCCCCCTCTACTTTATATTCACTAGTTTTTTATTCTTCCTTTTCACAATATAAAAATATAATTAATTTTCTAAATAGTCAAAACAAATTAAAGATCTATATTGAGATTTTCTACTGCACTGGTTTTCGATAATTGAATTTTGATTTTAGAAAATTCAATTCTTAAAAGTCTGATTTATTAGTGCATCACAAATTTTCCATACTAATATTCCTATATTGATGGCCAAAATTGGAAATATAGGCCAATTCATGAACATATATATGTTAGGTACATATATAATTTGATCATGTGTATGTATTAGTAGTATTATTAGATCATGTTCTTACATACAAGAGTAACAAATAAATTGTTGATCACCTTTATTTTATTGTATGAGAAATATACCTTAATTATGGATTTTTTTTAACCTCTATTATTATAAAACTAAAAGTTTCAAAAGGATTCACCAAAATATTCGTACAAAAATACTATTTAAATTATTTAATAATTAAAAATATAATAATAATCAAATACTAAATATATAAATTAAAAAAATAATGATTAATGGGTGATAAGAGTCGAATATTATTTAATGCAAATAAATTTAATTTTTAAATATTTTTGCCATATGGTCCAGCCCATATAGGGAATATTATCTTTTCTGTTAATTCTTGGGAATTGAGTGACTTTTCCAAGGCGAATTCTTGACTGTTGGCCACAATCAGAAGCTGGGAAGATGCCAATATGGACAATGCATGCCCCTCTCGTTGCTATATGTTTTAAAAGTAAAAATGATGGCTCCCAAGAAAAATTCCTTAAACCCACTTCTCAACAAGGGACAAAAGAGTCCAAGCATGGAATTTTATTAATGATTAATTCATGAAGATCAAACCAAGCTAAGAGCAAGAGGAATCAATGAAAAAAATCCACCTTGACAATTTGTCAAGTGACATTAGAACGGCCAAGGAGACAAAGATTTTGTGTGCAGAAGGGGAATGATGTTTGAGCTTGAAGACAACAAGGCTAGGAGACAATGAAAAGAAATCAAGTAATTGGGACTTAGGAGGAGTATACTTGAGGTAATTGCAATCATATATACATATAAAGAATTAGGTGATCGAGCATGAAAAATTCAATACACGAGTGCACTATAGGAAATCGAAACCCATACGTACCATATATTCGATTCAACCATTGGAGAACAACAATGAAGAATCATAGTTAGGGGATCTAGAGAGGGCAGTTACTAAGGGGCTAGTAGGTGTAGCATGTTTGTGGCATGGGAGGCGTTGAGATTAGAGAGCATTTGTGTTTATAAACAATGAAATGTGCACATAATGATGATGATGAGGAGGTTCTAAAAAAGAAAAGCTGGGAAAAAAGTGAAAGGCAGGCAAGCTCGCTAGCTAGTCATGCTCATTGACTCATGCATGCCTCTCTATAATATTAATTATTACGTTTAGGAGGGATGAGAAATGTGACGTAACATTGGTGTATGGGCTAGCTAGCAATGTAAACAGCTAAGAAAGGAAAAAGTGGTGAGGGTTTTGGCAGGGTTTCAAGGAAAAGCCTTTTGTAATTTTTTATTTTCTTTTACAAGATTATCATTCATAAAAAAATATAAGCTAGTGTATCAATTTTGATGCCAAATATAATGTGGTTTTTTTTAATTAATTGTGATTAAAATTGCACTCAAAATATAACAAATTAAATGTCTCTAATTAATTGGTATTTAAAATCGGCTAAAAAAGACTTACTTTTATGACTCTGAATGAATCATCCTGCTTTCCATTTGTTTTTAGTTTTTCACAAATTTGGAGTGCATAATGAGTCTTTTTAGAAAGCCAATATTAATGTATATTTTACATCAAATAATTTGGAGAGAACAATTTGAATTAAACACATAACTAATCAGTAATATATATATATATATTATATATTGTATATAAGGACTCCCCCTAAAATCTCATGGTCGGTAAGAGTTAAATTTAAAAAAATTCAGTTCAGAAAAATATGATTAACTCATAATTTAATTAGACATGCTTTTAGGGCTTATTAGGAGGCAAGAAACTGTGGGCTGTGGCGATAGAGTGGGTTTTAATTTAATCATAATCATAATTATAACAAAACTAGCTTGGTGGAGGGAGGGTGGTGGTGATGGTGGGTTTGATGATGATGATGATGCACGCCGGCAGCTTTACTTATGTCTCCATCTCTCTCTCCCAAAACCCAATTGGCACGCCTGCTCCCACTCAAAACTATTCCACTCTCTCTCTCTCTCTCTCTCTCTCTCTCTCTCTCTCTCCAGAGAGAAATAGAGAGAAAAGCTAATCCACTACCCATTGGCGATGAAGGCCCGGTTAACTTTTCCTCAGGCTTTTTTCGTCTTTTTGTCAGATCGATTACAACTCTATTTCCATTCTATGTTTAAAACTGAGAAAATAAAAATAAATAACTATATATAAATTTATATACACAGTTTCTTGAGCCAGTGTTGGTCTAACCATGGAGGTGAAAAAAAGAAAGAAGAATAAGCTAAGCTAGAAAAAGAAACCAACCCCACTACATACTCATCACATATAATTCCTCATCGATTACGCCCGAAACCCCTAACCAAAATTTTCCAATTCTAATTAACATATGTACCCAATATTCATTCACCTTATGCCTGCTTTATTACATTTACATTTATATATACTCTTTTGTCTTGCTTAATACATCATACTTAATTACCTAACAAATGAATTTAACTTGGTTCATAAATAATGGTCTGATAACAATAATATGTATGAATTTATCAAAATATACTGTTTGATATGATGATATACGTTCTAATGCATTTTTATTTAAAGATACATGTTTATAATTTTATATGTACTAGAGATTAAAATAATCGTAACTACTAGAGATTGAAATAATCGTAACTCGTAAATTTTATCTGTATTAAAAAAGTAATTAAAACTTGTGAATTAGGTTTAGATAGAAGCACTTTGATTTTGTTTTTAGCTTAGGTTCAATATATACTTATCCAACACAAGCTACCTATAACCTAAGTTATTGGAATATAATTTGACCCCAAGCTAAAATACAAGTTGAAAGATATCCTACCGGCTAGGTAGGCTCTCCTCTCCCCCTGATAATCATTTTTCTATCTCCCCCACAGTTAAAAACACAAAGACCCATCACCCATCTATCTATCTGCTGTCCAAACGATCTGCTCCTTATTCCTCTCTCTCTCTCTCTCTCTCTCTCTCTCCCCCTCAAAGTTAAGTTTATTGATGTGTGGGGGGGTCTCTCTATCTTCAGGTTAAATGGATACCTTGTTTAGGCTAGTCAGTCTCCAACCTGATCACCATCACCAATCTTTTAACAACACCACCACCACCAGAACCTCAACCCCAACCACCACCACTTCGAGCTCCTCCAGATCCTCCTTCCTCCCACACCCTAAAAACAATAGTAATAATTACCCCCAAGAAAACGACGACGTCGAAGAATGCTTCAACTTTTTCATGGATGAAGAAGACTTCTCCTCGTCTTCTTCCAAACACTACTACAACAACCCAACTCCTCCTACCCCATCTCATCCTCACCCCACCCCGACAATTACTACTCCCAACCCCTCTGATAACTTCTCCTTTTCTTTCTCCCCATCCCTCCTTAATTTCGAGCTCTCTAACGGCAAGTGGGCCCCTGAGCTCCTTCTAGAAACCGCCAAAGCCATCGCCGACAAGAACAGCTCCCGCGTCCAGCAGCTCATGTGGATGCTCAACGAGCTAGGCAGCCCCTACGGCGACACCGACCAGAAGCTCGCCTCCTATTTCCTCCAGGCTCTATTCAGCCGCATGACCGACTCCGGCGATCGCTGCTACCGAACCCTAATTTCGGCCTCCGACAAAACATGCTCCTTCGAATCCACCAGAAAAATGGTCCTCAAGTTCCAGGAGGTAAGCCCTTGGACCACCTTCGGACACGTGGCGTGCAATGGAGCCATCATGGAAGCCTTCGATGGTGAGCCCAAGCTCCACATCATCGACATTAGCAACACTTACTGCACCCAGTGGCCCACTCTGCTCGAGGCTCTGGCCACTCGAACAGATGAGACGCCTCACTTGCGTCTCACTATTGTTGTTGCCAGCAGAGCTGATGCCTCTACTGGCGGCGGGGCAGTTCAGAAAGTAATGAAGGAAATTGGCGCCAGGATGGAAAAGTTCGCCCGACTCATGGGCGTGCCCTTTAAATTCAACGCCGTGCATCACTCGGGAGATCTTTCGGAGCTCAATTTGTCCCAGTTGGATATCAGAGACGATGAGGCCTTGGCAGTCAACTGCGTCGGCACTCTACATTCAATCCAAGCCGTCGGAAACCGCCGCGATTATCTCGTCTCAGCGTTTCGTAGCCTGAGGCCGAAGATCATAACAATAGTGGAGGAAGAGGCCGATTTGGAAGTTGGCGTTGACGGGGTTGACTTCGTCAACGGGTTTCAAGAGTGCTTGAAATGGTTTAGGGTTTACTTCGAGGCGTTGGACGAGAGCTTTGCGAGGACCAGCAACGAGAGGCTGATGCTCGAGAGAGCCGCTGGCCGGGCCATCGTCGATTTGGTGGCGTGTACACCGCCGGATTCCCTGGAACGGCGAGAGACCGCCACGCGTTGGTCGAGACGTATGCATGGGGCAGGGTTTAGTCCTACGACGTTTAGTGATGAGGTGTGCGATGACGTAAGGGCGTTGTTGAGGAGGTATAAGGAGGGCTGGGCAATGACACAGTGCTCCGATGCCGTCGCCGGAATATTCTTGTCTTGGAAGGATCAGCCGGTGGTTTGGGCTAGTGCTTGGAGGCCTTGATCACGCATGCGGTGGTCGTGGTAATTGGTTAATAGTTGACCAAATATTTCACACGTGTGATTGGTTTTTTGTGGTACGTGCATGAAACGAAAGGGAGTTGCTGGAAAGAGGAGTGAGGTTTGAATTAATAGAATTAAGTAAATGAATCCCTTGTTTATTAATTATTTGTGATTTTTTCTTTGAATGAAAGTTAAATAGGGTATGGTTTTCATATTGATATTTGTTTGGGTAATATTGTTCATTTCAAATATTTTTTAATTAATCAACTACTCCGGCTAATCCATCAGTTCCCTTTCGTCGAAATGTTCATGAAAGTCGAACTTTGACTTCATGGGGTGTCAATGAGTCGTGTCGTGTTATGAATTCTGTTTTATCCATTTATGTCTAACCCGAACCTGACCCGTTTAATAATCGTGTCAAGAATGTCTAACCCGAATCGGACCTGTTAATGACCCGTGTAACCCATTTAATAAACAAGTCGTACCCAAAACTCAATTAACCTATGACCCGTTTAACATGTTTAACCTATTTAAATTATACGATTTAATAGATATTTAGGTAGGTAAATGGGTAGATATATGAGTTACTAATTACAAGTTTATTAAATGGGTCAATATATAAGTCAATATACGTGTTAAGCTGTTAACTCGAAATCTACCTATTTATTAAACCGATTAACAGGTCATTATATGAATTAACAGGTTGACCCGAAACTCATCCGTTTATTAAACGGGTCATATTGAGTTGACTCGAAAATGACCCAAAATTTTAATCGTATGGATTGACCCGAATAAATTTTGTGCGGATTTCGAGTCGTGTATCGAGTCATATTGCACCCTTAATTGTCACTATCCTCAACCCACAATTAGTCGGTTACGATAAAATTAATACAAAATTAAGCAACCCAGCTTGTATTGTCTCAATATAATAATCCTAATAATTCTTCCCATCCCTAATTACCTTCATATAAAACTGGTTCACAATCAATATAACTTCTTTGGTGCGTGGGACCAAATTGAAATGGGGTGGGTAGCTTAGTTAATTATAAGGAGAGATCAGCTAAAAGTATTAACAGCTATTTGAATAATCTGAAGCGAATTAATCAAAACTAACTTAATTCTGAGTAGTTTAGTAGTTAAGGCGAATATATATTTGTGCGTTCCACAAATTATGAATTCAATTCCATAAACGCACTCCTATTTTTTTTAAATTTTATTTGATAAAGATAAATTAATTGTAACTATATATATGTAATTAATTAAGGCTAGGGAGTAATTAATTATGAAAAGGTCGTTATCTAATTTTGTCGGGATAGAATCTTAGGACGGCCATGGAGTTGGGTTGGGTTGGGTTCAGGGAATCTCATGAAAAGGAGGTTTGGTCAATAGTGGCATAAGGTTTTAGTGGCCAGCACGCTATCCATCAATTTTTCCAAATGGTCTCTCTCTTCTCTCTTCCTTTTACAAAAGTTGTTTTTAAAAAACAAAAGAGTTGTATTATTTTCTATTAAATCAAACACTTTCGTTTTTGTTGCCTTGGCATGCTTGGGCCACCAAGGAAGCGGCAAAAGCCCACCAGCTCCATCAAAATCAAACACTTTTGTTGGTGTTTTGTGGCTGTGATTGTGGTGGTTGTTGTAGTGGACCGATGGCGGTAGTAACAAAAGTGGTATGCTTTCGGCCTACGGCGAAGAAAAAGCACACAAGAATTAGATCTGAAAATTATTAAAGAAACAAGATTTCAAAGTGTGAGCTTCTTTAAAGAGTTGCGGATCTTAATCCTTTTTCTTTGATATGACCCTCTTTTTTAATGAATCATTCTTTCTTTCTTTCTTTTTTTTTTTATAATTTTTCCCCTTCTGTTTTATAAATTCACAACCCCCTCCCCCCTTTCTCCCCCCTTTCTCCCCAAACTTTACATTATATTCATTTATTATTATTATTATTATTATTATTATTATTATTATTATTCCTCTTATTTTTTTCTTTTTTCTTTATACATTACATTATATTCTTTTATTATTATTATTATTATTATTATTATTGAGAAATTATTTTTATTATTTTTTTGCTATAAATAATAATAATTAATTTATTAATCAATTTGGAAATTTTATCACATGCCTTGAGTCTAATGAAATATTATTATTATTATTACTACTACTATTACTGTTATATTATTATTTTATTTGTTAACTAAAAATTCTATTAACAAACAACAAATTATTTTGTTGGTTATATATACAACTTAACTTATATTAGATTATTAGATTTTTATAATTATTTAATAGTCTTTATAATTTTTTTAATAGCCTTTATAATCATTTTTTAATATTTACAGTAGAATACCGATTTTTTTCTTTTTAAAATTAGATAATTTATAAAACTAAAACTAATTGATGACAACTAACAAGTGAAACAATAGTCATTTACTCATTGTATAGTTTACTTCCAAATAGCTAGGCAAAAGAAGCTCAAGTTTTACTTCTAGGCAAATAAACGTAATATATAATCATAAAACTATACAATTTTAAATATTCAATTTCATCAATATGAAATTAAAATTAAAATCAAGTATATAATCTTAAGAGTCCACATATTTTTAGGAATTAAGTATTCTTACAAAAAACATAATGCACATGAAATTGAAATTGGAATCTTAAAAGATAGTTTAAAAACAATAATTCTTATCTTGTATCATCATAACTTCCAAAATTTTGCCCTTTTTATCTTTCCTTTTCAAGTTTCTGAGCCGATTTCCAATATTTTGATTCATCATCGGTAATATCGATATCAATATTAAAATACCTATCGATATTATCTATAAAACGAGCTATTGATATCCATAAAAAGAGCTATCGATATTGTCATCAAAATCGATATTTTTACCATTAGCTATAACATATGTGAAATCATATGAATAAATAAATGATGATGTATATAAATCATTAATCATTTTTTGAACATATTTTCATATCCTAAATCTATTTTTATGTATCATTTTATATAGAAATCAAGGTCATGATCAATTGATTCGCCTCGTAGCAGGACGCAAACATATCTTACTAGTATAGACTATATATATATATATATATATATATATATATTATCATATGATTATTGAAGAGGGAGTGGAGTGGCTACATAACATAAACATATGCAGTAGATGTTGTTTACATGTGTTTTTTTTTTCTTTCTCAGTTTGGGTATTTTGAAAGAGATCCAAGGTGAGATATGGTTGGCGTGGTTGATGGCCAAGATGCATGCCCCATTGGCCTTTGCCCCCTGTTCTTTTAGCCCCAACTTACCAAGCTAGCTTTGCTTTCAAGTTGATCTCTCTTTCTTTGATGATGATCACATCATCGCCGATGGCCAGCTGTTTCCTTTTTTCAACATTAAACGGGACCATCTAGCTAGCTGCTTCAACTTGCAAAGTGCAAAATTGCAACAACATGTTGGTCAAGAAGAAGATCATATATTCATGTGGGGTAAAAGCTTGTCAGTACCCACCCAACAACCTCTCTTGGGCTCGTGGGTGCCAACACTTTACAAATGGATAATATATTTTTCAACTAATCCAAGTGAAAGATTCTCAGAAAGTAAATGCAACTTTATATATATGTCGTAGTAATTGGGTACGTAGCTAGCTAGGGTTGGCTTACTTACATGCATTTCTGCAAGACATTTAGAGTAAATGAATCTAACTATTGTGGGTACGTTACGTAGGGTTTGTACTAAAAACACCATATTTCGAACATCTACATCTAAAAGCCTTAGTAGATTAGTGCTTGGATAGATATATTCATAAAGTTATTTTAAAAAAAAAAAAGTTCTTACAATATAAAGGTCTTTTGAATAGATATATCCATAAAGTTAAAAAAACAAGTTCTTTCAACTTAGATGTCCCTACTGAAAATGATTGGATAGTTACTGAGCTTATTAGTGGAGTTTTGACTATTTTTCACTCTTTTTGCTAAAAGAAAATTCCCGGTGCCCGACGAGGAAGATTTCATCGTTAAAATGTAGTTTGTCTGACAAATATGTTATCATGTTCAGGTAAAGTAATGGTGCAAAGAAAATAATTCATGCACTAAAAGTCCTCATGTTACCCGATGAAAAAAAACATGCTTGTCTAGTAACAACATAAAATCTGATGAATATGTTAGATATTATTCGTCGAGTAACATTAAACGTTGACTGACGTTACCCGACGGTAGTGTTCATCGGGTATCGTCTTTGACGGGAAGGAAATCATTTTGGTGCAAATATTTTACTCTTACCCAACGAATCATTAAATGTTACCCTACGAACCACTTCGTCAGGCAAAACTCTATTAGCATTTAACACAGACGACCCACCTCTTCTTCTTCTCCACCTATTTTTTTCTTAGCATCTCTCTCTGTCTCTCTCTGTCTCTCTCACTCTCAAATCCTATCTTCATTAACTAACAAATTATCCAGCAACATTAATTCAGCTCCTCATCACTCCATCTCTCATCAATATAAAAAATATATTTTTATTTTGGAGATTTTGAAGTTGTTTTTTAGTTTGAAAAATATGTTGAAATTGTTGGTTATTTGTGTAGAAATAGTGTAGGAAATTAGAAGATTTATTAGGAAAATATGAAAAATAGAAAATATATAATGAATAATATGATAGGAAATTATAAAATTTGTTAGAAAATTAGAAAAATAGAAACTATGTTATGAATTAGGAAATAAAAAATGTGATAGGAAATTAGAAAATTAGAAAATATGTTAGGAAATTAAGAAATTAAAATATGTTAGGAAATTAGAAAATTAGGAAAATATATTAGGAAAATAGAATATTGTTGGTATTTTTTTTCTTCATATTCTTCAATGGTGTGAAATGCGTTTATATTTCATAACAGTTTATGGGAAGTTAATCGAGCTAATTAACTTCGTATAATTAAATTTAAGGAACAATCTTAGATCTATTTGAGAGTCAGTGAATCGAGTTGATTGACTGATTCTTGAATTGCCCATTTATTCGGACAATTGGGGAGTGTACAACTATGTGTTGTATAGTTTGTGGTATACGAGGTCAAGTTTCGATTGTGGAAAATTCGATTTGTTTACATCCTACAATGTTCTCCAAATGCGTACTAAATATTTCTTTATAATGTCTATGACGGGAAATTTGGGGAACCATAATGAGATGCTGCCGAAATTTCCACTGACCGAAACTTTAACTCGTAGATTGCAAATTGAACAACACAGAATGTGCACTCTCAAATGGGATAAGGCCACAAAACCGGAGTAATAAGGAGACGAGCGGTTTTTTATATTCACTTGTCGGGCCATTAGGCAACAATGTTAACTTAGCTACTTACATTGATTATATTTTGTGAAAGTTGGTATAATGGATAGACGTTGGATGCAAATATTTGATAGATCTGTATATCAGTATACGGATGTGATCGTACACAACTACACTAATTAGATCTGCCACGGTGAAGAAATATTTACTGAATCGACATCTTCCGTTCCCATGCCTCATCAAGAAGAAAGTATTTTGGTTGAGTGATGTGATAATGATCAAGTAATTGAGATATTAACAGGTATTTTTCCTTCTGCATTCGATGATATGGATGGTGAAGCACCCAGGTTTCAACCCCGAAGATTCTGAACTCCATTAGATAGATTGTTGAAAGAAACTCAGAGTGAATTGTACCCGGGTTGTAAAACAATTTTGGTTCTTGGGGCAATTGTGGAGTTGATACATTCCGAAAGTTAAGTATAATCAAATGAACAAGCATTTTGATCACATGATGGATATCATCATTTGAATGCTCTCTGAAGAAAACCATCTCCCTAAAGATCATTATAACTTGAAAAAATTGTTAAAGGGTCTCGATTTATGGTTGCGTATAACTTACCTCCTTGGAGATGCACGAAAAAAGAATTCACAATCCTCAGTACTTTAATACTGAGTCCTAAATCCCCAATTAATTCCATCGATATTTATTTGCGACCATTAATTGATGAGCTCGTAGATCTATGGGAACATGGTGTATGAACGTACAACAAGTTTAGTGGGAAAATGTTCACTCTACGAGCAGTAGTAATGTAACGACCCGTCCCGAATTCCGAGATTAGATTAAGACTTAATTACGAATTAGTGAGGATAATCGGGAATTAGCCGAGGATTAATGGACGTTCAGGGCGAAATTACTATTTTACCCCTAAACGAGGGCGAAAAGTTAACTTTTGACCCGGGAAGTCCTATGGCCGAGGGCCAAGGACCGTTACATAGATCGGGTTGATACGAGTCCGTAGACAGGCAGCATGTCGAATTCGGACGTTCGACGGGAACGTTACAGTTCACAGAAGTTTTGAGGCACTATTCATAGTGGTACGTTTTACGTGGCAAAAAGTGGACTTTTGTCCTGAGTGGGGCCCATATCTTTTCCCCAGGCCCAATGAATGAGTGACAGGACCCACCCCGATAACCGAGGTGTACCTTGCTCTCGTCTGACAAGCACAAGTAAAAGACCAAAAGAACCTTACAAAAACTCACAATTTACATTGCCAGACCGGGGAGAAAAGTTCTATCGTTTACAGAGCATAGTAACAGTACGAAAACAAAAACAAGCCCTACTGTAAGCTAAGCGCGGAACAGATGACTTTATGCCTCGGACTCTGCCTCAACGGTAGCCCCAACACTCGCACCACGACCTGGAGGGTGTTAAAAACATTAAGAATGTGAGTGGACTAAAAATAAATAAGAGTTATAAAAGCAGTTCTATAAAGAAATTAGGGTTACACCCTCCGTTTTGAAAACATGCATGCATAACCAAGTAACTTAACACAACTGTAGTACGAAAGGAAACAACGTGCAGAAATCATCAGAAATCAAAACCAAAGTTCAGGCCCTCGGCCCTAAATCCATAAAGCTAAGTAATTCGTGTCACAGCCCAAAACATTTGCAAAACCAGTGAAAACCAGTGAAAAACATCGATGATACAAGTTTACTGGATCTCAAGTGCGCCCGAGTCTTTAAACTCAAAACACAATGCGCAATAACCAAGACTTCCCGGGATATCAACGAGTCTTTAAACTCAAAACACAATCACAGGCCTCGGGGGGTATCATTATCACCGAGTCTTTAAACTCAAAGTCATACCGAGTCTTTAAACTCAAAACACATCAATCCAGGGCCATCCCCCCGTAAATCAATCCGAGTCTTTAAACTCAAAACCAGATCCAGTGGGTTTTCTGATTCTTTAAACTCAAAACCATTTTTCATGTATAAGAAAATCCATTAAAATTCGAAAACCAAAGCCAAACTGGAAATCTTCGAATACCGACACTTCTTTTGATAAAAAGGGAACTTCCTCCCGAATTTCATTTCCAACCTCAAATCAAGTCCACAAATCTTAACAAAACAGAATACGTATAAACATATTCATTCATCCAAAACCATACTCAAAAGCATCACAAAAATCATATTCTCAAAGTACATGCAAATCCGATCACTCGTATTGAAAAACGTGAAATCAAGTAAAGCAAGCGTATAAATCATAAGCATAAATCCATATATCGAAAGTATAAAAGTCTAATCGAAACATAAATAATATAAGTAAAAACAGTTATGCATGCTCAGTTAGAAAACAAAGAGTCCACTCACAACTTTCGTGTCAATCGCGTCCCGTGCAATCCTCGGCTGTCTCAGGAAATTCCCGACTTGTCAAAGTCACCAATTCGGGTCACAAACACTTCAATTACGCTTACCCTAATTTCCCTATTTTTTCCGGATTTTTAAACGTATTTTAAACAAACCCCTAAACCTTCGAACACTCGAAACTACCCGATCCGGTATCCGATCGACTCGAAACTTGTCCTAAAATGTTTGTTACATCGATTAGAGTGAAAAACATGTTGAACGTTTCCCCTGAACAGTCCCCACGTGCCCTCACGCGCCGCCCAAAAGGGCTGCGCGTGGGCTTCACGCGCCTGCACTGTTCATCGTCTTCAACCTCAGTCCACCCGGTTCAGACCGGTCCGGTCGAACCGAACTGGCGTGACCGGTTCTCCCTTAATTCCAACCCATTTCCAGTCCACTCGATCCCAATAGCTTTGTCCTACTCCTAGCAACCTATTCCACTACTTAAAACAAGACATAATGGCCTAACACTCACCTCCCACACTCGAACTAAAACCCAGAAAAAAATACCAGTTTCTGTTCCTGGCCACTGGTTGTTCTCCCAGCCACGAGTTCGTTTCCGTAAGCTCAAATACAACTTCCTAGACCTATTAGGACCCAAAGAACAGCTCGACTAAACTCCCAAACCCACGACTTTAGATTTGAAAATCAAAACTGGAAAACAGAGAAACAGAGTGGACCGAGAAATTACCTGCTCCCTGACCACCACCGTGAGCTCCGCCGTGCTCCACTGAGTCCACAAGAATCCTCACAGGTTGCTGAACACTACCACACGTCCAATTTCGATGGTTTGATCGACTGGGGTGCACAGCCGTGCACGGTGTCCACTAACACACTCACTCAACCCTCCAGCTCCTCCCAAAACACTCCCTACACTCTCAGCTTTTCTCTGCTCACACACACACACACACACAATCCCAAAGGTTCACTCACCCTGCAACTTGATCAATTTTTCCCCGGTCTCTGTCTCTATTTCTCTCAAAATGCACGGTGACAACACAAACCCTTTAAACAATTGCACCGTGTAGGCTAGAACCCACTAGACACAAGCCAGGTGTCAAACACCTGGTGGTCATATCCCAAAATATCCAATAAACCCTATACACCTGTCCTCATCTGATTGGCACGCTTCCAAAGGTGCAAAAAGACCAAAATACCCCTAATTATTCAAATTACGGATTTACCCTTCATTTCCTAGACCCGTATCTCACTCGTCTGATGTCCGATGACAGCGTGCCACCTGTCATTGTACTCAGGACGTCGAGATCTACCTAATGGTCCTCGGTTTGCGTGAAGAAAACTTGTCGTTCACAAAGTCAACAAATTCCTCCTTTTTAACCAAATTACGAGTGCCCTCAATCTTCCGAACATCATAACTTCCTCCTCGGATGTTGGAATCGGGCGTGCCACATGTCTACGGACTCGTGACATCCCGAACTACGTCACGGTCATCGGTCAATGCCCAATTGACCGTCCGAACGAAAAGTCAACATTTTACCCATTATAGGGGCAAAATCATCATTCTACGCCGACTATCCAAAAGTAACCAACTAATCACCGATTATCGTACTAATCCGTCACTAAACCCTAATCTAATCCCGATTTCCGGAACGGGTCGTTACAATGAGTGACAAGTGTCACCCATCCATTACTTCCCTTACACAGACACACATAACCACCCCCATCTGTGTTCATTCGATCGACCAAACCCAAACCCAGGGAACCCAAATCCAAACCATTCCCATCTGATCTGTCTGAGGCCAAGAGAGAGTTGAGGATGAGTGTTGGACCAAGGGAGGAGGTGGCAGGCTGCTGGGCCGCCGTGGACAGCGGTGGATTGCACGGCCAAGGTAAAATCGATCCCTTGTATGTTTTGAAATTTCAGTTTCGGGTTTTGGATGTTAGGGAGTTTAGATGTTTATTAGTATAGGTTTAGGGGATTGTTAGGAGGTCGAGGAGAAGGTTTTGGAAGCTGAGGACAGCTGAGAAAGCCCGGAACAGCTGCTAAAGGATTTTCGGTGGCTACCCACTGAATTCTAATTCCGGCCAAGTGAACCCAAATCGATCCTCCCAATTTATTTCTAGTGATCCTAGGAACCTATTGGAACCCTTAGGTTGAAGTTTGGACCCCTATAAGTGCCCTGAACATCGAATGGAAGTTTTGGTTCAAAATGGGTTTTAGAACCAATGGGTTTTAGGTTTGGTTTCTAGGTTTTGAGAACATGGTTTGTAACGACCCGTCCCGAATTCTAGGATTAGATTAGTGACTAATCAAGGTTTAGTGAGGTTAATCGGTGATTAGTTAAGCCAAATCGGACGGACGATATAAAATGACCTTTTTACCCCTAGTCGTGGGTAAAATGTTGACTTTTGACTCGGGAGGTCTGATGGCCGAGGGCCGAGGACCGTTACGTAGATCGGGTCGATACGAATCCGTAGACAGGCGGCACACCGAAATCTGACGTCGAACGGGAAAGTTATGGTCACAGGAAGTTTGATTTCACTATGCATGCATTACGAAGCAAGGATTAGGTGGCAATATCTAATTGGGTAGATATTTAGGTGGGACCCATGGATGAGTGACAAGTGTCACTCATCTCATTGGCCCATAACCCCATTTTGTGGATCTACAATGCGATTGGTCCACTTGTATTATTTTATATATATTTTCTACCCACTTCCCATCTCCACCCTTCATCTCATCTAATCTCTCAATCCTGACTGTCCATATCTCCCTTCTCTGTACCATCATCAGCCTCACCATGTCATCTTCTTCAAACAACCCGAGCACCATTCTTCTTCCTCCCTAAGCAAAACACATGACACATCACCCCAGAACCCTACTTACATCAATACGTTCGTGTGAGGATTATTGAGAGACTAAGAGTGACGAGGACGGCGGTCCACTACGGCCCATGACGGGGGTGAGTCAAACCGAACCCGAGAACCCATTTTTAATTTCAAAAAGTGAAAGTTGAGTTTTGTTTGATGTTTTGTGTTCCTTTCGATTCTATTGAGACCTAGGGGCCAAGGAAATTCGATGTGGATTGATTTTGATGGAAATGGATGGCTAGAAGGTTAAGAAACTAAGCTTGAAGGTCAAGCTTACTGTTTGATCATGGAAGGTGAGTTTTTAATGGGTTTTCACGTGCTTTGGAGTCATAGAAAAATAGGAAGTAAGTAGAGGAAGATCTAGGAATTCAAAGGGGAAATATTGGATCGAAAATGAGTGAGATTGAACACTGAATCGGTCGCGTCGGTCCAGACCGGTCCGGTCCGGTTCAAAACCAATGAACCTGGTCGCTGGAGGTTGAAGATAGTGAATAGTGTCAGGCACGTGACATGTCTTTTGAGGATGTTTTCAACATGACTTTTAATCTATTCGATGTAACGAATATTTTGGGACTGGTTTCGTGTCGATCGGACACCGTCTCGATATTGTTCGGGACATCCGAAGGTTTAGGATCGAGTTTAAAAATAGTTAAAAATTTGAGAAAATTATGGGACTTAAATGAGAGGTTAATAAGGTAGTTAGTAACCCTCTAGTATGATTTGGACAGGTTTAGGAGTCCTAGTGGCGGTGATTAGCCCGATGAGGCTTACGGCAGGCAAATCAAGACGACAGTTTAGGACGGTCTGTGAGTGGACCTTGATTTCTAAACTGTGATGCATGCATCAATGTTTTATATGGTTTATAGATGTGATTCTATATTGATGATTTGTATGATTGTGGTTTATATGGTTTTACGCATTTCGAGGCGATTTACGTGCTTGCACGTAAATCAAGGTTTACGGTTTTGCACTAACTATATGTGCTTATGGTTTTAGAAATGGTTTAATGAAATGGTTTTGGATTTGAAAAGGTAAACTCGGGTTCAAGACCCATTTGTTTTGGAAACTCTCGGACTCGAAGTCCATTTAATTACGTTTTTGGGCCAGAGGCCCAATTGGTTCGGGAATCAATTTCGGATTTGAAAATATGGAATCGGGGACGAGACCTATTTGATTTATAAACTCTTGGACTTGATGTCCATTTGATTTAACAAGGCATCAGCCCAGATGCTCAGTTTGTTTACGTACCGGGCTCGAGGCCCAATTTGTTTGCTTACCGGGCTGGAAGCCCAGTTGACTTACGTATCGGGAACGAGACCTATTTGGTTTACGAAAGTGGGCACGAGGCCCATTTAGTTTATGAAATCGGGCTCGAGCCCCATTTGATTTATGAATTCGGGCTTAGGGCCCAGTTATGGTTTACGATTGTGATTTCGCGTAGGGGACCCCTAAATGGATTTCTGTTTCATGACGGTTTATGGGGACCATGCATGAACCTTTGAAAGGTTTTAAGAATGATTTCAAATGGTTTTTCGTAGACCATCCTTTATATATGGATTGTCTCTTCCGGATAGGGTCGTTGGCCTGGGTGGACCCCGGAGTAGTCACAGAGCACTGACTGAGTGGAGTCGCCCCTGTTGGGTTCCTTACTCTCAGAAAGGCTATGTATTATAACCCTTAGTGAGGGTCATTGATCTACGGACATTGACCTGGGTGGATCCTAGGGAGACTTGAGATTTGAGACCCCGGCTAGCACGCACGTAGCTTTAGATACCGTGATAGGATTGGTTATATGATTTATGATAAAGACGATTTCTTGGTTTTGCGAAATTGTGTTTTATGGACAATAAATGGTTTTGGGAGAGGGCCTGTATGATTTGCATTTACAGAAATTGGGGTTGAGACCCTATAAATGTTTGTTTAAACATATGTGGTTTGATAAACGGTTTTCCTATGCATGCATGCTTTTTAGTGAAGGGCATAAAAGTCTTTTATGAATTGTGTTTTATCAAACTATTGCTTTTCGTTCACTCACAGTCTTTTCTTGTTTTCGATGCCTTTCAGGTTGATTACGGTGCGGACTGTAGCAGAGACCGAGACATCACACTCCTCCACCGGATCCTGGCGCACTTTGGAAGCTAGTCGGGCTAACAGTTTTAATTTTCGCTGGTCTGACACTCCGTGTCAGAAGGGATCAGGAGCGTCTCTCGTTAATCCGGAGAGGATTAGGACGGGTCATGACATGGTTAGGTTGGAAATGTTGTTAGGAAGCCATAGGAGTTGGAATGGAGGAAAAAGGATGAAAAATGAAGAAGATACAAGGTTGGACCGGTCATGCCTGTTCTGGCAGACCGACTGTGCAGGCGAATCGGATCGGCTGGTTTGGACCGGCCTAGCCGAAGGACAGGGATGATCCTGTAGCTGATGCGTGGCTCTCACACGCAGCCCCTTCTGGCGGCGCGTGCGGGCACGTGGGGGACTTTCTAGGGAAGGTTCCAACATGTGAAATCATCTATCCGATATAACGAACAATTTGGGACTGGTTTCGTGTCGATCGGGTATCGTTTCGATATATTTCGGGGGTGTCCGAAAGTTTAGGATCGAGTTTAAAAATAGTTAAAAATTCTGGAAAATTACACGACTTTAGTGAGGGGTTATTTAAGTAGTTAGTAACCCTCTATTACGATTTGGACAGGTTTGGGAGTCTCGGTGACGGCGATTGGCCCGGGAGAGCCGTATAACACGCGTATCGAGACGTCAGCTCGGACGGTCTGTGAGTGGACTTTGATTTTCTAAATTGATGCATACATAAATGTTTTATATTCTTTATTAAACATGTTTTGTGATACCATTAGTGCATTTGTGTGTGTTTACGTATTTACACGTATTTCGAGATTTCGACCTTATACGGTGCTTATACGTGTTTGTGCTTTATGTGTTGGTTTAAATGTAATGATTTCGGATTTAGAAACAAGGAATAGGGCATGAGACCCATTTGGTTTTGTTTCGGGCATGTAGTCCTATTGATGACCTACGTGTCTGAGTCGTGGTCACGGCGAGTACTATGTGCACGGTGACAGACGATACGACGCTTGCCTCCGGACTAGGATGTGTTCCTTCCGGAGAGGTCATGATGCAGGACTCATTGTCGAGCAGCCACTGGAGGCTCGACTTCGGAGGGCTGACGGTTCAGGATATCGATCGGTGATGGGTGCACCATGATCTAGAGGTGGTCGCGTTAGTTGATTCGTTCACGGCGACATACCAGGATTGAGAGTGGTCCTGGATGAATGGTTGGATGCATCACTACGATTGGAATCGTGACTGACCCTCAGATATCGGGCACGATGCCCAGTTGAGTCATGTGTTCGGGCTTGAGGCCCAGTTGGTTTACGTTTATGATTTCGGGTCGGGGACCTTAAATGGATTTTTGGTTTCATGACAGTTTATCGGGATCGGGCATGAATGCCTTGAAAGGTTTTAAGAATGTTTTCGATATATATATATATATATATTCATATACCTTCCTTTATTTGGATTGTCTTCTCCGGGGAGGGTCGTTGGCCTGGGTGGACCCCAAAGTAGTCACGGAGAACTAACTGAGTGGAGTCGCCTTCGTTAGGTACCTTACTCTTAGGAAGGCTTATGGATTGTAACCCCTAGGGAGGGTCATTGATCTACGGACATTGACCTAGGTGGACCCTGGAGAGACTTGGGATTTGAGACCCCGGGTAGCACGCGTGTAGCTTTAGAAACCGTGACAGGATTGGTTATGTGATATGTATATGTTATGTGATTGGATTTCTGGTTTTGGGCTGAGTCCCACATGGATTTGGGAAGTGGCCCGTATGATTGGTTTCATTTACGATTTTGGGCCAATGCCCTAGTGGTTTGGTAAATAGTTTTCGAATGCATGCATGATTTTTAGTGAAGGGTGTAAATGTCTTTTGTGAAAATGTTTTTAATAAATTAATTGTTTTGTCCACTCATAGCTTTTAATGTTTTGAATACCCTTCAGGTTGATCGCGGATGCGGGTTGAAGCAGAGACCGAGACATCATACTCCTCATCTGGATCCTGGCGTACTCTGATGCCTCGAACATGCTAAAGTAGGAATTTCCCTTGTCTAATATTCCGTGTCAGACGGGATCAGGCGCGTCCCGCGTTAATCCTGGGGGGATTGGGAAGGGTTCTGACAAGTGGTATCAGAGCAGGTTTTGCTCTCATATCGATACACAGGTCGAGGATGTGATGTCTCTACGGTGGTAACAGCATGTCATCAACCTGATTGTTAGAGTAAGAGTAGGAGGATTTAGGGGAATTGAATCCTCGTTAGATTGCTTTTGGCACAGGATGCCGCGTTTTCCGTGAGGTTGTATCCCGAGTAGGATCGAAATTTGTGCGTAGCCAGCGGCTAGGAGCCGTAGAGTTACGAGAGGATGAAATCATCAGATTGTGGTTACTGGTTGTTTGGACACCAGTATTGGAGCGTGACGAATCTTCGGAGATGAGTGCAAGGGATCACTCGAGATGGGCGTGCTGCAAGGAGAAGCCGGGTTGTGATAACCCTAGTTGGTGAGTGATCGGACGAGTTTCCAGGAGAGTGGTACTTATGGATCATATTCCGAGGCGGACCAATCACTAGATGTTGTGTGTTGAGAGGTTGGTGCCGGTGATGAGTTGACCACTTAGGTTCAAAGTCTTGGTGGTGTTGTACGTGCATTGTGTTGGTACGAGCTCGTAGTAGGTACCACCATCAAGGGTGTCCTTATTGATGGTTGTTGAGAATCGGAGGACGTTCGGGAAACGTTCATCTTCTGGCTTGGATTGCCAGAATGGTCTTACCCAGAGTCGTAGAGATTGGAGACCGGTTGGTCAGGTACGGAATTAGGCAAGGATTTGACTACCGATCACAGCAGGAGCCTGTTGTGACTTTTCTGTCGAGCAGTACATCAGGTTAGGATGAAGTGACATCCTTTTGGATATGCATAAACGGTAGTCACGGACATGTGGATGGTGTCCGGATGAGCTGAGAACTTGAGAGTCCATTTCGGATTGGTTTTGGTTAACTGCGGTTGACCATACCTCCTGAGTTTCATGTACGCTCGTTTGAGGAGAAATCTGATAGTGAGAAATAAAATAGGTCATTACAGTAGTTGTCGACAATTGTCGTTGGTCGGGAAAGTTGGAAGAAGCCGAAGAGAATCTATGGAAGTGTTTAGCTCAGAAGGAATGGACTAAGCATTACAGTAATTATCATAGAATACTCTTAGTCGGGGAAGGAGGACTTCTAGCTCAGTAATTGGAAAAGTTAGGTATGCTGCCAACATGGTTGCAACTACTCTTGATTCTGAAGTAGGTGAAGGAGACTTCTCGTTTTCTGCTCTTTAGCAGACAATGTTGGGTGCTGGAGGATGCCATAGGATGAACTTTGATGTCATCATCTTGGATTTCTCCTTGATTCTTCCCTAGGTGGGATGACGAGGAGTGATTTGACAACTAAGGGTTCAAAGAGGGTGTAAGAACCGAACACCTAGGATGTGGGTCAAATTTGAGTGATTTGAAGAGAATAAAGTTTTTGGCGTCACTGGATGTGACTAGTGAGTGTCCGAGGTAAGTATGGACCGAGGTGATTGTGGCGACCTTGAGGCGAGTAGACCGAGGTCTGGTAATCAGTGGGGTGAATTCCCTTGCTGATTATGCTAAGCTAGGAGTACAGAAACAAGTCGTCGATCCAAGGCAAGGGGTATTTGTTCCTTACTGTTACTTTATTCAGTTGCCTGTAATCGATGCAGAGTCTCAAACTCCCATCCTTTTTCCGCACAAACAACACCGGAGCTCCCCAAGGGGACACACTCGGTCTAATAAACCCCATCTCAAGCAGTTCTTGCAACTGCGCCTTCAGTTCTTTCAACTCAGCTGGCGCCATACGATACGGAGTCTGAGATATAGGTTGCGTACCTGGAACCAGATCGATGGTGAACTCGACATCTCGATGAGATGGCAATCCCGGTAGATCCTTCGGAAAAACATCTAGAAACTCCCGCACTATCGGGATATCCTCCACCCTCAACGGTTCAGCACGTGCGTCCATCACGTGAGCCAAGTATCCCTGGCATCCTTTCCTCAGCAATTTACTCGCCTTCAGGGCTGAAATCATTCCGACAGCATTTGCTCTCTGAATTCCCTGAAAGGTGGTTTCAGGTAACCCCTGACTCCGAAAAGTAACCTTCTTATCGACACATTCGATAGAAGCATGATGGAGTGTCAACCAATCCATTCCCAAAATGACATCGAAATCATGTAAGTCCAAGAGTATCAGGTCAGCTACCAATCCCACGTCACCCACTATTACGGGACACTCCTGCAACACTTGGTTTACCACAAATACATCTCCTGTGGGCGTACTCACACATATGTCACCGTTCAGTGCGGACACCTCTCTACCCGCCAACAAATCACAATCCCGTGATATAAACGAGTGAGTAGCCTTGGGATCAATTAAAGCACAAACATCATGTCCAAAGATCGTGAGTATACCTGTCACAATACCAGGTGCTGCCCTGGCCTCCTGCTGCGTAACCGTAAAAACTCGGGCCTATGGTCAAGCTGCTCGCCCACGGCCCCTGCCCCTCAGTCCACTAGTTGCTCCAGCACCTCCTCCTCTAGTACTCCCAGTCCCAGAAACTGCAGCCGTGTTCCGTCCCTGCTCTGCTGCACCCCGATCTGCTCCACCACCTTGTGGCAAAGATGGACACTCTCTCCGGTAGTGGCCCCGCTCACCACAGAAGAAACAAATAACACTGGAAGCATCTTCAACAAAACCACCACCATGCCGTCCCGTGGAAGCAACAGAGGTCGCGCTCATCCGCGGAGCCGACTGTGCCCTAGGCACTCTAAATCCGGGACTCTGAAAGTTACCAGGTCTGCCATAACGATCATTTTCTGCAGACGAAGCTCCACCATAATGTCCCTTCTTTGGGGCTCTCTGACCATACGATCTAGGGAATGAACGCTCTCGACGTTGTCAACCACCAAAATACTGTGGACGTGTCGGGAGACTAGCCTCAACCCGCACTGCGGCATCAGAAAACTCTCTGAGGGTAGTAAAAGTTCCGACCGTCACAATGGCCCGTATCTCACCTCGTAGGCCAAGCTCAAACCTACGACATTTCTCAGCCTCAGTAGACACAAAGGTAGGAGCGAAACGGGCTAGCATCTGAAATTTCTGCTCATACTCTGCTACAGACATTATCCCCTGCTGGAGCTGCAGAAACTCTGTCTCTTTTGCATCACGGAATGAACGGGGATAGTACTGATCCAGAAACCGTTCACGAAAGGTCTCCCAGGTCATTGTATGGGCATCCCAACCCGATAACTCCAGAGTATACCACCACTCATAAGCAGATCCATCAAGAAGAAAAGTGGCCAACACCACTCGCTCCTCAGGAGGACAGTGCATCACAGAAAAAATCCGCTCAAACCGAGAAATCCAACGGTGGGCATCCTCGGGATCCGCCCCACCACTAAAAACCGTAGCCCCTAGACGCTGGGCTCGCTCGATCGAAGCATTCTCGGCATCACTAGCGACGCCATCTGCAGGTCGTGGAGGGGGTTCGTGTAATGACCCGTCCCGAATTCCAGGATTAGATTAGTCATTAATCTTGATTAGTGAGGTTGATCGGTGGTTAGTAGGGTCGAAATCGGACAAAATGTGCAAAATGACCGTTTTGCCCCTAGTTGAGGGCAAAATGTTGACTTTTTGACCGGGTGGTCAAATAGACTTTGACCGCTGACCGCTGACCGTGACGTAGTTCGGGATGTCATGAGTTCATAGACTGGTGGCACGTTCGATTCCGACATTCGGGGAGAAAGTTATGATGTTCGGCAGTTGAGGGGCATTTTGGTAATTTGGTCAATTGGGATCAAATGTTGACTTTTGACTGGGAGGTCCGATGGACGAGGGCCAAGGATCGTTACGTAGGTATCGTCGATACGAATCCAATGACAGGCGGCATGCCGAAATCGGAGATTCAACGACGAAGTTATGGTCGTCCCGAATTCCGGGATTAGATTAGTCATTAATCTTGATTAGTGAGGTTGATCGGTGGTTAGTAGGGTCGAAATCGGAAAAAATGTGCAAAATGACCGTTTTGCCCCTGGTCGTGGGCAAAATGTTGGCTTTTTGACCGGGCGGTCAAATGGACTTTGACCAATGACCGTGACGTAGTTCGGGATGTCACGAGTTCATAGACTGGTGGCACGTTCGATTCCGACATTCAGGGAGAAAGTTATGATGTTCAGAAGTTGAGGGGCATTTTGGTAATTTGCTCAATTGGGGTCAAATGTTGACTTTTTGACTGGGAGGTCCGATGGATGAGGGCCAAGGAAGGTATCGTCGATACGAATTCAATGACAGGCGGCATGCCGAAATCGGAGATTCGACGAAGTTATGGTCGGGGAAACGAATTTACGAACCGAGGCTCGGAGTAAAATAATAATATAATAATGAATAGTAACTGATGACTGTACACATTCGGATGAGTGACAAGTGTCACCCATCCCTGGAAATCTGATCCATGTTTCCCTCCCAACACTATCATTACAACATCATCATTCCTCCTTCATCATTTTCCTTCCTTTTCTTTGTTTTTCTTTCAAACCGTGCACAATTTGGGGGAAACGGAATTGAGAGAATTGGACTCTCTTCCACTGCCGGTTTTGAGAGAGAATTGTGAGATTGTGGGAGTGGATTAAACTGGGGAAACACTGGGGATCGATTGAAGGCTGGAGATAGAGAATCGAAAATTTAGAAAATTGGAGGGGGGGGGGGAATTCAAATGTCGAGTGATTGGCTATGAGGATCGAAATTGAGCTCACTTCGAGCTTCCTTGGATCACAACGATCAGAATCGTCGAAAGAACGATGGGAATTGGCAACGTATTGGCTCTGAACACACTTGGTGACAAAGGAGGAAATTCGAGGTTGAGTCGAGGAATTGGAGGCTTCGATGGATGAAATTGAGCTAGGGATTATATTCCTGAGGATCCCACGATGCTTCTGGAAGGATCAATTGAAGGAAAACGTTGGAGATTGATGAAGTTCCATTATTGTACAGTGTACGGCTATCGAGTTTGTGTCGTGGAGATTGAGCACTGGATTGATGCAATTGAGTTGGGGAGAGTGTTTACCTGAGTCCATGGAAGCTTCTGGTTGAACCAATATAAGGAAATCGATCGAGGTTGAAGGAGTTCGAATGATGAACAGTGTTCGGAGTGTTCTTCGAGTGTTCATCTTCGATCGTGAGGTTTGATGTAAGTAATCGTGTAATTGAGTTTACAGAACTTAAATTGAACTTAAAACGAAACTAATTGAATGATCAATTGATGTAATTAAGGCTGAATTGATAGGATTGGAACCGGGTCATCTCGCGGGCTAATTGGACCCGTTTACCAGAGAAACGGGTTGGAACGATACACTGTAGCAGGCGCGTGGGTTTCACGCGCAGCCACTCACGGCGGCGCGTGACGGCGCGTGGGCACGAATCTCGAGGTGAGGTCAACATGACTTCTGTCCTATTTAATGTAACGAACATTTTGGAATTGGTTTCGTGTCGATCGGACACCGTCTCGATATTGTTCGGGACGTCCGAAGGTTTTAAATAGAGTTTAAAAATAGTTAAAAATTCGGGAAAATTACGGGACTTTGATAGGATATTAATGTGGAGGTTAGTGACCCTCTAATGTAAATTGGACAGGATTGGGAGTCCCGGTGATAGTGGTGTGGCCCGGGAAGGCCTATGGCACGTATATCGAGGCACACGGTTAAACGGTCTGTGAGTGGACTTTGGTTTTATAAATTCTATGCATGCCTAACTGTTTTATATGGATTATGATTGTGATTGTATGATGTTGATTTGGTTATTGGTAAATTGTACGGTTTCACGTATTTCGAGGCGATTTACGTGCTTGCACGTAAATCGAGGTTTCCGATTTTATATGGATTCTTCCATATTTATGACTTGGATATAATATAATGAAATGGTTTTGAAATTGGAAATATGAACTCGGGCTTGAGGCCCACTTGTTTTCGAAATTTCGGACTTGGAGTCCATTTGAGTGCGTAATCGGGCCGGGGCCCAGTTACTTTATGAAATCGGGCCAGTGACCCAGTTGTTTACAAAATCGGGCTGAGACCCATTGGAGTTATGTTATCGGGCCAGGGGCCCAGTTGATTTACGGATTCAGGCCGTGGACCCAGTTGGGTTATAAAGTCGGGCTGCGGGCCCAGTTGGGTTATAAAGTCGGGCTGCAGGCCCAGTTGGTTTATAAGTCGGGTCGTGGGCCCAGTGGTTTATAAAATCGGGCATGAGGCCCAGTTGGATTATAATTGTGATTTCTGGTCAGGGACCCTATATTTAATAAATGTGATTTCGGGTCAGGGACCCTAAATGGAAATGTGTTGTTTTATGGAAATTCGGGCAGGGCCTATTGTAATGATGTGATAAACGATTTAATAAAACTGTTTTCCATATACCATCTGGATACGAGGATATATGATGGTCTCCTCCAGATGTCTGGGACACTGGGGAAGTCACGGTGCATTGCCTGCGAGGGGTCATTATACGGAGTTACCGGACCGTATAGTGACTCAGGAGTAGGATTGCTATGATTGACGTCTGGGACGTCAGACATCTGTGATGTCAGAGATAAGGATCCGGAGAGACCCCGGGCAGCACGCGTAGCTTATTAAACCGTGAGATATGACGTCTGGGACGTCAAGCGTCTGGGACGCTAAGCATCTGGGATGCTGATGATGGTAATGGTAAATATGGATTAATGAATCTATAAAATGGCTTATCGGTTGGATATGTGTTATATGGTAAAAATGGATTATTGGTTATGAAATGGTATGTCGGGTCGGGGACCCTAAATGGTTTTGGATTTATGGATTTATATTTATGGCTTTGGGCGGTGGCCCACATGGTTTTAATATGTCTGGTAGTGGTATTCCACAGTTTTGGGCTGAGTTCCCACACTTGGTTGTAAGTTAACGGTTTTTGGGCTAAGGCCCTAATGGCTCGGTTGAGCAAACGTTTTGGTTACTGGTTTTCGTGGCATGCATACGTTTTTATTGGAGGGCATAAATGTCTTATAAATGTATTTGATGAACTTATTCAATTTTGTCCACTCACAGCTTTTGGTTTTAATGCCCTTTAGGTTGATTACGGATGCGACTGCAGCAGAGACTGGGACATTGCACACCTCCTCCATCGATCCTTGCGCACTCTGGATGTCCCGTTTGGGCAGTCACTCTTGGTTATCCCTTGTCTAACACCCCTTGTTGGACGGGAGCAGGACACTTTCCATGGCAATCCCGGGTGGATTGGGATGGGTCCTGTCAGTTCGCGTCTCGGAGGCATGACTGATCGTCCTTTTTTGAAAGAGGCATAAGTTAGTACAATAATCGAGGCACACCCAAGTGCTAGACACGAACCGTAAACCTAGGCTCTGATACCAATTGACAGGACCCGCCCCGATTATCTCCTCGATAATCGGGAAGCATCCTGCTCCCGTCTGACAGTCGAACACAAAAGACTAGAAAACCAAATAAAATTACATCACACCCACTGTCAGACCAGGGAGATTAAATAATTCAACCGACTGGACTTTAAGTCCATAGTTTCACAGAGCCATAATATTACAAAACAAGGTAAGAACAAATCCTACTCTGTGAACTAACTACTCCGCAACGGAAAACTTTATGCCTCTGCCTCTGCCTCGGCGCTAGCCCCATAACTTGTACCACGACCTGGAGGGTATTTAAAACAGCAAAGTGTGAGTGGACTAAAACAAAAGTTTACAGAAAACAGTTTAAAGAAATCGGGGTTCGCCTTCCAGTTTTATAATACGCATGCATAACCGGATATTCCAAAACCGCATACTAAACATTCGAAATCTCTTTTTCCGTATCATATGGAAAACATTACAGCAACAGTTATAAACTCGTATGAAATAATATAATATTATCAAAAACCAGAAATCGTCTTTACGAAACATTAACCAACCCAAATCATGTAAAACTGAATTAATAATCACAAGCAAGCCATTGGATCCATCCGAGTCTTTAAACTCAATATCAGGCCTTCCCGGGATATCAAAGAGTCTTTAAATTCACGAGTCTTTAAACTCGACATAGGCCTCGGGGGTATCACGATAACTGAGTCTTTAAACTCACGAGTCTTTAAACTCAATCCGGGTCTTTAAACCCAATTTCGGGCCCGCCCCCGTTATCAATTAACCGGGTCTTTAAACCCAAAACCAGATCCAACAATCATACCGGGTCTTTAAACCCAAAACCATTTTATAAAGCACAATAAACCAGGATCCCTCGTGATCCGTTTTCCAAAAACATTTCGAAATCACATATCGTCATAATAGGACTTATGTCCAGATTTCACATGCAATTTCCGAAAATTACTTCACAAATATAATCAAAACATCATAAATACGTAACATGCATAATCATCTCAAATTACTTCAACAAACCATCATTCATGCATAGGAGAAAACCGTAACCTCGAAATGCGTAAAATACGATAATTACCTCGAAAATTGTGAAATTACGTAAAACCGAAATATCGTGATTATATCATATATGAAAACATAAACAAAGGAGTAAAAATAGTCATGCATGCACGGTTGAAAATCAAAAGTCCACTCACGGTTTTCGGACGCGTCAATCGCGCTAAGTGTGCTCCTCGGTAGCCTCGGGAAAGTTCGGGCCTATAAAAAGGTACAAGGAGGGTTACAAACATCTCCAAAAAGCTCGTATTAATTTCCCTAATTTTTTCGGATTTTTCGACGTAATTAAACTTAAGGACCTAAACTTCCGAACCCTCGAAACGATCTCGAACGACACCCGATCAACTCGAACTTTAAAGATAAAATGTTAATTAGACTGAAAGGATCAAATCTCATGTTGACTGTGATCGGAAATGACGTCACAAGCGCCATCACGCGCCGCCCAAAGTGGTTGCGCGTGAAGGCCACGCGTCTAGCACTGTAGCAATAGTGTCGTCTCCTTCACCCGCGAGTCTGCTAAATGGGTCTGTTACCCGCGACTTGACCCGGCCAATTAACCCTCGATTCACACTCGATTCCTTCCGTTTTCAATCCTAACATCTTCTCTATTCATTTAATTTAAGGTCTGTGTCATTGGTTAACCTCGACATGGACTAAATCAACCAATCCAACCATGAACAGTCGAAGGGGTCGACGTCTGCAACTCACCCAACTTAGCCCCAATCCCAAATTAACTCAGACATGAGCTTAAGGAGGCCTAAATGAACACTCTAACACAACCAATTGAACGAACCTTTACGTGGAAGTAGATGTCCACAACACTGGATTTTCTTCGAAACTGGAACTTGGGTTCCTAGACAAACAACGATCGACCTCCTTCAATTCTTTCGTGGTTGAGTTCGTAGTGAACCCAGAAATCCCACACTCAGTTTGGCTCAACTCTCCTCACAAATCAATCTTCGAATTTCCCTCCAATTTTCCAGAAACTCAGCTCTCTGGTTTTCTCTCTTGCTCTCAGCTCTCACACTGGTGCAAAATGAATCCTCTCACTCCCAACACTCAGTTAATCGATCGAAATGGACGGAAACTCGTGGGAGACCGTCTGTTGCCTCTCTGGAAACTGTTTCCCGCAACACAAAAACCATAACCATTTTTAAAACCAACCCGTGCACTGAAGCTCTGTTCAGTCCCTCACCTGTGCTTCCCACTGCCTCAAAGTGAATAAATAACTCACCCCACACAGCCACTACAACAATTAAACAATGGAATCGTGCAGGGAACTCACGGCATGGCCGTGCACACTCTGTTCCATGGTGGTGAACAGTAACCACCGTGCAAAATGACCAAAATGGCCCCAGTTGACAAATTACCAAAATGCCCCTCATCTTCCGTGACCCGTAACTTGGTCACCCGATGTCCGTTTGACGCGTGCCGCCTGTCGTAGTACTCGGGGCCTCAAGACCTACCTAACGGTCCTCGAGTTTTGTGAAAATCAATTGTCAAACAAATAGTCAACATTTCCCCATAATCGTCCAAATTACGAAAATGCCTCTGAACTTCCGAACGTCATAACTTTTTCCCTGATCGTCGGAATCGGACGTGCCACCTATCTATGAACTCGTGACGTCCCGAACTACGTCACGGTCATCGGTCATCGTCCGTTCAACCTTCCAATCAAAAAGTCAGCAAATTGACCATACCAATCACAGGGGTAAAAACGTCATTTATTCATTATTTTACAAAATTACATTTTCCAAATTTTTGGGGCGTTACAATACGACGCTTGCCTCCGGACTGGGATGTGTTCCTACCGGAGAGGTCGCGATACACGACCCGTTCTCGAGTAGCCACTGGAGGCTCGACTTCGGAGTGCTGACGGTTTAGGATATCGATCGGTGATGGGTGCACCATGATCTAGAGATGGTCCCGTCGGTTGATTCGTTCACGGCGACATACCAGGATTGAGAGCGGTCCTGAACGAATGGTTGGACGCATCACTACGATTGGAATCGTGATTGAACCTCAGATATCTAGCACGATGCCCAGTTGAGTCATGAGTTCGAGCTTGAGGCCAGTTGGTTTACGTTTATGATTTCAGGTCGGGGACCTTAAATGGATTTCTGGTTTCATGACAGTTTATGGGGACCGGGTACGAATGCCTTGAAAGGTTTTAAGAATTTTTTCGATATATATATATATATATATTCATATACCTTCCTTTATTTGGATTGTCTCCTCCGGGGAGGGTCGTTGGCCTGGGTGGACCCCGGAGTAGTCACGGAGCACTAATTGAGTGGAGTCGCCCCCATTGGGTACCTTACTCTCAGGAAGGCTTATGGATTGTAACCCCCAATGTCAGGACCCGTCCTCAATCCCCCCGGGATTAACGAGGAACGCCCCTGATCCCGTCTGACACGAGGTGTCAGACAAGGGAAATTTCCAACCTTAGCCCTCTTGGGCTATTAGACTGCGCTAGGATCCGGAAGAGGTATGTGATATCTCGGTCTCTGCTACAGTCCACATCGTATCCAACTTGAAGGGTATTAAAAACAGAAAGACTGTGAGTGGACAAAAAGTAATATTTCATAAATACATTTTATAAAGACCTTTATACCCTTCACTTAAAAGCATGCATGCATAGTAAAACCATTTATCCAATAACATATGTTTAAACAACCATCATTAGGGTCTCAGCCCCAATTTCCGTAAATACAAGTCACACGTGTTCCGTAAATACAAGTCATACAAAAAACCATAATATAACAAACATATGTACGATCTCAGCCCAAATCCATTTATCATCATAAAACACAATTTCCCATACCAATTGAAATCATATTTATCCATTATACTTCATACCACCGAACCTGTCACGGTATAAAGAGCTACGCACGTGCTAACGGGGGTCTCAAACCCTAGTCTCTCCAGGGTCCACCCAGGTCAATGTCCATAGATCAATGACCCTCTCTGAAGGTTACGAACCATGCCCTTCCTGAGAGTAAGGAACCCAACTGGGGGGTGACTCCACTCAGTCAGTGGTCTGTGACTACTCCGGGGTCCATCCAGGCCAATGACCCTCCCCGGAGGAGACAATCATATATAAAGGATGGCATAAGAAAAACCTTTTGAAATCATTCTTTTATCCTTTCAAGGATTCATGCCTGGCCCCCATAATCTGTCATGAACCATAAAATCCTTTCAAGGATTCATGTTGGTTCCCATAAATCATCATGAACCATAAATCCATTTCAAGGGTTCATGTCGGTTCCCATAAACCTTCATGCACCATAAAAACCATTTGTGGGTCCCTGACCCGAAATCACAATCTTAAAGCATATCTGGGCCCTAGGCCCGAATCCACATACAAACTGGACCTCCAGTCCGAATCGTAAACCAACTGGGCCTCCAGCCCGATGCCTTGTTAAATCAAATAGACCTCAAGTTAGAGAGTTCATAAGTCAAATGGGTTGCGAACCCGAGTTTACCGTTTCAAATCCAAAACCATTTCATGAAATCATATCCAAAACCACAAGTACGGAAAATCAGTATAAAACCAGAAAACCTTGATTTACGTGCAAGCACGTAAATTGCCTCGAAATGCGTGAAACCATATAATTCACAATCATCCAAATCAACATCATAGAATCATATTCATAATCCATATAAAACATTTATGCATGCATCACAGTTTAGAAATCAAGCTCCACTCACAGACCGTCCTATGCTGCCACCTCGGTTTACGTGCCGTAAGCCTCACCGGGCAAATCATCGTCATCGGGACTCCCAAACCTGTCCAAATCAATCTAGAGGGTTACTAACTACCTTATTAACCTCTCATTGAAGTCCCGTAATTTTTCCGAATTTTTAAGTATTTTAAATCCCGAACCTAAACCTTCCGATGCCCCGAACATTATCGAAACGGTGTCCGATCGACACGAAACCAGTCCCAAAATGTTCGTTACATCGAATAGAAGATTTCTCATGTTGAACACTTCCCAAATTATGGGACACGCACCCCCACGTGCCCCAATGAATGTCCTGTGCGTGAAAGCCATGCATGTGCACTATTCACCTTCTTCAACCCGCAGTGAACCGAGTTCACTTGTTCTGGACCAGCCGAACCGGTCTGGACCGGTTCAAGGCCCAAATCATCATATTTTTGATCCATTTCAACCCACTTCAATCCCTAAATGTTGCTAATCTCATTTCCTATCATTTTAGCATTTAAAAACATAAGAAAAGCCATGGAAAACTACCTCTCTGATCGAAGAACACGGTCGGATTTTCCAGTCGTCCGTCTGGGCTGCACCCTCGGCCCCAGCCACTCCTTTGGGTCCCCACAGGTCCTCCAGCTCACCAGAAAGTCAACCCAAGTATTAGAATCGACTAAGGACTCCTCAAATATAACTTTGAAATTTCAAACACAAACCCTCACCGTCTCGGGTTTTTCCTTCCGCCGTCCACCACCGTGAGCCACCGTCGTGTCCTCACCCTCTCACGGTCTCATAGTCGTAGCTCACACACAAGATGAATGATGGGGGTGGTGATAATGTGTGTTTGTATAGAGATGAATTTGGAGAATGGAGGTATGGATATGGTTTCGGGTTTGCTTGAAGAAACAAAGAAGAAATGTTGATATCTGATGTGAGAGAGATGGGATGAATGAATGGTGAGGATTTGAGGGATTAATTAGAATGGAGGGCTAGGATTGAGTGTTAGAAAGATTAATTATAAAATAATAGTTATAATAATATTTAATTAGGATAGATCCACAATTTAGGGGATTTGACCAATGGGATGAGTGACACTTGTCACTCATCCATGGGTCCCACTTAAAATATCTGTCCAATCAGAATAAGCCACCTCATGATCGCCTCGAAGTACATGCATAATGAAATCGAACTTCCGTGACCTATAACTTTCACGTTCGAAGTCCGATTTCAGCGTGCCGCCCGTCTATGGATTCGTATCGTCCCGATCTACGTAACGGTCCTTAGCCCTCGGCCATCGGACCTCCCAGTCCAAAAGTCAACATTTTGCCCCTTTTAACCAAAATTACCAAAATGCCCTTAAACTTCCGAACGTCATAACTTTTTCCTCGAATGTCGGAATTGAACGTGCCACTTGTCTATGAACTCGTGACGTCCTGAACTACGTCACCATCATCAGTTAAAGTCCATTTGACCCCAAGAATGAAAAATCAAAGTTTTACCCATTCTAGGCGCAAAACGGTCATTTTGCATCGTTCATCCGATTTCACCCATTAATAATAGATTAGCCTCACTAATCACGATTAATCACTAATCTAATCCCGAAATTTGGGACGGGTCGTTACACCCAGGGAGGGTCATTGATCTACAGACATTTACCTAGGTGGACCCGAGAGAGACTTGAGATTTGAGACCCCGGGTAGCACGCATGACAAGACCCGCCCCAATCCCACAGGGACCACAAGGGGACGTGCCCTGCTCCCGTTTGACTCCCAATAATTCATACCAATTTTAGCTTCAAAAACATCAAATGCATAAATAACTAAATTAAAGTTATACATCAAATCCGAATTAAACAGATGTCAGACAAGGGATGAAATCCAAACGACAAGTTGCAAGCACGACTCTAACATAAACTTGCGGGTACACCACCCAACAGGGGTTCAGGTACGCAGAAGTGGATCTATGCCTCAGCCTCAGGTTCCTCCTCTACCTCATTAGCACGACCTGGAGGGGTAACCAAAACAATAGGGGTGAGTGGACCGAAACTCAAGTTTATAAAATCATTTGATAAGTAAAACATATAATTTAACCCTCCGTTTTCCAAACATGCATGCCACCGAATTTAAAACCATCAATCATATAATATAAACCATAAGGCATATAATAATACCATAAACATAATTTTAGCCACTGCACTATAAACTCCAATCCCGACATCCCCGATGTCTGACGTCCCTGACGTCAATAAGGTCACAATCACAAGGCTACGCGTGCCACTCGGGTCGCAATTTCCGAGTTCAATCCCCGAACCCTGTTCGGTTACAACATCCCCGATGCTTAGCGTCATAGACGCTGGACGTTCTATACGTCCGTGACCACTCCGGGGTACCTCATCTGGAGGAGACAATATAGTATGGAAGGATCTATACAGTGCAGTACCAAATTCATTTTATTGATATCCACATGCAAAACATATATGTATACATAGGTAAAATCTGAACCGATAGTTACGTTTCATCAAACGGGTCTCATGCCCAAATACCGTGAAACGTGCCATAACCGAAATTCCAATATCATCAAAACCATTTATTGATTCCAGCATGTGAACATATAAGTAAATCAGAAAACATTTAAGCATGCAAGGGTTTAATGAAATCGGGCCTACTCACAGTACGATCCCGTGGTGAAACTGTGCGTACGAACTTGTACCGGGATTATCGTACAATTCCTGTCAGTCCAAATCATACGTAAGGGTCACAACAAGTTTTAAACATTTATCCAAATAACTCGAAACAGAAACCGGCTCGGGGAAACCGTCCAACACGTTTCCCGAGACAACTGGCCCTAAACTGACCCATCAAAACTATCCCAGATCAACATGGTTAATTCACCAAAAATGTTCAGAATGATTAGAGGAACAAAAGTCATGTTGACCATGATCGGAGATAAGGTCCAACGCGCCCTCACGCGCCGCCCAAAGTGGCTGCGCGTGAAAGTCACGCGCCTGACACTGAAGCTACAGTGTCAGCACCTTCACCCGTTTGTCTGCAATACGGGCCTGCCACCCACGGCTTGACCCGGTTGAATACCCATCAATTATTACTCGATTTCGATCCCATTTGATCGTAACATGTTAAATAACTATCCAATTTAGGTTCTGTGACAAAAATCAACCTCGACACATCCCCAAACGACCCATCGACCCGTGATCAACCAATCGGGTCAATCACCAGAACTTCCTGGTTTCTAATTCAAACATCAATTCACTTCACAGGCAGCTCAAAAGGATCAAAACGAACTAATATGAACGATCAATTGGGTCTGAGAGTACCTGAAGGTTGTCGTCCCAAGCTCTGCGATTTCCTTGAAAACAGCAGTCACCGTCCCAGCTCACCCGTGGCTGATGGCCTTCGATTTTGATGTGGTTGAGTTCCAAACACTCCCAGAAGACTAAACCAGGCCTTGGTTTGGTCCAACAATCACCAGAAATCAAAACCCGATTTTCCCTCCAATTTTTCCCGAAATGGTTTCTCTGGTTTTCTTCATCAATTCTCAGTTTTCTTAGTGGCAGAGTGATGCTCACACATGTTCTAATCAGTTTTAAATAACCTCAGCTGTCCCAGAGGCTCGTGGGAGTCCAATTTGTCCACTGAAAAATGTTCCCCGAAAAGCTTCGAACTTGAATTAACAATGAGGTCGTGCAAGGTGGATGCAACAGACCACGTTCTAAAGCATCAGACACTCCCATCTTTCCAGCACACAATTGCATTAACAATTGCACATTTGAACCACCGCACACGGTGGTGCCGCCCATGTCCCCCCGCGGTTGCTACAGTAACCAGGGGCGAAATGACCAAAATGCCCCTGGTTCAATAATTACCATAATGCCCTTCACATTCTAGACCCGTAACTCAGCCATACGAAGTCCGATTTCGGCGTGCCGTCTGTCTACGGACTCAGGGTATCGAGACCTACCTAACGGTCCTTGAGTCATGTGAAAATTAGTTGCCAAACGAAAAGTCAACATTTTCTCCCGTGAAGTCCAAATTACGGTAATGCCCCTGAACTTCCGATAGTCATAACTTTTTCCCCGATCGTCCGAATTGGACGTGCCACCTGTCTACGAACTCGTGACGTCCCGAACTACGTCACGGTCACTGGTCAAAGTCCATTTGACCCACTAATAAAAAAGTCAACAATTTGGCCATACCATTCACAAGGGTAAAAACGTCAATTCAAATATTAAATTACAATATTAAAATCCTCGAATTTCCGGGGTGTTACAACCTTCCCTCCTTAAGAAATTTCGTCTCGAAATTTCAAAGAAACAAATGAGGAAATTGTTCTCGCATCTGAGCCTCAGGCTCCCATGTGGCTTCTTCCACATTCTATTTTCTCTAGAGAATCTTCACGAGAGGAATCGTCTTCCGACGTAGTACCTTGTCTTTCTGATCCAAAATCTGCACTGGGTGCTCCTCAAAGCTCAAATCCCCTCGGAGTTCGATAGGTTGATCCTCCAATACATGGGAAGCATCACGTACATACTTCCGCAGCATCGATACGTGAAAAACATCGTGAACTCTAGAAAGTTCTGGAGGTAGTGCCAATCTGTAAGCAACCTTGCCAATCCTCTCCATGATCTCATATGGTCCGATAAAACGTGGACTCAGTTTCCCCCGTCGACCAAAACGGATAATCCCCTTCCACGGAGATAACTTCAGGAAGACAAAATCTCCCACTTCAAATTCCAAGTCTCGGATCCGTCGATCGGCATAACTCTTTTGGCGATCCTGCGCCGCCTTTAATCTCTCCTTGATAACTCGAACAGTCTCCTGGGTTAAGTCCATCAATTCCGGCCCTACCGCCGCTCGCTCCCCTATCTCCGTCCAGCAGATAGGTGTCTTGCACTGTCGACCATACAGTGCCTCATAAGGTGCCATCCCGATGCTTGTCTGATAGCTGTTGTTGTAAGCGAATTCCATCAATGGCAAATGAGTATCCCAAGAGTCCTAAAACAGTAGCACACAGGACCTCATCATGTCCTCCAGGGTCTGAATGGTCCGTTCAGACTGTCCATCGGTCTGTGGATGGAACGCAGTACTGAAACGTAGGGTTGTTCCCAAAGTAGCTTGTAAACTCCGCCAGAACCTGGAAATGAAATGCGGATCACGATCGGACACGATCGATTCCGCCGTACCATGCAATCGTATGATTTCTTTCACGAACAATTGAGCCAGTCGGTTGGGTTTATAAGTTTCCTGAACTGGCAGAAAATGGGCTGACTTGGTTAACCGGTCCACGATCACCCACACTCCGTCAACTCCACTCTGAGTCCTTGGCAACTTAAAGACGAAGTCCATGGTGATGTGATCCCACTTCCACTCGGGAATCGGAAGTGGTTGCATAGCCCCATATGGTCTCTGCCGTTCCGCCTTAACCTGCTGATAGGTTAAGCATCTGCTCACGAATTCAGCAATATCCTTCTTCATTCCCGGCCACCAATAATGGTTCCGGAGGGTACGGTACATCTTTGTACCTCCCGGATGCATAACATAGGCCGAACTATGGGCCTCCTCAAGAATCTCGGTCCGTATTTCTGCCACTGCAGGTACACACAACCGGCCCAATTTCACAAGTGCTCCATCGTCCCGGATGGTAAAATCCTGTCTCCCATCCGCATCGACCTCAATTCTGTAAATACAGAGTATCGGATCCTGAAGTTGTGCTTCGATAATCCGATCAATTAGTACTGGTCGTACATGGAAGCTGGCCAACAAAGCTCCATGTTCATCCGTACCCAAAATAACTCCCGCCTTCCGGAGTTCCACCAGCAAAGGAAGATACACCATCCCTAGGTGTGCAACAGATCCCACTAACTTCCTGCTGAGTGCATCAGCCACCACATTGGCCTTACCCGGATGGTACTCGATCGTACAGTTATAATCTTTCAGCAGCTCCAACCATCTCCGTTGTCTCATGTTAAGCTCCTTCTGAGTGAATAGGTATTTTAGGCTCTGGTGGTCGGTGTATATCTGGCACGTTGCGCCGAATAGATAATGTCTCCAGATTTTTAGAGCATGAACCACCGCTGCCAACTCCAAATCATGGGTTGGGTAGTTCAACTAATGAGTCTTCAGCTGCCGGGATGCATAGGCGATAACCTTGCCAGTCTGCATCAACACGCAGCCCAGACCTTGCAGCGATGCATCACTGAAGACCACAAACTCTCCACTGTCATCCGGCAATGCAAGGACAGGTGCAGTGGTCAATCGATCTTTCAATTTTTGAAAACTCCGATCACACTGCTCGTCCCAAATAAACTTCACTCCCTTCCGAGTCAGACGAGTCAATGGTGCAACAATTTTGGAGAAACCTTCCACGAATCTCTGGTAGTAACCCGCTAACCCGACAAAACTCCGTACCTCCGTTACTGTTGTCGGTCTAGCCCAGTTGGTCACCGCTTCTGTTTTCTGGGGGTCCACGCTAATCCCATTCGTCGATATCACGTGTCCCAGAAAACCAATACTGCTTAGCCAAAACTGACACTTGCTCAGCTTGGCATACAACTGCTCTTGTCTCAGCTTCTCCAACACCAACCGTAGATGTTCCTCATGTGATCGGGCGCTCCTCGAGTACACCAAGATATCATCGATGAACACAATCACGAATTTATCCAAGTAGGGTCGGAAGACCCGGTTCATCAGATCCATGAATGCTGCTGGAGCATTCGTCAACCCAAAAGGCATAACCAAGAACTCGTAGTGTCCATAACGGGTTCGAAAAGCAGTTTTCGGAATATCCTCCTCCGAAATCCTCAGTTGGTGATACCCAGACCGCAAATCAATCTTCGAAAAGCATTGAGCTCCCCGCAACTGGTCAAAAAGGTCATCGATCCTGGGTAGAGGATACTGGTTCCTCAGTGTCACCTTGTTGAGTTGTCGATAGTCAATACACAAACGGAGACTCCCCTCCTTCTTCTTTACGAACAACACCGGGGCTCCCCACGGTGAAGTACTCGGTCGGACATATCCCAATTCCACCAACTCCTGCAACTGAGTTTTGAGTTCTCGTAACTCGGCCGGCGCCATCCGGTATGGTGCCTGGGATATAGGTCGGGTACCAGGGAGTATTTTAATAGTAAACTCGATCTCCCGCGATGGCGGTAATCCAGGTAAGTCTTCCGGGAACACATCCGGAAACTCACGTACCACCGGTATCTCGTCGATACCCGGAGTATCAACCTGATCCGACACGAAGTGCGCCAGATAACCCTGACATCCCTTCCGTAGAAGTTTGGTAGTAGTAAGTGAAGAAATCACTTCAGGAGGCGAACCGCCAAGTTCCCCCTGGAAGATAACCTCCGGCAAACCCGGGCTTCGCAGAATTACCTGCTTGCTACTGCAATCGATGAGCGACCCATGCTCCGATAGCCAATTCATTCCCAAAATTACATCAAAGTCGTGGATATCCAGAATAATCAATTCCGCTGGTAAATCCACATCCTCAATTCTCACCGGGCACCTCCGAATCACCTGATTCACAAGGTACACGATGCCCATCGGGGTGCTAACACCCATTTCGCAATCTAAGGCTGATACCACACAATCAAGCATACCAGCACAACTCTTCGAAATAAAATAATGTGTAGCCCCCGCATCCATCAATACACGTACAAGAAGGTTTAGGATATGTAGTGTACCTGTACCCACGCCTCGGGCAGTCCTCGCCTGCTGCTGGGTCATAGCAAACACTTGGGCCCTAGGCCCTCCATTTCGTCCGCGCCCGCGCGCACCACGCCCAGCACCTAGGTCACCTCCCTAACCGCGACCTCCATTAGTGTGGGAAGCCGTGCTCTGCACCACACTAGAGCCCCCAACGTCGTTCCTCTTGGACAACTGCGGGCAATCACAGGCATAGTGGCCCTCCTCTCCGCAAGCAAAACAGGTTACCGGCCTCGGCCTATCCGAATGCCCACCAGAAGCACCGCTCCATGACGAACGCTGCCCGGAGTTGTATCCTGATCCTCTGCCCTGAGAGCCTCCGCGTCGACCTGACCAGCCACGACCTTTGAAGGATGAGGGTGCTCCCCTGTAGCCCCCTCCCTTGTTGTTCTTCTGGCCCGATGGCCCACGATGTGGGCGATCCTGACGTCGCCCCTCGCCCGAAGGCTGTCGTGTCTGGTGTGTCGCCAGACTGGCCTCGACACGCACCGCATCGTCGACCATATCTCTCAGTGAAGCATGAGTAGCAGCAGTCACACTTGCCCGGATCTCCCCTCGGAGTCCAAGCTCGAACCTTTGGCGTTTGTCCTCCTCCGTGATCACGAATGATGCAGCGAACCGGGATAGTTTTCTGAAAGTCTGCTCGTAGTCCGCAACGGACATATCTCCCTGCTCCACCCGCAGGAACTCAGCCTCCCGTGCCGCGCGAAACGATCGCGGGTAGTACTGGTCCAGAAATCGGGAACGGAAAGCTTCCCAAGTAGTGGTATGGACAGACCACCCAGACATTTTGAGGCCGTGCCACCACTGGTAGGCTCCTCCCTCTAGCAAGAAGGCCGCCAAAGTTACCCGTTCGGCCGGAGGGCAGTGCATCACCGTGAAGATCCTTTCCCATTTGGTGATCCAATCATGAGCATCTTCGGGGTTCGATCCCCCGTTAAAAGGTGTGGCTCCTAGACGTTGAGCCCGCTCAATTCTTGCGTATTCCATTTCCCTTTCCAGATCCTCGTCAGTTCGTGTATGAGGAATTCTCCTAGGAGGCATAACTAACTGTCAAGAGGCATAGATCAGTTAACATTATCCATAAAAGTCGAAAAGTAACTAGTACTAATCGCTAGTCTAACATGCTGACCACAACCTAGTGCTCTGATACCAAGCTGACAGGACCCGCCCCGATCCCACAGGGACCACAAGGGGACGTGCCCTGCTCTCTTCTGACTCCCAATAATTCATACCAATTTTAGCCTCAAAAACATCAAATGCATAAATAACTAAATTAAAGTTATACATCAAATCCGAATTAAACAGATGTCAGACAAGGGATGAAATCCAAACGACAAGTTGCGAGCATGACTCTAACATAAACCTGCGGGTACACCACCCAACAAGGGTTCAGGTACGCAGAAGTGGATCTATGCCTCAGCCTCAGGTTCCTCCTCTACCTCATTAGCACGACCTGGAGGGGTTACGAAAACAATAAGGGTGAGTGGACCGAAACTCAAGTTTATAAAATCATTTGATAAGTAAAACATATAATTTACCCCTCCGTTTTCCAAACATGCATGCCACCGAATTTAAAACCATCAATCATATAATATAAATCATAAGGCATATAATAATACCATAAACATAATTTTAGCCACTGCACTATACACTCCAATCCCGACATCCCCGATGTCTGACGTCCCTGACGTCAATAAGGTCACAATCACAAGGCTACGCGTGCCATTCGGGTCTCAATTTTCGAGTTCAATCCCCGAACCCTGTTCGGTTACAGCATCCCCGATGCTTAGCGTCATAGACGCTGGACGTTCTATACGTCCGTGACCACTCCGGGGTACCTCATCCGGAAGAGACAATATAATATGGAAGGATCTATACAGTGCAGTACCAAATTCATTTTATTGATATCCACATGCAAAACATATATGTATACATAGGTAAAATCTGAACCGATCGTTACGTTTCATCAAACGGGTCTCATGCCCAAATACCGTGAAACGTGCCATAACCGAAATTCCAATATCATCAAAACCATTTATTGATTCCAGCATGTGAACATATAAGTAAATCAGAAAACATTTAAGCATGCAAGGGTTTAATGAAATCGGGCCCACTCACAGTACGATCCTGTGGTGAAACTGTGTGTACGAACTTGTACCGGGATTATCGTACAATTCCTGTCAGTCCAAATCATACGTAAGGGTCACAACAAGTTTTAAACATTTATCCAAATAACTCGAAACAAAAATCAGCTCGGGGAAACCGTCCAACACGTTTCCCGAGACAACCGGCCCTAAACTGACCCATCAAAACTATCCCAGATCAACATGGTTAATTCATAAAAAATGTTCAGAATGATTAGAGGAACAAAAGTCATGTTGATCGTGATCGGAGATAAGGTCCAACGCGCCCTCACGCGCCGCCCAAAGTGGCTGCGCGTGAAAGTCACGCGCCTGACACTGAAGCTACAGTGTCAGCACCTTCACCCGTTTGTCTGCAATACGGGCCTGCCACCCACGGCTTGACCCGGTTGAATACCCATCAATTCTTACTCGATTTCGATCCCATTTGATCGTAACATGTTAAATAACTATCCAATTTAGGTTCTGTGACAAAAATCAACCTCGACACATCCCCAAACGACCCATCGACCCGTGATCAACCAATCGGGTCAATCACCGGAACTTCCTGGTTTCTAATTCAAACTTCAATTCACTTCACAGGCAGCTCAAAAGGATCAAAACGAACTAATATGAACGATCAATTGGGTCAGAGAGTACCTGAAGGTTGTCGTCCCAAGCTCTGCGATTTCCCTGAAAACAGTAGTCACCGTCCCAGCTCACCCGTGGCTGATGGCCTTCGATTTTGATGTGGTTGAGTTCCAAACACTCCCAGAAGACTAAACCAGGCCTTGGTTTGGTCCAACAGTCACCAGAAATCAAAACCCGATTTTCCCTCCAATTTTGCCCGAAATGGTTTCTCTGGTTTTCTTCATCAATTCTCAGTTTTCTTAAAGGAAGAGTGATGCTCACACATGTTCTAATCAGTTTTAAATAACCTCAGCTGTCCCAGAGGCTCGTGGGAGTCCAATTTGTCCACTGAAAAATGTTCCCCGAAAAGCTTCGAACTTGAATTAACAATGGGGTCGTGCAAGGTGGATGCAACAGACCACGTTCTAAAGCATCAGACACTCCCATCTTTCCAGCACACAATTGCATAAAAAATTGCACATTTGAACCACCGCACATGGTGGTGCCGCCCATGTCCCCCCGCGGTTGCTACAGTAACCATGGGCGAAATGACCAAAATGCCCCTGGTTCAATAATTACCATAATGCCCTTCACATTCTAGACCCGTAACTCAGCCATACGAAGTCCGATTTCGGCGTGCCGCCTGTCTACGGACTCAGGGTATCGAGACCTACCTAACGGTCCTTGAGTCATGTGAAAATTAGTTGCCAAACGAAAAGTCAACATTTTCTCCCGTGAAGTCCAACTTACGGTAATGCCCCTGAACTTCCGATAGTTATAACTTTTACCCAGATCGTCCGAATTGGACGTGCCACCTGTCTATGGACTCGTGACGTCCCGAACTATGTCACGGTCACTGGTCAAAGTCCATTTGACCCACTAATCAAAAAACAACAATTTGGCCATACCATTCACAAGGGTAAAAACGTCAATTCAAATATTAAATTACAATATTAAAATCCTCGAATTTCCGTGGTGTTACAACACACCTAGCTTTAGAAACCGTGATAGGATTGGTTATGTGATATGTATATGTTATGTGATCGGATTTCTGATTTTGGGCTGAGTCCCACATGGATTTGGGTAGTGACCCGTATGATTGGTTTCATTTAAGATTTTGGGCCAAGGCCTCAGTGGTTTGGTAAATGGTTTTCGAATGCATGCATGTTTTTTAGTGAATGGTATAAATGTCTTTTGTGAAAATGTTTTTAATAAATTAATTGTTTTGTCCACTCACAACTTTTAATGTTTTAAATACCCTTGAGGTTGATCGCGGATGCGGGCTGTAGCAGAAACCGAGACATCATACTCCTTCTCCGGATCCTGGCGTACTCTGAAGCCCCGAGCGGGCTAAAGTCGGAATTTCCCTTGTCTTACACTTCGTGTCAGACGGGATCAGGTGCGTCCCACGTTAATCTCGGGGGGATTAGGACGGGTCCTGACAAGTAATGTGGACAATTAATGACTTTTCGGCTTACGACATATTGGCAGGGTGGAGCACCGATGGTTATTTTGCGTGCCCTATATATTGTTCAGACACACCGTTATTTTGTCATGCATCAAAGGTATGTTACTTAGGTTTAAGATGGTTTTTTCCATGAGATCACCAATGCCATATGCAATTCAGACTCATTTGATGGAAAATTAGAGTTACGGGTTCGACCCCAAGAAAGGTTTCGTGATGAGATATTTTCTAAATTGAACAGTATACATGACTTCGTCACACGAGGACTGAAACTTGCTGAACAAGAAAATTGGTTGAAAAAAATCATATTCATCACAAGTGATAGGTTGCAGGCGATGCCATGTAGCACATGGGCTGATCGCCAAACATGGACCGACACGTGAGGATGCGCGGACTCAAATTTCTAGGTGAGACTGGTCTTATTCGAAATGTTTCGAAATCCTGAATCTAATGTGGTGGTTTCAGGCCGATCGAAGATCGTTTGAGGGTAGTTTTAGATGTTTTTCTCCTCAGGAAGTATGTTCGGGATGAGTTTTCTATTCCACGAATTGAAAAATAAAAAACAGCCCGGTTCTCTATTCTATGGGGAGCTATTAGCGTACTGGATTGGGCTATAATCCAACAGAGCCCACTAAACAAAATGCTATTTCCTGCCCATGCATCACACCTCTTCTGCGCCCATAAGTTTCATTGTTAACTCACGCAGTGGCCCATCCGTCTCTTCCTTTTAGCTTTCCAATTCGATTTACATCGCAGTTTGTACATCAATCGGTTCCCCTACACCAGGTTTGTCTAATTTCGGGTGTTCTTTCTGAATTTTATGTTCGCTATAATTCTTCAGTTCTTTAATTTCTGTGTGATTTGCTTCTCTCTCTCTCTCTCTCTCTCTCTCTCTCTCTCTCTCTCTCTCTCTCTCTCTCTCTCTCTTTTAAGTTGAGGATTTTGCTCTAAAGTCCCGGGCCTTTTATTTTATTTTATTTTTATTTTCAGCTATGAATCCGACTATCAATTAGGTTTATCTGCTAGCGTTGTTAATCTTATGAATTTAGGCTTAATTAGTGTTCTTCTGTTGGACTAGTTAGGGTTTAACAATTCTAACTTGATGTGCTCATGAATCAAACTAATTTCTGGACATGCTAGTTGAGGTTTCTGTTAGGGTGCTTATGTCTGTTTGATTAAAGTTCAAACCAAGCTGAGTTGCTGTGTTCTTTAATTAAATTAATGTTCATGCACTAGCAGTTTTGTTAGGGTTAACTTGTTGCAGAGTTGAACTTAGTAAAATTCAAATAAGACTAGCTTCTTTTGAGTCATTCTGCAAAGATCGTCTCCGTGCTGCCTTTGTGATCAACTCTTTCTACTTTTGAATTTCTTGTTATTGTCAGTTTGAATTTATTCCGTCTTTCTACTTTTGCATTTCTTGTTATTGTGAGTTTGACTTTATTCCATCGTTTTTCAATTGAAAACCTAGATTCGTCTGCAAGTATAGCTCCATCTTCTATCCATTTAAATCAATACCGTTATCAAATACGATTTTGTTTGTGAATTATTGATTTAGCGATTTTGAATTTTATTTTTTCATTCAACATTTATGAACACCGTTATCAGATAAAAAGCTGGTTTTGTTTGTGAATTTTATTTTTATTTTCTATGGAGAGGTTTAATCTGGTTCTTATCAAGTTTCAATTGCTATGAATAGGCTTTGCATTAGACTATTTTTATTCCAATAATTTCCCATGGTGGTATATCACAGATTGGTACACGTGTGGCCTATAGGCCACACATAGGCCACATTGTTGGTATAGGAATGGTATTTATTTTGGGGTTAAGAAAATGAACTGATTAGAGAAGAAAAAAGTAAATGCTATTATGTAATATACAAACTGTGATACAGATTGCATTCTAGAAGCCCCCCACATTTATGAAAAGTTTCAACAGGGATATCTATGTCACTATTATAAACTTGTTAAAACCATCAATGAAAATTGCCAAATCAGTCTAAAAGGGAAATAGATTACAGGAAGAGATAAAATTGCCGTTGTGTGGCTGGGTAAAGTTGTTTTTGTCTCATGTAGCATTTTTAGGCTAGGGATCCCATTGATATACTAGATTTTATGGATCCTTTTGCAAAAATGATATATGTAAATGCTATTAAAAGTACTTTGTGTTGTAATGTGTTGAAGCATAATATGTTCCAACGAGGAGTAGGAAGACCGCACAAGACCTAAGAACACAAGTATGTACGTGGTTTACCCAAATTGGGCTACGTCCACGGTGTTACCCCATTCTCATTAGTATAATAGTATTTGTGTACATAATACAATAGGCTTAGAGCCTTTAGAGAGAGAAAGTAGATGTAGAGAGGGGTGAGAGCTCTAAAGTCTAGAGAGAGAGAGGTTTCTCTAGTGAGAGAGTGGGGATCCTCCAAATGAGGGTGATAGTGTCCCTTATATAGGCAAGAGCTAGGGTTTAGGTCATGGGCCTAATGATGGGCTTTTCCGGCATGGACCTTGATGGTGAGCTTTGTGTGATCTTTGAAGTCTTCTGGATGGGCTTACTTCGCGGTCCAATATAGTGTTTGACGAGTCCGTTGCTCGGTCCAATATGGTGTCAACATAATGTAATGTAAGAAGAGTGATGGGTATTGTTGCATGCGATCTTGTGTTTTGTCCTTTTATCTTTGGAAACCCTTGAATGTGGAATTGGTTGACTGGTAACGTTGTAGCAATGCACTAGTGTCAATTATTTAGTATGTTTGTAGAAGTAATGTCTTTCAATGGAAGATAGGTCTGAGGAGTGAAGAACTATTTGGAACTCTAAATATTCTTTTGTATCACAGATTGTCTATATTAAGAGTTTGTAGCACCAGAATCAGTGGTTTCTGTTTATTCCCCCTTCTTATTGGCGTCGCTTTGTAGAAATGTCTTATCTTACACGCTAATTTGCTCATTTGTGTGCTATTTTGCTGCAGTAGATAGACTTAAGTGCGGTGGCATTTGTCCGAGACAGCACCAGACATAGGTTTTCATTTTTCAATAATTTGGTAGTCCTGATACTTAGACCGAGGCAGCACCAAACATAGGTCAGAAGTTAGTCCAGCTTAGTTCTTTTGAGTTCTGTCTAATTTGCTCTTTTTCTTTTTTTCTTTTTTTAATGTTGAGAATTCTGCTTGCTGAAGTCTTGGTCTTGGTCTTTTATTTGATTTTATTTTTCAGCTATAAATCCGGTTACCAATTAGGGTTTTCTGCTAGCTTTATTTAGTTTTTATAACTTAAGGTTTAATTAGTGTTTCTCTGTTGGACTAGTTAGAATGTAACAATTCGGAAATGATGTATTATTGGATAGTTAATTTAAATAAGCTATTTAGGTAGGGTGTTAAGTTTTTGCAGAGTTGAGCTTAATGTTAGATAAGTGGCTAGTTTTTTTTTTTTTTCTTTTTTTTTTTTAATTTTTAATTTTGGGTCAATTGGTAAAGAGTCCAAATAAGATGAATTCCATTTCAAAAACAATACATTCTAAGAATTTTACACCATGCTCTCAACATTCAGAAAAAAACTAGGGGCAAACTTTTAGGTGTCGTCTTCTTTATGAGACTGCCTCAAAGTTGGAGTGCAGTGGGCGAGCAGAACGTTCAAACGCAGCTGCAAAAGGAGGGGGAAATTAGAGGGGACGCAAAGGTAAGGGCAATTAGACAAGAACTTGGAGGGCAACATGTTTGAGCTTTTAGAGTTCCAGATGGATGCTTTAATTGACCACCCTTGCCATGGATGAAAATATCGATATCAAATAAAAATATCGGCATTCATATTTATGGAAAAATCGATATTGACGAAAATTCAGGAAATGTTTAAAATATAAAATAGTATTTAGTTTTTTTTTTTTTTGTATATTTAGTATAATACCTCGTTAATATCAATTGCCATGGTATTGGGTTCAAAGAGTTTGGACATACTGCCTTATCAAATGCGAATTTTTTCTCCCAAAAGCTGTCTTCATCTTCTTCTTCGCGCGGCTTGTTTCAGTGTTTAAATTTCTTAATTTTTCAGCACCACGCTAGGATCTAGTCTTCACTCTTTGAAATCTAGTCATCTTGGTCGTATTCAGTTGGAATTTCGCCGATTTTGTTCTGACAAGTAGGATATTGCCGCCTTCCACCCTATTTGGTTGATATAAGGTGAAGAAATTTCTTCACCCCCTTTTTATGTTGGCTCCCTCTTTTGACGAAATATCAGCGATATTACCAATATTTTCGTCCATGTTCCCTTGCCCCTTAATAGATCGGCCCATGCCTCCCACATTAGTCACACTTTAGAATTGGAGAAAGTCATCCTTTGTCAATTCCCAAGTTCTTTGATCAAAACCATAAGACCTCTTGTGTAAACCATGATGTAGTGGTAGTAGTAGTGAAATTTCCTATTTCCCCTAAATTTGCTTTCACTATCCGGTCGCCTTTCTCATAAATTTTGTAATTTATGTAAGTTTTCTGTATATGTTTGAAGGTTTCTGAAGTCCTGAGTATTTTTTTTTTGTTTTTTTGATCAGGAGACGACTATTGGAAGGTTTTGACGCTTGACCTGAAAGAATGGTAAGTGATTTGTTTTTTTTTTTTGTTAGCGATTCTATTGTTTATTGGTTTCTCAGTCTCACTATCATTCATAGTTTAATGATGGAATGATTTGTCAAGTTGGCCTTTCCTTGTGTACTGTGACAAATTTTAGAGCAAGCTACATAGTATTGACATTTATTTGGGGGTAATTGCAGGCGACTCTTGCTGATTCATTTCTTGCAGACCTGGATGAGCTATCTGACAATGAAGCTGATATTATTGTGAGTAAATGCTGCCTTTAAATAACAAGATCATTAGGTCCATGATTTACTCCCTTGGTAGTATCTATCTTAATTCCTCCACTGCAAGTGATTACCTATATTTGTATTTTTCAAAGGTTGAAGATGATGCTGATGCTGGAAACATGGAAGAAGATGTCGATGGAGACTTGGCGGACTTAGAAACTCTTAATTACGATGATCTGGATAGTGTATCAAAATTGCAGAAATCACAACGATATACTGACATAATCAAGGTTTGTTAAAATATGAGTTTTCCTTTTTTTTTTCATTGCGTACATTTTTAGTGTGAAAACTTACTTTTAAGTATATTTTGGATAAATTTAGGACTTTTTAATTTTAGAAGTTAATACGTGTTCTTCCTCCTTTCTCCTTCACATCTCTCATCATTTTCTCATCTCCCTCATCCTTCTTTAACTTGGAAGAAAAATAAGTTACCAAGTAGTGTATGTTTGGTTAGTCTTTCAGTCCTCTTGTATGCTCCTCCTCACCCCTTCTTTGCTATTCTTGGAATATGCTTATTAGCATGTTTGTAATAGGTAAATGGTATTTAAATTGCAGAAAGTGGAAGATGCATTGGAGAATGGTTCTGATATGTCAAATCACACAATAGCTTTGGAAGACGATCCGGAATACCAGCTGATTGTGGACTGCAATGCTTTGTCTGTTGACATTGAGAATGAAATTATAATCATCCACAATTTTATTCGTGACAAGTATCGCCCAAAATTTCCAGAGCTTGAATCACTTGTGCATCATCCAATTGATTATGCTCGAGTTGTTAAGAAAATTGGAAATGAAATGGATGTAACGCTTGTTGATCTGGAGGGACTTTTACCTTCAGCAATTATTATGGTTGTTTCAGTTACAGCATCAACTACAAGTGGGAAACCGCTTCCAGAGGAAGTTCTTATTAAAACAGTTGAGGCGTGTGATCGAGCCCTTGCTCTTGATTCAGCAAAGAAGAAGGTACTTGATTTTGTGGAGAGCAGAATGGGTTATATCGCACCAAATCTCTCTGCTATTGTTGGTAGTGCTGTTGCGGCGAAACTTATGGGCACGGCTGGCGGTCTTGCATCTTTAGCTAAGATGCCTGCTTGTAATGTTCAGCTGCTTGGTGCTAAGAGAAAAAACCTTGCTGGGTTTTCCACTGCAACATCACAATTTCGTGTTGGTTATGTTGAGCAAACAGAAATATTCCAAACTACACCTCCTTCTTTGAGGATGCGTGCTTGTCGCCTCTTGGCTGCAAAATCAACACTTGCAGCAAGGGTGGATTCCACAAGAGGGGATCCATCTGGGAACACTGGAAGGGCATTCCGGGAGGAGATTAGTAAGAAAATTGAAAAATGGCAGGAGCCTCCTCCTGCAAAGCAACCTAAACCACTTCCGGTTCCTGACTCTGAGCCTAAAAAGAGGAGAGGTGGTCGTCGGCTAAGGAAGATGAAGGAAAGGTAGGGCAGTGTTTCTATTCTCTTGATACTTCTTTTCAGTACTTGTTGATTCATATTCTGATATAATATTTACTTTTACAGATATGCAATTACAGACATGAGGAAGCTGGCTAACAGGATGCAATTTGGTATACCTGAAGAGAGTTCCTTAGGTAAGCTTATATCGTCTGTGGTAAACTTGAATTTAGATTTTGTTTTGTTGCATTTTTCTTTCACTAAGCAGTGCCAGTCAATTTTTCCTCAGGTTGAGTGATTTATTTGCTGATTTTTGGGAAGAGCATTTGCAATCATGCATTTTCCTTGATGTAGGCTTTCTTTTTTGTCAAACCTCGTTGTAAGAGAGTGCACCTTATCTTTATTTCATTAGCTCAATATCAGAGTAGGAAAAAGGTTACGCTTAGTATGTAGGGTCTTGATTATCCATTGTGGTAGCTCACAACTGGACCCCATTTACATGAATAATTGGATGTGCATGAAATATGTTACTATTGCCAATTAAGAATCGACATCTTAATCCCCTTTTGTTGTCTTCCTTGATAATAGGGGATGGACTGGGTGAAGGTTATGGAATGCTTGGTCAGGCTGGGAGTGGAAAGCTGCGTGTATCAATGGGTCAGAGCAAACTTGCTGCAAAAGTCGCTAAGAAGTATGCCTGTCCTACTCTGCTTTAATTATCGTTTCTTCTATGGCTCGTGGACAATGATCAAGCTTACAAGTTTTAGCGTGGATTTTATATTTCAGTTGTGCTGATTTATTGGTAACCTCCATCTGATATCATGTGCTGCATTTTCCTTTCAGGTTTAAGGAAAGGCAATATGGAAGCAGTGGTGCTACATCTGGACTGACTTCGAGTTTAGCTTTTACACCCGTGCAGGTTGACCACTCTTCTTACCTTAAACTTGAGTTCTCTCTCTTATTAGCATTATAGAAAAGAATACTGTCTCTAAAACCCTGGAAATTCTCTCATTAACATTTTCCATTTTTCTTCCAGGGAATTGAGCTCTCGAATCCGCAGGCTCATGCACACCAGGGCAGTGGAACTCAAAGCACCTATTTCTCTGAAACGGGAACATTTTCGAAAATCAAGAGGATCTGATCCACACAGGAGAGAACTTTTCTTTTATTTGTAAGGATTTTGCTGTTACTTTCGAATACTCTGAACGACCTTAGTTGATCTGAGCGTTTGTAAATGAGTGCGCTTGTAGTAACTCATGCTTGTCATAATAAAAAGTGCAAGATGAAAGATGCAGCAGTTAAAGCTGAGATATGTGAACTAAGCTGATAACTTTCTTGGCCCGGTGCCCTAGTTGATGAGCATTACGAAGTTTATGGATGGGATGTCAAGGTAACTTTTTTTTTTTTGGTTTTTGGGGACAATTTATTCATATTTCAGGTTGCATCATCATAACCGATTAAAACTTAATTTTCCGTGGATTTTTTCCTCAATCATTCCAAATAAGAGAAGCTAATGAAAGTAGAAACCAAATTAGGAAAATGATACTTTACCCTCAACACTTGTTCAAAGTATGGAAACATTAGATGAGAACACCTTCTGTTGTGTTCAAATAGATAGCAGAGAAGGAAACCACAAATAACAATCTGGTAAGAGCATGCAATTGATTGATAACGCGACATATCCATCTCTTCATGCCGTACAATTGAACCAAGAAAGAGTAAATTTTAACATAAGTATGAAGATTGAAGTAAAAAGCTATTATTATCTAACACTATCCAAATTTTTGTTCCAAAGTTACCATCCTAAGCAAAATATCAAACCTAGAAACCAAGATACGGAGAATTTCATATGAAATATACATTTCTATGGGATTACATAGTTATCTGTTGATAACGGTCATGACTGCTCATGATGAATATAAATACAAATCAAAGAAACAAAACAACAAAGCAATAGAGAATTCATGCATCCAAAACTCACAAAAGCCATAGAAAAATCTATGCACCAAAAAACGTATGACAACCATAGAGAAATTTATGACCCCGAAATTGAATTGAGAATCAACCCACCTTTTTTGCCTCCGCGATTCGAAATGGAGAAAATAAATCAAGAGAACGAAAGTAGAAACCAGATTACAAGGAAACTTTACCTCAAGACTGGTCCAACTTATTGAGTCGTATGAGTCTGAACTCATGGGTCGAATTCCGATGTTGAACCAAGCAGCAGGAAGATCTACATCTGATGGCTACAATCTCCTTGACCACTGGAAAACAATAGAGGGTTACGTAGAGGGTTTTTGTTCAATTGTGACATTGCAACAATCCAAACTGTCAAAGAACATAGAAGGGAAAGCACATGAAAGCCCTAAATAATATTGAAACGTAACGTGAAGGGAAGGGATAAGGAAGTGGAGAACAAACTGTAGATTAAAATCATGTTATTTACCCAACTTTTAACTAAGGTGGTCCAATCGTATACAAATAAATTGAAGAAGAAAACATAACCTCAACATTTGATGGAAACCCAGCAATTCGATGAATCCTACCATTGAATGAGCATGAAAAATATACAATTAGTCCCCTAAATCAATTAGCCATTCACAAAAATCAGCAATGAAATTGAAATCGTCAACAGAAAGAGATAAAGCGGAATGAGAGGGACGCCAAATTTAATAAGAACGGGTGAGCTTTTACCTATTGTCAATTAAATGGAAACTCACACAAATGATTTGAATAAAAAAAAAAATCAATTGATGTGACATAAAATCTGCCATAAGAATTTGTAGATGAACATATAAAACAACATGTCAACAAATATAATGGAGCATAACTCAATGGGGAATTAGAATTTAGAAAAGCATAATTTCATGTACATTAGAAAAGCAAGCACATCATAAAAGAAGAGTACGATAGATGAGACGTAAGTAGGAATTCATAGCTAATCTGAACAGACATCTAAAGCAATAGGACAACAAAGTCCATATATAATCGAACATAAATCAATGCGGGGGAATGAGATGTAGAAAAGAAGTTCGAGCATGTCAGCCAAACATGCAGAACGTGAAAGAAGTGTACCGCATATAAGATGTAAATATGCGGGGATGCTTCAATTTCGGCCTGCAGAATCTGTGCATGTAGAAGAGAATAAATCAATGTCAACAACAATAGAAGGAGAATTGGGAGGGAAAATTGGGGAATTGAAAAAATAATAGGAACAAAGAACTGAAGAGATGTTAATGAGGCGAAAAAACTTGGTATTAATGAACTATAAATGTAAGTAAGATAAGCAAGGAAAAAAAATCAAAAGTATTAAGTGTCTGCATAATTGAAAGCATTGGACTAAATCAGATATGAAGAATTCAAACAATCTTAATGGAACAGAAACGAAGGAAAGAAAATCCAAAGTATGAATTGCCTGCATAATCGGAAGCATTTAAGTAAATCAGATGTAAAAAATTCTAAGACTGTTGATGTGTATAAAAAATAATGGAACTGGCTATTGACCAAGTACATGAAATTAACTGCCAGCTGACGAAAGAAAGTCCGCATAATCCAAAGCATCAATCTAAATCTAAAACCAAAAGTTGAAACGAACTTCATATAGGTCCTTCAATCGTGGAAGGCAATACGTAACGATAATCAGGAAACCAGCACCATGACCAGTGTCATAAAACAATCCCATAAGAGTGGCAAAGAATGAATAAAAATCTTATTCTCATACGAAAGCTACTACGCGAATGAGAGCGAAAATAAATTGAAAACTGAATTGACAAAATCCAATATTGAAATGAAAGAACCCACAGAAATATTAGGTGTAATAACATTGACAGCATAAAAATTCTAGGGTAGCACATAGGGTAGCTTCTTTTTTGATGAGAAAATTAGACATATTCATTAGATTGAACAAACAATTACAAAGAGTTGAAAGTCCAACAACATAAATAGTCTAAGTGGATAAATAAAATGTAGATGGTAAAACCAAAATGGCACATAAACATAAAATAAATCCAAAAAAATAAAATATAATAGAAATCCTAGATATGAGAATTGAAAAAACTCTACATCTTCATCATCCACCATAGCCACCAGAACGTTTCAAAATCCACCACCACCGAAAATAAAGAAGGTGAAACCGAAGAACCATTTGGAAAATGGGATGGAACACGTCACCCGTGCATAGAGCAATCCCATAATCCGTTTAAAGGGTGCATCATGCACTTTAAAATTAACCCATAAATACAACATACTAAAAAATATCAAAGGTGAATTCATGTGGGTCAAAGGGTGGAAACTGGTGATGGAAAATTCAAAGCAAGCTGTGGTGAAGAGCATCTGGTGAGGAAGAGGTAGAGACTAGAAGTTTTGTGGATGAAACTTGAGATGATGATGGGAGCACATATATGGAGAAATATTAGATTTCACCAAAAATGGTGAAAAAAAAAGCCTCCACAAAGGAGGAGCCGAGATAGACGCCACGAAGGACGAAATAGTAAGCCAAGACCATGGCTGCCATGGAACAGAAAAAAAAAAAGGAAAAAAAACTGAACAGGAAAGGTGGGTGTGAGAAGAAGAGAAGGTAGAAGAGATGAGAAGAAGAGAAGGTAGAAGTAGGAGAAAAAGGAAGGGAGGAAAGGCTAAAGAACCACTTTGGAGTATCCTTAAGGGGTTTAACCTACTGATTGAACTTTGTGGTGATTTTAACCATTGTGTGTGGTCTCCTTAGGGATGGACTGGGTTTGGAGCTCGTGGGTGGTTTGAATTTTCGGGTGATCCGACTCCCCCACTAGTGTGAGTGGACCCCCTTCCCTAAACTAGTTTTATACTATTTATTACTCGTACGTTTTACGATATTGTACATTTTATATTTGATCGAGCATGCATGATTTAGTTGTGATAGTTGTCACATATGATTACGAGGAATAGTGATTGTGCATATCCGGTTAGGTTTATCTACGGTAATATGGTAAGTACACATAGTTGCATGCATTGTGTCACATATTGTATTGCATGAGATGACAGGACCCGACCCAAATCCCTCGGATTAGCGTGGGACGTGCCTGCTCCCGTCTGACATGAAGTGTCAGAACAGGGATATTTCTGTCTTTTGCCCAGCCGGGCTATCAGAGTACGCCAGGATCCGAAGGAGGAATGCGATGTCTCGTCTCTGCTCCAGCCGCATCCGCGATCAACCTGAAGGGCATTCAAAATACAAAAGCTGTGAGTGGACAAAACAAATATTTTATAAAAAATTTTCATAAATGACCTTTATGCTCTTCATTAAAAACATATGCATGCATTCAAAAACCATTTCTAGGGTTCATGCCCGGTTCCCATAAACCATCATGAACCATCAAACCATTTGGGCCTTGGCCCAAAATCAATCAAACCATAACTGGGACCTCCGTCCAAACCAAAACACATGGGAACTCATCCCAAAACCATCTCATAAGGGCCTCAACCCAAAACCAATACGCGTGGGTCTTAACCCGACGCCATCTCAGTGAAAACTCGTACACATATACATATATACATATATAACCCATCCTAGGCACTTCAGGAGAAGATGCCAACTCGAGGCACACATCCCCTAGGGAACACATCCCCAATATAGTCACGATGTCTCTATATATATAAGTATGCATACTACTCGGGGTCTCACTCCAAGTCTTCTCCCAGGAATTCTCGATTTGGGAGCCTCATCTTCGGACCTAGTCCGATCATCTCTCCGAAATCTTGTCCGGGACCACATCATAACGCCCACTCCTGGAACGGGATCCCTATGGGGATACCCACTCTGGTCTGTGGATCGTGACTCTCCAGATCGACGTTTGGTGGAGACCAATCAATAATCTAAAAAGGAGAGTATATACATACCAGTATAAGAAAACCATAAAATGGGACTCACGTCCGATAACACAAATCAACTGGGCCTTCCGCATGAATATAAGACTCAATAGGACCTCTAGCCCGAATGCACAATAACTGGGCCTCGAGCCCGAACTCGTAAATCAACTGAGCATCAAGCCCGATATTTTAGGGTCAGTCACGATCCCAATCATAGCGATGCGTGCAACCATCAATCCAGAACCACTCTCAATCCTGGTATGTCGCCGTGAACACATCATTGCCGCGACCATCTCGAGACCATGGTGCACACGTCGCCGATCGATCCTCTAAATTGTCAGCACTCCGAATTTGAGCCTCCAGTGGCTGCTCGACAACGAGACGTGCATTGTGACCTCTTCGGAAGGAACGTATCCCAATCTGGAGGCGAGTGTCACCTCGTCCGTCGCCGTGCACACAGCACCCGTCGCGACCACAACTCAGACCTACGGGTCCTCAATAGGGTCTCATGACCGAGTCAAAACCAAATCCAAATGGGTCTCATGCTCGGTTTTACCTTTTCAAAACCATTTCATTAAAACCGAAAGCATAAGCGCGTATAAGCAAGTATAAAACTTGAAAACCTCGAAGTACGTGCCCATACATAAATACACACCAAAATGCACTCAAGGCATCACAAAACATACATTAAAACATATATAAAACATTTATGCATGCATCGATTTCAGAAAGAAAGTCCACTCACAGACCGTCCGCACTGCCGCCTCGATACTTGCGCAATACTGCTCTCCCAGGTCAATCGTCATCTCTGGGACTTCCAAACCTGTCCAAATCACTTTAGAGGGTTACTAACTACTTACTTAACCCCTTACTAAAGCCTCCTAATTTTTCGGGATTTTTACTATTTTTAAACGCGCACCGAAACCTTCGGATAGCCGGAACTATATCGAGACGATGTCCGATCGACTCGAAACCAGTCCCAAAATGTTCGTTACATCAAATAGATGATTTGATATGTTGGAACCTTCCTCAAATACCTCATCACGCGCCGTCACGCGCCCTGGGATTGCAATGCGCGTGGGCCTCACACGCCACGCTACAGCGTCGTCCCTTACCTCGGTCAGACCGGTTCGATTTTCTCTGCAACTGGACCGGCGTGACCGGTCCAATGGTGATCTGTCCGTAAACCGTAACTTCCCCATCGAACGTCCAAATTCGAGGTTCCGCCTGTCTACGAATTCGTATCGTCTCGATCTACATAACGGTACTGTGCCCTCAATCATCGGACCTCCCGGGTCAAAAGTCAACCATTGGCCCTTATTCCACCAAATTACCAAAATGCCCTCCAACTTCCGAACGTCACAACTTCTTCTTCGAATGTCGGAATCGAACGTGCCACGTGTCTATGAACTCGTGACGTCCCGAACTACGTCACGGTCATCGTTCAAAGTCCTTTTGAGCGTCCGAATGAAAAGTCAACAGTTTTCCCGTTCTAGGGGCAAAATCGTCATTTCGCCATGCTCGTCCGTTAATCCTCGTCTAATCCCTGATTAGCCTAGCTAATCAGTCATTAATCCTTAATTAATCCCGTTAAGTCGAGACGGGTCGTTACAAGCTTCCCTCCTTCAAGAATTTCATCCTCGAAATTCAAACTGACCCGATTTCCACAACCAACCGTGGAAATTCAATCGTGTCTCCGTACACGGCCCTCTCGTGTACAAGTACATGTCCGTCACTATGCCGTACTCGTCGGTACGCACTGTCACCGAAGATCCCAAGCTCCATCTCAACTCTCATTAGTTGCATTCCGATTGTTGGCTTGCGAGAGTCATCACGTCGACTTTTCAGTCTGATGGTTCTTCTCATCGGACAATCGAAACTGATGTCCTGATCAGCACTCGATCCGAAAACTATCCTCACTGCTCCTATGGAGAGACACCCAACTTCCGTCACTACCATTGAGTCCACGAGCGTACTCGTGTCTAATTTGTAGCGCTTGACTCCATTGTGCTCCCGCTGCACACTCTGATCTCGACTCGCTCTCAAATCCTAGTACCGTATCGTATCTCACATTACTCAGCGTTCTCTGCTGCCAACTAGACTCACCTCGAGTCCCAACCATCGTACTACTCATCCTGTCGATTCACAATCGCCGTCTCACCCATTCGGGTGTACATGGAACTCCAATCGAATACTTGTCTCAACAGAAAACAAAAACAGGCACTAGGGTTCAACCGGCCCACACGACCCTGAGCTCTCTGCTCAGCAACTATCTGAACCCCCTCTGTCAACTCTGCTCAAGAACACAACATTCGACGTCCGGTCAATATGCCAATATGTCGGAACACATCCGATCATAGTACTCATCGGTCCGATGTTCAATCGTGCGTCACTAGCCAGCCTCAATTCAATACAAACTCTATTCTCAAATCCATCTCAAGGCATCGACTATTCATCTCTTCCTGATTGATACCTACGTATCGTTCTCACTCACCTTAATTCCCACTTCCAAACTCTGTCATCTCACCAACTATGCTAAGGGATCCTTAAAAGTTCTCTTCTGTTCCTAGCTTAGCATAATCAGCAAGGAAATTTATTCCACTGACGACCAGACCTCGGTCTGAACACCTCACGATCGTCATAATCACTTCCGTCAGCTCGACCATCCTCACGTTACTCGATCTGTCTCGTCTTGAGTACTCGCCTGTCACATCACTGGACGTGACACCACGAATCATCTGATCTCCAAGTCAATCCAATTGACATCACTGTCGTCTTCTTCCTTATCAACCACATGAGGAAAGTTGAAGATGATGACATCAAAGTCCATCTTATGTCATCCTCTAGTACTCCGCACTATCTGCTAAAGAGCAGAAAACGAGAAGTCTCTTTCACCAGCCTCTAAGTTGAGAGTAGTTGCAACCATGTTGGAAATGAGTATGCTTCCAACTGTTTCTTTTCCTGAGCTAGAAGTACTTCTTCCCGACTAAGAGTATTCTCTGATAATTACTGTAATGGTTAATCCTTCCCTTCAGGATTAAGCACTTGCAGTGATTCCTTCCGGCTTCTCCCCTTGTCGTTCACATCGATAACCTAATTCGCACGTCCCAATCCTTATGGGATCCAAATCCAGCTCCTAACATCTGTACCGTCAGTTCACAACGATCTAGGATACCTGTCACCAATGCAGGTATATCGTATATCCTGCACCGAGCCACTCAGAATCCTCTTTATCCCACTCAGTGCCCACCAAACTCGCACGACTACCACGCTAGGCACGACTACCAACTCGATCATAACAACTAACTCGGACATTACCTACATGTCCGCAGACAATCCAATTTGCATAGTCGTTTAATACTGTTTATGCACATCCAAAAGGATGTCAATTCATCCTAATTCGATGTGCCACCAGACTCCAGGGTCACAACAGGCTCCTGCTGTGATCTCCTCCAGTCACTACTCCTTACTACAGTCCTTACTTTATCCACTCTTTCCAATCAACGACAACTGTCGATAACCATTGTAGTGACCCATTCTATTTCTCACTATCAAATTCTCCTCTAACTAGTGTACTCGACACTCAGGAGGTATGGTCAACCGTAGCCAACCAACCATCACTAATTACCAAGACAAATCTATATTATCTGACAAATCCTTCTCGTCACGTAATGGTAGAACCTTACCATGAACACATCACGACTGAGCTATCCTTAGCTAGTGGCTCGTCGTCTACTCTCATTAACTTCATCGTATCACCGCCATATGGAGTGCAAATCAAACCAATCCTAAAACCTCGCTCCTGTCGAGCAATCACCACTTCTCTCTGTTACCGATTGGTGGTAGCGTGGAACACTGCTCAACTCCGAAGCTCATCTTCTTCTGTAATCGCACTGGGTCGTGACCGAGCCAACTCCCCAAACCACTACTCGTACTGTGTGTCACTCACGCACCCTCGTATCCTTGTCACAGTAACTTGAGTCTATCCAACTCGGTATGACTCGACCACGTCCATCGATAGCAGCGTCTGTCACAACCTCGTGCAGACCGATCTCAGAAGCACTCTACTTTCGAGACTCCAAAACTACGCGGTCAACTCACTGCTGGTACTAACTGCTCAACACACACATCCACCGATCGGTCTACCTCGGACTCTGATTGACAAGCACCACACTCCTGGTAATTCATCCAACCAATCACCGACTAGGGTTAACACAACCAGCTGCTCGCTGCAGCATATCCATCTCGAGTGATCCCTTGCCTCGATTCCGAAGGATCGTGGTACTCCGATACTGGTATCCCAACAACCAGTAACCACAACCTGAGGATCTCATCCCCTCGTAACTCTACGACTCTCAATCGCTGGCCTCCACAAGAACTTGGCCATACTATGTGCTAAACACTGCACAATGGCTAAAAGTCGCAATCGTATACTATCACGTCACACCACAACTACTCCGGCATCTCTTGCCAGTCGACATCCTGGAGGGATTCGAAACCTCTACACGTGGAAACTCTCGCCAACTAGGATCGACGGTCCTATTCCAACCAGCATCAATGAAAGTCCTCGCGCATCTGACTACTTCGAGCAGCACAATCTCGATCCTTGCGATTCTATTGTGGACGATCCCAACGTCCGACCTCCACGGATTTCACCACGCTCCGTTCCAAGTCCGTCACGACGCCTCGGTAGTCCTAACTCTCAGGTCGTCCTACTGCGTCTACTGATCCACTGGATCTCATTCCAGTAACTATACGGCTCTAAGCCGTCGGATTCTCACGGATAACGATCCTACTCGAGGTTCCGACCTCTCGGAAAACATGGCATGCACGACAGAGGAGGCCAAACTAACCTCACACAATCGCATCGCATGTCAAACGTACACGACCTAGGGTCGATTCTACAGAATCCTCGTACTAGTTCCCTAACTCTCAGGTTAATGATGAGCTGTTACAATTGGAGAGACATCACATCCTCGATCTGCGCGCAAACTTTGCTCTGATACCAAGTGGTATCAGAGTACTATGGGTATCAAATCAGCCAACTTGCTCTGATACCAACTTGACAGGACCCGACCCAAATCCCTCGAGATTAGCATGGGACATGCTTGCTCCCGTCTGACACGACCAGGGATATTTCCATCCTTTGCCCAACCGGGTTATCAGAGTACGCCAGGATCCGAAGAATGAATGCGATGTCTCGTCTCTGATACAGCCGCATCCGCGATCAACCTGAAGGGCATTCAAAATACAAAAGTTGCAAATATTTTATAAAAATATTTCATAAATGACCATTATGCCCTTCATTAAAAACATATGCATGCATTCAAAAACCATTTCTAGGGTTCATTCCCGGTTTCCATAAAACGTCATGAACCATCAAACCATTTGGGCCTTGGCCTGAAATCAATCAAACCATAACTGGGACCTTCGCCCAAACCAAAACACGTGGGAACTCGTCCCAAAACCGTCTCATAAGGGCCTCCGCCCAAAACCAATACGCGTGGGTCTCAGCCCGATGCCATCTCAGTGAAAACTTGTACACATATACATACATAACCCATCCTAGGCACTTCCGAAGAAGACGCCAACTCGGGGCACACAACCCCTAGGGAACACATCCCCGATATAGTCACGATGTCTCTCTATATATAAGTATGCATACTACTCTAGGTCTCACTCCGAGTCTTCTCCTAGGAATTCTCCATCTGGGAGCCTCATCTTCGGACGTAGTCCGATCATCTCTCCGAAATCTTGTCCGGGACCACATCATAACCCACTCCTGGAACGGGATCCCTATGGGGATACCCACTCTAGTCCGTGGATCGTGACTCTCCAGATCGACGTTTGGAGGAGACCAATCAATAATCTAAAAAGGAGGGTATATACATACCAGTATAAGAAAACCATAAAACGGGACTCACGTCCGATAACACAAATCAACTGGGCCTTCCGCATGAATATAAGACTCAATAGGACCTCTAGCCCGAATGCACAATAACTGGGCCTCGAGCCCGAACTTGTAAATCAACTGGGCATCAAGCCCGATATTTTAGGGTCAGTCACGATCCCGATCATAGCGATGCGTGCAACCATCAGTCCAGAACCACTCTCAATCCTGGTATGTCGCCGTGAACACATCACTGCCGCGACCATCTCGAGACCATGGTGCACACGTCGCCGATCGATCCTCTAAACCGTCAGCACTCCGAATTTGAGCCTCCAGTGGCTGCTCGACAACGAGACGTGCATTGTGACCTCTTCGGAAGGAACGTATCCCAATCTGGAGGCGAGTGTCACGTCGTCCGTCGCCGTGCACACAGCACCCGTCGCGACCACGACTTAGACCTACGGGTCCTCAATAGGGTCTCAGGACCGAGTCAAAACCAAATCCAAATGGGTCTCATGCTCGGTTTTACCTTTTCAAAACCATTTCATGAAAACCGAAAGCATAAGCGCGTATAAGCAAGTATAAAACTTGAAAACCTCGAAGCACGTGCCCATACGTAAATACACACCAAAATGCACTCAAGGCATCACAAAACAGACATTAAAACATATATAAAACATTTATGCATGCATCGATTTCATAAAGAAAGTCCAGTCACAGACCGTCCGCGCTACCGCTTCGATACGCGCGCAATACGGCTCTCCCCTGTCAATCGTCGTCTCCAGAACTTCCAAACCTATCCAAATCACTTTAGAGGGTTACTAACTACTTAATTAACCCCTCACTAAAACTCTCTAATTTTCCGGGATTTTTACTATTTTTAAACGCGAACCGAAACCTTCGGACAACCCGAACTATATCGAGACGATGTCCGATCGACTCGAAACTAGTCCCAAAATTTTCGTTACATCAAATAGATGATTTGACATGTTGGAACCTTCCTCAAATTTCTCATCACGCGCCTTCACGCGCCCTGGGATTGCACTACGCGTGGGCCTCACGCGCCACGCTACAGCGTCATCCCCTACCTTGGTCAGACTGGTCCGAACCGGTCCGGTATGGTTTTCTCTGCAACTTGATCGGCGTGACCGGTCCAATGGTTTTCTCTTCTCATTTTGGTCTGATTCCCTTCCTAATCAACCTAATCTTCTTATTTTGATCTTAGGAACTTAAAACTATAAACCAAAACTCCTAAAACCTAGTAAACCCGACCTATCCAATAATCCTTCACGGTCCAAAATTTCCAAAACCTTCCCACGGCTTCCTCAACGTCTAACCTCTATCAAAACCTTCTTAATAACTTCCTAACAACCTATTTAATTCATTAGAATCACCCAAAAAGACCCGTAATAACAGAAATAAAAAATGGACAAAATGGGGTAAAACCGATTACCTCGATCGGTTTCTTCCTCGGCCGTCCACGGCGGTGCTTCCTTGGGCCTGCCACCACATCCTCCAGCCCTCTTCTCACTCTCCTAGTCTCACAAATGGTTATAGGTTGAGGGGTTTGGATTGGATTGAAAATGGGTGCTCGGGTTTGGGTTTTGGAATGAAGAAAAAAAATGATCGATGATGAAGGAATGGGAGATGCATGAATGAAAAGTGATGTCCAGTGGATGAGTGACACTTTTCACTCATCCATTGGGCCTTGGGACAAATATATGGGTCCTAATTAAGTCCAAAAGTTCCTCGTCTCGTAAAACGCATAATAGTACTTTTGAACTTCCGTGAACCGTAACTTCCCCGTCGAACGTCCAAATTCGACGTGTCGCCTGTCTATGGATTCGTATCATCCCGATCTACATAACGGTACTCGGCCCTTGGTCATCGGACCTCCCGGGTCAAAAGTCAACCGTTGGCCCCTATTCCACCAAATTACCAAAATGCCCTCGAACTTTCGAACGTCACAACTTCTTCCTCGAATGTCGGAATCGAACGTGCCACGTGTCTATGAACTCGTGACATCCCGAACTACGTGACGGTCATCGTTCAAAGTCCTTTTGACCGTCCGAATGAAAAATCAACAATTTGCCCGTTCTAGGGGCAAAATCGTCATTTCACCCTGCTCGTCCGTTAATCCTCGTCTAATCCCCGATTAGCCTTGCTAATCCGTCATTAATCCTTAATTAATCCCGTTAATTTGGGACAGGTCGTTACATGAGAGTCCCGGGGCATATATGAGATTGAGAGGTTTAGAACCCATTTAGGAGTCGCTGGTATTTCGTATCTGTCTGTAGGCCACACACCGAGTCATCCACGTGATCATTCACCCGCGCTGCTTGCTATACTAGTTAAAAAGCGTCAGTCATGTCCCCGAGCTCTTGGGGAGTCGTGGCAACGGTGCTTTGCACCCAGTCCTTCACGTGATCATGGTACGCGAGCAGGACACCTAGTTTATGTTATGAGTATGAGACTCGAGGCGACTAATGAGCATTGATGATGTGGTTTGATATTGTGACATATGATTGGTTTCTGCATGGATCATTTGTGCATATTGGTTTAATTATCATTTGACTGGATAGGTTCCACCAAGCACTCTAAAACTTGTCGTTTTAACCTAAATGGCTTCGCCATCTGGACGTCATCATTCAGATGTCGGTTAGCACGCCTCGACCTTCGTACCATAAATGGACTTTCCAGGTCGGGGTGTGTCAAAACATGTCCACAGGTGAAGCGGTTGCTGACGTATGTCGCTTGGGGATTATATGCTGTTATGGATTCGTGGCATGTCACCACTTGGTGATTGGCTAAAGCTGCAACTACAAATGGAAGTTCACTGTACATGAACAAAAAAAAAATAGAGGCATTATCGGAAGTTCACTGTACGTGAACAGTGTTTAGATTTGGGGCTTACGTATAGATATAATTTATACAATCCGATCTCAAAATAATAAGGATTAGAAAAGGAAGGTAAGTCTTCTTCGATATCTATTCTCTTTATTTTTTTGATCATAGGATAATTTCATTAAAATAGTAGGGATAAGAAACAAGTAATGGGTTCACCATAGGCGGTGCTTGGGGCCTCTTTAAAACCCTCATCATAAAACCCAACTAATCTGAGATAACTCTGATGAAGGAAAAAGAGTACCCCCCCCCCCCCCCCCCCCCCCCCCCCAAAAAAAAATACAAATATAGAGCAAAGAAAATTAAAAATCCCTAACCCTCTCAAGTATAGGTGCCAGGCTAGAAAATTCGGCCAAGACATTACCATCTGAATCACGAACCACCCCACCCTTCCCCCTCGACTTCTCAGTAAAGGGCCTGAATCCTTGGCAAAGGGACTCCCTCCTGATTGCTGCATCACAATTAAGCTTAACCATTCTAGGTTGAGGCTTGGTCCACCTAGTTTCCTGGACTAGAAGGGCTCTAGAACAGACATTGTGTAATCTAGAGTGTTGCGAATGCGCAATCATAGCTGCATTGAAAACCACTTTCGGGCTCACCACCTACAAATCATACACAATTTTATTCCTCCAATTCCAAACATGCCAACAGATGAAAACAAAGTGCTCCAATTTAGTAGCAGATAGGTGGGGCATATCATAACCAAACAAATCAATAAAACCACCGAGAACAGGAGAAGCCTCCACACCCTCTTTCTAAGTTTACAACCCCACACTAGATGAAAACCAACCTTGGGGTGCTTCCCATATCGGTAATAGAGAACTGAAGTAGCCACCTTGCGGGTGACCAAGTTATAGATCGTATGTAAAATCTCATAACAGGACATCCAAGTAAACAGTTTAATTTTGTTCGGGACCCTCAGCCTTCATAGATGTTTCCAAAGACCCGCAATCTGATTTTCATTAAATCACTTTACTCCCCCTCCCTATCGACCTAGATATAATAAGCAATATAGTAGCCAAATTTGGCCGTGTATTTCCCCATCTTTGAGTAATACCAATAACAACCGTCCAAGAAGGAAGCTCGTCTAGGTAATGAGATGTTGCAAATATCCTGAACATTTTCAACATAGAAGGTTTCTTTTAACAAGTCTCGATTCCACCCTCCCCCAGGAAGCAACAAGGAGCACATCAGGGCATCATCAAGAAGTCCCCGATTCGATATAGGCTGAACAACTTCAAGGTCGTGGTATTGACAGGTCGTTAACTAAGCTTTATTTTATATCATTTTATACCCTTTTTAATTAATTTTATTATTAAAATACCAAACAATTTCGAGAAAATAATATATTTTGGGGGAATTTTGTAGAAATAAATAAAGCTGGGAATTTTGAGTGTTTTGGCGAAAGAATCGTCTCGATCGGAGTCTGAACGAAGAAACTTTGGACGAAATTCGGTGGATTTAAATCCATTTTTGAAATTCACTTGCAAGCCAATCCAAATCAATTCGCGCAGCCCACTGCGCAAATTTGGTCTACCCTAGCAATCCGCCTAGCCCAAATTCATGCAAACCCAAGCCCCTAGCCGCGAGGCCCACGATCCATTAGCTCAAGCCCAGTCTGTATCGCAAGATGTGGCCTAAATTCGTGAAGCAGCCCATCGAAGCCCCCTCGCCTGTTTGGAGCGTGCCTCCTGAACCTTCCATGCCCACTTCGGCGCATGCACACTGAATGCTTCGTCCTCCAGTCGGTGCCAATTGCGCGACTTCCATGTGCCTTCCTCAGCAGAAGCCTGCCGAAATCCACCAACTCTACGAGCTGCAGACTGCGAAGCCATGCCCTGCCCACCAAACTACTGCAACTTGCCCACTTTTTCTGATTTTCCAGCTCCAAACCATCCCTAATACCATCATTAAACATCATTATTCATCATTTCATTTTTATATTTTATTTTTGTATTTTATTATTTGAATTTTGGCACTCCTTCTATAAATAGGGATGTCATTTTATTTGTTTAGGGTCCCCATTTTTCCCCTTTCTTCCCTTTTCTTAGTTCATTTTTCTCTCTTTGGTAGTTTCATGTTTAGTTCATCTTTTTCTCTTTATAGATTTATTTTTTGGGACTATTTGTAACTTCATTTAATTTCTTCTTATGTTTTCTTTTAATTTTTGTTCTTAGATTTTCCTTTTAACTTCTTTGACTTCTCTTTTAGATACAATTTTATGCCTTCTAAATGTTTGAAAATATGAATACAATCTCCATGTGTTTTACTTTCTAAATTTATTTTATTTCATAAGTTTGAGTGCTTCATACTTCAATTCAAAGCTAAGTGTTGGTCGCTGTCGGTGCACTTAGAATATGATTGAAGAGATTTAAATGTCGGTCACTGTCGGCACATTTAATCACAAACTTAAAGTGAATCATATTGTAAATGTTTGATGCATATTAATTGACGCACATTAATGGTTGATGCATTTATAATAATGAAAAACGTATGCATGTACTTGAGATGATAAATGTAAGATTTTGTGATTGGTTTGATATGAGCAAAATGTTAGAGTGCTGGTAAAATTTGTGTTTGAAGAAAGTCATTTTTAGGAGTAGTTTAAATAATGTGATAGTTAATTTGAAATTACTTACGTAAAAGTGTCGATTTTGTCTATGGAATTACTCTATGGTTTGTAAGTTATAATTAGCATGAGCATTTGCATTTTAATTTGATTTAAAATGTAGTTTAGATTACACTTTGTTCAAACCAACCCAACCCTACCCCCCCCCCCCCCCCCCCCCCCCCCCCCCCCCCCCCCCCCCCGAATTTCATTCTTTAATTCTTTATTCTTTTATTCATTAATTATTTAATTATTGTAGTCTTTCATTTATTTATTCAATTATTCTTTCATTCATTAATTTATTCGTTATTATTTTATTCATTATTCTTTCTCACTAACACATTATTAATGTTCCATAATTTCTCCGGTTAAAGAACGATCCCTATTTACCAATACTACAACTACACAAAAATGGTTTAAATTGCATAATACTTAAATTACTTGTTTAATTTAATGCGTAGTTTGAGCGTTATCAATTTTTTTTTATACTTGTTCATATTTGTACATATTTATTCATACTTATTTGTTTATACTTGTTCATATTACTTGTTTACATTTATTTTATTTATGTATTTTATTTGTTTATGTATTTGTTTACGTTTGTCTTTTTCTTCATTTAAAAAAAAATCAAGAAAAAAAATTCCTTTTTCTTTTCAACTTAGTTTTCATTACTTATTCTTTATTAATAAAAATAAATAAATAATTTCATTTCAAACTTTCTTATCTTAACTTTGTGTTAGTATAAATATATACTTGTAAATAAATCTTGTACATAATCAATATGTTAGTATGAATATCCTTACTTGTGAATATCATTACTTGTGCATAAAACCTTACGTATGAATAAATTGTTCATACTTGTATAAATTGTTCATATGTAAATTGTCATATGGTACTTGTAAATTGTGCATAAAACCATACTTGTGAATAATTTTTGCATTCATGCATTAGTCTTGGCTATATGTAGATCACTTGTACTTCAGAGTTTAGATTTTGATCTTTAATGAAATCGGTGAAGTCTGTTTTGTTAACTCTCACATGCGGTGATTGTTAACACTTGAGTCATCTTAGTTCATCTGGAGTAAGAAATTTTCAAGGGTGATGTCTAGGGTAAGAGACGGTATTCATAACGGATTTGGGTCTATGAAAGGGATATCAATGGAGTTTAAGCCTTGAGATGTTTTGAAATTATCCTTGCCTCTTATGTTTATTTTTTCTAACCTGGTCACCTTTGGACTTGCCCAAAAAGTTGAATAAATTTAAGATATTTACTTGGGCCGCACAGTCGTAGAAGTCTCCATCTAAACTTTGAAGCTATGTGAACCATATATATCTTTGACTTCCCCAACGTGTAAATATTGTTTCCTATTGCATTTGTAAATTGCATAACCTCCCTAAGGTTTCATGATAATCGGATTTCTTCTCCGAGCCCCCTAGAAGTGAATCTAGGGAAGTGAGATCGAAGGTGCATACCATTCTGTCATGCATTTTCACGTAACTTTTATGTCTTGTGCAGGTTATAACAATTTCTCTCTAATGCATTCACATCATTTTTCATGTAGATACTCATGTGTTGCTTTAGTTTAAATGTTTTTGGAACTTGTGCATTGACTTAATTTTATCGTGACTTTACTTTGTTATTTCATACTTGTATATATCATATTACACTTGTTTTTACATTTTCTTACATTACTTCTCATGAAAACTTAATTTGCATTTTTAACTTAACATGCATCTTTAGTTTAACTTGCATTGCATCTTTAATCTAACTTGCATCTTTAACTCAAGTTGCATCCCTAACTTAAATTTGCACATCTAACTTGCATTCTTGACAAACATGCATCTCTGACTAACTAACTTGCATCTTTGTCTAGGCTGGATGGATGTTAAACTTCAAGCGCTTGTTGGGAGGCAACCCAATGTGTTCCCGGGATGTGAAAGAGTCAACAACGCAGATTTTCTATCTTTCTACCCTTCATTCTCCTTTATTTTTATTTATTTATTGTTTTCTTGCTTTATTTTCGTAAATCCTCTTCCTTACTTCGATTCTATGTTCAATTACTTTTTATTTTCCTACATTGAGGACAATGTAAAATTGAAGTGTGGGGGAATGGTTTACAATTTTAATTGTCCAATAAAATTGTTTTATAAAAATTATTTAAAAAATATTAAAAAAAATTAATTTATTTTTATTGTTTTCCTTAGTCTTTTTGTTTTAACTTACTATTTTTACGAATCTTAAGTTTCCCTTTAACCTGTTAATGATAAAAATGAACGGAAATGAATACGTTATGACTATAAGATGATCACTGCAACTTGAATTACTATAAGATGATCACTACAACTTGAATTCGTTTGTTAATACTTTGTGATTAAGTATTTTTGACTTGTAGATAATACATGTAAATTGGTACATAAACGAGCATGTTAAAATAAGTATTGAATCATATGAACCTTATGTGAGCTTAGAACTTTATATACATCTTTGATGAGTGATTAATAAGTTTTTTGTTTAAAATGATATACATATGTCTCATAACTACTTGCCATAGCTTTTAATGAACTCTAGAATACTAGAACTTATTCTATGTGATTTTTAAAGCTTTTAAGTCAATAAACTCTTTGATTTTGGATATGATTAAGGCATTAGCGTTAACACCATAAATTCAAACATCCATGTTCCTTATTTTGTGCACACAAGTTGCGACCCCCCTTAGTTATAACCCTTTGAGCCTACATTTAGCCTTTCTTTCATCACCATGATTATCTAAACACTTGAGCTTAGTATAGACATCATTTACCCCTGTTCCAAGGACTCTGTTGAAGACATGAAGATTGTATGAAGAGAAGCTTATGGTAAATTTTGACCTTGTAATCCTTTAAGATGGTAAATTTTGATTAGTAAATTTTGATTAGTTGAGACCTTGTAAAACCTTCATAAAGACCTTGTAATCCTTTAAGATGGTAAATTTTGATTAGTTGAGTCAATCACTAGAGTAAGCTTATGGTTTTGGTTCGTTTGCAAGTATGTTTTGTTTTTATCTTGAGTTGTTTGTTTGAGATTTTGCAAAAGTACTTTATTTCTATTATGTGAGCATTTTTTTCTCACATACCTTGAGTGCAAACACAAACCCTTACTAATTGAGTGAATTTATGAGTACATATCCTTATGAGTTGATTCATACTTGTTTTATTCATGTTGAGATCCATTTCACCATGTTTACTCATTGTCTTACATGTTTAAACATTTTGTTACTATGTATTAACTCTTGAATTCCATATGCTTAAATCCCTTCTAGTGAAAATCTTTTATGCCATGATAATAATGCAATTTTGAGACAAATGGTTAAGGGCTTACTTGTTTTGAATTCTTAGTTTAATTTTAGTATTTTCTAGGGCCTAGCAAAGTTTAAGTGTGAGGATATTTGATAGGTTGTTAATTAAACTTTATTTTATATCGTTTTATACCCTTTTTACATGATTTTTATTATTAAAATACCAAATAATTGGAGAAAATAATATATTTTGTGGGAATTATGTAGAAATAAATAAAACTTGGAATTTTGAGTGTTTTGGTGAAATAATCGTCCCAATTGGAGTCCGAACGAAGAAATTATGGACGAAATTTGGTGGATTTAAATCCATTTTTGAAATTCACTTGCAGCCAAACTCAAATCAATTCGCACAACCCACTGTACAAATTCGGCCTAGCCCAGCAATCCGCTCAACCCGAATTCATGCAAACCCAAGCCCTCAGCCGCGAGGCCCACGATCAATCAACCTAGGCCCAATTTGTCTCCCAAGATGCGACCGAAATCCGCGAAGCAGCCCAGCGAAGCCCCTTCGTGCGTTCGGAGAGCGCCTCTTGAACCTTCCATGCCCAGTTCGGCGCACGCACGCTGAATGCTTCATCCTCCTGTCAGCTCCAATTGCGCGACTTCCACTTGCCTCCCTCAGCGGAAGCCTGCCGAAATCCATCAACTCTCCCAGCTACAGACAGCCAAGCCATGCCCTGCCCACCAAACTGCTGCAACCTACCCACTTTTTCTGATTTTCCAACTCCAAACCATCCCTAATATCATCATTAATCATCATTGTTCATCATTTCATTTTTATATTTTATTTTTGTATTTATTATTTGAATTTTGGCACTCCCTTTATAAATAGGGAGGCCATTTCATTTGTTTACGGTCCCCATTTTTCCCCTTTCTTCCATTTTCTTAGTTCATTTTTCTCTCTTTGGTAGTTTCATGTTTAGTTCATCTTTTTCTCTTTATAGATTTCTTTTTGGGGACCATTTGTAACTTCGTTCAATTTTCTTCTTATGTTTTATTTTAATTTTTGTTCTTAGATTTTCCTTTTAACTTCTTTGACTTCTCTTTTAGATACAATTTTATGCCTCCTAAATATTTGAGAACATAAATACAATCTCCATGTGTTTTACTTTCTAAATTTATTTTATTTCTTAAGTTTTAGTGCTTCATACTTCAATTCAAAGTTGAGTGTCGATCGCTGTCGGCGCACTTAAATTAAGATTGAAGAGATTTAGATGTCGGTTGCTGTCGGCACATTTAATTACAAAGTTGAGGTGAATCATATTGTAAATGTTTGATGCATATTAATATTTGACGTAGATTAATAGTTGATGCATTTATAATAATGAAAAACGTATGCATGTACTTGAGATGATGAAGTTAAGATTTCGTGATTGGTTTGTTATGAGCAAAATGTTAGAGTGTTGGTAAAATTTGTGTTTGAAGAAAGTCATTTTTATGAGTAGTTTGAATACTGTGATTGTTAATTTGAAATTACTTACGTAAAAGTGTCGGTTTTGTCTATGAAACTACTCTATGGTTTGTAAGTTCTAATTAGCATGAGCATTTGCATTTTAATTTTAATTTTTAGTTTGGTTAAACCCCCCCCCCCCCCCCCCCCCCCTCTCCCTTTCTCGAATTTCATTCTTTTATTCTTTAATTCTTTTAGTCTTTAATTTATTTATTTAATTATTCTTTCATTCATTATTTTATTCATTATTCTTCCTCACTAACACATTATTAATGTTCCTTAATTTCTCTCGTTAAAGAACGATCTCTATTTACCAATAATACAACTACACAAAAATGGTTTAAATTGGAAATATTCGAATTACGTGTTTATTTTAACTCATATTTAGAGCTTTATCAGGTATCCACTTATCACGAAAAACTCTCAGTGAATCCCTTTTACCAACTATACAGAGTAAACCTTGCTTTATGATAAGCCTTGAATTAAACATCATTTTATACCCTTTATACTTATCTTTTAATATTTAAATACCAAAAAATTGTAGAAAATAATATATTTTGTGAGAAATGTGCAGAATTGGATAGAACACAGAATTATGAGAGTTTAGGCGAAAGAATCACCTCAATCAGAGTTGTAACCTTAAAACGTGATCTTTACGTCCAGAAATTAGCTTCCAAGGCAAGGACTAGATTCAAGTTCTTCCTCCTCGGTGTTCTTGCTTCTCCGGCCACCGTTGTCCTTGATTTTTACCCCAAACAGTCTTTGGAACCTCCAGAGACAACATCCAATCGATCAATTATAGTCACTCCTTCCCAACTTCCTTTTGTCGTCCTTCAACGGAACACACAATGGTCCTCAACCATGTCATCACAAGTCATTCTGCTTTACGCCATGTTAACACCATCCCTTGACACTCGCCAAACAAGCCACTCCCAGCATCACCAAATACTCTTTCTACTCCTGAACACATTCATATGTGTCCGCAATTATGGGGGGTCACAAATCCTGATGTCCTATCAATGAGTCTCCCAAATCGACTCCAGAGTATCCACCACACAACATAATCACCAACTCGGAGCCAATCACAACATCTCATCGACTCAATCTTCTTTTCCAACCATGGGACTTCAGCCTCACGTATACCACCTCCAGACTAATTGTTCAAACGTCACCTTCTCTATTATACTAAGGAAATCCACGGCTCCTACGGATCACAACCACGTATGCACATCCAAAAGGATGTCATTCATCACTCCGTCTGATGATCGCACATCAACCTTTTCCGAAGTTCAACCCCTGAGCACTACTACTCTCGGGGGTCCTCAATCTGTAATCAACATCCTCGGACCTCCTCAATCACTATCCTTAAATTCGTCAATCCCCAAGTACCAACCTCGTCATCTGCCGACATATCCCAACATATCAGGAGGAGTCCACAAAACCAATCTCACGAATGGTCAAACCCGACCATACCAACCTAGCCTGATCCAACACGAAGCCTAGGTCCACCGCGCTTCCACTGGGCTACTCAGATCAACTAACGATAACCTAACCGTTCGTCCTAAAACATGACCTACCAATGGTCATCGCAGATCCCAACTCGGTTAGCGGTTCCTCTTACCAGACACCAGCACCCCACAGCTGGCCAAACCTCAACTCACAAGGTACCCAATCCTACCGTGCACAAGCATCCCAGCTCGTGGCACATTATCATCTAGGGCTCACGACACACTAATCCCAAACTTCCGCTTTGTACCGAGCCAAAACCTTCAATCTACGCTCGGGTTGGGGGAACTGACCTCCCTCGTAATCCACAAGTCCTGAGCATCTTAATGCTCAGCCAAATCTCACTGGACTTGTCTAGTGTCATCCATTGAGCCCTCCAATACCTCGGCTGCACCCCAGCAAATCTCACTGGACTAGTCTAGGGTCATCCACCATCGCCACTCTGGCCGTTAAATCGGTCCAAGCCACAGCCACAAACTAACCAAAAACCCCAACTCAGGTTTTCTAGACTAAGCACTAATTCTGGGGGTTTTTCACTAAGGTACTTACTTTTACCAAAATTGTCAGGACCTACCCCGGTTTCCACCCCGAAAAACCGAGGTAAATCCTGCTCCTGTCTGAAAACCCCAAAATGAAAGACCGAAAGGACCTCACGAAAACCACAAATTATATTGTCAGACATAGGAGAATTTAAAACATCCAAAGTCAACCGTTATAAAGAGCATAGTACCAAAAACAAAGTAAAACCAAAACCGATACATAGTGTACACGTACAACGGTAAAATGAAACCACTTCGGGAAAACTCTCGAGTACTTTATGCCTCTGACGCTTGCCTCAATGTCAACCCCCACGCTAGCTCCACGACCTGGAGGGCAATTAAAAACAGAAAGTGTGAGTGGACCAGAAAGAATGAAAGTTTCGAAAACCATTTCATAAATAAACCAGAGTTTTAGCCCCTTCGTTTTGAAAACATGCATGCACAACCCAAGTTCTAGAAAACATTTATAAATCTCATTACATCCAACATGAAACAGTATTATAAAACAGTATAAAACAATATAATGATCATTCTCAAAATTATATCATAAAAACAAGATATAATTATCCAATCAAAACCTGCTGAACCTATCCGAGTCTTTAAACTCCCGAGTCTTTAAACTCAATCCAGGCCTCATATAATCCGAGTCTTTAAACTCCTGAGTCTTTAAACTCAACAGGCCTATGGGGGAAAATATCAATATATCTGAGTCTTTAAACTCCCGAGTCTTTAAACTCAATCCGGGTCTTTAAACCCAATCCGGGGCCGGTCCCCCCGTCATATCATAATCCGGGGTCTTTAAACCCAATAACCCAGATCCAGCAAATCCAATCCAAAACCATTTGAAATCCATTTCTAAATCAATATCCAAACTCGAATTCGAAACCACTGGTCTGAAGCCATTCAGGCGTCCAGAACCGTCATTCCGAACCCAAATCCGGAAATCCACTTTTCAACTTTAAAACCAAATTCCGCTTTCCGAAATCCGATTCTAAAACCAAGAACCTTGATCATCAAATCATGTATCAAAATCCACTTATAAATCATTGAAAATCACTTATCGTTTGAAATCCCAAAACCATGGCATCATAATCAGAAATCAAGCCTTTCTCGTAAAACATGCTGAAAATCGTAGCTTTCTCGTAAAACGTGCAATTATATAAAACAGTTATAACATATTCGATAATCAAGAAATCACATATAAAACCATAAAAGAATTATAGAAAAACAGTTATGCATGCTCAATTATAGAGAAGGGGTCCACTCACAGATACCGGGCACGTCACTCGCATCCCGTACGTTCCGTACATTCCTCGTCCGCCTCGGGGATTCCCGAACTTGTCACAAGGCACCAAAATACGTCATTAACACGTCCACCAAGGTTCTCCTAATTCCTCATTAAATTCCACGGTTTCTAAACGAAACGAACTGAGACCCTAAACCTTCGATTTCGCAGAATTAACTCGAATCGACGTCCGATTAAACCCGAAACTTATCTCAAAAGATTCGTTACAACATCTAGACCAAAGACCTAGTTGGAAGTTTCCCCCAGAAAATGCCCCCACGCCCCCCCACGCGCCGCCCAAAGTTGCTGGCGCGTGGGCCTCACGCGTCTGAACAGAAACACTATTCATCTTCAACCTCGAAACCGTGTGCACTGTTCCAGACCGGGCGTGGCCGGTTTCTCTGTCAGTCCCGTCCACCATTTTTGTCCCTCTTTCCACCATTCTCTTCTTCCTCAAACTAGCAACCTATTCTCCTCAACCAAACACGACAACACGACCTACAACTCACCTCCCCAACTTGAAACAGAAACCACCCGTAAGCCCCTGTTTCACAATCCAGCCACCCGTGCAATCCCCCATCACGGCTTTCGTCACCAAAAGGTTCCTAAAGACCTAATGTGTCGATTAGGACCTAACAGACACCTTGACTCAGCCCCTAGCTTCACGACTATAATCGTTTGAAATTAGCGAAAAAAAAATAGAGCATCGAAAAGGATTGGGGAAAATTACCTGCGCTCAGGCCGCCGTCGTGAGCTCCACCGTGCCTACACGAACTCCCTCTAGTCCTCCTCCGTCTTCTGGGACATCACAACCAGCCTGGATTGACCAAACACGACAGCGCCATCACCAAATTCCCTCTCTGTTTTCCCTGAGAACTCACCCCTCACACTCTCAAGTTTTCCTCACAGTCCCCGTTTCTCACACGCTCACCACCTTCCCCAGAATACTCCCTAACCTTCCACTTAGCCTCTGCTCACTCACTCGATCAATAGAACACACAAACACACACTGAAATCGATCAATTCCTCTCACGGTCTCACCCTCTGTTTTTCCCTCTCTCGAACAAACACGATGCACACACACACATCCCAAATACTTGAACCGTGCATCCTAGAACCCACTACACACACCCCACGTGTCCCTCCACCCCATGGCCCAATTCCAAAATATCCACTTGCACCTGTACACTTGTCCTCATCCTATTTGCACAAATCCAATGCACCAAAAAGACCAAAATGCCCCTTGTAAGTCAAAATTACCATTTTGCCCTTCGCCGTTCCAGACCCGTAACTCACTCGTCCAATGTCCGATGAAGGCATGCTGCATGTCGTTGAACTCAGGACGACGAGATCTACCTAACGGTCCTAGGTCTACGTGAAAACCAAAAGTCCAACAAAAAGTCAACATTTTCCTCTCTTTATCCAACATTACGGTAACGCCCATAACATTCCGAACATCATAACTTCGCCCTCGGATGTCGAAATCGGGCGTGCCACTTGTCTACGGACTCGTGACGTCCCCGAACTACGTCACGGTCATCGGTCAATGCCCAATTAACCACCCGAACTAAAATAAACAATTTGTCCAAACTAGGGGCAAAATCGTCATTCTACGCCCAAAGTCCAAAAGTAACCAACTAACCACCAATTAAGCGTACTAATCCGTCACTAAAACACTTTTACTAATCCTGACTCCCGGGACGGGTCGTTACAAAAATCGCCATCCGGACCGGGGTTCCTCAAATCCCTTTCCTCACTCGAGTTATCAAAACCCACAGCTTCTACTAGCGCACAACACCCTTACCACTCGGGTCGTCACACCCGACTACGAAACATCCCTGATCGTAAAGTCTACCCACAACGTCAACTAGTAACCATCGCTAGGGGGGAAATCCCTCAACTCCTGCAAGCAGGTTCCTTTACCCCTTTAATTGGAGGCATCCGACTACTCGTAGCCGCACAAGTCCAATCTCAACCAAACTGACCAAAGGGTCACCAATCCATACTATCGTCATCCAATCGCCATCCAGCCCAACAGGCCACCGTCAACCGGCCTCTTCGGCCCACATGTACCACCCAGATCAACAGGCTGTCATTGGCTCCACATGCCGACCCTATGGTCCAACCATCGAGCATAACCAGTGCCAAACATGCTAACTACGCTGGCCCTAAGCCGACATACATCATACCCCATCGCGTATCATCATACCCCATCGCGTATCAGGCGACCAGTACCCATTTATTAATAACCTTACTACTAACTACGCCACTAACTAGCGTACGATTACGCATTATCACTCGCGTATCCAGGTTGATACTGGGCTGTTCCGCGTCGAGACATCACATCCACAGTAGCATCACAACATCCAAGTCGACGAACCAACGATTCTGGGAGCTACAACCTCGTGCAAAATGCACAAATCCTGCTCTGATACCAATTTGACACGACCCACCCCCAATGCCCCGGGATTAAGGGCTAAGTCATGCTCCCGTCTAACACACGTGCGACACGAAGGCTGACTGACGACCAACCTCCATGTAACACATAAGCCGGACAAGGGATTCATAAACCGACCGTCCAAAAACTTCCGGACTTCCCAGAGCGCGCAGAATCTATTCTGGATCGTGTGTGTGATGTCTCCGTCTCTCTAACCACAGCCCGTACCTCATCAAACCTGGAGGGTATCAAAAACATAAAAAGACTGTGAGTGGACAAAAATAAGGGATAAGTAGAAAACAATTTATAAAAAGACATTTATACCCTCGATTTAAAAACCAATACATGCATTCACAAACCAGTTCAATTCTGAGATAATCAAAACCATTTATGTAAATCGAAATCATTTCCTTTTCTTAAATTTCGGGCCTCAGCCCAAAACCATCAAAAGCTATCTCTTCCGGGTCATAGCCCAAATCATCGGAAAACCATTAGTGAAAACTATCATTATTAAACATCATAAAGTTATCATCGAAATCCAAAACACATTTGAAATCCATTTCAACCAATATAACCTGCTGGATCTATCCTAGTCTTTAAACTCAATAGTAATCCGAGTCTTTAAACTCAATCTAGGCCTCAATATAATCCGATTCTTTAAACTCCCTAGTCTTTAAACTCAATAGGCTTACGGGGGAAATCACAATATCCGAGTCTTTAAACTCTTGAGTCTTTAAACTCAATCCAGGCCCGCCCCCGTCATAATCATATTCGAGTCTTTAAACTCAATAACCAGATCCAGCAAATCCAATCCAAAACCATTTAAAAACCATTTCCAAATCCATGTCCAAATCCAAATTCGAAATCACCATTTCGAATTCCAAGCCGAATCCGAAATCATCATCCCGAATCCAAATCCACAATCCATTTCCAAATCCGAATTCAAAACCATCATTCCATAAGCCGGAATCCGGAATAATCATTCTGAACCCAAATCCGAAAATCCACTTTCAAGTTCCAAAATCGAATCCTGAAATCCGATTCCAAAACCAGAAATCGCGTTGATCGAAACCACTTTTATTAACTGGGCCTCAAGCCTGAAATCAATTTTCTAAAATCCATTTTAAATCATTGAAATCAAATCATATTTCAAATCCCAAAATCACCAAGACCATGGTCAAATCTCAACATAAATCGTAAGCTCGTAAAACGTGCAAATACGTAATCATCTCGAAATACGTGCAAAATCGTAAATCATCAAGTTCATAATCATAAACATAGAAATCACATATATAAAACATATAAAATATTTATGCATGCATCATAAGTTAGAAAGCAAAGTCTATTTACAGACCATTCGCGTCGCTGCCTCGATACGCATGCAAATACGCTTTTTTCGGCTAATCCACTATCACCGGCTTTCCCGAACCTGTCCAAATCCCATAATAAGGTCACTAATTACTTCAAAATGTTCATACTAGAACCCCGTAATTTTCCCGAATTTTTAACTATTTTTAACCGAGGCCTAAGACCTTTGGACATCCCGAAACATATCGAGACGATGTCGATCGACTCGAAACTAGTGTCAAAATGTTCGTTACATCTAATAATTTAAAATTTGTGTTGGGAACTTCCCCAAAAAGGGCCCCAAGCTCCCTCACGCACTTTACTGTTCATCGTCTTCAAGCTTAGTCTACTGGTTCAGACCGGTCCAACCTGAACCGACGTGGGCGGTTCGACCATGTAATTCCTTTCTTTTCGGTCCAATTTCAATTCTAATCGGTCCTATAGTTTCTTCTATGTCTTTCCTATCAATCTGTAACCTTAAAACGTGATCTTTACGTCCAGAAATTAGCTTCCAAGGCAAAGACTAGATTCAAGTTCTTCCTCCTCGGCGTTCTTGCTTCTCCGGCCACCGTCATCCTTGATTTTTACCCCAAACAGTCTCTGGAACCTCCAGAGACAACATCCAATCGTCAAAACTACAAAACAAACGTTAATTCTCAATCCACCATTTTTGAACTTAAACTGAATTTCTCGAGAACTTTGCCTTACCTCCACCGCCGTGCCTCGCTGTGGCCACTAGGAGACTCTCCATACTTCCTTTTTCGTATTTGTTCACACAACAAAGGTAACAATTGAGATTTGAGGAAAATTGGGAAACCTAGATCTCACAGTGACACTGAGTCTCTATTTTCCACGGGCTGAGAACCATCATCCACGGCGGCTCACGATGATCATGGCACGATGATCGTCTCAACTCCCTCTCCATCTCTGATTCATCATTCATGGGTCAGGAGATCAATTTGAGGACGGTTTGGGTTCAAGATCATTCATTTTTCCTCTCTGATTCCTTTATTTTCACTCTCACCCGTGCACACACACACACACACCCCCTGGTGTTAAAATCGAATGAAGGCGGTGTTAAGGGTTCTACTGCCTTCCAGAGAGGGAAATGTGTCCACAATCTGGTGGTCACAGCATCCCAAAACTGCCTAGTGTCGCAATTCTACTGGGCACAGATCCCTAAGCCCTCAGATGACCAAAATGCCCCTGTCTTCACAAATTACCATTTTGCCCCTCATGTTCCTGGACCCGTAACTCTGTCGTCTGAACTCCAATTGACGCATGATGCCTGTCATTATATTCAGGTGATCAAGACCTACCTAATGGTCCTCGAACTTCGTGAAAACTCCATGTCATATCAAAAGTCAACAGTTTGCCCCTTTTAACGAAATTACCAAAATATTCATGAACTTCTGAACATCATAACTTTTTCCTTGAATGTCAGAATCGGACGTGCCACCTGTCTATGAACTCGTGACGTCCCGAATTATGTCACATTTATCGGTCAAAGTCCATTTGACCACCCGAAATAACAGTAAACCATTCGCCCAATTCCAAGGGCAAAATCGTTTTTTTGCACCGTCCGTCTGAGATCAACCAACTAATCACCGATTAACTTCACTAATCCATTATTAACCACTAATCTAATCCTGATTTCTGGGATGGGTCGTTACAACATCACCTTCTTCCCGACGCGCGTTTGATGAACCATGATAAGCGACTTCGGCCGGTGCCTACTGAACTCCCTCTAGCTACTTGGCGCGCGTTGACTACGCATTGACCGCCGAAAATCCTTCCCAATTTCGGCGGGCTTCCACTGAACCGACTCTATTCAATTCCAGCATCTATTTTCCTTATTTTTTGAGGAAAATTGTCCAATTCAAGTTTGGATTTATTTCTTGTTTGTTTAGCAAACCTTTTTAATTAAGATTGTTATTACCTTTTTCCTTTAGAACTTTAATTTAATTAGTTTAATCATTTTCCTTTAGAATTAAATTGTAAACTCCTATTTATTTGAGATTAATTTTTTCCTATAAATAGAGAGGTTTAGGTTATTAGTAAATGATTGCTCATTTTTGTATCAAAACTCTACTTGACCAAACTTTCCAATTTATATAATCGATAATTCTTTGTGAAAAATTAAACTACACCATCGTCCACAATTTATCTTCCTCCATTGACATATAAGACAAATTCCTGAGTGTCTCACCAAAGAGTGTCGAACTACCTAGCATCTATAGGGTGAATTCCCGAGGATTCAAAGTGTAACTCTACCTCTTTACTCCGTAGTTTTCTCTTTGCACTTGAATATCATACTTATGGATTGATTCTTAATATTATTATGGTTTTATAATTTATTTTAATTTCATTAATCGTCCATGTGTTATAATATCTTAATTTAATTTCATCAATCTTCCATTAACTTGTATGTTGTTCTTAATGCTTGATTAGATATAGGGAGAATTCCCGAGTCTAGATCATTGAAAGTGTATAGGGCGAATTTCCGAGCACGTACTTGAGATAATATGCTTGTATTTTGTAGAACTAAGGTTATGAAATATCGTATATTTTGGAATTGGCATAATTTATGAATGAGTTAGGTTTAAAGATGAGTTGACCATGTAAATAATAGATTCGATAAGTTTAGATTAGTTAATTAATCAAACGATAATCATGTTTAGGTACCCTCAATCCCTAGTTAAGAACGATCCCTACTTATCAATGCTACAATCTACAAAAAAGGGTTTTAATTTTCATATGTTTTTTATTAAGTGTTGAGTGTGACTTTGTGTTTACTTTAATGCTTAGTTTTTACATATCAATTTTTGGTGCCATTACCGGGGATTGAAATAATCTCTTGTATAATTTCGTTTATGTATATATGTTCGTAATGTAAATATTATATTCGTACATAATTTTCATACTGGTTTATAAATTGTAATACTTGTGGATAAAAAAGTTTTCTTTGTTAATTTCTTTAAAAAAACAAAAAAATTCCGAAATTAAATTAAAAGAAATAAAAAAGAAAATTTATTTTTCAAAAAAAAAAAAGAATTTCAGAAAATAAAAAAATTCAAAAATAAAAAAAAAATTTGGGTTTCCTATTAAATGTTTTAGAGATGAGTTTCAAAATCTTTTTCTTCAAAATCTTACTTTCGGGAACAAGTAGCTCCCTTTTTGTTTACTTTCTCCTTAACCCTTCGTGAGGTGTGGATTTCATCACCACATTGTAGATCGAATCTATGGACATGAGGTGGGGCGGAGGTTGTAAACACTTGGGGTTTGGTAAACCTCTATTTTTAAAACTTCCATCGGTTAGTTATGGTGTCTAGGAGGGTTATGACTGGTGACAAGTGGGGCACTAAGAAAGAGGACTCCAATGGAGTACATACCCTGGCCAGGTTAGCCTCGGGGTGTTCTCGAAATTAGTCATTGCTTCTCGCATTACATCTATCCCAATTGGCCATGATTAACGTTGAATGGTGGAGGGGATTGCAATATGTTTATCAGTACACGCAGGCCGAAAACCCGAGAAAGTACTATGCGAAGCGAAGTGGGAAAGTTATTCATGTCACTCTAAGACTCTATCTATTGTATTGGTAGATTGCATACCCTCCCTGCAGTTTCATGATGCTTGGATTTCATCACCGGGCCCCCTATAACTAAGTGAATCTAGGGAAGTGAGATCAAAGATGCAGGCCATTCTTTTCATGCAATGTCACGTAACTCTTATGTCTTATGCAGGTTCTAACGATTTCCCTTTTATGCATTCACACCATTCTTCATATAGACTTTTATGTGTTGCATTGATTTGGACGTTTTGGATTTGTGTTTTTACATATTATTGTCGTGATCTGCCTTGCATATTCTTGGTTATACTCTTTAACTTCTTTACTTACTTGCCTATAACATGTTCTTTATACATACAATGTTGTTTGCATATTTTATGTTCTCTACATTTCATGACTATCTATCTCGCTTGCCCATTTCTCTTATCTATTGTCACGATTAGGATATGACTCTCACATTGTATGTTTGTTGCATCTCAAGTTCCTTTACATGAGCAAGCCAAAGCTAGTGATTCCAACTCACAGATCTCCATGCTTTGCTAGTTCCGATACATAGCCTACATTGGGGGGGTAGGGGGGGGGGGGGGGGGGGGGGGGGGTTGTGAGTTAAGGGAAATAAAGTTTGAGAATTCAACCTTAGAACCCATCTTGAACCTACTTTTAAGGCTATGAATTTAAGTCTTTTTTTTTACCCTAAACACCAACTTGAAAGTGAACCCGACACTGAGATGGCCAACAACGAACGTAAGTTTCTTCGTCAACGTACTTGCTCAACTAAGTGGAGCATATGACCCTCCTGCATTGTTTTTCCTCTACCCAAGGACAACAAAATGGACATTGAGCTTAAGAGTGGTTTCCTTCATCGACTCCCAACCTATTATGGGTTACCCAATGAGGATCCGAATAAACACCTTTAAACTTTCCAATTTGTGTGCAATAGTATGAAACCAAGCGATACTGATGATGAACTTCTGCAACTTAAGGCATTTCCTTCTCTTTGGCGGATAGGGCCCAATCTTGGCTCATGAACTTGTCCACCAATCATATCACTACTTGGAAACAACTTGCGGACTTGTTTTTGGCCAAGAACTTTCCTGCTTCTATGATCACTTCAAAGAGGCGAGAGATCACATCCATTACCCAAACACCAGACGAAACCGTTGGTTCATACTACGATCGTTTCAATGTCCTTTGTTCTACTTGTCCTTTACATGATTTCTCGGAGACTAACCTAATGAATTACTTCTATGATGGTCTCAAACCCATGGACCGAGACCTTCTTGATGCAGCTTCACATGGGGAATTTATGAACTTAGATGAGCCCGAAGTAAGATAGTTACTCGAGAGTAGGGCCACCAATGATGCGCACTATGGCATGTCTCACAAGAAGGGGGTAAATGTACTTAGTTTCAAGGCTGCCTCAGATGAAAAGATTTAAAAGCTCCAATCTATGCTTGAACACTTTTTGAATTAGAAGGCAAAATGGCTATATAGCATAAGGGACCTATATGTGGCATATACCAATTGGACGGACACCCTACTGATCATTGTCCTCACATCATGAATCCCAACGAGGGAATAGAAAAAGCCAATGCCTTAGGCGGATATCAAGGGAACCAACAGTTCAATAACTTTAACAACTATGGACAAGGAAACCGTGATCATTGGGGATTCCACTGGAGCAACAATGAAGGATGTTTGAACCCTCCAGCTCAACACCAACAAGGGTACTCACGATCACAATTCATGACTAGACTACCAATGCCGCATCAACCTATGGGTATCCAACAAGCTCATCCGGTTCATCAATTCTCTAATCCGGATTATGATAAGATGTTTGCACAATTATCCACTTCAACTCAAGTCCTTCTGGATAGCCAAAAGCAAACAAAGGAGATGTTGAACACTGAATTTCTGAAATGAAGAAGCAAATTGGTCAAATTGTCGATTTCATGGGCCACATCAAAGATACGGGGAATTTGCCTTCACAAATCGTGCCCAACCCAAAGAACGATGCTTTTGAGCATGCTAGTTATGTTACAACTCGAAGTGGGAAGGTTTTGCACGACCCTATAGCTAAGGAAGGCTCGAAATCAAGTTCTAAGGATGCTAGGAAGGAAAGTGACTAATTTGTTCAGAATGAGTATGATAAGATCACCATTCCGAACAAGGAAGTGGCACAAATTTCAACACCATATAGCCATGAAAAAGGTAAAAATCCTACCTCAAAACCCTACCTCTTCAAATTCTATTCCTACTAACACCTTGTTGTCTCGTGCACCCTTTCCAAGCAGATTTGCAAAAACTAAGAAGGATGAGCAGTATGGAGAGATCCTTGACATATTCAAGAAGGTACAAGTGAGCTTGCCATTAATTGAATGCATCAAACAAGTACTCGCCTATGCCAAGTTCCTCAAGGAGTTATACACTCAAAGACGACAAACAAGAGAAAAAAAGGTGGTTAAGTTAAACGAAACTGTTTCTGCAGTTATTTAATGAAAATTTCCACCAAAATTGAAAGATCCCTTGAGCTTTTCAGTTCCCTACATAATAGGTAACAAGTCCTTTGATAATGTCATGCTAGATTTAGGTGCATCAATCAATTTTATGCCATACCATATATATGCATAAATAAATCTAGGTGAATTAAAGAAAGACAATGTGATTATTCAATTAGCAGATCGTTCTCACACATATCCAAGGAGATATGTAGAAGATGTACTTGTGCAGGTCAATCAGCTTATCTTTCATGCTGACTTTTATATACTTGACATGAATGAGAGCCCTTTGGACAACACTCCATTGCTTTTGGGATGTCCATTCATGAGGACTGCAAGAACAAAGATAGATGTCCACAATGGTCTTCTATCCATGGAATTTGATGGGGATATGATCGAGTTCAACATCTTCGAAACTATGAGGTATCCTACTACTAGTGTTAATGCTTGCTTTGCTATTAACATTGTTGAATCTATGTCGTAGGAACATTTGAACCATATACAAGCTGATGAACTCAAAATAACCATTCAAGAAGGAGCAGGACTGACCAAATTCGGGACTGACGTCCTCTTCGATGCACTAATTGAGGTCCTTGAACCCAAAATCCTTGAATCGGTCATGGCCTTAAATGAAATGCGGAGATATGTAAGTCCTCCTCAAATTCCAATCACTTTTGGTACTAATAAAATGCTTACATCTGTTGTCCAAGCCCCTGAACTAGAACTTAAGGTACTTCCGGAACATTTGAATTACGCATTCCTTGGAGATAATGACACCTTGCCCGTCATTATTTCTTCAACTCTAAAACCTGATCAAGAGATAAAAATTCTGACTGTACTCAAGAATTACAAGACCACAATTGGATGGACACTTGTAGAAATCAAAGGAATCAACCATGCCACTTGTGTTCATCGTATTCTTCTTGAAGATGATGCCAAACCCGATCGGGAAGCACAAAGGAGACTCCATCCACCTATGATGGAAGTATTTAAAAAGAAGGTGATCAAACTTTATGATAGTGGTGTTATTTACCCTATGTCATATAGTCGTTGGGTATCTCCTGTGCAGGTTGTTCCAAAGAAATCTGGAATCACTGTAGTAAAGAATGCCGAAAATGAATTAGTGCCTCAACGAACCATCACCAGACATAGAGTTTGCATCGATTACTAGAAACTCAATACCACCACAAGGAAAACCCACTTTCCTTTGCCCTTCATTGACCAAATGCTTGAGAGACTCGCAGAACACTCCCACTATTACTTCCTTGATGGATACTCAGGATACAACCAAATAAGCATCGTTCAGGAAGATCAGGAAAAGATCACTTTCTCGTGCCCTTTTGGCACATTTTCTTACAGGAAGATGCCATTCGGTTTGTGCAATGCACTAGGTACTATCCATCGCTGTATGCTTTCCATATTCTCTGATTGTGTAGAAAAGATTATTGAAGTATTCATGGATGACTTTAGTGTATTCAGAGATAGTTTTGATGCATGCTTAGAAAACCTTGAACTTACATTGCAAAGATACGTCGATTCTAAGCTAGTACTTAACTGGGAGAAATGTCACTTCATGGTAACTCAAGGGATAGTTTTAGGACATATTGTTTCGACTAAAGGCATAGAAGTTGATACATCTAAAGTAGATCTTGTGCAGTACTTACCCTCTCCCACTTCGGTGAGAGAGATCCGTTCGTTCATTGGACATGCAGGTTTTTACCGGCAATTCATCAAATACTTCTCATCAATTTATAGACCCCTATGTCGTTTACTCCAAAAGGAACCCACCTTTGTGTTCAGTGTCGAGTGCCAAGAGGCCTTTGACAAGAAAAATGAGTTACTCACCAATGCCCATATCTTATGTGCCCCAGATTGGGCTTTACCATTTGAGCTCATGTGCGATGCCTCCGACTATGCAGTAGGAGCTGTCTTAGGACAAAGAAAGGACAAGAAGCCTTATGCCATTACTATTCCTCTAGGACATTGATGAAGCTAAAAAAAACTACACAACCACTGAAAAGGAACTACTTGCGGTAATCTTTGCTCTTGATAAGTTTCGTTCTTACTTACTTCAATCCAAAGTTATCGTGTATACAGATCATGCTGCTTTGAAGTACTTGATGACCAAGAAGGATGCCAAACCAAGACTTATTCGATGGATCCTTTTGCTCCAAGAATTCGACATTGAGGTAAGGGATAAGAAGGGAGTAGAGAATGTTGTTGCCAACCACCTATCTAGGATCGTGAAGAATTAGGAGGATGGCATCATACTTGAGACCTTTCCAGATGAACAACTCTTCGGAATTCAGGTAAGTAGCTCTGCCACCCCTTGGTATACTGATATTGTAAACTACTTAGTGACTCAACAATTCTCAAATACCATGCCTAGATATCAATGTGACAAGCTTAAACATTATACTAGAACGAACTTATGGGATGAACCTTACTATGGAAACAATGCTCTGATTTAGCTCTTAGGAGATGTGTCCCAGATATGAACATAACTCTATTCTTGCATTTTGTCATACTGAAGCATGTGGGGGACATTTTGGTTCCAAGATAACTGCCCTTAAGGTGTTAGACTCAAGTTTCTTTTGGCCTTCTTTATTTTGTGATACTCATGCATTTTGTGCTACATTTGATAGATGTCAAAAATATGGTAATCTATGACCTAGAGATCAAATGCCACAAACCTATATACTTAATGTTGAGATTTTTGATTTGTGGGGTATCGACTTCATGGGTCCATTCGCTTCTTCGTTTGGTTTTGAATATATACTTCTTGTTGTGGATTATGTATCGAAATGGGTCGAAGCTAAAGCCACCCGTACTAATGATTCTAAAGTTGCAGCTTTCCTTCGCACTAACATATTTTCTAGATTTGGTATGCCCCGCATAATGATTAGTGATGGAGGAAGTCACTTTTACAACAAAATAGTTGGCGCATTATTAAAGAAGTATGGAATCACTCACAAGGTATCTACTCCATATCACCCTCAAACTAATGGTTTAACGGAAGTTAGCAACCGGGAAATCAAGAAGATACTCATGAGAACCAATGTGCCTTCACCGAAAGATTGGAGTGAAAGGTTAGATAATGTTTTATGGGATTATAGAACAACATAGATAACTCCCATAGGTATGTCCCCATTTTTTTATTCTATGGAAAAGTATGCCATCTTCCCGTGGAATTGGAACACAAAGCTTGGTGGGCAGTTAAAAGATTCAACATGGACACTGATGAAGCATGAATACATAGGAAGTTGCAATTTTGTGAACTTGAAGAAATTCGGAAGGATGCATTCGATAGTTCATGGATCTACAAAGAAAGAACCAAGGCCCTACATGATAGGATGATCCGTGGAAAGAACTTCCACGTTGGTCAAAAAGTTCTACTATTCAAATCACGCCTTAAACTATTTCCAGGTAAGCTTCGTTCTCGATGGGAAGGCCCTTATCTTATTACTCATGTTTTCTCTCATGGTGTTGTACATGTTCAATCACCTATCACTGGGAAATCATTTAAATTCAATGGCCACAGATTGAAACCCTACTTCGAATCCTTCAAGGAACACAATTTAAGGCCCAACAAGTTGATACTTGGCCTGTGACTATGGAAAACACGGATGCCTATGTAATGAAGTCTTTGGTTGAGTCCTGGAACAAAATATAACACCACTATCCTAAAAATTTCTTGCCTCTACACCTAGCCCAATTACAACCTTCAAATTAAGACCTTATGATCCTTGAGATGAGTAAATTTTGATTAGTTGAGTCTACCACTTGAGTAATCTTATGATTTTGGTTCATTTGTGCAAGTATGTTAACTATCTTATGGTTTATATTTGAAATTTTTATAAAGTAACTTACTTTCTATATGTGAACATCTTTCTCACATACCTTGAGAGAAAACACAAACCCTATACACATTGAGTGGAAATCATGAGTGCATATCCCTTGTGAGTTGATTTATACTTATTTTATTCATGTTGAGATATATTTCACCAAGTTTACTCATTGTCTTACTTGTCAAGGCTTTTTGTTATGATGTATTAACTTTTGAATTCTATAGGCTATATAGCTTTTTAGTGTAAATCTTTAAGGCTATACTTATGTTGGTACAATTTGAGACAAATGGTTAAGGGCTTAGTAGTTTTTTAACTTTAGGAAAAGAAAAAGAAAAAAAAATATGAGTTTCAAAACCTTAATTTGTTTTGGTCTTTTCTAGGGACTAGCAAAGTCTAAGTGTGGGGCTATTTGATAAGCCTTGAATTAAGTATCATTTTATACCCTTTATACTTATCTTTTAATGTTTAAATACCAAACAATTTTAGAAAGTAATATATTTTGTGATAAATATATAGAATTGGATAGAGCACGGAATTACGAGAATTTACGCGAAAGAATCACCTCAATCGGAGTTGTAACGAAGAAGTTATGATCGAATGAAAGGAAGCCACCAAAAAGGGCAAGGAAATTCGGTAGCATGCTACCGAATCCCTTAAAATAGCTTAGAAACATATTCGGCCAGCACTTACTGATTCCCAGTAGCGATTTTCAGCGGGTGCCTCTTGAAGAGGTGAAGACCCATTCGACGCTCGTGTACCAAATGCATCATCTTCTTCTCAGAGCACGTTTGATGAACCCTGATAAGCGACTTCGGCCAGCGCCTACTGAACTCCCCCCAGCCTCCTTGACGCGTGTTGACCACCGAAAATCCTTCCCAATTTAGGTGGGCTTCCACCGAACTGACTCATGTTCAATTCTTGCACCTATTTTCCTTATTGTTTGAGGAAAATTGTCCAATTCAAGCTTGAATTTGTTTCCTGTTTATTTAGGAAACCTTTTTAATTAAGATTGTTATTACCTTTTTCCTTTAGGATGTAAGACCCGATCTTGGAAGCAAGAACGGTGAGCAAGACCCGTGAGCTTGAGAAGCAAGAACGGTGAGCAAGACCCGTGAGCTTGGAAAGGTAAGATCGGTGAACGATCCCACATCGCTCGGGGAGGGAAATGTGAAGTACCTTATATGTGTGGACACGTATCTATCTAACACAAGGCCTTTTGGGAGCTCAGTGGCTTTGAGGGGGATTGGAACCCCAAAGTTAAGCGAGTTGAGGCTGGTGCAATCCCATGCTGGGTGACCTACTGGGAAGTTGCACGTGAGCTCCCGAAAACAAAACCGTGAGGGCTAGGCCCAAAGTGGACAATATTGTGTTAGATGGGCCGGGTCTTGACAGAATGGTATCAGAGCCGGACCCTGACCGGAAGTGTGCCAGCGAGGACGCTGGGCCCCAAGGGGGGTGGATTGTAAGACCCGATCTTGGAAGCAAGAACGGTGAGCAAGACCCGTGAGCTTGAGAAGCAAGAACGGTGAGTAAGACCCTTGAGCTTGGAAAGGTAAGATCGGTGAACGATCCCACATCGCTCGGGGAGGGAAATATGAAGTACCTTATATGTGTGGGCACGTATCTATCTAACACAAGGCCTTTTGGGAGCTCAGTGGCTTTGGGGGGGGATTGGAACCCCAAAGTTAAGCGAGTTGAGGCTGGTGCAATCCCATGCTGGGTGACCTACTGGGAAGTTGCACGTGAGCTCCCGAAAACAAAACCGTGAGGGCTAGGCCCAAAGCGGACAATATTATGTTAGATGGGCTGGGTCGTGACATAGGAATTTAATTTAATTAGTTTAATAATTTCCTTTTAGAATTAAATTGTAAACTCCTATTTATTTGGGGATTAATTTTCTCCTATAAATAGAGAGGTTTAGGTTATTTGTAAAGGGTCGCTCATTTTTGTACCAAAAATCTACTTGACCAAACTTTCCAATTTATATAATCGATAATTATTTGTGCAAAATTAAACTAGACCATCCTCCACAATTCATCTTCCTCCATTGACATATAAGGCGAATTCCTGAGTGTCTCACCAAAGAGTGTTGAACCACCTAGTATCTATAGGACGAATTCCCGAGGATTCAAAGTGTAACTCTACCTCTTTACTCTGTAGTTTTCTCTTTGCATTTTCATATCGTACTTATGGATTGATTCTTAATATTATGATGGTTTTATAATTTATTTTAATTTCATTAATCTTCCATGTGTTCTAATATCTTATTTTTTTGTTATGCTTGTATGTTGTGCTTAATGCTTGATTAGATATAGGACGAATTCCCGAGTCTAGATCATTGAAAGTGTATAGGGAATTCCCGAGCACGTACATGAGATAATATGCTTGTATTAAGTAGAACTAAGGTTATGGAATTTCGTAGATTTTGGAATTGACATAATTTATGAATGAGTTAGGTTTAAAGATGAGTTGACCATGTAAATAATAGATTAGGTAAGTTTAGATGAGTTAATCACGTAGGATAATAGAAATAATCAACAACCCCACACCCCCCCTCCCTCTCTCAAATTAATCAATCAAACGATAATCATGCTTAGGTACCTTCAATGCCCGGTTAAGAACGATCCCTACTTATCAATACTACAATCTACAAAAAAATGTTTCAATTTGCATATGTTTTTGTAAAGTGTTGAGTGTGACTTTGTGTTTACTTTAATGCTTAGTTTTTGCGTATCACTTTTTGATATCCCACCCCCAAAGGATAGACTACCACAAAAAGGATGGAGCACAACCCGTCTTTGCTTCTATAAAATCTCTATCAGGATAGTACTGAGCTTTCATCACTGAGCAACAAGTGAGCCCGGTTGTTCCAACAATCTCCAAGCCTGCTTGGCCACCATGACCTGATTAAACAACTCAATTTCATAAAGCTCAGGACCCACTTCATTTTTGGGATGCATAGCTTGTCCCAGAACATCCAGTGGATGCTTCTTTTACCTGATTTGCTCCACCATAACCTAGAAATTTCGACTGAGAGCTCATAAAAAAGAGACCTTGGGAAGAGAAATACACTCATCGTATAGGTGGGGAGTTCTTGAGCCACTTCTTTCACTAGGACTTATTTCCCAACCGTAGACAACAACTTGGCATTTTAGGTAGCTAGCCTACTGCACAGGGCACCTGAACCCTACCAAAAAATTTTCGTTTATTACGCCCCGTGATAATAGGAAGCCTAAGATATGTTTCGTGAAAATCCATAATATGAATACCCAGCATATTAGAGATCAGTTGTTTCAAAATCGGATCGGTACTTGGACTGAAACAAGCAGCAAGCTTCTCAAAATTAACCAGCTCGTCGTATATCCTCTCATTATCATGGAAACCTCCTGAATTTTATGATATTCACCCAACTACGCATTACAAAACAACAAACTATCCTCAAAAAAGAACATATGAGATATGGAAGGAGCCCCCAGGGTCACAGTCACCCCATGAATCCACCTCTCCCTCTGAACTTGAAGGAGAAATTCCGAGAGCCTCTTAGCACAAATCAGAAACAAATAAGAGGATAAAGGATCACCTTGCTTTAACTCCTTAGTCGGCACAATACAACCAACAACTTGTCTTCAAACCTGTACTGCATAGCTAACGTTAGAAACAAAATCCATAATCAAACTGACCAAACATGCATTAAATCCAAGCCTACGAAGCATCCCTTCCAAGAAGGCCATTCAACCCTGTCATATGCCTTAGACATATCTAGTTTCAGAACCATCTTTTTCAGTTTACTCCTACCTCGCCGACGGATCGCATGGATATACTCAAATGCAACTAGAATATTATCAGTAATTAACCGGGAAGGGACAAAAACGCTCTGATAATCTGAAATTACCTTAGGCATCACTTGTTTCAACATATTCATAAAAGCTTTTGGACATAATTTTATAAATACCACGACACAAAGCAATGGGTCGGAATTCAAGTACCTTAGTAGGGAGATTCACATTTGGGATAAGAGTGATAAGAGTATGATTGATTAATTGCACACTTGCACCATCATTAAGCACCACTAGACAAAAGGTAGTAGCATCAGGACCCACAATCTCCCAATACTTATGTTAGAACAGAGCAGGCATTCCATCAACCTCCGGTGTCGTTTTGGGGTACATACTAAAAAGAGCCTTCTTAACTTCCCACTCCTCGAAGGGCCAACTCAGCTTCAAATTATGTGAACCATCCACCACCGGATTCACATAATCTAAAATAGAACCCATATCTGTCACTTGATGTGGAGATGAAAATGTGATTAAAATAGGAAACAAAGACATCCCCCATATCCACATCCAAAGTCCGCCAAAGCCCATGCTCATCAAACACCCCCTGAATCAAGTTTTTTCGTACCCGTTCCTTAGCAAACTGGTGAAAAAATTGTGTGTTCATGTCTCCCACTTTTAACCAAGACACCCTCAATCTCTATCGCCATAAAATCTCATCTTGAGCCTTGAGTCCATCTAGCTCCTTATCCAACCCAACAAAGTGGCAGACATCAGACCCCGAGAGAGAGATGGGAGGACAAGCGTCCAATCTGGCTCCTTATCCAACCCAGCAAAGTGGTAAACATCAGACCCCGATAGAGTGGTAAGCAGACAAGCGTCCAACTTGGCTTGGATCAATTTGATTCTTCAGGGGATGTTGCACAAAGAGGAAGCACTCCACTTCTGAAGGATCCTCCCCACAAGATTGAGTCTCCCCACCACCTCAGCACTCTATAATTCCTCCCAATCAGCCTGAACTGTCTCTTTGCACCCCTCGGTTAACACCCAAGTCACCTTAAAGAAGAATCTACGCTGCCTCCGACCTCTAGGAACATGAGGAGTGAATCGAATCAAAACAAGTAGATGATCAGAGGCCTAAGAGTTCTCATAGAATGTGAGCACCCTCAGATGTCGTTGAAAAAATGCCTGGTTTGCCACTGCTTTATCAAGTCTAACCTCTACCCGTCCTTCTCCCTCTGACCTGCTACTCCAAGTGTACTGGTAGCCTTGAAAAGGTATAGTCAGAAGCCCACAATCCTCCATGGTATCACAAAAATCCCTCATCTAGGTAAGGGGCCATGATCTATGACCTAGTTATTCCCCCGAGACCTTAATTTCGTTAAATCCCCTCCAACAATCCACAGACTCCTAAGAGCACTTCGCGAGGTTTGCATTTAGGTTGCCATAAAAACCTGTAAAACAGATGGAAATATCTACCATGCCTTCAATCATGGCATCAATATGACCCTGAGAATAAGACCGAATAGAAACCTTGACCCTGTGGGCCCACAACAAAGCTAAACCACCCCCTAAACCTTCCTTGCCAATGCAAAAACCACTTTCCACCCCCAAAGCATGCTTCACATAATCAATTTACCTAACCGTATTTTTAGTTTCCATTAAAAACATAATACCTGGTTGTTTGGCTCTGAATAAATGTTTCAGCACCCTTATAACCTGTGGGCATCCTAGCCCACAGACGTTCCAGCAGAGGATACTCATTACTCGTGATGGGCTGCCCCCATCACTTCTGTGGATTAACCCACCACTAATTTGACAGAAGAATACCTAGAACTCGAACCACCATCCAAATTTTCTAAAAAACTCTTGATTTAGGGGGAAGACCTGGACTGAGAGTCCCCCATCACTATGCCCTGGGCATCCCCATTTCCCTGCTTAATTGTCTCTTGGGGTACCCAAACCCGCAAAAAAATCTCATTTCTCCTCTACCTCGGGTGCCATCCCTCAACAATAATATGCTCTGAACATACTCTGCCCCCACCGAACTGCTGAAGGAAACTCAACGCCCTCGCTGGAAATCCTAGAGACACGCATGGCTGCCATTGACCAAAAGGTGAAGAAACCTAAGAGTGGGCTTGCCACCTCCCAACCCCCACTCTACAAGTAGCCCCAACACCTCATCAGAATGGTTCAACGCTCACTCACCTAATCCCTCTGTCCTATTCAACCTAGAGCCCCCATATGCTGATCCCTCAATCAGTCGCTGCCTCTTATTGGACTCCCTCTCACTCGGTAACACCCCATTAGCCCCCATGTCAGGACTCGGTGGCTCCTTGCCATAAGCCATCTAGTAGCATCGTACAATGTTCATCGTCTTTCCTACAACCTGTCTATCGTGTTGCAGGCCTTTTGAGCACTGAGTAAGGCCGAAAACAGCCCCCTCCCTTGAAAACCCTTATTCACCTGTATGCTAAAGACATCCCTATCCACAATTTTCCATCTTCCATAAGGTAAGGTAGCCACCTCCTCCACTAGAGCCATTGCACACTGCCCTAACACATGGTCCAGGCACCCACAATGTAGGCAGCAGAAAAGAGTTTTTCGTATTCGATCTCAAAGGACTTTACTGGCTAGAAGCAAGGAGTTTAAAGTGACAACGCATTTGAGTGGCTCTCCCACTCGCAAAGCGACCTGAACACATTGAAAGCGTCCCAAATAGTCTCCTTTACGTCCTTTGTCCACCTTCACAAATGAACCCACATGGTTCCCCACCCTTTCTACCAAAACAGAAGACAAAAATATGGGGGATGAGGAAGGGAGGGGGTGGAGTTGGAGAGATGCGACGAACTCGAACCCAGAACTCCTGCACCTTAAGAAAGACATCCCCAAGATCAATAAGGTCGTCAGTCACTACCAACACAAGCAAAGAATGATCAAAGAACCATGGCACCCCATTCAGAACCTTTCGCCTGCCCGCCGTTATAGCAGGTGAGAACAAAACCCTCCATGTATCCCCCACTTTCACCGTCGAGAAAAAATCCTGTGTGAACCAAATTTTTCGCATGGTTGCCAACAAGGCTACGTGGTTGTAAGATTTTGACGTTAACAACCGTCCCATCATTATAAACCTTTCACCCAATTTTATCCCAATATCACCATTCACATCTAGTTCCTTCTCCTTGGCTGCCGATATCACAAGCCGAGATTCCATCACTACAAGAAAATATGCCCTGCCCATCTAAAGTTTGCCTGGCGCACCTTGATTTTCCGGTAAATGGGGCTTCGCCCGACGGATGATAAGAGACTTGCCGGGCAAACATTGAGCGGGAACACAGATTCTCCTGGCGCGTAAAAGGAAGGTGTTTGCCCCACGGGTGGTCAAACTCCGCCAGGTCAGCTATTAGTAACGGTGAAACCTATTCGCCGGGCCAAGTGTTTACGGCGGCCCGCGGCGGGAAAAAGTTTGGCTCGAAGATGGGTTGACGCCTATTGTTTGCCCGGCGGGTCATTAAAGCGAGCCCAACGAACCATGCACGGGGCAAAAGTCTCATATGCATTTAGTGCAGATCAGATTCATTTCTCCATCTTCTTCCTTATTCCTCATTAACTCTCTCATTATTCTCTCTCTCATTTACTCTCACAACCTTTACATAATATCATCATCACTTCACCATCGTTTCATCATTATTTCATCATCACTACTTCGCCTAAGGTAAAATTAATGATTTTATTGATTTTTTTGTTTTTGTTTTTTGTGATTTTAATATTTATTATAAGCTAAAATAACTTTTTGTTTTAGGTAATTTGTGGTTAATTTGAAGGATTACTTATAAAAGGTATGTGTAGCTTTACTTCTCAATTTAATTTTTGTTCAAAAACTTGTATTTAATTATGTTTGAAAATTTTGATATATTGTGGAAAATACTTAGAAATCTGAATATTATTGTGTTAGGGAATTGTGGTTTATCCATTAATGCAAAGCTAATCAACCTGATTAACTTTGTATATTGAAATTCGATAGAAAACCTTAGACCCGTTTGAGAGTCAGTGAATCAGATTGATTGATTGACTCTTGAATTGTCCATTTATCAGGACAGTTTGGGAGTGCACAACTATGTACTGTATAGTTAGGTGGCTATGTGGTTAGGTTTGGATCGTGGGAAATTTGGTTTTTATCCCCTTACTGTTCTCTGAGTGCATACTAGATATTAGTTTGAAATATCTATGTCGTGTATTTGGAGAACTGTAGGGTGATGCTGCCGAAATTTCCCTCGGTCTAAACTTCGCCTCGTAGGTCATAAACTATACAACACAGAACGTGCACTCTTGAATGGGAAAGGGCCAAATCATCGGAGGCATAAGGAGACGAACGGGTTTATATGAGGGGATAGAGTCTCAAACATTATAATTATCCACTTACATTGATTCTATTTTGTGGAAGCAGGCACAATGGACATAGACTGGATGCAAATGTTAGATAGATCTTCTGATCAGTATTTGGATGGGATTGACATGTTCATCGCTTTTGCACGTACTCACTGTAGTGATGCAAGGTGCATATTATGTCAGTCTCGCAAATGTAACAACTGTTGTTGGATGTCGCTGAGTGATGTTCATTTGCATATGGGACGGAACGAGATCATACATAACTACACCAATTGGATTTATCACGGGGAATCGAATGTTTTCACATCGACAACTTCAGTTCACGGGAACCCTCGCGATGATAATCGGTGTGATAATGATCAATTTGTTGAGATATTAATCGATATTTTTTCCCTTGCATATGATGATATGTATGCTGATGCCCCTAGGTCTCAACCCGAAGAGTCAAATCTTCATTACGAAAGGTTATTGAAAGACGCTCAACGCGAATTATACCCTGATCGTAAATCCTTTTCGGTTTTAAAGGCAGTTGTGGAGTTGATGCACATGAAAGTTGAGTATAATTAAACGAACAAACATTTTGATCACATGATGGACACCATCACCCGAATGCTCCCTGAAGAAAACAGTCTCCCTAAAGATCATTATAACTCGAAAAACCATTTGAAGGATCTTGGTTTAGGGTATGTGAAGATTCACGCATGTACGGACAACTATGTATTGTTTTACGGTGAATTCGATTAACTCGACAAATGTCCTGTGTGCAATGAGACTAGGTTTCTAACGAATAAGATTCTGAATAAGGTGTTGCGCTATTTTCCACTGAAACCAAGATTACAAAGATTCTTCATGTTTGCTCACACATCTCGTGATATGAGGTGGCATAAAGATGAACGCATTGATGACGATTTACTAAGGCATCCGGCCAATGAAGATGCATGGAAGGAATTTGATAAGATGTATCCTGATTTTGCATCGGAGCCAAGAAATGTCAGATTAGGACTTTTTACTGACGGTTTTAATCCTTTTGGAAGTTTTACAAGACCCTATAGCATTTGCCCGGTAGTTTTAGTTCCGTATAGCTTGCCACCTTGGAGATGCATGAAAAAAGAACTCACAATTCTTAGTACGTTAATGCCGGGGCCTAAATCACCGAGTAATTCAATCGACGTTTATTTGCGGCCTTTGATTGATGAGCTTGTGGATTTATGGGAAAATGTTGTCCGAACCTATGACAAGTTTAGTGGAGAAATATTCACGCTACGTGCGGCTGTAATGTGGACAATTAATGATGTTCCTGCTTATGGGATGCTCCCGGGATGGAGCACCAAGGCTTATCTTGCTTGTCCGACATGCAGAACAGACACAACATCCTTTTGGAACGCATCTAAGGTATGTTATCTGGGCGCGAGACGATTTTTACCCTGTGATCATCGATGGCGTATGCAGTCTGACTCATTTGATGGTAAAACTGAGTTACATACACGACCAAGAGAGTGGTCCAGTGAAGAGATATTGGACATCTTAAATAGTATTCCCACCTTCATTACAAAAGGCCCAAAACCTGTTGAACAAGAAAACTGGACGAAGAAAAGTATATTTTTTCAGTTGTCGTATTGGTCGAAATTGAAAATTAGGCACATCGCGGATCTTATGCATATTGAGAAGAATGTTGCTGAGAGTCTTGTCGGAACAATTTTACCTATTGAGGGGAAGTCAAAAGACACCAAACTCATCTAGGTATGCAAGAGATGGGCATTCAGCCACATTTGTGGCCAAAAGTTATGAACGGTAAATACAGCATGGCTCATCCACGTTATACATTTACGCTAAAAAATAAGAAAAAATTTCTTAAGTGGCTGCAAAGTGTGAAATTTCTCGATGGTTATGCAGGAAACATCTCCCGAAATATTAGCATTGATGGCAACACCTTATCTAGCATAAAAAGTCACGACTACCACGTTTTATTACAACGACTCATTCCTATTGGCATTCGGCCTTATTTTCACCCTAAAGTTGTTGAGACAGTAGTTTACTTATCTCAATTTTTCCAGATACTCTGTGCCAAGTCACTAGCAAAGGTGGACCTCGAAGTAATTAACGAGGACATTGTCTATATTATGTGTCGACTTGAGCAAATATTTCCACCAGCTTTCTTTGATGTAATGGTTCACCTACTAATACATCTTCCAAACGAGGCAATCTTAGCTGGCCCAGTTCAATTTAGTTGGATGTACCCAATCGAAAGGTATAAACTATTTCTAATATTGTGACTATGTCCGTAATAAACTGTTTATATTTGAATCACTTTGTTTATGTGGTTGCAGAATGTTAAGTACCTACAAGAGGTACGTCCGCAACAAGACACGTCCTGAAGGCTCTATAGCGGAGGCATACATTGCAAAAGAGTCACTTACATTTTGCGCAATGTACCTTCAAAATGTTGAAACTTCTTTCAACAGGGCCACGTGAAATGACGATGGTGATCAACATCAAGAGTCCCAATCAGTATTTTCCCAACCCGCAAAACTGTTCAGGACTGGTCCAATCTCAGAGCCTTTTACTGATAGTGACATGGAAGTGGCGCATTGGTTCATATTGAACAATTGTGACGAAGTCTGGCCTCTCCACAAAGAGCACGAGGCATTGATGAAGGCCCAATATCCTTCTAATTGGGAGGAAATGGACAAACAATTGTTTCCACTTTAGTTTTTCAAACATGTAAGTCAAATATTGTATCAAATTACTTTTAAGTGAAACAGTGTAACACTGTGTGTTTTCCTTTCAGATGTCCCAGTTGAAAGATGACAACTTGCCCAAGTTCTGCAAAGAATTGATGCAGCTTGCAATTGGCCTATTTTGAGGAGAAACATACGCTGCTTGTTACGTCAACAGAGTTAAGTTCATGTGCGCAGAGCGTGATGACAGGTTGTCTACTCAAAATAGTGGGGTATTCGTGCCGGGGGATGGATTAAATGCTGATACGGGGTTTTACGGTAAATTATTAAGTGTGGTGAAGGTATTTTATGCGGATTGACAGGACCGCCCCCGAAGGGACATTGATAACCGTGCCCGGTCCTGCTCCCGCCTGGCAAGTCAACTGAATTTCCCAACTTACCCTCAGTGCTTGCCAAACCAGGGATTGCCACACGCGCACTTACTCATGCCTCCGCCTCTCGATCAGCCTTGACCAACGTGCCATGACCTGGAGGGTCAATAAAAAAACAAAAGGTGTGAGTGGACAAAAAAAAATAAATCAGTGTATAAAACAGTTACAGAAAGACATTTCTACCCTCCACATAAAACCAATGCATGTATTCGAAAATCATTTCGCAATTCATTTCATTTCCAATACAAGAAAAGCAGTGTGCGAAAATCAAACCATTTTCCTTTTCTTAACCTTTGGGTCTTAGCCCGCAACCACAACACAGGGCCTCAGCCCAAAACCATGAATCAAATCCAAGTACACAACATAATCCAAATCCATCAACCATATAAACCGGGCCACTGCCCAACACATCCGAAACATCAGAAATTAACAATAATCCCAAGTCAATCAGTTTGCTGGATATCAATTGCGCTCGAGTCTTTAAACTCAAAACCATGCGCATAATCAGGCCTTCCCGGGATATCAACGAGTCTTTAAACTCAGAACATAATCATACCGAGTCTTTAAACTCATCAAGGGCCCTCCCCCGTCATCAATTAAACGAGTCTTTAAACTCAAAACGTGCTCCAGCAATAGCACCGGGTCTTTAAACCCAAAAACCATTTGTAAATCACAACAATCCAGGATCCATCGTGATCCAAATTCCAAAACCAATACGAAATCACATTTTATCAAAATAGGACTCATGTCCGAATTTCCACATTCAAATCCCCAAAATCTTACTTCACAAAACATAATCAAATCATCATTAAACACGGGGCATGTATAATCTTACCAAATAACTTTATCAAACCCTCTTCCATTCCCGATTTCGAATTCGCAATAATGATTCCGTAAGCTAGCATCCGGAAACATCAACCCGAACCCAAACCAGAAATCCATTTTCAAACTTCCGAAAAACCGAAATCTCGTTCATCAAAATTACTTTTATGCCCTGGGCATCAAGCCCGAAACCACTTTTTTCAAAACCCGTTTTAAATCCTTGAATCACATCATATTTTAAATCCCAAGGTCAAAACATCATAACCACAATCAAATCACTAAAATCACGGTCAACCCACAACATACTCGAAATATCGTAAAACGTGCATATCCGTGTCATTCTCGAAATTTGTGTCAAAACCGTAAATCATGCTCAAAATCATAATCGAAACATCATTAAAACATGATACGCACAAATCATATAAAATCATTTATTAACCCATCATCAAAGCATAAGAGAAATCACAGTCTCGAAATACGTGCAATTTTGTATGCATATAAAAAATACGTATAAATACGGAAATCGAAATTATCACAAGCCATAATCATAATCATTAAAATCATAGAAACATTTATGCATGCATTACATTTTGAAAGCAACATCCACTCACACACCGTCCATAACGTCCGTTTTCGCGCTGCACGCATTTCCGTAATTTTCGACAATTTCCAGAAATCTCAAATCCTGTCCGAAAACATACTTTAGTGTCACTAAGGACTCAAATAACAACATACCATTCTCCCCTAATTTTTCGGGAATTAAACGTTAATTAACAGCGTAACATAAACCTTCAGACCCTCGAAATAACATCGAAACGGTGTCCGATAAATTCGAAACCAACGCTAAAATGTTCGTTACAATGTATATGACAAAAGTCGTGTTGAACTCACCTTGAGAATAGGGTCCACGCGCCCTCACGCGACGCTGTTAGTGGCTGCGCGTGAAAATCACGCGCCTGCTACAGTGCTGGCACTGTTCATCTTCCTCACCCGATTCCACTGTAAAACGGGTCTGCGATCGCGTGTTCGACCCGGTTCAATTCCTGAAAAATTCCACTTGTTTTCTTCAATTGAATCCTCAAATAGCATCGTAATGAACTTAAATAAGGGTATGTAATCTCAATTCCGATTATAAATACCTCTAACTATCCAACTGATTTCAAAATTTCGAAGGCTTTTCTTCGTTCGATCCCTTCGATTTTCGTTAATACCATTAAATTGATCAATTAGGAAGCATCATAGGCTCATTCTAACTATGAATTCAAGTTCAATTTAACTTGAACGTATCTTTGGATGGTCGAACTCAATCGTGAAATTTCCAAACTGTCGTGGGTCCAGTCCTTGGCCATTAACTCCTTGTTTGCTTTCGTTTTTTATCGTGTTCGACTACTCCAAGCCCCAGAAGTCTTATTTGAACTTTAATTTGGCTTGGGTTGTCCTCTAACTCAAAATCAAACTCTCACTCTCTCAAGGACCCGTTTTGGATGTTGAACTCTCCCCTCACCATTTTCACTCTTTTCCTTCCTTTCTTAATCTCCGGACTATGTTCTGCCTCCCTTGAGCCCTTTCCAGTTCACATTTTCTCTCAATTCGGCCTTGGGGTGGTCGATCACGCCCTCCTCAATGTCTCTGTTTTTCACCTCAAAAACTCCACACCGTTTCAAAAGCACCATCACACGCACTCTGTAGTTGTTTCAATCCCACTCGAACCTAAACAATATCTCTCGTGCTCTGTTCAACACTCCCAATTGCATAATCAATTCACCAGCCCAGTGCTCTCTGTTCCCCACAAAGAACTCAGAACCATTAACAATGGTGCCCGTGCTGATCACCCAGCACGCCAGTTCCCCACTCAACTGCCACTAACCCATTTCTTTAAGTTAATAAGTTAAACAATTCCCTTATCAATTAAACAATTCCCTTAATAAAACCCTTAACGATTACACAATTCACTCCACAAACCATCACGACTGATTTCAAAATTGCACCCCTGAAAATTACCACTTTACCCCTCTTTCTCAAAATTACCAAAATGCCCTTTACGCTTTTAGACCCGTAACTTGGTCATTCGAACTCTGATTGACGCGTGCCGCCCATCTACGGACTCAGGGTATCGAGAACATCCTAACGGTCCTTAGTCCTTGGCCATTGGGCCTCCCGATCGAAAAGTCAACATTTTCCCCCTTTTCGTCCAAATTACGAAAATGCCCTTGGACTTCCGAACGTCATAACTTTCTCCTCGAACGTCGGAATCGATCGTGCCACCTGTCTATGAACTCGCGACGTCCCAAACTACGTCACGGTCATCGGTCAAAGTCCATTTGACCGCTCGAATTAAAAGTCAACGTTTTACCCACGATTGGGGGCAAAACGGTCATTTTGCATCGTTCGTCTGATCTCGCCCAACTAATCACCGATTAACCCCAACTAATCATGATTAATTATTAATCTAATCCTGAAATTTGGGACGGGTCGTTACACAGATCGTCATATTGTAGTCTTGTTCAAGTGTCATTGGTTTGATACAGACCCAAGTATCCCAAGAAGGATCATCAAAGATCATTTATCTGCCTCTGTCAACACAAACATCCGGTGGTTTGAGAGTGATCCATACATCATCGCTAGTACAACGAAACAAGTTTTCTACATTGATGATCCAAAAGCTTGTGCTGGTTGGAAAGTAGTTGAGACGGTGAAACATAGAAACATTTGGGACTTGGAGGACCGACACCGTGAAGATGGTGGAGAAACGGAAAATGACGATTTTGTTTATAAGGAAGATTCCTCAGCACACACCATAAACATGGAAGGAGTTCGAACTGACGAACTCACCCCGCCAGTTGCGATTGATGGTATTTTTATTGATCTCGGTACCTTAGAACCAATTGAAAGTGACGCGGAGGATACGAGTAGTCTGCATAGCACAGATGATAAAGGTGATTGGGAGGGGGATAGTGAAACCGACATTGATTAAATGTTGTCTACCCACCATAAGTATGGAATGTATATAAATTACATTGTTGCTTAGTAAATTACATTGATTAATGATATTTTTATATGTTATTCCTAATCTTTAGTATGGGCCTCGGCTTTATTGTTGCTTAGTAAATTACAAGGTGTATTTTTTGAGAATAATATCTCCTAAAACGTACAAAATCATAAGTATTGAATGTATATAAATTAAAACAAGATATATGTAATATATAAAAAATATTACAAGGGGCTCTTGCCCGACGCACATCCGCCGAGCCCGGGTTACTTTGTCCAGTGCATATGGTGGATTCGCCGTGCAAGATCCCTGTATAATATTTTTCCTTTGTTTTTTTTTTTTGAAATTTTACTTATTAATTAATTACATAGGTTCATAGTTGGGCTAGTATATATTCATATGTAATATACGTTAATACTCTTATGTAATTACAAGATAGGTTATATACTATAATTATTAAAATCAAGTATATTCGTCGTGCAACACTCTTTGTAATATGTTCAAATTTCACGTTTGGTTTTAATACTTTCTCTATTTTTCCTTCATGGTTCGAGTGATCCAATCGTCCAAATTAATGATAAACACTCATAGATCATGTCCGAAAAATTTCACGGAATTTCTACGCCCCCAAAATAGGTTACGGTGTTGGGAACTTTTAAATTTTATTTTATATACAGGGGCTTTCCCGGCGCACATCCGCCGGGCGATTAGGGTTCGCCCAACGCATCAACTAGATTCGCCGTGCAAGACCCCCATGTGTAATTTTTTCCCTTTCTTTTTTTTTCTTGGGGTTTTTTTTTGAAATTTTACTTATTAATTTTTTATATATGTTTACATTCCACCTAGTACATATATCTTCATATGTAACATATATTAATTATACTATAATTATTCACCTCAAGTATAATTGTTGGGAACTTTAAAATTTTATTTTATATACAGGGGCTTGCCCGGCGCACATCCGCCGGGCGATGAGGGTTCGCCTGGCGCATCAACTGGACTCGCCGTGCAAGACCCCATGTGTATTTTTTTCCCTTTCTTTTTTTCTTGGGTTTTTGTTTTTGAAATTTTACTTATTAATTTCTTATATATGTTTACATTCCACCTAGTACATATATCTTCATATGTAACATATACTAGTTATACTATAATTATTCACCTCAGGTATAGTTGTTGGAAACTTTTAAATTTTATTTTATATACAAGGGCTTTCCCGGCGCACATCCGCCGGGCGAGGATGGTTGGCCCGACGCATCAACTGGATTCGCCGTGCAAGACCCCATGTGTAATTTTTTCCCTTTGTTTTTTTCTTGGGTTTTTGTTTTTGAAATTTTACTTATTAATTTCTTATATAGGTTTGCTTATTAATTAGGATGACTCAGAGATCATGTCCGTAAAATTCACTCGGAATTTTGACGTCCTGGCAATAGGTTACGATGCGAAACGAATCAACGGTAACAAATCGTCGGTCGTTGATCGGAGGCCCTTAAACCCTCCAAATGTCGCCATTTTCGACAGACGAGGTCTGGACAAACCCTATCACTAACTGAATGGTCAGATTTCTCAAATTCACTCGTTACCATTTCGATCGAACGAAAAAATGAAGATTAGTATTGAAAATTCCTTTAAAAGTTCTAAGTGTTAATGAATTTGATGGTTTTAGTATTTTCTCTTTGTTCTGTTCATGTTTCGAGTGATCCAACCATCCACATTAATTAGAATGACTCAGAGATCATGTCCGTAAAATTTCACGGAAATTTGACGTCCCGACAATAGGTTACGATGTGAAACGAATTGACGGTAACAAATAGTCGGTCGTTGATCGGAGGCCATTAAACCTCCAAACATCGTCATTTTCGACAAGCGAGGTTTGGACACACCCTATCACTAATTGAACGGTCGGTTTTCTCAAATTCCCTCGTTACCATTTCGATCGAACGAAAAAAATGAAGATTAGTATTGAACACCTGACCCGGCGGTTATGTATATCTGCCGGACAAGGCTATTTTTCGCGAAAATTCAAAAATTCGGCCAAAAAATTCGCGAAACTTTGAAACAGCAGCCCAAAGGGCCCTGCGCATCATTAAATTTTGCCCGGCGAAGCCATGCGCCTGGCAAAGTCCACCAGTCACTAGAACAGACTTTGCGAGGCGCGACCTTCCCTTTCCTTCTTTCTCTCTTCATTTCGCAAAACTCATCTGCCGCACCCCTAAGGGTGGCAATGGGTCATGTCGTGTCGGGTTCGTGTTGTGTCATGATTTCTGTTTTACCCATTTATGCCCAACCCGAATCCGACCCGTTTAATAATCGTGTCAAGAATGTCCAACCCGAATCCGACCTGTTAATGACATGTGTAACCCGTGTAACCCGTTTAACCCATTTAATAAACAGGTCATACTCAAAACCCAATTAACCTATGACCCGTTTAACCTGTTTAACATGTTTAACCTATTTAGATTATAAGATTTAATAGATATTTAGGTAGATAAATGGGTAGATATATGGGTTAGTAATGACACGTTTATTAAATGGGTCAATATATAAGCCAATATATGGGTTAACCTGTTAACCCGAAATCTACCAATTTATTAAACGAGCTAACAAGTTGACCCAAAACCCACCTGTTTAATAAAAGGGTCATAACGGGTCATAACGGGTCATAACCTGTTTAATAAAATAATTTTTCCAAAAATCCACTATTTTTCCGCACGATTATTGAATTAGTAGATTTTTGGAATTTATTGGAAATTATTGAATTAGTGGATTGTTGAAAAATAGTGAAAATTATTGAAATTTTGGATATGTTGGGAAATTAATGGAAATTGTTGTATTGTTGGATATGTTTGGAAATGATTGGAAAATGTTGAATTTTGATACTTTTGGAAAATATTGCATTATTAATATTTTTTTCAAATGTTTGAAAATTATTAGTAATTTTTGGAAATGATTGATTTTTTGTAATTTTTGTGAATTATTGAAAATTAGTTAATTAGTTAATTATTGCATTATTTTGTATTTTTGGAAATTTTTAGAAATTAGTGGATTCATGCATATTTTTGGAAATTATTAAAAATTGTACGAAATTATTTGATTATTTGGTTATTTGTTTATTTATTTAATTATTTCAATATTAATAATTAATAATTATTGTTATATTTGCAGATGTTGTTACGTAAATTTATCACTTCGCGAGGTCGTCGTAATACGCCTGCTGAGGAGCCATCTCTAACACCAATGCCTTCCCCGACAGAGCAGCCATCTCCGGTACTGCCGTCCTAGACGGAGCAGCCACCTCCAGGATCAATTCCTCATCCGACATAGCATTCATCACCTTCTACTAGACCATTATCATCAGATCAGCCAGGATCTTCCTCAGAACACCTGCGAGTCATTACTGACGATCGGGAGATACCAGGGCCCCGATCAGCGAGACGTTGCACCAACTTGCAACGAGGGCAACCTCGTACTGCCCCTGAGGCCATTGGAGTTGCCGCTGCAGAAGGAGTCGATGCACAGATCCCATCGAGTAAGACCCCGTATCTTATTGAATTTAAAAGGTGCAGGGCATTAGCAAGGGTTTAAAGTCCCAGCAGATCTGCAGGTCGACAGGAGCGAAGATCCATGTGGAGTGGGTTGACCGACTTTCCGCACCGTACCCCAACGTGCATACTCTACTGGTGCGGGAAATGGGGACGATTATTCGCACTAGATTGAAGATGATGGCTGACACCTTCAGAGAGCAAGCCCATGCGGAGCTCCTCGTTTGTTGGTCTGGTTTACAGGTATGAAATTTTTTATTATTATTTTAATATTTTATGATTTAACATATTTTTATATTGGATTGCAGATTAACTTTGAATGGGATGAGACCAACGCCGCGCTAATGGCATATATGAACTTCCATTGGTAGAAGCGTTATTCTGACTTGAAGTTCGAGCTCCATGCCTACTACGAGCGCTGGAGCTCGCATGCTCTAGCCCTGGCAAATCCTTCTGAGGAGATGCTAGGGGACAAGTTGGTTGGGTGGGAGTGGTTATGCGGACATTGGATCAGCAATCAATTTAAAGTAATTTTTTTTTTCTATATTTATTTAATATTAATTTACGTACTTCTGTATTAGTAATACTTGTTTTCCTAATGTGCAAGTAAAATCAAAGGCTAACAAGGCAAATCGGGTAGAGAAGAAATTTGAGCACCACAGGGAATCGCGCCCCTTGTTGGCTCGACGTGCGGCTGGGTCCCTGTTCCCGAAGGTAGAAGCCTGGGGGAGGTTTATGCTGGGCGAGGCAATGAGGCAACTGACGCTATTCACGTAAGTTCAATATTTGCAGTTATTAAATATTTTATTATTTTTAATTACGTAATTTTGTAATTATTACTTTATTTGACATTGTAGGCCGCCATGGTGGAGGACATGCAACAGACTCAGGAACAGTTGACCCATCAACAACCTAAGGTCCCGCTGCAAGACCAACTACCGGATTCCGGGATGTCGATTGGCATCCTGGAGCGCCATCTTGGCAGACGACTCGGGAAAGTTATCAGGGGCGCTGGAGCGGGGCTCTTTCGAGACATCTCGAGCCGATCCTCTAATTCGTCTCGGGGAGTTAATCCCGAGGAGGTCACTCAGCTACGGGGCAACTTGGAGGCACTTCAAGCGGAAAATACGGAGCTTAAGGCTGGTCATGCGCGCCTCGAGGCCCAACAGGCAGTTATGCAGGCACAGCTTACATTGCTTTTCACCCAAATGGGTTAGCGCATGCCTGATGTCATTGGTACACCCTCCTAGTTGGATCCTAGTCAACAGCTTGCCCGGGATGATGCTCACCCACCACCGAACAATTAGAACTTTATTAGGTTTTTTTTAAAATTATGTAAAATTATTACATTTATTTTATATATATTAGATTTAATTTTCTTTTATTTATAATTTTTTTTTTCATGTTTTAATATTATTTCCAATTATTTATATATATATAATATAATATAAATATAATTATTCAAATATTAAAATAATTTTAATAAAAAATATTTAAACGGTTGCCCGGCGGACATATCCGCCGGGCAATGTCTGCTCTGGCCTAGCGCATCTTCGCTGGGAAAACCTCGCGTGCCTCGTATTTCCAATTACGTTGCTCGGAGAAACACTGCGCCTGGTAAATAAATTTGACTGACATTTTGCTCGGTGGAGCATCGTAATCCGCCAGGCGAAATCTTTACCCGAAGAGTCATGCTCGACGCAGTTGGCCCGGCGGAGATACGTCGGGCAAACAGTTGCCCAGTGCAGGGTGAGGTTCCGTCGAGCAAATCCTATTTTGTTGTAGTGCATTAAGTCATGCAAGGATTTCATAAACGGAGCCCACACCGCAAACCAACGCCAAATGAGCCTGCACACCCCATAAACCTCCTTTGTAATGACCATAGACGAGTCTAGAGATTGCAAGGAACGATCACCGTCAGCCGCTGCAACAACCGAGAAGTAATGGTAGCCAAACCCTAGAGAAAGTCTCTAAACCCTAACCGAAGAAGTCGGAAGGGACTTTACATAAATTGACACAACCTATTAAGTACTCAAATTCTCTTTTCTCCAAATTGAGAATTTTTTTCTTTTACCAATACCTATTCTCTTTCTATATTCTTATAATGCTCATTTTTAGATTAAAGATATATGCTAACTTAATGAATTATTTCATCCCAAGAACTACCAAACATGATCAGAAATTCACGTTTTTTTTTCTTATGAGGGGATAAATACATTCAGTCTCCTCCTCTTCGGTTTCATTTATCCTCTTCGGTTTCATTTAGTATAGTGTATTGTACTAATTATTTTATTCAGATAGATTAATATGTTCATGGAATAGACTGATTATTTAGTCGGTCATTTAGTATTTTATTCAATTAAAATGCCGACTATATTATACTGACAAAATTATGTTATACTAAGTGATAAGAAATATCTATATAGCACACATTAATTATGTATATTGTTATTATTTTTAATTATTAAATTTATTTGAATACTAATTATTATTATTATTATGATTACTGTTACTACTTCTACTTTTCAAAATTTCTAGTTATCCGACTATTTTGTGCAGACAATTTAGATGCAAAATGTATAAAGATATTTAACTGTGTTAATTTATCTAATGATTAATTAACACGAGTATTACTAAATACTTATTTCGTACTATATTATTTTATTCGGTTCCTTATACGATATCGTACTGTCGAGATTTAAGACCTGAATATGAATATTATGAGTCCAGTACTACTAATGTCGAAGAAGTAATATTCTTAACTTGTCTGCAAACCGAATTCTTTGGATAAATGTGGTGACCTTAGTATGTCAATAATGTTGCCCTGAGGTCTGAACTTTGAACTAAAGACAACAACATCAAGTCATCAAGTGATTATTGACGTTAACTGTTAGAAAATAGGCAATCTTCCTCCGCAAGCGTTAAACTCTTCCTCAACCTAAAATATTGACATAATCTAAACAAAGTTGGGTTCAATGGGAGTGCTGGAAACCAAACATTCAACACACTCGTCTTAACTCTTCATGCGTGCCGCGTGCAGCAAGTAGACCACATTCAAATGCTCTTCATTTTTTATTGTAACACAATCACCATGGCAATTGGCAAGCCAGTGAAAGAATAACCAAACCCTTCACATATGATGATATACAGAGTTGATATGAGGAAAACCTACCTTCATCTCCAGCCGTTCCATCCCTGAGGAAGTCTCCATTTTCTATGCCAATATATAGACACTCTTGACCACAATGGGAACCCAAAATTGTAATCAAGGGGCCGATCAGCCGCCCCCCCTACTATCAGAGGCAACCATACATATCTCGAGTCCCTCAAATCTGCTGGGTTCCATCGATCTGCCATGAAAATAAATGAACCCGGAAATGCTGGCACAGGAACCACAAATGTGCTCTGTGCAAAAAATGTAGCAAGTCGAGATACTTTGTTACCTCCCACGCAGGGGTTTCCCATGGTCTCCCATGGCCCCATGACTGACTCTGCTGCATGGGCTAGCGCCTCGTTTGGAGCCCATCCAGTGCAGCCTGAAGTGATCATGTAATAAGTTCCTTCATACTTGAACAGAGCCGGGGCTTCCCGATGTTGTCCCACCAGAACTCTTCTTATTATGTCGGTCACATCAAGATAATCTTCAGTTAGCGGTCCAATATGAAGTTCGCTATTGTCCTCAGAGGAGTAGATTAGATATGCAATACCGTCATCATCTTTGAAGATTGTCATGTCCCTACTCTCAAATCCATGGGGCCGTTTACTGTAGAGATAATCAAAAGGACCAGTTGGGTAATCACTAACAGCAACGCCAACAGAAGCTTTCGTGTAGTTAACATCATCAATATGCATCCACATAACATACTTCCCTGTCTGCTCATTGTAAATCACTTTCGGCCTCTCGAGGACATTGGACCCGTGGAGATCATGTGTTTCGTTTGTTTTTTCTGCCGCTAATACAATACCTTCATTTTTCCATTTCCATAAGTCGTTGGAAGAATAGCAACCAACTCCAATGATGTCAACCTATATAAAAGACAGCAATTCGACACTTCAATGAGTAAGGACTCCGGCCAAAAATAATAAAATAATGAAAAGAAGTATGCATCTAGTGGTCATGCTACATGATGAACTCTATAATAGCAACTTTCGGGTTACTGAAACCTCGTTAAGATGTGAGCGCCACTGAGTTCATACATAACCTTTCAACAAAGTTAAAACAAGCACTTCTTTTCCAAAATCCATATTGAACAATTAAAACTCTTTTACTTTTAAAGTTCAACCACCAGATGTCAATTTTAGTTGGCAGAAAAATTAATTGGTGCCTAAAAGTTCCATTCTTTTCAACTTGAAGCGATGGATTTTTCAGCATGCACTTCTTGGTAAGATACTCATCCACAACTAACTACACAAAAAATTTAACCGACAGATCTTTCACAGACAAGGTTAGTTCTCACCCTACCATGGGCTGTTTTCACATACAGAAAAGGCCCATTCACATGCGTGTATCCCTAGAAGTTTAAATTATCCATGAGTATCCTACCTTCATTCAAGATATCCATATGCTTACAAACTGGAAACTGCAGCCCTCTTTTCTCAGGGCTTTGGACTGATTGTATAAAAGAATCAAGAACTGAGAAGAATATCGATAGGTTACATCCCCAAGCACAATTTTGCTAATCATAGCTATAAAATATAAAAATAGAGCCATGATAGCATAAGTTCCAATATGGTGTCACAAAATATGGTCAGTTTAGCACATTATCAGATCTAGCCTAACGGTTAGATGTAGGTCTGGGTCCTCTGGGCAGGCCTATTGATTTTAGGACAGTGGTTTGCAGTTGGTGTTTCCATATGCCTACATGAAAGTCCTAATTCAAGAAAGACCTTGATTTGCTCAGGCCCGAATAAATCCTGAAAGGCATGACAGGGTTCTAGGGGAAGATACAGAGTCCAATAAGGGTCTCCAACATGGTAAATCTTTCTAATTCCTTGTCATTATCTTTGTAATACCCTTCATTACTCTAACAAGGTACCAATTACCTTCAAATGCCATATTCAGTTCAAGAACCAGTAACTATAGTCTCACTACAGACCATCATTGTGTCTCCAGAATATTGGCTCTTTGGTATTAGGCTATTAGCATTTCAAGACTTCCTTAAAAAACAACTCCAATCTACCAGTCAAGCTTGTACTTAAGGACAGATTTTTGAGAATTGTAAATAATACCAATTATAATTTTCTACGACCCCACGAGAGCAATTTGCATATAAGTTTCCAACTAGGATTTATCACCAAAGATTTTGGTCTTGTAATATAAGGTGTTTAGGAAATTAAGTCGCTACACAATAGAAATGGTAACCTGCATAGCAGAATAAACTGAATTCCATAATCTAAGTTGACATTAGTATTTTGAAGGCAGCACACTAAATAGATTCATTCAGATACACATAGGAAAAAAACTAGTTCTCAAAGGTTAAGTTATCCAAAGAGAAACAAACCCGTATGCAATAATGATCTACATTTAGCATCAACAAAATAACGCCAATGACTTAAACAGAAAGCAATAGTTAATATGTGCATCAAGTCAAGTGACAGGAATACCATCCCTCTAGCCACATAGGACTGACAACTTGAAGTCAAACCATAGTTGAGCATAAAACTATTTAAAGGAAATTAAATCACTTACCCGAGCTGCTCCTTTTTTGTGAGCATGGTATGTGGGCCCATCTTTATACTCCCCATACCAATAGTATGTCTTGGATCTTTCATCATATAGAATACCACCTCCATGGGCTTGAATAGGATTTTCATCCGTATCCAGCCAAATTCTCCCAGGGTAATAGTAATAGCTATCATTCCCTGTATCCTTCATTGGATCTATAGCAAACTTCTGGTGAGGAAAGAATACGTGCCTAATCTGAGAGTTCTCGTCTAGGAATTCATCAATCAGAGTGGTTGGTCGCCTAGGTTTTCTCTTTGCAGCACGTGGGGATCGCTTTCTTGGTGGGGGGATTTGGATAGTTTCCTCTTCCACCTCTTCAAGTTCATGGAACTGTGGGTGATGACTTGATCGAAATTGAATTTCTCCTCCTCCCATCCTATCATTTTGGTGAACCAGGGAGTACAGATGAAACAAAACAAGGCATCCCACCAAGCTCCACACCACAGCAGACGTTGAACATCTGCTCCCTGCATTCCAATGGAAAGTGGTTGGTTTCCTGTATTTGTTCCTCATCCTCATTTTCTCTTCTTATAATCTCCAAGAAAATGCTGCAATTAACAAAATAACACCTATGGATATCCAATAAAACTCAACCAAATATAAGCCGCAGCCGCGCTAACCTATAATGCATAAAGTAGTCAATCTGAATGAAGTTTTAAGAAGCAAAAACTTCAGCACACATTAGACAATAACACCTCTCAAATGATTTACAATTACACCTTGTTATTGAGTGCTATATAGCCTATGAATAGTCATTAACTACAGCACAAAAATGCCGCTCTCAACGACTGAATGTGTACAACTAAATACTATTCGCCCATGCTGCGGGGCAATTATCCAACTAGTCTTAAATTCGTAATTCATTGAAAATGGCCTAACTAATAAAACAAAGATATGCCAAATCACAAATTTTTATTCACAACTACAATTCAATAGAATACTAACAGAGCTAACTCAAAATGGAACAGCCAGGAATTGGCAATTAAAACCTATGACCGAGACCCATACCCGCAACAGAGTGAATCGACCAAAGAAGCTCAAAACATGTATATCAGAGTTCAAAACTCACTTGAAAATCTACAGGTTCAACAACCCACAAGCAGAAAATTGATCAGAGTCCAAGAAAAACACTTACCTGACGAAAACTGAGGCATGAGTTTCCTGTGCCGAATTTCCAGGCCTGGGTTTTCAACTGATGTTGCTGTTCTAACAATGTCTGAACAAATTGGGAGACCAAACAATCGGGAGCAGAGAATAACAGTCAAAAGGAGCCCTGAAGAAGCTGAGTTGAATTGGATCTGAGGTTGATGATGTTGACTTGTGACCAAAGATTTTTGACGGTGGAAAATACAGATATATATTTACCTGGAGAAGGCTTTGTTATTGAAAGTTTTCCTTTTGCTTCCTGATTCTGAATTAATATTTTAGTAAATTTAGTGAGTTGTTGTCTTGTTGATGAGCAAGAACAACCACTTAAATTCTGACAGTTGATTTAATGGGCCGATTATGTGAGGTAATCGCGCCTTCACTCCATCCCTATAAACGGTACACCCTTCGTGACTCACCAAAGTTCGACGCGTGGCTCGTCCATATCACTCCACAGTCAATGGAATTAGAAAAATAACACAAGGGGGACGTACTTGCGTCTATTATAAATAATTGGATTTGAATTTTTTTATCATTCGGACAAAATTGGATATGTAGAGCCTTTTTTGCTTCAGATTTTCGTGGTGGCTCGCGGGTAATAATCCGTGATGATGCAGGTTCGTTTGTAAGGTGTTTTTCCCTCACCAGGTCTCCACTGTGAATATTTGACAGCCGATGTTGCTGTTGATTTGGACGCAAAGGGGATTTAATCAAGTTGTTTTTTAGGCAAAATTATTTATATTCGCCGTGAAATTAATAGTGTGGTCTATCGTCTTACTCATTTTGCTTTGACTTATGTTGGGTTTGGTCTGATTCAGGAACATCCGGACCTTATTACTAAGTTGCTTATAAAGAACAGATTATTATTGTAATAATTTTTTGTGAATAGTACTTTTGTTTTTACCATATTAAAATTCCCGATATTTTTCAATAAGCCCAAATATAGCGCACCTATTCTTTATTAGGTTTATTCGATTGTCAATGCAGGTGTCTTCTCAAAGAAAACTATGCATAATTGTGACCTAAACGTTTCCACATACCTTTTTTATATATGCATTAACCGGCTAACTTTCTCAATCATCATATTTAAGGTATAAAATTAATTAAAAAATAAAAATACTTAACGATAGATGATAGAAGGTATAAACAAAAATGAAAAGAATAAGTCAAGTGAGTCTAGTTTAGTTAGTTTTAATGTTGATTTGTAGATAATTAGTTTCAAATTCAAACCTTCATCTCCCGTAATAAAAAAAAAATAAAAAAAATAATGCATGAATCATATATATATATATATATATAAATTCATTTTAGTGATCATTTTTTAGAATTTTTGTGTAACTCACCAGATGTTACTCTTAAATTTGTTTGTTTATATATTCCTCTATAAAACCATGAAAGAAAATTGTACTTATATATTAAAGGGTAGGGGCTGCATTTTATGTGACTTTTTTTAGTGGAGTTTGTTTGAAAAATAGATAGAGCGACTAACATAAATATTAAAGTAAAATTCAGGAATAATTGCTAAAATTATAATAAAATTTAAGAACAATTGGAACCAATTAACCCAATATAATAACAATAGTACTCACAAGTCACAACACGAGTAAAATAACATAAGTTGAATTTGCCCAACAATCTTAAGAACTCTATACAATGTAGAAGATGTATCCCATTATCTTTATAGTTGCACAACATGCGCATGTGACATGCCTAGATATAATTCGTTCGTACCATGACTATGTGAAGAACATGGTACGAAACAACATCACCACATTCCTCTAGGAACTTTGAGATAAGACTGACATCATTTAACTAGTATAAAACAAGCGTAATTGAATGATCACGTGGAAGACTAGCGCATTATTATTTTTTGATATTTGTAGGCATTTTTCTTCCTTAAAATATCATTTGTCATTTGCCAAGCATCACGTACTAACTACTTGTAGGTTGGGTGGATTTGTTGTGACTTGTGATCACTCGCTAAGAGCTGCATTACGTTCTCAATTTTTCTTGTTTTTTATGTGTAAGATATGTTAAGGAAATTGGCATAGAAGATTCGAGATTTAGAGGTAGGTATTGTAAGAACATCGGCCTTTAACCGACAAAGTAAGGAACCAAATGGAGTTTCTCTTACTTCAAAGCATCTTGCGTAACATGTAGGTTGCAACAGTCACAAAACAAATCATTAGTCCATTTAAATTTTAATTTCCTTTAATAAATTAATATTAAATATTGACTCATTTTGTAAAAAAATTATGATGTTATAATAATAAATTTATTTTTAAGGAACTCAAGAAATAAAACAAGATATATGATTCTTTTTGTCCCACATTCTATTTTTTTTTTTTTTTTTTTTGCTTTTCCACAGATCCCACATTCTAATGAGTCAAATGTCACGTTTTGGTAGGTCACCACAAATCTTTTCCTTTTTGACTTTGATGGTGCTAGCTAATTAATTATGGCTTTTACGCATTAATTTTTTGAATTCGGGTATGTTGATCCCATTTTTTTGGCTCTATAACTAATAATTAAAGTAATTGATATTTTACCGAGCGCTTATTCATTGTCGTGAGTGGCGTACCTCTTTTTTCTTTTTTGTTTCTCGACTCGAAATAGATTTTTAAAAATTAATTTTTTTTTTATAATTACCCATAAGATGAATTTGCGTTATTTCTCAAGAACAAAAAAAAACAATTAAGAATCTTAATTTTTATATTATGTACACTTGATCTCCATGGATTAACAATGTCTTACGACCACCATGAAGTACATGTGCGTTTTTAAACTTACCACTTGAATTTGAATAATATGCACAGAGAAAAAAAACAAAGAATAATATACACAGAAAAATGAAAAATAATTTCCTAGTTCTTTGCTTCTCCAATTTATTTATAACTCGGCCTCTAGTGGCAAGCAAGGGGTGACGGCAAATATAGTGAAGCATCTTCCTCTATCTTGGAAAACTTTAGCGACCAAAATTAGAATCAAAAGCATCATGGAAATGGCTAGGGCTAGCATGCAGGCCCATAGCAGTCTGATTGCAGTCTTCAACGGGCCGCATTGGTTCAAAATGACGTCGGAAATTCCGTCCTTGACGAAACTGCAGTCTGATAAGTTTTGCAAAGTCGGAAATATATCGAGAAAATCTTGGACGCAGTGGCTGTAAGCGTAGGCGAGGTTGTAGTTGTCCAGGGAGATGACTTTGCCGCTCTTTCTGCACGTTTCCATGTTCTTATGGTCACAAGCGTACCCCGAAATGGCCTACACATATGAATTTTGGAGATCATGCAAGATCAGTTAGCTTTGTCTTTTGCATACATGCATGCATTCACTAAAAAAATTATTATGATAAATTACATTTTTACTATCGGGTGATTTATTACAGACTTAATTCAAATAGTTAGGTGGGCTTCAAATTTGAATCCAAGAGAAAAAAAAAATATTTTAGGATATTATTCCTTATTCAATCTACCTAATTCACTTATAGTATATATATATATATATATATATCAATTAATAATCTCGCATTTTTTCCTTTGTTTCAATTCATATTTCATATTTTTTCCGTTTAATCTTATTGGTTATTACCTTGAAATTAAACACAATTATATATGGGGATATATATAATTAATATATATAATTTTTTTTTATTTTTTTGCTACGAAAAAGAAATACAAAACGGGCTAGAGAGCAAAGCCTCTTAAATAACCATCAGCAAGAAAATCAAATTTCCAAACCATATTGGAGGAATAATTTATTCTATATTAACTATTTTAGTTGATAATAAAAATAAATAATACCAAGAACTAAGACATTTCGTGAAATATCAAATGAAACTTCTGCCATAATTTTGATAAAATTTAATTTAAAAATTGGCTTTAATCCCCTAGGCCTATATATTGAGCTACTGAATTAGTCTGCTAAATTTTTTGTTAAGTAAATAATAAGTAGGTGCATGCCAAGCGGCAAAAACCTCTCTCTCTCCATTAATTTATTCTCCGATCATATCCAATATCTCTCAGGTAAAATTTTTGAATCTCTCTTATTGAGTTATGGCATGCAGCAATAAGGGGTTAATATAAGTTACTTACCTCTGGTAATTTTCCAATGGGGATGGAGTACTTAGAGCAACTTTTAGGTATGTAGTCGTAGTTAGGTGGTCCAGAGAAAGGATTGCATATATTAAAAACTTTGTCCAATAAATCTGCATGTTCTTCGTCCATTCCAAACGACTGGGCAATTTCTGTTATTTTCGAGTTCAGCTGCAACAATAAAATTTTTAGGGCACAGTACTCGATCGAGCGCCAACTAGTCAGTTGCAACAATTTAATAAAGCCCTAGTAATTAACCTGATTTATGAAACTATGAATAGTGTAGCCAACTTGACGTATCAGCTTCTCTGAGCCCTCGGAACCTAAGCATGGTAGGATGGAGGTTAGACTATTGTTGTGGCTGTTTTGCTCAAAATCCTCCAGAGCTGAGCACGTGTCCTTTGCAAAACTGCGCGCGTATACAATTAATGAGCAAATGTACGTGGCTCCGTGCAAATTGAATTCTTTCTTAATTCAGATAAAAAAAGGGGAAAATTAACTAGTTGTTACTGACTTGTGAAGGAAGAAATCCAAGCCAGTCAAGACCCACACTAGGGTTGTTAATATCCAGCACAGAAAGATTACACTGAAAATAATAAAAAGAAAACAAATTAAATTCCCATGATATATTAGTAGAGATATTAAAGGAGAAACATATTAAAGCAAAAAGAAGGATGAAAAGAAAACTCACATGACAAGTCCTGGGTACCAATGCAGCAATAGTAAAACTGATCAAAACAAGCCATTCATTTTTAGTTTACCCATATTTCAATAGTACAACATATATATATATATATATTTGTAGGATTATAAATATTTCAATATTTTGATATTTCATTTCAAATTCACCGTCTGACAATATAAATATATACTTGACAATATTATACGGAAAATTTTAAAAGGAAAATTACCAAGTGCCGCGACCAATAACACCAAGTTGATGGCCACAACCGCAACATGTGCCACATAGCTAGAACACAAAAATATCAAATTAATTACCAATCAACAAAGGGGGTCGTATTCATTTTTTTTTCTTTCTTTCGATTTTTGTGCACCAATTCAAATAGTAATTGAAAGGTATATATAATGCTAGCGAAAAATTACGTACGGAATTTGAATAACCCGATCGATTGTGTGGCCTTTCTTGCCGACGAAACGTTGAATGTTTTGTGAGTCTTTTCCGAGTTGACGGGAAGTGACGTTCAAGCTCATAGCCAAGGACGGATCATAAGGCAGCAAAAGGTACTGCATATTCCCCAATGCGTTTGTGACTCTTCTGATGGTTTTGCGACCGTTTTGAGCCAGCTTGAATATCGTTCTCTTCAAATTTTCTGTTCTTTTCATTGACCTTTCATTTTCGACTAGTGCCAAACTTGATGCGACTCTTCAATTTCACAACAAAACATGTGTTACAAGAGGAAATCATCCATCGATGTTTGCTTCAAAATGTACCATATCCAATTTTTCAAGGAATTATTAAGTATTATCTTTATTAACAGTACTGACACGTAATGTTATTTGACCTTATACATATAATGAAAAGTTATAATATTCTAGATATTTTCAGTATTATCTATAGCTCATCACGTGACAAGTATTCCCAGTACACTACAATATATAATGCTTGAAACTGCAATTGCATTGAGATTAATAATTAAACTTACATGGCTAGAATTGTGAAGAGAATGACGAGCATGAACATTAAGATGAAGTGATAATCGAAGGAGTCTTTAATGGGGCAGCAACAATTCCTAAGCCTACACTTCTTCGACAAAGTGGCACAAATTATAAATACAATCCCGAATAGCAACCAAACTCCTCCAATTACATATCCATGCACTCCTGTAAATGCCGCAGACTGGAAAATATCAGAAAATTAAACCCACATCATAAGAAATTCTGGCCATCATTTTATATTATCAGGCTGTTAATTTCTTAATTATATTTGTCTTAATAGAATTAATTGAGAATGATAATGGCGGGATTGGAACTTACAGCCCAGTAATGCTTATCTTGCAAATTGTAGCCTTCTTTGTAGGACTTTAAGTGGTGCAAAGGATCGGGTCGGTTGAAGTGGGCAGGCTCTCCGACCACCACCCGAGCCGGAAAAATTAACATTGACGTCGAAACCAAGAACACAACGAAGGATACATGAACTCCATTGGACATATGCATGACAAAACTATAACAAGAGAGTCTTGCTCGGAATTGATATTTAAGCGAAAAACACGAATTGAGTTGCTTGCTGCGGTGAAAATTGGAAATCAAATCTTGAAATTTTTTTGCTAGCTTTTAGAAGGGGAAAGGTGTGATGCTGGCGTGACTTAGTGAGTAAGGCAAGAATAGCTTGTGGCTATGGATTTTGTGGAAAAAGAAAGAACAAATGTATTAGGAAGAGAGGGAAGTAACGAATAAGGGGGCGATATTTATGGTCTGGTGTGATCTAAAGGTCAACAAAATTTGGCCATCTTTTTAGCTAGTGCCTTCAATTTCATTTTCATGCCTAACTTTTTGCCTGAGCCACTCTTTTCGCAAAGGCCGCCATACTCTACGTGTTTTCCCATGCAAATTTCTTGAAAATTATTGAATGGTACACTATCAATATAATGTATTTCCGATTCTCATAGGTGCACCTGACATGGCATTTCCACAATTAAATAATATTTTATTCTGGTTGTTGCCACCAAGACTCTTGCTCCTATTAAGCTCAGCCTTAGTAGAAGTGGGTAGTGGCAATGGGTGGACGGTCTACCCGCCCTTAAGTGGTATTACCAGCCATTCTGGAGGAGCAGTTGATTTAGCAACCCGAAACCAATCGATCTAACCATGAACAGGTTGAAGAGAGCTCTAACAGGCCTTGGATGTTGGATGACCGAACCCACGTATGTGGCAAAATACGAGGATGACTTGTGGCTAGGGGGTGAAAGGCCAATCAAGATCGAATATAGCTTTCCGCAAAATCTATTTCAGTAGAGCGTATGATGTCGATGGCCCGAGGTAGAGCACTCAATGGGCTAGGGTAGCCTCATTACGCCTTACCAACCCCAAGGACTCTCCGAATACAGGCCTAAATTGTTTGTACAGACAGATTTTTGGGGTGCTAAGATATAAAGTCAAGAGGGAAATAGTCCAAATCGTACGCTAGTTTAATAATATATCAAATGTACATATTATAATATAAGTAATTGACATAATCTGATATATATATATATTTCTTACTATGATATATATGCAATGTAAATTTATGATGCAATCGTGACAAAATATTGTATACTGTAGGGAAAAAGTCAGTGTCATTGATATATATATATATATATATATGATGTGGCAGAATGTGGTTTGGTGTCCTTTCTTGTAGTATGATAAAGGTACACATCTCCTCTTAAAAAAAAGGTACACATCTCGACCAATATTCAATCAGCATATATTCTTCAGAAACTACAACTTGTTTTTCTTTTCGAGAGAAACTACAATTTGATGGGATTGCACCCTTTAATTTTGAAGTCTATATTGCACAATGCACCTAGATTGACTATCACAACAACGAAGAAGATTTAGATACTGTACATACTGTACACCCTTTAAGTTAATTTAAGAATTTCCAAAGAAAAAAAAAGGCACCAACGTACAGAGTCCTCATTCCACTCCTTGCTTTAAAATTTTGATATTTTGGGATTTTGAATCTGTAAATTTAACAAATAGAAGAGAAAAAAAATAGAAATTTATGTTTTCTCACAATTAAATGAATTTCATAAATAATAAAATAATAAATTGAAGATATTCAAATGTTTTATTTGAAACAAATAATAAAGTACTTGAGATTTTTCAAAATAGAGATATTGTTGGAGTATTCTTTTTTTTTTTTTTCAAATGATTGATTTGCTAAAATAACTTACTAGTACATATTTAGCTTGAACTAACAAGAATACATGTGCGTTACGTGAAGCTGTTCAATTGATTATAGATATAAATTTTACAAAATGGTATATATAAATACAATTAGGATATAAAAAAAATGTTGAAAAGATGATTAATTATTTACATATATCATCATTTGTTTCTTTACATGATTTTACATTTATTAAAAAAATATTTGATAGTTGTGGAACCCAAAATTAATAGAAAATTGTAGAGATGTCACATGGTGCATAAATCATATAATGTTCAAATTGTTGCTAGTGATGACATGAATGGCTCACATACACCTCACATTAAATAATGTATCACCAGTTGAGTATATTATTTGATCGGGTAAAAATCTTAATAATATTAATATTCTTAACGAGAATTAATTGTCGTCATTATTCTTAATAATGAGTAATTAATATTAATATTAATATTAAATTATTAAGGAATACCTTTTATTAAGAAAGAATTATTTATTAATTGCAAAAATCCATCGATCAATTAGAATACTCTGAGACTTACAAGATTTATCTATAAATAGAGACACCCATTTCACTTTCAAGGTAATTCGATTTCATCGCTTCTTAAACTTTTGTAATTTCTCTCTCAAATCTGACTTAGACATCAGAGTGTTCTTGACCGAATCTCTCGGGCCTCGATTGAAATAAACGATAGGTTTGTATTCACTGTTTTCAGGGTTCATGAAGAATTTTGTGAGCGTATTTGAATTCTACTTCAATAATTGGTGTTTTCATTGAGTCTCGAATTGAGAAAAACTCAAGAGGAGCTCTCAATTTCATTCATCGTTTGTCAATGTTGTTCATCATTCATCAACTCTGTTCAAAGATCTTGAACTTTGTTCATTTTTCATCAAAATTTCCACACAAATCAACATGGTTAAAACACATCGATCATCTGAAAATGGTGCTTCATCCTCCGTTGCCCAGACATGGAACATAGCACACACAATGACTCCAGAAGAACACCAAAGTCGTACCCCTCGTGCGACTATCATGGCGCCTATGGAGACGTAGGGACTAATTCTAACTTTTTTGTTTTGGAACTTTCTTTACCCCAACAACTCCTACACTTGCACTAGGAGTCGGAACTACAACCTTTCAATAAATCGACGAGCAATTGGCTGGAGAGGCGTCAAGTCAGAATCACCTCATGCAAACAAGGATCTACGAGTATTCCTGGAAGAATCCCATGTTGTACGACGGCAAAATCAAGCACAAGAGGGACTTGATACATACAACGAACTCCTCGGCACAAGGCGTAGGTTTCGATGTGCTACACATCAGTCGTGAACACATCAATGTGTGCCCCCAAGGTAACCTATCACAACAAGTTGAAAGGTTAAGCAACCAAGTGCAAATGTAGCTAGAGTTTTTGCAATAGGTTTTTGTAAAACGCACAACGATATTATGGAAAAGAAACAGTCTGATGCCTAACAATGCCTCTTGAAATTCGCTTAGTTATTTCGGAGTGGAAAGTCATATTTGCAGAACAAAGAGCCAACAACTTCCAAGGCTGTCAGTGCATGAGCGACTTGGAGAATATATGAGGATAACATTGCTAGTTGAACATTCGCATAGGAGCAGAAGACAACACACAGCTTCTCGAAACACTCTAGGATGCGCTGACCATCACAACGAGGAAGAAGACGAGACATACTCGTGCATACGTTCATACAAATCAAAAAACAAGCTTTGAGAAGGTCAATGATTATTGGCACGTAATGACTCTCCACCTCATCGAGGTGTGCTATAGGCTGATGATGTCCAAAAAAAAATTGGATTGACACCTCCGCGTCCAACGTGATGGTGATTTAGAAGATGAACTATGCCACCAAATTCAGTCATCCTCACCTTTTGTAAGAGACGTCGAGGAGAAATCATTTCCTCAAAGGTTCGTAACTCTTAACTTTAATCAGTTCAAAGGAACTTCTGTAATGAATCGAACTTTAATTTACGAATTTAATGAGATTTTTCCTGTATTTTATTTATTGATTGGACGATCTTACCCTTATATCTTTTTATTAGGTTGTATTTTAGGGAGGAGAATTTTTGTTATAAAAGAATTTGGATATTTTGGTTGAGTAGTTAGCATGTGGTTAGTAGCCATATGTTTTATTTCCCAAAATATCATCCCCATTTCTTCTTTTATCTCCCTGTTCACTTGAAACCACCCGAAACAACCCATAAATTCAAACCCTTGATTTTGGACATTTTCAACTCAAACTAAGCTTGAGAGCTTGTTCTTTGGACCCTCGCAAAAAAAACCAACCCAAAGGAAGAAATGTGTGGAACCGGCCATACTCGAGGAGGAAGAAAACCCAAAAAACTTGAGGCTTATTTCATGAATTCCAAGTATTTTTTTTTTCTGGATTGGATTTGGATTCCTGAGGTTGATTAGATGAATTTTCATACGTGGTTCGTTCGATTTGGATGAGAAATGAGGGAGATATGGAGGTTTGAAGATTCAGGCTTCAATGAAGGTTTACAGCCGAACCAATCTAGCAAGGCGATGACTTTAGCAAGTCAGCAGGTGACGTCAGTAATGGTGTCAGCATGTCAACAAGTGACATCAGCGATGATGTCAGCACGAGATAACATCAGCAGCCACGTTAATGGCATGTGGGTAGTGCGTGGTAAATGCCGCCGACCTTCCATTAGTGTGTCATGATGCATGGATATGTTTCCCAAGGCACGTCAGTGCATGTTCGATAGTTCTTAATATTCTGAAATCAGTGATGGTAGTTTCAGGTCGATCGGAATTTGTTTTGCAGTAGTTTTGAGCGTTGAAAGTGACGGGTTAGATGTTACTTTGACATGACACGATGCTTCGAGGACTTCTGAAGAGCACACACTCGAGATAGAGCTACTAGTTTGATTGTGAGTGTACTTTTTGTTTAATTAAACTGAGATGCTTGCATATTTATATGTTTCTATGATTTTATTGCATGGTATGGATTGCAATGTTTGAATATATAATTCTAACTACTTTTGGATAATTACATGGTTTTAGAATATATATTCAAGATGTTGAATTTGGACATAAATTATGACGGATTTTGAGAAAACTGGGTTTTTGGCTCAGGCTCGACTTACAAACTATTTTTGGTCTTTTATGGGTTTCTTTTTTTTTTTAAAGCAAGTTAAATGGTATTTTTGTAAACAGTTTTCCCAGAATGGTCATCCTCATTGATAGAGATTTTATCAAGCACAAAAGATGTACTAGGCAAAACCTCTACGTGTAATAAACTTTGAAAGCGCACAAGACGTGTAGATAGTATAGATGTAAGTAAAGGTCGATCCCACGAAGACTTGCTCAACAATATCCAATTCATTTTAACTCAATTGACTTAAGTGGAGTAATTAAAATGCAATTGGGTGGGGGGTGGTTTACGTTTTATGAATGAAATAAATTAACTAATAATAACTAATTAAGTCGAGCTGGGGTTTCTATCCATCTTTACCAATTATAGTTCCGTTAGATTTCCTTGATTAGATTACTATGCATGTATCTGAATTAAGTGCCCGTGTAGGGGTCTGGCTAAGGTTCACGCCGCACATATTACCTTCTCTTAGATTGCATGTTTAAGCGTGATGTGCCCGCCCTTAAACAACTATTACCGATGGTGCGTGATAATGCATGAAACATGAAGAAAATTTAATGACACTGCACTGTCCCTAGAAAAGTGATGTGTAGACCTAGGAAGTCACGAGTTTAGATTACGAATAAGATTCCCCCTCTTAAATATGATGCCATATGTAACGACCCGTCCCGGGAGTCGGGATTAGCGAAGTGATTAGTGATGGATTAGCAAAGTTAATCGGTGTTTCGTAGGTTACTTTTTGACTTTTGTAGCCCAATGACGATTTTGCCCCTAGAATGGGCAAAAAGTTGACTTTTAGTTCGGATGGTCAATTGAGCAATGACCGATGACCGCGACGTAGTTCGGAACGTCATGAGTCCGTAGATAGGTGGCACGTCCGATTCGGAAAATCGGAGAAAAAGTTATGATGTTCAGAAGGTTAAGGGCATAACCGTAATTTGGTTAATTAAAGGGAAAATGTTGACTTTTTGCTCGAATCTTAGTTTTCACGTAGACCGAGGACCGTTAGATAGGTCTCGACGTCCTGAGTATAACGATAGGCGGCACGCTGTCATCGGATGTCGGACAGTAAAGTTATGATTCTGTAAAGTTGAAGGGCAAAATGGTAAATTGAACACCTAGGGGCAATTTGGTCTTTTCACATTGGGCCAATCAGATAAGGCCATCTGGGATAGAGTGATTGGATATTTTAATTGTTGTCCAGCGAGAGTTGGACACGTGGGGAACACCTGGAGGCTTCTAGGAGGCTTATCGTGTGCACGGCTACAAATTGTACAATCTTAACCGTGCAATTGTTCTTGAGGCAGAAAACAGAGAGTGAAACCGTGAGCTTGGTGGATCGATTTTCAGTGATTGAAGCCCTTGAGTTTGAGTGAGTGATCGAAGAAGGGTTTGGTGAGTGTGAAAGTGTAGTATAGTGAGGTTGGACGGTGATTGTGTGTGTCGTGACCAGAACCAGAGAACAGGGCAGAGACACCGTGCACGGTTGTGCACCCCAGACGATCAAACCATCAAAATTGGAGAAGTGGTGGTGTTCAGGGACTCGAGAGGAGTCGTGTGGACTCAGTGGAGCATGGCGGCGAGCACATCGGATACCGGAGCAAGGGTAAATGTTCTTTGTCCCCTGTTTTTTCCGTTTGGTTAAATTGAAAAGTTGTGAGGTTTGGGTGATTGTCGAGGTGTTCCTAGGTCCTTATTAGTTCTAGGAAGTTGAGAATGACCACAGGGATTAACCTGGAGCTTCACGGTGGTCGTGGGTGGCTGGAGACAGAAACTCAGATTTTCTGAGTTTTCTTCGAAGCTTGGACGAGGAGATTGGGGACGTTATTTCACGAATTGATTAGTGGACTCATTTAATTAGACCAGGACGAAGCTAAGGGAATCAAAAGGAGTGAAAATGGTTGGGAAATGACGAAGAACAGCCTTCGCCGGCTCAGACCGGTAACGGCTAAGGAAGACGATGAACAGTAATCACTGTTCAGGAGCGTGAAGCCCACGCGCAGCCACTTTGGGCGGCGCATGAGGGTGCGTGGAGCAGAGTTTGGGGAAGTGGTCAACATGGTTTTTAGTCCAATCGATGTAACGAACATTTTGGCGCTGGTTTCGAGTCAATCAGACATCGGCTCGATATGTTTCGGGCTGTCCAAAGGTTTTAGGGCTCGGTTAAAAATAGTTAAAAATACGAAAAATTTATGGGACTTGAGTAAGACTTTTGTGAAGTAGTTAGTGACCTCGTTATGGGTTTTGGACAGGTTCGGGAAAGCCGAGGATAGCGAACTGGTCGAGAACGGCGTAAGTGCGCGTGTATCGAGGCAACGTCGGAATGGTCTGTGAGTGGACTTTGCTTTCTAACTCTTGATGCATGCATATATGTTTTATATGTTTTCTATATGTGATTCTATGAAGTGAATTATTGTCAGGACCCACCCCGGTTTCACCCCGAAACCCGAGGTAAATCCTGCTCCCGTCTGACTCCCCAACGCAAAACTCAAGTAAAACTCACTCACATTCTAACCAGTCAAACGCAGGAGTAATTAGACACAAAGTCCCGAAGGTAGCATTTACAGAACATAGTACGAACATACAAAGAAAATAAAACCGATAACTACACGCACACGGAAGCCTTTACTCTACTCTGGGAACTCTCACGTCGCTTCTATGCCTCAGACTCTGCCTCGACGTCAAGACCCCGCGCTAGCTCCACAACCTGGAGGGCAATTAAAACAGAAAATGTGAGTGGACCAGAAAGTACAAAAGTTCAAAACCATTTTATAAGAAAACCGAGTTAAACCCTCCGTTTTGAAACCACATGCATAACCAACAGTTATAAACACATTTATAAAATAATCATTATAAACATCATAAGAAACAGAAACACTATACATTTATAAAATAATCATTATAAACATCATAAGAAACAGAAACACTATAAAATACCATAAGAAACCACACATGAGTATCAGAAAACTGTATCATAAACCATAACCACCAAATAATCATTTTCTCGATCAAACCTGCTGGATCTATCCGAGTCTTTAAACTCCCGAGTCTTTAAACTCAATCCAGGCCTTAATCATATCCGAGTCTTTAAACTCCCGAGTCTTTAAACTCAAGGCCTACGGGGGAAAATCAATATATCCGAGTCTTTAAACTCCCGAGTCTTTAAACTCAATCCGGGTCTTTAAACCCAATATCCAGATCCAGCAAATCCAATCCCAAAACCATTTAAAAACCATTTACCAAATCCTCATCCAAACCCGAATCCGAAATCACTGGTCCGATGCTCTCCCGGCATCTAGAACCGTCATTCCGAACCCAAATCCGGTGTCCACTTTCCAATCTTAAAACCAAATTCCGATTAGTGAAATCCGATTCTAAAATCGAAACTTTGATCATCGAAATCATGCTCCAAAATCCCTTTATAATCATTGAAATCATTTATCCTTTGAAGGCCCGAAAACCGTATCTTTATTTTCCAAAACCACCTTTTTCTCGAAAAACGTGCAAACACATAAAATCATCACTTCACATTCAATAAACACAAAATCATGATTGAAAAACCATAAAATACGTATGTAAAACAGTTATGCATGCTCGAGTTTAAGAAAAGGGTCCACTCACAGTACTGAGCCCTACTCGCGTCCCGAACGTCCAGCCCGTTCCTCGGCTTCCTCGGGAAATCCCGATCCTGTCAAACACCGCCAACTTACGTTACTAGCACGTCTACGAAGGTTCACCTAAATTCCCTCAAAATTCCCCGAATCCTAACCATAAGAACCCGGGACCCTAAACTTTCACCCTCGCGGAACTCAACTCAAACGACTTCCGATTGACCCGAAACCAACTCCATCAAACTCACAACAACTCCTAGACCAAAAACTATGTTGACCGTTTCTCCCAGAACCGCCGCACGCGCCTCCACGCGCCGCCCAAAGTGGCTGCGCGTGGCCCTCACGCGCCTGCTACAGTGCCACCGTCAACCTCGAGCCAACCCGGTTCGCAACAGTAGCCTGCAACTCGGACCGGCGAGACCTGTTCTCCACCGTCCGGCCACCATTTCACCTCCTTTCTTCACCATCTTCATCGTCCAACCTTAAGCTATCCATCCCCCTCCTCCTTAGAACTCGACACGGCCCCTACACCGTCGACTCAAGCTCGAACCAGACGGCCTGAGCTCCCCTGTTTCACAATCCAGCCACTCCGGTCACCCCCCGTCACGGTGACTGTCCCAGACTCTTCCTAGGACCTCACTGAACCTAATCCAACTCTTCTAAACCTTCGACTCAGTCCCTGGGATCACGACTCTTGGATTGAAACAAAACGGAAAAACAGGGCACACAGAGTCCCTCCGTCGCCTCAACCACCACCGTGCACCTCTCGTCACGGCAACACAACCAGACGGTTCCTAGGACTCAACTAAATTCCCTAAACCACTATAGACCCATCGATTCAACCCCTAGACTCACGACTTTCGATTCAAAACTCGACGGGAAAACAGGGCAAGTTTACAAGGATGAGGGATTACCTGCAACCGTCCACCACCGTGCTCGCCGCCGCGGTTCCTGGAGTCCACAACGTCGCCTCAGCCTCCTCTCGAGGTCAATCGCACTTACACACGGCCACAGCACCACCAGCTCCCTCAGTTCCTCTCTGTTTTTCTCTGAAGTTTCCGTGGCTCTCAACTCACTCACACACCACCTGCACACTTCTAACCTTCTCAGCACCACCCCAGCATCTCTCAACCTCCTTCTGATCACTCTTCACTCACCAGAACTCATCAACATCCACGATCACCTTCCAATTTTCCTCACCGCCTCACTCTGTTTCTATCTGGGTCGAAGAAAACTCACACTTGCACGGTTGCACCCAAATAATTGGACCGTGCACATACTGGAACCCCCCAGAAACCACTCCACCTTTAGCACGTGTCACCATCCTACCCTTCATCTCACATGTGGCTCAATCTCAACCCTTCATCTGTCCTTATCTGTTGCACACACCCCAGAGCACAAAAGACCATAATGCCCTTCTGTTTTACCCAAAATTACAACTTTGCCACTACCTTTCTAGACCTGTAACTCCCACATCGTACGTCCGATGAATACGTGCCGCCTGTCATCGAACTCGGGACGACGAGATCTATCTAACGGTCTTAGGTCAACTTACCAAAACCCGTTCGTATAAAAAGTCAACGTTTCCCCCCTAATTTCGCCAAATTACGGTTATGCCCTCAACATTCCGAACATCACAACTTCCTCCTCGGATGTCGGAATCGGGCGTGCCACCTGCCTACGGATTCGTAACATCCTCAACTACGTCCTGGTCACCGGTCAACTCCCACTTGACCACCCGAAATAAAAGTCAACATTTCTGCCCGACCCAGGGGCAAAATCGTCATTCTAAGTTCCCGGACCCCTCGGGACCACCTAACCCTTGATTAACCTTACTAATCACACCTTAATCACTCTACTTATCCCAATTCTCGGAACGGGTTGTTACAATTATGGTTTTGATGATTTACGGTTTTGCACTTTTTTCGAGTTATTTTACGGAATTTCACGTTTTACGAGATTTGACGGATATTGTGATTTGAACCTGGTTTTAATGATTTGATTTTGGGATTTTAAATACGATTTGATTTCAATGAAAGTAAAAGGATTTTGGAAAGTGGATTCCAGGTTTGGGTTCGGAATGGTTATTCCGGATGCTGGCTTACGGAATGATGGTTGCGGACTCGGATCTGGAAAGGAGATGGATATGAGTTCTGGGTTTGGATTTGGAATCTTGATGAGATTATGGATTTGGATTCGGAAATGGAAAAAGGTTTTCAAACAGTTTTGGATTGGATTTGCTGGATCTGGTTATTGGGTTTAAAGACCCGGATTATATGTGACGGGGGACAGGCCCAGATTGATTTTAAAGACTCGGATATTGATATTTTCCCCCCGTAGGCATGTTGAGTTTAAAGACTCGAGAGTCTAAAGACTCGGATTATATTGAGGCCTGGATTGAGTTTAAAGACTCGGGAGTTTAAAGACTCGGATAGATCTAGCATGTTCGATGGATGGGAATGTGGCTCTAAATGTGTTCTGGATTTCACTGAGATTTGATGATGATGATTTTCAAATAAGGTTTTTCGATGGTGTTGGGCTGAGGCCCGGGATTTGAGAAAAAGAACTGTGTTTGGTTTTCTTATATGGTTTTATGACATGAATTGGATATGCATGCATTGGATTTTTACGCGGAGGGTATAAATGTCATTGTTTTATGAAATGTTTTTAAATATATTCTTTATTTTTTTCCACTCACAGTCTTTTCATGTTTTCGAGAATGACGGAGACATCACCGCCGAGTTCCACAGTAGTTTTGACGCACTCTGTGAAGTCCGGATACTTTGAGGATGGTTCGATCGACAATCCCTTGTCCGACTTACGTGTCACATGGAGGTTGGACGTCTGTTTAACCTTCGTGTCATGCGTAAGTTAGAGGGAGCAGGGTTTAGCCCTTAATCCCGAGGGATTAGGGGTGGGCCCTGACAATTGGTATCACAGTAAGGTTTCGGGTGTTCTGCCCGAGGTTTGGTTCCCAGAGTCGTTGGTTCGTCGACTTGGGTGGTGTGATGCTACTGTGGATGTGATGTCTCGACGCGGAGCAGCCCGTTGGCAACCTGGATACGATAGTGATAGTACGTTCGAGGGGGCTAGACAGAAGCGATTGAGGGTGCTAGTTGCTCGATACGTGGTGCGAGATTTGACATACATCGGCTTAGACCTGGAACCATTTGTGCGTTGGCACTGGTTTTGTTGATGGATGGACCATACGGGTCAAAGATACACTAGCAGGATTAACTCGGAAGGTAGCTAGTAATCTACGGATAAGTAAGTTGGTCGGCCTGAAGGGCCTGAGAGTAACGCGTTGAGTTAGTAAGATACGTGGACCGAGGAGGCCGATTGATCGTGGCCGGTTGGGCCAGATGATGTTTGGATGTTGATCGTGTGGATTGGTGACTTTTGGTCAGTTGGGTTGAGTTTGGACTTGTGCTGCGTGGCAATTACGGGTTTGGATAACCCGGGGGAGAAGTACTTGAGGGGAACCATGAGTTGGAGTTTGTGGTATTGTAGTCCTTGTGGTTTGGGCCGACTTACGGTCGGATTGGAAACGGTGCTGGTAGGTGCTGCCGAGGTAGTGGTTGCGTTGTGGATGACTCTGGACGAGGGTTTGTACTCAGAGTGAGGTAGGGATGACCATGGGTAGGTCACGTATCAGGAAGAACGGTCCGGATGCCGTTGGTTAATCAGAATAGAGCAGTGGAAGAGCGATGGACCTAGGCATCGTGTTGGATCAGGCTAGGTTGGTATGGACAGGTTTGACCATCAGTGGGATTAATTTCGTGGACTCATCCTGAAGTGTTAGAAATACCGAGGTTGGCATTTGGGTGATGCCGAGGCTCGTGCTTGGGATTGTCTAAGGTTCGTAAGTGTTGATTGTGATTTCGAGAGTTGGTGTCTTCATCGGTGGTTGGAGTGGAACTTCGGGCAAGATGTGATGCGATTATCAAAAGGAGTGATGATTGATACTCTTTTCGGATGTGCATATACATTGATTAATCGACATGTGAGTGGTTTGGGTGCGGACACGTGGCCGTGATCCGTAGAAGTTGAGGGTCGCCTAAGGCTCGTGGAGTTGAGTTGGGAAACTCGTGGAGGAAATGCCTGGATTTTTAACCTCCCTTAACTTGTATTGTGTTCCGAGGTAGAAAGTACTTGGTGACGCCGAGTGTAGCGGGCGTTAGGAGATGGCGTTAAGCGGGAGTATAGTCGTTTTGATGGCATGGTTGAGGATTCCTACTGGCCAAAGGACCGGGAGTCTGGGAAGAACTTGAGTTGGTTTCTGGAAGTGTTTGGTGGATGTACGTAAGGATGTACGCTATGAACTCTGTTTGGGGTATTCTAAAATACCTTTGTTTCTTTAAGTTAGTAGCGTTTCCCTTGCGTAGACCCTGAAGTTCTAGTTGGTAGTTTTGGGCGACGGTACTTTCGACTCGAGAGAGTGTCAGAGGTGTTGAAACTGGTAGTAGGAGTATTGTGACATATTTGGACTCGATCGCAAGTGAGTTGGTACTTTTAAACAAGTTGAGATGACTACCGGGTAGGAGACCCAGGTGTGGGGTACGAGATGTGGAATTTCGGGACGAAATTCTTTTAAGGATGGTAGATTGTAACAACCCGTCCCGAGAGTCGAGATTAGCGAAGTGATTAGTGATGGATTAGCTAAGTTAATCGGTGTTTCGTGGGTTACTTTTGGACTTTTGTAGCCGAATGATGATTTTGACCTTGGAATGGGCAAAAAGTTGATTTTTAGTTTGGACGGTCAATTGGGCATTGACCGATGACCGTGACGTAGTTCGGGACGTCACGAGTCCGTAGACAGGTGGCACGTCCGATTCGAACAATCGGAGAAAGAGTTATGGTGTTCAGAAGGTTAAGGGCATAATCGTAATTTGGTTAATTAAAGGGAAAATGTTGACTTTTTTCTCGACTCTTAGTTTTCACGTAGATTGAGGACCGTTAGATAGGTCTCGACGTCCTGAGTACAAAGACAGGCGGCACGCTGTCATCGGACGTCAGACGGTAAAGTTATGATTCTGTAAAGTTGAAGGGAAAAATGGTAAATTGAACACCTAGGGGCAATTTGGTCTTTCACATTAGGCCAATCAGATAAGGCCATCTGGGATAGAGTGATTGGATATTTTAATTGCTGTCCAGGGAGAGTTGGACACGTGCGGAACACCTAGAGGCTTCTATGAGGCTTATCGTGTGCACGGCTACAAATTGTACAATCTTAACCGTGCAATTGTTCTTGGGGCAGAAAACAGAGAGTGAAACCGTGAGCTTGGTGGATCGATTTCCAGTGATTGAAGCTCTTGAGTTTGAGTGAGTGATCGAAGAAGGGTTTGGTGAGTGTGAAAGTGTAGTATAGTGAGGTTGGACGGTGGTTGTGTGTGTCGTGACCAGAACCAGAGAACAGGGCAGGGACACCGTGCACGGTTGTGCACCCCAGACGATCAAACCATCAAAATTGGAGAAGTGGTGGTGTTCAGGGACTCGAGAGGAGTCGTGTGGACTCAGTGGAGCACGGCGGAGACCGGAGCAAGGGTAAGTGTTCTCTGTCCCCTATTTTTCCCGTTTGGTTAAATTCAAAAGTCGTGAGGTTTGGGTGATTATCGGGGTGTTCCAAGGTCCCTATTAGTTCTAGGAAGTTGAGAATGACCACAGGGATTAACCTGGAGCTTCACGGTGTTCGTGGGTGGCTGGAGACAGAAACTCAGATTTTGTGAGTTTTCTTCGAAGCTTGGACGAGGAGATTGGGGACGTTATTTCACGAATTGATTAGTGGACTTAATTAATTAGACCAGGACGAAGCTAAGGGAATCAAAAGGAGTGAAAATGGTTTTGAAATGGCGAAGAACAGCCTTCGCTGGTTCAGACCGGTCACGGCTGAGGAAGACGATGAACAGTAATCACTGTTCAGGCGCGTGAAGCCCACGCACAGCCTTTTTGGACGGCGCGTGAGGGTGCGTGGAGCAGAGTCTGGGGAAGTGGTCAACATGGGTTTTACTCCAATCGATGTAACGAACATCTTGGCGCTGGTTTCGAGTCAATCGGACATCGGCTCGATACGTTTCGGGTTGTCCGAAGGTTTTAGGTCTTGGTTAAAAATAGTTAAAAATACGGGAAAATTATGGGACTTGAGTAGGACTTTTTTGAAGTAGTTAGTGACCTCGTTATGAGTTTTGGACAGGTTCGGGAAAGCCGAGGATAGCGAACTGGCCGAGAACGGCGTAAGTGCGCGCGTATCGAGGCAACGTCGGAATGGTCTATGAGTGGACTTTGCTTTCTAACTCTTGATGCATGCAACGTCGGATATTGTGATTTGAACCTTGTTTTAATCATTTGATTTCGGGATTTGAAATACGATTTGATTTCAATGAAAGTAAAAGGATTTTGGAAAGTGGATTTCGCGTTTGGGTTCAGAATGGTTATTCTAGATGCCGGCTTACGGAATGATGGTTGAGGACTCGGATCTTGAAAGGAGATGGATATGAGTTCTTAGTTTGGATTTGGGATCTTGATGAGATTGCGGATTTGGATTCGTAAATGGAAAAAGGTTTTCAAACGGTTTTGGATTGGATTTGCTGGATTTGGTTATTGGGTTTAAAGACCCGGATTATATGTGACGGGGGACGGGCCCGGATTGAGTTTAATGACTCGGGAGTTTAAGGACTCGGATATTGATATTTTCCCCCCGTAGGCCTGTTGAGTTTAAAGACTCGGATTATATTGAGGCTTGGATTGAGTTTAAAGACTCAGGAGTTTAAAGACTCGGATAGATCCAGCAGGTTCGATGGATGGGAATGTGGCTCTAAATGTGTTCTGGATTTCACTGAGATTTGATGATGATGGTTTTCAAATAATGTTTTTCGATGGTGTTGGGCTGAGGCCGGGATTTGAGAAAAAGAACCGTGTTTGGTTTTCTTATATGGTTTTATGACATGAATTGGATATGCATGCATTGGCTTTTTACGCGGAGGTTATAAATGTCATTGTTTTATGAAATGTTTTTAAATATATTCTTTATTTTTGTCCACTCACAGTCTTTTCGTGTTTTCGATACCCTCCAGGTTGTTGCGGTGTGGGCTGTTGGTCGAGAATGACGGAGACATCACCCCCGAGATCCACAGTAGTTTCAACGCACTCTGTGAAGTCCGGATACTTTGAGGATGGTTCGATCGACAATCCCTTTTCCGACTTACGTGTCACATGGAGGTTGAACGTCTGTTTAGCCTTCGTGTCATGCGTAAGTTTGACTGGAGCAGGGTTTAGCCCTTAATCCCGAGGGATTAGGGGAGGGCCATGACACCATAAATTGCAGGGTGAACACAAACATCGAGATGATCCGTCAAGCAATTACATCAACAATTTTACACAAATAAGGTAGCTAAGCTTATCAGCATAAATTGAGTTCACGAAGCGCAGTAATCCAAAAAATTCAGGCATACATAACAATCATAATTAAGAGCCAGAAATCAAACACGAACTAGCATGGCTAGGGCTTCAAGTACCCCTAGCCCTAATTACACTACTCAAACATTATTGAATTAACGAATAACATAATTAAATGCATAAGAAACATAAAACGATAAAAGAATAAATAAACACAAATACTAAAGAATAGCAAGGAGTAGGAAAAGGGGCTCAAACATTCTTCTCTCAAGCCTCACGTCCTCCTTAGCACAAACTTGAATCCAAAAGCATAAAAAATAATAAAATACGGCTAGACTATGTATATAAATTGAGTATGAATTTTGACAGAGTTTTGGGACCTAGGAAGGTAAATTCGGCTCCCCTACAATAAACCCTAATGCCCCTATTTATAAGAGAATAAGTAATCCTCTTAAAAATAGGAGTTTTTAATTAAATTCTATAAGGAAAAGGCTTCCTAATTAATTAGGAAATCTAATTAAAACCTTTCCTACAAGTAAAAGAATTAAAAATAAGAACACAAAATGAAATAGGACTAAAATCCCTATACAATATGGAGAATAAATGTGGAAGGAACTCGAAATTAACCTAAAAAAGGAGGAAAATCCGTAATAAAACTACATGAACCAATTTCGGTGGTCAACCACCGAAATAGGAGCAGTCAAAGGTGCCAAAGCTGCTGCGCAGGCGTTCGGTAGGCGCTTACCGAATCTGGAGGCGCCACTTCAGCACACGCGCACCGAGGAACATGCCGGTGGTTCGGTAGGCGCGCGCCGAATCGGTCCGAGTTACAGTAACCGTGAAGCAACTCCTTCATTCGGTGGTTATCCACCAAATTTCCTATGCAATCTTCTTTCCTTTATAACTTCTTCATTTCAACTCCGATTTAGGTGATTCTTTCGCTCAAATTCTCATAATTCCAAGATCTATTTGATCTACACATTTCTCACAAAATATATTATTTTCTTCAATTGCATAGAACAAAATATTAACAAAATATAAGTAAAAGGGCATTAAATTATGGATAAAACATGAACAAATTATGACCTATCAAATACCCCCAAACCTATATTTTTCTAGTCCTCGAGCAAAACACAAAACAAAAGACTCGATCTAGTTAAGATAAGCATTTAAACCTCTAGGTTCACCTAGTAGGAGGAGTTTTGTCTTCTGAGGGTTATAGCAGCACGATACCCACAAACGTTTTACTTAACACAAAAGATGTTAGAAATCATGCATCAACAAGTTAATAAGAATCAAGAATAGAAAACAAACTCACACAAACCATGAAACATGGCAAAACCGTGAACTCAAGGTGTCGAGTATTTATACCAATATCCCAAATGATCAAACTAGAAAATAACGTCATCTAAACACCCTAGAAAAATTTCACCTCGACTCTAATCCTCACTAGGAATCACTCAATGCGCTCAAGAATCCTAAGGCTTTCACTCAGCAAGCATATGTGAAGAGTTTATGTAAAGAAAATCAAGTTAATCACATATGGATTTCAATGAAGAACAACACTTTATCTGAAAATATGATCTCAAGAAGGAATTGAAGTTTACGAACAGAGATACGTACCTTAATCCTTTGCATAACCATTCACAAGATCAATAGGTCTTCATTCACGGGTTGTAATGGGGGTAGGTTCTTGGGTTAAGAAAGAAAAGTTGGAATTCAAAGAACCTAAACCGCATCAAGGAATGAGAATTCATGACTTGGACCTTGAGTCTAGATGAAATCATGCTTAAGCTCACAAAAATGCTCTAATTGAGGTACTTGGCTCACTTGACTCAACTCAAAGTTCATTACTTTTTTCTTCTTCTTCTTCTAATCGCAATTTTTTTCCTTTTTTTTTCTTTTCTTTTCACTAATGAACTTGATACATATTTGTTTATATGAGGTGAGCCAAGATCATGCAATAACTTCCCCACTTTACTGAGTTTTGAACGATATTTTCCATTCAAACATACTTCCATCACATGAGTATAAGTAGCACAAAACATCAACATATTTTCTCCCCACGATGAATCTCATTTGATGCAACCTTGACACAAGTTTATATTATAGGGTGTAGCCATTATGAATGGTTCAATCCTTGGTTAGGTCATATTGTAGGTGAAGAACAAAATGGCTAACTGTTTGGCTTCAAAGGGGCCTCGTGAACATGCAATTTGGACGAGGAAAAGAAGAGCCTTTAGGAGTTAAAACACATATAGCCTATATCACATCTCATAAAATGAATTGACCTATCCAATACCCCCAAACCTAGGATGCTTGCGGTCCAAGAGGCACTTGAGGGGCTCTAAACCTGGCCCTCCTTTAGTGGTATCTTTCCCTAAACATAAATGAATTGATTAGTTCTACAAGTAGAAATCCACTTCCTAGACTTTCACATTTGAGAGAACAAGTACAATAAATATTTGAATGAAAGTAAAAACTGCTTGATCCCAATAGACAAGTAAGCATAATGATTGAAGTGTGGGGGCCGTGGAGGGTCCTTGGGTTGCTTGGGTCGTGGCCTTGAGCCTTGGGTGGAGCTGAATGTCTCAAAGGTGCATACCACCATCTTGATACTTCCTTCGTCTTGCCTCCTACATGGACCATTAAACCTGCACAAACCATTAGGCACAACATCAAATTTCTCACCAAAACACCTAAGTTGAGTAAGGAACTTAAATGGTGAAGATAAGGATAAGAAAGGCCCTGGAAAAGTAAGAATAAGAGGTGTCTGAAGAGTTGAGGCAGCAAGGATAGGTGCTGGAATTTCAGGGACCTCGGCCAAAACTTGGTGCAATGCTTTCGGGTTTGGTTCTATTTCATGAACATCAAGAGCATGACCCGAGGTGCATTCATTGGTGCTGTCCGTGGGTGGTAAGGGGACATACACATCATTATCCTCATCATCCCAATCGGGTTCCCAAAGAAGTTTAAGTCGAAGGGGCTCTAGTTCTTTATCCTCTAAGAGGGCTTCCCGTAGTGTTCTTTGAGATCGGGGCTCGTTTAGTGCATCCCGAAGTGTTTTGTGAGGTTGGGCAAGGCTAGGATCCAAAGGAGGAGGAGTCCAAGTGTATGGTGCTGGTTCACTCCATCCGTGGTGGTATGGCTCCATATAGGGCTGATTATAAGGCTCAGACATGTACATGTAATCTTGGGGGTATGCCCATCCCCCTTGATGACTTGGAACCGAACGAATGTTTGCGTAGGGATCGTAGGCCCAACCTTGATAAGAATAATAGCTATTCCACTATTCCATGTCCCTAAACATTTAATAAAAAAATAAAAAAAAGTTATATACAAAACAAAAAGAAAAACCACTAAGTCAAAGGAATCAAATAAAATGGACACCGTTGGAACAAGCCCCGAGCAACGACGCCAAAAACTTGATAGAGATTTTATCAAGCACAAAAGATGTACTAGGAAAAATCTCTACGTGTAATAAACTTTGCAAGCGCACAAGACGTGTAGATAATATAGATGCAAGCAAAGGTCGATCCCACGAAGACTTGCTCAACAATATCCAATTTTTTAACTCAATTGACTTAAGTGGAGTATCTAAAATGCAATGGGGAGTTTGTTCCGTTTTATGAATGAAATAAATTAACTAATAATAACTAACTAAGTCGAGCTTGGGTTTCTATCCATCTTTACCAATTATAGTTTCGTTAGATTTCCTTAATTAGATTACTATGCATGTATCTGAATTAAGTGCCCGTGCAGGGGTCTGGCTAAGGTTCACCCCACACATATTATCTTCTCTTAGATTGCATGTTTAAGCGTGATGTGCCCGCCCTTAAACAACTATTACCGATGGTGTGAGATAATGCATGAAACATGAAGAAGATTTAATGACACTACAGTGTCCCTAGAAAAGTGATGTGCAGACCTAGGAAGTCATGAATTTAGATTACGAATAAGATTCCCCCTCTTAAACGTGATGCCATAAATTGCAGGGTGAACACAAACATCGAGGTGATTCGTCAAGTAATTACATCAACAATTATACACAAATAAGGTAGCTAAGCTTATAAGCATAAATTGAGTTCATGAAGCGCAGTAATCCAACAAATCCAGGCATACATAACAATCATAATCAAGAGCCAGAAATCAAACACGAACTAACATGGCTAGGTGTAATGCCCCGGAAATTTAGAAAATGTAATTTTGTAACATAATGAATAAATGACGTTTTTACCCTTGTGAATAGTATGGTCAAATTGTTGACTTTTTGATTGGTGAATCAGACGGATGTTGACCGATGACCGTGACGTAGTTCGGGACGTCACGAGTCCATAGACAGGTGGCACGCCCAATTTCGACAATCTGGGAAAAAGTTATGACGTTCGGAAGCCCAAGGGCATTTTCGTAATTTGGGCGAAAAGGGGGAAAATGTTGACTTTTTGTTTGCCAACTAATTTTCACACGATTCGAAGACCGTTAGGTAGGTCTCGATGCCCGGAGTACAACGACAGGCGGCACGTCGAAAACGGAGTTCGGTTACGAACGTTACGGGTCACGGAAGGCTAGGGGCAAAATGGTAATTTGTCCAACCAGGGGCAAAATGGACTTTTGGCCTTAATCAGACTTATCTTTGTCTGATTCTCACCCCAGGAAACAAGGAATCGGGTCTTAAGGGAGAACATAATCATATGGCTTTAGACATAATTCCCTAAATTGGGGTTTGTCCTAATCATGCCAAATTAACATCAGATAACACCCATTTGTCTCAGCCTCATTATGATTTGTGTAATTGAGAAACCGAATTGAGAGAAATTGAACTCGAGAGACTGAGAGGTGACGGGTACAACCAGTTCGAGAATCCTTGAAATTGGGCGAAAATCGAATTCGGATTTGGGAGCCAGGAGAGGAGCAATTGAGGATTCCATTAAGTTGCTAGGATCAAAACTAAAAGCTTTGCAACAAAAACGAGAAGAATTCGTGTCGAATTGAGGAAGAACAGACGCTGCCATGGCTGCCAAAAATCGACCTTGAGTTCAGATACTTAGAGGTAAGCTCATTCGAAATTGATCATGGAAAATTGTTCATTATACTCTCACGAAGCTAACCATATGAATTAATTGAAAAATCAGGCACGGAATCGTGAAACCCGAATAGGAGACCCGTCGAATTTCGATCGTGAGTCGTGAAGATTTGGACCTTACCTGAGGTAATTGAATTCACAGAACTAAAATGAAGTTAGAGTAGATGAGATCAGTTGAAAGAACGGATCGATTTGAGGTCAAATTGACTGAGATTGCATCGGATCCTATCGCTGGTATTTCAACCCGTTTATCAGGCAAACGGGCGAGAACGATGCACTGTAGCTGTACTGTGCTGGGCGCGTGACGGCGCGTGGGGAGGATTCCGGCAAAGTGTTCAACATGAAACTTGATGTTCTCGATGATACGAACCTATCCGCGTTGGTTTCGGGTCAATCGGATATGGTTTCAGTGTAGTTCCGAGTACCTGACACGTTTAAATTTATATTAAAATAATATTATAAAATTCCGACAATTAGGGGATTCCTGTTTAAGGATTATATGATAGCCTAGTAACCTTAAATCACTTTGTTTGACAGGCTGGAATATTCCCGGGACTTCGGAGGAAAACGAACAGCTCGAGGCTGAACAATCGGGACGGTGTGTGTGAGTGGACTTTTGGTTTTCTAACTGTGATGCATGCATATATGGTTTAAAATGCTTATTTATATGATTTTCTATGATTTGACATGATTGATGCTTTGATTCGGTGATTTCTCGATTTTCTCGGTTTTATGATTATTATATTATTATATTTTGGCACGCTTTTCGAGAAATCATGAAATTGGTTAAAAATGATATTGTGGGCGTGAGAACCCAAGTAAATAATGATTTTGACTCGGATTTGGAGTTACATGTGAATTTGATGATTTTTGGTATTTTCGTGATTTTTGTGATTATTTTAATCAGTCTTTCGGGCACGTTTTATGAGGAACGTGCAAATGATGTTTTGGGCTAGGCCCGGATTGAAAATGATATTTGGACTCGGATTATGAGTCAATGATTGCTTTTATGGATTTACGTGTTCGTGGCAACTCGGGTTTACGGTTGCACGGATTTACGTGAAATTGATATTTTGGGGTTGGGACCCAATGGGATTGTGTTTCTGATTGGATTTGCATTTTTCATGTGATTATATGATGATCTTGATGATTTCAGATTTATAAAGTAAATCGGGACTTTGGTTAATTTAGGGCTGAGACCTTGTGTCGATATGTGATTAGATTTTTATGCAACTGTTTTTCACTGGTTTTTGTGATGATAATATGTTGCGGATATTTAGGGCTTTCGGGAGAAAATATGTTTTTCCCCGGAGTGCACCCTGGAGATAACGCTCGCCTTCGGGATGGAAGTGTTTACCCCGAAGAGGTCACGTAGCACGATCTTTGTCTTGCAGCCCAGGGGAGGCTTGACTCAGATCAGATGTGCTGGATTATATGGATCGGTAAGTGATGTGTTCACTAGATCTGGATTGCCGGCTTGTGATGTGTTCACAGCGGCGGATGCTCGGATTTTGAGCGGTCCTTGAGCTCATTGATATGCACGCGTTGCAGGGATAAAACGTGACTCTAAGCAACAAGATATGGATATAAGTCCCGTGATTTTGTGGAAATTGTTTTGATTGATCCACTTTAATTGATTTCCTATTATTACTCATGTTTTATGATATGCATGCATGTTTGTGAAAACTGGAGGGTAAGAAATGTATTTTGGAAAATGTTTTTATAAGAGGTCATTTTTGTCCACTCACACCTTTATTGTTTTATGCACCCTCCAGGCCAGTGTACAGGTACGAGGGCTAAAAACGAGGCAAGCGAGGCAAAAGAATAAATAGACCGTTGGGCACTCAGACATTCTACAGAGTAGGAATTTGACCCCTATCTGTAATGGTACCTATGCTCTGTATTGTCCTTGACTAGTCAAACTTGTGACGTCATTGGTCTGTAAAACTTAACTATCCCTTGTCTGACAATGTGTTCGGGATTTGTTGTGTGTTGTATGTATATAAGTTTGGTTACTTTCGGAAATTTTTAGTTATTGTCAGACGGGAGCAGGATTCATCACGACTATCGAGGGATAATCGGGATGGGTCTTGTCACTAGGGCTTCAAGTACCCCTAGCCCTAATTACACTACTAAAACATTATTGAATTAACGAATAACATAATTAAATGCATAAGAAACAAAAAATGATAAAAGAATAAATAAACACAAATACTAAAGAATAGCAAGGAGTAGGAAAATGGGCTCAAACACTCTTCTTCCCCCAAGCCTCACGTCCTCCTTAGCACAAGCTTGAATCCAAAAGCATAAAAAATAATAAAATACGGCTAGACTATGTATATACATTGAGTATGAATTTTGACAGAGTTTTGGGACCTAGGAAGGTAAATTCGGCCCCCCTACAATAAACCATGATGCCCTATTTACAATAGAATAAGTATTCATCTTAAAAATAGGAGTTTTTAATTAAATTCTATAAGGAAAAGACTTCCTAATTAATTAAGAAATATAATTAAAACCTTTCCTACAAGTAAAAGAATTAAAAATTAGAATACATAAGGAAATAGGACTAAAATCCCTATACAATATGGAGAATAAATGTGGAAAGAACTTGAAATTAACCTAAAAAAGGAGGAAAATCCGGAATAAAGCTACAAGAACCAATTTCGGTGGTTAACCACCAAAATCGGAGCAGTCAAAGGTACCAAAGCTGTTGCACAGCCATTCGGTAGGCTCTTACCGAATCTAGAGGCGCCACTTCGGCACACTCGCGCTGAGGAACAGGCTAGCCGTTTGGTAAGCGCGCGCCGAATCGGTCTGAGCTACAGTAACCACGAAGCGACTCCTTCATTCGGTGGTTATCCACCGAATTTCCTATGCAATCTTCTTTCCTTCATAACTTTTTCGTTTCAACTCCGATTTAGGTGATTCTTTCGGTCAAATTCTCATAATTCTAAGCTATATTTGATCTACACATTTCTCAAAAAATATATTATTTTTTCCAATTTCATAGAATATTAACAAAATACAAGTAAAAGGGCATTAAATTATGGATAAAACATGCACAAATTATGACCTATCACTCATGAGATTGGATCTCTATTGTAAATGTTCTCAGAGTTGGACCCTGCAAGTTTCCGGAAACAGACTCGAACATCATTGTATTTGGACTCCACATGTTCCGATGGAGTTGGACTCCACACGTTCCGACTGAGTTGGACTCCTCAAGTTCTGAGACTGTCTATGCGTAGTGCATGTTGATTAGTTAGCTAGGTTAAGGTTTGAGGTTTAACTATTATTTGTTATTGTGTCCAAGTTTTCGAAGTGCTTAAACAAAGATTTCAGGGAAATATGGGACATGGGCATTTATATGCTTGACATGATTTTATTGGTCCCACTTTTTTTTATATTTAATTATTTTGTTTTTGAAATCAAGTGTTTATTTGATTATGAATTCATGTTTTATAAACCGGAGGATAAAAAAGAATATTTCATAATTTTTTTCCAAAGGAATTTGTTTTGTCCACTCATATTTTCATGGTTTTTCATGCCCTTCAGGTTGTACTTTGTGACGAGGGCTATTGATAAGCCTTGAATTAAGCATCATTTTATACCCTTTATGCTTATCTTTTAATGTTTAAATGCCAAAAAATAGGTGGACATAGCATATTTTATGAGAAATGTACAGAATTAGATTAAACTCGAAATTACGAGAATTTAGGTGAAAGAATCAGCTCAATCGGAGTTATATTGAAGAAGTTATGATCGAATGAAAGAAGGCCACCAAAAATATTGAAAGAATTCGGTAGGGGGCTACCAAATCCAAAATGACAGCCCAGAAACCCATTTCGGTGCGCGCCCGCTGAGCTTCCTATCTGGAATTCAGTGTGCCCCTCCTGAACCTGTTTTGCTAGCTTCGGCATGCGTGTACCAAAAGTGTTTCCAGCACTTACCAAACCACCTCCCAGCTTAGTGCCACATTGACCTGCATCGTTGACCACCAAAATTCAGCCCAATTTTGGTGGGCGTCCACCGAAAATTCTCTCATGCTGATTCCAACACCTTTTCCCTTCATTTTTGAGGAAAATTTGTTCAATTCAAGTTAGTATTTGTTTCCTGTTTATCTTGGAAACCTTTTTTATTAGGATTTTAATTTTATTTGATTTTTATTAGCTTTCTAACCTTATTTAAAGGGGTTTTCTCCCTATTTTTAAGGGTCGCTCATTCTTTGTACCAAAAGTCTGCAAAAACCAATTCTCCCTTTCCTTTAAAACCGAGATTTCTCTTACCAAAATAAACTACACCATCCTCCATAATTTACCATCCTCTATTGACATATAAGGCGTATTTCTAAGTGTCTCACCAAGAGTGTCAACCCACCTAGCATCTATAGGGCGTATTCCCGAGGATTCAAAGTGTAACTCGACCTTTTAACCCCCATAGTTTTCTCTTTGTACTTGAGTATCGTGTTTATTGGATTGATCATTAATCTTATTATGGTTCTACATTTTATATTGATTTCAATAATCTTTCATGCTATGTTTATGGTTAATGCTTGATTAGATATAAGGCGTATTCCCCAGTCTAGATCATTGAAAGTGTATAGGGCGTATTGCCGAGCACGTACTTAAGATAATGTACATATATTTCATTAAACTAAGGTTTTGGAATTTCGTTGATTATGAAAATTGGTATAATTTATGAATGAGTTAGGTAAGTAGATGAGTTGACCATGTAAATAATAAATTAGGTTAGATTAGATTAGATTAAACACGTAGGATAATAGAAACAACCAATTACCCCTTAATTAATTAACGAAACGATAATCATGCTTAGGTACCATCAATCCTCGGTTAAAAACGATCTCTATTTACCAATGCTACACACAAAAAGGGTTTTAATTTGTATATATTTTCATGAAGTGTTGAGTGTGACTTTGTGTTTATTTTAAGGCTTAGTTTTAGCGTATTAATTTTTGGCGCCGTTGCCGGAGATTGAAATAATCTCTTGTATGATTTCGTTTATGTAAATATGTTCATAATGTAAACATCATTTTCATACATAATTTTCATACTTGAATATAAATTGTAATACTTGTTGATAAAAAAATGTTTTTCATTGGAAAAAAAAAATAATTTCCGAAAAAAATTCAACAAAATAATAAAAAAATAATAATGTAAGGAATAATTTGTTTTTGAAAGCTATATGTGGATCACTTGTGCTCGGAGTTTATATTTTGATCTTTAATGGAATATGTGAAGTTTCATTTGTTAACTTACTCATAAACCCTTCATGGCCCTTAAAAGTCATGAGGTTGGGGCGGAGTTTGTTAACACTTGAGTTATCTTGGAACAAATACATGTCTGCCCTTAGTAAGATATTTTCAATGGTGATGTCTAGGACATGAGATAATGCATGCTATAGGCTAGCTTTGAGAAGTAGGATTTTGAAGTCCCAAAACCATCTTCAGATTTGAGAAGTAGGATTTCAGAGTTCCAAAATTATCCTCCCCTTGCAGGTATTCTTTCTACCTGGTCAATTTGGACTTGCCCAAATGGGGACAGTGGTTTGAATTCCAAGATAATGGCTAGGGTCGCACGGACGTAGAAGTCTCCATCTAAAATTTAAAGTTATTTGACCCATATATAACTTTGACTTCCAAACGTATAAATTGTTTCCTATTAAATGTTTTCGAGTTGCATGAATCCTAAGACCCTTTTCTTCAAAATATTACTTTCGGGAACAGATAGTGCCCCTCTTTTTTACTTTCTCCTTAACCCTTCTTAATGTGTGGATTTTATCACCACACACTATAGATTTGAATCTATGGACATGTGGTTGGGGTGGAGGCTGTAAACACTTGGGGTTTGGTAAATCCACTTTGAAAACGTCCATCGGTTGTTTATGGTGTCTATGAGGGTTATGATTGGTGACAAGTGGGGATTAAGAAAGAGGATTCCAATGGAGTACATACCTTGGCCAGGTTAGCCTTGGGGTGTTCTCGAAATTAATCATTGCTTCTCACGTTACATCTATCCCAACTGGCCATGATCAATGTTGAATAGTGGAAATGATTGAAGTGTGTTTATCAGTATGTGCATGCTGTAAGCCCAAGAAAGTAATATGAGAAGCGAAGTGGGAAAGTTATTCATGTGACTCTAAGACTCTATCTATTGCATTGGTAGATTGCATACCCTACCTCAGGTTTCATGATGCTTGGATTTCATCACCAGGCCCCCTATGACTAAGTGAATCTAGGGAAGTGAGATCAAAGGTGCATGCCATTCTTTTCATGCACTATCACGTAACTCTTATGTCTTATGCAGGTTTTAACAATTTCCCTCTTATGCATTCACACCATTCTTCATATAGAATTTTATGTGTTGCATTGATTTGGACGTTTTTGAACTTATGTTTTGCATATCATTTCTGTGATCTACCTTGAATATACCTGTTTATACTGCTTGACTTCTTTAGTTCTTACATGTATATAACCTATCCTTCATACACACAATGCTATTTGCGTATTTTCTGTTCTCTACATTTCATGACTATCTATTTTGCTTGCCCATTTCCTTTATCTATTGCCGAGATTATGATATGACTCTCACATTGTTTGTTTGTTGTATCTTTGGTTCCTATGCATGACCAAGCCAAAGCTTGTGAATCCACTTCGTCGATCTCAACGCTTTGCAAGTTTTGATACACAATCTAAGCCGAAAGGTGAGTCAAGTGAAACAAACTTTGAGAACCCAACCTTAGAACCTCTCTTGGAACCTAACTTTGAGGAAGGCTACGAATTTGAGTCTTCTTCTTCCCCTAAATAGTAACTCAAGAGTGAACCTGAAATTGAGATGGCCAACAATGAACTTTCTCAACTGAGTGGAGCATAGGACCCTCGTGCATTTTTTTTCCTTAACCCACAAAAAACAAAACGGACATTGAGCTTAGGAGTGGATTCCTTCATAGATTACCAACCTTCTATAGACTTTCTAATGAGGACCCTAACAAACACCTTAAGACCTTCCAATTCGTGTACAATAACATGAAACCAAGTGATGCCGATGATGAATTTCTGAAACTTAAGGCCTTTCCCTTCACTTTGGCGGATAGGACCCAATCTTGACTCATGGACTTACCAGCCAATCATATCACTACTTGGAAACAACTTGCGGACTTGTTTTTGGCTAAGTACTTCCTTTATTCTAAGATCACTTCAATGAGGCGAGAGATCACATCCATTATCCCAAGCACCGGATGAAACCTTTGGTTCATACTATAATCGTTTCAAGGTCCTTTGTGATACTTGTCCTTCACATGGTTTCTCAAATATTAACCTAATGAATTACTTCTATGATGGTCTCAAACCCATGGACGGAGACCTTCTTAATGCAGCTTCACATGGGGCATTTATGGGCCTAGATGACCCAATCTTGGCTCATGGACTTACCCGCCAATCATATCACTACTTGGAAACAACTTGCGGACTTGTTTTTGGCTAAGTACTTCCTCTATTCTAAGATCACTTCAATGAGGCAAGAGATCACATCCATTACCCCAAGCACCGGATGAAACCTTTGGTTCATACTATAATCGTTTCAAGGTCTTTTGTGATACTTGTCCTTCACATGGTTTCTCGGAGACTAACCTAACCTAATGAATTACTTCTATGATGGTCTCAAACCCATGGATGAAGACCTTCTTGATGCAGCTTCACATGAGGCATTTATGGACTTAGATGAGCCCGAAGCAAGACAGTTACTCTAGAGTAGGGCCACCAATGATGCCCAATACGACATGTCTCACAAGAAGGAGGTAAGTGCACTAAACTCTAAGGGAGCCTCGAATGACAAGATTGAAAAGCTCCAATCTATGCTTGAACAAGTCTTAAAATTAGAAGCCAAAATGGCTATGCAACCTAAGGGACCTATATGTGGCGTGTACCAATTGGATGGACACCTAAGTGATCAATTTGCTGAAGTTATAACCCCAAATGACAGCATGGAACAAGCCAATGCCATATGAGGATATCAAGGAGGCCAATAGTTCAATAACTTTAACAACTATGGACAAGGAAACCGTGATCATCCGCGATTCAAGTGGAGTAGCAATGAAGGATGTTTGAACCCTCTAACTCAAAACCAACAAGCGTGCTCACGACAACAATTCATGCCAAGACCGCTGATGCCTCGCCAACCTATGGGTATACAACAAGCTCTTCCAATTCATCAATTCTCTAACTTGGATTATGATAAGATGTTTGTACAACTATCCACTTCAACTCAAGTCCTTCTGGATAGCCAAAAACAAACAAAGGAGATGTAACGACTAGTCCCAAATATCGGGATTAAATATTAATTAATTATGGATTTAGTATGACTAATCGAGGATTAGTTGAGAGAAATCAGACGGACGGTGTAAAATGAGTGTTTTTCCTCTGAGATTGGACAAAATGTTGACTTTTGACCCGAGGAGTCAAACATACTAGGACCGATGACCGTGGCATAGATCGGGACGTCACGAGTCCGTAGACAAGCGGCACGTCGAAATCGGAAGTCGAACGGGGAAGTTCTGGTCATGAAATTGAGAACGGTTAAACTTACGTTCCGAGAATTAGATTAAAATAATAATAAATTAATGAGGGACTGATGAGTGACTAGTGGTCACTTGGATGAGTGAAAAGTGTCACTCATCCCATGGGTCAAATTCTACAAAAAGGGGATCTTGTCCCATTGGTTAGTTTATATATATATATATATATATTATTCATCTCTTATCTAACCGTCCATCTCTCCCTCAATCCTCTCATCCTCACCCTTTATCTTCTTCATCATCGACCTTCATCTCTTTCCTTAACCAATGAAACAAACACTCAAACCCACACTCTCAATCCATCAAACCTCATCCATTGATGATGGTGAAAACGTGAGAATAAAGGGGAGACTAAGACAAGCTGAACGGTGGAAGCAAGGAGGACCATCGTGGACGGTGGCCAGAAAACAGAGACAGCGTGTGTTGTGTTTAGAAATGGAAGTTTGGTTTTCGGTGGTCATTGATCGATACTAATTATCCCTCGATGTTCCTGAGGTTGAGACGACCGTGACAGTGGCCACGACGGTGTCATGAAATTGAGAACGGTTAAACTTACGTTCCGAGAATTAGATTAAAATAATAATAAATTAATGAGGGACTGATGAGTGACTAGTGGTCACTTGGATGAGTGAAAAGTGTCACTCATCCCATGGCTCAAATTCCACAAAAAGGGGATCTTGTCCCATTGGTTAGTTTATATATATATATTATTCATCTCTCATCTAACCGTTCATCTCTCCCTCAATCCTCTCATCCTCACCCTTCATCTTCTTCATCATCGACCATTTTCATCTATTTCCTTAACCCATGAAAAAAAAACACTCAAACCCACACTCTCAATCCATCAAACCTCATCCATTGATGATGGTGAAAACGTGAGAATGAAGGGGAGACTAAGACAAGCTGAACGGTGGAAGCAAGGAGGACCATCGTGGACGGTGGCCAGAAAACAAAGACGGCGTGTGTTGTGTTTAGAAATGGAAGTTTGGTTTTCGGTGGTCATTGATCGATACTAATTACCCCTCGATGTTCCTGAGGTTGAGACGACCGTGACAGTGGCCACGACGGTGTCATGAAATTGATAACGGTTAAACTTACGTTCCGAGAATTAGATTAAAATAATAATAAATTAATGAGGGACTGATGAGTGACTAGTGGTCACTTGGATGAGTGAAAAGTGTCACTCATCCCATGGCTCAAATTCCACAAAAAGGGCATCTTGTCCCATTGGTTAGTTTATATATATATATATATTATTCATCTCTCATCTAACCGTCCATCTCTCCCTCAATCCTCTCATCCTCATCCTTCATCTTCTTCATCATCGACCATTTTCATCTATTTCCTTAACCCATGAAAACAAACACTCAAACCCACACTCTCGATCCATCAAACCTCATCCATTGATGATGGTGAAAACGTGAGAATGAAGGGGAGACTAAGACAAGCTGAACGGTGGAAGCAAGGAGGACCATCGTGGACGGTGGCCAGAAAACAGAGACGACGTGTGTTGTGTTTAGAAATGGAAGTTAGGTTTTCGGTGGTCATTGATCGATACTAATTACCCCTCGATGTTCCTGAGGTTGAGATGACTGTGACAGTGGCCACGACGGTGCTCGCGACGGCGAGGTAAATGAGAAATCGAGAGTGCCCTATTTTGATTCAAAACTGGTAACTTGTGATTTGGTGACTATTAATCGAAGTGGTTGATTAGGTGAAGTTCTGGACGTTAAGGCGAGTTGATCGAGCGTGGAACCGAGGCCAACGGTGGCCGGAATCATGGGAATACGACGGAGGAAGGTTGGCCAGTTGAACCGGTCAAAGAGATAGGTATTAAAACGGTCAAAAATGTGTTAGAAACAAGGGAGAACTGATCTCACCGGTCCGGTTGAACCGAATTTGTAGAGAATTGGTCTAGACCGGGTTGGATAGAGGTTAAAGACAACTATGCACCTGTGCGTGGGTTTCACACACAGGGACTTTGGACGGTGCGTGGGCCCTACTTACGAGGCTTGGTTAACACGTAATTTTATCCTTTTGATGTAACGAACATTTTGGGACAAGTTTCAAGTTGATCAAACGCCATTCTGGGGTAGTTTTGAGTGTCCGAAGGTTTAGAGTTTATTTTAAATACATTTAAAAATCCCAAAAAATTGGAGGATTCAATGTTAGCCTATTTGAGGTAGTTAGTGACCTTCGGGTGTGATTTGGACAGGTCCGGAAGTTCCGGAGATGGTGATTTAGCTAGGGAGGCTTATGACATGCGAATCGAGGCAATAACTAGGACGGTTTATGAGTGGACTTTGTTTTCTAAACTATGATGCATGCATAAATGTTTTATATTTTTTACATATGTGATTTATATGATGATGATTATGGTATTGGTGATTTCCATATTTACACGTATTTCGAGGTTTAGATTTACACTATATTTCTACGTGATTGTGATTTTAATAATGGTTCAATGGTATGATTTCGGATTTGGAAATATGGAACCGGGCTTGAGACCCATTTGATTTACGAACCCTCAGACTTGGAGTTCATTTGATTTAATAAGCATTGGGCCGGGGGCCCAGTTGGTTTGCATGATCGGGCTAGAAGCCCAGTTGATTATGATATCGGGCATGAGTCCCATTTGTGGTTTATAAATGTGATTTCGGGTTCGGACACCCTAAATGGATTTAGATTTGAGAAATCAGATTTATTGATTACGATGGTTTTATGGAAATCTCGGGCATAGCTCTTTTAGAACGGTTTGAGATGATTTATGAAATATTTTCATATACCAGCCTTATTTGTGGAATGTCTCCTCCTGACGTCTCGTAGTATCCTGGAGTAATCATGACGCACTATCGGAGAGAGGCTGCCCGGGGCATAGCTCAGGATCATGAGTGCAATTATGGATAAAGCCCCCCATGGAGGGTCATTGACTTGGGTGGACCCTGGGGAGACTCGGGATTGAGACCTCGAGGAGCACACGTGTCTTGGAAATTGTGGCAGTGGTTTTGATTAGGCATTTGGGATGTTGAGGATTGGTATATTATGGTATTGGAATGAATTGTGATTCATGGCTTTATTGGATTATTAATATGGATTTTAGATTTATTGGATTTATGGAATGGTATTTCAGTGTTGGTGGTTTTGGGCAGTGGCCCACATGATTGAATTTACGGTTTTGGGCTGCGTTCCCACATACTTGGATTTATGGTTTTGGGCTAAGGCTCTAATGATTTAATTAAAGTAAATGGTTTGATTATTAGTTTTCGAATACATGCATACTTTTTAGTGAAGGGCATAAATGTCTTCTTATGGAATGTGTTTTGATTAAACTATTGATTTTTCGTCCACACACAGCTTTTAATGGTTTTAATGCCCTCTAGGTTGATCACGGATGCGGGCTGTAGCAGAGACCGAGACATCACACTCCTCTACCGATCCTTACGCGCTCTGGAAGCCTCGAATGGGCTGCCATTTCGAGTTATCCCTAGTCTGACACTTCGTGTTAGACAGGAGCATGCACATCTCGTGTTAATCCTGGGGGGATTTAGGATGGGCCGTGTCAAGTGGTATCAGAGCACAGTTGCTCTTGTGGTACGCGTAGGTCGAGGATGTGATGTCTCTACATGGTCAGCTCGTTATCAACCTGATAGTTAAGATATCGGTATGATAGTTAGTGGGAATGAATCGTGGATAGTTTCGGTGCGGCAGTTGATGCTTGAGTATGCCATAGTTATGACGAGATTGCAGTGTGGGACCGTTAGTCGGTCATGTCAGGATAGTGGTGCTGCTGAGAGCAGTCGGGTTTCTCAAACCCTAGTTGTGATTGATGGTGTGGAGAATGTGAGTGCAACGAAGTTAGTAGATGACCTTAGTGGGAAACCCTAGTGTGCGATGTATGGTTTGAAAATATGAATTGGCTAGTGGTTTGACTTTGGCAACTTCTCGAAGTCGAGATCGTTGGACCGGTTATATTAGATGTTGTGCTGTTCTCTATAGCTGAGGTCATGGATGACCTATTGGACGACTCTGATTGAGTCTAGTCGAGTCTAGTTGAGACTACGGGGATTGATTGGCCTAACATTAAGTGAAACGATGAAATCCGATTCGTGAGTACCATTATGAGACAATATTTAGGGTCTACCCCTAGACCGATTAGTAGTGTTGATGCTTGGATGCGGAGTATCGATAGCGATGTTTGGTGGTTGGGTCTGCACGAGATTGTGGTAGGCACTACTGAAGGTGGGTGTAGTTGTGGTTGTTGAGAATCGGGGGACGTTAAGGGAACGTTCATTTTCTTGTTTGAATTGTCAGGGTGATTGTTCCCAGAGTTGGTGAGTTGAGGGAGGCAGAGTTCCTCCAACTTGAGCGGAGATTATGGATTCTAGCTGAGTATGAGCTGAGATTTAGTTGGGTTTGATTCGCATGCTATGTGCCAATGATTGCGATGACGATGGGAGACATTGAGCCATGAGCGGAGGATGTGACTCAGTTGTAATGTGCTTATGTTCGGTATTGATTTGAAGATGGTGATTCGTTAGCTAGTATTGACTCTTGGGAGTAATGTCGAGATGACAGATATGATAGAGATGGACTGGATGGGATCCAGCAGTGGATGAGATGTGTTGGGACTCTAACCCAAACGTGATTGAGATAACTGATGTGTTTGAGATGACTAAGTGGTGATTAGATGAAACTGTATGAATGGATAGGCGAGTTGGGTAATACATTAGCTTGGTATAGACACATGGTTGATGTTCAAGTGAGTTGGTTCCAACATGGTTGGAACTTCGGAATTAAGAGAAGTTGTGATTGAGACGATGAGAAGAGTGCTTGATTCCGCATTAGTGATGGATATTCCAAAGTCATAGAGGGTGTCTTCTCATTATCTTCCCATGGTAGATAATGTTTGTTATCACTAGTACAATGATTGTGTATTGGTGAGTGGAACCGTGATTGGTTTTGGGTCATCAGAAGGAGTTGGGCATTTCGAAGTTGGCGAAGGAGATTCCTCATTTTCTGCTTAGTTGCAGACGATTTAGGGTTTCATGGTGTGGTGAGTGTAATGAGATTGTGCTTGTACCCGCGAGAGATGAATTTTGATGTCATTGTTTTGGATCATCCTTGATTTTCCCTAGCTGGGATGACAAGGATCGGTAAAAGGTACTTTGAAGAACCCACAGTCTAGACGTGTCTTGTCTTTGACTAATCTGTTTAGATGTGGAAAATGGTTGAGGAGTGATGTGACTGACGAAGGATTCAAAGAGGGTGTAAGACCCTATGACCGGAAATCTAGTCGTTAGCTGAGAGAGAAATATTGTGGATCCACCTAGGATCTCTATGTGGATCAGGATCGTGATATTGATGATCGGGTGATGTTGTGATGGATTTGGATTGTGATCTTAATGAACAGGTTATGTGGATGGATATGTCTTGGATATGGGAATGTTGGATCAATCTTTTCGAAGTTAATCCGGTATGAGATGGTAGTTGAGTGAATTGAGGTGCATACGATCCGTCTTGGATATATAGATGAGTATGGATCTTGGATCTACTCATTCAGACTGGATGTGTCAGTGACTGTCGGGTAGAGGCTTTCTCCGTAAGTGAGGTGTATCACTGGGATTGGCTTCCTTATGAAGTCAATCGAATATGATATGGTAAACATATGAGTAGGTACCTGACAGGTTCAGATTGGTACGTCTTGGATGACATCAGTGAGTTTGGGCATTCTTTGGATGCTGGTCGGGTGACCAAGGGACTCGGAATGGACACAGAATTGGAGTGTATGGTCTGTCTCATGCGGGGTTTGACAGATAGACTCCAGAATTGAAGCGTGATTAGCTACGAGCTATGTAGTTGGCTGGTTGGTAGATGGAAGTACGTACCTGGTACGTTGAGCGAGGACCGATATTGGACAGGTCTGAGTGGTGCCTGGTGACGGTGTATGTCATGTACTAGTGGTATGTTTATGAATGTGTTGATAAACGGCTTAATTCCGATATCATTGGATTGGTTGAGAATGTGAATTGGACATTGGATACTGTGCGTTGGGCCAGAGTGATTTTGATGGGTTAAGTGATTGTATGAGTAGGTGCTCAGAGCCGTGGATGGCTAGTAGAACCCTAGAGTGGAGATGTGTGATCACTAATGGGCACGTAATCGATGGGGTCCAGTTACACACTAGTTGAGTGAGATTCATTTCATCGTTAGGGAGATCCTATCGAGCTGATTCTAGCCCTTATTGAAATTTAAATTAAGAAATCTTTACTGCAAGTTCCCAGGTGAGTGAGACGTGGATTGTGTATCCACAAGTGAAATGAGTTGTTGGTTAGTGTAACCACGGGTTGCTTTACGTGAAGTTACTGCTCTGTGACTCTCACCAGTGTCATGGATCGCTGAGGGAGTTGACTGATGTGAGCACCGAGACCGATGAATGTCGCAAGTTTGAGCTTGCCCTACGAGGTGAGATCTTGTCATTGATCCTACGTTACATTGAGGGAGTCTTGGGTACGAGGTACCTTAGTGCGACTCTTGAGGGAGTCAGAGTTGTGTTGGTGATTTGAACTATGACTATAGAGCCGTGAGTGTCGACTGAGTGCGACGTTATCGACACCTTCAAGAATATGTTGAGATTTGATGATTTCCAGTAGGAGCAGATGTCAGGGTGGATTGGTGACTGAGAAGAACCGTCAAGTTGAAAAGCTAAAATTGTCAACGTAATAGTCGAATTGTCAAGTGGTATCAACTCGGAATATGTGATCAATTTCACTCGAAGTGGTTGAGTGTAGACGATGCGATGTAAGTATTGGTGGAACGTCTGAGTGCAGACTAGTATTGTTCTGTTTAATGGGTATACACGTGTACACATGATGCGAGGCCGAATTTTCTTTCCACGAGGTGCATGTGGAATCAGAATAATTGGAATTTTGAGGACAAAATTATTTAAGGGGGAAGGTTGTAACTACCAGTCCCGAATACCGGGATTAAATATTAATTAATTATGGATTTAGTATGACTAATTAGGGATTAGTTGAGAGAATTCGGACGGACGGTGTAAAATGACCGTTTTGCCTCTAGGATTGGGCAAAATGTTGACTTTTGACCCGGGGAGTCAAACATTCGAGGACCGATGACCGTGGCGTCAATCGGGATGTCACAAGTCCATAGACAGGTGACACATCAAAATCAAACGTCGAACGGGGAAGTTATGGTCACGAAATCGAGAACGGTTAAACTTACGTTTTGAGAATTAGATTAAAATAATAATAAACTAATGAGGGACTGATGAGCGACAAGTGGACCCTTGGATGAGTGACAAGTCTCACTCATCCCATGGCCCAAATTCCACAAAAAGAGGATCTTGTCCCATTGGTTAGTTTATATATATATTATTATTCTCTCATCTCACCGTCCATCTCTCCCTCATTCCTCTCATCCTCACCCTTCATCTTCTTCATCATCGACCATTTTTATCTCTTTCCGTAACCGGTGAAAACAAACACTCAAACCCACAATCTCAATCCATCAAACCTCACCCATTGATGATGGTGAAAACGTGAGAATGAAGGGGAGACTGAGACAAGCTGAACGGTGGGTGCAAGGAGGACCATCGTGGACGGTGGCCGGAAAACAGAGACAGATTGATACTAATTACCCCTCGATGTTCCTGTGGTCGAGACGACCGTGACAGTGGCCACGGTGGTGCTCGCGACGGCGAGGTAAATGAGAAACCGAGAGTGCCCTATTTTGATTCAAAACTGGTAACTTGTTATTTGGTGGCTATTGATCGAAGTGGTTTATTAGGTGAAGTTCTGGACGTTAAGGCGAGTTGATTGAGCCTTGAACCGAGGCCAACGGTGGCCGGAATCTTGGGAACGCGATAGAGGAAGGTTGGCCGGTTTATGCTTCGATCGGGAAGGTAAGTTTGAGGCATGACTTCCATGTTTTGAGTAGATAGATTGATTGCAAATGATGGGATGAGGAGATAGTAATTAAAAGGGTCAAAAACGAGTGAGAAACAAGGGAGAACCGGTCTCGCCTGTCTGGTTGAACCGAATTTACAGAGAACCAATCTGGATCGGGTTAGATAGAGGTTGAAGACAACTATGCATAGACATGTGGGTTTCACGCGCAGCGACTTTGGGTGGCGCGTAAAGGTGCGTGGGCCTTATTTTCAAGGCACGATCAACGCATAATTTTATCCTTTCAATGTAACGAACATTTTGGGACATGGTTCGCGTCGATCGTACACTGTTTCGGGGTAGTTTTGAGTGTCCGAAGGTTTATGGTTTATTTTAAATACGTTTAAAAATCCCAAAAAATTGTGGGATTCACTGCTAGCCTATTTGAGGTAGTTAGTGACCTTCGGGGTGTGATTTGGACAGGTCTGGAAGTTCCAGAGATGGTTATTTAGCCAGGGAGGCTTATGACACGCGAATCAAGACGGTAGCTAGGACAATCTGTGAGTGGACTTTGTTTTCTAAACTGTGGTGCATGCATAACTGTTTTATATATTTTGCATATGTGATTTCTATGATGATGATTGTGGTATTGGTGATTTCCATATTTGCACGTATTTCGAGGTGATTTCTGTATTTGTACGTATTTTGAGGTTTACGATTTTACACTGTATTTCTACATGATTGTGATTTTAATCATGGTTTAATGGTATGACTTCGGATTTGGAAATATGGAACTGGGCTTAAGACCTATTTGATTTACGAACCGTCGGACTTGGAGTCCATTTGATTTAATAAAGCATCGGTTCAGGGGCCTAGTTGGTTTGCATGATCGGGCTAGAGGCCCAGTTGATTATGATATCGGGCATGAGTCCCATTTGTGGTTTATAAATGTTAATTAGGGTTTGGAGACCCTAAATGGATTTGGATTTGAGAAATCAGATTTGTGGATTACGATGGTTTTATGGAAATCCTGTGCATAGCCCTTTTGGAACGGTTTGAGATGATTTATGAAATGTTTTACATATACCAGCCTTATGTGTGGATTGTCTCCTCCAGACATCTCGCAGTGTCCTGAAGTAATCATGACGCACTACTTGAGAGAGGCTGCCCGGGGCGCCGCTCAAGTTCAGGAGTGCAATTATGGATAAGCCCCCCGGGGAGGGTCATTGACCTGGGTGGACCCTGGGGAGACTGGGGATTGAGACCCCGAAGAGCACGCGTGGCTTGAAAATTGTGACAGTGGTATTGATTAGGCATCTGGGATGCCAAGGATTAGTATATTATGGTATTGGAATGAATTGTGGTATTGGTGATTTCCATATTTGTGGATGCCGAGGATTGGTATATCATGGCTTTATTGGATTATGTATATCATGGCTTTATTGGATTATGTATTTGGATTTTAGATTGATTGGATTTATGAAATGGTATTTCAGTGTTGGTGGTTTTGGGCAGTGGCCCACATGATTGAATTTACGATTTTGGGATGAGTTCCCACATACTTGGATTTATGGTTTTGGGCTAAGGCCCTAATGATTTAATTAAAGTAAATGGTTTGATTATTAGTTTTGGAATGCATGCATACTTTTTAGTGAAGGGCATCAATGTCTTCTTATGGAATGTGTTTTATTAAACTATTAATTTTTTGTCCACTCACAGCTTTTGTTGGTTTTAATGCCCTTCAAGTTGATCACGGATGCGGGCTGTAGCAGAGACTGAGATATCACATTCCTCCACCTACCCTGGCGGGCTCTGGAAGCCCCAAATGGGCTGCGATTTCGAGTTATCCCTTGTCTAAGACTTCGTGTTAAACGGAAGCATGGCACATCCCGCGTTAATCTCAGGGGGATTTGGGATGGGTCGTGTCAAGAGACGTTAAACACTCATGGCCGTGAAATTTATGAAATGAAGAAGCAAATTGGTCAAATCATCAATTTCATTGGCCAACTCAAAGATACATGGAAGTTTCCTTCACAAATCGTTCCCAACACAAAGAACAATGCTTTTGAGCATGCTAGTTATGTTACAACTCGAAGTGTGAAAGTTTTGCATGACCATATGCCCAAGAAACACTCGAAATCAATTTTTAAGGATGCTAGAAAGGAAAGTGACGAATTGGTTCAAACTGAGTATGATAAGATCACCATTATGAACCTAGATAAGGAAGTGGCACCAATTCCAACACCATCTAGCCACGGCATAGATAACAATCCTATCTCTTCAATTTCAGTTCCTACTAACACCTTGTTGTCTCAAGCACCCTTTTCCAAGAAGATTTGTAAACATTAAGAAGGATGAGATGTCAGGACCCGTCCCCAATCCCCCCGAGATTAACGAGGAACGCTTCTGATCCCGTCTGACACGGAGTGTTAGACCAGGGAAAATTAAAACCTTTAGCCTTCCGGCTTCCAGAGTATGCCAGGATCTGGAGGAGGTATGTGATGTCTCGGTCTTTGCTATAGTCTGCACCGTGTTCAACCTGAAGGGCATTGAGAACAGAAAGACTGTGAGTGGACAAAAAGTAATAGTTTGATAAAACACATTTCATAAAGACCTTTATGCCTTTCACTAAAAAGCATGCATGCATAGTAAAACCCTTTATCCAATCACATATTTTTAAACAACCACATCCATACGGGATCCTACCCAAAACCATTTACAGCAAACCATAACATAGTAAACATATGTGGGATCTCGGCCCAAATCCATTTATCATCATAAAACACAATTTCGCAAACCAATTGAAATCATGTTTATCCATATATTTCATATAACCAATCCTGTCACGGTAATCTAGAGCTACGCGGGTGCTACCCGGGGCCTCAAACCCAAGTCTCTCTAGGGTCCACCCAGGTCAATGTCCGTAGATCAATGACCCTCCCTGGAGGTTATAATCCATAGCCTTTCTGAGAGTAAAGAACCCAACACAGGCGACTCCACTCAGTCAATGCTCCGTGACTACTCTGGGGTCCACCCAGGCCAACGACCCTCCCCGAAAGAGACAATTCATATATAAAGGATGGTATACGAAAAACCTTTTGAAATTATTATCAAAACCTTTCGAGGGTTCATGGCCGGTCCCCATAAACCGTCACGAGCCATAAAAACCTTTCCAGGGTTCATGCCGGTTCCCATAAACCGTCATGAACCATAAATCCGTTTATGGGTCCTTGACCCGAAATCGAAATCTTAAACATAACGGGGCCCTAGGCTCGAATCCACATACAAACTGGACCTCCGGCCCGAATCGTAAACCAACTGGGCCTCGTGCCTGATTTTGTAGACTTAATGAGCCTCATGCCCGAGTTCGTAAATCAGATGGGCCTCGTGCCTGATACGTAAGTCAACTGGGCTCCAAGCCTAATTCGTAAACCAACTGGGCCTCTGGCCCGATTGCCTTGTTAAATCAAATGGACTTCAAGTCCGAAAGTTCGTAAATCAAATGGGTCTCGTGCCCGATCCATATTTCCAAATCCGAAATCGATTCAAGAACCAATTGGGCCTTTGGCTCGAGAATGTAGCTAAAAGGGACTTCGAGTCCGAAGGTTTCCAAAAAAATGGGTCTCGAACCCGAGTTTACTTTATCAAATCTAAAACCATTTCATGAAATCATTTCCAAAATTATAAGCACGGAAAATCAGTGCAAAACCGTAAACCTCGATTTATCGTCTCAAAATGCGTGAAACCATATAAATCACAACCATCCAATTCAACATCATAGAATCATAATCATAAACCATATAAAACATTTATGCATGCATCACAGTTTAGAAATAAAGGTCCACTCACAGACCGTCCTAAGCTACAACTTCGGTTTGCGTGCCGTAAGCCTCACCGGGCTAATCGTAATCACCGGGACCTCCAAACCTGTCCAAATCGTAATATAGGGTTACTAACTACTTAAATAACCCCTCACTAAAGTCCTGTAATTTTCTGGAATTTCTAACTATTTTTAAACGCGAACATAAACCTTCAGACAATCCGAACTATATCGAAACGATGTCCGATTGACACGAAACAAATCCCAAAATGTTCGTTACATTGAATAGATGAAATAACATGTTGGAACCTTCCCCAAAAGACTCCCCACGTGATGCCCAAAGGGTCCTACGCGTGGGCTCACGCGCCTGTGAAAAGTCGTCTTCAACCTCTCGACGAACTCGGTCCGCCTGGTTCAAACCAGACCGGACCGCCGCGACCGGTTCAGTCCATATCTCTCTCATTTTTCCTTTTTTTTCTTCCGTTTTGATCCCATTCTCTTTGTCTCATCATTTTCTACCTTTTCCTATCATAAAACCCTAAAGAAAACCCTAAAACTCGACTGTGTAAACAGAGCTTCACGACCCCTGTTTTTACAATCGATCCCCAGGGTGGCTCAACCACTTCCTACCAACCAAAACCATCCCTAGACCTTCCTACAGACCCAATAGACATCACCCTATCAACTAACACAGCCCCTAACGTCTAAAACACAAAATGAAATTTGAATCCAAAAGCATACCTCATCGGGTCCTTGGCCACCGTCGGTCGACTCCGTCAGCCCCATCATCACCGTCTCACTTCATCCTCTTTGTTTCCCTCAGGTGTCACCAGCATCTGGTTGGATTTTTGGGATGTGGGGTGTGGGTTGAACAAACATGGAAAATGGATTTCGGGTGTGTTTGGGTGAACAGACAAGGGAGATGCATGTATGCAATCATACTGAGCAATGGATGAGTGACATTTGTCACTCATCCTTTGGCCAACACAGAAATATCTGGGCCCCACTAACTGCCAAATGACATACGTCTCGTAAAACGTGCAATAGTGACCCGAAACTTCCATGAACCGTAATTTCGCTGTCGAACGTCCGAATTCGACATGCCGCCTATCTATGGATTCGTATCGACCTGATCTACGTAACGGTCCTCGGACCTCCCAAGTCAAAAGTCAACTATTTGCCCCTTTTTAACCAAATTACCAAAATACCCATGAACTTCTGAACGTCATAACTTCTACCTTGAATGTCAGAATCGAACGTGCCACCTGTCTATGAACTCGTGACGTCCCGAACTATGTCACGGTCATCGGCCAAAGTCCATTTGACAGCCTGAATGAAAAGTCAACGTTTTGCCCACGACCAGGGGTAAAACGATCATTTTGCATCATTCGTCCGATTTCGCCCAACTAATCACGGGTTAGCCTCACTAATCATGATTATTCACTAATCTAATCTCGAAATTCGGGACGGTGTCTGATCCACACAAAACCAGTCCCAAAATGTTCGTTACATCGAAGAGATTAAAAGTCATGTTGAAGTCATCCCCAAAAGGTGGCCCACGCGCGGCCTGAAGCCCCTGCGCGTGAAGCCCACTCGCCGAGCACTATTCATCATCATCAAGCTCTGGCCAACCGGTTTAGATCGATTCAACCCAGTTCGGTCCAATCGAACCGGCAGTCATGGTTCAACTCCATTTTTCACTTATTTTCAGTCCATTTCTTCCCATTTTAATCCTAAACTCTAAGTCTTAGTCCTAGGAATCTAACTAGATGATCAACACGAGGGAAAAGGGAGTAAAACTTCACCTTTAGATTGAAATAAAAACCGGCCGCCTGCAACTTCCCACCGCCATCGTCTCCAGCCACCTCAAACCTTGTAATCGTTCCCATTTGGCTCTCAAAAGCTCCAGAAATGTAACCCAATCCTTAGGCTCAATAAAAAACCATCAAAAACTAAACTTCGAATTTTAAAACAAAAGCCTACCTTCCCGGCCACCGTGCGTGTCAGACCTCGCCGTCAATGCCACCAACATGTCTCACTCATCAGCGTCTCATATCTCTCTCCCAGTCCTTTTCACAACCCAAGTCCCATAATGAAGTTTGGCGAGGTTGTAGGGGGGGGGGGGGAATAATGGTTGTTCAGGTTTGAAGAAAAACAAAGAAGGTGATATCGATGCTCAAGTGAGAGAAGGGAAAGAAGGACGGTGGGGATGAGAGGAAGGATTTGGGATAAATGGTTGAGATTAAAAGATGAGGGAAGTGGAAAATATATAATAATTAAAGACTAATGGGATGAGTGACACTTGTTACTCATCCATGGGTCCCATTTTAAAAGTCAACCAATCAGATTTTACCACCTCATCCCCGCCTCGTAATACGTGCATAGTAAAATTGAACTTTCGTGACCTATAACTTTCCCGTTCGTCGTCTGATTTTGGCGTGCCGCCTGTCTATGGATTCGTATCGATCTGATCTATGTAACGGTCCTCGACCCTCGACCATCGGACCTCACAAGTCAAAAGTTAACTACTTGCCCCTTTTAACCAAATTATCAAAATACCCTTGAACTTTCGAACGTCATAACTTCTTCCTCGAATGTCAAAATTGAACGTGCCACCTGTCTATGAACTCGTGACATCCCTAACTACATCACAGTCATCGGTTAAAGTCCACTTGACCGCCAGAATGAAAAGTTAATGTTTTACCCACGACTAGGGGCAAAACGGTCATTTTGCATTGTTCGTCCGATTTCGCCCAACTAATCACGGATTAACCTCACTAATCATGATTAGTCACTAATCTAATCCCAGAATTCGGGACGGGTCGTTACATGAGAAGTATGAAGAGATCCTTGACATATTCCGAAAGGTACAAGTTAACTTTCCAGTAATTGAATGCATCAAACAAGTACCGGCATATGCCAAGTTCCTCAAGGATCTATGCACTCAAAGACAGAAAACAAGAGAGAGGGAAATGGTTAAGGTAAACGAAAATGTCTCTACAGTTATCCAACGAAAACGGCCACCAAAACTGAAAGATCCTGGGAGCTTTTCAGTTCCCTGTGTAATAGGTAACAAGTCCTTTGATAATGTCATGCTATATTTAGATGCATCAATCAATGTTATTCCATACCATCTATAAGCATCAATGAATCTATTTGAATTAAAGATAGACAATGTGATTATTCAATTAAAAGATCGTTTTCACAAATATCCAAGGGGATATGTAGAATATGTTCTTGTGCAGGTCAATAAGCTTATCTTTGTTGCTGACTTTTACATACTTGACATGAATGAGAATCCTTTGGAGACCACACCATTGCTTTTGGGACGTCCAATCTTGAGAACTGCAAGAACAAGAAAGATGTCCACAATGGCACTCTATTCATGGAATTCAATGGGAAGATGACTGAGCTCAACATCTTCGACACTATGAGGTATCCTACTACAAGTGTTAATGCTTGCTTTGCTATTGACATTGCTGAATCTATGTCGCAAGAACAATTGAACCATATACAGAATGATGAACTCGACATTACAATTTGAGAAGGAACATGACTGATGAAGTCCTCTTAGATGCACTAATTGAGGTCTTTGAACCTAGAATCATTGAATTGGTTATGACCCTTAAATACCGAGACATGTAAGTCCTCCTCCTTCTATCCCAATCACTCTTGGTACTAATAAGATGCTTCCATCTGTTATCCAAGCCCCTTAACTAGGACTCAAGGTACTTCCGGAACATTTGAAGTACGCATTTCTAGGAGATAATAACACCTTACCCATAATCATCTCTTCAACTTTGGATAATGATCAAGAGATGAAACTTCTAAATGTACTCAAGAAGTACAAGACCACGATTGGATGGACACTTGCAGATGTCAAAGGAATTAACCCTGCCACTTGTGTTCATCGTATACTTCTTGAAGATGACGCCAAACCCACTCGGGAAGCTCAAAGATGACTTCATTCACCTGTGATGGAAGTAGTTAAAAATGAGGTAATCAAACTTTATGATTGTGGTGTAATATATCCTATTTCAGATAGTCGTTGGGTGTCTCCTATGTAGGTTGTTCCAAAAAAATTCAGAATCACTGTAGTAAAGAATGCTGAGAATGAATTAGTACCTCAAAAAATCATCATTGGACATAGAGTTGCGTCGATTAACGAAAATTTAATGCCACAACAAGGAATCACCACTTTCCTTTGCCCTTCATTGACCAAATGCTTGAGAGACTCACATGACTCTCCTACTATTGCTTCCTTGATGGATACTCCGGGTACAACCAAATAAGAATTGATCAGAAAGACCAAGAAAAGACCACTTTCATGTGCCTTTTTTGGTACATTTGCCTACAAGAGGATGCCATTTGGTTTGTGCAATGCACTAGGTACTTTCCAACGTTGTATGTTTTCCATATTCTTTGATTATGTTGAAAAGATAATTGAAGTATTCATGGATGACTTTAGCGTATTTGGAGATAATTTTGATGCATGCTTTGAAAACCTTGAACTTATATTTCAAAGATGTGTCGATTCTAGGCTAGTACTTAACTGGGAGAAGTGTCACTTCATGGTAACTCGAGGGATCATTTTAGGACATATTTTTTCGACTAGGGGCATAGAGGTTGATAGAGATAAATTAGATCTTGTGCGGTACTTACCCTCTCCCACTTCGGTGAGAGAGATCTGTTTGTTCCTTGGACATGCAGGTTTCTACCGGCGATTCAACAAAGACTTCTCATCTAGACCCCTATGTCGACTACTCCAAAAGGAAACCACCTTTGTGTTCAATGCCGAGTGCTAAGAGGCCTTTGACAAGCCCAGTGCCCCTATCTTATGTGCTCCTGATTGGTCTTTACCATTCGAGCTCATGTTCGATGCTTCTGACTATGCAGTAGGATATGTCTTAGGACAAAGTGACACGACCCATCCCAATCCCCCCGGGATTACCATAGGATGTGACGTGCTCCCGTCTGACACGAAGTGTCAGACAAGGGATAACCCAACGCCGCTGCCCCTACGGGTATCCAGAGTGCGCAAGGAACGATGGAGGAGGCATGCAATGTCCCGGTCCCCTGCTGCAGTCGCATCCGCGCTCAACCTGAAGGGCATTAAAAACCAAAAGCTGTGAGTGGATGAAAATAAATAAGTTCGTAAAATACATTTTATAAGACATTTATGCCCCTCAGTAAAAAAAAACATATGCATGCATCAAAAACCAATAATCAAATATTTATTTGAAATAACCCTTAGGGCCTTAGCCCGAAAACCGCAAACATAGTTTCAATCCAAAAATCAATCCAAAAGTTATTTAATAAATCCAGTGGCACATGTTTATTACTTTACCATCTCCGGCATCCCAGATGCCTAGCGTCCCAGACGTCATATCTCACGGTATTAAGCGACGCGTGCTGCCCGGGGTCTCACCGGGTCCATATATCTCTGACATCCCAGATGTCGGACGTCCCAGACGTCTGATCATAGCAATCCTGCTCCTGAGTCACTATACGGTCCGGCCGCCCCGTACAATGACCCCTCGCAGGCAATGCACCGTGACTTCCCCAGTGTCCCAGACACCTGGAGGAGACCAATATATATCCTCGTATCGAGATGGTTTTATGGAACACATTTTATTATTCATTTCCAAAATATCACAAGGGCCCTGCCCTGAATTTCCATAAAACCGTCATAAGTCCAATTATTTGATTATTAAATCCGAAATCATTTATTCAATTCCATTTTAGGGTCCCTGACCCGAAATCACATATATAATTTAACTGGGCCCCTGGCCCGATTTCTTAAATCAACTGGGCCCCTGGCCCGAATTTACTTTATCAAATCCGTAACTGTTTCATAAAATCATATTCGAACCACAATCATGGAAATCAGTGCAAATCCAGAAAATCTCGATTTACGCGCAAACCCCTAAATCGCCTCGAAATGCGTGAAACCACATAAATTCACCGATATCCAAATCAAAGCATATAAAAGCAATTACCACAATCATGAAACAGTTATGCATGCATAGAATTTATCAAAACCAATGTCCACTAACAGACCATTTAACCAAGCGCCTCGATACGCGTGCCACCGGCCTTCCCGGGCCTCGTCGCTAACACCGGGACTCCCGAACCTGTTCATATCACATTAGAGGGTTACTAACCTCCACAATAACATCCTATTCAAGTCCCATAATTTTCCCGAATTTTTAAGTATTTTTAAACCCGACTTAAAACCTTCGGACATCCCGAAAAGTATTTGAACGGGATCCGAATGACATGGAACCAACGCTAAAATGTTCGTTATAACGTATAGGACAAAATTCGTGTTGACCGTACCTCGGAATTCGTGCCCACGCGCCGCCGTGAGTGGCTACGCGTGAAAGCCACGCACCTGCTACAGTGACTGCTACAGTCACCGTCCTCGCCCGTTTCTCTATAATTCGGGGTCTGATACCCGCGATTCCAACCCGATTAGATAGCCATCAATTCGACCTCGATTCCTTCCGTTTTTGATTCTAAAACATTCTTCAACTATCTAATCGAAGTTCCATGTCCCTGATTCACCAAGAAAGTCCCAAAATTAGTCCCACGACCCGTGATCACCCAAACGGGTCGATCACCCAAACTCTGTGTTTTCTCAATCAAACTCAAATTAACTTCACAGTAAGGATTCTAGGCCTAAAAGGAACTAAAATGCGCGATCAATTGGACACGACATTACCTGGAAGTGATTGTCCACAGCTCTGCGATTTTCCAGAATCTGGAACCTCAGTTCCAATCCAATCCGCGTCAGTTTTCCTTCGAAGTTGATGGGGTTCAGTTCCAATTCCTCCCAGAAGCCTCAAGCCGTCCATGGTTTGGTCCAATTCCTCTCAGAAATTAAACTGAGAATTTTCCCTCCAATTTCCATTTTTCCTCTGAACTCGATTTCCTCTCAACAACACTCTGCCCTCACTTCGAACTCGACCCAGAATGGTCCTAACCCTCACCAGGCACCCAACTAACGGCTCACAATCGACAGCAACCCGTGGGAGACATCTTCAGCCCCATCGGAAAATGCTCCCCGTAAACAACCCAAAACCATATTTAATCTCATCCGTGCTCTGTCCATGCTTCCCACACACTGACCACAGTCCATTAACAATTAATTAGCACAATAAACCATACCCCACTTTCAATTTCAAGCTTAAACAATGCCCCCCGTGCACTGGTCGTGTTTCCCCATTCACGGTGCTACAGTGCCCGTGCAAGCAGCCCCCGCGAAATTACCATTCTGCCCTTGTGCAGAAAATTACCAAAATGCCCCTCACGCATCCCGACCCATAACTCGGTCATTCGGACTCCGATTGATGCGTGCCGCCTGTCTATGAACTCAGGGCATCGAGACCTTCCTAACGATCCCGGTCCTCGGCCATCGAACCACCCGATCAAAAAGTCAACATTTCCCCTTATTTCGTCCAAATTACGAAAGTGCCCTTGAACTTCCGTACATCATAACTTCCACCACGAACGTCGGAATCGAACGTGCCACCTGTCTATGAACTCGTGACGTCCCAACCTACGTCACGGGCATTGGTCAAAGTCCATTTGACAGTCCGAATAAAAGTCAAAGTTTTGCCCACGACTAGGGGCAAAACGGTCATTTTGCACCGTTCGTCCGAGTTCGCCCAACCAATCACCGATTAACCCTGCTAATCATGATTAGTCCGTAATCTAATCCCGAATTCCGGGACGGGTCGTTACACAAAGAAAGGATAAGAAGCCCTACGCCATTTGATATGCTTCTAGGACATTGGATGATGCTCAAAAAAACTACACAACCACTGAAAATGAACTACTTGCGGTTATCTTTGCTCTTGATAAGTTTTTTTCTTACTTACTTCAATCCAAGGTTATTGTGTATACATATCATGCTACCTTGAAGTATCTAATGACTAAGAATGATGCCAAACCAAGACTTATTCGATGGGTCCTCTTGCTCTAAGAATTTGATATTTAGGTAAGGGATAAGAAAGGAGTAGAGAATGTTGTAGCCGAACACCTATCCAGAATCATGAAAAATCAGGAGGATGGCATCATACTTGAGACCTTTCTAGACAAACAACTCCTCGAAATCCAGGTAAGTACCTCTGCCTCCCCTTGGTATGCTGATATCGTAAACTACTTGGTCACTAAAGCTTTCCCGAGTACGATGCCTAAATGTCAATGTGATAATCTTAAACATATTACTAGAACTTACGTATGGGATGAACCTTACTTATGGAAACAATGCTCTAATTTAGTTCTTAGGAGATGTGTCCCGAATAATGAACATAACTCTATTCTTACATTTTGTCATACTGAAGCATGTAGGGGACATTTTGGTTCCAAGAAAACTGCATGTAAGGTGTTAGATTCAGGTTTCTTCTAGCCTTCTTTATTTCATGATGCTCATGCATTCTATGCTACTTGTGATAGATGTCAAAAATCTGGTAATCTAGGACGTAGAGATCAAATGCCACAGACTTACATACTTCATGTTGAAATCTTTGATTTGTGGGGCATAGACTTCATGGGCCCTTTTCCTTCTTCTTTTGGTTTTGAGTATATACTTCTTGTTGTCGATTATGTATGGGTGGAAACTAAAGCCACCCGTACTAATGACTCTAAAGTTATTGCAGATTTCCTTCGGACTAACATACTTTCTAGATTTGGCATGCCTCGAGTAATGATTAGTGATGGGGGAATCCACTTTTGCAACAAGATGGTTAGCGGATTACTGAAGAAGTATGGAATCACTCACAAGGCCCTCAAACCAATGGCTTAGACGAGGTTAGCAACCGGGAGAGCACGAAGATACTTGAGAGAACCGTTGGGCCTTCACAAACAATTGGAGTACAAGGTTAGACGATGCTTTGTGGGCCTATAGAACTACATACAAAACTCCCATCAGTATGTCACTATTTTGTTTAGTCTCTGGCAAAGCATGTCATCTTCCTGTCGAGTTAGAGCACAAGGCTTGGTGGGTAGTTAAGAGGTTCAACATGGAAACTAATGAAGCGGAATACATAGGAAGTTGCAAGTTTGTGAACTTGAAGAAATTCAGAATGATGCATTCGATAGTTCATGGATCTACAAAGAAAGAACCAAGGCCCTACATGGTAGGATGATCCGTGGAAAGCACTTCCACATTGATCAAAAAGTTCTAATTTTCAAGTCATGCCTTAAAATATTTCCAAGTAGGCTTCGTTCTCGATTGGAAAGCCCCTATCTTATTACTCATGTTTTCTCTCATGAGTGGGGGAAGGCTTTACAACTTTGTTGTGTCTTATTTTGAAAAAAAAATAAACAACAATGAATCTTATTTAAAAAATAAAAGAAAAAATTCGAAAAACAAAAAACCCAAAAATATTTTCATGTCTTTTTGTCTTTAGTCTCGAGTCTTTTTGTAAATTTAGTGTTTTAACGAGTCTTAGGATGCCTTTTAACCTGTTGATGATAAGAATGACGGATAAATGAAGATAGCAAGGCTAAAATATGATCACTACAACTTGAATTCAATTGTTAATGCTTTATGATTGAATGTATATGGCTTGTAGTGGATGATGCATGATAAATTGGTACAGAACGAGCATGTTAAGATATGTATGAATCATATGAACCCTATGTGAGCTTTAGAGCCTTATATACTTCTTTATTGAGTGATTCATGGGAGTCCTTTGTTTAAAATTATATGCATATGCCTCATAACTGCTTGCCATAGCTTTTAATGAACTCTAGAGTACTAAAACTTATTCTTTACGATTTTCAAAGCTTTTAAGTTAATAAACTCCCTGATCTTGTATATAATTAAGGCAATAGAGTTAGCACCACTTATCTAACTATATAAGCCCTATTTGATCACGCAAGTGTGATCCCCCTAGTCGCACCCCTTTGAACCTACATTAATCCTTTCTTTCATCACCCTAAACATCTATTCACGTAAACTTAGTATATGACATCCTTTATCCTTGTTCCTTGGACTTGGTCGAAGAACATAAAGATGGCATGAAACACAAGAAAGTGATTTGATGAATTAAAGACTTTTATGTAAGTGTAAGGAATGTCTTGCTCAAATTATGTTGTTATTCATTGCATTACCTCTCAATAGCAAAAAAAAAAATAGAAAAAAAAAACAAAGGAAAATAAATGATGAAAATAAAATACAATCAAGAAAAAGTTCTATGAGGTACTAAATTATTTATCTTTTTATCTAGTTTGCTCTATGTAACCTTTCATTTACTAAACTTTTGTTTAACGGTTGACATGTGGGTTTTATCCGTTGTCCAACATCAGTTTCTTATTTATCTTTGAATTAAGGGTATGTTATCTTTGAACTAAGGATACATTCGGAATTTTAAGTCTTTGTGTTAGACAGGAACATTTCTTTTCACGAGTATCAAAGTGAATTCAAGAAGAGTTCTCTCAATTTGGTATCAGAGCACTAGGTTATTTCTTGTAGACTGCAACACTTGGTGTGCATGGTAGTTTTTTTTTACTAACGTGTGCCTCTTTTCAAATGTTATGCCTCCACGATGCGAGCCCCGACACCAGTCAAGTAATGAAGACTAGGATATAGAGCCTGGGTATAGAAACACCTTGGAATGTTTCAGTCAAGCATTGGATGCAAGTCTTCAGGGAAGAAGAGCTCTTGAGGGTCTGGATATTGAGAGGGCTCAGAGATTTAGAGCCATGGTGTTTATTAGTGCATTCGATTTCGGGAGGCCGATGAGTGGATCTTACACTTTGAGTGGATTTTGGAAGTGATGCACTGCCATCCTAAGTTGATGGTTCTAACAGTCACCTTTTTCCTAAGTGGGTATGCACAGAGATGGTGGCAGACTGTATTGTCGACTAGCTTAAATGCCACTGCGATGCCAGTCCTATAGGGATGTTAAGGAAATCGAGTTCATGCGACTTGAGCAGGGTGATATGACGCTTGTGTAGTATGAGTAGAGGTTTCTGAACCTATCCCGGTATGTGCAGGATATAGTGGCGATCGAGGCAAGTACGTGTCGTCGGTTCTTACTTGGCCTACAAAATGAGATTCGAGCCTCAATTTTATTTGAAGCATTCACACCCTTTGGGTATTGTCTGATGTGGCCTTTCAGGTTAAGATGAGTTTATCGAAACCTCAGTACCATCAACAATATAGAGGTTCTGGATGACTCTAGAGCTTCAGTATGCTGAGTCTTCTAGTTAGGGGGTTTCAAAGAGAGGTGTTTTTAACTCTAGCTCTTTTTGCGGTAACCATTTTGGTTTGGGTAGCTAAGGAATAAGACAGGGAGGTTCTCAGGGAGGTTGGTCAAGACCTCAATAATCAACTGAGTCCAGTGGGTCTTCGATTGAGGAAACTAGGGGACTAAGTAGGTGAGCTGCTAGGCTTAACGGGGATAGATGTTTTTTTTTTGGTGCTAAGCTTGGCCATTTCAAGAAGGGATGTCCTTATCATCCATATGGTGGTGCTACCAGCCAAGATAAGGCATGGTAGGGCCATATGATAATGCCTTTCACCTACTATAGCATCTGGGAGTTAGAATCCTACCTAGTAGGCTGGGAGGACAGGTGGTGCTCAAAGAGGACACTGTGGACGAGCCCGTGTGTTCAGCATCACGCAGCAGAAAGCCAGCACAGCACTATCAGTGGTGACAAGCACTTTATATATCTTTGGTCATGATGCATGAGTGTTGATGGATTCCGGAGCCACACTTTATTGTTTCCTTAGGGTTTACACTTATGGCGGACTGAGAGTTGACCCCGATTGTAACGACCCGTCCCGAATTCCAGGATTAGATTAGTCACTAATCTTGATTAGTGAGTTTGAACGGTGGTTAGTAGGGCGGAATCGGACAAAATGTGCAAAATGACCGTTTTGCCCCTGGTCGTGGGTAAAATGTTGACTTTTTGTTCGGGCGGTCAAATGGACTTTGACCGATGACCGTGACGTAGTTCGGGACGTCACGAGTTCATAGACAGGCGGCACGTTCGATTCCGACATTCGTAGAGAAAGTTATGGTGTTCGGAAGTTGAGGGGTATTTTGGTAATTTGGCTTATTAGGGGCCAAATGTTGACTTTTTGATCGGGAGGTCCGATGGGCGAGGGCCAAGGACCGTTACGTAGGTATCATCGATACGAATCCAACGACAGGCGGCATGCCGAAATCGGAGATCCGACGACGACGTTATGGTCAAGAACGTGAAACGCGATTAACCGAGACTCGGAATAAAATAATAATATAATAATATAATCTGACTACTTTAATCCAAACCAATCTGGACCCTTGATGAGTGACACATGTCATCATCTCCTTCCTTCCCTAATTCAGGGATCTTTGCTGGCCATTTGGGTTATTCAATCATTTTCTCTCCTCAAATCCTCACCATCCATTCAAACCACAGCTTGAATCCCAGCCCTTGATCTCATCTTCCTTTATTTCTTAAACCCTCAGAACACATTCCTCTCACTTTCATTTCCTCTCAAAACCGTGAGCACGGTTCCCTTCCAAGAACAAACACCACCACATCTCAGCCTCAACCTATGCACCAGACACGTCCAGACGAACCCCAGCCACCTCCCGACGACGGCCACCACCACCACGGCAGCCCTGCACGGCCGGAAACCACCCAGACCCGAGAGGAACCCGATCGGCCCAAAATTGTCCAACCATCCAAACCTTCATATCTGGGCTCGAACAAACGCAGGGATAGGTAAACTGGAACCTTAGGACGACTCAGACCACGACTGGACGGGCCACGGCGGCGACACGGCGGCGGTAAGTCTGAAAAACCGTGAAGACCCGATTTACTTCCCTGTTTCGAAACGTCCGTTTTTTACGTTGAAATTGTTTGTTTGTTTTTGAGACATGTCCTAGGAACCTAGACGACCATTTTGGACCATGAACCACGGCCGGAATCTCGACGAGTCGCCGGAGAGGATGACCTGAGTTCTCAGCCAATTTTCCCGTCAGTTTTCAGGTAGTTTAATCCACCTAGAAATGAGTTTGGATGTCACAGAACCGTAGAGGAGGTTATGACGAGTCCATAGGATCAAACCGCATCAAAAATGGTGGTCTGGAACTCGATCTGTGAACGGGTCAGGCCGCGGGTCGACGGCGACCCGGTTACAGACCCGGTTTCAGAACCCGATACTGTAGCATGACGTCATCATTGTTGACCTGAGTGTTGACCTGGCGCGTGGGGGCGCGTGAAGGGTATTTTGGGGAAACTTCCAACATGACTTTTAATCTATTCGATGTAACGGACATTTTGGAATTGGTTTCGGGTCGATCGGACACCGTCTCGATAGTGTTCGGGATGTCCGAAGGTTTTAAATTAAGTTTAAAAATAAGTAACAATTCGGGAAAATTACGGGACTTTGATAGGATGTTAATGATGAGGTTAGTGACCCTCTAATGTGATTTGGACAGGATTGGGAGTCCCGGTGATAGTGGTCTGGCCTGGGAGGGCCGGTGGCACGCGTATCGAGGCACACGGTTAAAACGGTCTGTGAGTGGACTTTGGTTTTATAAATTCTATGCATGCTTAAATGTTTTATATGGATTATGGTTGTGATTGTGTGATGTTGATTTGGTTGTTGGTAAATTGTACGGTTTCACGTATTTCGAGGCGATTTACGTGCTTGCACGTAAATCGAGGTTTCGGTTTTACATGGATTTTCCATATTTATGACTTGGATATAATGTGATGAAATGGTTTTGAAATTGGAAATATAAACTCGGGCTTGAGGCCCACTTGTGTTGGAAATTTCGGACTTGGAGTCTATTTGAGAATCGGGCCGGGGGCCCAGTTGGTTAATGAAATCGGGCCAGGGGCCCAGTTGGTATGAAATCGGGCTGAGACCCATTTGAGTTATGTTATCGGGCCAGGGGCCCAGTTGATTTGTGAATTCGGGCCGTGGGCCCAGTGGGTTTATAAGTCGGGCTGCGGGCCCAGTTGGTTTACAAATCGGGCCGTGGGCCCAGTGGTTCATAAAATCGGGCATGAGGCCCAGTTGGATTATAAATGTGATTTCGGGTCAGGGACCCTATATTTAATAATTGTGATTTTGGGTCAGGGACCCTAAATGGAATTATGTGGTTTTATGGAAATTTCGGGCAGGGCCCAATGGTAATAATGTGATAAAAGGATTAAATAAAACTGTTTTCCATATACCATCTGGATACAAGGATATATGATGGTCTCCTCCAGATGTCTGGGACACTGGGGAAGTCACGGTGCATTGCCTGCGAGGGGTCATTATACGGAGCAGCCGGACCGTATGATGACTCAGGAGCAGGATTGCTATGATTGACGTCAGGGACGTCAGACATCAGGGATGTCAGATATATGGACCCGGAGAGACCCCGGGCAGCACGCGTAGCTTATGAAACCGTGAGATATGACGTCAGGGACGTCTAGCGTCTGGGACGCTAAGCATCTGGGATGCTGGTGATGGTAATGGTAAAATATGGTTTAATGAATAAAATGGCTTATTGGTTGGATATGTGTTATGTGGTAAAAATGGATTATTGGTTATGAAATGGTATGTCGGGTCAGGGACCCTAAATGGTTTCGGCTTTTAAATTGATGTTCAATTATGGTCGTGGGTGGTGACCCACATGGTTTTAATATGTATGGTGGTGGTATTCCACGGTTTTGGGCTGAGTTCCCACCCTTGGTTTTTGGTTAACGGTTTTTGGGCTAAGGCCCTAATGGCTCGGTTGAGCAAACGTTTTGGTTACTGGTTTTTATTGGCATGCATACGTTTTTATTGGAGGGCATAAATGTCTTATAAATGTATTTGGTAAACTTATTGGTTTTTGTCCACTCACAGCTTTTGGTTTTAATGCCCTTCAGGTTGATTACGGATGCGATTGCAGCAGGGACTGGGACATTGCACACCTCCTCCATCGATCCTTGCGCACTCTGAATGCCCTGTTTGGGCAGTGGCTCGTGGTTATCCCTTGTCTGACACCCCTTGTTGGACGGGAGCAGGGCACATTCCACGGTAATCCAGGGGGATTGGGATGGGTCCTGTCAACTTGGTATCAGAGCACGGTTGCTCTTTTGTGTGCGCAGGTCGAGGGTGTGATGTCTCTTTGGGCTGCAATTCGTTATCAACCTGATAGATAGTTTTTGGGCTTGGATAGTGGATGGAGTGTGATTGGCCCAATACGCCGTGCATTAAGGTGATTCGACCCAAGTGGGGTTGATTGTGGTGAACTGGTATTGTGGGACCGTCGGTTTGGTCATGAGATATTGGATTGTTGTGCTGCTAGGTGCAGCCAGGTTCGGGGAACCTCATGTGAGTAATGGTTTAAAAAGTGAACCCTTGTGGTGGTTTCTAGTGTGAGGGATGTTGGTTCATCGGAGTTGGCCGATGACCTAGTGGTGGAACCCACGTTGATGGGATGGTATGATTAGATCTGACGTCTATTCGATGTCTAGACCGCGGGGTCGGTCAGGTTGTGGATTTTATATGACGGGAAGTGGTTGGGTTCGGTTGAACCATAGGGTGTGATTGTGGAACCCTAGGTAAACCTTAATTGTGGTTAGTGGATGAGAACTTGTGCTGCGACGAGTGGCTGAGGTCATGAATGACCATGTGGATGGCTCTGGTGAGTCTAGGTTGAACTATGAGATTCGATTTACGGATACGGTTCTGAGATAAATTGTGGAATCCCGTGTTGGATCGGGTATTGGTGTGATGTGTGGATGCGGATCTCGATAGCAATGACAGTTAGTCGGTAGTCATATGGAGATGACTGGCTATCAAGGGTAATCAGTGTGGTCATAATACTTGGGGACGTTCAGGGAACGTTCATTTTCCTGATGTGAATTGTCAGAAAAGTGGTACCCATAGGCGTGAGGTACGGGATCGTCGTTCCGTATGAACGGAGATCCAGGGTTGTCGTATTTGCACACGGTGTGCAGTATGGATGTTTGCGGGGTTGGTACTTTTGTGCTGATGCTAGTATGGATGCCTGTGTGCTGATACTAGTGTTGTTGATAGAGTGTTGGTGCTGGTACTAGCGCTGGTGCTAGTGTCGGTAATGGTGTTGACGATGAGCCACAAATTGGGGTGTGACTCCGTCATGATGAACATATGTTCGGTCTTTGAGATTCGGTAGTGGTTGAGGGATGGACTGGATGGGATCCAGTTAAGATTGTGCTGTGTTGGGATAAGTTCCAATAGTGGTGAGATAACCAGTAAGGAGTGGATTAAAAAGGGTATAATTGAGACTTGAGTAATCTTGGGATGACGTCCCCTACGTCATGATAATTGGTGGATTTGGGGGAGTTGTTGGCAACTCCAAAATTTGTGCGATTTTATGTTTTTAAATATCCCTAAAATGTACATGGAAATGATTAAAACTGGAAAAGACGAGGAAAAACCATTAGTGGTATAAAGGTAGGAATTTGTAATTGAGAACTTGGGAAACCGAGTGTTGAACCTGTAAAGGTCGGGATGTGCGAACGGAACAATAACGGATTGATTGTGGACACGGGGTTGTCCAAGTGAATTGAGGAGGTAGGAAGTCTAGTGGTTAGACTTGACGTCTTGTTGGGAGCATGTCTGTTTCCAACATGGTTGGAACCTTAGATTCGAGAAGCGTTGTGATTAGGGAACGAGAGTGGTGCTTGTTTTTGGTGATAGGTATTCCGAAGTCCTTGGGGTCGACATATCGTTTTCTGCCCTGGCAGACATTGACTGTAGTTACCAGTACGTTGAGCGTGTATTGGTTGATGAGTCGTGTGTGTTGTGAGGTCATTAGGAGGAGCTACGTATTCGACATTGGGTAAACGAGATTCTTCCTTTTCTGCTTGGTGGCAAACGATGTTGGGGTACATGGCGTGGTGAGTGCATCGAGTTTTGGTTGCATCCACGTAGGATGAGTTTGGACGTCATCATTTTGGATCATCCTTGGTTTTCCTAGGTGGAATGACAAGGATTGATACGAGGTAATCCGTGAGAATCCGCAGTCTCGATGTGTCTCGTCGTTGACTGATCTGTCTAGTTGTGGGAGTCGGTTGTCGATCGTTGTGGCGATCTAGGATTTTGACGTTATTGTCAGGGACACAGTGTCTATCTGGGTCGTGATCTTGATGATTCAGATAGGGGGAGCGTATATCACTCTTACCTTGGTACGTGAGTCGTAAATGACGAGGTTGAACTTCTTTTCGAAGTAGGGGCCCGTATGGTATTCTACTCGGGTGAGTAGGTTTTCAAGGTAGTTGAATCTTGTCAACCTTAGACGTGTGGAGGTTGGATTGGCTTCCCTATGAAGTCAATCAAGTGTATTGAACGGGTAACCGATAGGTTCGGTTTTGGTGTGTCTTGGTAAATGTGAATGAGATTTCGGGATTTGGAATCGAATTTCTGGGTGACGATTCAGGATTCGATTTTGGAACTTGAAAGTATATTTCCGGGTTTGGGTACGGAATGGTTATTCCAAATGCTAGCTTACGGAATAATGATTTCGGATTCGGATTTGGATATGAATTAAAAGGTGATGTCTGGGTTTGGATCCGGGATTTCTTACGAAGTTGCGGATTCAGATTCGGAATTGGAACTAGATGTTGGGTGGAGTTTCGTTTTGTCTCATGCTGGATTGGGCAAACGTACTCCATTATTGGAACGCGTTCGGCTATGACCTAGGTGGTTGTAGTCTGGTCATTAGATGGATGTGTGTACTTCGTACTTGGGTCGAGGTACAATACCATGTAGACTTGTGATGTCTAGCTACGGTATACGGGATATACCCGAGGTGTGTTGGTGAACGTGTTGGTAGTCGGATTGGTTCCGATACCATGGGATTGGTTGTGGACCGGACATTACTATGCAATGGGTCATGGTAATTCCGATGTGTTTAATTACGCACAGGTCGTGTGAAAGGTCGGAGATTGTTTACTAAGTTAAGTACGTTGGTGGCATGTGTAGCCACGAGTGAGTCTAGTGTCAGTTTTCGACTGACAACAATTGTGTGGTGACAGATTGTCAGGATGTGTCAATATAGATCGTTGAGTGGGGTCAGCTGACTCCTAGTGGGAGTGGTAAAGGAACTATCGAGTTGTTGCGTCAACGAGAGGGTTGATTTGACGAGTGGTGTCAAATTTGAAACAAGTAGTTTCAGTCATTCGACAGGGTCGAATGTAGTCGTTGCGTTTTGAGTATTAGTGGTACGTAGAGTGCAGACAAGTTTTGCCTGGTTAGTTGGTGTACGGGTGTACACGTGTTGTGTGGTCGATTCCACTTTCCACGGGGTGTTTGTGGAATCAGGGTAATCGAGTTTCGAGAGCGAAACTTTCTAAGGAGGGAAGTACGTTGAGTTTAGATCGGTTGGAATTTCGAGGACGAAATTTATTAAGGAGGGAAGGTTGTAACGACCCTTCCCGAATTCCGGGATTAGATTAGTCACTAATCTTGATTAGTGAGTTTGAACGGTGGTTAGTAGGGCGGAATCGGACAAAATGTGCAAAATGACCGTTTTGCCCCTGGTCGTGGGTAAAATGTTGACTTTTTGTTCGGGCGGTCAAATGGACTTTGACCGATGACCGTGACGTAGTTCGGGACGTCACGAGTTCATAGACAGGCGGCACGTTCGATTCCGACATTCGTAGAGAAAGTTATGGTGTTCGGAAGTTGAGGGGTATTTTGGTAATTTGGCTTATTAGGGGCCAAATGTTGACTTTTTGATCGGGAGGTCCGATGGGCGAGGGCCAAGGACCGTTACGTAGGTATCATCGATACGAATCCAACGACAGGCGGCATGCCGAAATCGGAGATCCGACGACGACGTTATGGTCAAGAACGTGAAACGCGATTAACCGAGACTCGGAATAAAATAATAATATAATAATAAAATCTGACTACTTTAATCCAAACCAATCTGGACCCTTGATGAGTGACACATGTCATCATCTCCTTCCTTCCCTAATTCAGGGATCTTTGCTGGCCATTTGGGTTATTCAATCATTTTCTCTCCTCAAATCCTCACCATCCATTCAAACCACAGCTTGAATCCCAGCCCTTGACCTCATCTTCCTTTATTTCTTAAACCCTCAGAACACATTCCTCTCACTTTCATTTCCTCTCAAAACCGTGAGCACGGTTCCCTTCCAAGAACAAACACCACCACATCTCAGCCTCAACCTATGCACCAGACACGTCCAGACGAACCCCAGCCACCTTCCGACGACGGCCACCACCACCACGGCCGCCCTGCACGGCCGGAAACCACCCAGACCCGAGAGGAACCCGATCGGCCCAAAATTGTCCAACCATCCAAACCTTCATATCTGGGCTCGAACAAACGCAGGGATAGGTAAACTGGAACCTTAGGACGACTCAGACCACGACTGGACGGGCCACGGCGGCGACACGGCGGCGGTAAGTCTGAAAAACCGTGAAGACCCGATTTACTTCCCTATTTCGAAACGTCCGTTTTTGACGTTGAAATTGTTTGTTTGTTTTTGAGACATGTCCTAGGAACCTAGACGACCATTTTGGACCATGAACCACGGCCGGAATCTCGACGAGTCGCCGGAGAGGATGACCTGAGTTCTCAGCCAATTTTCCCGTCAGTTTTCAGGTAGTTTAATCCACCTAGAAATGAGTTTGGATGTCACAGAACCGTAGAGGAGGTTATGACGAGTCCATAGGATCAAACCGCATCAAAAATGGTGGTCTGGAACTCGATCTGTGATCGGGTCAGGCCGCGGGTCGACGGCGACCCGGTTACAGACCCGGTTTCAGAACCCGGTACTGTAGCATGACGTCATCATTGTTGACCTGAGTGTTGACCTGGCGCGTGGGGGCGCGTGAAGGGTATTTTGGGGAAACTTCCAACATGACTTTTAATCTATTCGATGTAACGGACATTTTGGAATTGGTTTCGGGTCGATCGGACACCGTTTCGATAGTGTTCGGGATGTCCGAAGGTTTTAAATTAAGTTTAAAAATAAGTAACAATTCGGAAAAATTACGGGACTTTGATAGGATGTTAATGATGAGGTTAGTGACCCTCTAATGTGATTTGGACAGGATTGGGAGTCCCGGTGATAGTGGTGTGGCCTGGGAGGGCCGGTGGCACGCGTATCGAGGCACACGGTTAAAACGGTATGTGAGTGGACTTTGGTTTTATAAATTCTATGCATGCTTAAATGTTTTATATGGATTATGGTTGTGATTGTGTGATGTTGATTTGGTTGTTGGTAAATTGTACGGTTTCACGTATTTCGAGGCGATTTACGTGCATGCACGTAAATCGAGGTTTTTCGGTTTTACATGGATTTTCCATATTTATGACTTGGATATAATGTGATGAAATGGTTTTGAAATTGGAAATATAAACTCGGGCTTGAGGCCCACTTGTGTTGGAAATTTCGGACTTGGAGTCCATTTGAGAATCGGGCCGGGGGCCCAGTTGGTTAATGAAATCGGGCCAGGGGCCCAGTTGGTATGAAATCGGGCTGAGACCCATTTGAGTTATGTTATCGAGCCAGGGGCCCAGTTGATTTGTGAATTCGGGCCGTGGGCCCAGTGGGTTTATAAGTCGGGTTGCGGGCCCAGTTGGTTTACAAATCGGGCCGTGGGCCCAGTGGTTCATAAAATCGGGCATGAGGCCCAGTTGGATTATAAATGTGATTTCGGGTCAGGGACCCTGTATTTAATAATTGTGATTTTGGGTCAGGGACCCTAAATGGAATTATGTGGTTTTATGGAAATTTCGGGCAGGGCCCAATGGTAATAATGTGATAAAAGGATTAAATAAAACTGTTTTCCATATACCATCTGGATACAAGGATATATGATGGTCTCCTCCAGATGTCTGGGACACTGGGGAAGTCACGGTGCATTGCCTGCGAGGGGTCATTATACGGAGCAGCCGGACCGTATGATGACTCAGGAGCAGGATTGCTATGATTGACGTCAGGGACGTCAGACATCAGGGATGTCAGATATATGGACCCGGAGAGACCCCGGGCAGCACGCGTAGCTTATGAAACCGTGAGATATGACGTCAGGGACGTCTAGCGTCTGGGACGCTAAGCATCTGGGATGCTGGTGATGGTAATGGTAAAATATGGTTTAATGAATAAAATGGCTTATTGGTTGGATATGTGTTATGTGGTAAAAATGGATTATTGGTTATGAAATGGTATGTCGGGTCAGGGACCCTAAATGGTTTCGGCTTTTAAATTGATGTTCAATTATGGTCGTGGGTGGTGACCCACATGGTTTTAATATGTATGGTGGTGGTATTCCACGGTTTTGGGCTGAGTTCCCACCCTTGGTTTTTGGTTAACGGTTTTTGGGCTAAGGCCCTAATGGCTCGGTTGAGCAAACGTTTTGGTTACTGGTTTTTGGTGGCATGCATACGTTTTTATTGGAGGGCATAAATGTCTTATAAATGTATTTGGTAAACTTATTGGTTTTTGTCCACTCACAGCTTTTGGTTTTAATGCCCTTCAGGTTGATTACGGATGCGATTGCAGCAGGGACTGGGACATTGCACACCTCCTCCATCGATCCTTGCGCACTCTGGATGCCCTGTTTGGGCAGTGGCTCGTGGTTATCCCTTGTCTGACACCCCTTGTTGGAGGGGAGCAGGGCACATTCCACGGTAATCCCGGGGGGATTGGGATGGGTCCTGTCACCGATTGGTTAGGACATGGGTATTAGTACCTCAAATGGTGCTATGTTAGTGGCGAGCTCAGTGGTCTGAAATTGTTTGGTATGGGTAGAGGGTTTTGATTTAAAGGCGGAATTAATTCCTTTGGACATATAAGATTTTGATGTGAGCCTAAGGATGGATTGGTTAATTGCCCATCATGCGTCTGTTAAGTGCTTCATGAAGGAAATTATTTTTTTTGAGTCCCCAGTTACCGTTGTTTATGTTTCGAGGGGACCAACGAGTGCTTCCTTCAGGAGTTATATTAGCGTTGGAGGCTGAGAAATAGTTAAGGAGTGATTATCAGGGGTATTTGGCTTATATAGTAGATACTCGGGATGCCTCAGTGATAGTGAAGGATATATTAATAGTGAAGAATTTTCCCAATGTGTTTCCAGATGACCTACCAGGATTACCACCTCAGAGGGAGGTCGAATTTACCATTGAACTTCTTCCCAGCACCTAACTATTTCACAGGCATTGTGTCTAATGGCACCAGAAAAATTGAGGGAGTTGAAGGTTTAGTTACTGGACTTAGTGGATATGGGGTTTATCCGACGGAGTGTGTCACCTTGAGGAGCTCCAGTGCTATTTGTGAGGAAAAATAATGGTAGTTTGAGATAGTCTAGCAATTATCGGTAGTTGAATAGGGCGACGGTGTGGAACAAGTATCCTCTTCCACGTATTAACGATTTATTTGACTAGTTGAGGGGTGCAAGGTACTTTTCCAAGAATTGACCTTCGATCCGGTTATCACCAGTTGAGGATTAAGGAATTAGATATTCCTAAGCCTGCATTCCGGACTCATTATGGTCATTATGAGTTTCTGACCATGCCTTTTAGGTTAATTAATGCACCAACAGCGTTCTTGGATCTAATCAACCAAGTGTTCTGGTGGTACTTGGATTGGTTTGTGATCATGTTCATCGATGATATCTTGGTGTATTCAAAGAGTGTGACGGTGCATGAAAAACATCTGAAACGGGTATTGAATACACCAAGAAAGAAGCAATTGTATACTAAGTTTAGTAAGTGTTAATTTTGATTTACCAACGTCAGATTTCTAGATAATGTTATTTCAATTAGGGGGAATAGTATGGACCGCCAGAAGACGGAGGTAGGGTCGAATTGGAAACAACCAAAAATTGTAATAGATATTAGAAGTTTTCTCAAGTTGGGAGGGTACTACAGATGATTCGTGGAAGATTTTTCGATAGCTACTCCAGGAACTAAAGAGACGGTTAACTTCTGCTCCTATTTTGGCCCTTCGAGACAGTAGTGAGGAGTTTGAGGTCTATAGTGATTCATCCCTACATGATTTGGGATGTGTATAGATGCAACATGAGAGGGTTATTGTGCTTCTACGCCATTAAAACCCCATGAATTGAATTACCTTAACCATAACTTCTAACTTATCGTAGTTGTGCATGCATTGAAAATTTGGAGACGTTATCCCTACGAAGAAACATGCAGGATTGTAACTAACCACAAGACTTTGAAGTATTTCTTTACTCAGAGGGACCTAAACTTGAGACAAATGAGGTGGCTGGAGTTAATTAAGGATTATGACTGCACTATTGAGTACCACCTGGAAAGATAAAGTGGTGGCAGATTTTTTGAGCATGAAATCTGCAGGTTCGTTATCCTACATCAACATTTCTCATTTACCATTATTGTTGGAACTCTAGAGAGCTGGAGTTGTACTTGGGGTAAATGATCAGGGAGCTTCAAAAATCCAAGTTATCTAGAACCCCAATGAACGCCTATGGCTACAATGGGGGCATCTGACGAACTAACTTGTTTGGCAGTTAGATCAAACAATTAATAAAGTTCGTAGAAGAGACTTGGCATTTGAATCTCAAAATTCTGCATAAATATTGCTTTCATGTATTCATTTGAAAAGCGGTCGGCAAATCACATATCGATTGCTCAAACCAATTATTCAATATTGAAATGAAAAGTGGTCGGCAAATCACAGTTCATCATGGGTACAGAAACCCGATGCAATTCTTACACTTCCACAACAGTTGAGGTCCTATGCACCTCCCACTTCAAAGCAGCTCTGTCTATACGCCTTATCATTAAATATGGTCTTCACAAATATTTCCACTTTGGGAATAACTTGCGTAAGACTTCAACCAGAGAGCCCATCATGCATTATAGAGTAGTAATGCTAGAATTCTTCATCAGAAAGCTCAAATCTGAAGAACTCATTCAACTTCTCGAAACACAAATGTGATGGATAAGAATCAACATCCAGCTGAGCAGGAGAGCACCCATCTGGTTGATGATCCCCCAAAACAACTTTAAGAATAGGAATTTGAAACCCCAGCTGATGATCAGAAGATGGAATTTGGTCCATCAACTAGATTTTGAATTCCCCCCCCCCCCTGCCATTTTTGGGAGCCTTCATGGAGGAACATCTATCACATAGTTTCATAAACACATTATTCGGAAATGCATGTTTATTACGAGCCTTCCATGACTTGATTCTTCAGGTCCTGAGAATTCTGTATCCTTCGCATATAATGGATTCTGATTGCGTGAGTCACCACACTCCCATATTTCAAGCCTACTAGACCTCTTTAAAAGCGCACCTTGACGCATCTTGAAACAATCATCTGAAAAAAAAATGTTTCACTAATTGAATCGAGGACCACAGACGTTCCAAACTCCTAGAGTCCTCGAAAATATCAACCTACAATAAAGAAACAAGTCAATTAGTTTCTAAAATAAATATATACTAAATATATTAATTTGCATTCGTATATATGCACACATATTATATATATATGCTATTATCAAACATATATTAATTTATATATATGTTGCATATATTAAAAGCACTAGATATAGGTTCATATATATATATGGTCTGCATACCATCTAACAACATCCAAGAGAACGCACTGATATTAGTTAACATCACCATTTTCGCCCACCAATTAGTAGTGGCCACGTGGCCACACACTACAAGACTGCAGGCAAGTAGCAGATCGCCTGCAACAGGTGTTCAATGGCTTCCTGCGTGAACCCCACGCGTCCAAAAAAGCTGACAGGGTAGACGATAAGCTGACGCTAGTGTAGCATCAGCTCCTCAAAAGAACCAACTAGAAGCTCCTACGTGTCGCGTCGACATCGCTCCTGTTGGCAGACACTAGCACGCTGATCGAGTGCACCGATCGAGTGCACCCATTATTCACCTCTAAGATCGGGCGCTGACAAGTGCTAGCCTGCCATTTTGCACGCTCCAATCAAACACGCACACACATTGACCTTAGCCTGGCTCGCCAGCAGGAAGCCCCAATCAGCTTGCACACTCCTAACGACAACTACACTGTGCCCGAAAGGCGAACCCTACTGCCAACTGCAACCCATATCCTTCCAAAAGTGAACGCATGTCTGCTACCATTGCGAAGCCACAAAGCGCTAGTCCCACTCAGTTTTTTTTTTCTCTCTTTCACTCCAACTAAGGCCCAGGATTTGGGTCCACCATTGCCTTTGCTTCACATTTCAGCTGCATGAGTTCTCCACATATGCAAACCCCCTATTGTGTGCAATATGGAAAAAAGAAAAAGGCAGACAAAAAAAAAGAGGAAACTTTGAGCAAAAAAAAAAACCTGATAAGTCTCGTCCTTCTTCATCTCCACAAATAGTAGCCCTTTTCCCAAAAATTCCAAGACAAGGAATCTTCTCCTTTATGGAAAAATGGAGCTACAAATTCCTATTTAAAAAGAAAATAAACCTAGCTCATAAATGAGGGTTACTTTCAATGGGCCACCAGAAAATCCAATCTACAAAGTGAATTTCTTTCAAGTTACAAACCCAATTTTTACTAGTTAACCATCACAACTCAGAATCAATTTTCACTCGATCTATAGCATCGAGCCCAAGGGAATTTTTCAAAAAGAGTACATAACAAAAATTTTGTCACCAACAAACTTGGTTCGAGAATATTTCAAAAATTGTACATCCTTCAGACTTCCCTGAATTTTTAAACGATGTGGGGGTACTTGTGGAACCCAAAATTAACAGAAAATTGTGAAGTTGTCACATGACCCATAAATCATATAATGTTCAAATTACCCTTGGTGATGGCATTACCGACTCACATATACCTAAAAGTAAATAATGTATTCACCCGCTGAATATATTATTTAATCAGGTAAAGGCCTTGATAATATTAATATTTTTCATGAGAATTAATTGTCATCATTATTCTTAATAATGAGAAATTAATATTAAATTATTGAATAATATATTTTATTAAAAAATTATTATTTATTAATTGCTTCATCGACCAATCATAATGCTCCGAGATTTATAAGATTTCTCTATAAATAGAGACGCACATTTCACTTTTACGGAAATTTGATTTCATTGCTTCTTAAACTCTTATGATTTCTATCTTAAAGCTGACTTGAGTACCAGAGTACTTAGCCGAATAACCTCTCCGGCCTCGATAGAAATAAACAATAAGTTTTTGTTCGCTATTTGTAGGGATCAAGGAGACTTGTGCGAGCGTATTCAAATTATGTACATTAATAGTTAACTGTAAGCATTAAATATTATGTATATATGTATATATATATATATATATAAACCTTAGAAAGACTATTAAATAATGACTCTAAGATCTAAACGTACAAATGTTTTTTATATCTTTTCAAAAAATAAAAAATAAAATATAAACTCTAATAATTTAATATGAGTTATATAATCAAAAAAATAATTTGTTATATGTTAGTATTTTTTTAATTAACAAGCAAAATATTAATATAATAGTAATAATAGTTGTTGTTGTTGTAATTATAATGGTAGTAATATTTCATTAGACTTTTGATACGGGATAATATCTCCAACTTGAATAATGAACTTATATTAATTATTTATAATAATAATAATAATTAATACATAAATAAAATATGAGGGAAAACTGTATTTTTACTATTCACAACAAAGAAAATATAATAAGGAAAAAATAGTTGAAATACTACTGATGAATAGTAAATTTTATAACTTAGCTGAGTAATAGACTAATTATAATTATTAGTAATAGTAGTAATAATAATGATGATAAATGAATATCTAAAGGCAAAATTGTAATTTTTCTATTCTCCACAACAAAAAAATAAAGACATAATAATCGAAACATTATTATTGAATAGTACTTTTATAACTTAACTTTAATATATATATATATATAATTTAGGGATTCTCCTGGAAATGCCAATCTCGATTAATTTAAAATTTTAATAAAAGGTTGGACCGTCTAAGACTAATAACATCATGAGAATGAAAATCTAATAAAAGTTTTGGAGTGCGTTGATTATAAAGTCTATTAATTAACCACTCTATAATCTCATAGGGTTTCTTAATACATCAACCATAAAATTTGCAAGGACATGAGCCATATATTCATTCACTCATTCATCGTCTACCTCGTAAATTCAATTGATTATAATTGAACTAAATTGGTTAGAACATTAATGTTATAGCCTAATAGTCTCAAGTTCGAATTCCATAATTTTAAACATTTATATTTATAACATAATTTTGATATATCAAATAATTTTATAAATATATTATAATTATAATCGTTTAATTCTTAAAATATCATTTTAAAATCTTCTCCCTATAAAATCACCAACATTCAAGCACGTTTAATTATTTATATAAACTAGAACACGAGCTTAACACGTTTATAAGAAGCAGTACTGACACAACGTGGTATGGATACGAAGTTTAGAAGGTTTGAAGTCTTGGCTTTACACCAAGCAAGCCCCACCCAACGACTAGGTGTGTTAATCGATTTTTCGGTTCAGGTTTTTTATCGAAACCGAAACCGAAATCGATTGGGGGAATCAGTTCGGTTCAGTTCGGTTTTTCCTCAAATGTGGTTTGGTTCGATTTTTCCTCCTATTCGGTTTGGTTTGATTCGGTTTCGGTTAAAACCTGTATTTTTTTATAAAAATTATGGTGAATCGGTTCGGTTGAACCGGTTCAATTTTCTCAAAAAACCGTTTTTTTGTACTTTTATACAATAATCAATATTTATTATCTAATTAATGTTCATTACAACCTAATTAAGGTTTATTACAACTAATCAATATCCATTACAACTAATCAATATTCATTACAAAGTAACCTAAAACATTTCGGTTCGGTTTGGTTCGGTGTTCTTATACGGAAAATTGAAACTGAACTGGTTCGATTCGGTTCGGTTCGATTTTCTCAAAACGGCCTCGATTTTCCTTCGGTTCGGTATTTTTGGGTTCGGTTCCGATTCGTTTCGGTTTTTCGGTCGATTTTTTCGAACCAATTAACAGGGCTACCAACGACCCAGCTTTGAGCCACGTCAAAATGTCAAAATATAGCACTATCTCACAAAAAGCTAAAACAAAGCATTCTATTTCTACCCAAAGCACATAAAACAAAAGGAATAACGTCCTTGTTCTTGAGTTTTTATCTTATTTTTTAACCAGAAATTATAAGTGTGCTACTATTAAGTTTTCCGTATTAAATTTTCATTAATTAAGTGTGATATTTACGTTTTTCATTTATTGAAAATACAAAAAGGCTGAAATCATTTATTGAAAATACAAAAAAGCTGAATTCAATAATAAATTAAATATTACCGTATTACATTTGATATCTCTAACATCATTGTATTTTTTTTATTTAAAATACAGAACATTGAGAAGAAAACTCTACTTCGGGCGAGACGTGTCCACCTTGTATGACTGGAATTTAAGCAATAAAGTTTTTTTTTTAAATTTATATTTGAAGGTGAGACTAATCCATTTTAGATATGCTGGGCATCTCTAACTGCAAAGTGCTTTCAGTGAAATTGAAATTTCTGCCAGTTAAGCACTATAAAAATATGTCATTTAAATTTGGCAGTTTTCTGATTGCTAATTGTACGCCACACCTTATCGCTGGAAAAAAGATTTCCATAACAAGAGAAAAAAAAACTAAATATCACTAAATCACCATCAAGTACAAATTTCACGAGTCTCCCATCTGTATACTGATCATATCCAAACAATTAGCGAATTTAGACATTATTATTATTATTATTTACTATATACAAAAGGGTGTGTGTCGATGGCATTGTTCATGAAATAGTGCATAAACATTGCATTTTCGATAATGCTCTTTAGGCATCTGATTGATGATTTTGCCCTTTTTTTTTGCTTTCCTGAGTTGTGAATAGTATATGAATGATTTCGTCTTATTTCTTTTCGGACACATCGTCTTCACTGAGCGTCTCTTATTGTTGCCCATTTCTTCTCGTCGAAATCATCTTTGGAGAGTGCCACTTTTCCATTCGCTGAGTTTCCCTTGCTCTGTGCACAAAAGAGCCTTTGATATTCTCTAATTCAAATGCAAGATCAGCAACAATAAATGTCGCAGATGTTTCCAAGCAGATTCAACAGAGGGTGCGGTTTATTCGCTAAGATCCTATTAACTTTGGTCAAATTTGGAGGTAATGATAAAACCCATACCTAATCCATCGGGATTTATGCGGGATGTGCCTGCTCCCGTCTAACACCGCGTGCCAGACAAGTGATAAACCTTAACTCATTCAGGGTTATCCAGAGTGCGCCAAGATCTGTGAGGCTGCGTATGCGACATGTGATGTATCCTTCTCTACGACAGCCCAAATCCACGATCAACTTGAAGGGTATCAAAAACATAAAAGCTGTGAGTGGACCAAAAAAAACAATCAGTTGGAAAAAAATTTAACAAAATTACATTTATACCCTTCATGTAAAAACATGCATGCATCAGAAAACAAGTATTCAAATATTTTTCTCAAAAACAAATCATATTGCTTTTCAAAACGAAACACAGTGAAAAATGCTTCTCAATCAAAGTCATTTCCTCAGTAGGGTCTCAACCCAAAACCAAATCACACAGGGCCTCAGTCCAAATCAAATCCATGTGGGACCTCAGCCCAAATATAATACCATGTGGGATCTCAGCCCATCATCATCAGTCACGATTCCAATCCTAGCAACGCGTGCCTATAAGTTCAAGGACTGCTCTGATCATGAGCATGTCACCGTGAACACATCACCAGCAAACAATCTTCAGATCGTCGTGAATATATCATCGATCGATCTCATATACCGCACTCATGAGTCGAGCCTCCCTCGGCTGCTAGACTGCAGGCTCATCGTGACCTCTCCGTACCTCGGAGGCGAGCATTATCTCCAGGGTGTTTTCCGGGGAAACATATTCACAACCGGACCCTTTCATAATCCGAGTCTTTAAACTCAAAATCATAATCATCATTTTGAAAATAGTGGAAACATTTTCATAACTGTTGTAACTCAAATCAAAACAATTATTTCTCATAAATCATCTCAACAGGGTCCACGCCCGAAATATAGTTTCAACAAATCCATTTCCACAAAACCATCATTGAAAACAGTGTCTATCAACACCTTATAAACCCAGGATTCCTCGAATCCTATCAAATCTACAACTGGGTCTCATGCCCGAAATATCTTTCATAAATCTCATAACTGGGTCACAGTCCGATATATTTCACGTTTGACTCTACTCTAAGTCAAACCATAAATTAACTGGGTCATATGCCCGAAAGATATTTCTAAATTTGAAAACCATTTCATTGTTCAAATCATTTTCCAAGTCCCAATAATCAAAGGGGATTTCCAACTGGGACTAATACCCGAATCTCAATTTCACGCATCTCCGTGAAATCCTTCAAAATCGTAAATCAAATCCCCAGTTTCACGCCTCTTCGTGATACCGTCAAATCATATAATCACATGCAAGTAGCATACTTGGCATAAGCCCAAATATCATATAAAACATAAATCTCGAACTACGTGAAATATCATAGAAAATGAGATATAAAACATATTTAAATCATAAGCACTCAAGACATCTCAAATCATGTTCATAAAACATATAAAATAGTTATGCATGCATCATATTTCATAAAAAAAAGTTCACTCACAGGCCCTCTGTGTTGCGCACTCCGAAACCAGCGTCGTAAGCCACTCCAGGGCTAATCCATACTCTATGAGACGTCCAAACCTGTCCAAACCATACTCAAAGGTCACTATTAACATATACAAGTCCATATCAAAGACCCTCACACATCCCGGAATAGTCAACGTGTCCCGAATACGCTTTCCTAGGCTAAAAACCTCTAAATGACCTATCAAACGACCTCCGATCGACCTGAAACCACCATTGTTGGATTCAGATCGTCGAAACCTTTTGAACAAGATTGGTCAACCAAAAGGTAAAGTCAACGCTAACGTCATCGGTCAACGGGTCAACGGATCGGGTCAACAGGTCAGGTCAAAGGGTCTGGTCAACGGGTCAATGAGTCGGGTCAACGAGTCGCTGGAGAAGACAACCGGCTCCACCGTGCGTCTCCGTCTAGTTCGGCTGCTGGCGACCGGATTTCCTCCCTTTTTGTCCCATTTTTCAAACCTTCATAATTCTCTCATTTCTCAACCAAATCCTACGTTCTATATATGAAAATCATGCTACTCGAGCCAAAAAATCTAAATCGGAACCCAGAATTGAGAAAAAAAATACCTGGTTTTGAAGATATGGCTTCCTAAAGTTTCGGCCAAACTTTGTATCGATGTTCCGGCCACTCCCATCATCCAAAACCTTCCATTCTTACACCTACAACTCGTATGAGCTCTAAGAACATAACCATGGGCTTAGAATCATGTAAAAACATCCAAAATTGAAAGCAAAATTTTGAAAACCCACCGCCTTACCTTTTTCCATGTTTTTTGGCCGCCACCGCCGTGTCCTTTACCGTCCATGCCGTCTGTCAACCTCTCCATCTCACTCCCTCACTCAGTCTCTCTCTCTCTCTCTCTCTCTCTCTCTCTCCCTGGTCCAAAGAATGAATATGGAAATGGTTTGGGGTGGTGGGTACAGTTTTTGGGAGAAGGAAGAAAAAGAAGATGAATGAAATGAAGATGATGATGGGGCATGTATATGTATGGGTGTGGATCAACGGATGAGTGACACTTGTCACTCATTTATTGGTCCACAAAAAATATTTTGGGTCCCACTAAAGACAAACCATTTAAAAACCGTGCAACCGTGAATAGTTTCTGGAACCTTTCTTGACCCATAACTTTCCCATACAATATCCAATTTTGACATGTTGCCTGTCTATAGACTTGTATCGTCTCGATCTTCGTAACGATCCTCGGTCCACATGCATTCGACCTCCTGGGTCAAAAGTTAATTTTTTTCCCTTTCTAAGTGTAAAATCATCATTTTACCCAAATTATTCGATAATCCTCGACTAATCTCGATTAGTCCTTAATTAATTCTAGATAATCCGTTATTAACTTTAATTAACCCGTAGATTCGGAACGGGTCCTAACAATCTTCCCCCTTAAAGAATTTTGTCCTCGAAATTCAAATCGGCTCCAATCCGCACCAAACTTGCGGAAATCAAATCTTGTCTCTAGCCCGAGGCACACATGAGAACCTCTATTCACAGTATGCACCAATATCAATGTCACTCGACGTGAACTACAATCCAACGGTCAACGCTGAAACTCAGCTCATCCTCCGTGACTGTATCCAATAGTGACCAATTGCCACTAGAACCTCCATTTTTCAATCTCAAGTCTCAATGAGATATTGACACTCGTCAATCTCATCTGCCACGACAATAGGATCCACCCGACAATCAATGACACTCATCTAGTCTGAGTGAATCCAATCTCAATTGTCATCATCGGTTGGCACCAATCCGACGTAATCTCTATCCTCAACCAATTCATTCCATACCCGAATCGGTCCAAAATGTCTTGATGCATGAGCATTGATAGGTCATAATTTGTACATGTTTTATCCATAATTTAATGTCATTTTACTTATATTTTGTTAATATTTCGTTCTATGAAATTGGAGAAAATAATATATTTTTTGAGTAATGTGTAGATCAAATAGATCTTGGAATTATGAGAATTTGAGCGAAAGAATCATCTAAATCGGAGTTGAAACGAAGAAGTTATGAAGGAAAGAAGATTGCATAGGAAATTCGGTGGATAACCACCGAATGAAAGACTTGCTTCGCGGTTACTATAGCTCGAACCGATTGGGCGCGCGCCTACAGAACTACCGGCCTGTTCCTCAGCATGTGTGTGCTAAAGTGGCGCCTCCAGATTCGGTAAGCGCCTACCGAACGCCTGCGCAGCAGCTTTGGCACCTTTAACTGCTCCGATTTCGGTGGTTAACCACCGAAATTGGTTCTTGTAGCTTTATTCCGGATTTTCCTCCTTTTTTTAGGTTAATTTCAAGTTCCATCCACATTTATTCTTCATATTGTATAGGGATTTTAGTCGTATTTCCTTTTGTATTCTTATTTTTAATTCTTTTACTTGTAGGAAAGGTTTTATTTAGATTTCTTAATTAATTAGGAAGCCTTTTCCTTATAGAATTTAATTAAAAACTCCTATTTTTAAGAGGATTACTTATTTTCTTATAAATAGGGGCATTAGGGTTTATTGTAGGGAGACCGAATTTACCTTCCTAGGTCCCAAAACTCTGTCAAAATTCATACTCAATTTATATATATAGTCTAGCCATATTTTATTATTTTTTATGCTTTTGGATTCAAGCTTGTGCTAAGTAGGACGTGAGGCTTGGGAGAAGAAGTATGTTTGAGCCTCTTTTCCTACTCCTTGCTATTCTTTAGTATTTGTGTTTATTTATTCTTTTATCGTTTTATGTTTCTTATGCATTTAATTATGTTATTCGTTAATTCAATAATGTTTGAGTAGTGTAATTAGGGCTAGGGGTACTTGAAGCCCTAGCCATGTTAGTTCGTGTTAGATTTCTGGCTCTTGATTATGATTGTTATGTATGCCTGGATTTGTTGGATTACTGCGCTTCATGAACTCAATTTATGCTTATAAGCTTAGCTACCTTATTTGTGTATAATTGTCGATGTAATTGCTTGATAGATCACCTTGATGTTTGTGTTCACCCTGCAATTTATGGCATCACGTTGAAGAGGGGGAATCTTATTCGTAATCTAAACTCATGACTTCCTAGGTCTTCATGACAGGACCCACCCCCAATCCCCCTGGATTAAGGGCTAAGTCCTGCTCCCGTCTAACTTACGCATGACACGAAAGCTAAACTGACGTTCAACCTCCATGTGACACGTAAGTCGGACAAGGGATTTTCCAACGCACCGTTCCAAATTTCCGGACTTCCCAGAGCTCGCAGGCTCTACTATGGATCGCGTGTGTGATGTCTTTGTCTCTCTCGGTCAACAACCCGCACAGCGATAACCTGGAGGGTATCGAAAACATGAAAAAACTGTGAGTGGACAAAAATAAAGTATAAGTTTAGAAAACAGTTCATAAGAAATTACATTTATACCCTTCGTTTAAAAACTAATTCATGCAAATGAAGTCAGGTCATTTCCGAGATAATCAAAACCATTTATGCAAACCGATATCATTTCCTTTTTCTTAAATCCCGGGCCTCAGCCCAAAACCATCAAAATCCATATCATCCGGGTCATTGCCCAAAATATCAGAAAACCATTATTGAAAACCATCATCATCAAGTTCTTATCCAAATCCAAAACACATTGAAAACACATTTCCATCCATCGAACCTGCTAGATCTATCCGAGTCTTTAAACATAGACCCGTAACTCCATCATCTGAACTCCATTTGTCTCATGCCACATGTCGTTGTACTCAGGAGATCGAGACCTATCTAACGGTCCTCGAATTACATGAAAATAACATGTCGTCTAAAAAGTCAACCTTTTGCCCCTATTCGATCAAATTACTAAAGTACCCTCAAACTTTCGAACGTCATAACTTTTTTCTCGAATGTCAGAATTGGACGTGCCACCTGTCTATGAACTCGTGACGTCCCAAACTACGTCACGGTCATCGGTCAAAGTCCATTTGACCGCCTGAACAAAAGTCAACATTTTGCCCATTACAAGGGAAAAATTGTCATTTCGCACCTTCCGTTCGAAATCAACCGACTAATCACCGATTAACTTTACTAATCCTTCATTAACCACTAATTTAATCCCGGTTTCCGGGACGGGTTGTTACACTTCACATCACTTTTCTAGGGATAGTGTAGTGTCATTAAATCTTCTTTATGTTTCCTGCATTATAACGCACCATCTGTAATAGTTGTTTAAGGGTGGGTACATCACGCTTAAACATGCAATCTAAGAGAAGATAATATGTGTGGGGTGAGCCTTAGCCGACCCCTGCATGGGAACTTAATTCAGATACATTCATATTAATCTAATCAAGGAAATCTAACGAAACTTTAAAGGTGGATAGAAACCCTAGCTCGACTTAGTTTTATTAGTTAATTTACTTCATTCATAAAATGTAACAAACCCCCCATTGCAGTTTAATTACTCCACTTAAGTCAATTGAGTTAAACGGAATTGGATATCATTGAGCAAGTCTTCGTGGGATCGACCTTTGCTTGCATCTTTACTACCTATACGTCTTGTGCACTTGCAAAGTTTATTACATGTAGAGGTTTTTCCTAGTACATATTTTGTGCTTGGTAAAATCTCTATCAAGTTTTTGGCGCCGTTTCCGGGGACTTGTTCCTCAACAGTGTCCATTTTATTTGATTAATTTGACTTAGTGGTTTTTCTTTTTTATTCTGTATATAACTTTTTGGTTTTATTTTTGTTATGTGTCTAGGTACCATGGAATCGTGGAATAGCTATTATTCTTCTCAAGGTTGGGCCTACGAGCCTTATGCACACATTCCTTCGGTTCCAAGTAATCAAGGGGCATTGGCATACCCCCAAGATTGCATGTACATGCCTGAGCCTTACAATCAACCCTATATGGAGTCATACCACAACGGATGGAGTGAACCATCACCCTACACTTGGACTCCTCCTCCTTTGGATCCTAGCCTTGCCCAACCTCACAAAACACTTCGGGATGCACTAAACGAGCCCCGATCTCAAAGAACACTACGGGAAGCCCTCTTAGAGGATAAAGAACTAAAGCCCCTTCGACTTAAACTTCTTTGGGAACCCGATTGGGATGATGAGGATAATGATGTGTATGTCCCCTTACCACCCACGGACAGCACCAATGAATGCACCTCGGGTCATGCTCTTGATGTTCATGAAATAGAACCAAACCCGAAAGCATTGCACCAAGTTTTGGCCGAGGTCCCTGAAATTCCAGCACCTATCCTTGCTGCCTCAACTCTTCAGACACCTCTTATTCTTACTTTTCCAGGGCCTTTCTTATCCTTATCTTCACCATTTAAGTTCCTTACTCAACTTAGGTGTTTTGGTGAGAAATTTGATGTTGTGCCTAATGGTTTGTGCAGGTTTAATGGTCCTTGTAGGAGGCAAGACGAAGGAAGTATCAAGATGGTGGTATGCACCTTTGAGACATTCAGCTTCACCCAAGGCTCAAGGCCACGACCCAAGCAACCCAAGGACCCTCAATGCCACACCCCCCCCCCCCCCCACTTCGATCCTTATGCTTACTTGTCTATTGGGATCAAGTAGTTTTTACTTACATTCAAATCTTTATTGTACTTATTCCCTGAAATGTTAAAGTCTAGGAAGTGGATTTTTACTTGTAGAACTAATCAATTCATTTATGTTGCAGGCATGATACCACTAAAGGAGGACCAGGTTTGGAGCCCCTCAAGTGCCTCTTGGACCGCAAGAATCCTAGGCGCTCAAATGTGCCTTGGTTTGTTCCCTCTTTCATATGGACGTTTTGTACCTTCTAACTCATGATTTTGGCTTCCTCTAATGCTCAAAACATTGAGGACAATGTTTCATTTAGGTTTGGGGGTATTGGACTTAAGTTTAGGGGTACACAACTCAGTTTCTATTTTGAAATGCTTGCTGTTTTTTTAATTTTCTGCTCTTATTTCCTTGCTTTTTTTTTGTTTTCTGTTTTGAATTCTTTGCTGTTTTTTGTTTTGTGATGCTAGTTTTTATGCCTAAACATGTTAATATGAATGTATAGAACATGAGAATTGCTTGTACTTACTAAGAATCATTGCCATTGCCATTGAATTCACACTTGCACTTCACAATACCATAATCAATTGATTAAGCAACCAAAACAATTGAATTTGAGCATACTTAGAAAAATAGTGGAGTCTACCATTGTGAGATCTTTGAGCTTGATTTCCTTTCTTTCTGAGTGATCTACTTATTTCTACTCTCAAACACTCATCACTTTGTTCTTAATTACATGATCTCTTTCTATTTGCATTGATGTTTAAAGAACCATATCTATTGGATGCTCTTTCTTTGATGTATGATTGTTTATGAGATGTGATATAGGCTATGTGTGTTTTAGCTCCTAAAGGCCCTTCTTTTCCTATCCAAATTGTATGCTCCCTAAGCCCCTTTGAAGCCAAACACTTAGCCGTTTTGTTCTTCACCTACAATATGACTTAACCAAGTTCTGAACTGTTCATAATGGCTACACCCTATAATCTAAACTTGTGTCAAGTTTGCATCAAATGAGATACATGGTGAGGAGGAAATATGTTGATGTTTTGTGCTACTTATACTCATGTGATGGAAGTATGTTTGAATGGAAAAGATCGTTCAAAACTCAGTAAAGTGAGGAAGTTATTGCATGATCTTGGCTCAACTCATATAAACAAAAGTATCAAGTTCAAAAGAAAAGAAAAGAAAAAAAAAGAAAAACAAATATGGAAAACAAATTGTGAAAAAAAAAAGAGAAAAGAAAACAAAAAGTAATGAACTTTGAGTTGAGTCAAGTGAGCCAAGTACCTTAATTAGAACATTTTTGTGAGCTTAAGCACGGTTTCATCTAGACTGAAGGTCCTAGTCATGACTTCTCTTGCCTTGATGCAGTTTAGGTTCTTTGATTTCCAACTTTCCTTTCTAAACCCACGAACCTAGCCCCATTACAACCCTTGAATGAAGACCTATTGATCTTGTGAATGGTTATGTAAAGGATTATGGTACGTATCTGTAACACCCTGGAAATTCGAGGATTTGAATATTGTGATTTAATGTATGAATTGACATTTTTACCCTTGTGAATTGATGGCCAAATTGTTGACTTTTTGATATGTGGGTCAAATGGACTTTGACCAGTGACCGTGACGTAGTTCGGGACGTCACGAATTCATAGACAGGTGGTACGTCCAATTCGGACGATCAGGAAAAAAGTTATGACTATCGGAAGTTCAGGGGCACTACCGTAATTTTGACGGTTGGGGCGAAAATGTTGCCTTTCGTTTGACAATTAATTTTCACGCGACTCAAGGACCGGTAGGTAGGTCTCGACGTCCTGAGTCCGTAGACAGGCGGCACACCGAAATCGGACTTCGTATGGCTGAGTTAAGGGTCTAGAAAGTGAGGGGCAGTTTGGTAATTATTTGAACCAGGGGCATTTTGGTCATTTTGCCCTGGTCACTGTAGCAACCGCGGGGGAACGACTGCTGCACCACCGTGTGCGGTGGTTCTGAGTCCCCTTTAATTAATCAGTGTGTGAGTTGGAAAGTTGGGATTGTTTAAGGCCCTATGGACATCAGAACATGGCCACCATTTTTAATTGGAAGCTTCGAAGCTTTTCGGGGAACAACTCTCAGTGGACAGTTTGGCTTCCACGAGCTGTTGGACAGCACGGTACCATTAATTGAGTGGGAATCTGAGTGACCCTTTATCTGCTGAGGTGAGGGCTGTGAGTTGGAGAGGAGAAACCAGAGAAACCAAAATTCTGGGATTTGGAGGGAAAATCAGAGTTTAATTTCTACGGTGTGTTGGACCAATCTAATCGCAGAGTAAGCTTTCTGGGAGTGTTTAGAACACAACCATATCAAAATCGAAGGCAACCAGCCACGGGTGAGCTGGGACGGTGACTGCCGTGTTCAGAAGAATTTCAGAGGTTTGGACGACTACTTCCAGGTGAGTGTTGGTTCAATTGAGTGTGTTTTCCAGTTCGTTCTGATACTATGATGCTTCCTGTAAGGTTAATTTGATTTTGGTTTAGAAATCAGTGAGTTGGGGTGATCAACCCGTTTGGATGATCACGGGTCGAAGGGCGATTTAAGGATTTGATTTGGCTAATTAATAACCCAGAACTTAAATGAGATGCTTAAATAACATGTTAGGATCAAATTGGATTGAAATCGAGTAGGAATTGATGGGTAATTAACCGGGTCAAGCCGCGGGTGGCAGGCCTAAATTACAGACAAACGGGTGAAGGTGCTGACACTGTAGCTACAGTGTCAGGCGCGTGACTTTCACGCGCAGCCACTTTGGGCGGCGCGTGAGGGCTCGTTGGGGCTTATCTCCGATCACGATCAACATGACTTTTATTCCTCTCATTATTCTGAACATTTTTGGTGAATTAACCATGTTGATCTAAGATAGTTTGAAGGGTCAGTTTAGGGCCTGTTGCCTCGGGAAACGTGTCGATGGTTTCCCCGAACCGGTTTCTGTTTCGAAATTTCTTTTGAATAAATATTAAGGACTTGTAGTGACCCTTACGTGTGAATTGAACTGACAGGAATTGTACGATAATCTCGGTACAGGTCCGTACGCGCAGATTCGCAGCGGAATCGTACAGTGAGTGGGCCCGATTTCATTAAACACTTGCATGCACAAAATGTTTTTCTGATTTACTTATATGTTCACATGCTGGAATCAATAAATGGTTTTGATGATATTGAAATTTCGGTTATGGCACGTTTCACGGTATTTGGGCATGAGACCCGTTTGATGAAACTTAATGATTGGTTCGGATTTTATCTATGTAAATATATGCTTTGCATGTGGATATCAATAAAATGTATTTGGTACTGCACTGTATAGATTCATCCATATGATACTGTCTCCTCCGGATGAGGTACCCCGGAGAGGTCACGGACGTCTAGAACGTCCAGCGTCTATGACGCTAAGCATCGGGGATGTTGTACCCGAACGGGGTTGGGGGATTGAACTCGGAATTGAGACCCGAGTGGCACGCGTAGCCTTGTGATTGTGACCTTATTGGACGTCAGGGACGTCAGACATCAGGGATGTCGGATTGGAGTGTATAGTGCAGTGGCTAAAATTATGTTTACGGTTTTACTATATGCCTTATGGTTTATATTATATGATTGATGGTTTTAAATTCGGTTGCATGCATGTTTGGAAAACGGAGGGGTAAATTATATGTTTTACTTATTAAATGATTTTATAAACTTGAGTTTCGGTCCACTCACCCTTAATGTTTTGGTAACTCCTCCAGGTCATGATACTGAGGTAGAGGAGGAACCTGAGGCTGAGGTATAGATCTACTTCTGCGTACCTGAACCCCTGCTGGGTGGTTTACCCGCAGGTTTATGTTAGAGTCGTGCTCGCAACTTGTAATTTTGGATTCATCCCTTGTCTGACATCTGTTTAATTCGGATTTGATGTATAACTTTAATTTGGTTATTTATGCATTTGATGTTTTGAGGTTAAAATTGGTATGAATTATTGGGTGTCAGACGGGAGCAAGGCACGTTCCCTTGTGTTCCCTGTGGGATCGGGGCGGGTCCTGTCAGTATCTCTGTTCTTAAACTTTAATTCCTTCGTGAGATCATATTTTCAGATAAAGTGATGTTCTTCATTGAAATTCATATGTGATTAACTTGATTGTCTTCACATAAAATCATCACATATGGTTGTTGAGTGAATGCCTTATGATTCTTGAGCGTATTGAGTGATGACTAGTGAGGATTAGAGTTAAGGCGAAATCTTTCCAAGGTGTTTAGATGAAGTTGTTTTCTAGTTTGATCATTTGGGATATTGGTATAAACACTCGACACCTTGAGTTCACGGTTATGGCATGTTTCTTAGTTTGTGTGAATTTGTTTTCTATTCTGGATTCTTATTAACTTGTTGATGCATAATTTCTAACATCCTTTGTGTTAAGTAAAACATTTGTGGGTATCGTGCTTCTATAACCCTCAGGAGACAAAACTCCTCCTACTAGGTGAACCTAAAGGTTTAAATACTTATCTTAACTAGATTGAGTCTTTTGTTTTGTGTTTTGCTCGAGGACTAGCAAAATACAGGTTTGGGGGTATTTGATAGGTCATAATTTGTGCATGTTTTATCCATAATTTAATGCCCTTTTACTTATATTTTGTTAATATTTCGTTCTATGAAATTGGAGAAAATAATATATTTTGTGAAAAATGTGTAGATCGAATAGAGCTTGGAATTATGAGAATTTGAGCGAAAAAATCACCTAAATCGGAGTTGAAACGAAGAAGTTATGAAGGAAAGAAGATTGCATAGAAAATTCGGTGGTTATTCGGTGGATAACCACCGAATGAAGGAGTTGCTTCGCGGTTACTGTAGCTCAGACCAATTCGGCGCGCACCTACCGAACGGCCGGCCTCTTCCTCGGCGCGCGTGTGCTGAAGTGGCTCCTCCAGATTCGGTAAGCTCCTACCGAAATTGGTTCATGTAGCTTTATTCCGGATTTTTCTCCCTTTTTAGATTAATTTCAAGTTCCTTCCACATTTATTCTCCATATTGTATAGGGATTTTAGTCCTATTTCCTTTTGTATTCTTATTTTTAATTCTTTTACTTGTAGGAAAGGTTTTAATTAGATTTTTTTAATTAATTATGAAGTCTTTTCCTTATAGAATTTAATTAAAAACTCTTATTTTTAAGAGGATTACTTATTCTCTTATAAATAGGGGCATTAGGGTTTATTGTAGGGGGCCGAATTTACCTTTCTAGGTCCCAAAACTCTGTGAAAGTTCATACTCAGTTTATATACATAGTTAGCCGCATTTTATAATTGTTTTATACTTTCAGATTCAAGCTTGTGCTAAGGAGGACTTAAGGCTTAGGAGAAGAAGAGGGTTTGAGCCCCTTTTCCTACTCCTTGCTATTCTTTAGTATTTGTGTTTACTTATTCTTTTACCATTTTATGTTTCTTATGCATTTAATTATGTTATTCGTTTATTCAATAATATTTGAGTAGTGTAATTAGGGCTAGGATTACTTGAAGCCCTAACCATATTAGTTCGTGTTTGATTTCTTGCTCTTGATTATGATTGTTATGTATGCTTGGATTTGTTGGATTACTGCGCTTCATGAACTCAATTTATGCTTATAAGTTTAGCTACCTTATTTTTGTATAATTGTCGATGTAATTACTTGACGGATCCCCTTGATGTTTGTGTTCACCCTGCAATTTATGGCATCACGTTTAAGAGGGGGAATCTTATTCGTAATCTAAACTCATGGCTTCCTAGGTCTGCACATCACTTTTCTAGAGATAGTGTAGTGTAATTAAATCTTTTTTATGTTTCATGCATTATCACGCACCATTGGTAATAATTGTTTAAGGGCGGGTACATCACGCTTGAACATGCAATCTAAGAGAAGATAATATGTGTGGGGTGAGCCTTTGCCGAACCCCTGCACGGGCACTTAATTCATATACATGCATAGTAATCTAATCAAGGAAATCTAATGGAAGTTTAATTGGTAAAGGTGGATAGAAACCCTAGGTTGACTTAGTTAGTTTTATTAGTTAATTTACTTCATTCATAAAATGTAGCAAACCCCCCATTGCATTTTAATTACTCCACTTAAGTCAATTCAGTTAAACGAAATTGGATATCATTGAGCAAGTCTTCGTGGGATCGACTGACTACGCCCAAACTACGCATTAAATTAAACACGTAATTCGAGTGTTGTGCAATTTAAACCCTTTTTGTGTAGATGTAGTATTGGTAAATAGGGATCGTTCTTAACCGGAGAAATTAGGGAATATTTATAATGTGTTAGTGTGAGATGAATAAAAGAATAATGAATTAATTAATGAATTAAATAATAAAATAATAAAATAATAAAAGAATTAACAAATTAAAGAATTAATGAATTAAAGAATTAAAGAATTAATTAATCAAAGAATAATAAACTAAAAGTATGAAAGAAAAAAAGAATAAAGAGATGAAAGAATCAAAAATAATAAATTAAAAGTATGAAAGAAGAATAAAAGAATAAAAGAATAAAAGAATAAAGAATAAAAAAATAAAAAAATAAAAAAATAAAAAAATAAAAAAATAAAAAAATAAAAGAATAAAAGAATAAAGAATAAAAAGGGGGGTTTTGAAAAAATTTGTAATGTAAACTAAAGAAAACACTAATTAAGAATTAAAATGCAAATGCTCATGCTAATTAGAATTTACAAACCATAGAGTAGTTTCATAGACAAAACCCACACTTTTACGTAAGTAATTTCGAATTAACAATCACATTAATTAAACTACTTCTAAAAATAGACTTCATTCAAGTACAAATTTTGCCAACACTCTAACATTTTGCTCATAATAAACCAATCACGAAATCCTACCTTCATCATCTCAAATACTTACATATATCTTTCAATATTATAAATGCATCAACTATTAATGTGCGTCAAACATCAATATGCTTCAAACATTTACAACATGATTCACCTTAAGTTTATAATTAAATGCGCCGACAGCGATCAACATTTAATCTCTTCAATTCTACTCTAAGTGCACCGACAGCGGATAAAACACTTAACATCGAATTGAAGTTTAAGCACTAAAACATATGAAGTAAAAGAAATTCAAAAAGTAAAACACATGGAGATTGCATTCTTACTTACAAATGTTAGAAAGAAAATACCAACACATATATTGAATTATAAGTAAAACCAAAACAATAATAAGAATTAAAAGAAAGCTAATTAATAAGAAAATCTACAAGAAGTTAAAATGGTCCCCAAAAATGTCTCTCAAAAGAGAGAAACAAAAGAACTAAACCAAGAACTAAGAAAAATGAAAGAAATGGAAGAATGAAATTAATGGAGGACTCCCAAATTACAAGAATTGAATCCCTATTTATAGGTGGAAAAAGCTATAAAAATAATATAAAAATACAATAAAAAATGTGGAATAAAGGAATGATGAGTATTAAAGATTTGTGATGATATTTAGAAGTGGTTTGAGTTGTAAAGTTGCAAAATTGGGTTGGAAAGTGGCTTGGAAAGTGGCTGGAAATTGGGTGAAAGCTGCTGGAAAAGAAGGCAGAAAATTCGGCCAGAAGCTACTGACAAAGTGTGTGGGGAATCGGTAGGGGTCTGCTGACAGGTGCCTCTAACGTTTAGTAGGCGCACGCTGGGTTGGGATTTGGATTTTCGGGAGACGCGCGCCGAAGGAAGAGCAGGCGCTTCGGTAAGGAGCTGGAAGCACTTTTGGGCAGGCGATTTTGGGCCTGGCTGTGATTCGGGCCTGGTCTCAGCGAAAGTCTGGGCTCAGCGAGAATCTGGGCCGGCGATTTGGGCTGCACGGGTTGGGCCTAGCGGGAGAAATGGAGTTGGGCTGCACATCAAATTAAAAATTAATTAATTTAAAACTAAATTAATTATTCCACCGAATTTCGTCCATAATTTATTCGTTATAATTCCGATCGAGACGATTCTTTCGCCAAAATGTTCCAAATTACAAACTTTACTTATCTAAACGTAAAAATCACAAAATAAATTATTTTATCAATTTATTTAATATTTTAATATTAAAAGCTTAGTATAAAGGGTATAAAATAATATAAAATAATGCTTATTTGAGGACCTATCAAATACTCCCACACTTAAACTTTGCTAGTCCCTAGCAATACTAAAATCAAACTACGAATTCAAAACAAGTAACCTTTAACCATTTGTCTCAATATTTCATTATTACAATCATGGCATAAAAGATTTTCACTTAAAACATTTAAGCATATGGAATTCAAGAGTTAATACATGGTGACAAAATGTTTCAACAAGTAAGATAATGAGTAAATATGGTGAAATGGATCTCTGCATGAATAAAACAAGTATGAATCAACTCACAAAGATATGCACTCATAAGTTCACTCAATTTGTGAGGGTTTGTGTTTGCACTCAAAATATGTGAGAAATACTCACATAATCGAAATGAAGTACTTTTGCAAAATCTCAAACAAACACCTCAAGATCAAAACATACTTGTGCAAATGAACCAAAACCATAAGCTTACTCAAGTGATTAACTCCACTAATCAAAATTTACCATCTTAAGGATCATAAGGTCTTTACGAAGGTTGTAATGGGGCTATGTTTAGAGGCAAGGAAAATATAGGACAAGTGGTGCTCAATTCGTTCCAAGACTCAATAGACTCCCAAAACGTATCATAGCTTCCCAACCTTAGTGCAATGATGTCAATAATCCATCGCTTCGAACATAGGCCTAATTCCATCATGTTGGGCCTCATAATCATTCTTTGTGTCGGATTTACAAATGTAAGGGACTTAACTCAAACATTACATAACCAAACCTTATTACCTTGATCGAGACTCAACTTTTTTTTTTCTTTCTTTTTTTTTTCTTTTTTTTGGTTATTTTTTTTATCAAGGTAATAACATGTGTCAACAATACAACAAAGCTTGAGTCGGTAAATCCAAATAATTCACATAAAAGTCTTTTCAACATCATTATTTTCTCCTTACACAATCTTTATATCTTTAACCGAGTTCTTGGAATAAGGGTAAAAGATGTCTATACTAAGCTCAAGTGTTTAGATAATCATGGTGATGAAAGAAAGGCTTAATGTGGGCTCAAAAGGGTTAAAACTAAGGGGGTCGCAACTTGTGCGCACAAAATAGGGAACATGGATGTTTGAATTTATGGTGTTAACCCTAGTGCCTTAATCATTTCCAAAATCAGAGAGTTTATTGACTTAAAAGCTTTGAAAATCACATAGAATAAGTTCTAGTACTCTAGAGTTCATTAAAATCTATTGCAAGTAGTTATGAGGCATATGTATATCAATTTAAACAAAGAACTTATGAATCACTCATCAAAGATGTATATAAAGTTCTAAAACTCACATAAGGTTCATATGATTCATACTTATCTTATCATGCTCGTTTATGTACCAATTTACATGCATTATCTTCAAGTTATAACACTTAATCACAAAATATTAACAAACAAATTCAAGTTATAGTGATTATCTTTATGGCCATAACATATTCATTTCTGTTCATTTATATCATTGACAAGTTAAATGGCAACTTAAGACTTGTAAAAATACTAAGTTAAAACAAAAAGACTCAAGAAAGCAATAATTTTTGTTTTGTTTTGTTTTTTTGTTTTTTTTTCGTAAGAAAGACTTAATAAAACAATTTCAATTGTACAAATAAAAAAAAAACTCATAAAAATACTAAGTTAAAACAAAAAGATTCAAAACAGTAATTTCTTTTTTTTAATGTTTTTTTTTTAAAATTTTTATTTTTTTAATTTTTATTTTTTTTATTATTATTTTTTTTTTGAAAATTAAAATTGTAAACCATTCCCCCACACTTAAATTCTACATTGTCCTCAATGTAGGGAAATACGAAGTAATTAAACATAGAATCAAAGTAAGGAAGATGATTTGCGAAAATAATAGGAAAACATTAAATAAACAAAAATAGAAGAGAGTGAAGGGTAGAAGGATAGTAAATCTGTATTGATGACTCCTTCACATCCCGGGAACACATTGGGTTGCCTCCCAACAAGCGCTTGAAGTTTAACGTCCATCCAGCCTAGACAGAGATGCAAGTTAGTTAGTCAGAGATGTACGTTAGTCAAGAATGCAAGTTAGATATGCAAATTGAAGTTAAGGATGCAATTTGAGTTAAAGATGTAAGTTAGAGGAAAAGTGCAATGCAAGTTAAACTAAATATGCAAGTTAAGTGAAATGCAAGTTAAATGAAAGATGAAATGCAAGTTAGAATGAAAGATGATATGCACGTTAGAATGAAAGATGCAAGTTAGTTAAACTAAAGATGCAAGTTAACTTTGTCATGACAAATAATGTAAATTAAGAGATAAATAATATTTACATGTCGGGGGAAGTCAAAGATATATATGGTTCACATAGCCTCAAACTTTAGACGGAGACTTATACGTCCGTGCGGCCCAAGTAAATATCTTGGATTAATTCAACTGTTTGGGCAAGTTCAAAGGTGACCAGGTTCGAAAGAATACACATAAGAGGTAGTGCTAATTTCAAGACGTCACGAGGCTTAAACTCCATTGATGTCCCTTTCTTAGACCCAAAACCCGTTATGAGTACCGTCTCTTGTCCTAGACATCACCTTCGAAAATTTCTTACTCCGGAGGAATTAAGATGACTCAAGTGTTAACAATCACCGTGGGTGAGAGTTAACAAAAGAGTCTTCGCCGATTAAAGATCAAAATCTAAACTTCGAAGCACAAGTGATCTACATATAGCCGAGACTAATGCATGAATACAAGAACTATTTACAAGTATGTTTTTATGCACAATTGATCTACATATAGCCGAGACTAATGCATGAATGCAAGAACTATTTACAAGTATTGCATGAATGCAAGAACTATTTACAAGTATGTTTTTATGCACAATTGATCTACATATAGCCGAGACTAATGCATGAATGCAAGAACTATTTACAAGTATGTTTTTATGCATAATTTACAAATATAACATGACACTTTACGTATGAACAATTTATTTACGAGTATGGTTTCATTCACAAGTAATGATATTTACAAAACAATTTCTTATTAACAAACTAATATATGTATAAGATTTATTTAACAATTTAGATTTACACTAACACAAAGTGTAGATGAGAAAGTTTTTTTTTAAAAAAAATTATTTAAATTAATTTTTATTTTTTAATTTTTAATTTTTTTCGGAAAATAAAAATTAAATAAATGAAGAAAAAGTTTTTTTTTTTTTACGAATTTTATGTTTTTTTTAATTACAAATAAAAATAAAAATAAGGAAAAGTGAACATGTACCATAAGCATTTATGAACAATTAAAAAGAATGAACATTATGTACATGTATGAACAAGAATAATATGACAAGTAAGAGAATTATAAACATACATAAATGAAAGTCTATCATGAACAAGTATGTATGTATACTATAAAATATAAAAGTTATGAACAATTTATGAACAAGTATAAAAGGTAACAAGTAACATATATACAACATTTATTTACAAGTATGAATTAACACTAACATAAAGCTAAGATAAGATTTTTTTTTTGTATTTTTTTTAAAACTTATTATTATTATTATTATTATTTTATTTTTTTTTAAATTCCGATTTTTCTTCTTTTATTTAAAAATTTAAAGTCTAAAAAGACATAAACAAACAATTAATGACATAAGAATAAAATAAGTGTAAACATAAAGTTAGTGGAACATAAAGTTGATAAAATTAATGGAAAAAAAAGTTAATGAAATAAAGTTAATGGAATATATTTAAAGTTAATGGAATAAAGTGTAAAGAAATAAAAAATAAATAAATAAAATAAAAGTAAGGAAAAGTGAATATGTATGATATGCATTTATGACAAGTACAAATAAAATTAAATTATGCACAAGTATGATAGAATGTTAAATTTAGATAAACAATTTGAATATGAACAAATATATAAAAATAAAAAAAATTATGAACATTTATGAACAAGTATAAATTAGAAACTATGAATAAGTAAAGTATGAACATTATAAACAAAAATAATAAGAACAAAAATAAGATGGATAAATAAAATATAAACAAGTAAGTAAAGGTTAAAAACAAATATAATATTAACAAAAGTAAAATTTATAAACAAGTATAATATGCACAATTTATATACATACACTAACAAATTAAAAATGATTTTCAATTTCCCCGGCAACGGCGCCAAAAATTGACTACGCCCAAACTACGCATTAAATTAAACACGTAATTCGAGTGTTATGCAATTTAAACCCTTTTTGTGTAGATGTAATATTGGTAAATAGGGATCGTTCTTAACCGGGGAAATTAGGGAACATTAATAATGTGTTAGTGTGAGATGAATAAAAGAATAATGAATTAATTAATGAATTAACTAATTAAATAATAAAAAAATTAAATAATAAAAGAATTAAAAAATTAAAGAATTAATGAATTAAAGAATTAAAGAATTATTAATCAAAGAATAATAAACTAAAAGTATGAAAGAATAAAAGAATAAAGAGATGAAAGAATCAAAGAATAATAAACTAAAAGTATGAAAGAAGAATAAAAAAATAAAAGAATAAAGAATAAAAAAAAAATAAAAAAAAATAAAAGAATAAAAGAATAAAAGAATAAAGAATAAAAATTAGGGTTTTGAAAAGATTTGTAATGTAAACTAAAGAAAACACTAATTAAGAATTAAAATGCAAATGCTCATGCTAATTAGAATTTACAAACCATAGAGTAGTTTTATAGACAAAACCCACACTTTTACGTAAGTAATTTCTAATTAACAATCACATTAATTAAACTACTTCTAAAAATAGACTTCATTCAAGTACAAATTTTGCCAACACTCTAACATTTTGCTCATAATAAACCAATCACGAAATCCTACCTTCATCATCTCAAATACTTACATATATCTTTCAATATTATAAATGCATCAACTATTAATGTGCGTCAAACATCAATATGCTTCAAACATTTACAACATGATTCACCTTAAGTTTATAATTAAATGCGCCGACAGCGATCAACATTTAATCTCTTCAATTCTACTCTAATTGCACCGACAGCGGATAAAACACTTAACATCGAATTGAAATTTAAGCACTAAAACATATGAAGTAAAAGAAATTCAAAAAGTAAAACACATGGAGATTGCATTCTTACTTACAAATGTTAGAAAGAAAATACCAACACATATATTGAATTATAAGTAAAACCAAAACAATAACAAGAATTAAAAGAAGCTAATTAATAAGAAAATCTACAAGAAGTTAAAATGATCCCCAAAAATGTCTCTCAAAAGAGAGAAACAAAAGAACTAAACCAAGAACTAAGAACTAAGAACTAAGAAAAATGAATGAAATGGAAGAATGAAACTAATGGGGGACTCCCAAATTATAAGAATTGAATCCCTATTTATAGGTGGAAAAAGCTATCAAAAATAATATAAAAATACAATAAAAAATGTGGAATAATGGAATGATGAGTAATAAAGATTTGTGATGATGTTTAGAAGTGGTTTGAGTTGTAAAGTTGCAAAATTGGGTTGGAAAGTGGCTGGAAATTGGGTGGAAGCTGCTGGAAAAGAAGGCAGAAAATTCGGCCAGAAGCTACTGACAAAGTGTGTGCGGAATCGGTAAGGGTCTGCTGACAGGTGCCTCTAACGTTCAGTAGGCGCGCGCTGGGTTGGGACTTGGATTTTCGGGAGACGCGCGCCGAAGGAAGAGCAGGCGCTTCGGTAAGGAGCTGCAGGCGCCTTTGGGCAGGCGATTTTGGGCCTGGCTGTGATGCGGGCCTGGTCTCAGCGAAAGTCTGGGCTCAGCGAGAATCTGGGCCGGCGATTTGGGCTGCACGGGCTGGGCCTGGCGGGAGAAATGGAGTTGGGCTGCACAGCAAATTAAAAATTAATTAATTTAAAACTAAATTAATTATTCCACCGAATTTCGTCCATAATTTATTCGTTATAATTCCGATCGAGACGATTCTTTCGCCAAAATGTTCCAAATTACAAACTTTACTTATCTAAACATAAAAATCACAAAATAAATTATTTTATCAATTTATTTAATATTTTAATATTAAAAGCTAAGTATAAAGGGTATAAAATAATATAAAATAATGCTTATTTGAGGACCTATCATCGACCTTTGCTTGCATCTTTACTACCTATACGTCTTGTGCACTTGCAAAATTTATTACAAGTAGAGGTTTTTCCTTGTACATATTTTGTGCTTGGTAAAATCTCTAGCAAGCATCTCGATTCACACTCACCGCAATCCTTGATCGTCTTGATCCACAATGACTTCAGCCGTACCTTGATTCACAACTCTCGATCCTCAGTGGGCCCATTCTAGCCCTCTCGGCCAACATAATATGACCCATAACACCAACACGGTTCCATCCAAACCTGGTGCTTACTTGTCATGTCTAGTGACACCAATCACCACCTGCTCTTCAAGTCATTCACATTTGGCTCATGTCCTAGGTGTCTAGTTCTTACACCCTCTTTGAACCCAAGAAAAAGTGCAACCATGTTGAAAGCATAGAAAGACGTACTTTTATGATAATTACATGCCAAAACATCTCATTATCACATCAGTACTTGACTATAAGGGCACTACTTGACTATAAGGGCACTATTTGACTATGACGACACTACTTGACTATTAGGACACTACCTGACCATGAAAACACTATCTGACTATGATAGAACTACTTGACTATGAGGACATAAAGAGCTTACTTTGAGAAAAATTCAAGACCGCAACATCCAAGTATCAAAAAATGCAATTGTCACATATCAAACAATATGATTGTTACGCAATCAACTAAATCTATCAGTTTAAAAGAATGAAATCGACATCCAAGAAGTAGAATTAACTTTGTACATGATCTCTATCATGTACATTAAAGCAATTAAGCATGTGGTAAATTTAGTTATCCAAGTGTTGCAAGTATAGAAAGTAAGCTCAAAGTGTATGATAGATTTAATGCAAAGTTATGTGGTGGTATAGAGGTGAAGGCAAAAGTAAATGAAAAGGCAGTGTGGTTGTGGTGGCAGAGATAAAGATACAGAGGGGGAGGTGGATTTGGAGGAGGTGGTAGAGGTTGTAGCGATGAAGGTAGAGATAGATTGGAATATGCGTTGGTGGTGGTGGTGGATGTAGAGGTCGAAGAGGTGCTGGTTGAGATACTGAAAGTAGTTGGATGTTATAGCGACGGTTGTAGGAGTGGTTGCGAGGTGGTGATAACGGAGGAATTGTGTAGGTTTGAGTAAAGATATTGTTGTAAATGTGAAAAATATGTTGGTGGTGGTGGAGGTGGCCCTGGTAGTGGTGGATGTGACAGTGGTGACAACAATGATGGTGGCTGTGGTATTAGGATGACAATGATGATGGTTAAGGACGTGGAGGTTTTTTTTTGCTTGTTTTAATAAAAAAAATACATGGATATAAATAATTTGCTGGAATTAATTGATATTATAGGAAGTGAAATTTTTCATTAACTGATTTCATCGACTTTATGAGAAAGTAACTTTCAAAAACAACATATTTGCTGCTTTTAAAAATTGATGTCAATGGTCCATTATTTTTCAAAACAACAAGTTTTTTCATTTTTGCCAAATACTTTGATACCACTTTGCTTTCAAATAAAAGCAGTTAGTTTAAGATTAAAAAAAAAATCAAACAGGGCTCAAGAAGATTAATTTATCAATATGTTCTTTGAATTTATACACACTTACTAATTTCTCTCAAAACTTTTATTTTGGTTAATTTTCCCCTAACAATAACTAAGAGCCAATTTATCCCATGCAACAATGTTTACTTACAATTTATCTTTTTTTTTGTCTAATGTTGAATCAAAAATCGAACTCACCACGAAAAGTCCTAACAATTCCTGCAAACAGCAAACAATTAGCTATCGTCACCTCGATCTATTTACCCGGGGGGTTGTTCGACCAATAACACTCTGATGCCTAAGTTAGCTTTGAGAGAGGAAAATGATATATTTCGAAGCGAAGAATCGACTTACCTTGGAAATGAAATATGTTCCGCTATTTATAGGAAAATCTTGGAAGTCTCGGAGCGTTCTGATTGATCGATTGAATTTGTAATTAATAAATAATATATTATTAATTAAATATATTATTTAATAATTATAATAATAGCTCATTATGATTATAATGATATTTATTGTGTTTTAATATTAATATTAATTGTCCGTTACTAAGAAATAATGACAATTAACTCTCGAGAAGAATATTAATATTAGGGAGATTTTAACCCGATTAAATAACGTACTTAGCTGGTAAATAAATTATTTAATGTGTGAGTGTTTTCAAATGACTAGCGTTATTGCCAGAGGCAATTTGGTCATTTTGGGAATTATGAGCCACATGACAGCTCCACAATTTTCTGATGATTTTGGGTTCCACAAATGCCCCCACATCGCTTCGGAATCCGATGGGATGTACATTCATGGAATTCTTTTATTTTTACTCTTTCTTCTTGTTGTGAAAAAGCGTTGAGCTTGTAAATAAATTAATAAGATATACTCATGTTAGTCACATATGTATATGCATGCACATATATATATATATATATATTTGTGCTGGAGTACAAATGTTGCCATTTTTGTTTTTTTTTTGAACTAAATCTTTATGGAAAAATTTAGTCATCTCTAACTTAATAAGATTTATTTTAGGTAAACATAATAAGTTTTAGTTAAATGTTACTAAATAAAATTTATTTTTCAATTAAATGGAATAAATTTCAATTAAGTGTGATTAAATGAAATTCAGCCCAATTAAATGATTTTAATTCCAATTTAATGAATTTCTGGCTCAAATTGAGCCGTTGTGAATTTCCTATTTGTTTAAATAGCTGTAGGGGAGGGTAGAATTCTCTCCTCTCCATTTTGTTTGACTACTTTAGAAGAGAAGGAAGGTTGTGAGGAAGAAAAAAGGTGTCTGCTCGTCAACCTTCAAGGAGAATTGAGGGTAAGGTAATTTCTCTTTTTAACTTCTACTTTTTATTTCATTTTTTTTAGTTTGGCATGAGTTGAACGGCCTAAGACTCAAAAGAGTAGCCCAAATTGACTGTTTGGCCAAGCAAGTGGAGAAAGTGGGACTGACGGCATGAAAAATGGGAGACACGTCTGGCGCGTCCGCGCCACGCGCCGACAGGGGCTGCAAGACGCTGCCACGTGTGGCATGCTTATTGGATGTTCACAGATCACTTGCAGGGGCTGTCTGAGACTGCTACAGATCAGAGCCACGAGTCCCATGGCGAGCGGCTATCTAGGCAGGCGGGTCCCGCATCTGTCGGTGACCTGCTAGTGCCAATTGTGGGCCACCACGTGCTGGGCATTAATTGGGGGAACTGACGCGCATTGCAGAGCTGTCAGAACAGCTGCTGAAGGACGTGCACGTGTTCGGCTTCGATTGGCTGGCCAGGTAGGCGGGCCCCACCTCTGTCAGTGGCCCTGTTAGTGCCATTTAGGCCTTGCCACGCATCGGGCACAGTTTGGCGAAGGGGCCCATGGTGCGCTGAGCGGCGACACCCCCTGTGCAGGTAGGACACGTCTGTCAGTGGCTGGAGCAAATGATAGGGCGGGTCGTGTCTCCTTCCGGTTCGTCTGTCATGGTTCGCCTGCGACTGCTTGGTGACATTAGGGCATGCCGCTGAAGCCGTCTGCAGCTCGATCTTACACTGCCACATGGCAGTCCCTTCTGCGAATTTATTTATTTATTATTATTATTTTTTTACTGCAGATCGGTCCCATGCTTTTATATTTATATTCTATAAATGCTTATATATTTATTTATTTTTCCAGTTTATTAATGTATATATATTTAAATGTTTTAGTGTTTTACTTCTATTTTTTACAAGAGTATTTATACACGTATTTATTATGTATTTTGATATATTAACATATTAAAATATGTATTTAATATATTAATATTATTAAAGTGTTTGATAATAGCATACATATTTTGAATAATTATTTTTTGTACGTATTCAAGTGCATATATACTTGGTATATATTTTTTCAGGAACTAACCGTTTCGTTCCTTTATTGTAGGTGATCGTTTTTGTTCATTCCGGGAGTTCAAGACGTCCGTTGGGTTCGACTCAAGAGGCACCCACTTTATTTGTTTGAGGCGGTCATTTCAAGATGCGTCAAGGTGCACTTCTCGAGAGACCTAGCAAGCTCGCATTGTGAGAGTGTGGCGGTTCTCGTAGCCAAAGTCCATTCTGAGGGAAAGATATGGAGTTTGAGAAGCCTGAAGACTTCATGGAGTGGAAAGCTCGCAATCAGATTTCCTTTCCGGACGACGTCTTCATGGAGCTTGGCGACAGATGTTCCTCCATGAAGGCTCTTAAGCATGGAAGAGAAAAAAACCATGTCGGCGGTCGATGGACCAAATTCCACCCTTTGATCATTGGGTGGGGCTTTAAGTTCCTGTTCTCGAAGTTCTTCTCCAAGATTATTGGCCGGATGGGATGCCGCCCTACTCAGCTGGACGTCGATGCCTATCGACACATCATGTGCTTCGAGAAGCTCAACAAATTCTTTGGATTGGGACTCGCTGAAGACGAATTCTGGCATTGCTACTCTGTGTAGCACAACGGGATTACCGGCGGTCGACTTTCCCTAGTCGTACCCAAGGTGGAACTATTTTTTAGGACGGAGTTTGATGACAACATGTACAGATTCAACTGTATCGAAGTTGGTGGTGCTTGGGACAAACATGCCTCCCCGGACTTGAGGATTGCCTTGCACTTCCGCATGTTTGATGAGCTGTACAGCGGGTTTGAAGATCATCCTGATCTCAAAAAGATTGATATGGCTTTGAAAATTCCTCCACAATTTCGAGACATGAGCTGGTTACTTTCTCCACTCAGAGACATGAATGGCGGGAGGCCTTCGAACAACCTAATCAAGGAATGGCTGAGCGCTCCACTACGCTTGAAAAAACCCATTACCCAGAAGAAGAACAACATGCAAGGACCCATTAGCTCTTTGGAGAAAATGCATGATCATCAGGTTCCTTCCAAGCCCGACCGTTCTAGTCCTGCAGATTCTTCTAGCAAGCACAAAACCTCAGATGGTCCCTGTGTGGTTGCAGCCAAACAACCTAAAAAGCTGAAGGCGATTCCCACTTCCCCTAAAGTAATTGGAGCATTGAGGGATGAAGGCTCAGACCGATTAGTGAAGGAAACACGGTCATCATCCAAGACTCCTGATATGATAGCTACCCCCATCATAGCAGAAGAAAGCCCAAAAATCGTGCCACAAGGAACTTACGACAAGGTAGTCCGAGACCTTAGGATTGCGAAAGCTGGGGCCCACAAGTTGGTTGGCATGCTTCGTGGAAATGCTAGTCTAGAAGGTGAAAACAAGCAGATGAAGAACGAGTGCAAACGCTTTCAAGAAGCCCGAGATCACTCTAGACGAAACAACGAAGCCTTGGTCGGAAGAATCCACACATTGGAAGGCAAAGTGGCTGAGCTGGAGACAAGCCGTGCAGAGAGGATGCTAATAGAGAATGAGCGAGATGTTGCTCGAGATGAGGTCACTTTGCTGCGTATAAATTTGAAGGACTCAGATGAGAGAATCAAACTTTTGGAGGTGGAAATATAGAATCTGAAGACTGGAAGGCTTCCGAGACACGACCATTTACTGCCATCACATGCCCCACAACTTTGTGCCAAAAAGAAAATGAGGCGCAAAATTTGGACATGGCAACATGCAGTGGGATCACCACCAAAGAGCAGGAACTAGAGCTGGAGAAAGAGTATGAGCCTGCACCGGAACCCGACCTAGAGCCTAAGACTGTGACCAGAAAGGAAGCTGCCCCTGAGACTGCTGAATCATTGTTTAACGACACTTCTCTACTTTTAGCAGAAGAATGGGAAGAGTTTAGAAAAACAATGGGTTTTGAAGACCTGCATCCGTAGTTTCTTTATGTCATTTCCTTTTCATTTGTAATTTTTATTCCAGTAGTGAATAACCAGTGTGAGCAATCGACATGTGATTTTCCAAACACCCTCCAAATGAATAAATAAGAAAACCATTTATGCTGAATTGTTGGAACAATTGTTGGAACACAAGTGTTAACTTGCTTCTATGCACTTTTTAATGTGTCGAAGCGAACACTTTCAAATGCTTGTCAATGAGTCAGAATGAGCTCATTCATATGCCCCCACTGCAGCAACGACGAGTTCTAAATAATGGAAAGCTCAAGCGCTTCTAATTTAGGGGGTCTTGGAAATGCTTCCTAGGGGAAGACCTGATGTGCTTCCTGGTGGAAGGCCTTAAGCGTTTCCTTCATAGAGCTCTGCTTGCCCCCCGGAGGAAAGCTATGAGCTCTTCCTGAAGGAAATCGTTGGGTGCTTCCCGGAGGAAGGCTTTGAGTGCTTCCGAGTGGAAGACCTTGAGTGCTTCCAAGAGGAAGGCTTTGTGTGCTTCCAAGAGGAAGGCTTGAGTACTTCTCAGAAGAAGGCTTTGGATGCTTCTCGGAAGAAGGCTTTGGATGCTTCCCGAAGGAAGGCTTGAGTGCTTCTTGGAAGAAGGCTTTGGATGCTTCCCGCAGGAAGGCTTGAGTGTTTCTCGGAAGAAGGCTTTGAGAACCTTGCCGAAAGTATAATAACACATATGTGAACTAGGAATGACTTGATAGCTTTATTGATAAGTCTAAATACATCATTCTTGAAAATAAAGTCTATATTTGCAACAAAACAAAGACTAGCTTAGATTTGAGCTCTAGTTTGCATTATACATAATATTTTCGGAGGTGATGAGCGTTCATGGAACCACTCACTAACTTTCTGTCCATTGTCTCTAAGGTGTAGCTTCTCTTTCCGCCTACTTAATATATTCGGTAGGGTCCTTCCCATGGGGACTTGAGTTTTTGAGACCCTCGACGATTTGGTGTTGTAAACATTTTCTTGAGAACAACATCACCTGGGAGAAAGTGCCAGAGTCGGGCCTTCTTCTTGTAGGAACTTCTCGCTTTCTGCTGGTAGCTGGAGATGCGCTTCACCGCTTGCTCTCTTAATTCCTCACTGAGATCAAGTGAAGTTCTTAGAGCAATGGAGCTGACTGCTGGATCATCGAGCTTGGTAAAGGGCGCTGGAACAACAACATGTGGAGGAATGACTGCGTCAGTGTCGTATGCAAGGGTGAATGGAGACTCTCCTGTTGCACGACGCGGAGTGGTGCGGTAAGCCCAGAGCGTGCCATCCAACTCATCCTCCCACAAGCCTTTCCTATCATCGAGTCGCTTCTTGATACAGTCAAGGATTATCTTGTTTGAGGCTTCTTCCTAGCCATTACCCTGGGGGTAATATGCAGTTGAAGTGAAATGCTTGATCTTCCAAGACTCAAAGAACTCGTTGATTATAGCGCCAGTGAACTGAGTTCCATTGTCTGTTAGAATGACCTTGGGAAGTCCAAATCGGTAGATAATCTAGCTCCAGATGAATTTTTGAACATCAGCTTGAGTTATGGTGGCCAAGGCCTTTGCCTCCACCCATTTGGTGAAGTAGTCAGTGGCAACAATCAAATACTTCTTGCTTGGAATTGGAGTGCTTGGGAGTGGTCCAACGATGTAAATTCCCCATTGCATGAATGGCCAAGGGCTCGTCTGTGCATGCAACTCTTTCGGTGGTGACAATTGGTTAGGCTTGAACCTTTGACATTTGTCGCACTTCTGAGCATACTGCAGAGCTTCCTGGCGTAGAGTAGGCCAGTAAAATCCCGCACTAAGCGTCTTTTGAGCAAGCGATCTTCCACCGGAATGATTCCCACAATGTCCTTCATGAATCTCAGCCAAGACTTTCAACGTTTCTGGATGCTTCAAGTATAACAAGTTTGGTCCCGTGAAGCTCTTACGAAAAAGTCGGCGTTTTTCAACATAGTATCGCGGAGCTTTCATTTGGACTTTGCAGGCTTCTAACCGTTCATCAGGCAATGTTCCATGCTCTAGATAGTTGATAAAAGGATCTTGCCAACTCGGAGATGAATCAATTTTTCTTACTTCAATATCCTTCACATCAATGCTTCTCTGCTCGAGATACTCAATCGGGATTGAGCGCTTGAAAAAAAAGTCAAGTGATGACGCTAGATTGGCCAACACATCTACTTGTGTATTTTCAGCTCGTGGAAGTTGATGAAAAGTGAAAACAGAGAAAAAAAGCGAGCATTTCCTGGACCTTGTTATTATATCTGAGCATCCTTGCAGCACGCGCAGCATATTCACCGATCGATTGGTTAGTGATTAGCTGCGAATCCGAATGAATAGAAAGTTTTTTTACTCTCAACTCCTTGGAATGTGTGAGGCCACAAATAAAAGCTTCATACTCTGCTTCGTTGTCAGAGGCTTTGAATCCAAACTGTACTGCCTGCTCCATTATTGAGCCATCAGGAGTGATAAGGACAATCCCCGCTCCTACCCCCTTCTGGTTCGATGAACCGTCAACAAAGAGCTTCCATAGATGATTGGAAGTTGAGGATTGCAGAAAAGAGGAACTGTCTCCATGATCTTGTGACAAGGGAGCGTCGGCGGCCCTAGGGGCATTGCCAAGATTATTGCCTCCTTCCAGTGACGCTGGTGTGAACTCCACAACAAAATCCGCTAAGGCTTGGCCTTTAACAGTTGTTCGTGGACGATAGAGCAAATCATGCTGACTCAACTCTATGGCCCATTTCATTACCCGTGTCTATGCATTGGGTGCATGAAGTAATGAACATAGTGGATATTCGGTCATGACGATTACTCGATGAGCTTGAAAGTAAGGCCTCAACTTCTTTGTGGTAACCAGTAATGCCAGAATCAGCTTTTCGAATTTCGGATATCGTGTCTCAGCTTCAAGAAGGGCTTTGGATGTATAGAACATAGGCAGTTGAATCCCATTATCCTCCCAGACAATTGCAGAGCTTACTGCAACATCAGAGACCCCCAGATATAGGAACAGGTCCTCGTTATCCTTGGGTTTTGATAGCAGCGGTGGAGATGTCAAGTAGGCCTTGAGATCTTGAAATGCTTTCTCACAATGTTCATCCCACTTATCTCTGGATGCCTTCTTTATTGCTTGGAAGAATGGTCGACACCGATCAGTTGACTTGGACAGGAACCTGTTCAATGCTACTGCTTATCCAGTGAGACTTTGAATCTCCTTCAGACTTGATGGGGACTTCATCTCGAGAATTGCCTTAATTTGCTTTGGAATTTCTTCGATCCCACGCTGAGTCACAAGGTATCCCATGAACTTCCCAGCTGATACCCCGAATGTACACTTCAGAAGGTTGAGCTTCAATTTGTGCTTCTTCAGCAAGTTGAAGGTCTCTCGCAAGTTGGTGATATGATCCCCTCGTTTTTCTCCTTTGACCATGATGTCATCCACATAAACCTCCATGGTTTTGCCGATGAGATCTTTGAACATCCGATTGACGAGTCTCTGGTACGTTGCACCCGCATTCTTAAGGCCAAATGACATGACCTTGTAGCAGTACACGCCTCGGTCGAAGACGAAGGCAGTTTTGTCCTTGTCTTTTTCATACATGAAAATCTGATTATAGCCCGAGTATGCATCCAGGAAGCTTAGGAGCTCATTTCTTGCGGTTGAGTTCACTAAGAGATCAATTCTGGGCAGAGGATACTTATCTTTTGGGCACGCAAGATTGAGATCGGTGTAATTAACACAAACTCTCCACCGTCCAGCTTCATTTTTCTTGACAAGCACGACGTTTGCTAGCCATTCAGAGTGCGGAACTTCTTCAATGAATCCAGCAACGAGTAACTTGTCAATCTCATCTTGGATGATAGCAATTTTCTCAGGGGAAAAATTGCGTCTTTTCTGCTTGACCGGCTTATGGTGGGGATTGACGTGCAGCTTGTGGAAAGCGATGGTAGGATCAATCCCCGGCATGTCAGACGGAGACCAAGCAAAAACTTCTTTCTCCTTACGTAAGAAAGCTATGAGTTTCTTTTTTCGTGTCACTCAACCGAGCACCAATGCGGGCTTCTTGCTCAGGATATTGAGGGTCAAGTTGAATGAGGGTGACGTCATCCTCCAGCTGCCATCCTTCCGGAGTTGGTGGTTCCTCATGAATGTCAGGATCTTGACCCGTGATTAGTTGCTATTTGGGAGACGAAGAAGAAAGATTGTCCCAAGTGGATGATCCAACATGGGGAACAAACTCTACCTCCTTGACCTCCTTCAGCCCTTCTGTAAAGCATCGCCGAGCCATCGCCTGATCTCCTTTAATCTCCCCGATTCCACCTCCAAAGATAGGGAATCGAATCTTTTGGTAAAGGCTCGACGTGGTTGCGAGGATCTTATGAAGCCATGGTCTTCCCAAAATTTCATTGTTGGAGAGTACTCGTCCATGATGTAAAACGTCTGGGATGTGACAACGAGATCTGAATGTACATCCAGCTGGAGAGTGCCTACGGTCATACTGGTTGACCCATTGAAACCTCGGAGCGGGACAACCCTTTTTTGTTGTGAGGGTTTCTAACCCCATCTTGCGAACTGCATCCAGGCTGAGGATATTTGCTGCGCTTCCTTCATCAACGTGAATCCGATCAACCTGAGCATGAGTGATCTGAATTGACACGACTAAAGCATCGTCATATGGCCAATCAAGTCCAACATTTTCCTTCAAAGAGAAACCAACGACAAGGTCGTTGGCCACCCCAGGGGTGGAAATATGGGAGACCTGAGAGACAACCAGTGCATCTCAGATCTTTCTCTTCTTTTGCTTGGAGGTGGTTTGTAGCAACTCCGATTCTGCTATGATGGTGTTGATGCGAATCATCTTTGCTGCAAGTTCCTTTGTTCCATTGTCAGCGGGTTGATCCACAGCCTTCCCTTTGACGTACTCAGTGCAATGTCCTTCCTTGATGAGATTCCGAAGATATCTCTCGAAAAATATGCACTTTCCGATGTTATGCCCGTAACACTCATGGTAGGCACACCACTTCGCCTTATCAGCCGTCTCTTGATCACCTTTGACTGGCTCCGGCTTCTTGAACCATGGTTTGTCCTTAATTTCATTGTGGATTTGATGGACCAGCAAAGATAGCTGCAAATTAGGCTTCCCCATAGCTGGTGTTTGGGATGGTTTTCGCGCCTTGCGCTTGTTGGACTTTCCAGCTGCGAACTTTCCATGGGACTCAACTTTATTGGAGGCTTTTTCACTAGCCTCGGCATGGTCCTAAGTATGAGTGGAATTCTTCTCGTCCTCCCAGCTTGTATGTCGCTCTGCTAACGAAAGTATTCTGGTGAGACTTTGTGCATTGCTCATGACGATGTCCCCGTAAAGCTGGCTGTCCCGAGGGAGTCCTTGTTTAAATGCCATTGCCGCAACAAGGTCGCTACAGCCGACAATCCGAGACTTCTCCTCGCAAAATCTTCGTTTGTATTGTCGCAGAGTTTCTTTTGCTCTCTTTCAGACAGAGAAAAAATGGTCATCCTTCACCTCGATTGTCCGAAGATGTGCGTACTCCTTCACAAATGCCAGAGCCAACTCTTCAAAGGATGCAATCGACCTCTGGGGGAGATGATTGAACTAAGCCATGGCTTGGCTTTGAAGAGAAGCTTGAAAACTTTGCACATGAGCTCATCGTTATGCATGTGGGGGACCATGACTCCCTAGTAATAATCTATGTGTTTTACCGGGTCGGAGGCTCCTTTGAACGGAGTGAAGTTTGGCGTTGCAAACCTTTGGGGGAATGGCTCCTCCTCAATATCCCTTACAAAAGGTGTAGAGAGATGTATCTGGCGACGTAGATCGTCCTCAAGATCGCCATCTCGTTGAGCACGAAGGTGCCTGTCCAGCATTCTTTGAACATCATTAGCCCGCAACACACCTTGCTGTGGCGGTGAGTCATTTTTTGCTAATTGTCGAGAACCTCCTTGAGCTTCTCCCCTTGATCTCTAGGATCGTGCAGGGGAGTAGACTTCATCTTCCCTCTAACTGCCATGGGCAGATCATTTTGGGTCTTTGTGTAGAGCCTGAGGTTGCCCCCTACTCCCATGTGAGCGATGTGAGCGCTCCACCCATGAAGTAGCCCCAATCCTACTTCCTAGCCGCTCATGTACTGATCGCTTTAGGCATTGTGGGCTCTTTGCTCGGCGAGCGTGACTTTCTTCATTGGAGTCGCTTAGTGAAGTGTCTCGTGACATCGTTCGGCAGTGGACCGATTCTTTCCCAGGACGCCTTGGAGCATTCTCTTGTCTTCCACGTGACGTGGAATGTCTGTCTGGCTCTTGGACTGGTCTTTCTGCCAGGAGTGGCTGCAAGAGCTCTGGATGGAGTTGAACTTGGCTGCTCAACCTTTCAACTTGCTGCGCCAAGTTGTCCTGGGGAGGTTGGTGGTGGCTTCTCCCTGAGACGTCGTGACGTCCATCCAGAAAGTCCCTTAGGTCCATGTTTGTTGTGGGTTGATCATGTCGTGATGCACTTCCCATCAACCGCCTGCCTGCTTGTTGCAAAGCTGAAATTCCTTCCCTAGCGCGGGCACTTGGTTAGCTGGAGAGGGGAATTCTCCAAAGCTGAAGGTTGGCCTCCATCTGAGCGTCTCCATGGGCGCTTCTATGGACACACGAGTGGGTCGAACTGGCCGCTCTTCTCGAGTCTCTATGCGAGCCTCATTCCTCGTCTGAGTAGTTGAGGCAGAAACAACTTCCCCAGCTGAGCGAATGGATCGACGACCCCTAGCCATGTCGAATCAAAGAATCTTGGGCTGGAAAGCTGTTGATGGATGATTTGAACAACGTTCAAAATCTTCGAACAATGTCGATGAACGATGAACAATTTCCTGATGAACGATGAACACCGTTGAAGAACGATGAATAACTGAGAGAGCTTCTTCTGAGTATTCCTCAATTTCTCTCAATGAAAGCACCAATTGTTGAATAAAAAATCGAACCCGCCGCGAAAATTCTTCACAATTCCTACAAACAGCAAACAATTAGCTATCGTCGCCTCGATCGATTTACCCAGGGGGTTGTTCGACCAAGAACACTCTGATGCCTAAGTTAGCTTTGAGAGAGGAAAAGGATATACTTCGAAGCGAAGAATTGACTTACCTCGAAAATGAAATATGTTCCGCTATTTATAGGAAAATCTTGGAAGTCTCGGAGCGTTCTGATTGGTTGATTAAATTTGTAATTAATAAATAATATATTATTAATTAAATATATTATCTAATAATTATAATAATAGCTCATTATTATTATAATGATATTTATTGTGTTTTAATATTAATATTAATTGTCCGTTACTAAGAAATAATGACAATTAACTCTCGAGGAGAATATTAATATTACGAAGATTTTAACCCGATTAAATAACGTACTTAGCTGGTAAATAGATTATTTAATGTGTGGGTGTTTTCAAATGACTAGCATTATTGCTAGGGGTAATTTGGTTATTTTGGGAATTATGGACCACATGGCAGCTCCACAATTTTCGGATGATTTTGGGTTCCACATCTAAAAACTGCTCTTCTTGTTCATTAAAAATGACAGGATCCTTCCTGAAATTATTTTGATAACCATGCAAGGTCCTGCTCCTATCTGATAACTAAACCAAAGTTCGTAAATTATCCTTAGAACAAGGCCTTTCTCGAAATCACTTTGATAACCGTGCAATGTTTTGTACCCGTTTGACAACTAAGTCAAAGTTTGCGAATTATCCTTAGAACTTTATAACCATAACATGACAACTCTGTTAGACGAGAGATGTACACCAACCAACTCGGTAACATTATCTCGTTATATGGGCCAAATATATTTCGTCCTCCTAGGTTCACCGCCCACACCAACCTCATTGACCCCGATGAATATAGTAATTGATATATGAGCTCTTTCCCAGCTCGTAATCAATCTCCCGACTCATTTCGAGTCCTATACTAAAATTGTGACTCTTCTCGAGTCCTATACTACATTCTAAACTCTTTCCAAGTCCTATAATGATGTCCCAATCATAGAAAGGTTGCATCTTAACTCCTAAGTCCCGAGAGTTCGACATGTGTGCTAGATAGAAACACCCTCAATTTTCTCTAACACATGATGACATAACCCATCCCAATCCCCTTGGATTATTGTGGGATGTACTTGCTCCTGTCTGACACCGCGTGTAATACCAGGGATAAACTCGTCACCTGCTCGAGGTTAGCCAGAGTACGCTAGGATTGGTAGTGGCATGTGATGTCTCGATTTCTGCTACAGCCCGCATCCACGATCAACCTGAAGGGTATTAAAATCCATAAAAACTGTGAGTGGACAGAACAACAGTTTATAAAAATAGTTTATCGAAAATACATTTATACCCTTCTCGTAAAAGCATGCATGCATCATAAAACTGCATTTCAAATACTTTCTTCGAAGCAAGACGTATTGCTTTCCAAGTCAAATCCAGTGAAAAATGCTTCTCAATCGAAACTAGTATCTCAATCGGGTCTCAGCCCAAAAACAAATCAAACAGGGTCTCAGCCCAAACCATAAAACACGTACAGGGCCTCAACCTAAATCATAGAACACGTGGGAACTCATCTTATCCGCACCTCAGTGCCAGTCACGATTCCAGTCCTAGAACATATGCAAATAGCTCAGGACCGCTCACAATCCTAGCATGTCGCCATGAACAAATCACCCACCGCGACAATCTCTAGATCACCATGAACACATCACTGATTAATCTCAGAGAATAACACCAGCACTCCTAAGTCGAGCCTCCCTCGGCCATAACCTCCAGCGGCTGCTCGACAACAGGTAGTGCATTGTGACCTCTCCGGAAGGAACACATCAGCAGTCTAGATGCGAGCGTCATATCATCTGGGACTCGAACCCGAATGTCATCATCGACCGAAACTCAAACTCGATCGTCGAGGACTCTAACCTGTAGTATCACACAAACGATTGCTTGAATCCTATCAAATCCACAACTGGGTCTGTAACGACCCATCCCGTAAACCGGGGTTAGATTAGTGGTTAATGACAAATTAGTGAATTTAATCGGTGATTAGTTGACTGATTTCAGACGGACAGTGCGAAATGACAGTTTTACCCTTGGAAGTGGGCAAACAGTTGACTTTTCGTTCAGGCGGTTAAACTTTGACCGATGACGGTAACGTAGTTCGGGACGTCACGAGTTCATAGACAGGTGACACGTCCGATTCCGACATTCGAGGAAAAAGTTACGACGCTCGCAAGTTCGGGGGTAATTTGGTTATTTGGTTGGAAAGGGGCAATTTCTTAACTTTTCCAACGACATGGACTATTCACGTAATTCGAGGACCGTTAGGTAGGTCCCAATTCCCTGAGTACAATGACAGGTAGCACGCCCTATAGGACGTCGGACGGTTCGGATCTTGGTCTAAAAAAAATCTTAGAGGCAAAATGGTAGTTACGTGACATCCAGGGGTAAAATGGTCTTTTACCCGTTTTTGTGCTGACCCTTGGGATGAGGACACCTGTCCTTAAGGGAGTGGATATTTTTAGCTTAGACCAGAAGGATGGGGACACCTGTCCCATTTCTGGTTGGTTCGAGCCTCTACCCTCCCATTTAGATCGATTAAAAATAGGGGAGGTAGTCGTGTTGTGTGTCTTTGGTTTTAGTCGACAGTGAAGTGAGGGGGGACAGAGAGAGAGAGAGAGAGAGAGAGAGAGAGAGAGTGTGTGTGTGTGTGTGTGTGTGTGTGTGTGTGTGTGTGTGTGTGTGTGTGTGTGTGTGTGTGTGTGTGTGTGTGTGTGTGTGTGTGTGTGTGTGTGTTTAGAGTGGAAAACCAGAGTGTAAATCGTGTTGAGGGTGTGGAAACAGAGTGAAGGCAGAGACGAGGAAGGGAGAGGTCGAGTTGAAAAGCCCAGAAAACAATGTCTGCAGACCCGTAGACCCCAAGTCTCCACAAATGGCCTCCAACCTTACAGGATGGTGCTAGAGGCTGAAGGAATATGACCAGGACGTTGAGGGGCGTATGACGGTAACCATGACAAGGTTTGTGATGGCAAGGTAAGGAAGGAACCGTGAGCTTAGTTTTTGTGGTTAAGCTTTAGAACTGAACCTTTACTGCTTATTGTTTAGTTCTGATGCTTGAAACTTGGTCTTGGAGATGCTAGGAGCTTTCTGAGAGCAAAAGCATGACTGGGAATGGCCAGACTCGTGAGGGTTCACTGGAGGACAATCGGCCGGTTTTTTGCAGCAGCTAGGAGGTAAGTTATTAGCAGGATTTTCACGTATATAGGGTTATAGATCGATAGAAAAGATTTAGAAGACACTACAAGACTGATTAGAATGGAAATTGGACCAAAAATGAAGGAATTATAGGGTCAAATCGCCCACACCGGTTCGGGTTGGACCAGTCTGAACCGGACCAGTCTAGACCGGGTTTAACAAAGGTTGAAGATGAATAGTGCCGGTGCGTGAGGCCCACGCGCAGCCCCTTTGGGCACGTGGCATGGTTTTTGAGGATGGTTCCAACGCAAATTTTAAAGTATTCGATGTAACGAACATTTTGGCACTAGTTTCGAGTCGATCAGACATCGTCTCGATATGTTTCGGGATGTTCAAAAATTTTAGAGCTCGATTAAAAATAGTTAAAAATTCGGAAAAATTATGGGGTTTTATTAGAAGCTTAATAAAGTAGTTAGTGACCTTATTATGGGATTTGGCATGTTCGGGAAAACCGGTGATAACGGATTAGCCGGGAACCGTATAAGTGCGCACGTATCGAGGCAGCGACGTAAACGGTTTGTGAGTGGACTTTTGCTTTCTAACTTATGATGCATCCATATATGTTTTTATATGTTTCTATACGTGAGTTCTATATTTTTGAATTGATATTAATGATTTAAAGTTTGCACGTATTTCGAGATATTTACGAAAGTGCACATTTTACGAGATTCAGTTTTCTGCTATGGTTTGATAACGGTTTTGATGAGTTAAATCTGGGATTTGAAATATGATTTGATTTAAATGATTTTTAATGGAATTCGGAAAGTGATTTCGAGCTTGAAGCCCAATTCATAAAAATGGTTTTGATAAATGTGATTTCGGGTTTTGGAAAAGGATTTCAGGTTGATGATTCTGGATTCGGTTTTAGAACTTGAAAGTGGGTTTCCGAATTTGGGTTCGGAATGGTTATTCCGGATGCCGGCTTACGGAATGATGGTTTCGGATTCAGATTTGGAAATGGATGATGGATATGATTCTGGATTTGGATTCAAGATGCTGATTTTGGATTCGGTTTGGAATTCGGAATGGTGATTTCGAATTCGAATTTGGACATGAATTTTGGAAATGGTTTTCAAACGGTTTTGGATTGGATTTGCTGGATCTGGTTATTGAGTTTAAAGATCCGGTTATGATTATGACGGGGGCGGGCCCGGATTGGGTTTAAATACCTGGATTGAGTTTTAAGACTAGGATATTGATATTTCCCCTGTAGGCCTATTTAGTTTAAATACTCGGGAGTTTAAAGACTTGTATTATATTAAGGCCTGGATTGAGTTTAAAGACTTGGGAGTTTAAAGACTCGAATAGATCCAGCAGGTTCGATTGGTTGAAATGGAATTTAAATGTGTTTTGGATTTCGATGAATTGATGGTTTTCACTAATGGTTTTCTAATGTTTTGGGCTGTGCTCCGGATGAGCTGGATTTCGATGGTTTTGGGCTGAGGCCTGGGATTTGAGAAAAGAAATAAGTTCGGGTTTCGTGATTGAATCTGAAATGGTTTTATGAAATGAGTTTATTATGCATGCATTGATTTTTAAAATGAGGGTGTAATTGTCTTTTATAATAAATTGTTTTATAACTTATCATTTATTTTTGTCCACTCACAGTCTTTTATGTTTTTCGATACCCTTCAGGTTGTTGCAGTGTGGGTTGTTGGTCGAGAGAGACAGAGACATCACACATGCGATCCACAGTAAAGTCTGCGCGGTCTGGGAAGTCCGGATGTTTTGAAGGGTTCGTTTGGAAATCTCTTGTCCGACTTACGTGTCACATGGAGGTTGGACGTCAGTTTAGCCTTCGTGTCACGCGTACGTTAGACGGGAGCATGACTTAGCCCTTAATCCCGGGGGATTGAGGGCGGGTCGTGTCAGGGTCTCATGCTCGAAATTAATCCAGGAAAACTCGAATCATGTCAAATTAACAACTGGAACTCATACCGGAAATATCTTTCGAAATCTCGTAACTGGACCGTAGCTCGACTTATCTCACGTTTGACTACACTCTAAGTCAAACCTCAAATCAACTGGGTCATATGCCCGAAAGATATTTCCAAATCCTAAGACCATTTCTCATTTTCAAAACTCTTTCAAATCATCGTTCAACAAGGACTCGTGCCCGAATCTTGATTTCACACATCTCCATGAAATCCTCCAAAATCGTAAATCAGTTCCTTAGTTTCATGCCTCTCCGTGAAACCTTAGGAATCACATATAACTCAAGCACGTTGTATACTCGGTCGAAGCCTAAACATCATATAAAATTGAAATCTCGAATAACGTGCAATATGGCATTTTCCAACAAATTATATTTAAAACGCATGCACTCATGGCATCTCAAATCATGTTCATAAACACATATAAAATATTTATGCATGCATTATATTCATAAAACAAAGTCCACTCACATACCGTCCAAACTGTGCCTCGAAACGCATGTCATAAGCCTTTCCGTGTTAATCCAACCTCTCCGGGTCATCCAGACCTTTCGAAAACACACTCAAAGGTTACTACCAACCTGGACAAGTACTAATAAAAAACCCCCAACATTCCCGAAAAAGTCAACATGTCCCGGACACACTTCCCTAGACTTTAAATCTCAATTTGACCAACATAACGATCTTCGATCGACTCGAAACCACAACCATTGAATTCGTATCGTCGAAACCTTTACGATGGTCTTGGTCCCACCTCAAAATACGTGCCTATGAATCCCCATACGGGTCATAGGTGGCTGGTCAAAAGTAACGCTGACGTCAGTAAGGTCAACGCTAACGTCAACACTCAACGATCAAAGTCAACGCTGACGTCATCGCTGATGGCATCCCTGACACCTATCAGTCTGTAAGACCCGTGTCCTAGAGGAAACGGTGAACGATCCCACATTCCTGTGAGGGGGAATGGTCTGGGAGAGGTTGGTGGTGTGCCTTAAAGGTGTAGGCACAGACCTATCTAGCACTAGGCCTTTTGGGAGCTCAAGTGGCTTTGGGGGGGATTGGAACCCTAAAGTTAAGCGAGTTGAGGCTGGTGCAATTCCATGATGGGTGACCCCCTAGGAAGTTGCACCATGAGCTCCTGAAAACAAAATCGTGAGGGCGAGGCCCAAAGCTGACAATATGGTGCTAGATGAGTCGGGTCCTGACCGAGGAGGGTCGGGTCCTGACCGAGGAGGGTCGGGTCCTAACAATTTGGTATCAGAGCCAGACCCCGATTGGAAAGTGTGCCAGCGAGGACGCTGGGCCCTAAGGGGGATGGATTGTAAGACCCGTGTCCTGGAGGGAATGGTGAACGATCCCACATTTCTGCTAGGGGGAATGGTCTGGGAAAGGTTGGTGGTGTGCCTTAAAGTTGTAGGCACATACCTATCTAGCACTAGGCCCAAATCCGCCAAGGGAGGCCTAGTGGTAGATAGGTGTGTGCCTACAACTTTAAGGCACACCACTAACCTCTCCCAGACCATTCCCCCTCGCAGGAATGTGGGATCGTTCACCGTTCCCTCCAGGACATGGGTCTTATAATCCACCCCCCTTTGGGCCCAGCGTTCTCGCTGGCACACCTCCTGGTCAGTGTCTGGCTCTGATAGCAAATTTTCAGGACCCGACCCTCCTCGGTCAGGACCCGACTCATCTAGCACCTTATTGTCCGCTTTGGGCCTCGCCCTCACGGTTTTATTTTCGGGAGCTCATGGTGCAACTTCCCAGGAGGTCACCCATCATGGGATTGCACCAGCCTCCACTCGCTTAACTTTGGAGTTCCCCAGGAATCCAAAGCCAGTGAGCTCCCAGAAGGCCTCGAGCTAGATAGGTGTGTGCCTATACCTTTAAGGCACGCAACCAACCTCTCCCAGACCATTCCCCCCTCGCAAGAATGTGGGATCGTTCACCGTTTCCTCCAGGACACGGGTCTTACACAGTCTGACATGATGATGTCATCTGATGACGTCATCGATGATATCATCTCACCACTAACCTCTATCCAGGTCAACCTGATTCTCTACAACCGGGTCACGCGACCCGCGGACCCGATTTGGTCCATTCTTCCACCTCTAGCCACCAAAATCGATCCCGTTGCTCCCTACATGATGGTCCGGATCCCAAGAATTGATCCATCAACTCAAAAACACAAAAAACATGCTAGAAATTACCTGTCACGATCGTTTGGATCCCAAGAATGTTCGATTTCGACGTGCCACTTGTCTACGAACTCGTATTACCTCGATCTACGTAACAGACCTCGGTACTCGTGCATTCGACCTCTTAGGTCAAAATTAACTTTTTTGCCCTTGTCCAAGGGTAAAATTGTAATTTCACCCCGAATGTCTGATAATCCTCGACTAATTCCTGATTAGCCTCGCTAATCCTCAATTTAATCTTAATTAATTCCAAAATTTCGGGATGGGTCGTTACAATTTTCCCTCCTTATAGAATTTCGTCCTCGAAATTCAAACTGACCAAAATTCCACAACCAAACGGTGGAAATCCAATCTTGTCTCTAACTCGGGGCACTCTGGTGTAAACGTACATGGCCGACACAAGCACGCGTTGGCTCATAAGTCTCACTCGAGACACCGACACTCGTTGCTCTCACCTGTCACTCACTTTAACAGGTCAGCTATACTAAGCTGACATCAAAGTTGGCTTTTCAGCTTGATGGTTATTCTCATCTGAAAATCAAAGCTTACATCCTGCTCAGCATCTGAAACATCCTCTAAATCATGCCGTCACAATGGCATGAATCTCACCTCGCAGGACATACTCAAATCTACGGCATTTATCGGCCTCGGTACTCATATCCACAAACTCTCCCATTTTCCCATACTCATGTTGACTCTCACTAGAGTCCCATCACTACATACCAATCCAAATCTATCAAATACCGATCCATTCCATTACCACAATATGCCAGATTGGCATTCGAAGGAAGCTAATCCCATCATCAACCATCGTGACCAGCTGGAAACTCTCGGCTTTACTGCGCTTTTGTTGCGCCACTCTAATCTCGACTCGCTCTCGAGTCCCCCACATCATATCTCATGTCACTTAACGACCTACGCTGAAATCTTGACTCGTCTTGAGTCTCGAACTGTCACATCACTCATCTTTTCGATACACCAATCGACATCTCACCTAGGATGGGTGTATCTGGACCCCATCGAATACTTGCCTTAGCAGGGATAGTCACATAAATAATCACTAGGGTTCCTTGGGCCCACATGGCTCTGAGCTCCATGCTCGCATAATCACTGAACCCTTTCAATCCACTCTGCTCGAGGGCATAGTATTCAATGTCTGATCTATGTACTCCATGTAAAATCAACATCGGATCCCGTCAGATTACCATCTCATGTCTATCTAGGACTCCATATAAGGATCCTACCATATCAGTCAGACTGGGCTAACCCCATCGTTTAACGTGCACTACTCACAAGTGCACCCCCATCATACCAATCATCAAGGCACTACCGTCCACGTTCCAATCATCTATCCTGGCCAAACCTCGCTATACTCAACGTCCTCTTGGAGTCATCGGGGTCACCTGACCAACTCCTGAGATAATCCAGCCAGTTCACTAACCAATCTCATTCCTTGGTTCGTTCCAAAGGTCAACTGTCAAGACCCGACCCTCTTCTGTCAGGTCCCGATTCATCTAGCACGATATTGTCCGCTTTGGGCCTCGCCCTCACTATTTTGTTTTCGGGAGCTCACGGTGCAACTTCCCAGGGGGTCACCCATCTGGAATTGCACCAGCCTCAACTCGCTTAACTTTGGGGTTCCAATCCCCCCCAAAGCCACTGAGCTCCCAAAAGGCCTCATGCTAGATAGGTGTGTGCCTACACCTTTAAGGCACACCACCATTCCCTTCTCAGACCATTCCCCCCTCGCAGGAATGTGGGATTGTTCACCGTTCCCACCAGGACACGGGTCTTACAATCCACCCCCCTTAGGGCCCAGCGTCCTCGCTGGCACACTTCCCGATCGGGGTCTGGCTCTGATACCAAATTGTCAGGACCCGACCCTCTTCTGGCAGGTCTCGATTCATCTAGCACGATATTGTCCGCTTTGGGCCTCCTTTTGAGTTACAGCAAACACTCGAGCCTGTGGTCCTGAAGTCTGACCACGTCCCCGTGATCCACCACGTCCGCGACCAACTCCGCTTCCTCTAGTTGCGTCAGAAGTCGATGCTGTATTCAAATTCTGTTCGGTTGTTCACCGACCTGTAGCACTGTTACCTGACCGGTATGGGCAGTTCCTTATAATGTGTCCAAGCTCTCCACAAGAAAAACAAGTCACTGAACTCGGCCGACTAGATCTCTCACTCTGTCTCGCAGTAGATCCCACAGATGTTCCACTGGACTGAGTTGTTGCCTGAGGTCGAACACCAAATCTCTGCGTACCTCCTCCACTGCTATAACTCGGTCGAGTACCACCAGAAGATCCAGAACTAAAACCACCCCTTTTTGGCCATCTTTGGTTTGGGGCTCCCTGATATGATCGCTCTCGGCGCCGGCCGAAACCCGAAAACTGCTGTCGTACTGGTAATGTTGCCTCAACTCTAGCCGCAGCATCAGATAATTCCCTCAAAGTAGCAAACGATCCCACAGTTACAGCACCACGGATCTCATTCCGTAACCCCTGTTCGAACCTTCTGTACTTATCTTATTCATTAGTCACATACATAGGAGCGAAATTAGCTAGGTTCAGGAACTTCTGTTCATAATCAGCCACAGACACATTTCCTTGTTGCAGCTGAAGAAACTCCACTTCCTTCGCATTACGAAAGGAACGAGGATAGAATTGATCTAGAAAACGATGCTTGAAATCCTCCCAAGTCAGAGTGCTAGCATCTAATGTCGTCAACTGTAAGCCGCGCCACCATCTATAAGCATGACTACTCAACATAAATGTAGCTAGGGGAACCATATCTCCGGGTGGACATCGCATAATCTCAAAAATCCTCTCCAGCTGGGTAATCCAATCATAGGCTTCGTCTGGGTTGTTCTGGCCCGTAAAGCTAGTAGCCCCTAATCGTTGAGCTCTTTCGACATCGGGACCCTCTATCTCCTCACCAGGCTGTGCACGAGGCTCGCGTCGTGGAGGCATGGTAGCTGTAAACAGAAACAGATTAGTATAACAACCCATGCACACCGTGTGCCGAACTCAGACTGCAAACCTATGCTCTGATACCAATTTGACAGGACCCATCCCGATTATTCCTCGATAATCGTGAATGATCCCGCTCCCGTCTGACTATGAATTTAAAATACCAAAAATAGTCCAAATATATATAAGTACATAATATAACATAACCAACAACCCACATAGTCAGACCAGGGATAGGTATATCTTTAGGACCGTTGACTATCTCAGCCGTCAACCGGTTTACAGAGCATAAGAAATATTTACAAACAAGGATTAAAGTCCTACGCGGTCAGAACTCGAGTATGCAGCGGTTTGCTTATTCTTCTGCCTCAGTACGAGCCTCGGTACCTGTGCACGGGCCTGGAGGGTACAAAAATAGTAAAGGTGTGAGTGGACAAAAATAAAGGTTTAGAAATACATTTATTAAAATCGTCTTACCCTCCAGTTTTCATAAACATGCATGCATATTATATAAAACATAGGTTATATAAATCAAAGTAAAAGAAAACAGTTAATATAATTCAAAATCAATCATGATACCATCATTCTCAATATCCAATCTCAATATCCAATAACCCGTCACGATATCAATGCAACGCGTGCAAACTCGGGTGTCTCAAGTCCGAGTACCTCCCCAGGATCAACGACGTCTGGGGTGATATCATCTCCAGGATCAACGACGTCTGGAGGATATCAATATAAACTCACACTCCTGAGATTGAGCCTCCCCTCGGAGCTACTCATCTCCAGGCAGTGGATCGTGACTACTCCAGGATCTACGACGTCTGGAGGAGAACATCAAATCACCGAGGATGATTCCACAAATCAAGAATCTCATTTCAAAACTATTTAAATCTCAAAATCAAATCAATAGTTCAACAGGGTCTCTGCCCAAATTATAGCATTTCCATAGCACAAGTAAATTTCATAATTTCACGTCTAACAGATCATTTATAATTCAATTTCTTCAATTAAATCATGTAATTTAATTTCAAAATCAAAAATCATCTCAAATTTCATATCATTACCCAAAATCACCATTTTATAATTTTCTCGAAATTCGTGCCCAAAAACAATATAATAATAATATAATATTCCCAAAATCCGGAAATTATCATATCACATCATTAATCATGGCAAATCAATTTAAATCATATTATAAGCATTTAAAAGCAGTTAAAACATATATGCATGCATTTAGGGTAGAAAACAAAAGCCCACTCACACACCGTCCAGATTGCTCGGATTCGAGCTGTTCGTTCTCGTCCGCTGTCCCGAGAATATTTTGGCCTGTCAAACATGTAATATAGGGTTACTAAAATATCATATACTCTTAGGTACGAAGTTCCGAGTTGTCGGAATAAAATAATATTATTTAAACGTAACCCATACGCTTCGGATACGTAAAACTATCCTCAATTTATCTCCGATTGACCCGAAACTAACGCCAATAGGTCCGTATCATCAAGAACATTAAAAAGTATGTTGGACCTTTCTTCAGATTCCCGGTCACGCGCCCTCACGCGCCGCCGCAAGCGGCTGCGCGTGACAGCCACGCGCCGTGAACAGTGGCTGCTACAGTTCTCTCTCACCCGTTTCTCTGGTAAACGGGTTGTAGACCCGCGATCAGACCCGACTCGTTTCCCCTTGATTCTAACTCAATTCATCTCGTTCTTTCACTCATTAATACATATTCAATCTAACTAATAGTTCTGTGCCTTCAATTAAACCAATTAAACCCTAAAACATCTCGACTCACGACGAACACTTATCGGATCTTTATTCGGGTTTGACCTCAAATCGACCTGTTTTCTTCAATTATTCACATCAGAAGCATCATAAGACCATAATGAACACGAAATCAAGATCAATTCCATGAAATTTTACCTCTAAGTAACTCGACTCAAGCTCGATTTTTCAAACAGTTTCAGGGCTTGTTTGTCACGATTTCTCCACCAATTCTCGTTCCAGTTGATTGGGTTCGAGTTGTTGAGTTCTCAGGAAGCTTAATCTCACGTCCAATTGGAACGAAACCGTCTACAATCTCAAATTCGAAAATGGAGAATTTTAATGAATTTTCGGGTAAGCTCAGTATTGATCCCGGTCCAAATTCCTCTCAATTGCCACTCAAACGTTCACTAAATTCCTCCCCCTTTGTTCTCTAATACTCACTCTTATTCTCTGTGTTGTTGGATCGATCAAATTGGTAGGAGATGGGGCGTGGTTCTCTGTTTTGTGTAGTTAGCAATAGTTAATTAATGGAAGTTAAGTTAAGTTAGACAACTAAGCACTCATGTGCCACTAATGAGTTTCTTAAGAGGGCAGGTGGCATTAGTTGGGTTGAATCAGCATATTAATTAGATGAATCAGCAAGGCAATTTATATTGTAATGATTCTTCCACCGTTCAAGTATACTTCACACAAAATTACCATTTTACCCTTCTTAAGCACAATTACCATTTTACCCCTACACTTAACAACCCCGTAACTTCTTCATCCGAACTCCGTTTTTGACGTGCCACCTGTCTACGGATTCAGCATTCCGAGACCTACACAATGGCACAAGCAAAATATACAAACATTATACCAAACAAAAAGTCAACTTTTAGCCATATCCTTCTAGGGGTAAAAACGTCATTTTTGCATTATTTTAATATTTTACAATTTTTGGATTTTTCGGGGCGTTACAACCTTCCCCCCTTGGGAAATTTCGTCCCCGAAATTTCACGGAAATAAGTACGGATACTGGTCTCGCATCTGAGCTTCGGGTTCCCAAGTAGCTTCTTCTACATTCTGATTTCTCCAAAGCACTTTCACTAGGGGAATTGTCTTTCGGCGGAGTACCTTATCTTTTCGATCCAAGATCTGCACAGGTTGTTCCTCAAAGCTTAGATCTTCCTTGAGCTCAATAGGTTGCTTTTCTAGTACATGGGACTCGTCATACACATACTTTCGCAACATTGACACGTGAAAGACATTATGAACCCTGGAAAGCTCTGAGGGTAATGCTAATTTGTAAGCCACTCGGCCAATCCGCTCGATAATCTCATAAGGACCAATGAAACGAGGGTTTAATTTCCCGCGTCTGCCAAATCGTACTATGCCCTTCCAAGGTGATAACTTCAGGAAAACCCAATATCCAATGGCAAATTCAAGATCTCTCGTCCGTCGGTCCATGTAGCTCTTTTGCCGGTCCTGGGCTGCCTTGAGTCTCTCCCGGATAAGCTTGACCTTCTCCGTCGTCAGATCAATCAATTCAGACTTAGACAATTTTCTTTCGCCCACTTATGTCCAACACAAAGGAGTTCTGCATTGTCGCCCATATAAAGCTTCATAAGGTGCCATCCCAATGCTCGCCTGATAGCTATTGTTGTAGGCGAATTCCATCAGTGGTAAATGAGACTCTCAAGTTCCCTGAAACTGCAAAACACATGCCCTCATCATATCTTCCAGGATTTGGATAGTTCGTTCTTACTGTCCGTCTGTCTGAGGGTGAAATGCCGTACTGAAATGCAATCTCGTCCCAAAAGCTTCCTGTAAACTTTGCCAAAATCTAGAAGTAAATCGTGGATCTCGATCTGAAATAATAGAGGCAGGTGTACCATGTAATCGGATGATTTCATTAATGAATAAATTGGCGTACTGGGTCATCTGAAAAGCTTCCTTGACAGGTAAGAAATGCGCTGATTTAGTAAGTCTGTCCACTATCACCCAAACTCCATCGTGGCCCCTGGGCGTCCTTGGAAGTTTAAACACAAAGTCCATGGTTATATGGTCCCATTTCCATTATGGGATAGGAAGCGGTTGCAGTGTTCCATAAGGTCTTTGTCTTTCGGCTTTTACTTGTTGGCATATCAAACATTTACTTACATACTCGGCAATTTCTCGTTTCATTCCAGGCCACCAGTAATGTTCTCGGAGCGTACGGTACATCTTAGTTCCGCCTGGGTGCATAGCGTATGCTGAACTATGAGCTTCATCCAGAATTTCCTTTTTTAACACAGCATCAGCAGGAACACACAATCTGCCTTCCTTTGTCAAGGCTCCATCCTCACTCACTGCATAATCCTGTCGTTCCCCGGCTTCCACTTCAATCCGAAGAATACATAAGATAGGGTCTTGGAACTAAGCTTCAATTATCTAATCAAGTAGAATTGGTCGAACCTGGAAACTCGCTACCAAACCACCTTGGTTATCCAGTTTCAACATAACACCAGTCCGACGAAGCTCAACCAATAAGGGTAAATGTATCATCTGCAAATGAGCTATAGAATGTGCTGACTTCCTACTCAATGCATCCGCCACTATGTTTGCTTTCCCTGGATGGTATTCTATCGTGCAGTCATAATCTTTAAGCAATTCCAGCCATCTTCTTTGCCGCACATTTAATTCTTTTTGTGTGAAAAAGTACTTTAAACTCTTGTGATCCGTAAAAAGTCTACAAGGGGCACCATATAAATAGTGTCGCCAGATCTTGAGTGCATGCACCACCGCAGCCAGTTCGAGATCGTGGGTAGGATAATTGTGTTCGTGTGGTTTTAATTGTCGAGAAGCATAAGCAATTACCTTACCATGTTGCATCAACACGCACCCCAATCCATGCAAGGATGCATCCGTATACACATCAAATTCACCACTATCGTTCGGAAGAACCAACACCGGAGCGGATGTCAATCGTTTCTTCAGTTCTTGAAAACTCCACTCACAAGCTTCACTCCAAATGAACTTAACTCCCTTTCTGGTTAATTGGGTCAGTGGAGCAGCAATAGTAGCAAATCCTTCGACAAAACGTCTGTAATAACCGGCCAATCCCAAAAAGCTTCTCACTTCGGTTACTGTCTTCGGTTGTTCCCATTTTGCGACTGCCTCAATCTTCTGGGGATCAACACAAATGCCTTCTGCAGAAATCACATGCCCCAGAAATCCCACACTGGTTAGCCAAAATTGGCATTTACTCAACTTCACATACAACTTGTTCTCCCTCAGTGTCTCAAGCACAAATCTCAGGTGTTTCTCATGCAGCTTTTTACTCTTGGAATACACCAAAATATCATCAATAAATACAATGACAAACTGATCCAGATATTTCCGGAATACTCGGTTCATTAGATCCATAAATGCCGCCGGTGCATTGGTTAACCCAAACGGCATTACTAGAAACTCATAATGACCATACCGAGTTCGGAATGCTGTTTTTGGGATATCTTCTTCTCGAATTCTCAACTGATGATAACCAGAACGGAGATCGATCTTCGAGAAATACTTGGCCCCCCTTAATTGATCAAACAAATCATCAATCCTGGGCAGAGGGTACTTATTCTTGATTGTGACTTTGTTGAGCTGTCTGTAATCCATGCACAATCTCAAACTGCCTTCTTTCTTCTTTACAAACAACACGGGGGCTCCCCACGGTGATACGCTCGGTCGGATGAACCCCATGTCAATTAGATCTTGCAGTTGCACCTTCAGTTCCTTCAATTCAGCTGGGGCCATACGATAAGGAGTCAATGAAATGGGTCGTGTACCAGGGATCAAATCAATCGTGAACTCCACCTCCCTATGTGGTGGTAATCCGGGCAAATCCGTAGGAAATACATCCGGAAATTCACATACTATGGGAATATCCTCGGCCTTAACTGGTGAATCTCGTACATCAATCACCTGTGCTAAATAGCCCTGACAACCCTTCCTTAACAATTTCTCTGCTGTGAGAGCGGATATGATTTTGGCGGGTAACGCTCTCTGATCTCCTTGAAATACCACCTCCGGTAACCCTGGGCTCCGGAGTAGTACCTTCTTCTCGAAACATTCGATCGAGGCATGATGGGTTGTCAGCCAATCCATTCCAAGGATAACATCAAAATCACACAAGTCTAACAATATTAAGTCAGCTACTAGATGCACACCCCCAACCAATATAGGATAATCTCGTATCACTTGGTTAACTACATAAACCTCACCGGTCGGCGTACCGACTCCCATATCACAACCGAGTGCAGAAATCTCTCTATCAGCTAAGGTTGCATAAGTGCAAGAAACAAAAGAATGCGTAGCTCCCGGGTCTATTAAGATACGTGCATCATGACCAAAAATAGGAAGCATACCTGTCACCACTCTTGGAATTGCACCAGCCTCAACTCGCTTAACTTTGGGGTTCCAATCCCCCCCAAAGCCACTGAGCTCCCAAAAGGCCTCATCCTAGATAGGTGTGTGCCTACACCTTTAAGGCACACCACCATTCCCTTCCCAGACCATTCCCCCCTCGCAGGAATGTGGGATTGTTCACCGTTCCCACCAGGACACGGGTCTTACAATTCACCCCCCTTAGGGCCCAGCGTCCTCGCTGGCACACTTCCCGGTCGGGGTCTGGCTCTGATACCAAATTGTCAAGACCCGACCCTCTTCTGTCAGGTCCCGATTCATCTAGCACGATATTGTCCGCTTTGGGCCTCGCCCTCACGGTTTTGTTTTCGGGAGCTCACGGTGCAACTTCCCAGGGGGTCACCCATCTGGAATTGCACCAGCCTCAACTTGCTTAACTTTGGGGTTCCAATCCCCCCCAAAACCACTGAGCTCCCAAAAGGCCTCATGCTAGATAGGTGTGTGCCTACACCTTTAAGGCACACCACCATTCCCTTCCCAGACCATTCCCCCCTCGCAGGAATGTGGGATTGTTCACCGTTCCCACCAGGACACGGGTCTTACATCAACCGACTCACGTCACTAAGACGTACCAACTCGAACCTGTCGGTTACCTGTCACTGTCTAACAACACTCCATACAATGGCTCCATCCAGAGTGGTAACGAACCTGTCAACATCCTACTCGAGGCATCGGTTATTCATCTCTTCATGATCGATACCCACGTATCGTTCTCGTCTCATACGTATTCACATATCTAGCCTCTGTCTTGTATTCTCATACCTCATCATTCCTATGACTTCAATTTGCTTCAGTTTACTCGACCCATGGTCGCCACAATCATCTCAGTCATCTCAATCACCTCGATCGTTCCACTCCACCTTATCCATTCGATCCTTGGTGGATCCATACTAACTCTCATTCTTAGTTACGTCTTACACCCTCTTTGAACCCTTTATCGGTCATATCATTCCTCATTGACCCACATAAGAAAAATCAAAGATGATGACATCAAAGTTCATCCTACGTGAATATAAACACAAATCCAACTACACTCGCCACGTCCTGCAACACCACGCATCATCTGCCATAGAGCAGAAGATGAGAAGTCTCCCTCAACGACTTCGAAATCAAGAGAAGTTGTAACCATGTTGGAAGCATACTCTCACAGATGATCCTATCTCATCAATTAGATTTCTCCTCAAACAAGCTTATGTGAAACTCAAGAGATATGGTCACCTGCAGTTGACCAAAACCAATCCCCAATGGACTCTCAAGTCATCAACTCACTCGGACAATCCATCCACGTGTTCGTAAACCATCAACCTTAGTATCCAATTCACCCGTCCATTTATATCGTTTATGCACATCCAAAAGGATGTCATCCTTCACTAGATGACTATCACGTTTCCACCTTTATAGGTTCAACTCCTAAGTACACCCTCATGTCTCAAGTCTTGCATCATTATGGAACTGGTCACCAAACCCTCGGTTACACCAGTCACCAAACCTCAGGATACCTGGTTGGTTTACTCCAAATTCTGACTAGTAGACTCACCTGGAGTCCACTGACGTCTACTGATAGACCTCACTGATGTCACTATATCATCCAATTGTCAGCTCAACTCCTGCCACTTAAGGCTTGGAGCTCGAGGTAATCCTCGTCCAAGCTCCCTAAGTACACGAATCCCCACGAAACCTCCGCATTTTCTAGACCCACTCGGTCATTATTGGGACTCCAAATGCCTCATATGAACCTCGTCACTCGAGTCTTACTCCCAAGACTTGACACAAACTGATGAAGCCTCATTGCCTCAATCGTCATCACACTCAGTGCGGACCGAATCTACTCCCAGAGCTTTGCTCGTACTGAGCGGCACTCACACACCTCTACATCATCGTTACGACTGGCGAATCTCCATCGTCTCAATCGTCACTGTAACATTAGCGTATCCAACTAGATAAAACTCGTCCATGTCTATCGATAGCAACGTCTGTCACAACTACATGCAGACCAATCCCAGAAACACTCCGCTATCGACACTCCATACTCATGCAATCAACTCACCGTAGGTACCAACCACTCAACACTTAATATCCCCGATTGGTCTACAAGTACTATTCTCCTGGTAACTTGTCCAATCAATTTCCAACTAGGGCTATCACGAACCCGGCTGCTCACTGCAATACGTCATTCCTGACCAATCCATCGCTCTCGACTCCAAAAAGTCGTCATACAGGGGTAATTGGTACTCAACCAACCAATAGCTACTATCCAAGGATTCCATCCATTCGAAACTCTACGGCTTCCAGCCGCTGGGCCCTCAAGAATTTGGCCCTACTCAATGTCTAGCACTACACAACCACTACATGCCACAATCACGGCATACCTTGCCACACAACAACTATACCGTGGCATCCCATGCAAATCGACATCCATTCGGGATTCAACACACTGAAACATGGCATATCATGCCCAATAGGATCCATTCGGGCTTCATTCCCTCGTAATGTTCCCATCTAATTCTCAACAGTCTCAACTAAGGTCGTCCACGACTTCCACTTATACCACTTTGACACAATCCCCTATCTGACATGACCGCTCAACGGTCCCGACTATCAAAGTCGTCATACTGGGACAATTGGTCGACTAGGTCCCATCCACCAATAACACTATGGCCCTATCCCGTTGGATTCACACAAACATCGATCCTACTCGGGATCAAACCTCACCAAAACACGACATCCTATGCCGATCGAACCCTAAACCATCGCATCACATTCCAAACGTAACCTAACTAGGGTTCAATTCCATTGAATCCTTATACTCTCACCCCAACTATAAGGTTGATGACGAGTTGTTACCACTGTAGAGACATCACATCTATCACCTGCGGCCCACTCTAAGAATAATCTCATGCTCTGATTCACGTTGGCAGGACCCATCCTAATCCCCCTAGATTATCGTGGGATGTACCTGCTCTCGTCTTACACCGCGTGCCAGACCAGGGATAAACGCGTCACCCGCTCGGGGTTAGCTAGAGTATGCTAGGATCGGTGGTGGCATGTGATGTCTCGATCTCTGCTACAGCCCGCATCCGCGATCAACCTAAAGGGTATTAAAAGCCATAAAAACTATGAGTGGACAAAACAACAGTTTATAAAAATAGTTTATTGTAAATACATATATACCCTTCACGTAAAAGCATGCATGCATCAAAAAATAGGATTTCAAATACTTTCTCGGAAGCAAAACGTATTTCTTCCCAAGCCCAAAACCAAATCAAACAGGGTCTCATCCCAAACCAGAAAACATGTACAGGGCCTTAGTCCAAATCATAGAACACGTGGGAACTCATCCCATCGTCACCTCAGTGTCATTCACGATTCCAATCCTAGCACATGTAAAAATAGCTCAAGACCACTCACAATCCTAGCATGTCGCCGTGAACAAATCACCTGCCGCATCCGTCTTTAGATCATCGTGAACACATCACCGATCGATCTCAGAGAATAACATCAGCACTCCTAAGTCAAGCCTCCCTCAGCCATAGCCTCCAGCGGCTGCTCGACAACAGGCAGTGCATCGTGACCTCTTCGGAAGGAACATATCCGCAGTTTGGAGGCGAGAATCATATCATTCGGGACTCGAACCCGAATGTCATCATCGACAGGGACTCAAAGCCAATCGTCCAGGACTCTAACTCGTAGTATCACACATAGGATTCCTCGAATTCTATCAAATCCACAACTGGGTCTCATGCTCGAAATATAATCTAGGATTCCTCGAATCCTGTCAAATTCATAATTGGATCTAATATCTTTCATAATCTCGTAATTGGATCATAGCCCGACTTATCTCACGTTTGACTATACTCTAAGTCAAACCTCAAATCAACTGGGTCATATGCCCAAAAGATATTTCCAAATCCGAAGATCATTTCTCATTTTCAAAACGCTTTCTAATCATCGTTCAACTGGGGCTCATGCTTGAGTCTCGATTTCACACATCTCCGTGAAATCCTCCAAAACTGTAAATCATTTCCTCGGTTTCACGCCTCTCCGTGAAACCTTCGGAATCACATTTAACTCAAGCACATGGTATACTCGGTCGAAGCCCAAACATCATATAAAACAGAAATCTCGAACTACGTGCAATAGAGCATTTTCTACGAAAATGCCCAACAAATTATATTTAAAACATCTGAACTTATGGAATCTCAAATCATGTTCATAAACACATATAAAACATTTATGCATGCACCATATTCATAAAACAAAGTCCACTCACAGATCATCCAATATGCGCCTCGAAACATGTGCCATAAGCCTTTCCGAGCTAATCCAACTTCTCCGGGTCATCTGGACCTGTCCAAAACACACTCAAAGGTTACTACCAACCAAGACAAGTCCTAATCAAGAACCCCTAACATTCCCGAAAAGGTCAACGTGTCCCAGACACTCTTCCCTAGACTATAAACCTCAATTTGACCAACCTAACGATCTCCGGGTCACACAACCCGCGAACTCGACCTGGTCTGTTCTTCCACCTCCAGCAACCAAAATTGATCCCGTTGCTTCCTACATGATTGTCTCGATCCCAAGAATCGATCCATCAACTCAAAAACATGAAAAACAGGCTAGAAATTACCTGCCACGATCGAACAGTCACGGGCAAGCTTCAACCTACCTTCATGAGCTGCCCAGCCATCCTCCCATTGTTTTCAATCCCCATAGACTTGCACAGACAACAAGAACACCATCTAATCGTTAGAAACCACCCAAACCTACAAAACTCCAAAATCCAATTTTGAACCACAACGGGTCTTCAGGTTTACCTGGGTTTTCTGGGCTCCTCCACCGTCCACGGCGATCGTGCAACCTCCCACGACGTCTCACAGTCCCTCACTCACCCTCAACCACTCTCTTGGTCTCAAACTGAATCAAATGGGGGAAGAGGAATGATTTTTTGGGCTTTCGGGTTTGGTTGATCGAAAAGGAGAAATGGGGAGATATGCATGACTGATAAAGGAATGGGCAATGAATGAGTGACACTTGTCACTCATCCATTGGGCCTGACCAAAATATCTGGGGCCCACTAAAAGGCAAAAGTCACTTGTCTCGTAAAACATGCAATAGTACCCCAACCCTTTCATGACCCGTATCTTTCCCGTCAAATTTCTGATTTTGATATGACATCTGTCTACGGACTCGTATCGCCTCGATCTATGTAATAGACCTCGGTCTTCGTGCATTTGACCTCCTAGGTCAAAAATTAACTTTTTACCCTCGTCTAGGGGCAAAATCATAATTTCACCCCGAACGTCTGATAATTCTCGACTAATTTTTTATTAACTTCGCTAATCCTCAATTTAATCTTAATTAATCCCAAAAATTTTGGGACAGGTCGTTACACATGAAACTACCTCTAAGTGGTACCCGATTGACTCGAGACCTACACGAATATGTCCATCACATCGAAACAATGATAACTCTTGTTGATTAGAATCGGACAAGATGTCCCATGCGCTTCCACTCGCTGGTGGACGGCCTGAGACCCTTTCCACTTGCCAATAGGCACGATTGTAAGTGGTACTTGCTACTAACCTCCAGTTGGGTTCACGGGTCGACCTATTTTCCTGGTTTTGGTACCCAATTGAAAAATCTTCACAAATCCTTCATTTCTCAACCAATTTACTAGTTCCAATAGTCAAATTTCCCCTATTTAAACCCAGGAATTCAAATATATAATCATACTGGTAAATAACACCTGGTTTGTTCGCAAAACTACCGTGAGATGTTGGCTTGCCATTGTGCCTTTGTTCTTCCTAGCCTTTAGCCCCCGTGCTCTGAATCCGACACAAATTTGGCTGCCAAGCTAAGAGTAACATCTTCCGAGCTTGAGGCTCCTTGCCTAAGCCTCCCTCACCAACTTCGTGAGGTGGTCTCAACAAACTGCCGTGGGTCACCTTTCTTCGTCCACCCTGTTTTAACCTCCCACCATATGCCAATCTCCATATTTATGTACCAACGCTCCCAAGCTACAAGAAACAAAAAGCCTCGACAGCGAAACCCAAGGAAGAATGTCTTCCCTCCTTCCCGGTTTTCTTTCGTAAAAAGTATAGGAAGATGCTTAATCACCACTCTTAGCATCGCTGAATGACACTTGTCACTCATATAATTAGATGAGCCAACTAGTGTCGAGTCACTACTAATCCAAATGATCAAAATGCCCATATCCTCAAATCTACCAAATTACCCTTGGGTGTTCAGGCCTATAACTTTTCCAGACGATTTCCATTTCTCGCATTTCGTCTGTCTACGAACACTTAAGTATGGAACCTATGAGAAGTTTTTTGAGTTTAAATTGACTTTTTGGACCCTGAATAAGGACAAGGGTAAATACATCGACTTCCAATTTATTTTTTGAAATTGCCTTAATTTTTTAGGCATATCGGGACAAATTTCTCTTCGTACAGAAATTTCATCCTCGAAATTTACTCATGCATGTAAGAATTATGATCTGGCAAGTCCTCGATTAAAGAATCAATTTTCAACAAGTCCTCAATTACCCCGATCATCAGCGATGTGAAAATATAAATTATTTCATATGTCCCCTGGAGTGAGTTTCCTTAGGACTTACTCATATTTGATAATATATTATGTCAACACATCTCCGGGATCAGACACATTTGGGTGTTATTCTCGGGCTCAATCACATCCGGAATAATATATCATCATATCTTTGGGATCTGACACATTCAGGTGATATCCACAGGCTTAGTCACATTTCAAATGATATATCATAACATCTCTAGAAACAGACACATTTAGGTGATATCTTAGGGCTCAGTCACATCTGGAATCATGTCATATCAGACCTCTCCGGGAGCGAGTCTCCATATCATATCAGGCCTCCTCAGGATCAAGTTTCTATAAGAGTAACTCACATCCACATGCATATCATGTTTCTCAAGGAACAAGACTCCACATGAATGACTCCCATTTGGGGACATATCATGCCTCTTCGAGAACAAGTCTCCACATCGTCACTCTCATCCGATGATATATCATGTCTCTGTGGGAACGAGGCTCCACATAATTGACTCAATTTGGGGAAATATCATGTCTCTCTATGAGCAACTCTCCACAAGAGTGGCTCCCATCCTGGGATATATCATGTCTCTTTGGGAACGAGACTTCATAGGAATGACTCCCATCCGAGGACATATTGATAGGACCTATCCCGAACTTTCACGAAAACAGAATTGATCCTACTCCCGTATGAAAACCTCTTGTCAGACAAGAGATTTTAATAATTTTAACTCGATTGAGTCCTTATTAAATCAATCAAATTAATTTCACCTTGCAATGTTACTGCCCTCATCCAACCCACTTCCCAGACAAGTAGTGGAAATTTTAACGGTTTGGTCATGATTGACCTTATTCTTATCATCCTAAGGATCATATTTTGGAACCTTAAATTATATACCAATAATAAAATGCTTTACTTAAAAATAAACACAATTATAATCACAAATACCCTCTAATTATTACCCCAATTACAAATCTTTTAACCTTGTAATTTCACCAAAATCATGTATAAATCAATAAAAAAATCTTCATGATGAAATGTGCAAACTTAAGCATTTGGATGAAATCCACAATAAATTACATAATAATTTCTTTTAAATTCTATTTCCATATAAACATGGTTACCTATCCCTTGTCCATCTCTTAATTTCTTCTCAAACATGTAAACATATAACTTCATAGGTTTATATAAACATAAATTCACATAACATTCTATAAATTTCCCAATTCAATCTCATATGATTTTCAAACTCTTATTTATTTGTAAAATATAGTAAATTACTTTGAAAACCTATAACTTCCTCAAACTATATCCAATTCACTCAACGTTTGAACCATTAAAATCAACAAAGATGGAGAAACATTTTCCATCTTAAACGTTTTCCTAGAAAATTCTTCACGTGTGCCTATGAGCTGCCGAAAGGACCTTACGTGTGGGCTTCACATGCGTATCAGAAGTCATCTTTAACCTTGGGTCGTCAACTCGTTTTCTTGCAACTGGGTCGCCAACGACCTGCGATCGTGACCCGGTTATTTCTCCCAATTTTCATGTCCGTTTTTTATACTTTAAAGCCCAGAATTCATCCTTATAATCTTAGGAAGGGATCTATGAGATCAAAAACTAGAAAACTTACCTCGAACGTGTACTTCCAAACTCACAGCATCTCAGCCATGGCTTTCCACACAGATCGTAGTCTTCTGAGGCCTCCCTACTTCATTATCTCAGACCCAGAGTGGCCCTGGTAACTTCTCTAGCCGTCTAAGATCCCTTAATCAATACTCAGATATCCCAGAACCATTTGGTAAGTCACGACCATGGTTGACTTCTCACGATTTTGAGTTTTGGGATCACCCTGAGCTCCATTCTCACCTCATCTTCCTTCCTTTCACTATACCCTACCTCACAACTTCTTATTTCCTCTTGTTCTCCCTCTGTTTTTCATGTTTTCCTTGCATCACAATTTTTCCCTTTTTTTCGACTAGGTTCCCCCGAATGGATTACAAACACACACAACATATATATATATATATATATAACTAGGTCGATGATGGAGAGATTTATGGACGGAAAGATGGAGAAAATTCTAGAAAACACCAGGTCTTACACTCAAAATGACCAAAATGCCCTTGATGACAAAATGACCAAAATACCCCTAAGCCTTCCTTGACTCATTACAGACCTATTTGAACTCTGTTTTCACCATGCCGCATGTATACGTACTTAAGAGGCCAAGACCTTCATAATAGCCTTTTTAAATTTCTAAAAGATGTGCTGGTCCAAAATTCAACACTTTGACTTTTGGTCAAAAGTTAACTTTTTTACTTACAAGGGTAAAATGGTATATTTTCATTTTTCTCGAATACCCAGGGTGTTACACATATCATGTTTCTCTGGAAACAAGTCTCCACGGGAGTGACTCCCATTCAGCAACATATCATGTCTCTCTGAGAATGAATCTTCATGGGATTTGCTCAAATCGGATGACCTATCATGTCTCTCTAGGAACAAGTCTCCATACTCACATCAAGAGGTGTGGAAAACAGTTATGAAATAAATCCAAAACATTACTTTCAAAACATATATTTGACTCTAAATCCAAGTCAAAACATTTTGAAATTGGGTGTAAGCTCAAAACATTGTTTCCACGAAAACCTAAAAGATGTGTCCAAAATCAATCAAATCTTGTATAAATAATCTAAATTCGGAAAATCTTCACAACACATTTAGAATAATTTATTCAACCCAATTCAATCAATCTCATAAATTAAAACATTTAATACATTTATTTATGAATGCATCACATTTAAAAAACAAAAGTTCACTCATGGAAATCTCAATCCCGAGCTATACGCTCCAGTGATATTCCTGGGACAATGACACATGGTTTGCTCCGATACCAAATTGACAGGATCCTTTACAAAATCACTTTGATAACAGTATAAGATCTTGCTATCGTGACAACAAAACCAAAGTTCCTAAATTATCCTTAGAAGATGACCTTTGCCGAAATCACTTTGATAGCCGTGTAAGCCCTTGCTTTCGTCTGACAACTAAACCAAAGTTCCTAAATTATCCTTAGAACTTTACAACCAAAACACGAGAACTCTATCAGACAAGGGATGTACACCGACCAAATCGGTAGAAGTGTCTTGTTATATAGACCAAACATATTTCGTCCTCCTAGGGTCCCTGCCACACTGATCCCGACGAATAGAGTAGCCGATATCTCTACTTTTTTCGAGCTTGAAACTGATATCTTGACTCTTTCCAAGTTCTATACTACAATTCCTACTCTTCTTGAGTCCTATATTACATTCCCAATTCTTCCTGAGTCTTATCATAATGTCCTAGCCATAAAAAGGTTATATCTCAACTCCCAAGTACTAGGAGTTTGATATGTGTGCTAATTGCAACATCATCACTTGGGCGCACATAACTACCTCAACGGTACCCGATTGATTCAAAACTTATACTAGTAGGTTCGTAACATCGAAAGAATGATAACTCGTGATGATCAAAATTAAGTAAGGTGTCTCATCTGTCACCATGCACTAATGGACTGTTGTGGACCTTTCCACGCACCAATAAGTGTGACTGCAAGTTCTGCTCGCCACTAACCTTTCGTCGGGTTTACGGGTAAACCTGTTTTCCTGGTTTTGGTACTCGGTTCAAAATCTGGTTGGGAAATCTCCATAAACACTATGTTTCTCAACCAAATTACATGTTCTAATAGTCAAATTTCATTATTTAAAACCAAGAATTGAAATATATAATTCATACTGGTAAACAACACAGCTATGAGATCTTGACTCTACCAGCGTGCCTTAGTTCTCTCTGGCCTATGCTCTGAACCCAGCACAAACCTGGTTGGTAAGCTAAGAGTAACACCTTACTAGCTCGAAGCTCTTTGTCTAAGCCTCCTTCACCAATTTCCATGAGGTGGTCTCCATGAACTCCACAAGGCACCTTTCTTTTTCCACCCTATTTTAACCTCCCAACACATGTCAATCTCCATATTTATGTACCAAAGCACCTAGGCTACAAGAAACAAGAACCCCTGAGAGCTAAACCCAGGGAGGAAGGTCCTCCCTCCTTCACGATTTCATTTCATAAAAAGGGGGAGGAAGGCACTTAGTGATCACCCTAACCACCTTTGAATGACAGTTGTCACTCATCTAATTAGATGAGCCAATAAGTGCCGAGTCACTTCCAATACAAATGACTAAAATGCCCCTATCATCTAAATTTATCAAATTATCCTTTGGTGTTCAGACCTGTAACTTTTCCATACGATATCTGTTTCCTACGTGCTATCTGTCTATGAACTCGTGAGTTCGAGACTCACATAACGGTCTAATCGAAGCTTTCGAGAAGTTTTCCGAGTTCAAATTAACTTTTGGTGTCTTAATAAGGACAATGGTAAATACGTTTATTTTCAATTTATTTTATGAAATTGTCTTAATTTTTGGGACCGGTCGTTACAAGATATGTCCCATTATGAGTAGTTTTCTTTCATTAATTGTATATGGTAAGTTTAATTGCTTGAAATGTGACAAATTTAGCAAAAATCTAGACAAGTTTTGGTAGTATGGGAAAAACTGGCCAATAATAAGAGTTTTTTTTTTTCTTATGCAGCCAATAATAATAGTTTATGGGGAAATTTTGCTAAAGTACGAGTTAATAGGGAAATTGACAAAGGGGTATAAATTCGAGGGTATTATTATTTGGTTATTTTCTAAAAGTAAAACTAAAATCTGGTTGGTTCTTCTATTAAGTGCGAAGTGTTAAATTTAACTTGCTTGATAAGTTGATAATGTTTTTTGTTTTAAATTCGATTTCTCACCATTAGTAACTTATTAGGTAGTTTAGCCTAAATTCAATTTTCACCAATGCGGAATATTATTCTATATGTAAAATAAAGGATAAAATCTCAAATAAAAAATATTAAATTTGATTAGAAGTTGTGTTGAATATAGACGAATTAAATTGACGCTTAATGCTATGACATAATAGTATTTTTTTTTTTTGCTTTATGCATTATAAGGAATATATCAAGGTCAATTACAACATGTAAAGTAAGGGATAAAATCTCAAATAAAAAAAAATTGATTTGATTATAAGTTGTGTTGAATATGGATGAATTTAAGTTATTGATTAGTATTATGAGCTTATAATATTATTTTCTATAAATTATATGAGAAATATCAAGTTTTTTTATTAAAAGGGAGGTAGAATTTTTAGAAATTATCTATATATCGAAGTTTAAATTTGAGACCAATATTTACAAGTCAATATTAAAATTAATTGAATTAAATTTATTTCGACTAAAAAAATATCAAGTTGATTATAAAAATACTAATTTCAATACTTAATATATATATTTTTTAATATTTTTTCTCATCATTATATAAAAAAATAAAAATAAAATCTACTACAAATGGGCAAACCAGATTCACCATCGAATCTCCTGTGACTGCGTCAATCAGATAGGTGTAAAACCGTAGTTCACTCTAAATAGAAATTGCTTGTCCAACGCCAATGCAAACGAGCCAAGCCAACGATGTCTCTGCCACTCGAAACTTCCTCCACATCTACACAGTACTGTACACGTGTTAATAAACTCTACATTCGCTCTCCACGAACGCACCCTGCCATCCAATAAATATCCGCCACCTCAAACTACACCACTCTACCATTGGTCCGTTTTATCCACTCGCAACTACCAAGCCCACAGTTAGCAACGATGTCAAAACTGCGGAATCTTCATCTGATTGGTCGTCGTGGGCGGAACATATGGTCAGCGATTGGCTACTCTAAACTCAATCGCAGCCGTCCGTACAATCAGGTCCCACTTCACAGGTGGACGGTAGAGATCGCAGTGGGCATTCGACAATCAAATATTCAGAGAATCATTCAATAGGAATGCAGGGAATTGGGATCGAAAGCAAACAAAGGCAACCAAAATCAATCATAATCCGTTCGTCTTTATGAATAAGAGGGAATTGGTGGCAAGGAAAAGCTGGTAGCGAGGGAAAGCTGGCTCGATTTGGAGGGAGGCAGAGCGAGTGTTTATAGATCTCTCTCTCTCTCTTTCTCTTTCTCTTTCTCTCTATCTCTCTGCATCAGTTCAATTTTATCTCTGCGAGATATCAGCGTTCGTCATCAATGGGTTTGTGGGAAGCTTTTCTCAATTGGCTCCGCAGGTGATTTCCTCTGTCGCTTTCTTTTTTGGGTTTTTGAAGTTTCAATTTTTGGGTTCTTATATGATCCTGTTTTGTTACTTTTGTTTCTGGAATTTAGACCTGCTCTAGTTTTCCCTCTAATGTAAAAATTTTGGGTGGAGTATTGGGGTTTTTTTTGTATTTGTATGATTTAAAATTTTGGGTTTCTTTTGGTTAATGGAAAACAGAAAACCTGGAAGAAGAAAAAAAAGAAAAAGGAAAAAAAAAAGCTCACAATTGGCACCTGTTGCTTCTTTTGAGCTTTTACAAGGTCCTTTTTTTCCCTGGAATTTTCTACATGTCTTTCTATTTGGTAAACATATGGATATCTGAATCGTGTTTGCTTGTGGGTTTGTGCCCCTTTTGCTATTTTTGCCCATCATTTTGCCTAGTGGTTGAATTTACATTATGTCTGTTGATTAGAATGATTTCTGTTTATTTTATCTTTTTTTTGGGTAAATTAATGAACTGAAATAAGTACCAAGTTTCGTAGATATGCTTGAAGCACCGTGGTGGGTGTCTTTTCAACTGGTTTTGCGTTGAGATCAATGTTGTTTTCAGAATCTAATGGATTATCAGTAGGGAAAACGACAGTGTTACGATCTCTTTAGATTTTCCAGTATCCGGCATTTTGAATAAAACCACTTTATATCAAATGCTTGAAAGTATAGAACTCTCTATTTGTGTATGCTTGTGTGAAAATATAATTTATGTTATTTGTGGCTTCTTTTGAGGCATTGAATGTACAAAATGAACCTAAGGAACTTTGAACCAGCAATGAACTTACCGTCACACACAGTTGTTTTTCCTTTTCCTCTTTTGGTGTGGAGGTTGCAATTAGAATGTCTTTTGTGGTTGCGGATAAAATTCTGGTACCATCATGTGATCTATACGTAAATTTGTTTATCTGACCTCAATTGATCAGTTTTTCTCACCGCCCGAGCTTATGTTGTTGTACGTGTGATTACAGCCTTTTTTTCAAGCAGGAAATGGAACTATCTTTAATAGGACTTCAAAATGCCGGAAAGACTTCTCTTGTAAATGTTATTGCGGTAAGTGAATCAGCACAATGACTTTGGATTAGTGTTTCTTTCTTTTTGTCTACTCAATGCTGATGTGTTGGAAACTTTTTTTTTTTCCTTTAGACGGGCGGATACAGTGAGGACATGATCCCTACGGTGAGTTCTCTTTTCTAAAGGGTTACAATTGCCACAACGATTTTCTGTAAACAATATTCTTTCACGAAATGCTTGTACCTATTATGAAGAGCTTCTGTACTCATTATCTTTCTAAAATGATTATTGAATCAATTAATGACAATATGGGCCTGTGACTTTTCAGGTAGGATTCAATATGAAGAAGGTAACCAAAGGGAATGTCACAATAAAATTGTGGGATCTTGGAGGTCAACCCAGGTTCCGCAGCATGTGGGAACGTTACTGTCGTGCCGTGTCTGCTATTGTGTATGGAACCTATATCCCATCTTGAATTTATTTTTGCATAACTCTCTAAATTGGTATATCTTTCTTTGCAAAGAAAATTGCCAATTTTAAATATTGGTGATGTGATGGTCTATTGATTTATGTGTAAAAGTAAAACCCCAACTTTTACTTTTGAGTTGACGTTGTGTTTTGAATTTCCCAATTCAGAATGCTTGTGTAGTAGCTAGGTGTCATTCAAGAATGTCTAGTCATAGTTATCAAGCTATAAGCATTAAGCATTAAGCAATGACAATATGATAAGAAAGACATGGATAGCTGTAGGGAACTGTGGGGTTAAACTATATTGGCACTAGTTATAAGTTTCAATGGGTTGTTTTATTTGTTCCTTGTGCTTGTAAACCACGTCCACCTCTCCAACCCCATCTTTTATTCTCAAAGATTCCCGCGCTTGCATGGTTTGGTTGTAGCAGTTGTGTTCTTTTGTGTGAAATATTTAGTTGATAGTCATACATTCTGGTTAATTGCTTTTGTGTGTTGATACTTGTCATTCAATCGAGTTGATCCACATATTTGCTGCAGTTATGTTGTTGATGCTGCTGATCCAGATAACTTAAGCGTCTCAAAAAGTGAGCTGCATGATCTGCTGAGCAAAAGCTCACTAAGCGGGATCCCTTTGCTGGTCCTGGGTAACAAGATTGACAAGCCGGGAGCTCTGAGTAAACAGGCTTTCACTGATGAAATGTAAGACTCATTATTATGATTTTGTTACCAGAACCTTTTCTAGTGTACCCGCCTATCAAAAAATTAGACATTCATTTTGTTTTGAACTGAAATTGAAATTGGCATTCTGCCTATCAAAAAATTAAACATCCATTTTGTCTTGGCACTGAAATTGAAATTGGCTTGTGCTGTGCAGGGGACTCAAGTCGCTTACCGATAGAGAAGTGTGTTGCTACATGATCTCATGCAAGAACTCAACCAACATCGACTCCGTTATTGATTGGCTCGTAAAGCATTCCAAATCAAAAAGCTGAGGGAGGGTTGTTCTTTATTTTTTCAATCTGAAGCTGGGACGGTTTTCTTCTCCGCTTTTGATTTCTGTGTGATATAATGTTATAAGAGATGCGTCTGTGTGGGTTGTTGATGGTGGGTTTTTTACTTGGTCTAACTTCGATTACTGATTATTTTGTTTTGTTGTTGTTGTTCTGTATTTTTAATGTACCATCTCTAATTGGGGACTTGGGGCTTGTTTTGGGGATCTTATAATTTCCTTTCCTTCCCCAGACATCATCTGCCTACATTTACATATTGGAGTTCAAGGAAGTTTGAGAGTGGAATTTTCGTTTATTCGTGTTCCAGGTTCAACTGCAGATGTGCATGAATAAGATGATTTTCTCTATTAGTATCCAGTTTAATTTTTTTGAAAGTAGAAGTGTGGATTGGTAAGAGGCGTTGCCATAATCTTATGGTATTCAAAAATTGCCCGAGTTTTATCATATCCTACCGGCTATGGTCCTTGATTAGTTTAGAAGGGAAAACTCGCCACAAATGAAGTTCTTGGAATAAAAAAGGAATGAAAAATTCTTGAAGTTCACTCCCTGATGAGTTACAGAATCTATTGATATTCTCTTGACTTGCCAGAAAAGTGGGATTAATTAAGGGAGTTCCTTTGTAGAAATTAGCCTAATGTATGAAAGGGATTTATGATTTGGCAACGGTGAGAAAGCCAGCGATGAAGAAGATGAAGACATCGGCCATGGAGAAATCGACCTTCGAGAAGAACGGCTGTTGGTTTTAAATTAATTTTTTATTATTTCATCTATTTTCGTTTTCTTTCTTTAAGATGTTAAAAATTAATCAATGTTAATTTAAAGTACAGTTAGGTTAAAGGACATGTGGTAAAATTAGGGGGACTCAAAGAGTATTTTTTTAACTCACTAGGTGGTGAGCAAAAATATTTCTATTAGAATATATTAAATTCAAAAAGAAGAGAGAAGCTTCAAAGTTGGATTGTCAAAATTTTAAAAAATATTAAAAATAAGAAAGTAGCGCAGAAGATAATTTATCGAGTGTTCAAATTAAATCCCTTAATCAACACTAATTTTTTTTTTATTATTATTATTACTACTTTTTTTTACTTTTTTTTTCAAAATTTTATTTTTATTGTTAATTACTTTACAAATATTATTGATTTAATGTCAATTATTTTAAATATATTGTTAAATTATGTTATTGTCATATTAAATTATGTTGGACAAGCAAATTCTATTTAGGGTGAACTACGGTTTTATACCCGTCTGGTTTCGCAGTCATAAGAGATTCGATACAGTGAATCTGGTTTGCCCATTCGTAGGAGATTTTATATTTATTTTTAAATTTTGAGTTTAATAGTATAATTTTTAAGTTAATTGGATACCGTATGAGTATATTTATGAATATCCGATATAATATGTTTATATTTAAAGTAGTATTTGATGTAAGGAAATTTGGGAATATAAATATAAGGTTAATTTGAATATTAATGAAAATATACGGTTAATTTGAATATTAAAGGATTTTAGAACCAAATTATGTTGAATGGAAGAATTTGTAGAAAATATGAGATGAGCATACGGTTAATAAGAATTCGTTTTACGTCCAATTTTCTAAATTATTATGTAAATGTAAATTCCCAAATTTTCTAAATTATTATGTAAATGTAAATTCCCCAATTTTCTAAATTATTATGTAAATGTAAACTAAATTATTATGCTTATTGTTATGTTTTTAACTATAACATTCAATTATAATAATTCACTTCCATTTATGTTTATGTTTAAGATTTTATATTATTAGTTATCGTCAGAATTATATTATATCATATTATTCATCATATATTTATTATATCAAAGTCATTTTATAATTTTTATTAGTCCTATATAACCATTATTAAGTGGCTTTTTACTCAAAATGCCCCCTGAACATTGAGCGTAGTCTCAAAATGCACCCTCAACATGATTTTGACCCAAATTGCCCCCCGAACACTGTTTTAGTTTCAAAATGCCCCCTGGTCGTCAATTTTCACGCTGGTCCGTTATCTGCAGGGGCATGATTGTCCTGATGAAATAGCACTTGCAGGTCTCAAATAATTGAAGGGGCAATTTCCTTGTGCGGGCGTTGCTGCAGAGAGGAAAACTGAAGAGATCGGAGCAGAGGGGAGAAGCAGAGGACCGGAGCTGCGTCGTCCGTTGAAGAAGCAGAGGAAAACTAGCGGAGGGGAGATCCGTGCCCAAGCATGAATTGAGATCCAATTTCCTTGTGTTTGGGTAAATTTCCTTCCCCTTTGAATTAAGATCCAATTTCCTCCCCAATTATGATTTCATTAGCCCTAAATGCCCAATGTTGTATTTCAGCAGAAAAATCTTTTTACTGTTGTCCAACTACATGGAACAAAAAGATGTTGAGGATATTTTTTTCTCACTGTTGTCCTCAGGCAGACCCTGCACAGGTTCTAAATCTTCCTGTTCCGATTGGTGCATTGGTGGCTGTTGTGCATCGTTTTGCAACTGGCACTAATGTTGCATCTTGGTTGAAGCCTCAAGTTTCTGCTCAAGGTATGTTGCACCCAGAGTTGTATGATATATAGAGAGTCATATGTAGGGACCAGTTAAATAGAGAGGTCAAATGAAAGTTGGGATTGACCACAAGACCAGTTAAATCTATTGACCTGCCTTTCTTAATCCAAATCCTTCCAATTTATATATGAACCAAAAGCTATATTCTTAAGAAGGTTGAACAAATGGGCACAGAGAGTCATATGCAGATTCGTATGATTAGATACTCACATTCACAAGTACACACACCAATATTCTTCTTTTACAATTAAACACGTCAAAGAAGGCATCACACATAATGTTGTAGGTAGTTTCAGACCAAAAGCAGAGACTTTAAAGGCATGGAAAGTCGTACAATTTCCAAATGGAATGATAAGACAAATTATAATAATGAAAATACCATCCCAAAATCTAGCACTCCATTACATCTGTGCCCACATTTTTTCAGTTACCCCAAGTTTCCTATTACAAGATTACCTCTGGCAACTCTGTTTCAATACAAGGACCATAGATTAGGTTGCAACTCTGTTTCAACTCTGTTAACCTGATTCATTGCTAACATAACACATTGAAGCAAACAAATCAAAAGATTAAACAAATGGAAACAAGCTAAAAGAGACAAGGATAAAGATAGAAACAATTCAGAAGACAAGGCACAAAAATCCATATGGGTATACAAAATTCATATCATTCTTCATACCATACGTGTAAATAATGCATCAAGCTATGTGCTTGCATATCAGTCACACATCAATCCGCTCCTTGGTGTTCCTAATTCGAGGTAACATTGCAGCATCTGGTTTGTAAAGACCTTCATCTTTTATCAACTGTTTCTCAGAGCTAGTGTGGAAATCTCATCCAACAGGTCATTATCTTCGTAGTTATGGGTTAATCCCTCTATTAAGCAGGCCTAACCTGGCCTTACATGTTCAATTTCACTATATACTTTCTTAAATTTTGATGTTCGTGGATCCATTGGAAAACCCCTTTGGGTTTCTTTTACTTATGTCCACTTGTTCGAAGGTTTTTCATTCCTATTTAGCATTTCAAAGTTTTCTTTGTTGCCACTTTAACAAGGCAATTAATGTTTCTTTCCGTCCGGAAAATGGTTAAGTCAAAGTTATTAAGTTACAATCAAGTAGGTAGGCTGCTTAATGCATGTATTTAGTCACTTTGAGGTCATGTCTTTAACAATACCCTATTGATCTCTTCTTTTTGGTATACAAAGTTACATGATTAGTGGCGATCTCTTCTTTAACAATACCCACAATAGCTACTTATTTACTCTTCGTCTGAAGGTGAACAATGGAGAAAGGACCGTTTAATCACCCAAATTGTTACTATTGTGGGAAGGCCAGCAAAATTGTCACCTCTTGGACTGATAAAAATCCAGGGAGGAGGTTCCTAGTTTGTCCAAATCCAAGGGTGAGAATATTTTTTCGTACTCTAATTTGGTAAATATATGATCCGCTATGCAATGCAATGTGTTATTGTGTTATTGTTCCTAGTTTTCCATATATGCTTGTGTTAATGTGTTTGTATAATGACCTTAATAACTTGTTTACACATGGTTGCTTGTGTTATGCAAGGTGGTTGTGGGTTTTGGCAATGGATGGATTCCGAGATGTGTCCTAGATCTCAAATTATCATACCTGGATTATTGAGGAAGATTGATAGGCTTGAAAGGGATGCGGAAAAAAAACGTGCTTTGTGTAGGAAGCTATGGCTTGGATCGTTGTTCTCTTGGGCATTGATTATTGCCTTGATGTTTAAGGATTGACGAGTATTTTTAAGGTTTTAATGTCTTATGTAATGTTTGTAGGAGGAATTTATGTAATGTAGAATAGTTACGTATTTAGTTTCTAATATATGAAATGGATTATGAACTTCAGAAAATGTGAGCAATCCTAGTGATGGATGTAATAGTTTGATAATAGAAAATATGTACATTTAAGTTTGCCTTGAAGTGAAAAGATTGAAAAACAATTTGAACAAAAATGGGCATTCATTAAGTTGCAATACGCTTAAACAAAAATGAGCATCCACAACGAAGACTCCATTTAACGAAGATGGAAAATTCATAAAAGGTTTCATTAGCATTTAGTGTCACTATATATACATAGATCTTTTCAAAAACTAAATAAAGGCTACTACTACTTGGTTGTTTTCATCCTCTTTGCCGGGGATTTAAACCTCAGACGTTTTGATGGTTGAGACTGAGCATGTTGGCTACCACCAAATTGTGACATTTCTTGTATGGGTGGAGTTGGTTGTGAAAAGGGTTGATCAGGTACACTTGCTTGTGAAGACATCTCTTGAGAAACTGATTGATGGGGAATTTGCTGCTTTGATTTTGATCTTGTCCCTATAGTGCCATCAGCTGCTTTTTCCTTCGCTTCCTTGCGTCTACAACGCGCTTCTTGTCTTTTGGTGGCTTGGGCAGCTGCTTTGGAGGTTATTGGTTCCTAGAATATCATTTCAAACTCAAACACAACAATAAACAGAAAAACAGCATTCCAAACTCAAAAAAAAAAAAAAGAACAATACCTGGCACTTGCTCATATAATGTCCAATTGAACCACAGTTGCTGCATTTTGTTCGTACATGATATCTTGGCATTTTAGTATTCGAGGTCTTCTGGGGCTCATCAGGAGCTTTTTTTCTGCTTTTCCTTGGCCTGCCAGGTTGCTTGTGGTATTTGGGTGGCTTCAAAGGATTCCTCCCAGTTGATTGCCATTGGTCTTCACTTGTCATGGGCATGATGATTCCTATGTAAGACCTCTTATACGACTCCAAACTGTAACATTCATCCACATATTCCGCTGCATTACGATTCAATCTGGTAATGGCACAACATGCATGTGGGAAGGGAATTCCACTAATATCCCATCTACGACAAGAACATGACTGCACCCTCAAATTGACCCTAAACTGTCTTCCGGTATCAGAACTGACTTCAAATATATAATCGCCTGCATGCCTTGACAAAAATTGTTGTCCTTGTTTCTTGTTCTCTTCCAAGAACTGTCTAATTCTTGGCCCAATTTGATGCCCATGCCAATGATCGGGGGCCATCCTACATAGCAACATAAGATTATTCAGCTTGTATACAACATGTCAATACCATATATACTACCAATCTAATACATACTAACCTTCTCGTTGAGTGCAGCATCATCACATAACTCCTAATTTTCTCTAGCATAGTTAGTATATGCTTGTCTCTTGCAGGCATGATTGCCTTGTTGAAAGCCTCATTTAAATTGTTTGTCAATATGTCACATTTGAAGGCAGGGTTGAAATGTGCACGACACCATTGCTTAGCATCTCGTTGGCTTAGCCAGTAATGGGCAGGCTCACTGAGCCCTAGCATCTTCTTCATTTCCGTTTCAAACCATGCCAAATTAGTGGCCCGTGCTATCATTTCAAATTGCTCTTTCAAAACCATGCCTTTGTGCTCCTTGTTGAAGTTGTCATATAGGTGCTTAATGCAATGTCTATGCTCTGCATGTGGGAAACACTGACCTATAGCTTCAAGCAATCCTTTCTGCTTATCAGTCATAAAAAAGATCCCATTGTTATTTTGTATCTTCAAATCATCACCCAAAATCTCCAGAAACCATTTCCAAGTACTGTAATTCTCAACCTCCACAATGGCCCATGCTATTGGATACATGCCATTGTTTGCATCAACTCCAACAGCAGCCAAAATCTGTCCAGAATGTGGGCCTTTAATATGAGTCCCATCTAAGCCAATAAAAGGCCTACAACCTTGCATCCAACCTTTTTTACAAGGCCCTAATGAAACGTAAACTCTCTGGAATCTAGGCACCCCATCATCCTCAAGTTCGGCCTTAATCACCGCGGTGCTTTCACCATCCACTTTCTTCAACTCCTCACAATAATCTCGTAAGATTTCATACTGTCTAGTGTAAGTGCCTTCAACCAACTCTATGGCCATATACCTTGCCCTATACGAAGTGGATTTACATGGCCAATAGCCAGATTCGCGGAACACAAGAGCTTGAAACTCCCCTAAGTCCCACTTCTTGCTTCTAAGTTGTCTTGAATACTTTCTCACCAACCACTGAGTATTTGCATGCCTATTGTAAACACCCTTGCTACAATCATGTTTTGAACGAAAAGTTTTCACTTGGAAGTACTCTCTCCCTTCCACCTTTGAAGCATAAACATAGAACTTGCAACTTTTTCCATCCCCACACACTGCTTGTATCTTATCTGCATCATTCTTCTTAAAGTTAATTTCCCTCCCAGCTATCACAGAGTACCTTCTAATAGCTTCTCTGAAGATTGCAGCAGAAGGAAATTTCAAACCAAGTTCGAAGACAGGGTTTTCCATATCAGTTTCTGGATGGAAGTTCTTATATGCCTGACCATCTTTTCTTCTCCTTCCCATACGTCCAATCTGACCTTCACAATTGTCACTATCTTCTACTTCTGGATCAAAGCTAATCAACCTAGGTGAATTGGCCCCAATTTCCTCATTTCCCACATGTTCAGCATGTTCATGAACACTTGGATCAATTTCAGCTTCTTCATGGTCCACATAATTCTGAAACAGAGTATCATCTAGTTCTTCTGTTTGTACAAACTCAGTGTCAACAAACTCTGTATCAAGCTCATCATCTTCTTCAGTATCTGACTCATCATCATTTCCTTCTTCTTCTTGAATAACTTTTTTTCCCCCTTGCCTAGCTCTTGGGGTAACTTAATCCCATCACCACCCCCACGTCTTAAGTAGATAGGGAGTATCTTACCTTTTGACTCAATATATCCCTTACAAAGCAGATACAATTGTCGATCACCACTCACCTCAACCAAGTTCGAACTGTTCCACTCTTTTGAATATATAGACACTGAGCTAGTCTCATAACCCAAGTCCATTGCCACATTTTTCATCTCTAACATTGATATATGATCAATCAATACAAAATCATACCATTTAATATTTCCCCCCTTGTACAACATTGTCAACCCATCTTTACCCCCTTCCATTACCACACCATAATGATGCACCTCTAAACTGAGTAAATTAGGATCATCTAAAAAACCAGCAGCAATACACTCTAATTAGTACAAACAAAAAAGGACATAAGGAGCAATACACACCAGCAGCAATACACTCTAATTGTCAACCAGCATCAAATTGCCCCCCGAACACGGTTTCAGCAAATTGCCCCATTTCTTAAAAACCAGCAGCAATACACTCTAATTAGAGAAACACACACACACACACACACATATACACACACACACACACACACACACACACACACACACACACACACACCAGCAGCAATACACTCTAATTGTCAACCCATTTTTACATTCTCATTGTCTCCTCATGTACCCCTCTTTTTTATGAAGGTTCAGATTGGGTAAATCAAAGAAAAATCAAAAGACATAAGCAAACCGAGTGCATAAGAAAACAGGGGAGTGCGAAAATCACTTTCCAATTGGAAAAATTCTTAATAACGAAAATAATTATATCTAGAAAACTCAACCTAGTAAATAGATCACAATCTTCCCACAAAAACAAGTTCTAGCAAATTATTGTCCCCAACCTCCATGTGTGTACCCGACTAAGCAGGTCTCTACGTACAACAACATAAATTGTGTTGTGTAGGGTAGGGAGGGAATGGCAATAAGAGTGAGAAAACATGATATGTTGCACTATGGCCTTCGGACAAACTTGGCTATCTCGTCGGCCATTATAGAGATAGGCACTATGGCCTTCGGACAAACTTGGCAATCCCGTCGGCCATTATAGAGAGACATGGAGATATATTATTCGGTTCTACATTTAAGATTTCCGATTTTCTTTGGTGATTTTGAAATCAATTGTAGTTGATGTAAATATTACTTTGATTTTGCAGGCAACAGCATGCCAGGGTTTGAAGTAGGCAGTTCCATTGAAGAGTAGAAAATTGAAGAAAGATGGAATTGTGATTTAAATCATCTGTATGCATCTTAGCATGAATCCTCAAATCAATTACCTCTCAACTATTCTAGTAGTATAATACTCGGGGAATTGAAAATAGGGCAATAACATTCTCGTGTCTACACTTAAGGGACATGTTAAGTGAAAACTGACTTGTAATTGCGTTTGTGTAAATTGTAGCCCTTAAGGAAATCTCTCTAACACATACTAACATGAAAAATAACAAGACCAAACAGATAAACAATGGAAAGAACACCATTCTTCAGCAATCAACACAAAATTGAAAGTGAAAAATCGAGAAAGCCACAACATATTACGAACCGTATTTTGGTTGTTTGAGTCCGGGGTCACGAGGAATCATCCTCTTCTCTAATTGGGGTCGCGAGGAATCACCTTCAAGCGAAGAAATAAGAAGATGCTGCTGAAATACAACATTGGGCATTTAGCAATTTGAAGATGATCTTTGGAGTTTTCTTCTGTAAACCTAAAGAGACTATAAAGCTATTGAAGTTTTCTTCTGTAAACCTAAAGAGACTATAAAGCTATTGAAGATGTTCTTTGGCATTTAAACCTAAAGAGACCAGCATCTGGAAAATTTTGATTAGAGAAACATTATAAGCACATGATTACAATAATCACCAATTAATTTGTTAATTAAAGAGGAAGCCAACCATATAAACACAAAACAAGTTTGAACCAAACCATTTTTTTATATGGACAGTACCGACAAGAAAATCTGCATATAAATCCTCAAGAAAATCCATCGTACCGAAAGAAAATGCAGATATCATGACAGTCTAGATTCTGATTAATAAGTTTTGATTAGTTAATCCAAACACAACCCTATGATATTTTGACTACTAATAAATGAAATGAAGCATAATGCCAATCCACATGCCTTGTCATCTTCAACAAAGACAAGTTTACTGCTATAACTTCAAAACCCCCAGTACAGTAGACCTACTAAAATAATGGCAATTAAGCTGAAATCGATTGTGAGATGGAATTTGATACGATCATATGTAAACATATTCGAGAAAATTCAAAGTCGAATGTAAAAAAAAATACGAAATTAATCAAATCGATTATTACAAATATGAACAAACCAACCTGCTACACTGCTGGCAGAATCGTTTCTGCTCACCACGGAGGACAACAACCGGCGTCTTGGAGTGGAGCTCGCAGGCTCTATGGCGGCGGCGGCGTCTTAGAGAAACACGTTCGCGCTTGGGCACCGAGGAATCACCTTCAGACAAAATTGCAGCAACACTTAGCGTGGCGAGGAATCACCTTCAGACGCTTGGGCACCGATTTAGGGCTAATGAAATCATAATTAGGGAGGAAATTGGATCTGATTTCATGGGAGACAATTATGCCCGCACCGAACTCTGCTCCGATCTCTTCAGTTTTCCTCTCTGCAGCAACGCCCGCACAAGGAAATTGCCCCTTCAATTATTTGAGACCTGCAAGTTCTATTTCATCAGGACAATCATGCCCCTGCAGATAACGGATCAGCGTGGAAATTGACGACCAGGGGGCATTTTGAAACTGAAACAGTGTTTGGGGGGCAATTTGGGTCAAAATCATGTTGAGGGTGCATTTTGAGACTAAGCTCAATGTTCAGGGGGCATTTTGAGTAAAAAGCCTTATTAAGTATTTAAGTTTTTCCCAAAATTTCATTAAAAATTTCCAACTTTTAGACTAAATTTTCATGATTTTTGTTGAGCGTAAACGATATCGATATGTCCATCGAGATATCCGTAAATTTGACCAGCGATATTTCCATCGATATCGATATTTCAATCCTTGCTTATAAGTTAATCCATTATGGTAAATAGAGACAGTAAAAACTAAATAACCTTTTTTTTTATTGTTTGTCAAATTATATCACTCTTTTTAGCCCGTTATTTTTTAAACAATTATATGTGTGTTATTACATATTATATTTATGTACCCACTAATATTTGATTCTAGACTTACAGGTAAAAACTTTCCCGTATAAATAAAATACTTATATATATATATATATAAATTCTAATTGTATCATAATATGTATATATATATAATATACCTCTCTCAAAACAAAATAAAATAAACAGATTATTGTTAATTTACGTACGAAAAGTAATAAGATAAATAACGTACTTGTAACTCTCCGACTCTTCAAAAGTGTCAGATGTTATCCGATAAAATAAATATAAAATAAATTTTCTAAAATTTAGTTAGAATTATCTTAATTTAATTAATTTTGAAAAATAAATATAAAATAATAATATTTAAAATTTGAAAGTTTCTCTTTCGTATATAAAAAAATGGTATAAACGGTATTTAAAAACTTAAAAAAACAATAAAAAAAAAGTTAAAAAAATAATAAATAGACTATTTTATATGTTAAGTAAACTAATTTATAAGTTAAGATTAAAATTGGATTAATTTATAATTAATACTATTTTCTTTGCAAGGAATATTACAACGATCTTATTACTAAAGTGACATTAAGTCAAAATTCCTAATTCTCAAAGTGGGATCATTTCTTCGCTAAAAGATTATTTGACAAAATCAAATAAATATTACAAATTCTTATACTAATGGGCGCATTTGAATGGTTTGATTTTACTATTTTTCTCTTTTTAATTTAATAATTATAAAGTGTGATTGTTCCTTTTGCTAGTTAATTATTATATAAATGATTGCATTTAATTTTATTTATATCATATTAGATCAGATTCAATGAGTCACATAAACCAAGACTGAAACCCAACAAACAGGCCCAAATACTAAGTGAGAACCAAGCCTACAAGGCAAATAAACCCAACAAAAACGAGCCACCTACTAATATGTGGACACATATCCACCATTTATCTGGACTCCAAGTTAACACTACAAAAGAAGTACATTTTTTCTAATATTGAAACTATTCATCAAGCCTTTTTCAACTATCAATACATAAGGAAAGCACATTTTCCGATAAAGGTAACTAAGATTCATTTTTTACAACATACTCCTTACGAACACAAACAAAACACTGACTTGAGCAACAAAAAACCTTTAGGTCGATACCATACCGGTCCTTACTTAACCGGCGACTAGTTACCCTCTTTTGCAAGTCTCCTAAAGGACATTGACATGCACTAGGCAGACAAAGCATAATCCCTAAGTTGGCACATTTCGTGCATCAACAATTTGGCGTACACACCCAATCTTTGCACAAAGACGTGCAAGGTGACCAGGGGACGACTAAGTAACACCTAGGCAGGGGTCAAGAACATCGAGGAAAACTCTCCCATCATGATCCAGAAGTTGGAAAAAAATCCAATAAGATCTACTCGAGGTCAAGACTAATGACACTTAAGCCGAGTTGTATGAAAAATCTTTTGATGTGGTAACTTAATTCAAAACAGATCAAGAAGAACTTACAACTCACCGAGCAACGATTGAGGCCTGCGAGGCCGATCATATGGCCATCTAGTGTAGCTAACGTGCCAAACGAAACAGCCGAGACATTGAGAAGAAACAAACAAGGAATGAGTGGAACCCATCGATATGACCTCCCGACTTCTCGTTATACTCAATAAACGAACAAAGTGAAATCAGGATCTATCGAGACGCCCAAGAAACTCTAAGCACAGGACCACATAGACATCAATCACTTGTAGGCTCTTTTAGACTCACATTCCCGAGGGAAGGTCAAAGCTTCTGATTGCCTAAAGGAGAGACATGTTAGCCGCCTATGGATGCCGAGCCACATCATACCCAACACACCAAACTCCCATTCCTATTGATGCCACAGAGTGCCTTGGATTCTCCCAAAAAATCTAACTACAAGGAGGGCCTATCAGCCTCCTCGTAACCATCGTCTGGAAGGACATAGTGGGTCTCCAATCCTAATTAAAGTTGACTGGCCTACTCATAATAACTACTTTGAGACATAACGCGAGTTGCCAACCAGGTGGAAGGCCAATCATCCCATCCCAGTAGCCACCATGATGGCCAAGAAGAACTCCCACTAACCCACCCACTTGTTCAATAGCTCATTGACAAGGCCAAAGTCTTGAGGCCGAAAAAGAAAGATCATCCCTACTAACCTAAGGTAAAATCATCAGTGGACTTTTTATTGAGAGGATCAACTCGTTCAAGCATGACCAAGAAGTCAAACCCTTAAAAACCTATTATACATTGGTCCGAGAAACCAGATCACCCACCCGAACAACTATTAGTCGATTATGACCTTTAAAAACCTTTCGAACGAAGCAAGTTTCCGCATCTTCAGCTCAACCTTAATTGAGAAAGAAAATAACTGATTTTACTAACCAGGGTTTAGGGCCATAGACTCCTTCAAACAGCTTCAAATAGATTTTCTCAACCAATTCATGATCCAAACTAACAACTTATTCTCGATGGAATACTGCTTAATTCTAATACGAAGAGATAATGAGCCCTTCCAAGAGTATGTAGTTCGACTAAGCCACAAGTACCCTCAGTGCACTAAGATAGATTATAGGGCAGTGTTCATAAATGGAGGTCTGAGAAATCCTCCTTCAGTTATGGTGTGCACATGCATAGGTGGTCTAGCTAAAATGAGATCATAAAACAAGTTGCCATACATGCCAAGACAAAGATGCTACAAAGGGGAACACTATATAGACTAAAATGTAACAGCCTAACTGTAACACCTCGAATATTCAAGAAAAATGAAAAATGACCATTTTTTCCTTGAAAGTCAAAATTTTGACTTTTGACCAAAACGTCAAAGTATTGACCATTTGACCGGGACATTCTTTAGAAAATCTTGAGTGCACAAATAGGCGGCATGATGAAAAGAAAGGTCAAATTGAACCAATACGGGTCAAAGATAGTTAAGGGTATTTTGGTAAGTTTTCTTAAAAGGGAAATTTGGTACTGACACGTTCTAACATCAAACGAGGGGAAAATGACCCAAAATTACCCTTAAACGACCTCCAATCAGATTGAAACCACCACCATTGGATTCAGGACATTGAAACCTTTTGGATAAGCCCAACGTCATTGCGATATTTGTGCCCAAGCATCGTCACGCGTTGGTGAAAGTTCCGGTCAACAGCCCACGCGTCGACCCATGCGTGTGACATCAATAGCTAACATCACTTGCTAACGTCAGCCCTAGGCTAACATGGTACTAACACATTTTGAGATCACCTGCCATGTGGAACCTTCTGACACGTGCCATATGGCACCATCTAACACCTACCATATGTCACCTACTGACGTCATCATGATGTCACCTATTATCGTCATGCTAACGTCACTCAACCGCTTGTCAGTTGACATCACCATGACATCACCTGGTGACATCATCATGTTGTCAGGCTGACGTCAACTTCTCGCTAGAGAAAATGACTGGACCACTATGCCCGCCACTGTCGGCTAGTCGGAAATCACCATTAAAGCTCAAAACTTCAGACCTTCCTATTTTCCTCTAAACTCAACCAAATTTAACGTTCTAATAGTAAAAAATCATCTACTCGATTCCAGGAATTCAAATCCAAGCTCAGAATTGTGAAAACATACATGGAATTTATGATATGAAGCTCGAAAATTTTGGGTTTCTTCCTTGGCTAAGTTCCCTGCGATTCCATGTCTTCCTTCCTTCAAACTTGAGTTCTTCTTGATCGTGAGGGTCCAAGGATCATGATCCACACCTTGTTTCAAGCTCAAACTGCCTAAAATGGAAGTTCTAAATTTTTTTCATTATGGATATTTTGGTTGCACAGTGAGAAAGAGCGAGTGTGTAGGGAATGAGTTGTGTGTGTGTGTGTGTGTGTGTGTGTGTGTGTGTGTGTGTGTGTGTGTGTGTGTGTGTGTGTGTGAATCTTCTTAGCCAAAAAGACGACAAGAAATGGCTCGCCTTGTTGACACATGTCATCACATTCCGAAAATATCATATTTTCCTTTCTTCCCATAATGCCCCTTCCCAAATTAGCAAGTAAAGAAAAATCCTAGGGGCAAAATGGTCTATTTTCTTCGAAAACACTTGAAAATTTCCGTAAAGGTTTTCTAAAAATCGTTTGGGTTGTTACAACATATCTTTTACTAGATTTGTGAAGATGAAGATGGATATTAAGAATTTCAAAATCGGATGTACAATGGCCAAGTTATGGTCGCGTCAGATCGTTGGGTTGGGCCCTCCATGCAGGCTCGCATGTTAACCCGACTGGAGGAAGATGATGTCTATTAGGCGCTTGACCACCACGCACAGAGGCCTTTGTCCAGTGCATGGCGGTGTGTGCGGTGTTTCTTGAGGTTGTGACCAACATGAAATTTCTACGTGGTAAGATTCTGAGTTCAGTGCTACAAGAATTAACTTGATTAGATATCATTAAGCTATATTTCTGAATTTACGAAGTTATATGTTTATATGATGTTATGTGAATTTATGTTTATATGTTTATATAAATCTATGAAGTTATATGTTTATATGTTTATGAAGAAATTGAAAGATGGACAAGGGATAGGTAAATATGTTTATGTGGAAATGGAACTTATAAGGAATTATTACATAATTTATTATGGGATTTGATCTAAATGCTTTAGTTTATAAATTCCATCATGAAGATTTGTTTATTGATTTCTACATGATCTTGGTGAATTTACAAAGTTAAAAGATGTGTGTTTGGGGTGATAATTAAAGAGTATATGTAATTATAATTGTGTTTATTCTTGAAGTAAAGGATTCGGCTATGGTTATTTTTTAGGGTTCAAAAAGAAAATAAAGAGATGAATTGTGTGAGGAGGGATTGGCTCCAAGGATTGTTTCGTAAAAACGATGGAAAGCATAATAAGGCAATTTAATTATGAATAATAAAAAAAAGGTAAGGTAAATGGATAGACGTTGTGAGTAAGGAATTTAGGGTAAAAAATGTTTGTGGATGTGTGAAAGTGGTGTTTAGGCCAATATTGATTTATAAAAATTACCATCCTAATGATTTATGTGGTGCCACGCAAAGTGATGTCCTAAAGTTTATATGAACAGTTATGTAAACACGGACAAGTACGTATTTCAATATTTAGCCAAATTGGTAGGTTCCACCACTTTTCGGGGTAAGTGTGTTTGGATGTGGGTGGTACCCTGCAAGGCATAATTTATGATTGACTAAGAGGGAAATCCTAGTCTGACAGGAACTGTCAGACGGGAGCAAGATCGGTCCGGTCTTTCTTAGAAACTAGGGACGTGTCCTGTCAACTTGGTATTAGAACTAAGGTATTGGATATTTTGGTTCTTAGAATTTGAGCTTTATAGTTGAATTGTTGTCATGTCATTTAAATGATAATGATTTGATTATGTGTTAATGAACTTTGACGAATTATTGAAACGTTCAAGAATTTGTTTATGGTTATTGACAATTTTGAATATGTTAAAGAAAATTATGATAAGATCAAAATTCAAAGTTTTGAATCGATTGTTTCAATTCCTTCATGACTTCTAAATAAGCAATTGATAATTGACTGTTTGACGTATTTGTTTTTAGATTAAGTATGACTGTGATTATTTATGATTTTACAGAAATCATTTGATGCACAATAGACGTGATTTTTATTTAGTTTAAAGAGTAAATATATATTGAAATAATTTGATTACGATCTTTGGAAATTATGACATTTATATGACCTTGGCACGAGGATATGATAGTCATAACATGTGGATAAGCATGATGTGATAACAGGTGAAATCGTGTGATAATATTGCTATGATATGAAATGAATGATAATGAATACATATGATGATGACATGATATAATGAATATATGATGATGAAATGATGATATATTTGATAACCTGACGATGTGATGCCCTGACATGATAATATGAGTTGATGTTATGAGATGTGTGTTTGAGCTGATTATGGACAATCTCAGACGTCGGGCTAGGGCCCATTTCCTGAGACTGGTGTGATATGAGTAACCACTCAGATGTCGACCTAAGCTCTGGTTCCTAAGTGGATGATGATTAGTGGGTCTCGGACGTCGAGCAGAGCTCTAGATCCCAAGACCAGTATTGTGGTAGTCAGACGTCAAGTAGAGCTCTATATCCTGAGACTGGTGTTGACTCAGATGTCGAACAGGGCTTTGTATCCTGACTTAGTATACACTCGGATGTCGAGCTGGGCTCTGTATCCAGAGTGGTTTGTATGTGGATATTGGTTAGTCTCAAACGTCGAGCTGGGCTTTGTATCCTGAGACTAACATTGCGGTGACGACTCAGACGTTGAGCTAGGCTCTATATCTTGAGTCGATTTTCATGTGGACAGTGGTTTGATACCCCCAGGGGAATGTTGTCTAGTGATATGATTAATGTTGTTTTTGGATTTGGTCCAGATGATATTCTAGGTAATGGCATACGGGTAGTGCCACGGTGTGATGATTGGAACTTGAAATGGTAACAGGTTGAGTTTGATTATGGACTGATGAAATAAGTTAAGACCATACGAGATCCCAGTATTTCCTGAATCTTAATAACGGTTGTGTTACTTTCATTAAACCTTATGCATGCATCTATATATTTAGAATGATTTTCTATGTGATTTTGATGATGTGTGGTTCATCGGGATTTTTTTAATGATTTTTGGTAATTTATTAGCACGTTTTATGAGATTTTGATATAAAGTATGTTTTGGGCCTCAAATTTGATTTTTTTTAACATGGTTTTGGTTATAGATTTGATATGTGATAGGTTTGGATGATTCTTGGGTATATGATTTGGGTGAATGTGATTGTAACAAAATTGTTATGTGTAAATAATATTGGGTATCGAGGATAAGTTTAGTTTGGTTTTAAAATTTTGAGGATTTTTTTTTAAGAAGAGGATCGAGAAAAATGAAAAATGACCATTTTTCCTTTGAAAATCAAAATGTTGACTTTTGCACTTCAAATTCTCAAATTCCCAAATTCTAGGTTTCAGGTTTTCAATCCTCTCTCAGGTTTTCTCTTCCTTTCTTTCCTTTTTATTTCTCTCTTATTTTCTCTCTTGTTTCTCTGTTTTCTCTGTGTTTCTTCGAGTAGTTGGGTTGTGATCAAAAAAATTGGTTTTTGGTTTTCGATTTTCGGTTTTGTTCAAATAAAACACGACACACATGATTTTGGGTTTCAAACTGAACAAACACAACAAACACGCGCACACTCAGCTGTCACTAATCCACCCCTTATGGTGACATGTTTCACCAATCCATAAAACCTCTGTTGAGTCATCAAAATGGAAAAAAGAGTAAATTGCCCCTTAAGGCATAAATTACCAAAATGCCCCTGGCTTTCCTAGACCCGTATCGAACTTGTGCAAACTCCAATCTTGACTTGCCTCTTGTCTACAGAATCAGTGCTTCAAGACCTACACAACGGTCCTTGAAAAACGTGCTCTAATACCTGGTTGACAGGACAACACAATCAGTACCATACTGCTCTGATACCTAGTTGACAGGACCTGTCCCAAAGGTACTTTGATAACCATGCCTGATCTTGCTCTCTCCTGACATGTCAACTGACGTTTCAAAAACACTATCAGTACTTGTCAGACAAGGGATAGCTGTAATGATTCCTACTCATGCCTTTGCCTCTCGAGCAGCCCCGATCTTCATGTCACGACCTGGAGGGTCATTAAAACATAAAAAATGTGAGTGGACAAACAATAACATCATTTGAAAATACATTTAAAAAATGAACTCTTTACCCTCTAGTTACAAAACATGCATGCATAAAATAAAACATGAACAACCGGCTGCCAAATCACATGAAAACTATCTGGACACAACCATCCATGTCAATGATACCCGATCATCAATACTCAATATCAATCACAATGATCAAATAGAACTACTCACCAGTGCTCAAACATCAATCATAATACCATAATAGCAGCACTACTCATCAGTGCCTGCTCGGGAACTGCACTCACGCAACATCCGAGTCATGCCTGGGAATTGCACAAGCAACATCTAGACGTACAATGTACTTGGGAACTGCACCCACACAACATCCGAGTCACGTGTAAGAACTACACTTGACACATCCCGACTCGGAAAGCTTATTAAAGGCGCGAAGGTCGAGGCATACTAGCCGACATCTAGACGAAGACATCCAGATAAAGAAAGCCATTTGAGTTAAAACGACGCGTTTGGAGTTTCGGGTGAAACCTAACTGGTGAAAACCGAACACATTTGACCCAACAGTGGAAGCTTAGAGCATGGACGAATTAAATTGATGATCCATACATCGAAAGCTTTACCTGCCAATACCCGGGAGTGAGTGTCAAAACAACATTCTAACTCTTTGATGTATATGTGTGTCACCGAAACTTGAGAGGTTTAAAACACAAAAGTGAGTGGACCCAGTCGTTATTTTAGTGCAAAACTATTTTCAATAAATAACATTTAACCCCTCATTTTCAATAAAACCTGAAGCAGTAAAAACATACTTGCACGTAATACGAGATATAATAATAACGACCATTAAATAATAATTTAACTAATATGCACAAATGAGCCATGCAGAAAGCATACGTATGTCACAATATCAACCCACGTCAAGTTTCTCTTGAATCGCATTGATTCTCATACTCGTAACATAACAGGGTATATCGAGTCTTATGCACTTTCATCTCGAGTCCCTTTGAGCTCGGGGACAGAACTAGCGCTTTTTAACTAGTATATCGAGTAGTGCGAGTGAACGATCACGTAGAGGACTGGTATGCGGCCTATAGACGTGTTCTAGATACCAGCGACAGCTAAGTGGGTTTCTAACACTATCTCAATCTCATCAATGCCTCGGAGACTCATATTCAATGCAACATATGACTCACTAACATACGACTATGCATAGCATAATATCATACCATCGTATATCGGGATAACCGTATATGCACAGCAACCATTAATAACAATCATATATCACCAATATCACATAATAAATCATGCATGCTCAATAGTTATCAATGTGCAAGCATCATAAAATAAGCAAGTAATGAATGATATAAAACAAGTTTTAGGGAAGGGGGTCCACTCACTAACTAGTCGGTAAGTCGAAATCACCTGACGTGTCAAACCACGCAAGTCCACCCTCGTCACAATCCTAATTAAATCCAACCATAAGGTTACTTATGAAATTCAAGTAAAACTATAAGGAATCTCACTTAAATCGATTTAAACAGTACTAAAACGGCTTGAAATGAACTTAAAACGTGCTTGAATGGCTCGAAAACATCCTAAAAAAGGCACACGACCAATCTGGAATATTCTGCTGGAATATTCCCTCAGAATATTCTACTAGAATATTCCCTCAGAATAATCCCTGAAATATTCCCTTAGAATATTCTCTTGAAATATTCTGTTAGTTGGCCGTTAGAATTAACGGTTGACATACGACGTTCACTGTTAACCGTCAGTTGACCATCTCTGTCAGAGCTCCGCCACAGATGGCGGCCCGACTACTGCTAGTGCCACCGTGCACAACGGCTGGAAACTGGAAAACTCGCAAAGTTTTCCTGCGAGGCCCAAATCCCCCAATTTTAGTTTGTTTTCAACATGCAAAGGGTCAAAATATACTCCTCGAAAAGTGGAATTCAAATATCCAATTACAAATTTCAAATTCAACCTGCACAATACAAAGAAAAAAAAGAGCAGGGAAGTCTCGCCCTTCTTGATTATCCAAACTCTAATCAAGCGTTGGCGTGAACGACCGATTTCAAAAAACATGTCAAGGAATGCAAGGAATTAATACTTCAATTTGAAAAGGATAATGATGGTAAAAATTAAAGGTAAGGGGTTGATCTAGATCAGTCAGAGTGCGATGGAGTTTTCACAGCTCCCTCGAGCCTAGATTCCAGCTACCGGCAGCCACGAGTCAACCCTCTGGGAAGTCACATGCAGGATCATGATTAGGTTCATTTAGTTTTAGGGAGTCTAAAAACCCATGTTTAGAAGGAGGGGCTTACATGCAGAGGTCGTTCAGAATTTTCCAGCAACTCTGCAACTCCGCTGTCGTGGTCTCCGCCGCGCCCTACGCCAGAAAAGAACATGCACCGAGTCCATTAGATAGCCCTTAGTATGAGAAAGCTAATGGTAGTGTCAGAAGGGTTCAAAGTTACAAGAGCAACCCTGAATTCCAACAAAAAGCCTTGGTGTTCGTCGTTGATGGCTTGCCCCGTTTCTTCCCCGCGGTCGTCGAGCTTTGTGGATAAGGCTATGGTGCTCGTAAGGCTGCTGCGAGCATATCGATGGTGGTTATGAGATCTATCATGGTCTAGGGCGGTTGAGCAGTTCGTATGCCCATCAGTGGTTCTCGACTGAAACTACGATTCATTATGGTTCCAGCTCGTACGATTAGTGTGAGGTTCGATCAAGTGGCTTCGAAACCTCAAGGTACAGTTGAGGATGGTGATTCGAGGTCCTGGGTTAGCTGGGAAATCGTGGGAAGGCTGATAAATTCAGCTTTTATTTTATTTTGTTTTGAGTATTTCTCAACAAATTTGGAGAGGGTGAGACATCGAAAAAGGAGATGTGACGTTATGTTAAGTAGAAGACTGAATATGGTTTGTTTTTTTAATGCTAGTTGAACGACCACCTCAGGACCACGGTAGTGGCAACTCTCAGCTTTCCTAAGCCACAGGTTGAGTGAGGTGAGTTGTGGTGGTTCGAATCAGAGAAGACGGATAAGTGACAGTGGTCAAAGCACTTTTGATGAGGGGCCGTCGAACTCCCACAACATGAGAGTGGACGAGGTGAAGATGGAAGGTTCTTGTGTCGTGAGTTTTTGCAGGGCTAGAAAACTTTTAGTGGGTCATAGGCCTGGGCTCTAATGATGAAATGGTGTGCCTACAATCTTAATTGGGTAGATTTTCAGCTTGGGCCTTATTGTAACAAAGTCCCTCCTTGGGCTTTCCCTTAAGCCCTTTAGGTTCCCAAAGGAGGTTCTGATTGGGCCTAGGTGCAAAACTGAAATAACCTAGAAAACGAAGTCCGAACGAATGGCACCTAGGGGTAGTTTGACAAATTCCTAGAGTTAAGATTTATAATTAATTTAATTTAGATTTTAATTTCTCTTGTATTTCCGGGACAGGATGTATCAGCACATGCATCATCCAGACATGTCAACAAACCAATTCATACCACATCAAAGCATGTGGCCCACATTTCTCGAAATCCATTTCAAAGAATCATCAGAACACATTTGGACACACATTCAATACTCAGACCTTAGGAATCACACATTTGATGGCACTTCGGGAATTACACATCCGAAGTACTGAACATGAATCCCAAACATTGGTTTCAAAACAATCTTTGACTTAAAACCAAGTCAAAAAAATTTCCAAACAAGGTCGCAGCCCAAAATATCATTTTCACGCGAATCCATAAAATCGAGTCTAGAAACCACTAAATAATCCATAAAATCATCAAGTAATCATATCAAATCATCATCCAAATCATTGAAACTCAAATCATGCAATAACTCATGGAAAGCATTTACTATGCATGCATAATGATTTATAAAACAAATGTTCACTCACATACCGTCCCCGTAGTCCGACTTCGAGCCATACAATTTTTGAGATTTTTAAAAGAATTTAAAATAACACATAAACCTTCTGACAGTCAAAATTTTCTCGAAACGATATAAGATCATCTGAAAAATTGTACTATTGAATTCGTAACATCGAAAGGATGAATTTTCATGTTGGTCATTTTTCAAGATGTCATGGTACGGGCTTCCACGCGCCACCAGAAGTAGCTGCACGTGGGCCTCATGCGCGACCACTGTTCATCTTCTTACTCATGCTCAGACCCGTTTTCCTGGAAAATAGGTCATTCGACCCGCGGATTGACCCAACTAGAATTCATTCAATTATCAACTAAATTTCAAAATTTAAACACCTAATTACATCTAATCAATTCCAATTATAGATCCATGGCCTCAAATTTACGAATTCTTTCCTCAAACTAGTCGAATTCCAATTTGAAATTTCAAGATAGTTGCAAGCTATGTTCAAGGCACAATCCTCGTCAATTCCTTTCAATTCAATGATGGTTTGACTCGTTTGGATCCCATAAAACTTAATCCAAACTTAGTTTCAACAATCGAAGTCAAAAACTGGAATTCAAATTCCCAAATTCTAGGTTTCGGGTTTTCTCTTCCTTTTTTTCTTTTCTGTTTCTCTCTTATTTTCTCTCTTATTTCTCTATTTTCTTTGTGTTTCCTCGAGTATCTGGGTTGTGATAAACAAATTGGTTTTCGATTTGGGTTTTGTTCAAACAAAACATGACACACATGGTTTTGGGTATCAAACTGAACAAACAAAGCCAACACGCACACACTCAGCTACCACTAATCCACCCTTTATGGTGACATGTGTTACCAATCCATAAAACCTCTGCTGAGTCATCAAAATGACAAAAAGACTAAATTTCCTTTCAAAGCACAAATTAACAAAATGCCCCTAGTCTTCCTAGACTCGTATCATGCTTGTCCGAATTCCAATTTTGACATGCCGCTTGTCTACGAAATCAGTACACAATGGTCCTCGAAAGATGTGCAAAAAGTATTCCAAACAAAAGGTCAACTTTTGACCAATTAAACCAAGGGTAAAAGTGTCAATTTTGTTTCAAATTTTCAAAATTACCTTTTTTGAATTTCTGGGTCATCACAATTTAGGGCACAGGGTCGCTGTAGAAATGCTATGGAAGCCATGGTTGTAAGCTAGAGAAACTGGATCGTGTTATTCATGTATGTTTTTTTGTTTCTAATGTTACAGATCTCTTACTGGAGTTGTGAGGATGAAGATCGATGTAAAGAACGTCAAAATTGAACGTACAACAACCAAGTTATAGCCAGGTCAAATCGTCGGGTCGGGCCTTGGGTGCAAGCTCGCGGGTCAACCCGACTGGAGGAAGATGCTGACTGTTAGGCGTGTTGCTACCACATGTAGAGACCTTTAGCTGGAACATGGTGGCGCGTGTGGTGTTTCTTGAGGTTGTGACCAACATGAAAGTTCTTCGTGGTAAGATTCTAAGTTCAATGGTACAAGAATTAACTTGACTAGATATTTTTAAGCTATATTTTTGAATTTATGAAGTTATATGTTTATATGAGGTTATGTGAATTTAGGTTTATAGTTTATATAAATATATAAAGTTATATGTTTATGAAGAAATTGAAATATGGACAAGGGATAGGTAATATGTCTATGTGGAAATGGAATTTATAAGGAATTATTACATAATTTATTATAGGATTTGATCTAAATACTTTAGTTTATAAATTCCATCATGAAGATTTGTTTATTGATTTCTACATGGTCTTGGTGAATTTACAAAGTTAAAAGATGTGTATTTGGGTTGATAATTAAATAGTATACGTAATTTTAATTGTGTTTATTCTTGAAGTAAAAGATTCAGCTATGGTTATTTTTGAGGGTTCAAAAAGAAAATGAAGAGACGAATTGTGTGAGGAATAACCATGGAAAGTATATTAAGGCACTTTAATTATGAATAAAAAGAAAAGGTAAGGTAAATGGATAGAAGTTGTGAGTAAGGAATTTAGGGTAAACAAAGGTTTGTGGGTGTGTGAAAGTGGTTTTTAGGCCAATATTGATTTATAAAAATTAGTATCCTAATGATTTATGTGGTGCCACACAAAAATTGATGCCCTAAAGATTATATGAACGGTTATGTAAACATGGGCAAGTATGTATTTTAATTTTTAGCCAAATTGGTAGATTCCACCACTTGTCAAGGTAAGTGGGTTTGGGTGTGGGCGGTACCCCGCAAGGCATAATTTATGTTTGATTAAGAGGGGAAATCCCTAGTCTAACAAGAGCTATATGACGGGAGTATCAGTCTAGTCTTTCTTGGAAACTAGGGACGGGTCATGTCACTAACAACCCCAGCTCAGCTAACACATACGAGTCCAACAATCCTAGTTCAGCTAACAGATACCACCTTAGCATCCCCAGCTCCGCTACACTTACTAGACGAGGGGTCCCAACCCTCCACACCTCAATTAAAAAAAAATAGTCTCACAAAACCAACGTTCTTATAGAGGGAAGATGAATGACTACTCCCATTGCTCACAAAGCCCAAGTATGAAGGGAAAACACCTCTACTATAACCCCCATTAAGATCAGGGCCATCAAGATAATAAAGTGCACAACATTGCCGATAGACCACCACCTCGATCCAGGTTTGAGACTTACACAATTCTCAACACTTCTTATGAGAATATCATGATGAATGTCAAACATATGATCCCTAAGAAAACTCGGGTACAACCATTGGTAAGCTGAACATAAACACTAGCACCTACTGCAAATACAACAAATACTACAATGATAACAACTAGTGTGTGGCCTTCAAGTACCTAGTTGAAGGCTTGGTTAGGGAAGGAAAGAGCAATCAATTCCTACAACATGCACCTGCTCGATCCCGCCATCCCTATATCAACAAAATTAGCGGGGATCATCCATCTCTTCACCTTTCATCTTTTACAAAGACAAGGAAAGCTTTCTTCGTGTCTTACAAAGCAACAAAAAAGTCTTCAACATTGAAGAAGGATAGGTGAAGAAGATAAATAAGGTTGGCTGGAAGTGTATCACATTCTCATAAGAGGAAGAACAGAGATTTGTTTACCCATATGATGACCCAATTATCATAAGGGCACAAATTGAAAACTTCAATGTCAAACGAATCATGATCAACACTGGCAGCTTTGTCAATGTATTCATGAATGCGTACAAGCAACTCGGCATCCCAAACTCTTACTTCGACTTACCCCCACACCATTATTTTCCTTCACAGGGGAGACAATATTATCTCATGGTACAGTTATTCTTTTATTTTTTCTTGGGACCACTCCTAAGTGAGCAATGGCACTCACACAATGCTTCGTGGTCAATTTCTCAACAATCTACAATGTCATCTTGGATAGGGGCCTCATCAACTAGCTCAAGGTAATGATATGCACCCACATGCTTTTAATTAAGTTCCCTACCCTATGGGTGTCAGATAGATCGAAGAAGACCATATGGCTACTGGAACTTGCAATTCCATCACCCACACTTGGAAGACTACTACCCAACCCAAGGAAACACTAACAACTATTGAATCCCCATTGAAGAAGATTCAATTAACCTCGGGTTGCTCAACACATCAATGAGGGCCCAATTGAGGATGCCATGGACCACTTTGCCACGCCACACCCTTAGCCCATTGAGGAGGTTGAAGAGGTCATCCTCTCCATGCCTACACAAACTGGAAGGTGAAAATTAGTACAACACTCAAAAACACTCTTAATAAGTATTTTTATGAATTAGAATAATTATTCTAAAACGATTATCAATGTTGACGAGTTTTGGAATTTAGAAAATTTATTCAATTAATTATTTATGGACCTGAATTTTGAATCACAAATTTAAAATGGTGGTTTGGATTAAGTCCCAAAATTATGAACTTCATTTTTATTGGAATTATGAACTTTGTTTTGGGCATTCAAAGTCATGGGTTGCTTGTTTGGGATGCATGTACTATCCCGAAGTTTATGTACAAGGGTTTATGTATTGTTGGTGACCCCCAGTTATTACTTTGACAAGCCAAGATGGCTTGGAGACTTGTGAGGAGCACGCAGCTCAAGAGTGAGCTACTGATTGGACTATGAGTCGACGGCTTGTTTATTAAAATGTGATGCATGCATATTATATATTTCTATGGTTTTATTGCATGGTTTGGATTGCAATGGTTTGAATATATGATTTTAAATGTTTTTTTGGATAATTTCTTGGCTTTAGAATATATATTTGGGATGTTGTTTTCTAGGCACAGGTTATGAATGGATTTTGGGCTCATGCCTGACTTACAAATATTTTGGGCTTTGGTGGGTATTTGAAAACCAAGTTTAATAGTATTTTTTGTAAACTATTTTCCTAGTATAGTCATCCTCATACGATTGGATCGCTATTCCAGAGTTGGACTCTGAGGGTTCCTGGATACAGACTCGAACCTAGTAAGAGTTGGACTCCACAAGTTCCATGATTGTCTACGCGTAGTACATGAGATTAGCTTGTTGGACCAGCACGGTTCACGATTTGACTATTATTGATTATTGTGTTAAGAGGTTTTCAAATTGTTTATAAACATGGATTTCAAGGAAATATGGGCCATGGGTATTTATATGTTTTATATGATTTATATTGGTCCCATGTTTTTATATATGTAATTGTTTTATCTGAAATCAAGTATCTATTTGTCTATGCATGCATGTTTTATATACTAGAAGGGAAAAAGGTTTATTTCAGAAATGTTCACAATTTTTTGTGGGTTTCATACCCTCAAGGCTAATCTTGTGATAAGAGCTATCTTGAGGCTGAGGCTTATTAGTTGGGAATACGCACTTTTGTTATTCAAAGTAGGATTCTGGTTCTTTATCCATTTGTCTTGTGCTCTGTATAACTATTAATTTTTTAAAATTTTGTTTATTGGTTGACACGTGGAGTTTATCCCTTATATGAAATTATTTTTTTAATTATCTCGAGACTAAGGGTTCTTTTGGAACTTAAAAGTTTTATGTCAGACGGGAACAGACCCTTTCACGAGTATCGAGGTGACAATTGGGTATTAGAGCACTAAGATGTTTCCTATCGGCTGCACACTTGTCATGTAGGGTAGTTTTTGTTACTAACGTGTTTCTCCTATTATGTATTATACCTCCACGACGCGAGCCCCATCACCAGCCTATTAGTGAGGACAAGGATAAGAAGTCTAGGTGGGATCACACCTTGAATCATTTTGGTCTGGAATTGGATGCCATTTTTAAGAGGAGTAGAGCCTCCGCAGGGCCAAAAATTGAGAGGGGCCAGCTTCTTGGAATAATTGAGTTTACTGATGCATCAGATCCAAGGGTGGTCGATGAGTGGATCGTACACTTTGACCATATATTGGGAGTGATGCACTACCCTCCTGAGTTTATGGTGTAGACAACCACATTTTTCTTGAGTCTCTACGCACGTAGTAGTGGCAGACTTTGATGTCAATAGGCTTGGATGAATCTACTGTGACTTGGGGGAAGTTCATGGAGCATTTTATGGATGGTATGTACAGGATGTGGTGGCAACCGAGGCAAGTAGGAACCGTCGGTTCTTACTTAATCTTCGGAGCGAGATTCGAGTATCAGTACTATCTTGAGTAATCACCACACTCTGGACTCTGTCAAATGTAGCTTCTCAGGTGAAGATGAGTTTGGTGGAACCCCAACAATAGTAGTAGTATGGAGTTTCTAGGCGCCGCTAAGAGCATCAGGATGATGAGTCTTCTACTCAAGGAGCTTTGAAGATGGGTGCTTCTAACTCAAGTTCTTCTAGCGATAACCGTTTGGGTTATGGCAGTCAAAGGGTCTGGACAAGGTGAATGAGCTACTCAGAGTAGCGGGGATGGTTGTTTCATTTGTGGGGAGCATGGGCATTTCAAGCGGGAGTGTCCTTATTGTCTAGATAATAGTGCTACCGATCAAAATACAACGGGTGACGACGCCTTTACCGACTGCAGTTTCTGGGAGCTAGGAAATTACTCGTGGGGCTGGCAAAGATATTGGCAGCCAGAGGGGATGTGACTGACTCGCAGGTGGATGAGCATGTGTGTTCGCTATTACGAAGCAAGAGGATCGTGCTGGACTTGGTGTGGTAACCAGTAACTTATCTATCTCTGGTCGTGTTGCACAAGTGTTGATGGATCCCAAGGCCACACATTATTTTATTTCTCAATGGTTTATGATTTTTACCGATTGAGAGTTTACCCCACTTAGTTGGGACAAGGGTATTCGTTCCCCAATCGATGCTATATTGGTAGCGAGCGCGATCATCCGAGAATGTACAATTTAGTAGACATAGGTTGGTTGGGCCTTAGGGGTTTACTGAGAGGATATGCCCGTTTGTACATGTTGGTTTTGTCCCTAGAGTTCTCTAGGGTTCGTGAGCTGTTTCAGGTTTCTATGCTCCAAGAGTAATTGTTTGACGAGCCTTATGTGCTAGTAGAGAAACCGGTCGAACTTGGAAATGGTTTTTAGCTTGCTAAGCGGTATGTTCAGATCTGGGATTAGACACATAAGGCACTACATCGGGTGAATATTCCTTTTTGTATTTGTTTTGTGGAGGGATCATGACATGGAGGAGCCACGTGGGAGCCCGAGGCTTTGATGTGGGACCAGTATCCACAAAATTTCTTTAACGGGATGGATTGTAACAACCCAAATTTTTAGATATGGTTTTTACGGGATTGTTTGGGATTTTTACTTACGTTTGGATAATTTTTCCCTTGGTTATTTTGTGAGCTATTTTGTGGAAAGATATTCTTATCAAAGTGGCTTTTGGGATATTTTAGGGAGGTTGTTAGTGTGTGTGTGGTTGGGAACCACACAATCCATTATCATCCATTATATTTTTATCTCTCTCTCCCTCACTCATACAAATCCATAATCCCTACTTGATTTGTTGGATGGTTTTAGCTCAAACCAAGGCAGGGATCATGTTACTTGGAACCTCACAATTAAAACAACCCAAAGTTTGAAAATGGAATCACGTGGAATTGACCCATACTTGAGGAGGAACGAAACCCGCAACTATTAAGGCTTTTATAATGAATTCCATGTATTTTTTCTTAATCTTGAGCTTGGATTTGAATACCTGGGATTGAGTGGATAAATTTCCATACTTGGCTCGTCTAATTTTGTTGAGAAATGAGGGAGATATGAAGGTTTCAAAAATAGGACAAAATGGAGTTTTTTGGCCAGTGGTGCGGCAACGTAGCAGTTTTCTCTAGTAATGAGGTGACATTAGCATGACGTCATCAAGTGATGTCATGATGATGTAAGTATGGTGACTATCAGTTGCCATGTAAGCAAAGCCATGTCAGCGATGATGAGTGATGTCAGCAGGTGCCACATTAGGAGGGACAGACATAGCATGCCACGCCATCAGGGTGACGCTAGCATGCCACGTCAGTACGCGTGGGGCAGTGCATGGGGAAGGTCATCGAGCTTCCAACAACATGTGGTGGCATGTGGGCAAGATTTGCGAGACACGACAGTGAGTTTTTGAAAGCTTTTGATGTACTGAATCCAATAGTGGTGGGTTCAGATCGATCAGAGCTCGTTTAGAGGTAGTTTTGGGCTTTCACAGTCATAGATTGTGTGTTTGGGACGCGTGTACTATCCTGGGGTTTATGGAGGATTTATGTACAAGGTTGTAAGTATTGCTGGTGACCCCCAGTTATTACTTTAACAGTTTATGGTGCTCCAGTGAATTCTGAGGAGCATGTAGCTCAAGACTGAGCTACTGGTTAGAGTGTGAGTGGACTGTTTGTTTATTAAAATCTGATGCATGCATATTATCTATTTCTATGGTTTTATTGCTTGGTTTGGTTTGCAATGGTTTGAATATATGATTCTAAATGCTTTTTGGATAATTTCGTGGTTTTAGAATATATATATTCAGGATGTTATTTTTTGGACACAGGTTATAACCAGATTTTAGGCTCATGCCCAGCTTACAAATGTTTTGGGCTTTGTGGGTATTTCAAAAACAAGTTAATGGTATTTTTTTATATTTTCTTTCCCAATGTAGTCATCATTATGTGATTGGATTGCTATTTCGAACCTGGACTCTGAGGGTTCTCGGATAAGGACTCGAACGTAGTCGGAGTTGGACTCCACACGTTCCGACGAAGTTGTACTCCGCAGGTTCTGTGATTGTCTATGCGTAGTAAATGGAATTAGCTGGTTGGACCAACATGGTTTGAGGTTTGACTATTATTGGTTATCATGTCCAGAGATTTTTGAATTGTTAATAAATAGCATTTTCAAGAAAATGTGGGCTAGGGGTATTCATATGTTTTACATGATTTATATTGGTCCCATAGTTATATATATAATGGTTTTATCTGAAATCTAGTATTTATTTTTCCGTGCATGCATGTTTTATAAACTGGAGGGGGAAATGGTTTATTTCGTAAATGTTTTCCGAAGGCTTTTTTTTCCCACTCACAGTTTTTTGCTTTTTTTGTAAGGCTAAATTACTTGGGGTTGTGCACTTTCGTTACTTAGAGTAGGATTCTTGTTATTTATCATTTGTCTTGTGCTCTATATAACAGTTAATTTTTTGAATTTTCGTTTAACGATTGATACGTGAAGTTTATACCTTATCTGACATTATTTTTGTAATTATCTAAGAACTAAGGGTACTTTTAGAACTAATATTTTTTGTTAGACGTAAACAGACCCTTTCATAAGTATCGGGTGATTTTGGGGAGGGTCCTATCAATTTGGTATCAAAGCACTAGATTATCTCATGTGAGTTGCAAACTTGTCATGGAGGGTAGTTTTCGTTACTAACATGTGCATCTTATGAGACATTATACCTCCATGACGCCAGCCCTGTCACCATCCTAGTAGTAAGGATGAGGATTGGGAGTCCAGGTTGGATCACACCTTGGATTGTTTTGGTCAGGCATTCGATGTCATTTTATATGGGATGAGGGTCTCCGGGGCCAGATATTGTGAGGGCCCAGTAGCTTGGAGCCATTGAGTTTACTAGTGCATCGGATCCCAGGATGGCCAATAAGTGGATCATGTGCTATGAGCGGATATTGGGAGTGATGCACTGATCTTCTGAGTTTAAGGTACTAACAAACACTTTTTTTTAGTGGCTTTGCATAGAGGTGGTGGTAGATTTTGATGTCGACACGCTTCGATGAAGTTACTATGACTTGGCTGACATTCAGGGAGTGTTTAAAGGTTTAGTTCTACCCCCAGTCTTACCGAGATGCGTTGAAGATAAAGTTCATGCAACTGAGCATGGTCAGCTGGTGATGATTCCTTTTCCGACTGCAGCATCTAGGAGTCAGTCGACTATTGTGCATCTGGCAGGGCAAGATACAGCGGAGCAGGGTCAGATTACTATGTTATAGGCAATATTTTGGTACACATGCTCCAGTTTTTTCCATGACGCAGTAGGAGGCCGAGCTACACGGATGAGGTTTTTGGTATGTTGTCTATCTTTTATTGGGATGCATGAGTTTACTAGGCCAAGGCTACATCTTCTTATATCTCAGGATTTTACACTTCTATCTGATAGAGAATGATCTCTGATTGGTTGGGCATTAGTGCACCTACTAGAGACATGTTAGTGGAAAACATGGAAATAAATGGTTTTCCAGTGAGACTGGAAGGCTATGAGTTAGATGCAAATATAATTCCCTTGCATATTTATGATTTTGAGGTGATTCTGGGGATTAATTGGTTAACCACGCATCATGCCTCGATTGATTATTTTAACAAAAGGTGATTTTTGGCGGTCTGAGGTTTTTCAGAGCTTACCTTTCAAGGATATCAAAGAGTAATTCCTTCATGTGTGATTTTGGCCTTGATGACTGAGAAAATTACAGAGGAAAATTGTGTGGGATACTTAGCTCACATGGTTGATTCTCGAGATACTTCGGTGAGAGGTTATTCCCGTGGTAAATGAGTTTCTCATTGTGTTTTTAGAGGATCTTCCGAGTTGCCCCCTCATTGGGAGATCGGATTTACTATAGAGCTTCTTTTGGGCACCCAAACTATATTGCAGTCACCATACCAGATGGTACTAATGGAAATGGGTTTTATTTAACCAAGTGTATGACCTTGGGGTGCGCTGGTATTATTTGTGAAAAATGCAGATGGTAGTTTGAGGCTATGTATCAAATACCAATGATTGAACAAGTTTACAGTGCATAAAAAGTATCTATTGCCATGGATCGACGATCATTTTGACCAGTTAAAAGGGGTAACATATTTCTCTAATATTGACCTTAGATTTGGGTATCCTTAGATAAGGATAAGAGAAGAAAATATTCCAAAAACGGCTTTCAAGATACAAGCTATAAGCATTATGGGTTTTTGGTGATGCCCTTTGATTTAATTGATACCTTGATAAATAGGGTGTTTCGGTGGTATTTGGATCAATTTTTGATTGTATTCATTGATGATATTTTAGTATGAGGAACCCTACATTGTTACTGTGAGGAACCCGAAGACTAGAAAACAAAACCATGAAGCCAAATTTTGGTTGTGAGTCATGGAGCTACTTTGAAGGGGTTTCATGTGTAACTAAGGGTCCAAGATGGTTATGTGAGCTCCTACAAGGTTTTTTAGCTTATAAAACCAAGAAATGGACGTAGAAAGGCCGAAAAACTACTTCTACATTTACGGCCAAAAGACCAAGATATTTAACAGTGGTCATTAGGTACATTTTTGTAGTTTTGAGATCAAAGATCATCTTCGGGAGATTATTAGGAGAATTTAGACATTTGAATCAAGAGAAATAATGGAGAAATCATCGAGTTCGAATTGGTTTTTCCTTGCGAGTCGGGTTGGAAGCACAGGGAAACGGGTTGACCCGCTACAAGAGGAAGAAGATGAAAAGCACCGATGACAGGACCCATCCCAATCCCCCCGGGATTAACGCGGGATGGCCCTGCTCCCGTCTGACACGAAGTGTCAGACAAGGGATATTTCCGACCTTCGCCCTCCCAAGCTATCAGAGTACGCAAGGATCCGGAGGAGGTATGTGATAGCTCGGTTTCTGCTACAGTCCACATCCGATGTCAACCTGAAGGGCAGTCAAAACATTAAACGTTGTGAGTGGACAAAACAAGAGTTTATAAAAACAGTTTAACGAAAGACATTTGTACCCTTTACTAAAAAGCATGCATGCATTCGAAAACCGTTTAACCAAAGAAACCATATGTGGGACTAAGCCCAAAACCACAATGAAATAGACCATAAGGGCCACTGCCCAAATCATAAAGAAACCAAGTACACGGGCCACTGCCCAAAACTTGTATCCATCACACATCATATATCATATATACATCACATATACATATAATTCACACAACCAATCCTATCACGGTTTCCAAAGCTACGAGCGTGCTACCCGGGGTCTCAAACCTAAGTTTTCTCAAAGTTAAAATCAATGTACGCAGACCACTGACCCTACCCGAGGTTATAGTAACCTGCCTTCCTGAGAGTAAGGAACCCAACTGGGGCGACTCCCACTCAGTCAGTGCTCCGTGACTACTCCGGGGTCCACCCAGGCCAACGACCCTCCCCGGAGGAGATAATAGAAGTAAAGGAAGGTATATGAACATATATATACATAACAAAACTATCCATACCCGGTTCCCCTGAACCGTCATGATCCATATATATACATATAGGTAATTTCCTCCATGCCCAGTTCCCATAATCTATCATGTACTATAATGACCTTTCCAGGGTTCATGCGGTTCCCATAAACAGCCATGAACTTGGAAATCGATCTAGGGTCCCTGACCCGAAATCATAATCGTAAAACAACTGGGTCTCATGCCTGAACATATGACATCAGCTGGGCATCCTGCCCGATATCTAAGGGTCAGTCATGACTCCGATCGTAGTAATGTGTGCAACCATCCATCCAGGACCGCCCTCAATCCTAGTATGTCGCCGTGAACGAATCAACCGACGCGACCACCACAAGATCATGGTGCACTCATCACTGATCGCTATCCTGAACCGTCAGCACTCTGAAGTCGAGCCTCCCCAGGCTAGCCGACCACGAATCGTGCATCGTGACCTCTACGGAAGGAACACATCCCAATCCGAAGGCGAGCGTCGTATCGTCTGTCGTCGTGCACATAGCACCCGTCGCGACCACGATTTAGACCCGTAGGTCATCCATAGCGTCATATGCCCGAGACCAAACCAAATGGGTCTCATACCCGAGTTTATTCTTTTGGAAATCCAAAACCTTTTCATTAAAACCAATAAGGAAATACAGACCCGTATAAGCACCGTATAAGGCCGAAACCTCGAAATACGTTCCTATAAGTAACCACATACAAATGCACCCATGGCATTACCAAACATGTATTAAAACATATAATAAACATTTATGCATGCACCAATTTAGAAAACCAAGGTCCACTCACAGACCGTCCGAGCTGCCGCCTCGATTTGCGTGCCACACGACTCTCCAGAGCCAATCACCGTCACTGGGACTCTCAAACCTGTCCAAATCGTAATAGAAGGTTACTAACTACTTAATTAACCTCCCACTAAAGCCCTGTAATTTTTCGGTATTTTTAACTATTTTTAAACTCGATCCGAAACCTTCCAATGCCCCGAACATTGTCGAGACGGTGTCCGATCAACACGAAACCAGTCCCAAAATGTTCGTTACATCGAATAGAGTGTTTCACATGTTGAACACTTCCCCATTGGACCTACTACGCGCCCCCACGCGCCCTGGATAGCCCATGCGCGTGAGCCACACGCCAGGTACTATTCATCATCTCCTTCCTTGGTCGACCGGTTCAGCCCTCAAACCGCCCATTTTTAAGTCCATTTCAACCCATTCTAATCCTAATACAATCCTAATCTCATTTCTAAGCATTTTAGTCGCTAAAATGGAACTAAAACCACAAAAAACCGTACCTTGAAGCTCGGCCATGGCGGCCGTGACTTTCCTCCGCCGTTCACGGTCGTTCCCGGCCGTCCTATCATTAAAAAACGATCCCATTCCTCTCCTAGGGTCCCCAGAAACATAACAAGATCCTTAGGTTTGATTAAAACCCAATAAAATTGAGTTTTAAATTTTTGAATATTTCTCACCTCACGGGTTCGACTCCCCGCCATGGCCACCGCCGTCCCCAGCCGTGGCTTGCCATCCTCAGCCTCTCACCACCTCCTCACGGTCATATTCGTGCTCAGAGGGTCCTTGTGATGGTGAGGTGTGTTGTGTGTTTGTTCAAGAAATGGAAATGGGGGAAATGGTGTTTATGGGTTATGGGGTTCCGATTTGAAGAAGAACAAAGGAGAAGAAGATATCTGATGGGAGAGGGAAATAATGGATGGTGAGGATCTGAGGGATTAAATGGAATAAAGGGCCAAGATTGAGTGTTGGGTGGTTTAATTATAAAATAATAAATATAATCTTATTTAATTAACTAGATCCACAAATTGGGGGATTTGACCAATGGGATGAGTGACACTTGTCACTCATCCATGGGACCCATTCAAAATATCTGCCCAATCAGATATTGCCAAATCATCAATGTCTCGAAGTACGTGCATAGTGAAATTGAACTTCCGGGACCTATAACATCCCCGTTCGAAGTCCGATTTCAGCGTGCCGCCTATCTACGGATTCGTATCGTCCCGATCTACGTAATGGTCCTCGGACCTCGGCCATCAGACCTCCCGATCAAAAAGTCAACATTTGACCCCTTTTTAACCATAATTACCAAAATGCCCCTAAACTTCAGAGCGTCATAACTTCCTCCTTGAACATCGGAATTAAACGTGACAGCTGTCTATGAACTCGTGACGTCACGAACTACGTCACGGTCATCGGTCAAAGTCCATTTGACCGCCAGAATGAAAAGTCAACATTTTGCCCACGACTAGGGAAAACGGTCATTTTGCATCGTTCGTCCGATTTCGCCTAACTAATCACGGATTAACCTCACTAATCGTGATTAGTTAATAATTTAATCTAGGAATTTGGGACGGGTCGTTACAACTTTCCCTCCTTAATTAATTTCGTCCTCGAAATTCCAACTGTTCTTCCCTCCTTAATTAGTTCCGTTCTCGAAACTCCAACTATTCTGATTCCACATCCACCTCGTGGAAATAATTCGATCTCACGACACGTGTACACTAGTACACCCACTAGTCAACATAAAACTCCTCTGTAACCAGACGTACCACTAACACTCACGTCGCATTGACTACATTCGACCACGTCGAATGACAGTAGCCATACGTTCCGAATTGACACTACTTGTCAAATCTACCATTTCGTTGACATAACTAACTCGAAGGTCCCTTTCTCAATCTCAATCCATCTTGCTATCTGCCCCCACAGGGAGTCACCAAATCTCACTAACTATCCATGCTGACACCTTTGACAACCTGTCAGCACTTGACAGTCGTCAGTCAAAAACTGACACGATACTCACTCGTGGTTACACTGACCACCAATTTACTCGTCCTGAGTAAACACTTATCAACAATTCACCCGACCTGTGTGTACTAGACCCATCAGAACTACTATGACCTAATGCACAGTATCCAATGTCCAGTTCACGTCCTCAACTAATCCAATGGTAACGGAACTAAGCCGACTACCAACATGCTCACCAACGTACCACTGGTATAACCTATATATCGTTACCAGGCACGACAAGTCTGCCCAGTATTGTACCTCGAACAACGTATAAGGTACGTACATCTACCCATCAATTAGCCTACAACCACCTAGGTTGTAGTCAATCACATTTCTATAATGAAGTCCATCTGTCCAATCCAGCATTAGACAAATTGAAACTCCCACTCAAACATCCATTTCCAAATCTGAATCCGAATCCGTAATTTCGTAAGATATCCTGAATCCAAACCCATAAATCATATCCATAATCATGTCCAAATCCGAATCTGAAATTGTCATTCCGTAAGCTAGCATTTGGAATAACCATTCCGAACCCAAATCCATAAAAGGAAATCCACTGCCAAGCTCCAGAATCAAATCCTGAATCGTCACCCAGAATCCGATTCCAAAACCCAAATCCAGAAATCCACTTTCAAGTTCCAAAATCAAATCCTGAATTGTCATCCAAAAATCTAATTCCAAAACCCAAAATTTCGTTCTCGTCTACCGAGACGCATCAAAACCGAACCTTTCGGTTATCCCCTTAAACGATTACCTCAGCATACATTAGATTGACTTCATGGGGAAGCCAATCCCAACATCAACACATCTAAGGCTGACCAAATCCGACCTCGTCGGACACCTTACTCGGGCGTAATATATCGTACGGGGTTTACTTTGAAAAGAAGTTCAGTCCCAACATCCTCAACTCAAACATCCAAGTAAGAGCGATAAACTATCTACCCATCTGGATCGATCCAGATCCATCACTACGTTACCTGACCATGAACGTCACGATCAAGAATCGTCACGACGCCTAAAATCCTCAACCATTTCTCACATCTAAACAGACCAATCAACGACGAGACACATCGAGACTGTGGGTTCTCACTGATTACCTCGTATCGATCCTTGTCATTCCACCGAGGAAAAATCAAGAATGATCCAAGGCAATGACATCAAAATCCATCCTACGTGAATGCAACCAAAACCATGTTGCACTCACCACATCATGTAAACCAACATCGTTTGCCACCTAGCAAAAGATGAGAAATCTCAGTCACCTAACTTCGATATACTCAACTTCACTTGACGACCCAAGATAAATCCCGGGTCCACCAACCAATACACGATCGGTGTACTAGTGGCAACCAATAACATCTACATCATCAACATCATCTACCATCATCAATCATGGTAGAATCTGAGAAGTCATCCAAAATGACTTCGACATACCCATTACCAATGCGGAAAGCCCGCATTCCACTCGTCACCTCAATCGCAACCTTTCGCAATTCCAAAGCTCCAACCAGCTTGGAAACAACATACTCGGACATCAACCACGTGTCCATCACCAATTTAACTTTATCCGTGATCCACTCCTGGATCACCGATACCGAACATATTCCCACCTCGACGGATGTGACTCAACGTCATCACGATCACCGGCACCAGCATCAGCACCAGTGCTAGTACCAGCACACTAACACCAGTATCAGTATCAGCACCCCGTGTGCAAACTGACAACCCTGGATCTCCGCTCATACCGAGCGACGACCCCGTACCTCTGCTCGAATTGGAGAAATGTTGCCTCCCTTGTACCCAACAACTCTGGGTATGGTCACCCTAACAACTCATACGAGAAAAGAAAACGTCCCATGAACGACTCTGTCTCATTCTGCGATCACACTCAGCCATAACCGAGTCGAATCCAGAATTACTGCTCGTACATATGCGTTAATCACGCACCTCGTATCATCGTCACGACTGACAATCCCATTGTCACAATCGTCACGGCAACCTGAGTCTACTTGACCTGATAAGACTCGACTACGTCCATCGATAGTAGTGTCTGCCACAACCTCATGCAGACCAAACTACCAGATATCTCGACATCCAGACTCCGCATCCAACGGAATCAATCGCATGTACCAACTACTCTGTATCCCACTCAGGGATTTCATCGACAAGTACCAACCCTGATAACTTGTCCAACCAAATCTAACCAGTCGTAACTCGACTCAACCAATGTCGTCTACCAGGTCACCCATGACCTTAGTTGTACCAACAATCCATTACAAATAAAGTAGTACGACAACCAACTAGGTCTAACCGATAAGTACAACCTCGACTGCGAAGTGCAGTCCCAATGCAAGCTAACATGACTAGACCGACTAACGGCCTCAAATCTGAATAGTCGTCAAAGTCAAACCACTCGTCAACTCACATTTCCGAACCATACACCCAAATGTAGGGTTTCCACAATCTCACCTAGGGTCTCCCTGAACCCAACTACAAGCTACCAACTGCAGAAAGCAATAAAATCATCAACCTGACCGACTCCGCGGTCTTGACATCGTAAGGACGTCAATCCAATCCTACCGTAAGTTCAATTAGGATTCCTCGAATCCGGCTGCCCTCAACAGAAGAGCCATTTAACTCAACAATATCCGATCATCGGATGGTCACAACATCCAACCAGTCGTTGGAACCGATCGTACAACATTGTGAGAGACGATCCCAACTAACCGTCACACGATCAAAATGTTAACGTACCGTTACGTCATCCCTTCCGTAGGTTCCCACACTGTCATCTACGACAGAACTATGGCAACCCCGGCATCAGATGCCGAACCAAGACATATCACGATTCCATCCTACTAACTATCGTACCGGCACCCTAACTATCAGGTTGATAACGAATTGTAGCCCATTGAGATATCACATCCTAGACCTGCGTACGGAGTATCGCGCAAAATACGTTCTGGAATTCAGAGTAACTTGAGCAACCCTGCTCTGATATGAGCTAACTGAGCTCGGATACCACGCTGACAAGACCCATCCCAATCCCCCCGGGATCAACACGGGATGACCCTGCTCCCGTCTGACACGAAGTATCAAACAAGGAATATTTCCGACCTTTGCCCTCCCGGGTTATTAGAGTACGCCAGGATCCGGAAGAGGTATGTGATATCTCGGTCTCTGCTACAGTCCACATCCGATGTTAACCTGAAGGGTAGTCAAAACATTAAAAGCTGTGAGTGGACAAAACAAGAGTTTATAAAAACAGTTTAACGAAAGACATTTGTACCCTTTACTAAAAAGCATGCATGCATTCGAAAACCGTTTAACCAAAGAAACCATATGTGGGACTAAGCCCAAAACCACAATGAAATCGACCATACGGGCCACTAGCCAAATCATAAATAAGCCAAGTACACGAGCCACTGCCCAAAACCTGTATCCATCACACATCATATATCATATATACATCATATATACATATAATTCACACAACCAATCCTGTCACGGTTTCCAAAGCTACGGGTGTGCTACCCGGGGTCTCAAACCTAAGTCATCTCAATGTCAAAGTCAATGTCCACAGACCACTGACCCTACCCGAGGTTATAGTAACCAGCCTTCCTGAGAGTAAGGAACCCAACTGGAGCGACTCCCACTCAGTCAGTGCTCCGTGACTACTCCGGGGTCCACCTAGGCCAACGACCCTCCCCGGAGGAGATAATAGAAGTAAAGGAAGGTAAATGAATATATATATACATAACACAAATATCTATGCCCGGTTCCCCTGAACCGTCATGATCCATATATATACATATAGGTAATATCCTCCATGCCCGGTTCCCATAAATCGTCATGTATCATAATGACCTTCTCAAGGTTCATGCGGTTCCCATAAACCGCCATGAACTTGGAAATCCATCTAGGGTCCCTGACCCGAAATCATAACCGTAAAACAACTGGGTCTCGTGCCCGAAAATATGACATCAGCTGAGCATCCTGCCCGATATGTAAGGGTCAGTCACGACTCCGATCATAGTGATGTGTGCAACCATCCATCCAGGACCGCCCTCAATCCTGGTATGTCACCGTGAACTAATCAACCGACGCGACCCCCACAAGATCATGGTGCACTCATCACCGATCGCTATCCTGAACCGTCAGCACTCCGAAGTCAAGCCTCCCCAGGCTACCCGACCAGGAATCGTGCATCGTGACCTCTCCGGAAGGAACACATCCAAATCCAGAGGCGATCGTCGTATCGTCTGTCGCCGTGCACATAGCACCCGTCGCGACCACGATTTAGACTCGTAGGTCATCCATAGCGTCATATGCCCGAGACCAAACCAAATGGTTCTGATACCCGAGTTTATCCTTTTGGAAATTCAAAACCTTTTCATTAAAACCAATAAGGAAATACAGACCCGTATAAGCACCGTATAAGGTCGAAACCTCGAAATACGTGCCTATACATAACCACATACAAATGCACCCATGGCATTACCAAACATGTATTAAAACATATAATAAACATTTATGCATGCACCAATTTAGAAAACCAAGGTCCACTCACAGATCGCCCGAGCTGCCACCTCGATTTGCGTGCCACACGGCTCTCTAGAGCCAATCACCGTCACCGGGACTCCAAAACCTGTCCAAATCGTAATAAGAGGTTAATAACTACTTAATTAACCTCCCACTAAAGCCCCGTAATTTTCCGGTATTTTTAACTATTTTTAAACTCGATCTGAAACCTTCCGATGCCCCGAACATTGTCGAGACGGTGTCTGATCGACACGAAACCAGCACCAAAATGTTCGTTACATCGAATAGAGTGTTTCACATGTTGAACACTTCCCTATTGGACCTACCACGCGCCCTGGATAGCCCCTGCGCGTGAGCCCACGCGCCAGGTACTATTCATCATCACCTTCCTTAGTCTAACCGGGTTCGACTGGTTCGAACCGGACCGGACAGGCTCGACTGGTTCAACCCTCAAACCGCCCATTTTTAAGTCCATTTCAACCCATTCTAATCCTAATACAATCCTAATCTCATTTCTAATCATTTTAGTCGTTAAAATGAAACTAAAACCACTAAAAACCGTACCTTGAAGCTCGGCCACGACAGCTGTGACTTTCCTCCGCCGTTCACGGTCATTCCCGGCCGTCCTATCCTTCAAAAACGATCCCATTCCTCTCCTAGGGTCCCCAAAAACATAACAAACTCCTCAGGTTCGATTAAAACCCAATAAAATCGAGTTTCGAATTTTTGAATATTTCTCACCTCACGGGTTGGACTCCCCTCCGTGGCCACCGCTGTACCCAGCCGTGGCTTGCCATCCTCAGCCTCTCACCACCTCCTCACGGTCATATTCGTGCTCAGAGGGTCCTTGTGATGGTGAGGTGTGTTGTGTGTTTGTTCAAGAAATGGAAATGGGGGAAATTGTGTTTATGGGTTATGTGTAACGCCCCGGACGTTCTGAAAATGTAATATTGTAAAATATTGAATAAAATGACGTTTTTACCCCTGTGATTTGTGTGGTCAATTTTTTGACTTTTTGATTGGGAGGTCGAACGGACGTGGAGTGATGACCGTGACGTAGTTCGGGACGTCACGAGTTCATAGACAAGTGGCACGTTCGATTCGGACCAACAGGGTGAAAGTTATGATGTTCGGAAGTTCAGGGGCATTACCGTAATTAGGCGTTGTTAAGGGGAAAAGATGACTTTTTGTTTGACAATTGATTTGCATTTGACTCGAAGACCGTTATGTTCGTCTCGACGCCCTGAGTACAACGACAGGCGGCACGCTTGAAACGGACGTCGGATGACCGAGTTATGGGTCACGGAAGCTGGAGGGCAATTTGGTAATTATTGCACAGAGGGGCATTTTGGTCATTTTCACAGCGATTACTGTAGCACCACCGTGAAAAACAGAGTGCGGCCGTGGAGCTTTGTGCGTGCAATTGTTTATGGCTAAGTGGACTGGTGAGTGGGGTTAGTTTATGAATTTTGAGATTGTGGGAAGCATCCCTGCGTGTCTGGGCAGAGACTGAGTGCACGGGCTGGGTTAAATAATGGCTATGGCTTCTGTGTGCGTGGAAGACATTTTCAGAAAATCTCAGTTGGTCTCCCACGGGTTGCTGTCCGTTTGAATTGATCGACAGAGTAAAGGAGTGAGGAGAGGACTCAGTTGGGTCATTTGGTTCAGTTTAGAAGCTGAGTTGAGAGGAAACCGTGAGTGAAACCATGAAGAACCATTTTCGGGTTTTTGGGGGGAAAGCTCTGAATTCGACTTCTACGGGTTGAGAGACAAACCCAAACACATTGAGAGACTTCTGGGAGTGAAAGGATCACGTTGGTGCAAGATTTGGGTGAGGACGACCACTGTTGGCCTTAGAACCCAAGTGCTGTTCAGGGAGGAACCAGTTGGAGGGAAAAATCCCATTCAATTTCTGGAGCCTGTTGAGCGAAACCAAAGGCCGTGTTAGACTTCTGGGGCCACTTCGAGCACAACCGTGCAAGAATTGAAGGAGGAGGAGGACAGTTTGGCCGGGAACCTGAGTCTCAGTTTCAGGGGAAAACCAGTGCTGAGGACGACGACTTCCAGGTAACGGCGAGCTAAATTGTTAGTGCCATTGTGTTCGTCTAGGTTCCCGTAATCTACTAGTGAAATTAATTTGAGAATGGAGTTAGTTTGGGTGAGTTCTGGGTGACGACCCGTTCGGCTGTTCAAGTCTGGGTTGAAACGGTTTAGGGACAGTCGAGGTTAATAATTAGTACAGACCTGGAATTAATGAGTTAGAGAAGGTAATAGGATTGAAAACGGGAGGAATTTCTTGAGAATTGAACTTAAACTGGTCGGGTTGTGTCGCGGGTGACAGACCCGTTTATCAGGCTATCCGGGTAGGAACGATGACACTGCAGCTTGGCGCGTGGCCTTCACGCGCAGCCACTTTGGGCGGCGCGTGACGGCGCGTGCGATGTCATCTCCGATCACGGTCAACATGGAAATTGATCCTTTCAGTGTAATTAATATTTTACCTTTAGAGTTCGAATTGTTCGGGAGTCATTCGGGATAATTTCGGGAGCTTGGAAGTTTAGGACCTTAAGGTTTATTTCGCCGAAAAATCCGGGAAAATTAGGAAAAATCCTACGAGCTATTTGAGGATGTTTGTAACCCTTCTTGTACATTTTTACAGGCCCGGACACTTCCGAAGCTACGGAGGAGCGCGCGGGACGCGATTGACGCGTCCTAAAACCGTGAGTGGACCTTTTGATTTCTAAATTGGGCATGCACGACTATTTTGCTTATTTATCTCTTGGTTTTACCTATGATTTTATGATGGTGATATGATATATCGGTTTTACATGTTTCCACGTTTTTCGAGATATTTATCGTATTTCACGCATTTCGAGATTACGGTTTTTGCTTATGCATGCATGATGATTTTGATGAAGTACCTGGATATGAATATGCATGTTTCGGATTTATGATGTTTGATCACATTGTGAAGTAATTTTTGGAAATTGCATGTGTTGGAATTTGCATGTGAATTCGGACATAAGTCCTGTTATGATGAGAAATGTTTTCGGAATAATGTTGGAAAACGGTTTGTGATGAATCCTGGTTTGCTGTGTTTAAAAACGGTTTTGGGTTTAAAGACCCGGTTAATGGTTGGATCTGGTTTTGGGTTTAAAGACCCGGTATGTTGATGACGGGGGCGGGCCCGAAAATTGGGTTTAAAGACCCGAATTGAGTTTAAAGACTCGTGAGTTTAAAGACTCGATTATTATGATACCCCCGAGGCCTATTAATCATGCTTTGAGTTTAAAGACTCGTTGATATCCCGGGAAGGCCTAATTTTGAGTTTAAAGACTCGGATGGATCCAACGGCATAATTGTGGTTATTGATTCACGTTTTACTTGATTTGTGCAATTAACGTTCAAAATGACGGTTCCTGAAACCTGGCATTATTAAATGGTTTTTACATGAATTATGGCGATCCTTGCAACGTTTTCATGTGTTTCGGAAAAAGAGTTTTCAAAAGTTAATATCCAAAATTTGAATATTTGGTTATGCATGCGTGTTACAAAACTGGAGGGCGAACCCGATTTCGGAAAAACTGTTTTTCCTGTAAAACTTATGTTTCGGTCCACTCACACTTTGTTGTTTTAAATTCCCTCCAGGTCATGGTACAAGTGCGGGGGCAAGCGCCGAGGCAGAGGCGGAGGCATAAAGTTTTCCGTTGCGGAGTAGTTAGTTCACAGAGTAGGATTTGTTTCTTTAACTTGTTTTGTAATATTATGCTCTATGAAACTGTGGACTTGACATCCAGTCGGTTGTAATCGTTTAATCTCCCTAGTCTGACAATGGGTGTGTTGTAATATTGATTAGTTTTCCGGTCTTTTGGATTGAATTGCCAGACGGGAGCAGGATGCTTCCCGATTATCGAGGCGATAATCGGGGTGGGTCCTGTCATTATGGGGTTCCGGTTTGAAGAAGAACAAAGGAGAAGAAGATATCTGATGGGTGAGGGAAATAATGGATGGTGAGGATCTGAGGGATTAAATGGAATAAAGGGCCAAGATTGAGTGTTGGGTGGTTTAATTATAAAATAATAAATATAATCTTATTTAATTAACTAGATCCACAAATTGGGGGATTTGACCAATGGGATGAGTGACACTTGTCACTCATCCATGGGACCCACTCAAAATATCTGCCCAATCAGATATTGCCAAATCATCAACGTCTCGAAGTACGTGTATAGTGAAATCGAACTTCCGTGACCTATATCATCCCCGTTCGAAGTTCAATTTCAGCGTGCCGCCTGTCTACGGATTCGTATCGTCCCGATCTACGTAACGGTCCTCGGACCTCGGCCATCCGACCTCCCGGTCAAAAAGTCAACATTTGACCCCCTTTTTAACCATAATTACCAAAATGCCCCTAAACTTCCGAATGTCATAACTTCCTCCTTGGACGTCGGAATTGAACGTGCCACCTGTCTATAAACTCATGATGTCACGAACTACGTCACGGTTATCGGTCAAAGTCCATTTGACCACGATTAGGGGCAAAACGGTCATTTTGCATCTTTCGTTCGATTTCTCCTAACTAATCACGGATTAGCCTCACTAATCGTGATTAGTCAATAATCTAATCTAGGAATTTGGGACGGGTCGTTACAACCCACGTGTAAAGCCCATGCATAGGGATCTAGGGTGGCGCTTGTAGGCACGTGCCAGCTTATCTCAAGTTACGGTCAAAACATTTTTCAATATTTTCGTCAATACGAACCCGTTGGCACAAATTTCGAGTCAATCAAACATCCTTTCGACATATTTTTGGACGTTCGAAGGTTTAGGTGTTATTTTAAATTTTTTTTAAAAATCTCAAAAAAAAATTGTGGGATTAAATGTAAGGCTATTGGGGACGACTACTGACCTTATGATATGATTTTTGACATGTTCTAAGGTTCTCGGAAATTCCAGAAAGGCATGCAATTCAGTCTGATTGCATGTACGGTATGTGTGAGTGTACTTTTTTTCTTGTTAAATTATTATGCATGCATAATTACATATTTTAAATTTTTTTCTATGTGTTTTGGTGATTTTTGATTGATTGGGATTTTTATATGGTTTTTGTGGATTTTACGGAAATTGTTATATTGCACGTTTTACGAGGATTTTCTTGAGAATTACGTTTCCGAATTTTGTTTAGATTGTGGACTTGGTCTAAGTATGGTTTGTGTTATGAGATATTGTGATGTTGGATTATTGATGATTTTCGAATGATATTTCGATGGTTTTTCAGAAGTCATTTTAATGACACATTTTATGAGATTTGTGTTTGAGTTGTATTTTGAGCTTAGGCCCGAGTTTCGAATTGTACAATTGACTTGTGATATTGATATGTGATATGAATATGTGAATTCTCGGTATTTGTGATGTAGAGTTTTGTGATGAATGTGATGATTTTGGATAACCCTCCTCGAGGTGCTTGTTGGTTAGTAGTCTCATACGTCGAGCAGGGCTCCAAATCTTGAGACTGGTTTAGTTCTGACTTAGAAGTCGAGCCGGGCTCCAGATCCTGAGTGAGTGAAGTCCATAATCAGACGCTGAGTTGGGCTCTAGATTTCGAGTGGTGTGCTTACCGATAGTGTTGTGGATATGGTGACTGGCATTGTGCATCGAGGATGGGTTGGATATGGATTAGTTGTGTATGATTGTTGTGTTGGTTTTGTGTTGACTACTATGGTGATTTGTGTGATGGTTGAGACAATTACTAATGTTTGCAACTTTATGGATTTTTACGCATATTTTGAGGTTTTGATTTCTTATCTGTTTTCACTCGAGGTTTATCGGTTTTTCTTATGCATGCACATTTTGCTAAAACGGAGGGTAAATGCTGGTTGTGTTCATGCTATGTTTTAAAAATATTTATTTTTGTCCACTCCCACGGTTTTCGTGGTTTTGTAACCCTTCAAGGTCATTACACAAAGTTCGAGGTTGAATAAGAGGCCTCTAGAAGAATCTAAATTTCAACACCGCTTGTCATCCCCAAATGGATGATCAATCCGAAAGGAAAATTTTGATTCTAAAGGATATAATGAGAGCTTATGTACTACAATCTAAAGGAAACTAGGACTTACATTAGGCTTTGATGGAGCTTCCTTACAATAACAGTTACAAATCTAGTATTGGGATGTCTTCTTTTGAGGCATAGTGCACGACACTGATATGCTGGAACAAGGTAGGTGGGAGAAGACTCTTATACCGGAGATAGTTAAGATGATAGAGGAAAAGATCGGGATTATCAGGGAATATTAAAGGTAGCTCAAGATCACTAGAAAAATTATGCAAACCAGCAGATCTAGAATCTAGAGTTTTAGGTCAGGGATTGTATTTTCTTAAAATTTTCCCCATGTAAGGGATTAATGAGGTTTGGTAGACGAGGAAAGTTGAATCCTTGTTATATTGGTCTTATGGGGCTACTGAGAAGATAGGCCCAGTGCCTTACAAACTTGCTTCAAGTGCTGTCTAAAGTTCATGATGTAATCCATGTAGAAATGTTATGAAAGTATCTGTTTGATGTGTCACATGTATTGGAGAAACCAATTGGGTCAAGAGATGATTGAGTTTGAGAAACAACCAGTACAAATCCTAGATCGGAATGAAAAAAAAAATGGCACATGAAGAATATCCCCCTATTAAAGTGCTATAGAATTGGTTAGGTAGACATTTTAGGCATACAATCTAGATTTTTATTGGAAATTATCTCTTTTTCCTCTCATTCTCTCTCTGGTTCACTCGAAGGACACACAAAACACCCTCAAACTTGGACTTTTCGTTTTAGACCAAACCACCATGAAATAATCACACCATCATCTTCATCACTTCATTCTAAGCTCAACCATACCCACCATCAAGGTTGGTAGTGACGAAAGAAGGAGATTCGAATGTAAACAGTACCACCATATCTTTCGAGCTACATTCGGGCTACTACAGGTAATGAATCTCAATTTGGACTTCATATTTTGATTGTTGGGTTCAAACAGATGAATTTTGATTATTAAAACATTAGATTTGATGAATAAATGAAATTTTTGGAAAACTTTCAAAATCAACCAACAATGGAGGATTCTAGCGGGCCAGCTAGCTACTCTAGCAACAAGGGGGTTGGGGGTGACTAAAGGTTGTAGTCGAACTCCTTAGGTGAGCCAGTGGCATGTGGGGCCCGTGAAGGCACATGGGGCCCTCTCCCATGCTCTATGACTTGTGTTTCAAGTACTTCAACTTTCCAAACATATTGGTGTAGGTTTCGGGTCAATTGAAGTTTGTTTTGGGATTGTTTTGGTAGTATGAAGTCACTATGTTTTTAGTTAAAACACATGTGTACCTCTCAAGGGTTTGGGGGTTTTAATTTAGGTTTTGATTATTATTGGTAACCCCTTATTTTTACTTTTGATACTCTGAGGACTGTAGAGGAGCGTACATCTCGAGATTGAGCTTAATTGGACTTTGATTTTGTAAATTATAATTCATGCATACACATATATTTTAAATAACTTTCTAATAAGTATTTTAATGAATTAGAATAATTATTCTTAAAAGATTATTAATGTTGACAATTTTTGGAATTTAGAATAGTTATTCTATTAATTATTTCTAGACACTAATTTTCAAAAATTGAAAATGGTGTTTTGGGCTAAGGCCCGGCTTTATAGACTTCTTTTTTATCGGATTTAGGCTTTGGCCACTGTTTCTTACGAATTCTTGCTTAGCCCAAGAAGTAAATATTTCAAAAATGGACTTTGGATTTTAATTTATGGGGTTGTTTCCACTATGTATACCGTCCCCAAGTATCATGGTTTCCTCCAACACACGATATGGGGTATTTCCCATCACATGTTCGTTGAGATTTCTCTGATGGTGGAGTTGCAGGGTATTTCTTCGCCAGATCGTTGAGGTTTCTCCGATGACGGCGCTACAGGTATTTCTTCCCTAGATCATTGAGGTTTCTCTGACTCTAGCATTATAGGGTATTTCTCCATCAGATCATTGAGGTTTTCCCAATGCTGGCATTGTAATGTATTTCTCCACCACATCGTTAAGGATGTCTATGTATAGTACATGATTTTCTAGCCATTGCTCAAGGTATTATCAACGATAATTAGGATTGTCCTCAGGTTGGATAGATCAAGAATGTGTTTAGTGAATGGTGGAATATTTTTGCAATGTTTTTTTGCCAGGTCCTCATGATTTTAAGTTCCCTTGAGGAGGAGTTTCAAAGCAAAGTTGTGGACCACAAGATGTTTCCGTTATTTATTTTTTTTCATGGGCACCACTGAGTTTTTAAACAAAAATAGATTTTCCTATAAGTTCTTCGTATTATATTTATAGAAAGGATTTTACATTATGTATGCATGGTTTTATTCATAGAGGGAGAAGGTATGTTTTCCTCAGAAATTATATTTTTAAACGATTATTTTTTTCCACTCAATTCATCCTTATTTTGTGTGCTCTCTAGGTTGTTGAGTACGGCGAGGACATATTCTGAGGTGGAGGCGTCCTTTTTCCAATTGCATTGTTACTTAAAATCATCGAGTAGGACTTATTGAATTTATGTATTTAATTTCCAAACCTAGTTGCTCTGATTAGTCTTTTGAGATTTGATTGTAAATTATTTTCGTAGTTGTGATGATGTGAAGTTGGGGCTGGTTTGGATCGTTTAAGTTGTTTGGATGTAGTCTTTGCCTAAGCTGTTAGGATTATTTTTTTGTGTTTAAATCTTTTGTCTAACACGTGGAAGATAGTATGACCATTTTATAGGGGAGATTTTGTCAAATTTTTTGGTAGAATTCTCATAACTATTTATAAGGCATAAGGGTAATTTAGAAATTGTCTGGCTTATCTCCCATCGCCTCATTATTAACTGATCTTTTAAATCGGTGGAACAAAAGCACCGTACATATTTACGATACTGAGTGAACTAAGGCCTTGAAGGTGGAGATAGTCAAACTAAGCATTATACAATTTGTCTGTAAGGAAGTCTAGGCTGCTAGCTTATTCTTGGTGCCTAAACCTTCTAGTGTTTGGCGCATGTGCATCGACTTTAGTGACTTGAACAAGGCATGCCCAAATGATAGCTACCCCTACTAAAGAGAGACTAACTAGATGATACCATAGTAGTTCATATATGCATACTCAGGATACATGTAACAACCTGTCCCAAAAATTGGGGCAATTTCATAAATTAAATTGAAAAATAATGATTGTTATTACTGGTCCAAAAGTCAACTTTAATTTGAAAAGCTAATCCAAAGTTTTGACTGGGTCGTTGCGTGCGTCTCGAATTCACGAGGTCATAGGCAGGCAACTAGCGGAAAATGGAAATCAAATGATTAAGTTAAGGGTCTAAATTTATAACGGCATTTGGTAAATTTTGACTGCAAGAGTATTTTGGTAATTCCACCTGGGTTGCTTTTGGTGAGTCACCATAATTTTTGGGTGGCATGTTGAGAAACTGACATGTGTCACTTGGAGACGGTTTGGAGTGTACCACCACCCAAGTCATCTTGAAAGACAATGATGGGGAAGGAAAAGGGAGGTTCAAAGTTTGGGGAAGGTAGGGAGAAATCATCAGGGTTTCTCTCTGGTAAGTCTATGTACTCGTATAACCAGTCTAGTGGCTCTGAAATATAGGATTCAAATAGAACAAATAGGAGGGAGATAGAACAAGGAACCGGGATCTTGCAAATAAAATGTTAGTACTAGACCAAGGAAGCTCGAAACCAAATTCCCAATTACGTTCGTTGGACCTGGGTGATCCAAACGGGCTTAAAATTTAAGAAATTAGACATAGGAAGGTTGTTGTCATCGTGTTCGAACCATGACTGTGAGCTCAAATGTTCTACTGTGGAATCAAGGTAAAAATGCTTGATTTTGACATCATCATCATGTTTCTGATGTGGCTCATAACATGTTTGATGAATTGGAACGTTGAATTAGACGAGAAACTATTGAATTAGGACCAGGTCGTGTTATCGAGTCGGGACCCAGTTGTAGAGAACCGAGTCAATTTGACTAGAGGAGGAATACGAGTATGCGACTGTTTGTAGTAGCCTTGCAAGCACATGGGAGAGACTCAATTGTTGTCTACAGGCACGTGGCGGTGCATGCGGTGTCTCCTCGGAGTTCGGTCAACACCAAAATTGAATTGTGAATCCAATGATACAATTTGCAAAGTGATTGAATATTTTCCACAGGTGTTTTTGTATGTTTGAAGTAACGGTACCTTTAGTTATAAGGTCGATGGAGATATTAAAATAGGACTCGGAAGGAGTCGGAATACCAGTTAGGCCTCAGAATGAGCCAACGTATCCATTCTACTATTCGTTGAGGGCAGTGGGTTGGTGTAGGTGGTGACTCCAGAAGAAAAAATGATATTTAGTTCGTATACATGATCGATGTACATCCCTTGTCTGACAGATTCTCTAGTTTTATGTATGGAAGTGAAGGGTAGTTTAAGTACATTAATTAAGTTGTTAGACGGGAGCAGGAGCAGACATGGATATCAAAGTGATTTCAAGAAGGGTCCTGTTAATACAACCAGATCTTTGTGCACCTAACCGACTAGATCCATACCACTTTCAGGATAGGCATTTACTACTACAACGTAATGCCTTTGGCCTAAAAAAAATATCGGTGCCACCTACCTGTAACGACCTGGAAATTCGAAAAAATGAAAAAAAAAATTGGAAAATTTGAAGGAAATGACGATTTTGCCCCTGGTTATAAGGGTCGAACATTGACTGTTTGGTTGGGACCTAAGTTGGACTTTCCGGAAGTACCGTTGGATAGGTCTCTGGACGCTGAATCAGTAGACAGGTGGCATGCGTCAATCGGAGTTCGGACGCGAAAGTTATGGGTCTAGAATTATGAGGGGCATTTTGGTAATTTGTTATGGCAAGGGCAAAATGGTAAATTGCCACGGAAAAGTGATTAGGACGGTTAGTGGCTGATTCAGCTCATTGGATGAGGATTTACTACCTAAGTGACACCTGGAAAATGCTATTTGACATTAGTGGCATTGTTTGTATGATCAACGACAAAAAATAACAAAGGAAACCGCCCACCCCTTTATTTAAATTCCATCAAAATTAATTGATGAGGAGGATAAGTGTGAAACCTGAGACACTGGGATGATTCTACAGAGAGAAACGAGTAAGTTTAGAGCAGAATTAAGGACGATGAACCCCTAAACTCGAGACCCAGAGTAGTGAAATTCAAGATTGATCGATTTTCGAATTGGACTTTACGAACCATGATTTGGTGTAATTGGCTTTGATTTAAGCTTTCTGAGGTTGAGACGAGTTGAAACCACTCAGAAATGAAGGGAATTGAGGTCATTTTGTCGTAGAACTAAAGGGGTGAAGACTTCGGCTTTTCGAATTTGAGTCGAGCACTTGGAGGGATTAAAGGACGAAACTGAAGTTGGAAACATACTTATGAGCCTTCTACGAAGCTTTTGACTGAATCAATTTGAAGGAATCTATGGGATTTGAACGGGGCAGATGTTGAATTTTCTACGAGAAAACTCAAGGTTTGATCGAAGGGGTTGAGGTACTTAATCTTGTAATTTAAATCACAGACCTTTAATTAGAGATTAAACGATAGTGTTAGATGATTCAATTGCAAGAAATGACGCAGAATTGGGCAGGATTGAACCGGGTTACACCGCAGGACCCGTTTGCAGGGGAAACGAGTAGAGACGACGATGAACAGTAGCCTGGTTACTGTAGCTGGCGCGTGGCTTCCACGGGCAGCCGCCTGCGGCGGCGCGTGAGCGGGCTTTTCGAGGTGAGTTCAACACGACTTTTATTCTATGCAATGTGACGAACATTTTGGATTTGGTTTCGAGTTAATCGGACACCGGTTCAATATTGTTTCAAGAGTCTGAAGGTTTATATTACGTGTTTAATTAATATTTAATTCTTGGAAAATTATGGGGAATTGATATGATGTTCATTAAGTCTTTAGTAACCGTGAGTGATGATTTTGGACAGGATTCGAGATTTCTGGAAAGTGTCGGAAATTACGGAAACGCGTGCGGTTCGGAAAGCGAGCGATTTGGACGGTGTGTGAGTGGACATTTGTTTTATAAACCATGATGCATGCATAGTTACATGTTTTACATGATTGATTGCATAATTTGATTTGCAATGATATCCTTATGATGTGGCATGATTATGTGTGATTATATGATTATTTTAATCGGTATTTTGGGCACGTTTTACGAGAAATGTGCAAATGATGTTTTGGGCTAGACCCGCAGTCAAAATGATTTTAAAATTGATATTTTGACTTAATTGGTGAGTCAAGGATGATTTCTGGATTATTTTGATGTTTTCGATGTGATTGTACGAATTTACTTATAATTGGCATTTGGGCTTGAGACCCTTTCGGAAATGCTTATGACTTGGTTTGAGGTCATGGATATGATTGATATGTGTAGTGGTATGGATTGTGCTTTTGATTGTGGATACTGGATACTGGATCATGTTCTGGATGGTGCGAGTGTAGTTCCTAGACGTGACTCGGATGTTGCGTGAGTGCAGTTCCCGAGTATGTGGTACGTCTAGATGGTGCGTGTGCAGTTCCCAGACATGACGGATATGACTCGGATGGTGCTTGAGTGCAGTTCCCGAGATTGGCCTGCGCGTAGTGCGGATGTGACAGTGTGACTATTTATATTGATTGTGAATTTGTGCATAGTGTTGTTTAATGTTGATTGTGATTACGTACTGGTATTTAGTACGGGTTTTTGGTCTGTGTGGCCAAGTGATTGTGTGTTCACATGTTTGGCTTGAGATCCGGGATTTGATACTTGTTATACTGTTCATGTGATTTGGCTGGAAAGCCAGTGATTGTGATTCATATGCTTTTCCCTATGCATGCATGGTTTGATAAACTGGAGGGCAAATGATGTGTTTTGATAAATGCGTTTTAAACGATATTATTTTTGTCCACTCACACATTTTCTGTTTTGATGACCCTCCAGGCCGTGGCACGACGTTCGGGGCTGATCGAGAGGCGGAGGCATGAGCGGAAATCAGTGCAGTTATCCCTGGTCTGACAGGTACTGAGGAGTAGTTTCGGGACTTCCGTTGACTTGTCAGATGGGAGCAGGACCGGGCACGGTTATCGACGTCTAGTAGGGACGGGTCTTGTCACTACCAATGCCTAGTGAACTTTATGTTTACAGACTAGATAAGCAAGACCATGGAGCTATACATCGATGACATGCTCATCACAAGTAAGATCGCTAACTAGCACATCCCAAGGAATGACCCCAACTAGCCCTTTTGGAGTTGTTATCCAGCCTACACAAGGTGTGGGGCCATTTTTGGCCTACGACAGCGCATGGGCTTAGTTTTGGGATGTCTCATATCGTCTAAACACAATTTTTAGTTTGTTTGTAGTTATTTTAGTACCATTTTGAGCAACCCTATAGGGCTTTCTTAATATTTGACTTGGGAAGTTTTTTGTGAACTTTGTGGTTGGTTTTGTATTGGTTTTTAACAAGCTTGGAGCTTATGTGTCATAGTACCATTGGGAGATTTTGTTTTCCCGACCAACTCTAAGTGAACTTTTTTCTTAAACCTTATTTTGTTATTATATTCTATGTGCATGCCTTTGGGCCTCGTGATTGGAAATCTATCATTGTTGATTTGTCAAGTTGTGACTGTTGAGTTTGATAAGTTATAATGTTATACATGAGATACCAGCGACTCCTATGTGGGTATATATGAACTCATAATCTCGAGTCAATAGTCACATCTCGGAATAACCATCTTAAGGTTATTTAACACTTTAATCATAATCATTATCAAGCACTAAGGAATTCCTTAATAACACAAACATATACATATACACATGACGTGAAGCTAATGTATGCATAAGCAATCTCACAGTAGTAATCACATATTAAAATCCATAAATCCTGCTAGAGAATATAAGTATCACTAGGTACTATCTTGATTAGTAATTCTAGTCACACTAAAAAGATCTAACATTACCAAATAAGAACTCAACATTCTCATAGTAAAGTTCACCAACCATAATCAATTATGTTGTGCTTCAAGATGATATTAGAGACCGCATATTATTTTATGATTACTTCTCATAAAACGTACATATTTTTTTGTGTATGCATTGTTGGCATGCTAACGTCAGGAACATCACCTAAAAGCAGAAACTTTGTTACTACCATGACTTCAAAGGAACGTATAGGTCAATGACTGAGTTCTAAGGAAAGTCAACCTCGCAACTAAAGACTGGTCCGGTGACTAGGGTATGTCAGAGGAATACTTAGAGCATGCCAACCTTGAAAATATCGCCTACAATCAAAGACTTTGCTAATACCATGACTCAAAATTTAAGCCACAAAACTTATAGGCCAGTGACTAGGTACTAAGGAAGGTCAACCTAGCAACCAAAGACCAATCAACCGAGACGCATAGACTGAATTGGCAAGGACCCTACAAGGTGACAAGAATATGCCAATCAGGGACTTACGATCTCTCAAACTCTGAAGGCCAACCACTCGGAAATCCTTGGAATGTCGGCCATCTCAAGAGGTACTACATCTAGACCAGTTGGTCTTACTTATGGGAAGGCCGGAAATAGGTTATACAGTCGCACTTAGGACTTCATTACAAAAATTCCTATTTAGCCTAACATTTATCAATAAATACAATTTCTTCCTACCAAAATTGTGAGTTATTTTTTCTCAGCACTTACGGAGCACACGCTGCAACATTATCTTAGCTTTAGCTTAACTTGAAACTAATCGAGTTTTACAGCGTCAACCACATTACACGACTAAACCACCAACTGGTGTATCAACTTGTGACTAGCCACACTTTAGGGTCAAACAATTTGGTACAAAGCATGCAGATCGACTACCATAAAATCACCAAACAACACTTGGCAAGCTCCAGTAACAACTGCAAGTGTTGCTCTAAGGAAGGGACCTCAACATTCAGTGTGTAACATTACCTTGGACCGAGCACATTACATGGACTAGTATACCAAGTATATAACATATACTTAAGACAAACATGCTACACAAAATGACTAACAAATGGCTTGGCCAAACAACTCCACAACAGTTTTGGCAAACACAAAAGCATACCATGTATCCATTGGCTCAAACACATACTGAGCATACATTTGATCCACATATGAAAGCATATATACAGATAAAACAATGGGTCAACCCAACACTTTTAAAACACATTCATAAATTAATAAATTAAGCAAAGACCCCTCGGTCTACGAAATTTGTTCAATACAAACTACAGACCGACGCTAAGGTCGTTCACATCCATAAATAGTATAAATCTTAAGACCTACATAGGTGGAGGATTGGCTTCATAAATGGAAATAGTCACCCTTAGTAACTCATCCTTGGTAACTTTCTCTTTATTGATAGGAGGGGTCGTAGCTTCACCAACAGTCTTCACCTCACCCACTAAATTAGGATTGGCCCTGCTAGTCTGCTTTTCACCATCCAAATTGATCAAGTTACCATCTCCCTTAGCATCATACTCCTCGATCTCTTCAAGCATCTCTCGGGTAATATGCATCATAAGCCATAAAGTGGTATCAAATGAAATACCTTCATTATCCTTGTAGTTACTCCAATAGATCGTCCACTAGCACTTTGAGACGAAGTCATATAGCCACTTCTCGTAGTCCTTGGACTTCGTAAGCTTACCACTCTGATTGACTTGGAAGACTCAATCTCTACCTCCAACCTCTCGATCTCAGCTTGGTCGGCCACTCTCACAGCCTTTAACTTTTCAAGCTCTGCCTCATAGGCATCCCTTTGAGCCTCTACTTTAGCCAGCTCCAACTTTAGCAGCTCGGCCTCTACTAGTCGTGATGGCTACCTCAGTCTCATGTTTACATAGGGGTAACTTTGCAACTTGCTCCTCTACTATCCTCTGCTCAGCCTGTAGTTTCCTCTCTAGATTACCTTTTGTCTTCGAAGCTAACTCGACCTCTTTTAGCTTGACTTTTTCCGAGTTGGTTGGTGCCACACACCTCTAAGTGTGGCTGTAACTGATGAGTTGTTCACCAAAGAACTGCAAACACGGCACAAAGGTTAGCATATACATGTGTAAACTTGACTAAGTACAAAATTCTAAGGATATTTACATGGGTAGTAATAAGGAGATATCTCTCTATCCGTTTGATCATCGATTGCTTGGGCAAGGCATCCAACTCCAAAATCTCCATGGATGGCCCTAAGTGACACCATTGATAAATGAAGTATCTCTTCCTGCATGCTAAGTGACACATCAGACTATTTAACTCTATTGTAGATTAATAGACCTAGGTCAACACCAACATGGTTAGTCATTTCAATCAATGTACGGTATAGACGAGTAAGAAGAAGCTATTTCTCAAACTGCGGTTAGAGGAATAATGGGCAAGGCCTATCACGCAGCAGGGATTGAGCCTGCCTCACATTCTCAGCAGCCTTTTGAATAGCCTTCATCCTCAACTCAACTTACTCCTTTGGCTCTATTTGAAGGTTAGCTACTCTCAACATCTGATCAGCCTTATCTATGAGCACTTTTTTGTCACCCTTCTTGCTCGACCTCACAATAGAATGGTTGGCATTTACACCTTTCTTATTTGTCCTTCTGAGTCGACCTAAAAACATTCTCTTTCTCGATCTCATCAGTACGATCTATAATCGACGTCTTCTTATTGGATTTCAAAAGCAGAGGAGTCGATCGAGGTTCATCGAGTGCACTGTTCCATTGGTTTCCAGGTTTGCTTCTTGCCTTATTCTCTAGCTGAATTGAACACGAGATTAGCTCGTTTGTGTTTAGGATAGATTACTCTCTTCCTCTCTGAATTCTGGTTTTAATCGATCAAGCAATTCTGTACAAATTCACAGAATTGCAGGATGCACTCTATGTGTTTGATAAAATGCAAGATGAATGTGAATGGATTGTTCTTGGTATCACAGTGATCAAAATCTCTCTGATTCTCACTGTACCACTTCTATTCTCATTAGTTTTTGTGTAGGACGATTACAATTCATATATTCACCCTCACTCACACATTCTCTCACACTCTCACACACACAGCATGACAGTTACATGTGATAGTGACACTCCCTTAGCTGCAGCATCACACAACCACGTCACTCACTCACTAACTGAATCCACCTCACTCATTTGCTGACTTGCACTCTTTTCTCTTGCTTTGACACCTGTCTCCTCGAGTTGGCAATAACAAACACTGCCAAGTCATACCAGTGCACACATTACACTCCAACAGCCCCTCCTAAGGTGTTCACTGGTATTACTCCTAGTAGTTCTCTTAGGTAGTAAAACCGTTCCTTAGGGAGAGCTTTAGTGAATATGTCTGCCACCTGTTCTTCAGACCTACAATACTGAATGGAAACTTCTCCATTCTGAATTGCATCTCTTATATAGTGCCACCTTCTGTGAATATGCTTGGTCTTTTGATGGAACACAGGGTTCCTGGCCATGGAAATTGCAGACATGTTATCACACATGAGAGGAGTAGCTTCTATCTGCTCTTCTCCTAGTTCACCTAGGACAAACCTTAACCAAACAGCCTGAGTAGTTGCCTCTGAGGCACTAACATACTCAGATTCTGCTGTTGAGAGGGCCACACTAGACTGTTTTACAGAGGCCCATGAGAATACACCACTTCCTAGTGTGAAAGCATAACCAGAGGTACTCTTCATGTCATCAATAGAGCCTCCCCAATCACTATCACAGTATCCTACTAGGATAGCAGTCTTCCCCTTCCTGTATCCAATCCCAAAGTTCAAGGTTCCTTGAACATATCTTAGGACTCTCCTGGCAGTCCCAAGATGTTTCTTGGTTGGATTGTGCATGATTCTTGACAGCAAACTTGCTGCAAACATCACATCTGGTCTAGTAGCAGTGAGATAGAGCAGACTTCCAACAATCTGCCTGTATAATTCCTCATCTGCAGATTCACTTCCATCTTCCTTCTGTAACTTGTCACTAGTTGCAACTGGTATGCTGACAGGTTTGCAATCTTTAAGACCAAACTTCTCAAGAAGAGTTGCAGCATACTTCCTTTGGTGAATATAAATTCCCTCACTGGACTGCAGAATTCCCATTCCTAGGAAATGATGAAGTAGTCCCAAGTCTGTCATTTCATACTTTCTCATCATATCCTGTTTGAACTCAGTCATCATCCTTGTGCTGTCACCAGTATAGATTATGTCATCCACATAGATAGACACAATCAAAGTCCCCTCACTTTGTTTTCTCTTTAAGTAAAAAGTAGGCTCACTTGTGCTTCTTTCAAAATCACAGCTTAGTAGATAAGAATCTATCTCACCATACCAAGCCCTTGGTGCTTGTTTCAGACCATAGAGAGCCTTGTGCAATTTGTAGACCTTGGATTCATTCCCTTGAACCTCAAAACCTTCAGGTTGATCAATGTACACCTCCTCCTCTAGTACACCATTCAAGAAAGCAGACTTCACATCTAGTTGAAACAGCTCCCATCTTCTTTGTGCTGCTAAAGCAATCAAAACTCTGACTGTGTCCAGCCTTGCTACTGGAGCAAACGTCTCATTGAAGTCCACACCAGGCTTTTGTGCATACCCTTTTGCAACCAATCTGGCCTTGTGCTTCTGTACTGAACCATCAAGATTCAGTTTAGTCTTGAACACCCACTTGACACCTATCACAGGTTTAACTGTAGGTCTCTCCACAAGTTCCCATGTTCCATTCTTCTCAATCATCTCTATTTCAGCCTCCATTGCTTTTTTCCAAACAGGTTCTTTAGCTGCCTCTATGAAACCTTCTGGTTCTATCATGCTCATGTGACATCTAGCATAGATGTCACTTAAGCTTCTTAGTCTCAAAGGTGTATCACTAGTCTCTTCTGTAGAGCTTCCTGCAGCACTACTGGATGAATGATCAGGACTGTGACTAGGTTGATCATCTTCACTTGGGCCTGGGCTAGTTAGGCTAAGAGAATGAGTTGATGTTGCTGGTTCTGTCTGAGAATCTCCAACATTGAAACTTAGAGGAATGCAACTTGTAACTTCCTCAAGCTTCTCCCAGTTCCAGTGACTTTTCTCATTGAAAATCACACTTCTAGACACCACGACTTTCCTGCTTTCCAAACTGTAAACTCTGTAGCCTTTTTCACAGCTTCCATAGCCTACAAAAATTCCTTTGCTGCTGGAATCATCAAACTTCTGCCTGGTCTGTTTTGGAACATGCATATAGCATAGGGATCCAAAAACTCTCAAATGTGTCACCCCTGGTCTTCTTCCTAAGAACACTTCAAATGGAGTCTTGTTTAACAAAGCCTTTGTAGGACATCGATTTAGGAGATATACAGCAGTGTTAACTGCTTCTCCCCAAAACTTATAGGGTAAATGCTTACAATGAAGCATTGACTTAGCCATTTCTACAACAGTCCTGTTCTTCCTTTCAGCTACCCCATTCTGTTGGGGAGAATAGGCCACAGTTAGTTGCCTTTCAATTCCTGCTTCATCAAGAACCTTCTGAAACTCATTAGACATATACTCTCCTCCCCTGTCACTTCTCAGCTTCTTAATCTTGAATCCACTCTGCAATTCTATCATAGCCTTGAATTTCTTAAACACATTCAAGACCCCTGACTTGTGTCTTAAGAAATACACCCAGCACATTCTTGAATGATCATCAATGAATGTTAGGAAATACAGATTGCCTCTAATTGTTTCTGTTTGCATAGGTCCACACACATCTGTGTGTATGAGTTCTAATGGTGAGGATGCCCTCCAAGCTCCTTGAGTATCAAAGGAACTAACATGATGTTTTCCAGCTATGCATCCTTCACACACCCCCATTTCTCCATGTAAACTAGGCAATCCAATCACCATATCTTTCTGTTTAAGTTGTCTCAGGCTAGCAAGGTTTAAATGACCAAACCTCAGATGCCACAACTCAGTACCTTCTTCAGTGCTTGCCTTCAAACCCTCAACTGTTTCAGGTTCCTTAGTTCTGAAATTCACATAGTTGAGTGACAGCTTGAAACACCTGCTTCCTGTCATAGGAACCCTTGCCACTCTTTGCTTCAAGGTCTCATCTTCAAAGATTTCTGCAAATCTGTTTCCAAACACCAGACTGTACCCATGTTCTAACATCTGTCCCACACTCAATAGATTTTCATCTAATCCAGGTACAAGCATAACTTCCTTGATGTATTTATCTCCCTGATCCATGTGAACAAGCAGGGAACCTTTTCCTGTCACCTGAACAAGATCACCCGTACCCATTTTCACTTTCACATTTAGATTCCTGTCAATATTGGTCAGCAAGGACTCATGGCCAGTCATGTGATTGCTACATCCACTGTCCAGGTACCAAACAGCTTCATCATGTTCTATTGATGCTGAGTGACAAGCATAGAACATACTTCATTCAGCTTCTTCAGCTTTCTGAGCAACAACTGCAGCAGGTTGTTTTCCTGGGCAGTTCCTTGCCATGTGACCAAATCTAGAGCACTTGAAGCACTTCACTCTGCCACCCTTCAACCAGCACTCACCCCAGTGATGCTTGTTACAATCTTTGCAGAAAACCTTCTTAACTTCTCCTCTCTGAGTTTCTGTAGGTTTCTCCTGCCTCATAGTTTCCTTAGCTTTATCAGAAGCCCAGGGTCTAGATCCTGGCCTTCCTTGAAACTTCTTTGCTTTCCAGGAACCAGTCCTGGATTGTCCCTGAGATTTACCAGAAACATTCATACTCGTGAAGGCTCTCTCAACCTCAGCCTCATTGTGCATTTCCAACCTTTGATCAAAGGCTCTGATGGAAGCAGAAATGCTCTCAACACTAACCAGGTCCAAGTCCCTAGTTTCTTCTAGAATTGACACTATGGAATCATATGTTTTAGTTAGGCTGATTAATATCTTTTGAGTGAGTCTTTTCTCAGTTATCTCCTCTCCATAGGTTTTCATTTGATTAACAGTGATCAAGAGTCTAGAAAGATAAGCAGAGAAACTTTCATCCTGTCTCATACGAGTATATTCAAAATCCCTTCTATGAGCTTGAAGTTTTACAGCTCTTACCTTAGGGTCTCCTCTGAATTCCTTTTTAAGAACATCGCATGCTTGCTTAGCAATCTCAATATTTGAGATTCTGGGGAAGATCTCCTCTGATACAGAATTCTGAATCAGATTTAGAGCCTTAGCATTCTTGATCAGATCAGCATGACTTACATCTTGCTCGATTTCCTCATCCTCACTGTCATACTTAGGTTCTAGCAATCCCTGAGTGACAATAGGCCATAGACCACAAGCCTTTAATGCCGTTCTCATTTTGATGCTCCAAAAATCATAATTCTCTCCTTTGAATACAGGTAACTTGGGATCTCCAGCTCCTGCCATTGATTTCTTGATCTCGAAGAAAGAAATCGGAATCACACAACAGTTTCTTCACTGGCTCAGTCGATTTCAACTCGCGGAAGTATCAACACAATCAGACGCCCCATATAAGCAGATCAACCTGCTCTGATACCATATTGGATTTCAAAAGCAGAGGAGTCGATCGAGGTTCATCGAGTGCACTGTTCCATTGGTTTCCAGGTTTGCTTCTTGCCTTATTCTCTAGCTGAATTGAACACGAGATTAGCTCGTTTGTGTTTAGGATAGATTACTCTCTTCCTCTCTGAATTCTGGTTTTAATCGATCAAGCAATTCTGTACAAATTCACAGAATTGCAGGATGCACTCTATGTGTTTGATAAAATGCAAGATGAATGTGAATGGATTGTTCTTGGTATCACAGTGATCAGAATCTCTCTGATTCTCACTGTACCACTTCTATTCTCATTAGTTTTTGTGTAGGACGATTACAATTCATATATTCACCTTCACTCACACATTCTCTCACACTCTCACACACACAGCATGACAGTTACATGTGATAGTGACACTCCCTTAGCTGCAGCATCACACAACCACGTCACTCACTCACTAACTGAATCCACCTCACTCATTTGCTAACTTGCACTCTTTTCTCTTGCTTTGACACCTGTCTCCTCGAGTTGGCAATAACAAACACTGCCAAGTCATACCAGTGCACACATTACACTCCAACACTTCTTGGTTCTATTCTTCTTCTCAATCAAAATGGCTATCATTTGTTGAGCCCTTGGGCCAAACCCCTCAATCTTCCGCTCTAGCTTCGAAGGTGATCCAACTCTAGTTGGTGCCTCTTCCCTTTGTTGGCCAGCGACTAACCTACCATCACCTGTCCACCAGGATTTGGCGTCTACCCACTAAACATCATAGAATAGGCCTTTCTAACTGAATGACGCCTTTACCTCCTCCGCATTTCTTAAGATGCGCCTATATGTATTCTTAGGCATGATATAAAAACAAAAAATATGCGTAAAAAATAGAGATGTCGACCTAACAAAATCATACTAAAACAATATGACTTACCTGTTGAAGGAATTAAATCGAAGTTATTGAGAATGGTAGGCAAGATGAGAATATACCGATTTTGGTAGGTCTGGTTCAATGTTCCACACCTTATGCCAAGCTTGACAACTTTTTTCACTAATTTTCACATTAGGAAGCATGGCTACAAGACAGACCAAAAGTCAGCATAGACCAAAAGTTAGCACGAACCAAAAGTTAGCACACAAAAAAAAACAACACACACACACACCAAATACATAGCTCGACAGTTACACCAGACCGACTAGGGCTATCGAACTTCTAGAACTTTGAAGGAATACCCTTTCCTCCCCAGGCCTCACCAAAAAAGACAAATGGATCCTGATACGCCTACTAGGAGGACAGTATGCCATGTAAGAATTCGCCCCTCTCTCTCTCGCTCTCTCCTATCAATACACCAAATGTGCACCTAGCCTCTGCTCGATCTGCTACTACTTATCGAGTTCATAAAGGTACATGACATGTTTGTAGGCTGGCTCCGGCTTCCCTGCCTTCTTGAAGGCATCATACAAATTGATCAACATAATCCACACATTGGCATTGAGTTGACCGGTCCCTACAACATCCTCTTCACCATCTTCCGCAGCCACAAATGGAGGGGTAACATCAAACCATGCATCTACAGCTTTGGGTAGAAGAACATATTGCCCGGTGGAGGATCACTCGGCATCTCATTCGCTCAAACTACCTTGAACTTAACGTTCTTAGGCATATCCCAACCAACATGTCCCTCTATCCAACTATGCCTAGATCTCCTTGCTAAACATCTCATCCACTATGAACTTAACATCCACGATCGGCACAAATTTCAGCATACTTTCAGCACCAGAAAACAAACCACTACTCCGCTTCTTCCTAAAAGTGGCTTTCCCACTAGACCAATGATACTTAATCTTCACAGCATGCTCGGGTAACACCTCATCATCACTTGAAAGGTCAACCTCCTCCTCAACCTCCCTCCACTAGGCCCAACCTCCTGCTGGTGACCCTACCTTCAAACCAAGCCCTCATGGCTTTCTCCTATTCAATCTCCTCATCTGACAGATCAACCACATGTTCAGCTTTCCCCTTTACCACTTAGAACACCATCCGACTGGGTCGACTCTTCCTCTTCAAACTCTTCCTATCCGCTTGACTTTGCCAATTTTGTCTCGCATTCACATCATAATCTCGTACTTCATTATTTTGATTGTCTAAATCTGTTGTGATGGCAATCTAGGGAAAGTCTTCAATACTAATAGTTTCAATTTTATAAATTACCACTTAGGAAGCATTTTATTCTTCATTACTTATAAATTAGATACAGTTTCAATTTACAAATTGATCATTTTATCCTTCAATTTAACAGTGGAATTAGTAAGAAGATGGATTGGGCCATATTGAGATAACTTAGGAGTTTCAAGGAGTATAATGGAATTATATCAGGCTCAGAAGGGCAAGTTGAAATAGAATCAAGCCACTTTTTTTGGCTTATTAGGCTAAGTGCACTAGGAACACGCCACGAAATATCAAAATGCATCAGGGACGGAAATTTACCTCAGTTACACCATGAACGATTACACCGTCAATACCGTTGCACCATCCGTCAGTCAAAATTAATAATGCCGTTAATTTTGATGACGTGACACTAATATTACAAAATTAGTAAGGATAATTTAGACATTTTGTTCATTTTATTATATTTTCTTTCATCTCTCTATTTCCCTCTTTCTCACACATTTCGTCATGCACTGAAGATTGAAGTTGGTGTATGACTTTGTGGACAAAAGACAGCTAAGCCACCGCCTGATCTTATCAATGAAGAGGCAACTAAGCCAAAAAGATCCAATCTCGTTCTGGGGAAAGGCGAGGATGAGGAGGAGCTAAATGGAGGAGCAGAGATACCTGTGAATTCTTGAACCATGGATCTAAAACTTGTAGTGTTGGTTGTCAGTACGGTTGTCGGGGCACATCGAGACGCTCTCAACCTCTTTTTAAGGTTCCGATCAATGCTGTTGTGGTTGTTGGTGGTGGTGACGGCGCTGACGGCTTGGTTGTTCGAACCTGAGGAAGAAGCTGAAACGTCACTCGAAGCTGAAACGTCACTCGAAGCCGAATCAATCCCTAATACACGATGTCTTCACCACACGATCACTCGGAGCCGCTCCTAATAGACTCAGGCCAAGACCAGCCGGAGACGACCTACGACTCCGGCGATAAGGTTCACGTGGTTGGAATCGACGAAGTCAAAGACAACGGAACCAAAACGCCGCCGTTCTCGTGGAAGAAGCTATGGCTGTTTACCAGCCCTAGCTTCCTGGTGAGTATCGCGTTCCTCGACCCTGGAAATTTAGAATGTAATCTTCAGGCGGGTACGATTGCTGGAAACTCGTTGTTGTAGCTTCTTATGTAGGCCACGACTATGGGGTTATTGGTTCAGCTGTTGTTGGCTCGGCTCGGCGTTGCGACGGGGTGACACTTGGTTGAGCTGTGCAGGGATGAGTACCCGAATTAGGCTACAATGGTGCTATGGGTGATGGCGGAGCTTGCTTTGATTGGGGCTGATATACATGAGGTTATTGGGAGTGTGATTGCTATTATGATTTTGATTAATGGGGCTTTGTCGCTTTGGTCTGGGGTTGTCATAACTGCTCTGGATTGGTAATTTTGGACTCTGCCCCTCTTATGTTTTGAGAGAGAGAGAAAGAGAGAGACGAAAGAAAATATAATAAAATGAGTAAAATGTCTAAATTACTCTTACTAATTTTGTAATATTAGTGTCACGTCGTCAAAATTAACTGCGTTAATAACTTTGACTGACGGATGGTCCAACGGTATTAACAGTGTAACCGTTCTTGGTATAACTGAGGCAAATTTCAGTCCCCAGTACATTTTGAGATTATGTGGCGTGTTCTTAGTGCATTTAGCCTAATAAGCCCCCCTTTTTTTTTAATCTGATGAATCACGCTATTTTGAGTAAACGAATTACGAATGAAATAAAGTTAATAATCGGTCGGAGTCTATTGACTGTATCTGAACTGTATAAACCTCAGCCGCCTAAACCTACAACACGCTACACATTTCACACTCACATATCGCTAGTTATGGACGCTCTGCAAGGAGCATTCCTTCGAGTCACTTATGCCCATTTCGAGCCAGACACGGATAAAATCAAGCGCAAGCTCAAGAGTGGAGGAGTGTACCCAACTCCCAAGATCCTCCACACCATCCGCAAGAAAGAAATCCAAAAACACAACCGCAAAATCAATCGCCTCACGGAGGCAGACCCATCCCCCCCTCTCTCATAGTTCTAAAAACAAGCCTTGGCCGACGAAACCCATTTCCGAACTGTCAAACACGATTACAGGGACTTCACCAAAGCGGTCAAAGCGCAGACTGGTGGTGGTGAATTGATGGTTGGGAGGCCTTGGGAAGGAACTGAGAGAATTGGGCTACGAGAGCTTGCGAGTACGAGTACGGAGTATGGAGGAGAGAAGCTCAAAAAAGAGGAGCTAAAAGCATTGAAGGAAATGTTCGAAGCTCGAAAAACACAGCGAGGGCGAGGTGATTCAGTTTCTTGTTGATAGGTTTGTATTGGGATTTTGGTTTCCGATTGATAGACAACGATTTTAGAAGTCTGAAGAATTCTGGGTTTCCTTTAATCTGGGAATGATTTAGGGTGTATTCAATTTAGATTTTAATAGATTTTAATGGGTTTCAAATTTGTAAGAAGTTGAGGTTCCACCCCAAAATCAATTGATATGGGGGGAGTAGCCCTAGATCTTATAAGGCACAAATTGTAGTTGTGCTTTCCCGATGTGGGACATTTTCCTCACATCTCAACAAAATTTGATGAATTTCAACAAATTATAAAAGCTTTTTATTGATTTCAAAGTGTTTTGATATGTATTTTAAATGATTTTTTTATTAATTTGTTATGATTTTAAAAGATTTGTTAGTATTTTAAAAGATTTGTTATTATTATGCATCTTCTACCATCAGTTGATCAGTTGAAGTGTTATTGACGACATCAAAACTACTTTCGTTTTTCTGAATGAAAGCTAAACGTTATCAATTCATGGAAAAATATCAAATTTATCGATTGTTTAACAAACAAACAAAATAACATAAGCACTTACTATTAATTCAATTACAAAATCAACGAAATTAATCTAATTATAGATGGATTATTATCACATAATACCATAAACATAAGCATGACATGGTTTGTGTTTGTTCTATTATGGTAGGCTCTCATCATTCACAACATATCTCCACATATGTGATGCTAGTTCACTCATCCATTCATTAGCATTTTCGCGTTGTTGCTCTTGGGTTAGAAGAACTTCTTCTGAAATACTTCCTTTATTTTCTGGTAAAGATGATGAAGACTCATCGTCCTTAAGAATAGTGCATAACTTTTGGAAAGCAGCAGGATACATTCTGTATAATTGTCGAAAGTGATGAGGATCCTCATTTAATACCTTATGTATATACTTATATCCACGTGTAGTAATTGCTTGTCGAACTGGACGTTCAATATGCTCATCTTGTAAGATAACCATTAGTGCACTTAGTACTTGCGTTATTTCTTCCATTGCCATCAATAATAACTTGACGATTTCATAGTATATTTCCTTTAATTCGTTGTCCTCAATGTCATCGGCTTCTTTTTCTTCCTCGTTGTTTCTAATTTCTCTTTCAACATATTCATGGCCTTCTATTTCATCATTCTGGTCAATTGCATCATCTTCATGCTAATTGATTTCATCATCATCATTGAGAATTTGAGACATTAATGAACTATCTGAAGAAAAAAAAAGACAATGATAAATGATATTATTATCAATTGCCACTTCTAAATGTGAACAAACATGATAAAACCTATTACAACAATTGCAGTAAAAAACAAAGCCATCATAAAATGTGAATAAACATGAACATGCCCACAGAATTTGAGGTAAAATGATCATACTCATACAAGAATGTTAGAAAGAGAAAACTTCCCTATTTGTTGTGACTTAAGTTCAACGTGAAAAATGCCAGATACAAGAACTGAATGTTACTCTCCAATGGCATTTGGTACACTAATGAGATCATTTCCACTGTCCTAATCACCTTAACTCCATGAAAAATCTCAAAAACAAAACCCCACCCATATTTGTACATGGTAATTCATTTGTTTCTAAAAGCATTTTCAACAATGAGGGACATCATAGTGTAATTTGTCCTACAAAAACTTATTTATTTAGATTATGTATTGGGTCTTGTAAAATTTGTATAGCATGTACTTGCCTCATGTTGTACTCTTTAGTTCTTCACTCTACTAAACCTAAGTTTTAAACTGCCAATTTTTTTGGTACCTTAGCTTACCAATGCTCCAGAGAACATCATACAAAGTAAATCAAAGCTAAGAAACCTCAAATGAAGTACATGACTACAAAACCTTAGATTCTATCTATATGAGGTTGACTATAATCCAATTATTAACATTATTGTCCACTATTGGAATACGATTTGTTATAAACTATCACCAATAACTTTAACACTTCCATGTAAATAAAATCCCTAGAATCAATAATCAAAGGATCTAAGACTAAACAAAGCTTTCATAATAGAACAGTGGAATGGCATCTCCAGTGTATTCATTCTCTTTGTCCTCTAGCAATGAACAATAACCCAGGTCATATGGATCTAAGCCCCCTATGTAATAACAGCCAATTGCCTCCCATTCAAACATGAACATCATTTTCAATAGACTGCTAGGATGGAAGGGTTGAATTCTAGCCTCAATATATGAAGCTGATGCAAGATCCAAAAATGTGAGATAGAAGGGTTTCACATAGAGGCGTCGGATTTGGCTTATCTCTACAGCCTTTTTAAAATTTCTCTGTGATTTCTATCATGGATCATCTTGTTCCTGAAAAATTTTATGTTGGATTTCATTCAACCGTGTTAATTCGAAGTTCTTGTAGGCAAGATTGTCTTCAACCTGTACTCAATGATGTTTATTACTACTAAACGTTGAAATTTTACATTGGTTTTGAGCCTTCCCAGTCTTAATTCTGCCTCTAACTTGCTTGTATCTTTTCACGTTGCAAAGAATTATTTTCTCCCTTGTGTTGTAAACAAGTTAAAATTAGTGGCTATTACATGTAATATGAGTCTTTATTCATATATGCCCAAAATCCTAGCAGTTTATTGTTTATTATTATTCTTCCACCCAGTAACTTCTTACAATAACTATTGAAATGTTAATACAGTGCCACAATTATTTAACACACAAAAGAAGTCCGCAAGATTATAAAACATCTTCGTACGTGATTGTTTGTGCTTGGACTTGTCTTCACCAGCAGCGACCGTGAAGGAAGAGAGGAAAAAAAATAGGGAGGAACAAAAAAAAAAGGTCAGAATCTTTGAGGGTGAGGTTGGATTTGTGTTTAGGCTTGGTATTTATATTATCCATCACAAAATCCTTTCAAATCCAAGATTAGTTAAAATCATCTAAAATATATTAGTTTTTGAATACAGGGATATTTTAAAGAATTCTTAAATAATTTGTTTTGAATACATCATGATTTGAATAATTCTTAAATAATTCTTAAAGAATTCTTATATATTAGTTAAAATCATCATAATTATCTAAGATGATGAAACAGGGTTGCAGTTCACTGAGAGTCAGATGCTTAAGATTCTTGGTGGGCTTGATTCTAAGGGAAGTTGGAAACAGGCGTTGTCTGTTTTGGAATGGGCAAACAATGATAAGGGAAATAAACATTGCAAAAGCCGGTACTTGAGTTTGGTGAATGAAAACCTTGGTTACCCACTTACCCTCATATGTTTCTTCAAGCATTATTTATTTATTTACACTCATAAGTTTGACAATCTGAACCAAATTGGAATAAAAAAAAAAAATCAAATAATGGAAGTAGACTCAATTGTTAAATGTGCCAATGATGCATCCAATATGTTTTGTTGTCATTCTTTCTGTACTTTGTTGATGCAAAAGCAAGGATTTTTCTTGGGCCAGAGCCAAACAGTCATAAACAAAATTCGTACGATCAAGGGTTTGGCCGTGGAATTCAACCTGTTAATCAACCTACTTATACAAATTCAACCTGGACTTTGGGTGGAATTAAAGTACACTCAAGTAGGCTGATCATGATTTGGTAATTAAAGGGGGGTGAGATCCAATGTGTAGTACTTGTGATTTAGGCAATATTTTATTGGCCGTTGGACTATCCCATTGAATCTACCTTAATCTGTTTCTGCTTACTCTTTTGTCGTTATTGTGCATATCGGTGTGTGAGTTGATGTCATGCTATTTTCTCAGTTTCGGTTCATGTTGACAATTCATGCATGTTGTAGGTTTGTTTACAAATTCTATGTGACTCGATATCATGCTGAAGCTGCCCTTTTTCTCCTTGTTAACAAATTCATGCATGTTGTAGGTTTGTTTACACAAAACTTTTGGCAATTCTTGGGAAGGCACGAAGACCTCAGGAAGCTCTTCACATTTTTAATCTGATGCTTGTGATGTCCTGTTCTTTGTAACTTTATATTTTTAAATCCTCTTTGGCACGTTATATAATCTTATTGGTTAAATACTTACATTTAAGTCATTCAGGAAGATTCCCATATATATCCTGATGTTGCTGCCTACCATAGCATCGCTGTTACACTTGGTCAACATGGTCTTCTTAAGGAATTGCTGAAAATCGTTGAATGCATGAGGCAGAAACCTCTGAAAAGAAATATAAATAATTTCCGCCAGAACTGGGATCCTGTAATTGAACCTGATGTCATTGTGTATAATGCTGTAAGAGCCAATTCTGATTGTTTTACTTGTCATTCCTTGTAATACTTTTTATCTGTATGTTTTACGATTCTAATTCTTTTCCATATTGGTTGCCAGATGCTGAATGCTTGTGTTCAATCCCATGAATGGAAGGGTGTACCTTGGGTGTTTAGCCAGTTGAGAAAGAATGGTCTGAAACCTGACGAAGCAACATATGGACTTTCCATGGAGGTAATAACGGATCGCAACAAGTATCAACACAAACTGTTCAAACACTAGGTCTTTATTTTAATGGCCTAACCGAATTTTGAAATGCATTATGATTTAGTAGTTGAAACCATGAAGTATGCTGAACATCAAAACTGTATCCCAAATATAATTAATGAATGGATTATGTATGGTTATAATTTAAGTAACCATGAACGAATCATTATATATGGTTATAATTTAAACATTAAGATGTTTTGGGTCTTTGGAATTATATACTATGTGGAATTTGGGATCCTCAACCAACACTTTATTCCAAAAATAACTAGGGTCAGAGATATGAGTCCTATTTGAGTTACTTACTCTGTGCCACTTGCCTCTGTCCAAAGTCGTACCATATACTGCATCTCTAATTATGGTACCCTTTCTGCCAATCTTCTCTACTGGGCCGTCCAAATCATCTTCAGGTTGCTTACTGTATCTTCACTTCTATTAGTGCTAACTGCTACCCACGTTTAATTGGGTATTCTGAAATCTCAATCACAAGCCTGTTGTGTTTCTTCTAAATAGTAGAATCCTAATCCTATTCCAGTGTTGCCACACATGTATCCTATTGTTGTCAAATGATTTTTGTATGTCAGTCTAGCATGATGTGGTTGTTGTTTCAAGGTGATGCTCGAATCTGGAAAGTATGACCTAGTCCATGTGCTCTTTAGGAAAATGAAAAACAGTGGTCAAGCTCCAAAAGCTCTTAATTACAAAGGTAATTCCGTTTGTATCTCGTGTTCAGATGAATGTATCATTGTGACCCCTCATAACACATTTTCTCTCAGTTATTGTCAGAGCTCTCTGGTGTGAAGGAAAAATCAATGAAGCTGTGGAAGTAGTCAGGGATATGGAACAAAGGGGAGTGGTTGGAACAAGCACTGTATATTATGAGTTAGCTTGCTGCCTTTGCAACAATGGTAGGTGGCAGGATGCTCTGGTTGAGGTAAGTTTCTTTGTCTATAGAGTTTGGATCTATGGTGACTGTCTTTAGTTGATTAGGCATGGAGTGCTCAAACCATTTTCCTATTAATGGATAAGTTATTCATCAGATTCGGTAACCTTTTTTCGTTGACACTTCCTTACATCAGTTCCTGCCTTCTAAAAAACATAATAAATTTTTTGCCATTCGTTTTTAGGTTTATCAGTTGAGCTTGTATTTATCTTTACTTCCTCTTTTGAATGAGGTGGAAGAAGGGATGATTTTTAAGCTGAGTTCCTTGTACCTGTATGATATCTATATACAATTTGGGGTGTTTGGTTAAGATTGCGTATTTATATTCAACTATCTATGATTTCCAGACTCGTGAGCATCATGAGTTGAAGCATGGATAATCAACTAATAATGTATTTGTCATGGACACAGTTGATGGCTATTCATAAAGCTTACTTGGTTACATTAAGTATTTCAAATTTAGGAGCTCCTTGGAATCCTGCATTCTTTGCCACATTAGGTTCATATGCTAGCAATTCTATGTACCTAATTATTATGTTCTTAAGTGGATTTGTCAGTGTTAAGGTTGTATTCTTATAATAAAGACCACTTTGTGAGTTACGAAGAGAGGTTTGGTGCTTGACTAGATATATCTGGTTTCTACATAAGGCAGTGCCTATTCTGCCAACAAGTTTCATTAAGTGGAGTGAGGTTTTGTGAAAGAGAATGAGTTGCTGGCTTCTTATGCTGGACCTGGATATTAATGATATCACATGTTGGAATTCAAAAGTTAGGATTTTCACATATCCATTTTCTTGGGTCAAATAGATTTTCTTGTATTAGATCGTGATCTCTTGCTGCTTTGTAAAATATTTTAGTGGGCCTTTAAATTTGGTTTTTGTGCCTGCTGCAGGTTGAGAAGATGAAAAATGTATCTAACACAAAACCTTTGGAGGTTACCTTCACAGGCATGATAATGTCTTCCATGGAGGGTGGACATATTGATGATTGCGTATCTATATTTCAACACATGAAAAACCATTGTACCCCCAACATAGGGACCATAAATACAATGCTGAAGGTCTTTGGACGCAGCGATAGGTTTATCAAAGCTAAAGAATTGTTCGAAGAAATCAAGACTGTTTTATCTGATTCCGACTCTTCACTAGAATATGGTGCTACTTTTGTTGTCCCTGATCAGTACACATATACCTCGATGCTCAAGGCATCTGCCAGTGCTCTGCAATGGGAGTACTTTGAATATGTGTACAAGGAGATGGCTCTATCTGGATATCAATTAGATCAAACTAAACATGCATCACTACTAGTTGAAGCAGCCAGAGCTGGGAAGGTAAACTATATCTCTCACAGTTTCTGTTGCTTTTTCTTACATCCACCTGTTGTGTTGTACTGGAAATCCGGGAACTTGGTTAGGTATTTCAGAAATCTAATACTTGTGGGTGGTAAAAAAAAAATGAAAATGTAGGCACGTCTATTTGTCCTATTAGGGTTAAAAGTCCAGTTTTCTTATTTGTTCAACGATGTGGTATTTTTAAAAGCGTGTGATTTATTGGAGCTTAGAGTTCAGTTTTTGTTTTGATGCAGTGGTATCTACTAGTGCATGCATTTGACACAATTTTAGAAGCTGGAGAAATTCCACATTCGTTGTTATTCACCAAAATGGTATTTCAAGCTACAGCTCGACATGATTATAAAAGGGCCGTAACCCTGGTCAATGTCATGGGTCATGCCCCATTTCAAGTCAGCGAAAGGCAGTGGACAGACCTTTTCGAGAAAAATGGAGACACGATCAGTCAGGATGGTTTAGAGAAACTATTGGATGCTCTACAGAGTTGCAATGTAGCATCCGAAACTACAGTTATAAATTTATCTTCATCATTGCTTTCTCTTTGCCGGTCTTACAGATCAAGAAGCATATCAACTTTCTCCACTTCTGGCAGAGAAGCCACAGATGCATCATCCAGTAATGAAGGATTTGATGGCCCAGGAAGGAGTCTCCTTGATAATAGTACTGATGTTCCCTTGGATGTGTTTTCTGTTCCAGAGAAAGTTTATAGGTCATCAGACTATATTTCTGATGACGATGAAGAAAGGTCAGAAGTTGATGAGCAAATTGAAACACTGATAAATGCAGTCGATGATTCTCTTGTTGTAATTTGCCTTAAATTATAAGTCAATTAGTAAGTACTATTGTTAGCTGTTTTTAGTTTTGTGTTTTATAAGGATTAGATTTTTCTAATCCTTGTAGGACTCTGTTTCTGTCTTATAAGGCTTCTGGTTATGTTGGTGTGCCATTACAAAATCTGGAGTGCTTTGTTAGTAAGACATTGGTATATTTGGATTTAAGGCTTTTGGGTTTGAGAGAGTTAATCTCTTTTGTAATCTCCTTTGTTATTAGTGGGATCTCCTCGCCGGCTTCGCCTGTGGATGTAGGCTTTATAGCCAAACCACGTATAATCCTTCGTGTTCTTTTGTGGACTATTAGTTTCCATATTTTGTCTTCATATTTGTTATATTGTTTTGAAATGCTTCCGCACAATAATTGGTATCAGAGCTCTAGTTTCGACTGGGTTGTGGTCCTAATTCACCATAAAGCCTCCTACCATGTTTATGAAGTTTGAAATTGAAAAGTGGGAGGAATGACTTTGGTCTTTTGCGTGTAAAGATGCGAGCCATGCTGGTTCAGCAAGGGGTCTTTAAGGCGCTAAAGGGTGTGAATGCTTTACCAGAATCAATGTCAGATGAGAAGAAAGAGGACATGATGGAACGAGCACTTGGGGCCATTCAGTTGTCACTTTCTAATGAAGTTCTACGTGAGGTAGCTGAGGAGACGTCCCCAGTAGATTTGTGGCTTAAGTTGGAGAGTTTGTATATGACCAAGTCTCTTGCTAATCGGTTATATTTGAAGCAACGTTTGTACAGATTTCGTATGTCTGAAGATACATCAATTCAAGATCATCTAAATGATTTCAACAAGGTTGTCATGGATTTGAAAAATATGGATGTGAAGTTAGATGATGAGGATCAGGCCCTAATTTTGTTATGTTCTTTATCTTCATCATATGAGCATTTTGTTGACATTATGTTATATGGGAGAGATGTTCTTGCTTTGGAAGATGTTAAAGCTGCTTTGAATTCTAGAGAGCTGAAGAAAAAGGTATGTGATACAAAAAGTTTTGGGTTAGTAGCTCGGGGAAGAGGGAAATTTGATAAGAACACATGTCACTATTGTCACAAGGAGGGGCATTGGAAAGTTGATTACCCAAAACTCAAAAGGAAAACGAAACTTTCTTCTACCCGTGATGAGGCGAATGTTGCAGAAGAATACTGTTATGAATGTAACGACCCATCCCAAATTCTGGGATTAGATTAGTGACTAATCAAGGATTAGTAAGGTTAATTGGTGATTAGTTGAGCGAAATCGGACAAACGACGCAAAATGACCATTTTGCCCCTGGACGTGGACAAAATATTGACTTTTGACCTGGGAGGTCCGATGGCCGAGGGCCGAGGACCGTTACGTAGATCGGGTCGATACGAATCCGTAGACAGGCGGCACGCCGAAATCGGACGTCGAAAGGGAAAGTTATAGGTCACGGAAGTTCAATTGCACTATGTACGTATTACGAGACGGTGATGATGTGGCGATATCTGATTGGGCAGATATTTATCCCTAAAAAGTGGATCTACCCTAATAAAATACTATTATCCTAATTATTTTATAATTTAATCTTACCCATCTCTCATCCTAACCCTCCATCTCATCTAATCTCTCAATCATGGTCGTCCATTTTCCCTTCTCTCTATACCATTATCAGTCTCCCATATCTTCCTCTTCAAACAACCCGAAACACCCACCCCCCCCCCCCCCCCTCCATTCTCCATTTCTCCCTTGAAAAAACAAACACCCACATGAACCACCTCACCCCCATGACCATTGGTGCTCGTGTGTGACCGTGAGGGAGTGGTCTGAGGGGCTGAAAGACGACAAGGAGACGACGGTCCACGATGGAGGAAACTCGAAACCGTGAGGGATTGTTTGGGATTGATTTCGAAAGCTGGGATGGCAGGAGTCGACAGTGGCGATCGTTTGCAGGTGGCCGGTTTGTCCTTTGTTCATGGAGGTCTGGGAGTCCCGGTGACGGTGATTAGCCCGGTGAGGCTTACGGTAAGAAGATCGAGGTGGCAGCTTAGGACGGTTGATTTTGGATGCAGATTGTAGTAGAGAGACCGAGACATCACATACCTCCTCCGGATCCTGGCGTACTCTGGAAGCTGGTCAGGCTAAAGGTTCAAATTTTCCCTAGTCTAACACTCTGTGTCGGACGGGATCGGGAGCGTCCCTCGTTAATCCTAGGTGGATTGGGACGGGTCCTGACAGGTGGTATCAGAGCGGGGTTGTCTCTGCTCGAGCAACCTTGTAGCTCTTGGAGTGTCGCGCAGGTCGAGGATGTGATGTCTCAATGGGCTGCAATTTGTTATCAACCTGATAGTTAGGATGCCAGTACGATAGTTAGTAGAATTGAATAGTAGATCGTTTTGGATTCAGCATTCGATGTCGGGGTTGCCATAGTTCTATCATGGTTGGCAGTGTGGGACCCTACGGAAGGATAAACGTAACAGTACTTTAGAGTTTTGATCGTGAGGCAGTTAGGTTGGGATCGTCTTTCACGATGCGGTAGGATTGGATTAACGTCCATACGATATCGGGACCACAGGGTCGGTCAGATTGTGGATTATACTGCCTTCTGTAGTTAGGTTCAGAGGGACCCTAGGTAGTGATCGTGGAACCCTAAGGTAGGATGTATGGTTCGGAAATGTGAGTCGGCGAGTGGTTTGACTTTGGCAACTTTTCGGAGTCGAGACCGTCGGTCGGTCTAGTCATGTCAGCTTTAGTGATGGGACTGCACTCTGCAGTCGAGGTTATGTTAAGCGGTTAGACTTATTTGGTTGTCGTACTATTTTAGTTTTGATGGACAGTTGGTGCAGCTAAGATTATGAGCGACCTGGTAGACGACATTGGTTGAGTCGAGTTACAATTGGTTAGTGATTGGCGGGACAGGTTACCAGGGTTAGTACTTGTCGATGGAAATCCCGGAGTGGGGACACAGAGTAGTGAGTACATGCGGTTGATTACGTTGGATGGGGAGTCTCTATAGCGATGTCTGGTGGTTAGGTCTGCACAGGTCTGTGGCAGGCACTACTACCGAGAGTGGTTGTAGTTACGGTTATTGGGAATCAGAGAAGTTCGGGGAACGTTTCCTTTTCTCTTATGAGATGTCAGGGTGACTGTGCCCAGAGTTATTGGGTACAAGGGAGGCAGGGTTTCTCCCATTCGAGTCGAGGTACGGGGTCGTCGCTCGGTATGAGCGGAGATCTAGGGTTGTCTAATTCACATAGTGTGTGCTGGTACTGGTGCTGGTGCTGGTGCCGGTGACTGTGATGACGATGAGTCAAGAGCCGGGATGTGACTCTGTCAAGATGGGACTCGGAATGAATGATGGGTTGGAGTTCTGATCTGTCTGGTACTGGATTTGACAGATGGGCTCCAGAATTGAAATGTGATTAGCTACGACCTAGGTTGTAGGCTGGTTGGTTGATGGATGTACGTACCCTGTACGTTGTTCGGGGAACGATATGGGGCAGGCTTGTGGTGCCTGGTGTTGGCATATAGGATATACCAGGAGTACGTTGGTGAGCGTGTTGGTAGTCGGCTTAGTTCCGATGCCATTGGATTAGTCGAGGACGTGAACTGGACATTGGATACTGTGCACTGGGTCATAATGTTTCTGATGGGTCCAGTTACACATAGGTCAAGTGAGATGTTGGTAAATGAGTACTCAGGTTGAGTAAGTTGGTGGTTAGTGTAACCACAAGTAAGTATAGTGTCAGTTTTCGACTGGCGACTGTCAAGTGGTGACAGTTTGTCGGATGTTTCAATGTGGATCGATTAGTGAGTTTGATGACCCCCAGTGGGAGCAGACGTTAGGATAAATTTGGGATTAAGAAAGAAACTGTCGAGTTGTTCGTGTCAATGAAATGGTAGAAGCGTCGGGTGGTATTAACTCGGAACGTGTGATTACTGTCACTCGAAAGGGGTCAAGTGTAGTTGTTGTAACATGAGTGTTGGTGGAACGTCTGGGTGCAGACAAGTATTGTGTTGACTAGCGGGTGTACTAGTGTACACGTGTCGTGAGATCGAATTGTTTTCCACAGAGTGGATGTGGAATCGGTATAGATGGAATTTAGAGGACGAAATTAATTAAGGAGGGAAGGTTATAATGACCCGTCCCGAATTTTGGGATTAGATTAGTGACTAATCAAGGATTAGTAAGGTTAATCGGTGATTAGTTGAGCGAAATCGGACGAACAACGCAAAATGACCATTTTGCCCCTGATTGTGGGTAAAATGTTGACTTTTGACATGGGAGGTCCGATGGCCGAGGGCCGAGGACCGTTACGTAGATCGGGTCGATATGAATCCGTAGAGAGGTGGCATGCCGAAATGGGACGTCGAACGGGAAAGTTATGGGTCACGGAAGTTCGATTGCACTATGCACGGATTACGAGATGAGGATGATGTGGCGATATCTGATTGGGCAGATATTTAAGTGGGACCCATGGATGAGTGACAAGTGTCACTCATCCCATTGGTCATTATCCCTAAAAAGTGGATCTACTGACATGACCTACCCCAAATCCCCCGAAATTAAGGGCTAAGCCATACTCCCGTCTACCTTACGTGCGACGTGAAGGCTAAACCGACGTCCAACCTCTACGTAACACATAACTTGGACAAGGGATTCCCAAACGAATCGTCCAAAAAATTCCGCACTTCCCAGAACACGCAGAATCTACTGTGGATCGCGTGTGTGATGTCTCCGTCTGACATGACCGCCCCCGAAGGGACATTGATAACTGTGCCCGGTCCTGCTCCCTTTTGGAAAGTCGACCGAAGTTCCAAAATTACCCTCAATACTTGCCAAACAAGGGATAGTCACACACGTACTCACTTATGCCTCCGCCTCTCGATCAGTCTCGACCAACGCGCCACGACCTGGAGGGTCAATAAAAACACAAAAGGTGTGAGTGGATGAAAATGAATCAGTTTATAAAGCAGGTTATAGAAATACATTTCTACCCTCCACGTAAAACCAATGCATGCATTCGAAAATCATTTCGCAATCCATTTCATTTTCAACATAAGAAAAACCGTGTCTGAAAATCGAATCATTTTCCTTTTCTTAACCTTCGGGTCTTAGCCCGCAATCATAAACACAGGGCCTCAGTCCAAACTCATGAATCAAATCCAAGTACACAACATAATCCAAAATCCTTCAAACTATATAAACCGGGCCACTGCCCAACACATCCGAACATCGGAAAATCAAAAATAAATCACAAGTCAATAAGTTTGCTGGATATCAATTACCGAGTCTTTAAACTCACATATATCAGGCCTTCGCGGGATATCAACGAGTCTTTAAACTCAAAACATAATCAATAGGCCATAGGAGGTATCACAATAACCGAGTCTTTAAACTCATCACAGTAACCGAGTTTTTAAACTCCCGAGTCTTTAAACTCAATCCGAGTCTTTAAACCCAATCCAGGCCCGCCCTCGTCATAACATATCTGTGTCTTTAAATCCAAAACATAATTCAACAATAGTACCGGGTCTTTAAACCCAAAACCATTTGTAAATCACAACAATCCAGGATCCATCGTGATCCAAATTCCAAAACCAATCCGAAATCACATTTTTTCATAATAGGACTTATGTCCGAATTTCACATTCAATCCCAAATCTTATCCACCATCCATTTCCAAATCCGAATTCGCAATAATGATTCTGTAAGCCGGCATCCGGAACCACCATTCTGAACCCAATCCAGAAATCCACTTACAAGTTTCCGAAAAACGAAATCTCGTTCATTAAAACCACTGTTATGAAATGGGCTTCAAGCCCGCAATCACTTTTCCCAAAATCCGTTTAAATCTTTGAAATCAAATCATATTTCAAATCCCAAGGTCAAAGCATCAAAACCATGATCAAAACACAATATACTCGAAATCTCGTAAAACGTGCAAATCCGTAATAATCTCGAAATACGTGTCAAAACCGTATGTCATACTCACAATCATAATCAAAACATCCTTAAAACATGATACGCACAAATCATGTAAAATCATTCATCAAACCATCATCAAAGCATATGTGAAACCATAGTCTCGAAATACATGCAGTTACGTATTGCATATCAAAATAAGTATAAATACGAAAATCATAATCATCACAAGTCATAATCATAATCATAGAAATCATAGAAACATTTATGCATGCATTAAATTTTAGAAAGTAAAGTCCGCTCACACACCGTCCATATCGCTCGTTTTCGCGCTGCACGCGTTTTCGTAAATTCTGACATTTTTCACGAATCTCGAATCCTGTCCGAAATCATTCTTCAGGGTCACTAAGGTCTCAAATAACATCATACTAATTTTTCATAATTTTCCGGGAATAAAATATTAATTAAAAACGTAATATAAACCTTCGGACCCTCGAAACAATATCAAAACAGTGTCCGATTAACTCAAAACCAACGCTAAAATGTTCATTACATTGTATAGGATAAAAGTCGTGTTGAATTCACCTTGAAAATCGGGCCCACGCGCCCTCACGGGCCCCGTGAGTGGCTGCGTGTGAGTCCACGCGCCTGCTACAGGAACAGCTACAGTCATCGTCTTCGCCGGAATGACTGGTAAACGGGTTCGGTTGCCCGCGACTAGACCCGGCTGGGTTCCTTTCAATTTCAAGTCCTTTCCTTCAATTGATCCAGTAAAAAGCACCGTTAGAGACACAATTATGGTTCTATAAACCTAATTACACACATCAAGCCTTTAAATCAATCATTTCCCTCATGATCAAACAAACGGGTCAACTTTCAAAGCTCCCTCAAATCAGCTTGGTTTTCTAATTAAATGATACAAAAGCTTCGTATGACCTAAACAAACATTAAACCGTAACCAATTTCACGAATCCTTACCCGTTGGTGGTCGTCCTCAAGCTTGAAAATTTCCAGAAACTGGAACTTCTGTTCTTGGGCAAACCGCGATCGATTTCCTTCCATGTTTGTACGGTTGAAGTCTAAAAGAGTCCAGAAGACTATTTTTAATCTTTGTTTGGATCCTTTCTCCTCACAAATCAAATTGAAAAATTTCCTTCCATTTTCGATTTTTTCCCAGAACTGGTTTCTCCCTAGTTTCTCCGTTTCTCCTTCTCAGAATGGCTCTCAATGACTTCCCAATGACCACTAATCTCTCTGTTTTCAAACCGTGCAACCCAATAGCCCGTGGGAATCTCTCAGACCCACTGTGATTCTGTTTCCCGCAAAGGACCCAAACCCATTACCCTTGCTCTGTGTTCTTCACAGTCCACAGCACCCTAGACTCCACTCAGTCCTCAGTGTTAAACAATTCCCCCCAATGTCACTAACATTGTTAAACAATTCGCTGGACAGATTAAACAATTCACTGAACAAACCACCCAAAGCACGGTGGTTTCAGCCCATGCTCCACTGTTTCAAACAGTGCCCTTGTGGAAAAATTACCATTTTGCCCTCCTTCACAAAATTACCAAAATGCCCTTCTCGTTCCAGAACCATAACTCACCCGTCCGAGGTCCGTTTTCAGCGTGCCGCCTGTCTACGAACTCAGGGCATCGAGACCTACCTAACGGTCCTCGAATTGCATGAAAAATAGTGGTCGATCAAAAAGTCAATATTTTCCCCTTTTTCGTCCTAATTACAAAAATGCCCTTGAACTTCCGAACGTCATAACTTCTTCCCTGATCGTCGAAATCGGGCGTGCCACCTGTATATGAACTTATGACGTCCCGAACTACGTCACAGTCATCGGTCAAAGTCCGTTTGACCGCTCCAACAAAAAGTCAACCGTTCGCCCATTATCTAGGGGCAAAATCGTCATTTTCTTCAAGTTTTCCCAATTTTCCTATTCCAAAAGTCCGGGTCGTTACACCGTCTCTCTAACAACAGCCCTCACCGCATCAAACCTAGAGGGTATCGAAAACATAAAAGACTGTGAGTGGACAAAAATAAATAATACATTTTGAAAAACAATTTATAAGAAAAGTACATTTATACCCTCCACGCAAAAACAATTGCATGCATATGAAAACCTTTCTGTAAAACCATTTCATTCTCAAGATAAGAAACCATCAATGAAAACCGGAATCATTCCTTTTTCTCAAATCCGTAACTCAAATCCAGGCCTCAGCCCAAAATCATAAATCCTCATGAAAGTACGGGAACTCAGCCCAAAACTCATTAAATCCAAATCATCCGGGAAATTGCCCAAAACATCTGAAAACCAGTGAAAAATATCAATCAATCAAGTTGCTGGATCTCAAGCGCGCCGAGTCTTTAAACTCAAAACACATGCGCATAATCAGGCCTTCCCGGGATATCAACGAGTCTTTAAACTCAAAACACAATCAACAGGCCTCGGGGGATATCACAATAACCGAGTCTTTAAACTCAAAACATATCAATCCAGAGCCCTCCCTCGTCAATCAACTGAATCTTTAAACTCAAAACCAGATCCAGCCGTATCCGGGTCTTTAAACCCAAAACCAAGTTTCAACGGGTCTTTAAACCCAAAACCAAGTGAAAATCATAGAAAAATCATATCCGAATTCGCAATCATGATTCCGTAAGCCGGCATCCGGAATCATCATCCCGAACCCAAATCCAAAAATTCACTTTCAAGCTCCAAAATCGAATCATTTTTTCGAAATCCGATTCCAAAACTCGAAATCACATTTATCGAAATCACTTTTCCAAAATCCATTATAAATCATTGAAATCAAATCATATTTCAAATCCCAAAATCATAGTATCAAAATCATTATCAAATCATAGCATAAAATCATAATCTCGTAAAACGTGCAATTTCATAAATATCTCGAAATACGTGTAAACCCGTAAATCACCAAGACTAAATCATAAACATAGAAATCACATATAGAAAACATATAAAACATTTATGCATGCATCATGAGTTAGAAAGCAATGTTCACTCAAAGACCATTCACATCGTCGCCTCGATACGCGTGCACTTACGCCGTTCCCGAACAATCCACTATCACCGGCTTTCCCGAACCTGTCAAAATCCCATAATAAGGTTACTAACGACTTCATTAAGCTTCTAATAAGTCCCCGTAATTTTCTTGAACTTTTAACTATTTTTAAACAATCCCTAAAACCTTCGAACATCCCGAAACATATCGACACAATGTCCGATCGGCTCGAAACCCGTGCCAAAATGTTCGTTACATTGATTACATAATTTCACATGTTGAACACTTCCCTATCAGAGGCACCAAGTTCCCTCAAGCGCCGCCCAAAGGGGCTCCGCGTGGGCCTCACGCGAGGCACTGTTCATCATCTCCTTCCTCTCGCCGACCCGGTTCAGACCGGTTTGAATCGGCACAGGCGGTTCACAGCTATTTTTCAATATTTTCCAATCCGATTTTCCTCCTTTTGATTCCTATAGGTTCACCACTTCATTATCAAATGATCTATGGCCTCAAAATGAAGAGTTTATGTCAGGACCCGTCCCAAATCCCCAGGGATTAACGTGGAATGCACCTGATCCCGTCTAACACGAAGTGTCAGACCAGGGAAAATTCTGTCACTAGCCTTCATCGGGGCTTCCAGAGTACACCGGGATCGTAGGAGGAGGAGTGTGATGTCTTGTCTCTGCTACAGCCCGCATCCGCGATCAACTTGAAGGGCATTAAAAACATCAAAAGTCGTGAGTGGACAAAATAATATTTTAATAAAAAAATTTCACATAAGACATTTATGCCCTTCACTAAAAGCATATGCATGCATTCAAAAACCGTTTATCAAAACGTTCATAAAACCATTTGTCAAACATATTCTCAAAAGCTTTCAAGGGTTCATGTCTGGTCCCCATAAACAGTCATGACCTATAAATCCATTTATGGGTCCCCGACAATCACAAAAACCCGTAAATCCATACATGTGGGAACTCAACCCAAATCAACATACGTGGGTCTCAACCCAAAAAAAAATATCAAAACATCGAATACGGGGTCTCTGCCCCAAATCGCTTCCCAAAACATAAAACACAGGGTCTCCGCCTCCAAATCACTTTCTAAAGCATGAAACACGGGGTCTCCGCCCCCAAATCACTTTCATAAAACCTCATACATATCAACATACGTATAACCCATCCGCGGCACTTCCGAGAAGATGTCAACTCGGGGCACACATCCCCTAGGGAACACATCCCCGATATATGTCACGATTCATCATATCTATACAAGTGTGCACACTACTCGGGGTCTCACTCCAAATCTTCCCCCAGGAATTCTCCATCTGGGAAGCTCAATCTCTAGATCTAGTCCGAGCTCTATCTCTGGATCTAATCTGATCATCTCTCCGGAATCTGATCCGGGACCACATCATAAATCATAACTCCCACTCCTGGAACGGGATCCCTATGGGGATACTCATTCTGGTCTGTGGATCGTGACTCTCCAGGTCGACGGCTGGAGGAGACCATATAATCATATGGATGGTTCATATAGATTTTCCAAATACTTTCTTTCTCAAAACATTTCTCAACTGGGTCTCATAACGGATTCATCTCAACAGGATTCCTCGAATCCGATTCAAATTCACTTTCACAGGCCTCCGCCTAAATCCTCTATTCAACAGGGTCTCATGCCCGAATTCTCATTTCACAAACCGAACTGGGACTCAAGCCCGATTTCACAATCAATTGGGCCTCTAGCCCGATATCACGACTAACGGGGCCTCAAGCCCGAAACCATAAAGCAACGGGGCCTCAAGCCCGAAACCATAAAGCAACGGGGCCTCAAGCCCGATTTCACAACCAGTAGGGCCTCAAGCCCGATATTATAGTCAAAGGGGTCTCAAGCCCGATGTTACACCCAAATGGGTCTCAAGCCCGGATTCGTAAACCAACGGGGCCCTCGGCCGGATCATATAACTCAAATGGACTCTTGGTCCGATTCGTCGTCAATTCAAATGGACTCCAAGTACGAGAGTTTGTAAATCAATTGTGTCTCATGCCCGATTTCATATTTCCAAATCCAAAACCAATTAATTAAACGTTCATTGAAAACCTAGCATGTATAAGTACCGTATAAAACCGAAAATCTTGAAATACGTGCAAATGCGTAAATCCTAGGCTACCACAAATAAATGCACTCATGGAATCACACAACATGTATTTAAAACATTTATAAACATTTATGCATGCTTCGAATTCATAAAACAAGTCCACTCACAGACCGTCCGAAGCCGCACCTCGATACGAGTGCTAAAAAGTCTTCCCGGGCCAATCGTCATCTCCGGAATTTCCGAACCTGTCCAAATTAATTTAGAGGGTTACTAACTACTTAAATAACCCCTCACTAAAGCCCCGTAATTTTCCGAAATTTCTAACTATTTTTAAACGCGAACCTAAACCTTTGGACAGCCCGAACTATATCGAAACGATGACTGATTGACACCAAACCAGTCCCAAAATGTTTGTTACATCAAATAGATGAAATTACATGTTGGAACTTTCCTCAAAAAAGAGCTCACGCGCCCCAAGAAGGTCCTGCGTGTGGGCCTCACGCGCCTAGCACTGTGGATCTTCCCTGAGCTCCAGTGGCTGGTCCAAACTAGCTGGTCATGTGCAGCCGGTCCAGCCGAATCGGCGTGGCCGATTCAGCCCCGTAAACCCTTCATTTTCGGTCTGTTTGCATCCATTTTAATCCTATTCTTCCTAGTTCCTCAATTCCTATCATTTCCTATCAAGAAACATAAGAAAAACCACCTAAATCCCATCTGTTCTAACCTCCCCATTTCGGTCCAAGTTCCCCGATCACCTCCTAGGTAGCATCGCCCTTCTCAGTCATCAAAAACGGTCCATACTCATTCCTAACAACCTAGAAATCCTTCCCCAATCAATAGAAATTGGCCTTAACATTCAAATCACAAAAACAAGGAAAAATGGCATAACCAGGTACCTTGCTCGAGTCCATGGCCGCCGTGCACGGCGGCCCGCGATCTTACCACCACCATCATTAGTTCAATCTTCTCTCCCTGCATCCTTCATGGTTCATGCTCAATAGAGGAGGTTGAGGGATGTTTGTAAAGGGTGGGTTGCACGGGTTAGGAGTTTTGGGTTGGTTTGGATGAATGGAACAGATAAGGGAAGGGGTGCATGAATGTAAGGGAATGGGCAATGGATGAGTGACAATTTTCACTCATCCATTGGGCCTATTTAAAAAGATTTAGGCCTACATAATTCCAAAAGGCATCCGTTTCGTAATTTCTGCAATAATACATTCGAACTTTCGTGAACCGTAACTTTCCCGTAGAACGTCCGAATTCGACGTGCAGCCTGTTTATGGATTCGTATCGTCTTGATCTACGTAACGGTCCTCATCCCTCTGCCATCGGACCTCCTGGGTCAAAACTCAACTATTTACTCATATTCAACCAAATTACCAAAATGCCTCCAAACTTCCGAAAATCATAACTTATTCCTTGAACGTCGGAATCGGGCGTGCCACCTGTCTATGAACTCGTGACGTCCTGAACTACGTTACAGTCATCGGCCAAAGTCCATTTGACTGCCTAAATAAAAAATCAACGATTCGCCCATTCTAGGGGCAAAATCATCGTTTTGCCCTGCTCGTCCGTTAATCCTCGTCTAATCCACGATTAGCAAGGCTAATCCATCATGAATTATTAATTAATCCTGCTAATTCGGGACTAGCCGTCACATTTTAGGCTTAGAATTTACCTTCCCACATTGAATGGTGAACCAGCTACGGTCCTCGTCTGGTTTTGGACACCACAGGCCATCACTGACCTTCCCTTCAATTGTGATCGATTCCTGGTCACCTTCAGAGCCTCACCTAATGAACCAAGACAATCCACAACTAGTAAATCGAGCTTCACCATTTTGATAGAAAAATCGAAGCTCGCGGCAAAACACCTTACGGTCCATCTTAAACTTCACCATGGCCACCAATAGCTTCCTTTCACCTCCTTTGTCAACTTTCATTTAGAAACCATCAACTGAGGATGGAGTTTGAGAGGTTTGGATGGGTGGGATTTCAAGGGAATTCCTCCCCTGTCTCTGTTCTCCACGGTTCTGCTTCCACCGTCTATGGCGGCCATCACGAGCACACCACCATCATTTCACTGTCCTCAACTTCTCTTTATCTTAGTTACTCTTCACGGGTTGGGGTTTGGATTTGAGGGAACTGGGTTCACAATCACACACACCACCAAGTCCTCTGTTTTTCTATTTTTAGCCGTTTTAAAACCATTTTCACGATTAAACAATTTAAACAATTGTTAGGGCGGTGAAGGATGTTCTACAGCCATCTAGATAGGGACACATGTCCAAAATCTGGTGGTCACAGCATCCAAAATAGCCAAGTGTCCCAATTTTACTGGGCACAACTCCCAAGGCTGTAAAATGACCAATATGCACTTACTTAACAATTTACCATTTTGCCCTTAGCATTTTTAGACCAAAACCCGAACCAGTCGACGTCCGATAATAGCGTGACCCCTGTCGTTGTACTCAAGCAATCGAGTTCTACCTAACGGTCCTCGAAATGTGTGACAATTACATGGCGTATTAAAAGTCAACAATTTGCCCCCTTTTTAACCAAATTACCAAAATACCCTCAAACTTTTGAACATCATAATTGTTTCCTCACATGTCGGAATCGAACGTTTCACCTGTCTATGAATTCGTGACGTCCCGAACTACATCACAGTCATCGGTCAAAGTCCTTTTAACCGCTCGAACTAAAAGTCAACATTTTGCCCATTCTGTGGCCAAAACTGTTATTTTGCACCGTCCGTCCGAAATTTTCCAACTAATTACTGACTAACATCACTAATCCGTCATTCACCACTAGTCTAATCCCAGTTTCCGGGACGGGTCGTTACAATCTCCCCTCTTAAAGAATTCCGTCCCTGAAATGCCAAATCCGCAACTTACTGGGGGAAATCCAACTGATCTCACACATGTGTCTCCTACCCGGTGTCCCTCACCTGCCAATCCAACTTATCCTGACAGTTCCTGAACGATCACCCCAACTCAACCAAGCGAACCAACTCAACCGACTTTCGGTCCATCTGACGATCATCTCATTCTCTCCGAGGTCAACACAATCCAACTCGTACCCGTGATACTTCTAACGTCGCACCAGTCGACACTCACGGCTCCACTAACAGTAGACAACACCACTACTACCAGTCTCATCATCCTTAATCCTTTTTTTAGGCAAGCGTACCTCAACACTTCAGTACATCGTGCAAGTTTGTCGTCAACAAGCACAAATCTCAAGTACATTAAGTCACACGACGACATCTATCGGCCTCGGTACTTCCATGCATCAATACCTATTCGACGATCCGTATTACTTCCGTCAGCGATTCGCGCCGACCTCATTGGAGTCACAACGTTCTCGCTCCCACCACTAACTCAACCAATCATCTCACCGGTGGTTCCACTAACCACCAGCACAACCAACCTGTGGGAACACCATCCACGTTCCACAACACCTGTGTGCAATTGGACCCTATCACATACATGTTTAACCATGATCATACATCTCAATGTCAGGGTCCCACCAGCCACTCATGGCTCTGAGCATCCAGCTCTCATTAGTACGGACTCCTACCAACCAGTCAGATTACTCAGGATCACTCGGATCCAGTCCAAATCTCAACCGGTCAATCACATCGAAACTGTTCTGATTCACCAAGACAATCAACAACCTACCTCGTCACCAAGCCGATCATCAACACCTCTACCAGAACATCACGATGGACGTCCAATTGCATCGGAACACATCTCAAGTACATCCACTAAGCACAACCAACCAGAATCACAGTGCATAACACCAAACACACGCAACAACAACCCTACAAACTTTGAATCAAACAGAGATATTTTAAAATACCTCGATCATAGCGATCGTAGAGTACTTCCAACGACGTCCTACGGTAAGTCCATCCATCAACCACATTGGTATCCGTCGAGCTCTACTACACCCAAAGTCCATCCAACAACACCATAGTGTACTCGTCACCCTCACAGTGTATCTCCAGGGCACACAAACATCCTCGTAACCATACTGATTACCTCCTGACTGCAAGCTAATCACGCTCCACTTTTGAGGTTCAACGATCCAACCAGGCCCACACATATTCTGGGGAATACCAACATAAGTCCATTTCGAGTCTCCCGGTCTCCTGGCTAATATGAAATCCAATCACATCTCAACTACGTATACAGGGCAGATCCAATACCAGATCCAAGTCCAGTATCCATACCTATGCGAGACTGACCACACACGTCCTACACATCTCCAAGATGGTCAAGATATCCAGCCACTTTCACTCTTGCAAGACAGAGCAATCTCCTCAGCTGTATGTCCAACATATCTAACCTCTGTCTTGCCTACGATCCTCCTGATCCAGAACAACTCAATCTTGAGCCAGAAGCGATCCAATCCTGATCCACACACTCCTAAGTGGATCCCACTTACTATGTCTCAGACCACCACATCGAATCCAATCGATCACGACTACCACACGTCTAGATTGTGGGTTCTCTCCCATAACCTCATATCGATCAGTTATAGTCACTCCTTCTCAGCTTCCTTCCGTCATCCTTCAACGGAACACACAATGGTCCTCAACCATATCATCACAAGTCATTCTACCTTAATCCATCTTAACACCGTCCCATGGTACTCGCCACCCATGACAACCATGGCGTCACCAAGCACTCTCTTTACTCCTGAACACATCCACATGTCTCCATGATCAAGGGGGGTCACAATTCCTGAAGTACCATCACTGCGTCACCCGAATCGACTCTAGAGCATCCAACACTCGGAATCAACAGTGGTCTCATCGTCGAAATCACAACATCTCCTGGTTCCGGGATTCCAACCATGTTGGAAGTATGTTCATCTTTTCCAACCATGGGACCTTCTCCTCAAGTATACCATCTTCGGACTAACTGTCCAAACGTCACCTTCTCTACTACACGTAGGAAATCCAGAACTCCTATGGATCACAACCACGTGTCTGTAGCCAAACCAACTCACCAACCAACTTGCATGTCGGTTATCCCCGTTTATGCACATCCAAAAGGATGTCAATCATCACTCATTCTGATGATCGCGTATCAACCTTCCTGAGGTTCAACTCCGAGCATCACGAACGTCCGAGTTACCCACTTTCAGAAGAACAATCAACGATTACTCACCTCAGACTCCTGAGTTACTATCCTCGAAGTCGTCAACCACCAATCTCAGGGAATCACCAAGTACTGGTCTCGGCATCACCCAAATGCCAACCTCGGTATATGCCGACATAATCCAACACACTCGACATCTCCAACACATCAGGATGAGTCCACGAAAACCAACCTCATGAACGGTCAAACCCGACCATACCAGCCTAGCCCGCTCCAAACCAAAGCCTAAGTCCACCACGCTTCCGCTGCGCTACTCTGATCAAACTAACGGCATCCTGACCATTCGTACCAAAACATGACCTACCAATGGTCATCACATAGCCCAACTCGGTTAGCGGTTCCTCCTACCAGACAACAGCACCCCACAGCTGGCCACAACCTCAACTCGCGAGGTACCCATCCTATCAGGCACAAGCATCCTAGCTCATGGCACATCAGTTCCAATCTAGGGCTCACAACACACTAATCTCGAACCTCCGCTCGTACCGAGCCAAAACCTTCAATCTACGCTCGGGTCGGGGAAACTAACATCCCTCGTAATCCATAACTATGAGCAACTCAATGCTCAACCACATGCCACAATCGCACTAGACTCATCCAGAGTCATCCACCAAGCCATCCAATACCTCGGCTGCACCCCAGTAGCACCATTTCCAGTCTGGTCGTAAATCGGCCCAAGCCACAACTACCAACTAACCCCAACTCAAGTTTCCCAAACTAAGCACTTACTCTGGGGTTTCTCACCAAGGTACTCACAATGACAACAAGGTTCCTCAAATCATCACTAGGGTTATCAAAATCCCACGGCATCTACCAGCTCACAACACCCTCAACACTTGGGTCTTCACACCCGACTAAGGACACCATTTCACAGAAAGTCTGCATACGCGTCGACCGGTAACCATCGCTAGGGGGAATCCACCAAATCCTAAAAGTAGGTTCCTTTACTCCCGCAGCTCAAGGCATCTGGCAACTCGTAGCCGCACAAGTCCAAGCTCGAACAATCTGACCAAGTGGTCACAAGTCCCAAACTATCGTCATCTAATCGCCATCCGGCCCATCAAGTCACCGTCAACCGGCCTCCTCGACCCACTTGTACCATCAGCTCAATAGGCTGTCATTGGGCTCCACATGCCGACCAGTCGACCATTAATCGTAGCTCACTAGGTATGATCCAGGTTAACCACACTAGCAGACATCCGACCCTAAGCCGACATACAACACACCTCACACCGCGTACTGGGTAATGTATCTCCCAGTCGCTCGTACTCTCGCCACTAACTAAGCCACTAACTATCGTACGAGTACTTACTAACACTCACGTGTCCAGGTTGATGACAGGCTGTTCCGCGTTGAGACATCACATCCATAGCAATCACAACACACAAGTTGACAATGCACCTGCTCTGAAAGCCAAACCTCGCGCGGAGCGCACAAATCCTGCTCTGATACCAATTTGACATGACCTACCCCCAATCCCCCTGGATCAAGGGCTAAGGCATGCTCCCGTCTATCTTACGTGCGACATGAAGGCTAAACCGACGTCCAACCTCCACGTAACACGTAAGCTTGATAAGGGATTCCCAAACGAACCGTCCAAAAATTTTCGGACTTCCCATAGCGCGCAGAATCTATTGTGGATCGCGTGTGTGATGTCTCCATCCCTCTAACAACAGTCTACACCGCATCAAACCTGGAAGGTATCGAAAATATAAAAGACTGCGAGTGGATAAAAATAAATAATACATTTTGAAAAACAATTTAGAAGAAAAGTACATTTATACCCTCCACGCAAAAACCAATGCATGCATATGAAAAACTTTCTGTAAAACCATTTCACATTCAAGATAAGAAACCATCAATGAAAATCGGAATCATTCCTTTTTCTCAAATTCATAACTCAAATCCAGGTCTCAGCCCAAAATCATAAATCCTCATGAAAGTACGGGAACTCAGCCCAAAACTCATTAAATCCAAAGCATCCGGGTCATTGCCCAAAACATCTGAAAACCAGGGAAAACATCAATCAATCTAGTTGCTGGATCTCAAGCGCGCCGAGTCTTTAAACTCAAAACACATGCGAATAACCAAGCTTTCTCGGGATATCAACGAGTCTTTAAACTCAAAACACAATCAACAGGCCTCGGGGGATATCGCAATAATCAAGTCTTTAAACTCAAAATATATCAATCCAGGGGCCTCCCCCGTCAATCAACCGAGTCTTTAAACTCAAAACCAGATCCAGCCGTATCTGGGTCTTTAAACCCAAACCAAGTTTCAACGGGTCTTTAAACCCAAAACCAAGTGAAAATCATAGAAAATCCATATCCGAATTCGCAATCATGATTCCATAAGCCGGCATTCGGAATCATCATCCTGAACCCAAATCCAGAAATTCACTTTCAAGCTTCAAAACCGAATCATTTTTTCGAAATCCGATTCCAAAACTCGAAATCACATTTATCGAAATCACTTTTCCAAAATCCATTATAAATCATTGAAATCAAATCATCTTTCAAATCCCAAAATCATTATCAAATCATAGCATAAAACCATAATCTAGTAAAACGTGCAATTCCGTAAATATCTCGAAATACGTGCCAAAAGGTAAATCACCAAGACCAAATCATAAACTTAGAAATCACATATAGAAAGCATATAAAACATTTATACATGCATCATCAGTTAGAAAGCAAAGTCCACTCACAGACCATTAGCATCGCTGCCTCGATACACGTGTACTTACGTCGTTCCCGGCCAATCCACTATCAGCGGCTTTCCCGAACCTGTCCACATCTCATAATAAGATTACTAACTACTTCACTAAGCTTCTACTAAGTCCCCGTAATTTTCTCGAATTTTTAACTATTTTTAAACAAGCCCTAAAACCTTCGGACATCCTGAAACATATCGAGACTATGTCCTATCGACTCGAAACCCGTACCAAAATGTTTGTTATATTGATTCCATTATTTCACATGTTGAACACTTCCCTATCAGAGGCACCACACACCCTCAAGCGCCGCCCAAAGGGGATGCACGTGGGCCTCACGCGTGGCACTGTTTATCATCTCCTTCCTTTCGCCGACCCGGTTCAAACCGGTTCGACCGAACCGGCGCAGGTGGTTCAAGGCTATTTTTCAATATTTTCCAATCCGATTTTCCTCCTTTTCATTCCTACAGGTTCACCACTTCATTATCTAATGATATATGGCCTCAAAATGGAGAGTTTAGGCTTAGAATTTACCTTCCCACATTGAATAGTGAACCGGCTACGGTCCTCCTCTGATTCTGGGCACCACAGGCCATCACTGGCCTTCCCTTCAATTGTGATCTATTCTTGGTCACCTTTAGAGCCTCACCTATTGAACCAAGACGATCCACAACTAGTAAATCGAGCTTCACCATTTTGATAGAAAAATCGAAGCTCACGGCAAAACTCCTTACCGTCCATCTTAAACTTCACTGTGGCCACCAATAGCTTCCTTTCGCCTCCTTTGTCAACTTTCATTCAGAAACCATCAAATGAGGATGGAGTTTGAGAGGTTTGGATGGGTGGGATTTCACGGGCATTCCTCCCCTGTCTCTTTTCTCCACGGTTCTGCTTCCACCATCTATGGCGGCCATCACGAGCACACCATCATCCTTTCACTGTCCTCAGCCTCTCTTTATCTTAGTTACTCTTCACGGGTTGGGGTTTGGATTTGAGGGAACTGGGTTCACAGTCACACACACCACCAAGTCCTCTGTTTTTCTGTTTTTAGCCGTTTTAAAACCATTTTCACGATTAACCAATTTAAACAATTGTTAGGGCGGTGAAGGATGTTCTACAGCCATCTAGATAGGGACACATGTCCAAAATCTTGTGGTCACAGCATCCAAACCAGCCAAGTGTCCCAATTTTACTGGGCACAACCCCCAAGGTAGTAACATGACCAATATGCCCCTACTTAACAATTTACCATTTTGCCCTTAGCGTTTTTAGACCAAAACCCGAACCAGTCAACGTTCGATAATAGCATGACGCTTGTCGTTGTAGTCAGGGAATCGAGTTCTACCTAACGGTCCTCGAAATGTGTGACAATTCCATGGCGTATTAAAAGTCAACAATTTACCCCCTTTTTAACCAAATTACCAAAATACCCTCAAACTTTCGAACATCATAACTTTTTCCTCGCATGTCGGAATCGGATGTGCCACCTGTCTATGAATTCTTGATGTCTCGAACTACGTCATAGGCATCGGTCAAAGTCCATTTGACCGCCCGAACTAAAAGTCAACATTTTGCCCATTCTAGGGGCAAAACCGTTAATTTGCACCGTCCGTCCAAAATCGTCCAACTAATTACTGACTAACATCACTAATCCGTCATTCACCACTAGTCTAATCCCGGTTTCGGAACGGGTCGTTACATCTACCCTAATAAAATACTATTATCCTAATTATTTTATAATTTAATCCTACCCACCTCTCATCCTAACCCTCCATCTCATCTAATCTCTCAATCATGGCCGTCCATTTTCCCTTCTCTCTATACCATCATCAGTCTCCCATATCTTCTTCTTCAAACAACCCGAAACACACCCCCTCGTCCATTCTCCATTTCTCCCTTGAACAAACAAACACCCACATGAACCACCTCACCACCATGACCATTGGTGCTCGTGTGTGACCGTGAGGGAGTTGTCTGAGGGGCTGAAAGACGACGGGGAGACGGCGGTCCACGGCGGAGGAAACTCGAAACCGAGAGGGATTGTTTGGGATTGATTTCAAAGGCTAGGACGGCCGGAGTCGACGGTGGCAATCGTTTGCAGGTGGCCGGTTTGTCCTTCGTTCATGGAGGTTTGGGAGTCCCATTGATGGTGATTAGCCTGGTGAGGTTTACGGTACGCAAATCAAGGCGGCAGCTTAGGACGGTTGATTTCGGATGCATACTGTAGCAGAGAAACCGAGACATCACATACCTCCTCCGGATCCTGGCGTACTCTGGAAGCTAGTCAGGCTAAAGGTTCAAATTTTCCCTGATCTGACACTCCGTGTCAGACGGGATCAGGTGCATCCCTCGTTAATCCCAGGGGGATTGGGACGAGTCCTGACAATGAACTCCTCTAGGCGTTAGCAAGCAGGTGCAGCTTGGCATACAAGCTCTTTGCTAAAGTGCAAATTCGCACTTTTGGGTCAATTTTTTTTTTTTTGGAATGCTTGATTTTTGGTTCAGTGATGTTTGGAGAATTCAAGGCTCTCGTTTGAATCACTTCTGTTTTATTTTTTATCAAGGAACTTTTTGGTTAGCATGTTTTTGCATGTTTTGTGTTGGAGAAAACGTTGGAGGAAAAATCCGTTTGAAGACTTGAGTAAATTTAAGTCAAGGTGGAGATTGTTGTAATTTGCCTTAAATTATAAGTCAATTAGTAAGTACTATTGTTAGCTGTTTTTAGTTTTGTGTTTTATAAGGATTAGATTTTTCTAATCCTTGTAGGACTCTGTTTCCTGTCTTATAAGGCTTTTGGTTTTGTATTCCTTATAGGATTAGGATAAGCTAAGAGTAGCATATAATAGGTGCTTAGGCTTTTAGTTTTAGCCGTGTTTTTTGTTGGTGTGCCATTACAAAATCTGTAGTGCTGCACCGTTTTTTAGTAAGACATTGGGTATATTTGGGTTTAAGGCTTTTGGGTTTGAGAGAGTTAATCTCTTTTGTAATCTCCTTTGTTATTAGTGGGATTTCCTCGTCGGCTTCGCCTGTGGATGTAAGCTTTATAGCCAAACCACGTAAATCCTTCGTGTTCTTTTGTGGACTATTAGTTTCCATATTTTGCCTTCATATTTGTTATATTGTTTTGAGACGCTTCCGCACAACATCTCTAAATGCTGATTTTCCATCAGCATATGAGATATTGAAAGCTTGAAAGGAAAGAAGGAAAGCGGATGGGATACTCTTGCCATTCCAACTTGGGCAGAAGTGAGTGGGTTTTCCTTCGAGCCAGGTCCCTTCATAGACATCCCACACTTAAATTTAGCATGTTTCTCTCAATATGTGTATATAAGAAAGGTATTAGCTACGGTTAGCATGTTTCTCTCAATATGTGCATATAGGAAAGGTATTAGCTACGGTTTTGAGGCACTCCTTTTTCCAATACCTTTTACCTAGCCCAATGTATGTCATGACACATTTCTTTTGAATGTTGAAAAGAGTTTCAAATTCGAGATCTTTCCTATAATCATGCAGAAGGACGAATATTCAACTTATTTTTTACAATCAAAGAAGAACACAATAGGTAACCATTTGAGCAGATAAAATATTAAATAAGTAATATTATCCACGAATGTATTGAGCAATATAGTAGAGAAGTAATGAAAAAATTGTTACAAAACAAAAATTATTTTTGGGGTGTAGGCATCTCAAAAGGTAACAAAGGCATGCAAAGGTTTGCTCGGGCAAGACAGAGATTGGCCCTCAAGTGCGAAGGCAGAAGGGATGGACTTGCTTTTGGGCAACCAAGGGTGTCACCAAGTTCAAATTCAATTTTTTAAAATTGTAATTTTATTTATTTACTTTCCACGTTGTTTGGAGTTTAATGGTTTAGAATTCAGAGCTTTGGAAAGTCTTCGAAAAGGGAGCAAGGGTGTCTGGATAGGAGCGGTGGGTTGGTTTACAGCTTAGAATTTCACTTGTCGGTAGGGAGTGGTGGAAGAGCTACGACTTAAAATTTAGCTTTCAATTCTTTCTTCTTTCTTCGTCAAAAAATTTCAGTTCATATTTACCTGGGGAAGAGTTGTCCAGAGCCTTTCTGTATGGGTATTTTTTGTTATTATTTTTTTATGAGAGATCTTCATATCATATTAGTATACTTTTAACATTGTTTTCAGTTTTTTTTTTCCATGCACTTGTTCACTTGGATCAAATAACAGTGACAACAAGAAAGCCCATCTCTTTTTTGCTTCCTTGGCATGCAAGCAAGCAAAAATACGTCTCACTAGTTTTTACTGATTTACCTCATTGTTTATCTCTGCAAATTATAAAACCTATAAAAGCTCCTTACAAAATGATATGAAGAAGCGAAAAAATCACAGATGAAGCTTCCCATGTTCCGGTTCTACAACCCCGACGAACTATTTACACTGAAACACTCGAAACTATTGCTCCACCGATATACCATTGCGGCGTCCCATACATGCTTGTTCCTCAAAAATAAGTTACCCTTGGGCGAGCTTCATGTGAAGGTCTGCAAGAATTTGCAAAAAATAACATTATGACATGAGATACTTGTGCTTTGAATGTTAAAGGTCAGCTTGTGATGTGATATAGCATAAGAGATCTTTACCGAGTCTTCTAAATTTCAGCGCTTTCATTGCTGCTTTGGCGAAAACTTGTGCTGCTTCTGCTTCGACTTCTGCTGCCTCTGCCTCCCTTGCTGCATCATCAGCTGCTGCAATGGCAGCTTCTGCCTCTGCCACAGCCTCTGCAGCGGCAACAGCTGCCTCTTGTGCAGTCATGCTACTCATCTTGGTTAAATCTTCATCCACTTGCGATTTAGTAAGAATGTTGACGTCACTCTTATATGCTCTTGAAGAATCTTTTTGCTTTCCGTCCAAGTACAACGTTGAAGTGCTGCTTCGTTTTTCAGAAGTTGCTGAACTTGGTGCAATTCTGTATCTATGTTTTACCTTCAACACATAGACAAAATATTAAGATCCATTCCTGATATATAATTCAATATAATTTATTTTCTTGTTAAGAATGCATATAATAAACTTCTCCTCCAGAAGGAAGCCCCATTGATGTAGAACAGGTTACCAGAACTATAAGTTAGAAACGAATTTTAGAAAAAGGAGCGGAATTAGGCTTCAAGATAGTAGAAATTCAGGTTATGTAAGTGAAATAACCAGAGAGAAAAATGAAGCCATGGGATTAGAAACAAAGATCTAAAAGACAAGGAAAGATTCGGGTTTAGAAGACAGAGACGCAAATCTCTCCATGGAATTACTAAACATGTATTTGTAATAATCTAATCCTGAAATAATTTTAACCCTAGTACAAAAAGGAAAGTAATTATAATGCAACTACAATTAGGAAGGTAATAAGAAACAAAAATAACGAATAAAATAAAATAGAAACTAATTCAAATATCCCTAGTTCTGTATTCTCCATCAAACCTTAGTACACACACCAATTTCGTAAGTCCCAATTCACACACATCCATACTAGTCACTGTTATCACTCAAATCTCTCTGTCATACTAAAAAGAGCTTCATTCTGACCTTAAAAAATATAATAAATATTCAAATGGACACATATTCCAGGTTTACAGGCCAAAGGTTCTTCATTCATTCAGATAAATGAGACCTTACTCCACACATACTAATAAATGTGCTCTATGATGTTAAAACTTGAGAGATTAATTACCTTAATCAGTTTTCCATTGGCTGTCATATGCTTTAACTTAGATAACAGTAGCTTCTTAAGGTTTGGTGGTGCCCAATATTGCTCCTACATAAGGAAAAGCAATAACACAAAATTTCTCCAAAGTCAATAAAACAACATAGAAAATAGTACAAGCATGGCACAAAAACAGGCAAATGCGGGTGCATCACCATGGCTTGTTTACGCCAATACCCAATTATAATAGGGTTCTAGTTAATCTGAAATTCTGGTTATTATCATTTGTCCTAGACCTCTATTATCTTCTTTTCACTTCGGTTCTAAGTCTTTATCTCTATAGATTTCTGCTATTTATTGCTGGCCCCCTCTTTTCCTGCATGTCACATCATTTTTCCAATTCCGCATTCATTGTTCATGATCAAAATTTGTAAATAATTTAAACGTATTTTCACCTAACAGTTTGCTGGGTAAGTTTCTTATGATTTTTGGAACGACAGAATGAGAGTCGAGTATAAGTAAATTAGTTACTTATAGTAATATTTCAAATCCCAGGAGCTTGAGCTTGAGAACAAAATGGCAAATAATACAGCAGATGTAAGGGAAGAACACACCACACTCTCCCTCACTTTCCTTCCATTTTCGGCAGCACGGCAATATTTATTTTAGTTTGGTGTTTAAGTATTTGATATTTAAACATGATAGATTTCTGGGATTTTGCTAAGAAACAGATTTCAAAAACTATGAAAGAAAGATTCAAAAATATATATACCTCTATGTACATAGCAATTGCAGCTCTGTCAGAGCCCCCTAGCTCCTTCAAATTTGATATAGCCTCTAATATGAGGTGATCCAACCTACAGCCAACCAAAGGAGTTTAATAGAGCTAGCAGTAACCACGTAAAGAGAACAATGAAAGCAAGACATCCAATACAATGTTTCTTGGCCATTTTAATTTAAGGATGAGACGTTGACTCTTCTTGGAATATAGTTTTATAAATGTACACAAAAATAACATAATCATAAAATTGCCTCACAAATTAGTATCTGAACCACCCTTATATGTTAACCACAACAGTAGTCTTCACTTAAAATTGACCTTTAAGAAATAAAAAGCCAGAATATAGTGACTAATTATCAATAGAAAGGAATGAGAATTAGATATCTGTTTATCACAGAGAACTTTTATAGCCCCCATAGGACAGATAAAGACAAAACAATTATTTTCTAAGGAATAACTCATCCAGATTCTATGAACAACAATGCTTTAGAATAAGCACTAATAATAAAATGAAATGAAGGCTATGCAGCAGGAACTATAGCATCAAGGGAAAGCGGCACAAGAAAGTGTAGCGAATCACATAGAAAAGCCCCTACTTGCTAGCCCTAAAGCCCCAATTAATATTCTTTGTTTTTATATTATGTAAAAATGTCTATTGGTTTTCTAGTGATAAATTCACAAGTCTAGAATGAAAATAGTATACAATCCATCTCGAGTCAGAGACTTATTGCACACAAAATTATTTTAGTTTGTAGAACTATATAATCATCGGTGATCTAACCTGATAATTGGTTGTTTTGATTCAGTAGTCTGCTTTTTTTCATCGTTACTGGTACAAGGCTTCGCATCAACAATTTCTTCATGAATTTGAAGTGCAGTGGCCACGGCCAAAGGGTTATGATCATGGTTAGGAGTTGTTGGTACACTCCTTTTCAGTGCAAGCTTAGCCTTCTGTCTAGACCCCCATATTGCAGTCACATTTATATTTCTCCACTTATCCTATCCAAGGAAACAACTACAAACATGAATAAACAAAAAAGCCAAATCTAACATTGTCAACCAAATCAAGCATGGATATGTAAAGTACAGATTTGAGGGTGCAGCAAACAGAAGAATTTATACCAATAAAACAATGAAGCTTTCAACATGAGGATATCATAAATCCACTTTTTTTTTAACCACTGTAGCTTGACAATACCAACTAAACTAAATTTCAGAAGTGGATACCTTCAGATCAACATTTGAACGCAGATGCAAGATAGTATTGAACTCTGGATCTGTGAGTATTGTGCGCCATTTGCCAGCCCCATGTTTAAGTACTCCAGCTTTAAGTGCCGCTTCTTCTTCGGCAGTCCATTTCTGCTTAGGAGCACCCATTAACCGAAGTCCAGAATGCTTCCAGGACGAAATCTGCAAAGTTAAATCCCACACAAATATCAAACATGAAATAAGAAAAAATGAAAAATGCCCTGCATGTGAAACTCAAAAGCCCTGTTACCTCGAATTGAATTAACTAGGTAAATTACATTCCATTACTTGAACAACATGACATATTCAAATTAACACAATACATAATAAACACACAATAAAAAAGTGGCATTGCCTTGATTTTTATTTTCTACTCGCGATATTCTACTTTAATCTAATCTAAATCACCAAGACAGAGATTCTTAACAAATTGCACCCTCAAATAAACTTGACACCTGCTCACACAAGCGATCGGTGCAGAAGCACAAAGAAGTAGCGCAATTCCAATTGGGTATATGATAAAATTTCAATTACAAGCTCCATATTCAATCATCTTAAGCCGACCCTCAATTTTATTTCTTCTTAAGCTTTTAATAAGCTCAAATTCTAAGTTTTCAAATGGAGTTGAATTCCAAGTCCCTCACTTCACCTGAACCAATTCACATCAAATGGAACAGCAATGTATATCGGCAATTCCTGCACACAAAAAAAATTAACAGAAAAATTCAATGGCCATCATTTGTAAATAAATTCGAGTGCGAGATTTCAAAATTGGAACTTTGGTAAGTCGCCGATAAATAAATTGAAGAAAAAAAAAACAGATAGATGGGAGGTGTACCCGATCGGAGAAATTAGTGAGAAGCTGAAGGAGAATGTGCGCAGGCCGCTGAGATTGATTGGATTATCGGAAATTTCGAGAATTGAGAAATCAACGGAGTATATATGAAGAAATTAATAAACATCAGTTTTGTTTTCAGACGGAGCAGCATTCTTCTCCGAGTGTCGATGCTGTCTGAAAATGAAAATGAAAATGAAAATAGAAGAAGAAGAAGAAGAAGAAATTGTTAAATTCCATTGGATTTGTGTCCCTCGGCCTTTCCTTTCGAGAGATGGACAGACGGACCTGAGAAGGATGGGATCCGTCGATTATCAATTGCCCAAGGGGGGTCTTCGCTTTCTTGAAATTATAAGTTACACCCTTGCCTATCAACAAAGCAGTTCATACAGCCCTATGGTAAATTAGTACTTCATTTTATATATGGGAACTTTTATAATTTCTCAAAAAGAAAAAATTATATTCAACCCACGTAAATAATAATAATATTCAATAATTTTTTTTTATAAAAGATACATAATTTTATTGATAGAGCAAAGATTTAAAGTAAATATAAGCTAAATTGCAATAGCTTGCTAATAAATATGAGTAAATCTTTCCACTGATAAAGATCGATATATGTCAAACCGATCAAGAATAACACACAAAATAATATAATTTGATTCTCCCAAACATCATCAAGGTCATTATTACTCGAACAACTAATCTCCATAAAAGGGAAACTCTAACATAACCAACTCCAAATAAGAGATGTTGAACTTATTACACGAAGAAAACTAAGAAAATAAAAACAATCCAACTAAAGGTACAAATGGGTCACTTCCACCTTTGTCACGATCTATCACTTCTGTTATTGTCATCTCTGAGAAATTCTAAAGACTGCAAGGATACTGTCCACCATTATATCACAGACATTTCAATCCACCGTGATTGACAGCACCACCACAATGAAGAACCGCACTCGCTCGATCAAAACCCAACACGCAATATCATGAGTCGAAACCTTATGACGGAAGATTGGGATCTTGAAGACAAGAATCTCACCGACAACTTGACCCATTGGGACAATGAAACTCGTGGCTATGCTCGAAACTATGATGATAGCTAAGAAAATGAGGCCTAAAGACAAATAAATTTCGGTGAAATCGACACCCAAATCGATTAGATTAACATATTTATTCACTACATCCTTATGGGTACTAGGGAGAAGTAAGGGTAGTAATTTTTAACACGACTAGAAATTCGTACGAAATTATCCAATTTAAACATGGATGATTAAAATTTTAGATCATTTTCGAGTCAACATGTTAATTCGTATAATGACTTATTAGCCCGTTCAATAAATTGGTGAATTTCGGATCAACTTATTAATCTATGTAATGACCTATATATTAAGACATTCAATAAACGTATCATTCACTAACTTGTATACCTACCCATTACCTACATATATACATATTAAATCTTCTATTTTAAATATGTTAGATAAGTTAAATAGATTATGACAGGACCCGCCCCGATCCTCTCTGGGACCACATGGGGACGTGCCCTGCTCCCGTCTGACACCCAAAATAATGTTCCAATTTTAACCTTAAACGTTCAAATGCATAAAAACCAAATTAAAGTTTTACATCAAATCCGAAATAAACAGTTGTCAGACAAGGGATGAAATCCAAACTACAAGTTGCGAGCACGACTCTAACATAAACCTGCGGGTACACCACCCAACAGGGGTTCAGGTACGCAGAAGTGGATCTATGCCTCAGCCTCCGGTTCCTCCTCTACCTCATTAGCACGACCTGGAGGGGTTACCAAAACAATAAGGGTGAGTGGGCCGAAACTCAAGTTTATAAAATCGTTTGGTAAGTAAACATATAATTTACCCCTCCGTTTTCCAAAACATGCATGCAGCATTATTTAAAATCATTAATCATATAATATGAACCATAAGGCATGTAATAAAACCATAAACATAATTTTAGCCACTGCACTATACACTCCAATCCCGACATCCCCGATGTCTGACGTCCCTGACGTCTAATAAGGTCACAATCACAAGGCTACGCGTGCCACTCGGGTCTCAATTCCGAGTTCAATCCCCGAACCCCGTTCGGGTACAGCATCCCCGATGCTTAGCGTCATAGACGCTGGACGTTCTATACGTCCGTGACCACTCCGGGGTACCTCATCCGGAGGAGACAGTATCATAACAATGGATCTATACAGTGCAGTATTAAATACATTTTATTGATATCCACATGCAAAACATATATGTATACATAGGTAAAATCCGAACCGATCGTTACGTTTCATCAGACGGGTCTCATGCCCAAATACCGTGAAACGTGCCATAACCAAAATTTCAATATCATCAAAACCATATCTTGATTCCAGCATGTGAACATATAAGTAAATCAGAAAACATTTAAGCATGCAAGGTTTTAATGAAATCGGGCCCACTCACAGTACGATCCCGCGATGAACCTGCGCGTACGAACTTGTACCGGGATTATCGTACAATTCCTGTCAGTCCAAATCACATGTAAGGGTCACTACAAGTCTTAAACGTTTAACCAAAAAGTCTGAAATAGAAACCGGCTCGGGGAACCCGTCAACACGTTTTCCGAGATAACCGGCCCTAAACTGACCCATCAAAGCTATCTCAGATCAACCTGGTTAATTCACCAAAAATGTTCAGAATGAAGAGAGAAACAAAAGTCATGTTGATCGTGATCGGAGATAAGGTCCAACGCGCCCTCATGCGCCGCCCAAAGTGGCTGCGCGTGAAAGTCATGCGCCTGACACTGTAGCTACAGTGTCACCACCTTCACCCGTTTGTCTGCAATACGGGCCTGCCACCCGCGGCTTGACCCGGTTGAATACCCATCAATTCTTACTCGATTTCAATCCAATTTGATCCTAACATGTTCATTAACTATCCAATTTAGGTTCTGAGTCAACAATTAACCTCACTGGTCCCTTAAATGGACCCTCGACCCGTGATCAACCAAACGGGTCAATCACCAGAACTCCCTGGTTTCAAACCCATTGTCCAATTAACTTCACAGAAAGCATAATAGGATCAAAACGAACCAAAATGAACAATCAATTGTGTCTGAAAGTACCTGAAGGTTGTCGTCCCAAGCTCTGCGATTTCCCTGAAAACAGCAGTCACCGTCCCAGCTCACCCGTGGCTGATGGCCTTCGATTTCGATGTGGTTGAGTTCCAAACACTCCCAGAAGACTAAACCAGGCCCTGGTTTGGTCCAACAGTCACCATAAATCAAAACCCGATTTTCCCTCCAATTTTGCCCGAAATGGTTTCTCTGGTTTTCCTCACATGTTCTCAGTTCTTTCAGCATCAGAGTGATGCTCACTCATGTTCTAATCAGTTTTAAATAACCTCAGCCGTCCCAGAGGCTCGTGGGAGTCCAATTTGTCCACTGAAAATTGTTCCCCGAAAAAGCTTCGAATAACAATAATCAATTCGACCGTGCAGGGTGGACGGTTCAGGCCACGTTCTAAAGCATCAGACACGCCTTCCTTTCCAGCACACACTTGCATAATCAATTGTACACTGAACCACCGCACATGGTGGTGCCGCCCATGTCCCCCGCGGTTTGCTACAGTAACCAGGGCGAAATGACCAAATTGCCCCTGGTTCAAATAATTACCAAACTGCCCCTCACTTCCTAGACCCTTAACTCAGCCATACGAAGTCCGATTTCGGCGTGCCGCCTGTCTACGGACTCAGGATATCGAGACCTACCTAACGGTCCTTGAGTCATGTGAAAATTAGTTGCCAAACGAAAAGTCAACATTTTCGCCCCTAAAGTCCAAATTACGATAATGCCCCTGAACTTCCGATAGTCATAACTTTTTTCCCGATCGTCCGAATTGGACGTGCCACCTGTCTACGAACTCGTGACGTCTCAAATTACGTCACGGTCACTGGTCAAAGTCCATTTGACCCACTAATCAAAAAGTCAACAATTTGGCCATACCATTCATAAGGGTAAAAACGTCAATTCAAATATTAAATTACAATATTAAAATCCTCGAATGTCCGGGGTGTTACAGATTAAACATATTAAATATATAATAGGTTAATTAGGTTTCGAATATGAGTTGTTTATGAATTAGATTACATGGGTTACCTGATTTATCAACAAGTTGGTTCGGATTGGATATTCTTGACATAATTATTAAATTGATTGTGTAACGACCCGTCCCAAATTCCTAGATTAGATTAGTGACTAATCAAGATTAGTGAGGCTAATTGGTGATTAGTTAGGTGAAATTGGACGAACGATGCGAAATGACCGTTTTGCCCTTGGACGTGGGCAAAACGTTGACTTTTTATTCGGGCGGTCAAATGGACTTTGACCGATGACTGTGACGTAGTTCGTGACGTCACGAGTTCATAGACGGGTGACACGTTCAATTCCGACGTTCGAGGAAGAAGTTATGACGTTCGGAAGTTAAGGGGCATTTTGGTAATTTTAGTAAAAAGGGGCAAATAGTTGACTTTTGGACCGGGATGCCTGATGGCCGAGGGCCAAGGACTATTATGTAGATCGGGACGATACGAATCCATAGATAAGCGGCACGTCGAATTTGGACGTTCGACGGCGAAGTTACGGTTCACGAAAGTTCAAGGGTACTATTGCACGAATTACGAAACGACCTAACTTTCGGACTTTAGTGGGGCCCAGATATTTAATGGAGGCCCAATGGATGAGTGAAATTTGTCACCCATCCACAGGCCACCTATATTGATTCATGCATCGACCATTTTTCCTAATTCAAACCCAAATACCCGATCTCACCATTTTCTCTCATTTGTGCAACGCAAAACCCATCCAACCTTAACCCATGACCAGCCGTGAGGACCAGAGAGACTGAGGGAGCTGAGGTGGTCGGCCTGGAAGCCTGAACCGCCGTCCACGGCGGCGAGAGGAGGAGAAACCTGTGGGGTTCACGGTTAGCCATTTTCGATCCATTTTTCCATTTTTATTGTTATGGGTCATTTTGGTTGCTTCCAGTGAATTAAATGGGTTATTAGGATTATGTTAGGAAGGTTTTGACACCCGACATTAAAATATCATAATTACCCTTATTGAAAGTAAAATGCATAAAGAAAATCCATAGTTAAGTCATACATAGCACGCCACACAAATACTCGAATACAAATAGTGTCAGACTAGGGATAGTTCCCGAATACAGTTTATTGAGCACGACTCTAGACACACTACGTGCCAACCTACCCAGCAGTAGGGTTCAGGTGCGCAACGTAAACCTATGCCTCTTCCTCGGGATCCTCCTCCTCAATAGCACTACCTGGAGGGGTAGTAAAACAACAAGGGTGAGTTGGCCGAAACTCAAGGTTTACAAAATAGTTTACCATTCCGAAAACATATAGATTTTCCCCTCCGTTTTCCGAAAAGACATGCATTAGTATCATAAACCACAAAATCATATAATCATAAGCAGAATAATATCAACATAATATAATCTCAGTCACTGCACTATACATCCCAACCCTGACATCCTAGATGCCCGACGTCCCAGACGCCCAATAAGGTCACAGTTCCAAGGCTACGCGTGCCACCCGGGGTCTCAATCCCGAGTCCAAATCCCGAACCCAGTCCGAGCATGGCATTCTAGATGCCTGACGTCCCAGACGTCCAACAGTAATAATCCTGCTCCTGAGTCACTCTACGGTCCGGTCCCTCCGTAGAATGACTCCTCACAGGCAATGCGCCATGACCACTCCGGGGTACCTACATCCGGAGGAGATAGAATCCTAGGGTAGATCTATACAGTGCAGTACCAAAGATAAGTATCGCAATCCATATATACATATACATGACTCAAAACCAATCATAAACAACCAGACGGGTCTCATGCCCAAACATCGTAATACGTGCCATAAATCATACTCAAGATAAATAGATACTTTTACTTGAATCACATATAGATATAATAGAAAGTAAAACAGTTATGCATGCCGAAGTTTAGTGAAATCAAAGGCCCACTCACAGTACAATCCCGCTGCAATTCCTGTCATGTCCAAGGCATACGTAAAGGTCACTTTAAGTCCCTACTAAACAACTAAGAAACCCTAGACTGAAACCGGCCCGGGAAAGACGTCCGAACACGCTTCCCAAGGCGTCAAACCCTAATTTAACCAACCTAACGATCTCCGATCGACACGAAACCACCACCATTGGATCCGTATCGTCGAAACCTTGAAAATGGCACTGGTCCCACACAAAATACTGTTCACACGCGCCCCCCACGCGCCGGTCAACCCTCTGGTCAACGGTGCTACAGTGATGCTGACGTCAGCATGACGTCATCACTGACAGTGTCAGAGGACACGTGTCAACAGCCTATTGGTCCCTGGTCTGACAATATTCTGACATGATGACGTCACTGCTGACGTCAGCATGATGACGTAAGCAGCTACAGTAACCGGGTCTGAGAACCGGGTCACCGCAGACCCACGGTTCGACCCGATCAGGTCTCATCAACCCGACCACCATAATCGATGGGATTTGTTCCTATGAACTCGTCTAATCATGTTCTATGGTTCTGTGTAATTAAAACAGGTTTTTAGGTTCAAGAAACTACCTGAAAATCGACGGGAAACCGGCTGCCGGCTCTGGTTCGTCTTCTCTGGCGAGTCGTCGAACTTCCAGCCACGAACTCTGGTCCAAAATGCTCGTCTAGTCCCCTAGGATATGTCTCAAAAGCAACCAAACATTTCCAACGTCAAAAACGGACGTTTCGAAACAGGGAAGGAAATCGGTGTCTCTCGGGTTTTCAGGCTTACCGCCGCCGTGTCGCCGCCGTGGGCTGCCCAGTCCAGTCCTGAGTCGTCCAGAGGTCTCAGTTAACCCATCCCTAGGTTAGTTCGAGTGCAGGAGTGAAGGTTTGGACGGTTGGGCAGTTTCTGGTGGTTTGGTTTCCTTCTCGGGTTTGTGGGTTTTCCGGCCGTGCAGGGTGGCCATGGTGGTGGTGACCGGTGTCTGGGGGTTGCTGGTGGTTGGCTGGTGCTGCCTGGTGAGGGAGGTTGGGTGGTGAGCTGCTGGAGTGTTTGTTCGAAGGGTGAGAGTACACGGTTTTGAGAGAATGAAAATGAAAATGTGAGTCTCTGACGGTTTAAGAACAGAAGGAGAAAATGAAATCAATGGCTGAGATTAACTCTCAATATAGGATCAATGGTGAGGATTTAAGGAGATTAATTAATTAATTAATCAAATGGCAAACATAGATCCTGGTTTTAGGGGATGAGGTGGATGAGGTAGATGAGTGACATGTGTCACTCATTAAGGGTCCAGATTGATTGGGTTAAAGTAATCAGATTCTATTATTTTATTATTATTTTATTCCGAGTCTCGGTTAGTTCGGTTTAATCGTAATTACGTTCTTGACCATAACTTTTTCGTCGTATGTCCGATTTTGGCGTGCCGCCTGTCTACGGATTCGTATCGACGGGACCTATGTAACGGTCCTTGGCCCTCGTCCATTGGACTTCCCGGGTCAAAAGTCAACATTTGGCCCCTAATTGACCAAATTACCAAAATACCCTAAACTTCTGAATGTCACAACTTCTTCCTCGACCGTCGGAATCGAACGTGTCACCTGCCTATGAACCCGTTACGTCCTAAACTACGTCACGGTCATGGGTAAAAGACCTAAATATTTCCCGAGGCAAAAGTCAACATTTCCCCCCCTCAGGGGCAAAACGGTCATTTTACAATAAAATAATATTTACGAAAGTTCGGGTCGTTACATGTACAGCCATGGTGCAGTTTTGGGAAGCTTGAACCGTATGGTTCAATAATTGAACCATGAGTTTTGTGTAGTTTTAGGTTGTTTTAATGAGTAGAAATGATAGGGAATGAATAGATATGAATTATAGGATTAATTAGGGTTGAAATCGGACCAAAATAGGGAAAGAAAACCCCTGAACCGGTCATGCCGGTTCAGCACAGTGACTGTGAACAGTGAACCGGTTCAGATGGAGGTAAGTGACGATGACCAGTGTTTTTAACCTTCGTGGGGCGCATGAGGGCGCGTGGACCATAATTTGGGGAAGTGTTCAACATATGAAATCTTCTATTCGATGTAACGAATATTTTGAGACTGGTCTTGTGTCAATCGGACATCGTTTCGATAGGTTTTAGGATGTCGGAAGGTTTAGGATCGGTTTAAAAATAGTTAAAAGTTCGGGAAATTACGGGGCTTTGGTAGGAGGTTAACTAAGTAGTTAGTAACCCTCTATTAAAATTTGGACAGGTTTGGGAGTCCCGGTGATAGCGATTGGCTCGGGAGAGCCTATGGCACGCAAATCGAGGCGGTAGCTCGGACGGTCTGTGAGTGGACCTTATTTTCTAATTGGTGCAAGCATAAATGTTTATTATATGTTTTAAATACTTGTTTGTGATGCCATGAGTGCATTTGGATGTGTGGTTACGTATAGGCACGTATTTCGAGGTTTCGGCCCTATACGGTGCCTATACGGGTATGTATGTCTTTATTGGTCTAAATGAAATGGTTTTGGATTTCCAAAAGGATAATGAATGTGATTTGATGATGTTGATTTGGATATTTGTGAATTAAATGGTTTCACGTATTTCGAGGCAATTTACGTGCTTGCACGTAAATCTAGGCTTTCTGGCTTTACACTCATTTTCCAAACTTATGGTTTTGGATATGATTTCACGAAATGATTTTGGATTTGAAAAGGTAACTCTCGAACTTGAGTTCCATTTGATTTACGGAATCGGGCCGGAGGCCCAGTTGGTTTACGATTCGGACTGGAGGTCCAGTTTCTATGTGGATTCGGGCCTAAGGCCCAGCTATGTGTTACAAATGGTTTTTACGGGTCATGACGGTTTATGGGAACCGACATGAACCTCTGAAATGGATTTACGGGTCATGACGGTTTATGGGAACCGGCATGAACCCTTGAAAGGATTTTACGGTTCATGACGGCTTATGGGGGACGAGCATGAATCCTGGAAAGGTTTAAAGAATGATTTCAAAAGGTTTTTCATATTCCATCCTTTATATATGATTGTCTCCTCCAGGGAGGGTCGTTGGCCTGGGTGGACCCCGGAGTAGTCACGGAGCACTAACTGAGTGGAGTCGCCCCCCAGTTGCGTTCCTTACTCTCAGGATGGGCATGGTTCGTTACCTCCAGGGAGGGTCATTGATCTACGGACATTGACCTGGGTGGACCCTGGAGAGACTTGGATTTGAGACCCCGGTTAGCACGCGTGTAGTTTTATTTTACCGTGATAGGTTCTGGATATGAATATAATGGATAAACATGATTTCAATTGGTTTGGGAAATTGTGTTATAATGATAAATGGATTTGGGCTGAGATCCCACGTATGTTTACTATGTTCTGGTTTTCTGTAAATGGTTTTGGGCAGGAGCCCGTGTGACTTGGATTTACGGAACTTGGGGCTGTGACCCTATTTATGGTTGTTTAAACATATGTGTTTGAATAAATGGTTTTACTATTCGTGGATGCTTTTTAGTGAAGGGTACAAATGTCTTTGTTAAAATGTTTTTATAAACTTTGGTTTTGTCCACTCACAGCTTTTAATATTTTGACTACCCTTCAGGTTGATATCGGATGTGGACTGTAGCAGAGATCGAGATATCACATACCTACTCCAGATCCTGGTGTACTCTGATAGTCCGGGAGGGCAAAGGTCGGAAATATCCCTTGTCTTGTGTCAGACGGGAGCAGGGTCATCCCGCACTAATCCCGGAGGGATTGGGATGGGTCCTGTCAACGTGGTATCAGAGCGGGGTTGTCTCTATTCGACCAACCGTGTGGCTCTCAGAGTAGTACGCAGGTTGAGGATGTGATATCTCAATGGGCTACAGTTCGTGGTCAACCTGATAGTTGGGTTGCCGGTACGATAATTAGTAAGATTGAATCGCGGATTGTCTTGGTTCGGCACTTGATGCCGGGGTTGCCATAATTCTGTCAAGGTTGACAGTGTGGGACCCTATGGAAGGATTAACATAGTAGTATTTTGGAGTTTTGGATCGTGAGACGGTTAGTTGGGATCGTCTTCACGATGTCGTAGGATCGGATTTGGTTGAGTTAGATGGATTTACTGCGGTCGGCAGTTAGCAATCGGATTCGGGGAATCCTAGTTGAATTGTTGGCAGGATTGGTTTGATGTCTTTACGATGTCAAGACCGCGGGGTCGGTCAGATTGTGGATTGTTCTGCAGTTGGTAGCTTGAAGTTGGGTTCAGGGAGCTCTAGATGTAATCGTGGAACCCTACCTTGGGTGTATGGTTTGGAAATGTGAGTTGACGAGTGGTTTGACTTGGACGACTATTTGGATTTGGATTCGTTAGTCGGTCTAGTCATGCCAGCTTGTGTTGGGACTGCACTTCGCAGTCGAGGTTGTACTTATCGGTTAGACTTAGTTGGTTGTTGTACTACGTTGTACTACATAGTTGTGTTGGATAGTTGGTGCAACTAAGGTCATGGGCGACCTGGTAGACGACATTGGTTGAGTCGAGTTACGACTGGTTAGTGATTGGTTGGACAAGTTATCAGGGTTGGTACTTGTCGATGGAATCCCAGGTTGGGGATACATAGTAGTTGGTACGAGCGATTAATTTCGTTGGATACGGAGTCTCGATAGTGATGTTTGGTGTTTAGGTCTGCACGAGTCTGTGGTAGGCACTATTACCGAGATTGGTTGTAGTTACAGTTGTTGGGAATAGGGGACGTTCAGGGGACGTTTCCTTTTCTCGTATGAGTTGTTAGGGTGACTGTACCCAGAGTTGTTGGGTACGACAGAGGCAGAGTTTCTCCTATTCGCGCAGAGGTACGGGATCGTCGCTCGGTATGAGCGGAGATCCAGGGTTGTCAGTTTGCACACGGTGTGCTGATACTGATAATGATGTTAGTGTGCTGATACTAGTGACAGGACCCATCCCAATCCCCCCGGGATTACCGTGGAATGTGCCCTGCTCCCGTCCAACAAGGGGTGTCAGACAAGGGATAACCAAGAGCCACTGCCCAACGGGGCATCCAGAGTGCGCAAGGATCGATGGAGGAGGTGTGCAATGTCCCAGTCTCTGCTGCAATCGCATCCGTGATCAACCTGAAGGGCATTAAAACCAAAAGCTGTGAGTGGACAAAAACCAATAAATTTACCAAATACATTTATAAGACATTTATGCCCTCCAATAAAAACGTATGCATGCCACCAAAACCAGTAACCAAAACGTTTGCTCAACCGAGCCCTTAGGGCCTTAGCCCAAAAACCGTTAACCAAAAACCAAGTGTGGGAACTCAGCCCAAAACCGTGGAATACCACCACCATACATATTAAAACCATGTGGGTCACCACCCACGACCATAAATGAACATCAATTCAAAATCCAAAACCATTTAGGGTCCCCGACCCTACATACCATTTCATAACCAATAATCCATTTTTACCACATAACACATATCCAACCAATAAGCCATTTTATTCATTAATCCATATTTTACCATTACCATCACCAGCATCCCAGATGCTTAGCGTCCCAGACGCTAGACGTCCCTGACGTCATATCTCACGGTTTCATAAGCTACGCGTGCTGCCCGGGGTCTCTCCGGGTCCATATATCTGACATCCCTGATGTCTGACGTCCCTGACGTCAATCATAGCAATCCTGCTCCTGAGCCATCATACGGTCCGGCTGCTCCGTATAATGACCCCTCGCAGGCAATGCACCGTGACTTCCCCAGTGTCCCAGACATCTGGAGGAGACCATCATATATCCTTGTATCCAGATGGTATATGGAAAACAGTTTTATTAAATCCTTTTATCACATCATTACCATTGGGCCCTGCCCGAAATTTCCATAAAACCATGTAATTCCATTTAGGGTCCTTGACCCAAAATCACCATTATAAAATATAGGGTCCCTGACCCGAAATCACATTTATTATCCAACTGGGCCTCATGCCCGATTTTATAAACCACTGGGCCCACGGCCCGATTTGTAAACCAACTGGGCCCGCAGCCCGACTTATAAACCCACTGGGCCCACGACCCGAATTCGTAAATCAACTGGGCCCCTGGCCCGATAACATAACTCAAATGGGTCTCAGCCCGATTTTATACCAACTGGGCCCCTGGCCCGATTTCATTAACCAACTGGGCCCCCGGCCCGATTCTCAAATGGACTCCAAGTCCGAAATTTCCAACATAATTGGGCCTCAAGCCCGAGTTCCTATTTCCAATTTCAAAACCATTTTATCATATTATATCCAAGTCATAAATATGGAAAATCCATGTAAAACCGGAAAACCTCGATTTACGTGCAAGCACGTAAATCGCCTCGAAATACGTGAAACCGTACAATTTACCAACAACCAAACCAACATCATACAATCACAATCATAATCCATGTAAAACATTTAAGCATGCATAGAATTTATAAAACCAAAGTCCACTCACAGACCGTTTTAACCGTGTGCCTCGATACGCGTGCCACCGGCCCTCCCGGGCCACACCACTATCACCGGGACTCCCAATCCTGTCCAAGTCACATTAGAGGGTTACTAACCTCATCATTAACACCCTATCAAAGTCCCGTAATTTTCCCGAAGTTTTACTTATTTTTAAACTTAATTTAAAACCTTCGGACATCCCGAACAATATCGAGACGGTGTCCGATCGACACGAAACCAATTCCAAAATGTCTGTTACATTAAATAGGACAGAAGTCATGTTGACCTCACCTCGAGATTCGTGCCCACGCGCCGTCACGCGCCGCCGTGAGTGGCTGCGCGTGAAACCCACGCGCCTGCTACAGTGTCACCAACCCAACCCGTTTGTCTGGTAAACGGGTCCAATTCACCCGCGACACAACCCGGTTCCAATCCTGTCAATTCGATCCTAATTCCTTCAATTGATCATTCCATTAGCTTCGTTTTAAGTCCAATTATAAGTCTGTAACATCAATTACGCGAACACTTACCCAGATTCCATCGATTCCACGATGAACACGAAGAACACTCCGGTCACTGTTCAATCATGGGATTCCTTCAATCTCGATCGATTTCCCTAAATTGGTTCAACCAGAAGCATCAGTGGACTCCGTTAAACATTTCCCCCAACTCAATTGAGTCAATCACAGCCCCAAACTCCACGACTCAGCCTCGATTTCTTCCTCTGTCACCAAGCTCGATCAGAGCCAAAACGGCACCAATCCTTCTCGTTTTTTATGTGGATCGACTCGTCACAACCTCAGTAAGATGTTTCCAAGCTCCAATTCGATCATCGCAGCTCAATTTGTCCAATTTGATTTTCCCTCCCAAAACTTAATCTTTTGAATTCTCAGTTCCTCCTCACTGTCAATCTCTCGTGTTTACCCAGTTGAATTCACTCTCAAATTGCTCCCAAATTCACACTCTCAGGTTCAGCAATGGAAGAGGAATTGGTTGGGAGAGTATTGGATTTGGTTGTACACGGTTAAGGAAAATATGGAGATTAATGGAAATTAAAAGATTAATTAATTAATTAAAAACTAATTAAACATCATCATGAGGTCTCCCCCAAAAACATGGATTCTGATTTCAAGGGATGAGTGACACTTGTCACTCATCCAGGTGTGTAGGGTCAACGGTTACTATTCACTATTATATTATTATTTTAATCCCGACCTCGGTTCGTTAGTTCGTTTCCTTGACCATAACGTCGTCGTCGGATCTCCGATTTCGGCATGCCGCCTGTCGTTGGATTCGTATCGACGATACCTACGTAACGGTCCTTGGCCCTCGCCCATCGGACCTCCCGATCAAAAGTCAACATTTGGCCCCTAATAAGCCAAATTACCAAAATGCCCCTCAACTTCTGAACATCATAACTTTCTCTACGAATGTCGGAATCGAACGTGCCACCTGTCTATGAACTCGTGACATCCCGAACTACGTCACGGTCATCGGTCAAAGTCCATTTGACCGCCCGAACAAAAAGTCAACATTTTGCCCACGACCAGGGGCAAAACGGTCATTTCGCACAATTTGTCCGATTCCGCCCTACTAACCACCGTTCAACCTCACTAATCAAGATCAGTCACTAAACTAATCCCGGAATTCGGGACGGGTCGTTACAATCTTCCCTCCTTAATAAATTTCGTCCTCGAAATTCCAACCGCTCTAATCTCAACGTACTTCCCTCCTTAATAAGTTTCGCTCTCGAAACTCGACTATCCTGATTCCACAAACACCCCGTGGAAAGTGGAATCGACCACGCAACACGTGTACACCCGTACACCAACTACTTAGACAAAACTTGTCTACACCCAAACGTACCACTAATACTCAAAACGCAACGATTACATTCGACCCCGTCGAATGACTGAAACTACTTGTTTTGAATTTGACACCACTTGTCAAATCAACCCTCTCGTTGACGCAACAACTCGACGGTTCCTTTCCCACTCCCACTAGGAGTCAGCTGACCCCACTCAACGATCTATGTTGACACATCCTGACAAACTGTCACCACACAGTTATTGTCAGTCGAAAACTGACACTTGACTCACTCGTGGCTACACATGCCACCAACGTACTCGACTCACCAATACCCTTACCGACATTTCACACGACCTGTGTGTAATTAAACACATCGGAATTACCATGACCCATTGCATAGTAATGTCCGGTCCACAACCAATCCCATGGTATCGGAACCAATCCGACTACCAACACGTTCACCGACACACCTCGGGTATATCCCGTATACCGTAACTAGACATCACAAGTCTACAAGGTATTGTACCTCGAACCATGTACGAAGTACACACATCTACCTAATAACCAGACTACAACCACCTAGGTCATAGCCGAACGTGTTCCAATAATGGAGTACGTTTGCCCAATCCAGCATGAGACAAATCGAAACTCCACCCAACATCTAGTTCCACTTCCGAATCTGAATCCGCAACTTCGTAAGAAATCCCGGATCCAAACCCAGACATCACATTTTAATTCATATCCAAATCCGAATCCGAAATCATTATTCCGTAAGCTAGCATTTGGAATAACCATTCCGTACCCAAACCCGGAAATATACTTTCAAGTTCCAAAATCGAATCCTGAATCGTCACCCAGAAATTCGATTCCAAATCCCGAAATCTCGTTCACATTTACCAAGACACACCAAAACCGAACCTATCGGTTACCCGTTCAATACACTTGATTGACTTCATAGGGAAGCCAATCCAACCTCCACACGTCTAAGGTTGACAAAATTCAACTACCTTGAAAGCCTACTCACCCGAGTAGAATACCATACGGGCCCCACTTCGAAAAGAAGTTCAATCTCGTCATTTACGACTCACACACCCAAGTTCGTATCGATCCTTGTCATTCCACCTAGGAAAACCAAGGATGATCCAAAATAATGACACCAATACTCATCCTACGTGGATGCAACAAAACTCACTGCACTCACCACGCCATGTACCCCAACATCGTCTGCCACCAAACAGAAAATGAAAAATCTCGTTTACCTAATTTCGAACACGTAGCTCCTCCTAATGACCTCACAACACACATGGGCTCACCAACCAATACACGCTCAACGTACTGGTAACTACAGTCAATGTCTGCCAGGGCAGAAAGCAAGAAGTCAACCCCAATGACTTCGGAATACCAATCACCAAAAACGAGCACCACTCTCGTTCCCCAATCACAACTTTCCTCAAAACTAAGGTTCCAACCACCAGACTTCCTACCTCCTCAATTCACTTGGACAACCACGTGTCCACAATCGATCCGTTATAGTTCCATTCGCAAATCCCAACCTTTACAGGTTCAGCACTCGGTTTTCCACGTTCTCAATTACAAATTCCTACCTTTATACCACTAATGGTTTTCCTCGTCTTTTCCAGTTTTAATCATTTCCATGTACATTTTAGGGATATTTAAAAACATAAAATCGCACAAATTTTGGAGTTGCCAACAACTCCCCCAAATCCACCAATTATCATGACGTAGGGGACGTCATCCCAAGATTACTCAAGTCTCAATTATACCCTTTTTAATCCACTCCTTACTGGTTATCTCACCACTATTGGAACTTATCCCAACACATTACGATCTTAACTGGAACCCATCCAGTCCATCACTCAACCACTACCGAATCACAAGGACCGAACATATGTTCATCATGACGGAGTCACCCCACAACTTGTGGCTCATCGTCAACACCATTACCGACACTAGCACCAGCGCTAGTACCAGCACCAACACACTATCAACAACACTAGTATCAGCACACAGGCATCCATACTAGCATCAGCACAAAAGTACCAACCCGCAAACATCCATACTTGCACACCGTGTGCAAATACGACAATCCTGGATCTCCGTTCATACCGAACGACGATCCCGTACCTCACGACTATGGGTACCACCACTCTGACAATCCACATCAGGAAAATGAACGTTCCCTGAACGTCCCCTGATCCCCAAGTATCAGAACCACACTAATTACCCTCGATAGCCAGTCATCTCCATATGACTACCGACCAACTGTCATTACTATCGAGATCCGCATCCACACATCACACCAATACCCGATCCAACACGGAATTCCACAATTTATCTCAGAACCGTATCCGTAAATCGGATCCCATAGTTCTGCCTAGACTCACCAGAGCCATCCACATGGTCATCCATGACCTCAGCCACTCGTCGCAGCACAAGTTTTCACCCGCTAATCACAATTAAGGTTTACCTTTTTAATACTAGGGTTCCACAATCACACCCTATGGTTCAACCGAACCAAACAGTTTTCCGTAATATAAAATCCACAACCTGACCGACCCCGCGGTCCTGACCTCGAATAGACGTCAAATCCAATCCTACCATCCCATCAACGTGGGTTCCACCACTAGGTCATCGGCCAACTCCGATGAACCAACATCCCTCACACTAGAAACCACCACAAGGGTTCACATTTTAGACCATTACTCACATGAGGTTCCCCGAACCTGGCTGCACCTAGCAGCACAACAATCCAATCTCACATGACCGAACCGACGGTCCCACTATACCAGTTCACCACAATCAACCCCACTTGGGTCGAATCACATTAATGCACGGCGTATCGGGCCAATCAAACTCCATCCACTATCCAAACCCAAAAACTATCTATCAGGTTGATAACGAATTGCAGCCCAATGAGACATCACACCCTCGACCTGCGTGCACAAATAGAGCAACCATGCTCTGATACCAAGTTGACAGGACCCATCCCAATCCCCCCGGGATTACCGTGGAATGTGCCCTGCTCCCGTCCAACAAGGGGTGTCAGACAAGGGATAACCAAGAGCCACTGCCCAACGGGGCATCCAGAGTGCGCAAGGATCGATGGAGGAGGTGTGCAATGTCCTAGTCTCTGCTGCAATCGCATCCGTGATCAACCTGAAGGGCATTAAAACCAAAAGCTGTGAGTGGACAAAAACCAATAAATTTACCAAATACATTTATAAGACATTTATGCCCTCCAATAAAAACGTATGCATGCCACCAAAACCAGTAACCAAAACGTTTGCTCAACCGAGCCCTTAGGGCCTTAGCCCAAAAACCGTTAACCAAAAACCAAGTGTGGGAACTCAGCCCAAAACCGTGGAATACCACCACCATACATATTAAAACCATGTGGGTCACCACCCACGACCATAAATGAACATCAATTCAAAATCCAAAACCATTTAGGGTCCCCGACCCTACATACCATTTCATAACCAATAATCCATTTTTACCACATAACACATATCCAACCAATAAGCCATTTTATTCATTAATCCATATTTTACCATTACCATCACCAGCATCCCAGATGCTTAGCGTCCCAGACGCTAGACGTCCCTGACGTCATATCTCACGGTTTCATAAGCTACGCGTGCTGCCCGGGGTCTCTCCGGGTCCATATATCTGACATCCCTGATGTCTGACGTCCCTGGCGTCAATCATAGCAATCCTGCTCCTGAGCCATCATACGGTCCGGCTGCTCCGTATAATGACCCCTCGCAGGCAATGCACCGTGACTTCCCCAGTGTCCCAGACATCTGGAGGAGACCATCATATATCCTTGTATCCAGATGGTATATGGAAAACAGTTTTATTAAATCCTTTTATCACATCATTACCATTGGGCCCTGCCCGAAATTTCCATAAAACCATGTAATTCCATTTAGGGTCCTTGACCCAAAATCACCATTATAAAATATAGGGTCCCTGACCCGAAATCACATTTATTATCCAACTGGGCCTCATGCCCGATTTTATAAACCACTGGGCCCACGACCCGATTTGTAAACCAACTGGGCCCGCAGCCCGACTTATAAACCCACTGGGCCCACGGCCCGAATTCGTAAATCAACTGGGCCCCTGGCCCGATAACATAACTCAAATGGGTCTCAGCCCGATTTTATACCAACTGGGCCCCTGGCCCGATTTCATTAACCAACTGGGCCCCCGGCCCGATTCTCAAATGGACTCCAAGTCCGAAATTTCCAACATAATTGGGCCTCAAGCCCGAGTTCCTATTTCCAATTTCAAAACCATTTTATCATATTATATCCAAGTCATAAATATGGAAAATCCATGTAAAACCGGAAAACCTCGATTTACGTGCAAGCACGTAAATCGCCTCGAAATACGTGAAACCGTACAATTTACCAACAACCAAACCAACATCATACAATCACAATCATAATCCATGTAAAACATTTAAGCATGCATAGAATTTATAAAACCAAAGTCCACTCACAGACCGTTTTAACCGTGTGCCTCGATACGCGTGCCACCGGCCCTCCCGGGCCACACCACTATCACCGGGACTCCCAATCATGTCCAAGTCACATTAGAGGGTTACTAACCTCATCATTAACACCATATCAAAGTCCCGTAATTTTCCCGAAGCTTTACTTATTTTTAAACTTAATTTAAAACCTTCGGACATCCCGAACAATATCGAGACGGTGTCCGATCGACACGAAACCAATTCCAAAATGTCTGTTACATTAAATAGGACAGAAGTCATGTTGACCTCACCTCGAGATTCGTGCCCACGCGCCGTCACGCGCCGCCGTGAGTGGCTGCGCGTGAAACCCACGCGCCTGCTACAGTGTCACCAACCCAACCCGTTTGTCTGGTAAACGGGTCCAATTCACCCGCGACACAACCCGGTTCCAATCCTGTCAATTCGATCCTAATTCCTTCAATTGATCATTCCATTAGCTTCGTTTTAAGTCCAATTATAAGTCTGTAACATCAATTACGCGAACACTTACCCAGATTCCATCGATTCCACGATGAACACGAAGAACACTCCGGTCACTGTTCAATCATGGGATTCCTTCAATCTCGATCGATTTCCCTAAATTGGTTCAACCAGAAGCATCAGTGGACTCCGTTAAACATTTCCCCCAACTCAATTGAGTCAATCACAGCCCCAAACTCCACGACTCAGCCTCGATTTCTTCCTCTGTCACCAAGCTCGATCAGAGCCAAAACGGCACCAATCCTTCTCGTTTTTTATGTGGATCGACTCGTCACAACCTCAGTAAGATGTTTCCAAGCTCCAATTCGATCATCGCAGCTCAATTCGTCCAATTTGATTTTCCCTCCCAAAACTTAATCTTTCGAATTCTCAGTTCCTCCTCACTGTCAATCTCTCGTGTTTACCCAGTTGAATTCACTCTCAAATTGCTCCCAAATTCACACTCTCAGGTTCAGCAATGGAAGAGGAATTGGTTGGGAGAGTATTGGATTTGGTTGTACACGGTTAAGGAAAATATGGAGATTAATGGAAATTAAAAGATTAATTAATTAATTAAAAACTAATTAAACATCATCATGAGGTCTCCCCCAAAAACATGGATTCTGATTTCAAGGGATGAGTGACACTTGTCACTCATCCAGGTGTGTAGGGTCAACGGTCACTATTCACTATTATATTATTATTTTAATCCCGGCCTCGGTTCGTTAGTTCGTTTCCTTGACCATAACGTCGTCGTCGGATCTCCGATTTCGGCATGCCGCCTGTCGTTGGATTCGTATCGACGATACCTACGTAACGGTCCTTGGCCCTCGCCCATCGGACCTCCCGATCAAAAGTCAACATTTGGCCCCTAATAAGCCAAATTACCAAAATGCCCCTCAACTTCTGAACATCATAACTTTCTCTACGAATGTCGGAATCGAACGTGCCACCTGTCTATGAACTCGTGACATCCCGAACTACGTCACGGTCATCGGTCAAAGTCCATTTGACCGCCCGAACAAAAAGTCAACATTTTGCCCACGACCAGGGGCAAAACGGTCATTTCGCACAATTTGTCCGATTCCGCCCTACTAACCACCGTTCAACCTCACTAATCAAGATCAGTCACTAAACTAATCCCGGAATTCAGGACGGGTCGTTACAACTAGTGCAGGTGATAATGCGTTGGTGCAGGTACTGACGCTGGTGCTGGTGCTGGTGCTGGTGCTGGTGATTGTGATAACGGTGAGTTACGAGTCGGGATATGACTCCGTCGAGATGGGCATATGTTCGGTATCTGTGGTTCGGGAGTGGATCACAGATAGAGTTAAATTGGTTAGGGGACACGTGGTTGATGTCCGAGTATGTTGTTTCCAATCTTATTGGAACTTCAAAATCGCGAGAGGTTGCGATTGAGGTGACGAGTGGAATGCGGGCATTGGTTTTGGGTATTTCGAAGTCATTTGGGTGACTTCTCAGGTTCTACTACGGTGGATGATGGTTGTTGTCACCAGTACATTGGTCGTGTATTGGTTAGACCCGGCATTTGTCTTGGGTCATCAGGAGGAGTTGAGTATATCGAAGTTAGGTGACTGAGATTTCTCATTTTCTGCTTGGTGGCAGACGAGGTTGGTATACGTGGCGTGGTGAGTACAGCAAGTTTGGTTGCATGCACATAGGATAAGTTTTGATGTCATCATGTCGGATCATTCTTGATTTTTCCTAGGTGGAATGACAAGGATCGATACGAGGTAATCAGTGAGAACCCACAGTCTCGGCGTGTCTCGTCGTTGACTGATCTATTTAAGATGTGGGAATTGGTTTAGGCTTTGGGTATCGTTATGGATCTGGATTGTGATCTTGATGATAGAGATAGGTGGAGAGTTTATCACTCTTACTTGAGTGTTGAGTTGAGGATGATGGGACTGAACTTCTTTTCGAGGTAAATCCTGTATGGTATATTACTCAGGTGAGTAGTTTTCCGACATAGTCGGATATGGTCAGCCTTAGATGTGTGGATATTGAGATTGACTTCCCTATGAAGTCAATCGATTGTATTGTGGTAATCGATTGAGCAGATAACCGATAGGTTCGGTTTTGATACGTCTCGGTAGACGTGAACGAAATTTTGGGTTTTGGAATCAGATTTCTAGATGACGATTTGGGATTTGATTTTGGAACTTGAAAGTGGATTTCTGGATTTGGGTTTTGGAATCGGATTCTGGGTGACGATTCATGATTTGATTCTAGAGCTTGACAGTGGATTTTCTTTTATGGATTTGGGTTCGGAATGGTTATTCCAAATGCTAGCTTACGGAATAATGATTTCGGATTCGGATTTGGACATGGTTATGGATATGATTTCTGGGTTTGAATTCGGAATTTCTTACGAAATTGCGGATTCGGATTCGGATTTGGAAACGAATAATGGGTTGGAGTTCGATTTGTCTGATCCTGGGTTGGACAAGTGAACTCCATATTTGAAACGTGATTGACTACAACCTAGGTGGTTGTAGGCTGATTGATGGGTAGTTGTATGTACCTTGTACGTTGTTCGAGGTACGATACTGGATAGGCTTGTGGTGTTTGGTAGCGGTATTTTGGATATACCAGTGCTACATTGGTGAACGTGTTGGTAGTCGGCTTAGTTCCGATACCATCAGATTTGTTGAGGTCGTGAACTGGACATTGGATACTGTGCACTGGGTCATGGTTTTCTGATGGGTCTAGTTACACACAGATCGAGTATCTGTTGGTATGCGTATACTCAAGACGATTGTGTTGGTGGTTAGTGTAACCACAAAGGAGTATAGTGACAGTTTTCGATTGATGACTGTCAAGTGGTGACAGTTTGTCGGAGGTGTCAGCGTGGATCGTTAAGTGCGGTTTGGTGACTCCCAGTAGGAGCAGACGCCAGGATAGATTGGTGTTGAACAAGGAACCGTAGAGTTGTTTATGTCAGCGAAAGGGTAGATTTGACAAGTGGTGTCAATTCGGAACGTATGGCTACTATCATTCGACGTGGTCGAATGTAGTCGATACGACATGGGTGTTAGTGGTACGTCTGATTGCAAACAAGTATTGTTTTGGCTATTGGGTGTACTAGTGTACACGTGTTTCGAGGTCGATTCTACTTTCCACGAGGTGGTTGTGGAATCGAGATAGTTGGAGTTTCGAGAGAGAAACTAATTAAGGAGGGAAGAACGGTTGGACTTAGGTCGGTTGGAATTTCGAGGACGAAATTAATTAAGGAGGGAAGGTTGTAACGACCCGTCCCAAATTCCTAGATTAGATTAGTTACTAATCACGATTAGTGAGGCTAATCGATGATTAGTTAGGCGAAATCGGACGAATGATGCGAAATGACCATTTTACCCTTAGACGTGGGCAAAACGTTGACATTTCATTCGGGCTGTCAAATGGACTTTCACAGATGACCGTGACGTAGTTCGTGACGTCACGAGTTCATAGACGGGTGGCACGTTCAATTCCGACGTTCGAGGAGGAAGTTATGACGTTCGGAAGTTAAGGGGCATTTTGGTAATTTTATAAAAAAGGACAAATAGTTGACTTTTGGACCGGGATGTCTGATGGCCGAGGGCCAAGGACTATTACGTAGATCGGGACGATAATAATCCATAGACAAACGGCACGTCGAATTTGGACGTTCGACGGTGAAGTTACGGTTCACGAAAGTTCAAGGGTACTATTGCACGAATTACGAAACAACCTAACTTTTGGACTTTAGTGGGGCCCAGATATTTAATGGAGGCCCAATGGATGAGTGACAAGTGTCACCCATCCACAGGCCACCTATATTGATTCATGCATCGACCATTTTTCCTAATTCAAACCCAAATACCCGATCTCACCATTTTCTCTCATTTGTGCGACCCAAAACCCATCCAACCTTAACCCATGACCAGCCGTGAGGACCAGAGAGACTGAGGGAGCTGAGGTGGCCGGCTTGGAAGCCTGAACCGCCGTCCACGGCGGCGAGAGGAGGAGAAACCCGAGGGGTTCACGGTTAGCCATTTTCGATCCATTTTTCCATTTTTATTGTTATGGGTCATTTTGGTTGCTTCCAATGAATTAAATGGGTTATTAGGATTGTGTTAGGAAGGTTTTGGGAAGTTTTGGATGGCTGTACAGCCATGGTGCAGTTTTGGGAAGTTTGAACTGTATGGTTTAAGAATTGAACCATGAGTTTTGTGTAGTTTTAGGTTGTTTTAATGAGTAGAAATGATAGGGAATGAATAGATATGAATTATAGGATTAATTAGGGTTGAAATCAGACCAAAATAGGGCAGGAAAACCACTGAACCGGTCACGCCGGTTCAGCACAGTGGCTGTGAACAGTGAACCGGTTTAGATGGAGGTAGGTGACGATGACCAGTGTTTTTGACCTTCGTGGGGCGCGTGAGGGCGCGTGGGCCATAATTTTGGGAAGTGTTCAACATATGAAATCTTCTATTCGATGTAACGAAGATTTTGGGACTGGTCTCGCGTCAATCGGACATCGTTTCTATAGGTTTCGGGGTGTCGGAAGGTTTAGGATCGGTTTAAAAATAGTTAAAAGTTCAGGAAAATTACGGGCCTTTGGTAGGAGGTTAATTAAGTAGTTAGTAACCTTCTATTAAAATTTGGACAGGTTTGGGAGTCCCGGTGATAGCGATTGGCTTGGGAGAGCCTATGGCACGCAAATCGAGGCGCCAGCTCGGACGGTCTGTGAGTGGACCTTTTTTCTAATTGGTGCAAGCATAAATGTTTATTATATGTTTTAAATACTTGTTTGTGATGCCATGAGTGCATTTGAATGTGTGGTTACGTATAGGCACGTATTTCGAGGTTTCGGCCCTATACGGTGCCTATACGGGTATGTATGTCTTTATTGGTCTAAATGAAATGGTTTTGGATTTCCAAAAGGATAATGAATGTGATTTGATGATGTTGATTTGGATATTTGTGAATTATATGGTTTCACGTATTTCGAGGCAATTTACGTGCTTGCACGTAAATCGAGGTTTTCTGGCTTTACACTGATTTTCCATACTTATGGTTTTGGATATGATTTCACGAAATGATTTTGGATTTGAAAAGGTAACTCTCGGACTTGAGTTCCATTAGATTTACGGAATCGGGCCGGAGGCCCAGTTGATTTACGATTCGGACTGGAGGTCCAGTTTCTATATGGATTCGGGCCTAGGGCCCAGCTATGTGTTACAAATGGTTTTTACGGGTCATGACGGTTTATGGGAACCGGCATGAACCCCTGAAATGGATTTACGGGTCATGACGGTTTATGGGAACCGGCATGAACCCTTGAAAGGATTTTACGGTTCATGACGGCTTATGGGGGCCGGGCATGAATCCTGGAAAGGTTTAAAGAATGATTTCAAAAGGTTTTTCATATTCCATCCTTTATATATGATTGTCTCCTCCGGGGAGGGTCGTTGGCCTGGGTGGACTCCGGAGTAGTCACGGAGCACTGACTGAGTGGAGTCGCCCCCCAGTTGGGTTCCTTACTCTCAGGATGGGCATGGTTCGTTACCTCCAGAGAGGGTCATTGATCTACGGACATTGACCTGAGTGGACCCTGGAGAGACTTGGGTTAGAGACCCCGGTTAGCACGCGTGTAGCTTTATTTTACCGTGACAGGTTCTGGATATGAATATAATGGATAAACATGATTTCAATTGGTTTGGGAAATTGTGTTTATAATGATAAATGGATTTGGGCTGAGATCACACGTATGTTTACTATGTTCTGGTTTTCTGTAAATGGTTTTGGGTAGGAGCCCGTGTGACTTGGATTTACGGAACTTGGGGCTGTGACCCTATTTATGGTTGTTTAAACATATGTGTTTGAATAAATGGTTTTACTATGCATGCATGCTTTTTAGTGAAGGGTACAAATGTCTTTGTTAAAATGTTTTTATAAACTTTGGTTTTGTCCACTCATAGCTTTTAATGTTTTGACTACCCTTCAGGTTGATATCGGATGTGGACTGTAGCAGAAACCGAGATATCACATAGCTCCTCCGGATCCTGGCGTACTCTGATAGCCCGGGAGGACAAAGGTCGAAAATATCCCTTGTCTGACATTTCGTGTCAGACGAGAGCAGGGTCATCCCGCACTAATCCCGGGGGGATTGGGATGGGTCCTGTCAGATTGAGTTTAGGTTTGGCATATTTGAGTAAAATATAGTTTATGACATAACATGAATCGACACAAACTGGACCCATTCTTAGCCTTAGGGGAAAACACCTTGAACCTAAAGAAGATATTGTGAAGAAAAAGTTGTTTGAAAGAAAATTGAAGAGGAGGCTAGGATTTTGGAGTTTGAATCCAATAAAAAGTTGTTGCTTACTCATTTTTTCATGATCTAGTTATTACTTAAGTCTCAAACCGATTTGTTTTAAGTTACCTAATTTTTTTTCTATGTCCACATTTCTGATAGGTAAACGAAAACAGACTTCATTATGTCCAAGGATTAAAATATCGATATTGACGAATATATCGCTCATCAAATTTACGGATATCTCGCCCCAAATATCGATATCGTTTACGGTCAACAAAAATGACGGAAATTCGATCTAAAAGTTGGTAATTTAAAATGAAATTTTGGGAAAAACTTAAATACCCAATCATGGTTATATATGACTAATAAAAACTATAGAATGACTTTGATATAATAAATATATGATGAATAATATGATGTAATATGATTTTGACGATGACTAATAATATAAAATCTTAAATATAAACATAAATTGAAGTGAGTTACTATAATTGAATGTTAATATATTAAAAACATAACAATAAACATATAAAAATTCACTATAAGAAAAAAGATAAAATAAGTTTAAATATATTTAAAATTGGAAAAAAAAAGATGAAAAAATAGGATCAAACTTTGTTTACAAATTGGAAGTATTGGACAAAAAATGAAAAAGGGAAAAACCCAAACTTTGTTGAAAAGTGGAAAAAATGAATTCAAATGGATAAAAAAGGAAAAAAAGAAATGAATTTAAATGGATAAAAAAAGGAAAAAAAGAAATGAACACAAATGGATAAAAAGGGAAAAAAAGGAAGAAAAAAAAACAGCTTATGGTTTGCGCCCCCCCCCCCCCCCCCCCCCCTCTCCACACCCACCCAAAACACCAAAACTGAGAAACAAAAACCCAACAAACTCTGCTAGCCAGCGAGTTTGTCAATTAACTAACGTCAATCATATAGATATAAACAATAGAAGTCATTTCCTACCTCCAGCAGGGTCTGCAATCCGGGTTTTCCGACCCGACGGCAAAACCCGACTCAATCTTCTTCGTTTTACGTCCGATTTTCATGATTTAATTGTGCATCTCATCGTTTTGATCCCAGAAAAGGATCCGTGTGCTCAAAATAAGAAATGATGTCGAAATTTCGGCCAATTTCTTCCCTCCTTCTTGTATGCCGCCGGCTGAAAATACCAATATATCAGGCGATATATAGGCGATAGTGACGATTTTTCAATCCATGATTATGTCTCAATTGAGGGTTAAGTGACTATTCCTACTTTCTAGTTTCTACAATCAAAATCCGTCATCCCCACCCCGGTAACCCCATCTACTCATCCACCTGGGGGTTGCACCAAATCGCCAATGTTGCAACCTCGTTAACAATTGTCTTTTTGTAAGCATAATCTCTCTATCATTATTAATTTGATGTAATGCTATTTCTTTTTTAATAATAAATTAAGATATTCTAAATATGCATTCATAACTTTTAAATTTATAAGTCAAGTATGTCTAATTTAATTGGTTATAATGTTAATTTGTATGCAATCGATCTCAAATTTAAATCTCGATGAAATATTGTATGGATAATTTCCGAAAAATTCCTCCTTACTTTATTATTTTTTTTAAAAAAAATTATAGAAACAATTTCACCATATAAAAAATAAAGTAAATTGCTTTTTACCCTTTTGAAACTTTTGGGGGCGCAAATAGAATCTGTTCAATAAAATCATGGGAAGTTTCATTATATATAGAAAACTAGAGGAGGGAAGCAGCAATTTGACATACACAAAAATAGTTGAAACTTTGAAAGACTACTGTTAAAATTAAAAGGCTTGGAGTTACATTCTACTTTCGTTTTGGCCTTGTCATTTTTGTGCTCACTGTTGAGCTGCCGAATTTACATTTCACGGGGCGCGCGAGTTTGGTTCTTCCGTTGATTCGTTAATCAGTGATGGCGAGCTCTCTGCAACGCATATCGAGCCGTGCTCTTCTCCTCCGAACCTCTATTGTCTCCGGCTCCAGACCATTCTCGGCCGACGCTTTGGTTGAGTACTTACCCGGTGAGATCGGAAAGGTTGCTGGCATTCCCGATGAACATCTTCGCCGGAGGGTACGACCTTTTCACGCTCATTCTGAAATTCAATTTGCGTTCTTTTATAGTTTTGACATAATTCTAAATGCTGGCACAAACCCAATTCGAGTTGTTTGTTTATTAATCGATTTAGGGCACTGAGCATGTTCAAATTCATTATATATGTATGCAAATAGAAAATCTGTTTTATATTTTATGAAAGCTACAAAATTTACATGACTAAGTCAATTTTCTACGTTAAATTGATTATAATTGAGAATTTAATCATGGGCATCTGGCAGGTTATAATCTACTCACCTGCAAGAACTGCGTCCCAACAAGGATCAGGGAAAGTTGGGAAGTGGAAAATCAATTTTGTATCAACGCAAAAGTATGTTTGTTTTTTTTTTTTTTTTTGGAAAGAAGTATGAACTTTGATGCATTGACATTTTGGTTATAGACTTCGGATTTTCTTCAGATTATCGGTGTTTTCTGGGTTGTGAGTGTCTTCGGCTGTGCTTCATAGTGGGTAGATAGGCTTTATTCTTTTTTATTTTTACCGAGTGTAATATTGTGTACCAGGATTTTTGCTTAACAATTTGAATGTTGGGTTAGAAACTGCAGAACTATACTTGTGGAACTGATTCCTGTTGAATTTTGGCACCTACACGACACTTGAAACTAGTCCTGTTAAATTTGAACCTAAACCTAATTACTTTAGTTTACAGATTTCCCAGCTAGGTAATGTTTTGGACTTTTTCCGGGTCGCCAAAATTTGTTGCTTTAGCTAGATGGTGTCTTTCTTGGATGTTGAAGGAAAATTTAAATTCATCTATCAAGCAAGCCTTGAGATAAACGCACTTTTATTCTTACTTAGTAAATGGTTATTTTGTAACCACAAGTAAACGATTAAGTAGCTTCTCTCATAATATGTTTGTAGGTGGGAAAATCCATTGATGGGCTGGACTTCCACTGGCGACCCATATGCCCATGTTGGTGATTCCACACTGGGTTTTGACAGTGAAGAAGCTGCAAAGTACTTTGCAGAGAGACATGGTTGGGAATATGTGGTATGTTTTTAATTTTTTTTAAATTTTTTTATTTTATATTTTTATGTTATTGCCATTTAAAACAACAGTCCATGTTTTCTGACTTAAAAGTTACGTGCAGTGATTTCTCATCTCATGCTTGACTTTCGTCTAGACTTTGTCCTGCCTGGTTCTTTCTAGAATAACAAAAACAGAAACTGACAATCTAAGGGTTGGCCTTTATTGTGCATCTTGAGTAAATCTTGTGTTTCCTACCAAGGCATATATTGATCCTCCAAAGGTGGAAAAAACAATTAGGCATATCTTGTTATGTAGAAAACTTGTAGCATTAACTGTTAGTTTGCTTTGAAAACAAATAATTTTTTTATGATTGGAGCAAGTTCTTCTATCTCTAATTCTTAAATTTTGGCTTGCCTTCAAATCTATTAATGACGGTTCTTGAACCCATCCACAGGTTAAAAGGCGGCAGACGCCATTGTTGAAGGTATGTGAGTCTTGCTTCGTATTTGTTATAAACTAACGTGATCATTTTCTTAAACAAATTGTTTCATTGAAGCTATACAGCTCTCTCTATTTCCTTTCTTCCAATTAATACCATGCTTACCTTCTTGGTAAAACAGATTAAACTGCTTTGATGCAGGCATCTTGTGTGGAATAATATAGTGTTTTGTGATGGCATTGACCAAGTGTCAGTCGCTTAGTCCATTGCAAGTTTAGTAGTTGGAAATTTGGGTGCAAGTGTTTGTATTACCCAATTTGTCAACAAAGACATGGAGTAACGATTTGAGTTACCTGTCATTTTTGAGATAGAAATTTTCTTAGTTCAGTGGCTAGCCTCCTTAGGGTCTTTTCTTGCATTCTCGGATTGTGTTAGGCTTCGGCATCAAATAGTTATTTGTGCAAAACTATTTTGGTTTTTCTCTCACATGAGGCTTAAATAGTAACTTTCTCTGGTTTCAGGTGAAGACATATGCGGACAATTTCAAGTTTAAGGGCCTCCCTAAAACTGAGGAGAACTGATTTGTTTCAATTGTTTTGTTTCTCGGTTCTATCTCAGGAGGAATATTTGCAACAAAACTTTGCATTTTCCTTTGTCGTATTTCATTGAATAGGTCGGTTGATCCAAATGAAACTGTCTTTGGTTACAATAATAAAGGAGATTCATGCTGTGAAGTATTTCTGCCTCTGTCCTATGTTATAGATGGTGCCCCATTTGTTTTCCTTGTACCTCTTTATTGTAATGTTCACAGTTTTTTGTATTTCCTTCGTGTCGTATTTTCATTGTATTCCCTACATGTCTAATTTGTCTTCCAGGCTCATTGGGGCAATGCATTGGAAATGGATAGATTTCTTACCAAATGGTGCAGGTCGTTTTATCATTGTTTTGGCTTTTGATAACCATATTTGATCAAGTCCCTCATCATATACGAATTGTCACATCAAATATGGAGTTGTCACATATCAAATATGGAGTTCTCAACGGATAATCTAGTAGTATTTTGTCATTTCTCGTTATGAAACATTTAGACAAAGAAGCAAACTTGAGTTTTCAACTTATTAAAAAAAAAGAAAAAAAAAAGACTAAACTACGTGGGTGGGAGATGACCAGCAACCTTGCGTAGCCAAACAACGAATTGATTTTACCCATGTGGGTGCCTTCCAACCGGTAGAATAGACTCACGGCATAGTTGCCACCGAATACTTTGACAACTTTGGCGCTATGAAACTGAAAAATATTTCAGATCAGTAGCCGCAATCTTTCAAGAAGTTTGTTTATATATGTATGTTAAAGGGGAACAAAGAAAACTGTGAAATTTGGTTGGATATCTCCAGCATAACTCTACATTGTCCAAGTTAAAAAGGGAGCATAAAAAACATTCACATCCACATACAAAATACAGCGATGCACTCCTAGGATACAAAACTCATGACTCGGACACAGTTGCGATTTTCCCTTAGATGGTTTTCAATATACAAAACCCTGAGGAGAGAAGTTGGCATCAGCCGTTTTTAACATCAAGTGAACGCCCTGTTAACAGTGATTCCACTGGTATCAGGTTGCAGCTGCTTCGTATAGTACTTTGATTTCCGAGACAGGTTAATTTTTCTGCGCCGCCTCTCTGGGATTGAGTCAATTGAACATTCTGAGAAACCGCGCCTCACAAACCTGAGGGACAAACAGCGGGTGTCATTCTTCAACACTAATCATTCAACTTTTGTCTTAAATAAAACAAAATGGAGATGAATCACCCTCTACACCCCAACAAATATGTACACTAGCCATATCCAATCCTACACGCATTTGTGTCATCATATAACATCCCGGCTACACACCTCAGAAGTTTCAACTATTACTATTCGTGTAACTACATTACAGTTTTTCTCTTATGTTTCAGTTAAAAAGTAGAATATGAAACGTTCCTACATTAACAAGTGAATCATCAACATGCATTCATGGCATTTATTTCAAGTAGTAGGAACTAACCAATCTGCAGTGCGGGTTGTTAGCAAGAAAAGCTTCTCCAGTCCAACAGAAGATGCCTTTTTCTCAATATAATCTGCAGATAAAATCTGAACATGTTATGAACTGTACATGGAAGGAGAATGCAGTTAGTAGATATAGAATTAATTGTGGACTAAATGAATTCAAGGCATTCAGTAACAGCAATTTTTTTAATACATAAGAACAGTAAATCATTTTAGGTGGTGTCAGGTGCGAGCTAGAAAACAAATGCATATTTTCAGAATCCTTTCAAAAAGTTATGTAGAAACTATGTTATGACCATTAAAATTATAGAAAGAAACGAGAAATGCAACAAGTGCAAATCTATATCCATGCATATTCAACTTTTTACAGTAAGTTACCAAGTAATTTATCTCCCTGCCCTTGACCGCGGCAATCTGGAGAAACTGCAATAGCAGCAACCTCTGCACATTTTTCCTCTTGGAAAGGAAAAAGAGCAGCACATGCAATAATCTGCCCTTCTCTCTCCACCACAATGAACGAATCCAATGCTTCAAGTAGCTATTAGAACAGAAAAATTCAATTCAGTACAATTCAATCCAAGAAAGTAGTCTAAAATTTGGAGGGGGAAAAAAGGCCACGAGCTCAAACATCTTTATCACTTCTGGGAACCAATATGCCCGATTCTTCTAAAGGTTGTATAATTTTTCTTATTCCAGAGAGGTCTGACACCCTAGCCATCCGAGTTCCTTCGTATAGGTCACTACAATTAAACATTTAATGCACTGGTGAGTAGACACATGGAGGAAAACATATACATATGTTATGTACTATAACTTTATATCCTTTTTCATAATTGTTGTAATGGAACACTTGAAGTAGCCTTTGAGTGAAACCAGTAAGCTACCGTGCCTAGTATCCAATCTAATAGCATGATTAACCAACAATAATGAGATTCCTTCGGCACAAAAATATCTTTGAACTAGTGATTAGAAGATAGAAAAGATGAGTACGCATCTGAGAAGCATTACTACTTATTTATGCCCAAAGCGCAATCAGACCAAAACAGGCACTAGTGAACTCGTACAAGCTACCAAATGATGTTATAACTGTAATGTGGTTTAAAGAAGGGCGCTTGGATTTCCACTAAAATGCTAACCAGGCTACTAAGTCACCAAAAAAACAAAGACCAGACAAATATAAACAGCAGATAATCGCATCAAGGACAAAAAGTCTAGCAATTAGGGGACCCTCAGCACAGCTTATCATCATGTAATTGATCAGCATCTGACATCAGGAATTCACCGAAGAATATAAAAATTTGGACAGTTTCTGCAAAAAATAGCATACCTAGCCACCATTGTCCCCATTCCATCTCTTTTAAACAATTCCAACAATAAAACTCCCCCTTTAGTGCCATCTAACAGATGTACTCTTTGCACACCTCCCTGGAAACACATCAGAAACTTCCATTGGCTGGGTGCTTGAGACTCAAAATATAATGAAGCCAACACTTCAAATAATGCAGGCACAAATTATGTGTTGTGGGTAAGCCACACTGGATGTGAACAAACGTAAGAACTTCCTTAGATCTCCGAAAAAAGTTTATGGGGGAAAGTTTCATGGAACTTTCTTATTTAGTGAAGTTCATAAACCAGAAAAAGAAAGAATATAGAACACGGGTGTATCATGGGCTTACCCTGCAAACAAAGGCTGCGGCAGCCAATTCAGAAAGGTAACCATTTAATCGACTTTGTCGCTCATGACCTCCAATAGCAAAACCTTGCTCACCAGACCACAACCCATTCCCATTGTCAAACCCAACACCATTATGAAACCTTGGAGTAAGCTTTCCCTGACGAGCCTTCCCATTCTGGTAAGCAGCAATAGGATCATCATGTCCAAGACCAGACAATTTTTCTTCATCAACAGCTTTGACATAGCTAGCAGCTATCTCACTTTGCTTAGCCCGCCTACGAATCAGCATGTCTGCTTCTTCAAGAGTCAAGAAACGAATAAGACGTCCGCTCTCATCAAGAATTGGGCCATCTATTATGCAAATGAGTTTATCTGCTTCAATGGCCAAGGCACAAGCTGTTGCAACTTCGTATGTGCTAAATCCATAAAAGCATAAATCATCAGAACTAGGCACTACACCACATATAAGAAGCGTTGGAAGCATAAACTAAAAAGCACTGTGTAAGCTTTTCATTTGAAAGACAAAGAACAAAAGTACTTGAGGCTAGGTCTATGTAGCATACTTGCAATTTAAAACTTCTCCAGAGCTGGAATAACCAAGGTTGCTCAAAATCACAATACAATCATCATCAAGCCTCTTACGCATGCGAGACACATCTACTTTCTTGACTTCTCCCGTAGCCCCGTAATCAACACCGGCAACGACTCCTCTTCTCTGGAAAATGCAATAACAGATATACTTTTACGAATGTGATAACTACATAAAATTCAGAAATCAACCCAGCAACTTAGTGATCTAATGCTGCCTTTGAAAGAGTAAGATTCTCACCTTGGCTGCAAGGAAGTTACCACTCTCTACGCTGACACCAACCTCATGCAAACGACTACTATCACCATGCCGACGAATATTGCACATGGAGGGTCCTGGAGAAAGCTTTGCCTCAATCATCACAGATATCGCCCCGGCCGCTTCCTTAGCAGCTGTAAGAGAATCTGAGTCAGTCACCCTGTACTGACCAACGAATTTCGGCTCCTTTCCTGCAACAAATAACTAACATGTACTTCAAAGTTCAAACACAAGATGCAGTGGCTTGAAGGACATAATGAAGTAACAATCTAATTAAACTTCGCCATCCATGAACAGAAGAACAAAAGTTAATAACACAAAATCACATCTTGTGCTCCACTTTAGAAATCATGCTTATTGAGAATAATACAATAAGAAAAAAATACCAAATTTGATTCACCTCTCTCAGCCAAAAGTTTATCAATTTGCACATGGGTCCCTGGAACAAGAACGAATCTGATCCCCAGGTGATGGAGGAAAGCAATATCCTGCCCAAAGCCCAATTTCTAAATGAATATAATAATAACCAACAGAGTAAAGAAAATGATAAAAATTCTTAAACGACAAGCAGCAAACCCATTTTACAAACAGAGAAATGAAATAAAGAGATGATCTTTTCCTTGTACTTATTGACATTGTTTGTTGAATTTTCTCAGCAACCATACAGTTACAAACAGAAAAATTAGACACGAAAGGCTGAGGACCTGCCTTGAGAATGGGGTCCAAGTACGGACTAGAAACAATTTCACCCGATATGATCACAACAAAGGTGCCGCCGCGGTGGGCCCAGAGGTAAGGCCAGGCCTCCCGAAACCACCGCACGAACTGCTCGTCCTCCATGCAATTGTAGTTCTCAGAATCGCTATCGCTCTCTTCAAACGCAGGGCCGTAGTTGTTGCACTTGAAAGCAATTCCCATCCTGCCCTTGGCCGTTCCGCTATTTACCATAGGCAGCCGCGAGGGTTTATCGGTGATTGCCAGAGGAAAGCGGCGAGGACAGGCGATAATGACAGAGAGTCGCCGGTGCGTTCCTGACGAGGTGTACGTGGCGGCCATTGGGGCTTTATGAGAGAACCTAATTGAATGACAAAATGCTAGAAATTGGAGTAGAGTGAAACTCGTTAGGAAGCGGGCCCCACAGGGAAAGTTTCCGCTTGATTACCCGCCCGGCCGCGCCCGCCGGTGGATCGTTTTCCGCACCAAAATAATGCGCCGCATATATTTTCCCAAAATACCTTCTTTTTTTGTCAAATATTACCCTAAAATACTTTAATTGTTTCCTATTTAGTACGAAAATTTTATTTTATTTTGGCCAGATTTTATCTTTTCTAAACTCCCCAAATCAAGATATTTTATATACTTTTTATCGATGCATCTCTATATTCAGATTCAGTGGCCAAAAAATCATGACCATGACCATGTCCATGTCCAAATCCTACACAGAAAGTCAGGGTTGAGGATGGCGGAATCGAAGGGGTATCCAACAGATGCAGGCCAATATCATGACCATGCCCCAATTGGCCAAAAAATCATAATCATTCGATCATTCACTAGGTTATAACCAAAAAAAAATCCATTCACCACACAAGTAAATTTGACGGAAAATAACTTAGTATTTGAACTTTTAAGTGGTTCAAATTCACTCCGTATGTCTTATTCATTCGAAGTAGGGATGGGTACAGTTTAGTTCGCTGCAGATATTGACAATATTCAAATCTAAAATACTAAAATCTTAATGGAAATATTATTTGATTTTTCTAAAATTAGAAATGAAACTGTTTCAAAACCAAATCACTATTAACAAGTCGGTTTGGATCGATACATGCAGTTTAGGCATAATAAAAAAATTAGTATATGTAGACTATACAGACTCACTATCATATTCCCAACCAAAACATATTAAAATACCTTCATTCGAACATTAACAATCCGTATAATTAAACGTTCAATTCCAACCAATTTCTTCAAACATTCCAACCAATATATAAAAGATCTAATAATATTAGAAATGAAACCAACAAAACCCCCCAGTAATATTTAAGATCTCTAAAACCAACAAAACACTAATATTTATCAAATTTGTTTCAAACATTCCAACCAAAATATAAAAAACACAACAACATTATAAATGAGACTGACAAAACACAGTAACTAGAGTGCACTTATATATGTAAGAGTATATGGTAAATTTTATAAAATTAATATATTTCTTAATGTTAATGCACAAAATGTGCCAACTTAGAGAGCGAATGATGCTCTGCCACGTGCCCTGTGTGAACTTGAAAAGGAAGGAAACTGGTCGGTCGGTCAGAGTGTAGGCACCGGTGTGGTACCGGCCTAAAGGTACTCCGACGCCCAAGTCAGTAGTCGGTCTAAGGTGTAGAGGGTAGTGGAAAGTATACTGTAAAAGTAGTAGTAAACAGTAAATTGCTTAGTTACCTTTGCACGACAAATGGACCCTTTTTTTATGGGTGCGGGAAATATAATATTTGTATTTTCCCGATGTGGGACAAATGTCAATCGCTGTGGGACTGACACGTGGAGGTGTCATCCAGACCCAACTAGGGTTTGTTCGCGTGAGTGGGCCTGGATGCCTTGGGCTTGTGCTAGGCGGCAGTACTGGGCCGATCGGTCGGTCTGGGCCGACGCACCGACCGACAGGGCTAGGCCTTCAGAGTCAATCGGTGGCTTGGTGTTAGGAAAGGGCTGGGCCTCTAGGTCGGTCTGGGCCGACAAGCCGAGTCAGGTGGAGGGTTGGGCCTCCAAGATTGGGCCGGATTGGTGTTGTCTCAGTAATGGACTGGGCCTTCAATCAGTATGGGCTTCATGTGCGGTCTGGGCCGATATGGTACAAACACTTAACAATCTAGTTTGAATTTAACGATTTTTTAAAATGAAAATTCAAAACCAAATATTTACTAACAGAGCGGCTTGAATTCTCAAATTGTTTGACTTTTATCCGGTTTAAAACCAAATTGTTGGATAAATAGCGGTTTGAAGTGGTTTAGTTAATCGTCTCAACCGATTTATGCCCACCCTTAATTAGAAGCCATAAAGAATGCCTCTGATTTTATATCCATCTCTTGTGAATATTGGTATCCTTGTGGAGGTTGGATTAATTTGATACTAATTTATATGTCTTCTAGCCATTGGAGGGTGTAAGGGGTGCCCTTGGTTTCATATTGACCTCATTTAAATGTCGCGGCCTCATGTGGCGGGGGTTAATCTCATACTAATGTGTATTAAAATATATGGTCCAATGTTAAAAAAAATTATAAAGAAATGATTTTCACATTCATTTCTTTTTCTTTTGCGTTCTTTATTCATTTATCTTTATTTATTTTACTTTGATTTGATCAATATGACACTGGAAAGAGAACTGAAAGAGTACACGAAGAGAAAATGTTAATGTGAAACACTGGCGTTAATAAGAGGAAAACTTGAGAGATTCTTAGAAATGAAAATGAATAAAATCATAGTGTTTGATCTTGAAATAGACCAACTTGATGAGACCCGCTGGGGGATCTGGGACCAGCTGCGTGGTGCTTTTGGCTCGCTGGGGGCGTTGCCGCTCGGCAGGTACCCTGCAGAAACTAGACACCGGTGTGGTGCCCGCCAAAAGGACTCTGATGCCTAAGTTAGTATTTGTACGCCGAAAGGCAAGGAAACACAGTAATCTGCATAGGTTTCTGAGAGCTTACCTTTGTGAAGGGTTTCAAAGTATTTATAGTAGCCATAACTGCGGTAGGTGGGCTACTGTTGCGGGAGCAGGTTATGCTTTGTGGCTGAGAGTCACCTGACAAGCCCTGAACATCCGGACGAGGCGCTAGCTGGAGTTTTAACATGCCCCTGTCAGGGAATGGTTATGGCAGTTGGTTAGGTGACTGTTGCAGCTAGCTGGTGCCTGTACCCTGTCAGGTGCCGAATGACAGGTCTGTAGGGCATTGCCGATCGGCGGGCCACGTTTGTGGGGGTGCCGATCGGGGCATCGGTCGGCGTCCAGTCCGTCTTGTCCTGGTGGGCCCTGTGCGTAGAGGATGGTCGGTCGATATAGTATCAACACATAGTAATGGAATTCACCCACCTACTAAACCAGTAGTGTGTGTTCAATTTAGATTTTAAAGGATTTCATATATAATAATGTCAAGGAAAAGAGATATACACGGAGTATTAACTTCGTTTTTTATGAGTATCAAATTTGCGTTATGAGCAGAGCTAACATTGATCTAGTGAAACTAGGGCGACCGCCCTAAGCTCACGGACCAGGAGGGCTCAAAAATTTTAAACAGTTTTAAATTTTTTTTGGGGAAAACCACTAGTAAAGGTTATCCTAATTGATGTATAATTATCTAATTACGTTGAGTATTATCAGTATAATCCTACCCAATATATAGACTGTTCGATCTTCCCCATTATCGTTAGTAAGATTCCAAAACAATTATCAACCCTACAATATCTCCAAAGACAAAAATATCTAGCCTAGATGGCTACAACACACTGACGACTGAGAAAACATCATTAGCTATGCCTACCAAGCCCCGTCAATGACTGCATCAAACAAGTGATAAGAAATTACCGGTCCATATGGTTGCCTAACTCCGTAACGGTGCTAATGGGGACACACTAGCTAGAGCTCTCAACACAGACCTTTTTTTGTTTATTGTCCTCTTACTTTATCATATGCGTTAATTAAGGGTGGCAATTTCTGACACGACTCGATACACATTTCGAAATCCGCACGAAATTTATCTGGGCCAACCCGCACGATTAAAATTTCGGATCATTTTTGGGTCAACCCGTTATGACCCGTTTATTAAACGGGTGGGTTTCGGGTCAACCCGTTAACCCGTATAATGACCTGTTAATCCGTTTAATAAATGGGTAGATTTTGGTTTAACAAGTTAACCAGTACATTAACTTATATATTGACCCATTTAATAAACGATTCATTATTAACACATATATCTACTGTAAGACCCGTGTCCTGGAGGGAACGGTGAACAATCCCACATTCCTACGAGAGGGGAATGGTCTGGGAGGGGGAATGGTGGTGTGCTTTAAAGGTGTAGGTACACACCTATCTAGCCGAGGCTTTTTGGGAGCTCTTTGGCTTTGGGTTCGATTGGAACTCCAAAGTTAAGCGAGGTGAGACTGGTGCAATTTCATGATGGGTGACCCCCTGGGAAGTTACACCGTGAGCTCCTGAAAACAAAACCGTGAAGGCAAGGGCAAGGAGGCCCAAAGCGGACAATATCGTACTAGATGAGTTGGGTCCTGACTGAGGAGGGTCGGGTCCTGACAGAATGGTATCAGAGCCAAACCCCGACCGAAAAGTGTGTCAGCGAGGACGCTGGGCCCTAAGGGGGGTGGATTGTAAGACCCGTGTCCTGGAGGGATTGGTGAACAATCCCACATTGCTGCGAGGGGGGAATGGTCTGGGAGAGGGAATGGTGGTGTGCCTTAAAGGTGTAGGTACACATCTATCTAGCGCGAGGCCTTTTGGGAGCTCTTTGGCTTTTGGTTCGGTTGGAACTCCAAAGTTAGGCGAGTTGAGGCTGCTGCAATTTCATGATGGGTGACCCCCCCTGGGAAGTTGCACCGTGAGCTCCCGAAAACAAAACCGTGAGGGCAATGGTAATGAGGCCTAAAGCGAACAATATTGTGCTAGATGAGTTGGGTCCTAACCGAGGAGGATCGGGTCCTAACATCTACCCATTTACCTACCTAAATATCTATTAAATCTTATAATTTAAATAGGTTAAACATGTTAAACGGGTCAAACGGGTCATAGGTTAATTGAGTTTTGAGTATGACATGTTTATTAAATGGGTTACACGGGTCATTAATAGGTCGTGTTTGGGTTGGACATTCTTGACACGATTATTAAACGGGTCGGATTCGGGTTGGGCATAAATGGGTAAAACAGAATTCATGACACGACACGAATCCGACACGACACGACACGAATCCGACACGACACGACCCATTGCCACCCTTAACGTCAATAGACTGATAATATTAGAGAAAGAACTTAATTCCGTACAAGTCTTTGTAAGGTGGTGTAATTTTTTTAATATAAGGCTTTTGCTCATTTTCTTATTCTTATAAGTCTCATTACGTGCGATAAATTTTTAAGTCTAACATGTGAGCGATTGATATTGAATGACGTGGAACATATGTAACGGTTAAACTCGACATGTGGAACAACCAGCTCTAATACTCTGAAAAAAGATTGAGGCTTTAAAACCAATTGGCAATAGGAGAGAGGCCCAACTCTTTATAAATTCTAGTAAAATTGTGCAATTTTGTAAAATTGTGCAACGTTTTTTAAGATCAACGAAATATTAGATGACAATATAGATTAAGTTGAGTGTGAATGCATGACGCAGACTAAAACGAGACAACGCTCAATGCATTACTCCCTAACAAAAATATGCACATAAATAACATATATGTGTATATTAGGGGTGAGCATAAAATATGTTAAAACAGCTAATCGATCCGCTTCAAACCGTTATTTATCCAATGGTTTAAATTTGACCGGATAAAAGTTAAATGATTTGAGAATCCAAACCGCTCCGCTAGTAACAGTGTGGATTTAGATTTTCATCTTAAAAATCAATTAAATCCAAACCAAACCGTTAAAGAATATATTAATTTTTAAATATATTATTAATACAAAGTAAAAATAATAAAAGTAAAAAGATACCTACCTAGATATATTCAGATAAATACATGTATACCCAAATAAAAGTATAATAAAAGATTATTAAATGGTAATATTTGTTTAAAAATCCTAATATAGTGGTAATGTTTGCAATTTAATCTTCCGCAAACTTATTATATAAAAATTTGAGTATTGATTATTCTGTCATTTTTTATATCTTTTATCTTTATTTTTAATATTATTATTGTTTTTTTATGCCTAAACAGTTTGAAACCGTTTCAATCCAAATCGAACGTTTAGTAATAGTTTGAATCGAAACGGTTTTATTTATAATTTTAGAAAATCCAAACCATGTTGAATCGTTAAAATTTTAATAATTTAAATTTAGATATTGTCAATATCCATATCGAACTCTATCGTACCCACCTCTAATGCAGCTATACGCGATGAGAGAGAGAGCCAGGGAAAGAGAGACGGAAATAAGCTTTTACTTTACCTGAAGTAGTGCATCCAGCAAACAAGGACGAACAATAATTTCCGCAGCAATCACTGCAACAAATGTAGTGCTTCTGTGCAAGAAAATGTAAGGCTGAACTTCCCGGAGAGCCTCCACGAATTTCCCATCTTCCTCAGGCCGGCCACCGCTGCCACAAGCCTCAAAGTGATCATGTCCTTGCCACTCATTATGCACTTTCGCTATCACTGACCTCCTCTTTCCTTTCATTCCCATTTCAGGCCAAAGAGGAAAATCTCCAACTCTCCCATGAATTTTGGCCTTGAATAAACCGCAGTTGAAGCACTTGGGTACGTCGCAGTGACATGAAGACCGATCGTGACCGTAGATTTGGTGGCAATTCCATGGCCTTGATCTCAAAGTAGCCATGTTTGTATATGAAGATGAAAGCGCGACACGAATCGAGCGAGGAGTTGCTAGTGGAATAGTCGTGGAAAGAGCAACTGAGAAATAGACCAATGAACTTTGTTGGGATGATGATGGGTTGGGAGTTTGAAAGGACAGTACTTCTTTCGCCTTCTTTATATCAAGAATTCGTGATGTCAATTATCAAGTAGTGGACTTGCTGTTGAAGGCCAGGGACTCAATTGTTGATGTCAATTTATCAGGAAGTGTTACTGGTCATGTGTCTCCGTCCCTCGTGTCTCTGTCTCTCTTTATTATGACAAAATTTTCATAGCAATATTATATACTTATTTAGACAATAAGTTAGACCAACAAATTACAAATGTGAATAAATCAAGTTCCTACATTTTCAGCAATTTAAGTGATCTTTAGAATGAGACTAATAATTATTCTTAACTAGCTCATGTGCAACCGTCTATTAGAATTATGTTATACATGGCTTCTAATTACTCTCAAAATTAATACGAAGATTCACATGTATTGTAACAATGTGGACCTAGATGGTGGCCGGAATGGGTTGAGAAATTCAGATGGTGTTCATCATCTTCTTTTTCATTTTTTTTGCTTTTTTTTAACTAATATTTAGTTGTAATATTTTTCTACAAAATGATTAAAACACACAATTCCGCTACGTAAACATCCTAAAAGAAATGTGTAACGGTGTGAATTATTTGGTGCAACGAGACTGATAGAATGAGAGGTTCTAGGTGGGCATTGTTATAATTTCATGTTCCGGATTCAAATTGAGACTCGTATTCTATTCATAATGCATTTTGAATAATAAACCATATATTAAATATCTCATACGATCAGTTCTCGATTATGAAAATCTATTTGTATTTAGCCTTAATTTAGGGATTCCCTTGTTGTATATTTTAAGCATTTTTCAACTCAAAAATGGAGAAGAAAAAAAAAACTTGTTAAATTTGATCTCTCCAGTAATATCGTTTTGGGATAAGAATAATGCTTTGTTTGACCGTATTCAGACATGAAAGAGAACCAATTGCAGGAATCCCCATGGCCCAAGCATTATATTTGTCTGTACTCCCCGTGTTCTTGTGTTTTTTGATCCAGCTTTGTCCTAGTTATAAGCTACATATATAGCATGCAGTAATTTTAATATTTGAAAGAGAAGTAAATCATTTTTTAACAAGGCAGATGGGATGATTCGTAAGAGCTTTAATGTTGAAAGTCAAAAGAGTTAGATGTAGGAAAACAAAGTGGAGCCCGTAGCGGCAGAAAATGAATGACCCCAGCACTTCAAGCAGCGTTACAGAGACTTACAGTACTATGCCCACACATGAGCACAAAAGTTAAGCAATTTGTTATAAAAATTGCTATGGTACGATCATTTATATATGGGGGGAGTTATGGTACGATCACCTAATACTTCCAGTATCATATTTTTTTTTTGGGTCTTAAAAGTTGCATGAGTTCCACATGACATCCTTAACGATTTTGTTTTACGCCGGAACACGGGCAGTTGGAGTGAAAGTAGCTCCATTTCCGGCGCAAAAGACCCAGAATTTTTTAGGAGCATGATGGGGAGAGAGGGAAGGGAGGTTTTTGGTGGGATATGAGAAATTTGTTTTTCATTTTTTAATCTATTATTTGTTGAACTTATTTTTATAAGTTTATTATTATTTTTTTTCACGTGAGTTACATCAACGTCAGTTTTTGAATCTGGATTTTTAGATGAACTAAATTCGCATGTTAAATTATAATAACTTAATAGTAAGACTAAATTTTAGTAACAAACTTAAAAAGACACACCTACTTAAAAGGGAAGCAATAAGTTTTACCCCTCGTATATATCTATATGCATAAATAAAAACTTGATCGAAAGATAAAAAAATTTTACAACAAAAACGATAATTAAACATACAATCAAAATACAACTTGTCAATCTAATTTTAAATTATACTCTTTGACTCTTAAGAGCATCAAAATCTTATATTATCTATACATTATATATAGTTTTATAGTCTAAGTAAACTCTCTTTCAATGTAAAAATTTATAGAATTAGCATAAATTCATTATATATTTTATTTCAAAATTGATTCTTTGTAACTTTCTATTTATTAAGGTGCATGCATGTAATATAAGTTGGATTAAACACATAATTAATAAAGGGATCAGCTTAGGTGGGAAGAGCTACCACCCTCCTCCCAAGCTTTTAACTCCGTCCCTCATTAGTTACGTGATGTTTATTTGTCACTCAATTACCTAAACTGTGATTTTACTTTCTTCACATCAGTCCTTAACATAAATTTGAAAGAAATGACTAACTGAAAGTTAAAGCAGTAATGTTTTTAAAAAACACAAAATAATAATACTTGTAAGATTTAAAAATATCTGTATATATAAACACAAGAGTTTAAACTTTAAGTGAAATAATAATTACCCACGTGGCCGACCTGGAGTAGGGTACCCAAGAAAGGGCTGGCAACAATCTCACCGGCTAGAATTAACAAAAAAAAAAACAATCTCACCGGCTACAAACACAACAAAAGTTTTGCCGCTGTTGAAGAAAATATAAGGCTGAACTTCCCCGAGCGCCTCAACAAAGCTCCCCTCTTCCTCCGAAATAGCGGGTGCCTCCGCCGCCTTATGACCATCCCTCCACCACCCACACCCTTTGGCCACCAACGTATTAGTTTTCCGATTTTTATTCACCTTCAAATCGTGATTAAAAAATATCATGGGTTTCCAGTGGCTTGAAGACCAAGTCTGATAAGCATGGCCATAATTCTGCAGGTAAATAGTGTTCCAAGGCCTTGATGATCTTAGAGTGGCCATTTTTTTCCTCCTTCAATAAATAAAATAAAATACTACAAGTTTTTGATGATAGATATTAAATTTGGGTTACAGAGACGCGGCAAACCGACAGTACGTGTTACGGACTTACGGGGAAGAGGTGGCCGTAGGACACTTGTCCTTTTATACAGAGCGACATAGCGGAAGCCTTGGTGTTGAAGAGCTGCAGTGGATAATTCTGATTGAAAGGAATTCAATTCTACTCAATTATTATATTCTTGAAAGGCTGTCATTTCTCTTTAATTTCTGATCACAGCTTTTTATTATTCGCTGAAATACAAATTAACTTATGAGCGTAATTAACTTAAGAAGAGAAAACACCAAATTAGCCCTAGGTATGGTTCGGTATGCAGGTGATATCGGAACCGTACCAAATAATTTTAACCGGTTCGATACGGTATGATATTTTTAAATATAAAATTGATACCGTATCATACCGTACCAATTAAGTTCGTATGGTTTCGGTAAGGTTTCGGTTTTGAAGTCAAATTCATAATTTCATTTATTTATTACTTGATTCAATGTCTAAAATCAACATTTTGATAAAATTGAGAAATTAGGGCTCTTGTTGAGTAACAAATATTGCTCAAAATGTATAGAAAATTCATAACTAATCAATCTCAATACATCAACTAAAATTAACAACATTAACTAAAAAAACCCTACCAAATTATTAAATCCATCAACTAAAAAACTCTTAAAATATAATTAAATCTATCAACTAAATTAGTATACAATTAAATCTATCAACTAAATTAATATACAATTAAATCCATCATTAGCTATTAGATTATTAGGAGTTTTTTTATTGTTGAATTTAATTTAATTTTTAATTAATTAAAAAAATTAAATCCGGTTCGGTTTCGGTATGGGACAGTATTGCATAACATCGAAACCGATCCCGTACCGATTTAAACCGGTACGGTATCGGTACGGTATCGATCATCCTGTCGGTTTTACTATTTGGTTTTTTTCCGGTTTGGTATGATACGGAACGGGATGGTTTCGGTATTTCGAGACAATATGCCCACCCCTACACCAAATATATACTTCTTTTTCAGAAGAAAAAAACCCAATATATACTTCAATCGAGAACTTTTGAAGTCACTCGCCAGTGTATCCAAATTTCAGTGGAGTACTTTTCAAGTCTGGTTGCGAGTGTTGTTTGGGCAACACTTTAATACTCCCCAGTAATTCAATAGTATGAGTATTTAAAGGTTATATAGAGGGATGTAGTAGGCCTCAAAATAGAGGGCGAATAATCTGCATACATATGTCATTGAATGGTATATAACATTGAAGATTAAGGTGTGTTATTTAGGTATTTTTTCGATTCATTCATATTATCTAATATATATATATACAAATTTTTTTTATGCGATTATAATAACTCAATTATGTCATTTATTCATTTATAACAATCTGAAATTGTAAATTCATATGACACGATTTGTGATCCTAGGCTAGATGCATGTGTTGATTCTCCTTATCGATGGCTAACCAACTGTCCTTCTCTAAGTATTAAATAAAATAAAATAAAAACAGCTCATCATTTAGATAATTACTTGATGATCATTTAATTATTCGTCTACATATATAGTGATAAGAAATAAATCATTTCAATTATTTACATATATAAGAAAATATTAATCAAAGGAATATATATATGCACCAAAAAATAAAAGACAAATATATTTTCTTTTAAATTTTGCATTTGTACTGATTCCTTTTAGCGTATGTGTCAAATCATGAATTGCAGTAAGGTGGATTGATATCCACCTTCAAGGAAGTAGTGATTGTGTTTGGTGTAAAATTACAATCACACGTGTTGATCACCAACACAGTTTACACGTGTTAAGTATTTCTTTCTGTCAAGCTATGTGTGCGTTTCACTTCACTGCATTAATTGGCGCTCGTTGCGGTAAAGTTCAAACTATATATTGACTTACAAACAATATTTGGTCCCTTTTAGCAGGAGACATTAGAGGTGGATGCAATACATTTTAATAAGGATATCGTTAATATATTTAAATTTTAAAATTAGAAATCGTTTCGATTCAAACCGTTATAATTATTTAGACATTAAAAAAAAAACACAACAAGAATATTAAAAAAAAATAAGGATACAAAAAATAATCAAAAAATCAATACTCAAAATTTTATATATTAAGTTTGTTGAGGATTGAATTGCAATTATTACCGTTATTGATGCACAAAATATGTCAACTTAGGGAACAAATGCTGCGCAACCACGTGTCCTTGGATAGACTTGCAAAAATAGGGAAAATTAGTTGGTCGGTCAGAGGTAGGCACATGTGTGGTACAAGCTTAAGGATACTCCGACGCTCAAGTCAGTGATGAGACTATGTGTAATGATTGAGTAGTGAATAGTAATTCGTAAGGTAGATATGAATAGTTAATTCTTAGTTACATTTATGGGGAAAAGTGAAACCTCTTTTATATGGGTGTGATGTGTACATTGAATTTATTCTTCCGATGTGAGAAAATGAGTATTCATTGTGAGACCGACACGTGAAAGACTGAGGTCTTTCCACGTGTAGTGTTTATTCAGACCTTGCTAGGGCTTGTTTGTGAGAGTGAGCTGGGCTCCAGAGCTTGTAGAGGTGTATTGGGCTAGAGGTAGTAGATCACACATTGGTCTAGGGTGATATGGTATCAACATAAGTCCCCAAAGTGGAATTCCTCGGTTGGGGACTTGTAAAAAATGGCCCAGACCTGATGTGGGTGTACGCCTCCAATCCCCCAAGTTCCCCGGGCGAAGGAATGCATCGAGCGTAATGTGTTGTCAGGATTTTTGTGGGGGGACCAGACGATGAGCTAGAGGAATACTAAACGGTGTGCCCTTGTTAGGTGGGAGGGTGTGGTCAGACCTGGGGGCATCATTCGGTCGGTGTTATTATAACGACCCGTCCCTAATTTTAAGGATTAATTAGGGATTAATGATAGATTAGCCTCGCTAATCGGAAATTAGCCAAGGATTAACGGACGTTCAGGGATGAATTACGATTTTGCCTCTGGATGAGGACAAAAAGTTGACTTTTGACCTGGGAAGTTCGATGGTCGAGGACCGTTACGTAGATCGTGTCGATACAAATGAAAAGTGACTGATTTTCTGTGCAAAATCTGATGCAAAAAGGGAGCAAGTGGAGTCGGTGGCTAGCTGCTGAACATAGTGGGTTGGAGTTGATGGAGGCGTGCTGATCTGGAGTGATGAGACTTAGTGGGGGCAGGTAGATCAGAGCGTCAGGCGCTGATAGGAGGGGTGAAGGATCGACGCAAACGCACCGAACTGGGCTGAAGGCGCTCGGCTAGCGCGCTTCGAATTGGAAGTTGGGCTGAGGCTAGGCAGGAACGGGCGTCGTGGGCTAGGCTTCTTCTGGGCCAATTTCTCTGGGCTTTTGGGCTGGGTAGATTAGACTGAAGTCTTCTGGGCAGCACAGAAATGAATTGGGCTTGCAAATGACTTTTCAAATTACAAATTAATTTATATAATTGCACCGAATTTCGTCCATAATTTCTTCATCGGGACGATTGTTTTGCCATAACGTTCCAAATTCCAAGATTTATTTATTTCTACAAAAATATCACAAAATATATTATTTTCTTCAATTGTTTATTATTTTAATAATAAAAATCAAGTATAAATGGTATAAAATAATGCTTAATTAACGACCTATCAAATAGATTAGCTAATTGTACATTTATTAATTCCTTATATTATATAAAGAATTCAGTTACTACTTGATAAAATTTATTACTCAGATATACATACATATGTTCTTCTCTTTACCTCTCTCTCCCTCTCTCTCAAACCTCTCCTTTGCAAACCTCTTCTTCTTAAATCCTTCGCAACAAAAGTGACTTAATTTATTTACAAAATTTCTTTGGTTTTACCCAAAAACAAAAAACAAAAAAAAACAAAGATAGTTTCAGCTTGAAATATTGACTTTCTTGTATAAACTTACAAATAACAAAAAAAAACAATACTACGTGGCTGAGGTTAGCCCAGCCCTTCTCGTCATTAACAAGCTAAAAATGTTGAGCAATTTTATGTGCTGCACTCGGTGAATCTTTATCGTGCATGCGTCTGTGCCTAATTGATACCTCTTCGCATGGGGAGAGGAATTAAATTATAAACACCTCGTCCTTTACTAAATGGCATTTGTCACCCTGTCGATGTTTCATTATAAAATGAATGCAGAAGTTTATTTTTTTCAAAGAACCTATGAAATACCTATGAAATACGACGCGGAGTGATCCTCACAAACAAGTGTCTTGCCATTTAAGAGAGGAAAATAGGCAGACTTATAAATAAGAAACAATCGAGAAAAATACCCTGAATGGTCGATTTTTGTGTGCTTTCTGGTACAAATAAGTAATATATAACCTAAATTGACGTAATAATTATTCAGATTAAAAATTGACTCCATCCCCACTAATGATGTGATTGAACACTAACAATTGAAAGCAGAACAAACATGCAACTTAGGTAAAATAAGAACAAAGCTGTCATTATCTTAGAGCACTAAGCATTAGAAAAATAAACTTGCTGATGATGGCCTGTTTCCCAACGAGCAAGGTCACCTAATAGAAATTTCAATTCCTTGGGTGGAAAAGACTCGAGTGAAAGCACTCAAGAATGCTTCCTTTCAGCATACAACAAATCATAACATCCAACCAGCAAATAAAAAGAGAGCATAAAAGACTTCAAAGGGAAGACGAATGCATGACGGGCAGGGACCGGTGAAGTGCTTCTAGAATGCTGATATTCCTAAATCCAGAGAGTTCATGAATATGCGATATGAACGGTTCAAAGTACAAGCATAAGAAAACATAATGGATTAACAACAGCAGATCACAGTTGATTAATTCATCAAGCAAGACAATATCGAAAATGAAAACCACCTACACCTTCTGTTATTCAATTCAACAAGTACATATGCTCAAATAAATCCATCATACAATTCCTTGAGTCTGCATTACATATTCGGATATTCCCCAACTAGGCAATATCGTTAAACATCAGATAGTAATACTTAAACCCTACAACTTAAATGGGACTTTACCCTAACATAAAGCAATCACGAACGAATCCTTGAAGACGGAAACGCCAAGACTTCCCTCAGAAGCAAGCATCCAAAAGGCAACAACAGCAGAGTGCTGCTAAACTGCACAAGAAAATCGGATAAAAAAAAAACTGTCAAAGATCATATACAAAGTCAAACTAAAACCAAAAACTACGACCAATCATCCGATTCAAATCACTATGTATAACAAGCATCGATTTCTTCAGGCGTGAATTTTTTCAACTAACAACTTCGGACAAGCAAAAGAGGGGAAGTCTTTTAACAACCAAAAAAAATCAATTTCTTCAGGGATTTAAAAAAAAATCAAGATTCTTAAACTGTTAATCAGGAAACGCTAATAAAATTAAATATGAATCAAAGAAACAAGTAAAAGAGTAAACTTTACACCACCAAAATTGTGAATGATCAAAATTGTGAATGATCAAAATTGAATCAACCAAATTGAAATAGAGTAAACAGAGTGAGGCCTTACCATCCTTCAAGGCAACCAGTATTACTGTCTTTAGGAGGGGGCTGCGCATACTGCTGCTGAGGGTAGCCTTGTTGCGGGTAGCCCTGAGGAGGGTACCCCTGCTGGGGGTAACCCTGTTGGGGGTACCCTGGTGGAGGGTAAGCATCCTTTGGAGGATACCCTGTTAATAATCAACAATTTTTAGTACAATGATCAAGAACCAAAAGAAAATTTGACCGCTGAAAATAAAAATTGAAGAAATCGAAAGATGCAAAAGCTAAAAGCAACATGCAAACCTTGTGGAGGAGGGACACCAACTGGAGCCTGCTGCTGATTGTAGTAACTCATCTTCTCTTCTTTTTCTCTGTTGAGTAATCACACAACCAAAAAACCCTGATTTGAAGACCCTGAGAGGAAGTTAGCACCTTGGTTTCGATAGAAAAAGTTTTTACAAGAATGTAAAATAAGTCGGCGTAAAGGGTTAAAGCTTGAGGACTGAACCTGGAAGTTTCGTTTGGAATGAAACCCACCAACTGAAGAACCCGAACTTTTAGAGGCGGTGAGGGCCGCGGTTTTCACGCTGCTTTACCAACACGGCAACACCACGAAAAGAGAAGAGAGAGATAAAGTACGGCCCACTATCATATTCATAGGGAAAATAATAACGCAAATTTATGTAGTGGCGAATGTCTTTCTTTGTCTTCCCATTTGCAGTATTTGTATACACCTTTACGCCTACAGAAGACGTATCTACGTATTGATTAGGGCAGGGCGGGTCTCCTTTTTCAGTGCGGGCCCTCCCCCTGTTAATTTGTTTTATTTTTAGAGTAAATTATTAAATCATTGTTATATCGTTAATCTTTTATTTTTTTAATATTTGTATATTAAATAAAATAAAATTTTATTTTAAATTTTTTTTATTTAAAAATTCTTAAATAAAATTTGTAAGTAATAAATTTCATATCTATTTTTTTATATCTCAATAAAAAGAATGTATGAGTTATTTATAATTCCTTTAAATAATTAAAAATAGCAGTATCTTTTTTTTGTCCTCTTTGCTCCATGTGCCCTTTATTATTTGATTTCTTTGGTCTCTAGGGCTCTTTATTATATTATGCATATAATAAATATTATATGTATGTAATATATATATTGCATATAGTTACAATTGAATTTTCTCTATAAATTAAAAAATAAAGTCTGTATTGTCTGGGATTCAACGGTAGGGTATAGAATTTTTTTTGGGGGGGGAAGAGGTTGAGATGGTAGTGAAAAATCATACGACATAGGGTTTAATTTTTGAATTTTAGCACAAAATTCAAGAATTAAACCATAAACTATACGAAATTAACCAAATTATTTAATATTGAACGATAAAAAAATTTGAATTTGAAAGTATTTTTGAAGAATTATTGTTTTTAGTTATCTTACTTTAAGTTAGATTAAATACTCATATTACTTTTAAAATGAGCAAGCGAAAAAAATTTATAATTAGGACTAATGTTTTCATAATCCTCAATATAATCATATAATAAAAAAATAAAAAATAAAATGTTAAAATCATGATAGATTTTGATAAGTATTTTTTAGATTGTTGTTGGACTATTCACAATTGGATGACATTAGTTGTAATTTATATAAAAACTGTGGTCTATTTTAAATTATAAAGTTTTTTTTACTAGTCAAAGGACCTATGAGTTTAATTTTTCTATATGCAAATTTTTTAATAAACTTATATGTTAGTAAGAGCACATCTAGCGGTGCTGATGTTGCCCGGGCAAGGCTTGATATAGCCCTCAGCCTGGGCATTTTCTATTCTAATGGGTTGGGGCCAGCCTCTCTAGGGACCAAAGGCAAGCCCAAGGGCCAATTTGGCCTCTCCTTTTGCCTGGGCTGGACTTTTGGGCCACTACTGATATTCACATGCAGCCAATAAAATGGTGCCATGTGCCTTTTTTTTTTTCAAAGTGTAGTCATTTGATTTGTGTTGTGTATTTTTTTATTTATCTAAATTCATAAAAAAAATATTTAATATTTTTTAAAGGATAATGAACATCATTTAAAAAATAATGTTCATCAAATGAATATTTTTATATTATTTTACTTTTTATATAAAATAAAATTTGTATAAGATGTCTACATTATTATTATAATATATAAAAAATTAAGATTTTTACATTTGTATAAGAAAATATAATTACAAAAAATTTGAGTTCTTGCCCCTTACCCCTCACCATTAAAAACACATCAAATAGCCTTAGGCAAAATATCATGCACAGTGTCATTTGAGGGACTAAATCTTGTCTTTAGCCCCTTACCCTTACTTCTACCACTAGACATGTTCTAAAGACATTGCTCTTATTTTTATCATCTAATTAGATGAAGAAAAAAAAAATAGCAAAATAAAATAAGCACACATGAAAAATAAAGAAATACATTCCAAGTATATATTTTCTATTTATTTATTTTTTAGGCGACCGATTGATATTATTTATTTATATTATTGTTGAAGAATTCAATGAAAATCTTGCATATACTGTATATGATTGTTGAAGCTGAATTCGTCCTTTAAACTCAAAAGACTCAAGGATCCCTGCAAACAAGTAAACAGTAAGCTATCGTTCGTTCAATGATCGAAACCCGGGGGGTGTTCGACCAAGAACGCTCCAATACTTAAATCAGCTTCGAAAGAGAAATCTCAAGAGTTTAAGTAGCGTTGAACATAATTACCTGGAAAAGTGAAATGAGCTCCGCTATTTATAGGAAAATCTTGGGAGCCGCGGAACGTTCTGATTGGTCGGTTGAATTTGTAATTAATAAATAATATATTTATAATAAAATATATTATATAATAATTATAATAATAGCTCATTATGATAATAATGATAATTATTGTGGTTTAATATCAATATTTAATTGTCCGTTATTAAGAATAATGACAATTAATTCTCGGGGAGAATATTAACATTACGGAGACTTTTAACCTCAATTAAATAACGTATTTAACTGGTAAATAGATTATTTAATGTGTGGGTGTCTGCAAGTCATTTGTATTATTGTCAGGGGCAAGTTGGTCATTTTAGGAATTATGGGTCACGTAGCAGCTCCACAATTTTCGGGTGATTTTTGGGTTCCACAAATGCCCCCACATCGCTTCGGAATTCAGGAAATTCAAAGGGATGTATATTTTCGGAATTTTTTCTTTGTCGTGTTTGTCAATATTTTTTGTTTTGAGGGAATTTGCTGGTGCTCAATGTTACATGCTTATTTGCACTTTTGGTAGCAAAAAGGATAACTGTTTTTTGTCCCAAATATATTTATGGATATAATGCCCCCCTTAATGGTAATTAACCCCATTTATTTTGAATTTAATTTCAAAATAAATGAAATTAAAATGGTTTGAGCTGGACATTCTATTTAAGGGGGAAGGTTGGCTGCAAGAGAGGGAAAGATCCCAACCATAAATCTTTGTCCATTTCGGTGAAAAAAAGGAAGCAAGGGTGTTTTGGTGTGAGGGACATTGTGCGCCATCTGGACAAAGTGAGAAAATTCTTCATCAGGTAATTTTACCTTCTTTCTTCTCTGATTTTTTATTTGTTTTTTTCTTTTCCAATATGATTCAAATGGGCTTTGCTTGAGAGGAAACAACAAAGAATTTGGCGGAATTTCCTTGGACATTAGCTAGCATCAGTTCCATGTGTTGCCATTGTTTGAGACAGAGCCAAGGGCCCAGTTGTCGGTAGGCTGAGTGTAGCAGGACATGTGACGATTTGGTCTAGTGGAGCTGATGGAGAGAGGGACGCGTGGAGGCTTCTGGTTGGAAGTGCAGGCAATGGATTTTTGTGTTTGGTTGCATGTTCTTCGCGGTAGAGGGAGAGAAAGGGGCCACGCGCGGGCCATTGGCGTGATCCAATTAATGGTGCAGATAGGGCGCACGGCATTTGGCGGGTGCTACAACTGACATGGGGAATGGCGCCACGTGGCGATCGCGGACTGGAGGCTCTGGAATGTGGACCCCGCGCTGTCAGAACCGCGATGCAGCTGTGGTCGTCGCGCCACGCAGTGGGATCTGGCTGGTCCGTCATTTGGGTTCGATGACCACAGGGTGATGGTAGCCCGCCCTGATTTGGATCCGTCTTCTGTCTAGTTCCCGCGTGGCATGGGCTTGGAGCAAATCTGCTCCTTTTTGTTTTTGTTTGTTTATTATGTATATATATATATATATATGTTTATACATATTAGATATTTTTCTATATATTCAGGTACTTTGACGTTTTTTTTGCAGGTGTACCTTTTTGTCTTAATATATATATACATATTAATATATTTAAATATGTATTTGATATATTAATGCTATTAATATATTAAAATGTGTATTTAATATATTAATGCTATTAATATGTATTTGATGGTAACATATGTATTTTGAATTTCCATATGTGCATATATTCTAGTATGTATATATTTGGAATATATTTATTTTAGGAACTAATAAATACGTTCCTTTATTGTAGGTGGACGCTTTTGCTCATTTCGAGAGTTCGGGACATCTGTTGATAACGATTCAAGCGGTGAACTTTTGATTTGTTTGAGGTGATAGTTTCAAGATGCGTCAAGGTGCACTTCTGGAAAGACCTAGTAGGCTCGCATTGTGGGAGCAGAGTGGCTCGCGTAGTCAAATTCCATTCCGGGGGAAGGACAAGGACTTTGAAGGACCCGGAGATTTCCAGGCGTGGAAGATCCGCTACAAACATGTATTTCCAGAAGGGGTACTCGCAGAGCTTTGCGACAGATGTTCCTCCTAGAAAGCTCCCAAGAATAGCAGAGGAAGAAATCTGAAGTCCAACAGATGGACCAAGTTCCACCCTTTGATCGTCAGCTGGGGATTCAAATTCCCGTTTTCAAAGTTCTTCCCTGGGATTCTCAGTCAGATGGGTTGCTCGCCTGCTCAGCTGGATGTGACTCTTACAGACACGTCATGTGTTTTGAGAAGCTGAACGAGTTTTTCAAACTGGAGCTTACTAACGAGGAATTCTGGCACTGCTACACCATAGCGCACGATGGGCTCTCCGGCGGAAGTCTCACGCAAGTCGTCCCCAAATTTGAGTTGTTCGTGAACACTGTATTTACCGACGGGGCATATAGGCAGAGCTGCTTTGAGGTGGGTGGCACATGGGATCGCAATTGCAGTGGAAATGTGAGGATTGCATCTCGCTTCCGTACTCACGATGAACTGTACTCAGATTTCGAGGGTCATCCTGACCTTACAAAGATTGACAGATCCCTGAAGATTCCTCTTGAGTTTCGTGAGATGAGCTGGCTGCTTTGCCCATCCAGAGATGCTGATGACGGAAGACCTCCTGCTAGCATAGTCAAGGAATGGTTAAGTGCTCCGCTACATCTGAAGAGAGCTGTCATACAAAAGAAGATCCATGGAGAAGGACTTGATGCTCCCCCAAAAAGGAAATCAGGTCCTAAAATGCATTCACAAGACGTCCCGGACTCCTCACCCTACCAAGCTAGTCCAGCAGGATCATCCAGCAAACGTAGAGCCTCAGGAGGTCCTTCAGACCAAGCGGTGGATCCCTCCAAGAAGCTGAAGTTTGTCTCTACTTCCCCTGAAATGATTGAAGCTCTTCGGGATGACGGTTCGAAACGTCTAGTGGAAAGAGCTCAACCAACTTCTAGGGCGGTGGATACAGAAGCTGCCCCTAAGATTGCAGAAATGACGAAGGTTGTGCCACAGGCTGCGTATGATAAAGTTGCTAGAGACCTCAGGATCGCAAAGGTGGGGGCCCACAAGCTGGTTGACATACTTCGTGGACAAGCGGGGCTGGAAGAAGAGAACAAACGAATGAAATTAGAGTGCATCCGCCTTCGAGAAGGTCGCGACCATTCCAGACGAAACAGCAATGCCTTGGTGGGGAAAATTTGTTCATTAGAGAACAAAATGCTCGAGCTGGAGACAAGCCACGCAAAAACGTTGTTGGTAGAGAGTGAATGCGACACTGCCCGTGACGAGTCAGTTTTACTGCGTGGGTGTTTGCATGAGTCGGAAGAGAAAATCAAAACTCTTGGAAGCTGAAATAGAAAATCTGAAAGCTGATTGCTTGTTACCACCACATGCCCCCACAACTTTGTACTTCAAGGAAAGTGAAGTGCCAAAGTTGGGTATAGAGAGCCGGAGCGGGATCACTACCAAAGAGCAAGAGCTTGAACTAGAAGCAGAGCCCGAGGCTGGACCTGAGCCTGAGGACGAGGCTAATAAAGTTGATGTTCCTGAAACCGACGAGTCACTTTTTGATGACATTTCCCTACTTTCCGCAAATGAGTGGGCAGAGTTTCGAAGAACCATGGGTTGTGAAGACTTGCATCCATAGTTTCTTTACATGTGTATGTTGATTATTGCATTTTCATTTTTGTATTGGATAACTGGTTTGAGAAATCGAGATGTGATTAGCCAATCACTATTCGAATGAATAAATGAATACAATATTTATGAAGAATGTTGTCCTCCCGGCTCTTTGTCAAATTTTTCCCAACTATTTGATGTATCCCAAACTTAATTTTTCATCAAATGCCCCCCGTTGTAGCCATGGGCGTTCAATGTTGGGGTTTAACTAACTTTGTTAGCATTTGCATTGGTGTTGCCTTCAAGGAAGGGCTTGTGCTTCTTTAAGGTTGCCTTCAAGAAAGGCTTGTGCTTCTTTAAGAGAAGGCTTGAAGTGCTTCCATGAGGAAAACCTAGGGTGCTTCCAAGAGGAAGGCTTTGGGTGATTCCTAAGAGGAAGGCTTGAGGTGCTTCCTGAAGGAAGGCTTCGGGTGTTTCCAAGAGGAAGGCTTTGTGTGCTTCCAAGAGGAAGGCTTTGTGTGCTTCCGAGAGGAAGGCTTGAGTGCTTCTGGGAAGAAGGCTTTGGATGCTTCTCGGAAGAAGGCTTTGGATGCTTCTCGGAAGAAGGCTTGAGTGCTTCTCGGAAGAAGACTTTGGATGCTTCCCGGAGGAAGGCTTGGATGCTTCGAAAGGCGAAGACTTGGATGCTTCGCAGGACGAAGGCTTGAATGCTTCGCAAGACGAAGGCTTAAATGCTTCGCAAGACGAAGGCTTAAATGCTTCACAAGACGAAGGCTTAGATGCTTCGCAAGGTGAAGACTTGAATGCTTCGCAGGGCGAAAACTTTGGATGCTTTGCATGGCGAAGGCTTGGGTGCTTCGCAGGGCGAAAGCTTAGGTGCTTCACAGGGCGAAGGCTTAGATGCTTCACATGGCGAATGTAACGACCCGTCCCGAAATCCATGATTAGATTAGTGACTAATCACGATTAGTGAGGTTAATCTGTGATTAGTTGGGCGAAATCGGACGAATGATGCGAAATGACCGTTTTGCCCCTAGTGGTGGCAAAACGTTGACTTTTCAATCGGGCGATCAAATGGACTTTGACCGATGACCGTGACGTAGTTCGTGACGTCACGAGTTCATAGACAGGTGGCACGTTCAATTCCGACGTTCGTGGAGGAAGTTATGACGTTCGGAAGGATAGGGGCATTTTGGTAATTTTGGTTAAATGGGGGTCAAATGTTGACTTTTTGACTGGGAGGTCCGATGGCCAAGGGCCGAAGACCGTTACGTAGATAAAGACGATACGAATCCATAGGCAAGCGGCACTCTGAAATCGGACTTCAAACGGGAGAGTTATGGGTCACGGAAGTTCGATTTCACTATGCACGAACTTCGAGACGGGGACGATTTGGCGAAATCTGATTGGGCAGATATTTTGGTGGGTCCCATGGATGAGTGACAAGTGTCACTCATCCTATTGGCTAAATCCCCCAATTTGTGGATCTATATAATAAAATATTATTATTTAATTAATTTAATAATTAACCTTTTCATCAATCAATCCTAACCATTCATCTAAACTTAATCTCTCAAATCCTCACCATCCATCCCATCTCCCTCTCATCAGCCATCACTCTTCTTTGTTCATCCTCAAACCCGAACCCCATAACCCATAATCCTCCATTTTCTTCATTTTCTTCAAAAACCCAAAACACACACACACCATCACCATTCATTGCTTGTGCGAGCTGAACATGACCGTGAGGTGGTGGAAAGAGGTTGGGGATGGCAGGCCACGGCCAACCACGGCGGAGGACACGGCGGGGAGAGAGAACCCGTGGGTGAGTTTTCTTTCAAAAATTGGAAATTGATTTTTGTTGTGTTTTAATCAAATCTAGGGATTGGGAAATGTTCCTAGAGGTCTTAGGGTTCTTTTAGGATTGTTTTCGAAGGCTTAGATGGCCTGTAACGGCCGTGAACGGCGGGGGTAGTCACGGCCGCCATTGATGAACTTGGAAGGTATAGTTTTTGAGGTTGTTCTTAGTTTTTAGGGCCATAGAACTCTAGGTTGAGATGAGACGAAGAGAATGGGACAAACGGGGAGTGTTTTGGTGGCCGGAGCTGGGAGAACCGGCCGGGTCAAGCCGCGGGTCACGGCGACCCGGTTACAGACATTCGGGTCGACCCGGCGAGAAGACGGGGATGACTGATGACGTCATCATGTCAGGGATGACGTCAGCATTGTCAGATCTGACAATGTCAGCTGACATGTCAGAAAATGGGCCAATAGGAGTGCGACACGTGTCACATGTCAGTGCACAGTCAGCACTGAGATGTTAGTGACGTGGCCCAATAAGGGGCTGACACGTGGCACAGACATGGACCAGTGCCGTGATGACACGTGGCACATGTCAGACTGCCACGTGGCACTGACAGCATAGTGACGTGGACTAATGAGAGCATGACACGTAGCACCTGTCAGAGTCTGACATGTCAGACCTGACAGCTATCAGATGACGTCATGCTGACGTCAGCGATGACGTCATGCTGACGTCAGCGATGACGTCAGCAGGTACTGTAGTAGGCGCGTGAGGCCCACGCGCAGCCACTTCAGGCGGCGCGTGAGGGCGCGTGGCATGGAATCTGGGGAAGGTTCCAACATACGAAATCTTCTATTCGATGTAGCGAACATTTTGGGACTGGTTTCGTGTCGATCAGACACCGTCTCGATATGTTTCGGGGCATCGGAAGGTTTAGGTTCGGGATTAAAAATAGTTAAAAGTTCGGGGCTTTGGTAGGAGGTTATTTAAGTAGTTAGTAACCTTCTATTACGATTTGGATAGGTTTGGGAGTCCCGGTGATGGTGATTGGCTCGGGGAGCCGTATGGCACGCAAATCGAGGCGGCAGCTCGGACGGTCTGTGAGTGGACCTTGTTTTCTAAATTGGTGAATGCATAAATGTTTATTATATGTTTTAATTGCTTGTTTGTAATGCCATGGGTGCATTTGTATGTGGTTACGTATAAGCACGTATTTCTAGGTTTCGGCCTTATACGGTGCTTATACGGGTCTGTATCTCTGTATTGATTTAAATGAACTGGATTTGAATTTCAAAAGGATAAACTCGGGTATGAGACCCATTTGGTTTTGTCTCGGGCATATGACCTCAGACTCCGGGCACGGTGCCCAGCTGATGTCCTATGTTCGGGCACGAGACCCAGTTATTTTACGGTTTATGATTTCGGGTCAGGGACCCTAGATAGATTTCCAAGTTCGTGACGGTTTATGGGAACCGGCATGAACTCTGGAAAGGTCATTGTGGTCATGACGGTTTATGGGAACCGGCATGAACCTTTGTCAGGTCATTCTGGTTCTTGACGGTTTATGGGGACCGGCATGAACCCTAGTTATGTTATTACGGTACATGACGGTTTATGGGAATCGGCATGTTACCTGATTATGGATATTATGGATCATGACGGTTCAGGGGAACCGGACATGAATGTTTATGTTATGTATATATATGTTCATCTACCTTCCTTTACATGTTCTACTATCTCCTCCGGGGAGGGTCGTTGGCCTGGGTGGACCCCGGAGTAGTCACGGAGCACCGACTGAGTGGAGTCACCCCCCAGTTGGGTTCCTTACTCTCAGGAAGGCTATGATTACTATTACCTCGGGTAGGGTTAGTGGTCTGCGGACATTGATCTTGACTTTGAGAATACTCGGATTGAGACCTGGGTAGCATGCGCGTAGCTTTGGATACCGTGACAGGATTGGTTGTGTGACTTATATGTATATATGATATATGATATGTGGTGTGCACAGGTGTGCACAGGATTTGAGCAGTGGCTCGTGTACTTGGTTTCTTTATGGTTTGGGGCCGAGTCCCTTATGGATTTGGGCAGTGGCCCGTATGGTCGTTTTCATTGTGGTCCTTTCGACCTTGGTTTATATCTGCTTTGGGCTTAGTCCCACATATGGTTTGTTTTGGATAAATGGTTTTCGAATGCATGCATGCTTTTTAGTGGAGGGTACAAATGTCTTATGAAATGTTTTTATAAACTTTTGTTTTGTCCACTCACAGTTTTTAATGTTTTGACTGCGCTTCAGGTTGACATCGGATGTGGACTGTAGCAGAGACCGAGATATCACATACCTCCTCCGGATCCTGGCGTACTTTGATAGCCCGGGAGGGCAAAGGTCGGAAATATCCCTTGTCTGACACTCCGTGTCAGACGGGAGCAGGGTCATCCCGCACTAATCCCGGGGGGATTGGGATGGGTCCTGTCAGCGAAGACTTGGGTGCTTCAATGACGAAGACTTTGATGCTAGAGGGTATAAGTTTTGAAAATTGTACAAACATGTTGGTATGAATTCAGAACAATTTTTCAATCTTATTGATAATTCAAATGCACGATACTTGAATTTAGAAGACAACTTGAAAAGAAAAATTGAAAGCTCCATAGACTTCTATGTCTCTCTAATTTTGACATGCAACTAGTTGATGCGGATTACTTTTGAAGCTGGCTCATTAGGCTCTTTGTTCTTTATGTGATTTGCAGTCTTCTTCTTGATGTAGTCCTTGCAATGCCCCTCCTTCATGAGATTTTGAAGATATCTTTCGAAAGATATACATGTGCTGATATTGTGCCCATAACATTCATGATAGGCGCACCATTTGGTTTTATCAGCTTTCTCATGATCGCCCTTGACAGGTCCTGATTTTTTGAACCAAGTCTTGTCCTTGATCTCATTATGAATCTTGTGGACTGGTATTGAAGATTGCATTTTAGGATTCTCGATGGTTGAGTCATTAGGAGTTTGGTTCGCCTTGCGCATGCCACTAACGTCCTCTTTGCGTTGTGGTGACGGTGTAAAGGCTTTCTCGTTGGTCTCGGCATAATCTGGCGCATGTGCAGCACCCTTCCCATCCTCCCAACATGCATGTCGCTTAGCTAAAGAGAGCATCTTGGTGAGACTTCGTGCATTGCCCATGACAATGTCTTCGTAGAGCTGGCTGTCCCGGGGAAGCCCTTGTTTGAACGCCATTGCAGCAACAAGGTCGCTGCAGCCAACAATTCGAGACTTTTCCTCGCAGTACCTCTGAATGTACTATCGAAGGCTCTCTTTTGCTCGTTTCCGGATGGAGAAGAGATGGTCTTCCTTTACCTCGACCGTAGGAAGTTGCGAGTACTCCTTGACGAACGCCAGAGCCAACTCTTCAAAAGAAGCGATCGACCTCCAGGGGAGATGATTGAACCACGTCATGGTTTGAAACACCTTGTTGTGTCTGTGGGGGACCATGACTCCCCGGTAGTTGTCTATGTGCTTCACCGGGTCAAAATTTCCTTTGAACAGATTGAAGTTTGGCGTCGTGAACCTTTGAGGGAATGTCTCCTCCTCAATGTCCCTCACGAAGGGTGTGGATGGCTGAATCCGACGACGCATATTATCCTCTAGATCGCCATCTCGTCGAATACGAAGGTGCAGGTCTAAAATCTTTTGGACATCATTAGCTTGCAACGCACCTCACTGAAGTGAAGAGTCATTACGAGTCGATCGTCGGGAACCTCCTCGAGCCTCTCCCCTTAACCTCTAGGGTCGCGCATGGGAGTAGGCTTCATCTTCCCTCTCACTGCCATGGGCAGATCGTCTTGGGTTTTTGTGTAGAGCCTGAGGTTGCCCCCTACTCCCATGTGAGCGCTGTGAGCGCTCTACCAATGAAGTTACCCCAATCCTACTTCCTAGCCGCTCATGCACTGATGGCCTTAGGCGTTGTGGGCTCTTTGCTCGGTGAGCGTGACTTTCTTCACCGGAGTCGCTCAGTGAAGTGTCTCGTGACATTGTTCGGTAGCGGACCGATTCTTTCCCAGGACGCCTTGGAGCATTCTCTTGTCTTCCACGTGACGTGGAATGTCTGTCTAGCTCTTGGACTGGTCTTTCTGCCAGGAGTCGCTGCAAGAGCTCTGATTGGAGTTGAACTTGGCTGCTCAACCTTTCAACTTGCTGCACCAAGTTGTCTTGGGGAGGTTGGTGGTGACTTCTTCCTGAGACGTCGTGACGCCCATCCAGAAAGTCCCTTAGGTCCATGTGTTGCTGTGGGCTGATCATGCCGAGATGCACTTCCCATTAACCGCTCGCCTGCTTGTTGCAAAGTCGAAGTTCCTTTCCCTAGCGCGGGCACTTGGTTAGCTGGAGAGGGGAATGCTCCAAAGCTGAAGGTTGGCCTCCTTCTGAGCGTCTCCATGGGTGCTTCTATGGATACATGCCTGGGTCGAATTGGACGCTCCTCCGGAGTCTCTATGCGAGCCTCATTCCCCGTCTGAGCAGTTGAGGCAGAAACACCTTCTCCAGCTGAACGAACGGATCGTCGAACCCTGGCCATGCTTGATCGGCGAATCTTGAATGGAAATTTGTCGAACGATGAACACGTTCAAGATCTTCGAATTAACGTTATGAACGATGAACGAAGTAGGATGAACGATGAACAATCGTGAGAGCTTCTTCTTGAATATCTTCAAGCTCTCAATGAAAGCACCAATTGTTGAAGCTGAATTCGTCCTTTAAACTCAAAAGACTCAAGGATCCCTGCAAACAAGCAAACAGTAAGCTATCGTTCGTTCAATGATCGAGACTCGGGGGGTGTTCGACCAAGAACGCTCCAATGCTTAAGTCAGCTTTGAAAGAAAAATCTCAAGAGCTTAAGTAGCGTTGAACAGAATTACCTGGAAAAGTGAAATGAGCTCCGCTATTTATAGGAAAATCTTGGGAGCCGCGGAACGTTCTGATTGGTCGGTTGAATTTGTAATTAATAAATAATATATTTATAATAAAATATATTATTTAATAATTATAATAATAGCTCATTATGATAATAATGATAATTATTGTGGTTTAATATCAATATTTAATTGTCCGTTATTAAGAATAATGACAATTAATTCTCGGGGAGAATATTAACATTACAGAGACTTTTAACCCGATTAAATAACGTATTTAACTGGTAAATGGATTATTTAATATGTGGGTGTCTGCAAGTTATTTGTATTATTTTCAGGGGCAAGTTGGTCATTTCAGAAATTATGGGCCACGTGGTAGCTTCACAGTTTTTGGGTGATTTTTGGGTTCCACAATGATATATTATATATAAGATTAAAGTTCAAGTTTTGGCTCTAGTCTTACCAAACCAACCAAAAGTAGAGGAAACGTGATAACCCAATTCATCAATATTTTTTTCTGAAGTCTCAACTTTTCTCCAATTTGCATTACCTAAAATGAATGTAATAGTGATTAGGTACTAATTAGAGAATACCTATTGAATACGATAAACTAAAATACTTGTTTTTCCTCAGCCTCTCATATAATAAATGCCTCGCATACATAACACAAAAAAAAAAAAAAAAATTCAATTCCATCTCCAAAGATGCGGTATTAAGATGTTCACGCTTTATAAAAAGAAAGATTTTTATGAAAATATATTCTCTTTTTTTTTTTTTGGGTATAGAATATCTTTACAATATTGTAAAAATATGATATAGCTGAACTTACATTTTGTTCTAGATTTCTTTTTGGCTCACGTATTTTATTCCAAAAAAATTTACAAACCAAGAACTTTTTACATTTTTTAGATTACAGAGAATGATTTGTTCATTTTCCTCTTAAATTTTGCACCTTTTTGCTAAATTTCCCCGCAAAATTTAATGTCAGCTTCTTAGAAAGAAAAAAAAATGTATTCAAGTTTTAATATCCTCCAAATTAAAGCAAAGTCAAGAGACCTGCATCTTAAATTTCAGCTAACATAACATAATCAAATGCGATGTTTGAATTTTGATAGAATTTATAATAAAACAGTTTAGTAGAGGGTGTATACGATAAAGTAAAAAAAAAAATCAGCCTTTCTTTCTTTCTTTATTTCTAAGTCACTATAAAAAATAAAAAATTTATCCGTTTTCATACAAAGCTTCTTCATAAAGAATTAAATTAACCAGCAAACGACTATGGAATCTACAACATCACAGCCGCTCTTGCTTCTACTTCTCTCTATACCTATCAAACTGACTACCTATTTTTCCCACCAAAAACAAAATAAAACTCGCTACATATTTACAGACACGTCTTGGTTTTTTCCAGCTCAACTTTTTAGTTTTGAACTGCTTGCTGCATCCTTCACTTGGAACTGCCATTCCCAATGTTAACTTTGCCGAGGACATGCCGTCAGCTGCATGCCTACCACAACCAAAGGAGCCACCAGCGGCGTCCTGGCTGATCAGCAACTTTTCTGGGGATTCGGGGGGCTATGCTGATCCTTTCTACATTTGAGGAGCACCATCTGTGATAATCTGGAGAAGAAGCAAGTTCTTGCAAGGCCATTTTCGTCGTCTCTTTGGTGATCATTTCCAACTCTTCTTTTGAGTATTTTGGCCTTTCAGGTGTATTGTGAAAGGTAGAAAGAAATAACCCTGAAACCGATGGAGGAGAAGGCGGAGAATCGGGGATCTCTAATCTTCTGCTGTTCTTTTTGGATGATTTCGACAATTTCCTGCAGGAACATTCCGGACGCGTCATGAATGGCCACAAAAGAAGACATGGAGTACATTAAAGATAGATATCAGTTGTGTGAAACTGAGTGTCAATTTTTGTTGTTCAAACCCACACACACCTAATCTCAATTACATTTCGAGACAACACCGAAATAACATTTCCATAAATTAAAGATAGTAATTGTAGATATTGACGAAAGAATAGTTTTTGGTGATTACTTACATTGTAGGTACTGACGAAGAAAATGTTGGCAGATATTGGAAGGCCATGAGTAAGCTCTGGAACTGGAAAGACAGGTACCTCAGCACATGATGAAGGAATCTCCACCTAAAGATTTTCTTCAATATTGAAGAAACTAGGAATCCAAACACCATAGCTTCTGTTGCCAGTATGTGATCGATGGAACTCTGAAAGAAAAATGTGTATAAATCACTTTCTAGAAACCAACATTTAATTGATCAAAAGTAATAATTTGGAATGAAACTCTAAGTGTAGACTGATAACATACCTGAAAAATCATAATAGATCCCACTATTTGGATGGACCAATAAACAAACTGAGAAACCATCATATCAATTGATCCATCTTCCGTCAGGACCAGTTTGTGGACTGCCCAGAAGCCCAACCATGTTCCAGTCAGGAAAAGAAAAGCCAGAAGAAATATAGCCAACTGCAAATTATGAGAAAATTTCCAAAGTATTAGCAACAGTTACTGGGGTAGTCCTTAATTGCATGTGAAGTCAACTTATATATTATTTCCACCCAAAGAGAAAGAACATTGGCGACATACAAAACATTTAACCTACATATGAGAAAGGGCAGCTAGAAGAATAACTGGCATCATTTGGCCACATAACGAATGATGGTCTCTTGATAACCAATAATGTTCAATATGATCATTGACTATTACACAACCAAGAGACTTTAACTTTGGAACTGACAGAAGAAAGAACAAGAATAACTAACATCAGATTACCATGTAAAAAACTGCAGTGTGCGCCTCTAAGTTAATATTCCACTCAAAAACTTGAATTCAGATTTTGGCATCAATTAGTACACACCTGAATATAACTAAAATCCAAGATGGTAAGAGAAATGGTGTAGTGCAGAATTATAACCACATCTTACCTGAAAGAGAATACAGTCCACATCAAAACCCAAGACAAATGAAACACATCTTAAAGAGTTTATTTTATTAAAGACACCACTCCATAGTTTGTTCGACCAAGCAACTATTTTTCAAGGTTGACGCAGATACAACGAATTTTGTTCACCCAAAATTGATTATGCCAGCATATGGCTTGAAAAAACTACAACAAATTTATTTTTAATGAAAACCAACTTTGGGTACAGCTTCGCTGGGTAATCAAATAAAGTTACCATTGTGCCCTTGATAGTTATGGTAGTTTAAAGATCCATAAAAATAACACTAATTTATAACTATATCTGGGTGAGTAAATCAGCTATCTTCAGCAAAAATGCCAGAAGATGAAAGAAGGTACCTTCTTACAACTAGAAAAATAGAAATCATGAATCTTTTAAGTTATAGTATAGCTTTCCAGAAAACATGACCACATTATGCAATGGCAATGGAATAATGTGAGATGAAAACTATTGAAGACAATTTGCTTTATGGTAAAGATAATTATCAGAATAATTCATGATAACTTACAGGGTTATACATGTCTTCACTGATTCCAATCTCCATAAGCAGTGAACGTAATAACCCCGGTATGTAGCGAAGAAGAAAGGATCCCAAACCAACCTGAAATTTTTTGATATTTGCAAGGATCATCCACATGTAAATGAAAAGCATACGAAAGGGTAAATTAACTCAGCTTTGATATATACCATAGATGAGTATACGAAAATTGCAAGAGAGCTCTTCCGACCGGTTGGGAGAAGCTTCATCCCCTGTAAACAGCCATGCAATAGTCAGTTATATCTTCTTGGATGGCTCAAAGGACTTCCCTAGACATTTAGCAATCTTAAAAGAGGTAGCTTTAAATTGATACAAAAAGCCACAAGAAATTACCAGTACTGGAAATGACAATTGCATTACCTGAAAAAGTACCATCAGTATTACAAGGACCACCCCTATTGCCATACCACTTCCGTAATAAAATACTAATGATTTGCTCAGGAGGGACGCCAAGCTCATCATGATTATGCCCAAGATCAGAAATACTACGCGATATCTAAAAAATTCTGCAAAGCCAAAAAACACATGAAAGAACTGGTCTTTAAATATCAGGATTAGAGTAAGAGGTCAAATTAAATTCGTATCAGACAGAGATGAATTACCTTCTTCAATAGATACCTCAAAGCCATCTAAAGAAGAACCAGCTGTCCGTATATCTAAGATTTTGTGCTCAAAAGGTGACATGGACTTTGACCAGTTTCCCTTGGCAACCTTCTCCCAGTGATTTTGAGGGCACATCCCTATCCCAAGAGATTTATTTCTGCAGACAAACATTACACTCCTAAGTAACAATAAATGCATTGGTACTGTAATCTTCACTTTTTCTTTACATCTTCATTCTAAGCTTGGCACTACATTACTTGAAGAAATATCACTCACGTGAGAGCAAAAACGGGTTATCATTTTTATGCAGCATTAAAAAAAAAAACAACACTGTGCGATTTGAAAATACATATGCAATCAAATCAACTTGAAACTTTTCTGTGTGACTTTAACATTGTCATTACTGGAGACTATTAGCAAAGGTACACACTATACAGCCCAGAAGGTTCTGCATCAAGTATATCACTTCCCACAATCACTGATAAAAAATCTAGCAGTATAATAAATTGTTTCATTTTAGATAATATAACGAAATTGATCATTGCAAATATAAATAACTTCAAATAAATAGATGTCAGACACTCACAGTATCATATTGCATGAAGTTTAATTTCTTTTCCTTCAGTAAATAAGTCTTGTAGACACAATGAGTGACAGAAAATTAGTAAGACAACCCACAAAGAACATACTATTGATGACTCACCCGTGGAAACAAACTGCAAATGTCGGTATACGGACGATTGAATTTGTTCCTGATACCTTAACCTTCACCGTGTTGGCAAACTTCCCAAGATTTTTAAGCCTTGACAATCCATGGATATGAACTCTTTCGCACAGCACTGAAGTACCAACCTTGGAACCAGAAGGTATTTTGACTGGCAAGCCATGAGATAATTGTAACCTAGAAGACTCGGCAATAACTGCAAAATCAAAAGCATAAGAAATGGGAATGAGTACCCAAAGCATAAAACTTCTCATTATCATCTGCCCACAAATCAAAGATACTAATCTCAGTAGCCCTTTCACCCTTAACAAGATGTCCAACAAAGCTGTCATCTAGGAGGCATATTTTGGTTCCGAAAAGAAAAGCCCATTAATACATCGAATACCTATAATGTAGCAGTGGTATCAGAAAGAATAAATTGATATAATGATGCATCACACACACACATACAAAAAAACCCGAAAACTAAGGTTAATAAAACAAATTAATAATAACCTATTAGTGCACACAGAAAAAGTAACTCCAAATCAAAATTTATAATTTCCAACAGATTTGATTCTTAATAAAAATCAGTAATTCGAACAACAATTCCACTACCACCAACTTCGAAAACCTACATTTTGAATTTTCCAATTTTCGGCAAATTCATAACAAAAAGATACAAAATGTTAACTTTCTTTACCCTAAGTATCTCAGAAACCCAACAGCACCAAACTTATAAACAAGACATCCAATTTAGGCTCCAAATTAGAGTTCAAAAATACTAAAAACCCTAAATTTAATAACTTGGCGTAGTTGGAGATGCGCAACAAAAGTTGAAGAGTGATGGAAGAGAATGTACCTAAGGAATGCTCATTAGGGGAATAAACTGAGAAAGAACCCGGGAGCGAGAGGAAGAGAACCAAGAAAATGTACGCAACGACTCGAACCGGCTTAGCAGAAGCCATTGTTTCTTGGCACGAGTCAGAGAGAGTAGAGAGAGAGACGAAAGGAGCGCGTAGAAAATACGGGACGTTGTTAGGACTTAGGGGTAATTGTACTGTTTTGAAGCGGATAGAACATTTTTATATTAGGCCAAACCGACAATGGTCGAACCGTGGCTTGAACGTGTTCGATATTAGCAGGCTGGGCTTTTTTAGAAACAAAAAATCCAAGGCCCCTTTATTTCAGAAAAAGAAGAACGGGTTACTAGTTTTATTTTCGGCTTGTTATTCAAATGACTTGTTTGAAAGATCATATTATATTGATTATTTTAGTCGAATATATTAATCTATTTATATGACATACGAATTATTTAGTGTTCAACCAGATTAAAACGCGACTATACTATACTATTCGGATTATATTATAATAAGTAATGAAATATTTATATAATAAATGTTAATTATGTATATTATTATTATTATTTATTTTAACTAATTATTGATATATTATTAATAATATTTATTTTTATTATTATTACTATTTGTCGACGCTGCATGTGACCAAGCAATAGGCTCATTTAAGACGATTTGGGAGAATTACTAAAGCCCATGTTCAAGGCTCATCTTGGAGGCCTATCAACAAGGCCCATGCCTGAATACTACAACTATGACCTAACCCTAGATAACTCTTATAAATAGGGAGTCTCCTCCCTTATTATGGGGACTCAACCTCTTCATCCTCTCTACAAACACTATTATCTCTCAAAGGCTCAGAGCCTTATACTTGTATAAAATATCATATTATTAATGAGAGGGAGGCAACATCATGGACGCAGCCCGATTTGGATGAACCACTTACTTTCTTGTGTCTTGATGTGCGTGTAATGACCCGTCCCGAATATCGGGATTGAATATTAATTAGCTATGGTTTAGAATGACTAATCGGGGATTAGTTGAGTGAAATCGGACGGATTGTGCAAAATGACCGTTTTGCCCCTAGCGTGGGCAAAATGTTGACTTTTAGTTTGGGCTGTCAAACGGACTTTGACCGATGACTGTGACGTAGTTCGGGACGTCACGAGTTCATAGACAGGTGGCACGTTCGATTTCGACATTCGAGGAGAAAGTTGTGACGTTCGGAAGTTGAGGGGTATTTTGGTAATTTGGCTAAAAAGGGGCCAAATGTTGACTTTTGACCCGAGAAGTCCAATGGACGAGGGCCAAGGACTGTTACGTAGGTCTCGTCGTGACGAATCCAACGACAGGCGGCATGCCGAAATCGGAGATTCGACGACGAAGTTATGGTCACGGGAACGGACTCGATTAACCGAACGAACCGGGAGTAAAATAATATTTTAATATGAACAGTACCCGGTGACTGAACACATCTAGATGAGTGACAAGTGTCACTCATCCCTTAAATTCAGGCTTAAAATCAGAATCCTTATCTTAGGGGAAACATCATTATGATGTTTTAATATTAATTAAACTTAATTATATTTAATTCTTCCATTAATCTCTTGGTGTTTTCTTACCCGTGCACAACTGAGAAGCAGAGAATGGAGCGTTCGAATTTGGCCACCATTTCCCTTCCATTTCTGAGCCAGAGAGTGTTGAAAGATTGAATTATCAAGGAAACACGAGGGATTGAGAGAGAGCTTGAATTTGGAAATTCGAATTTTCGAAATTGGTTGGGGGGGGTGGGGGGGGGGGGGGGGAATTCGGATTTTGAACCGTGAGCTTTGAGGATCGAAATGGAGATTGGAATTAGCCTTCTGAGGTTGTGACGAGTTGTTTCAGATCAAAAACGAGGAGAATTGAGGCCCAATTGACTCTGAACTGGGTCTGGTGACAGTGTGCAAGTTCGAGTTTGAGTCGTGGAGTTAGAGCCTTGAATTGATGCAATTGAGATGGGGAAAGAGTTTACCTGAGTCCATTGAAGCTTATGGTTGCATCAATTGAAGGAAATCGTGTGACATTGAAGGACTTCAAATGATGAACAGTGTGCGGGTGTTCTTCGAATGATCATCTTTGATCTTAAGGTTTAAGGTATGGTTTTGTGTAATTAACGATACAGATCTCTAATTAGAGTTATAACGAAGCTGTATGAATGTTCAATTGATGAAAACGGTGTTGAATTGATAGGATTTGAACCGGGTCGTCTCGCGGGTAAAAGGACCCGTTTTACAGGCAAACGAGTGAGGAAGACAGTGACTGTAGCAGGCGCGTGGGTTTCACGCGCAGCCACTCATGGCGGCGCGTGAGGGCGCGTACGACCTAGTTTCAAGGAGTTGTGATTTCCAGAATTTATGAAAAAACGTGCAGCTCGGAAACGGACCGTTTTGGACGGTGTGTGTGAGTGGACTTTGTTTTCTAACCGTGATGCATGCATATATGATTTAAATGCTTTATTATATGATTTTATATGCTCTGGCATGGTTGATATTTCAATCCGGTGATTTCTCGATTTTATGGATTATTATATTATTATATTTGGCACGATTTTCGAGAAATTATGAATTTGGTTAAAAATGATGTTTGGACTCGGGTTATGAGTCCGGTATTGAATTTGATTGAAAATAAGGTTTGGAGTCGGATTATTGAGTCATGGATTGAAAAATGATGTTGTTACTCGGGAATGAGTCAAGGGTCAATTTCGTAGATTTACGTGAAAATGGCAACGGAGGTTGCAACGCATGGATTTGCGTGATAATGTTATTTTGGGCGTGAGAACCCAAGTGAATAGTGATTTTGACTCAGATTTGGAGTCACTTGTGAATTTGGTGAAATTAATGATTTCTTGTGATTTTATGATTATTTTAATCAGTCTTTCGGGCACGTTTTACGGGGAACGTGCAAATGATGTTTTGGGCGAGGCCCGGAGTCTAAATGATTTCTAAAATGATATTTTGACTTAGTTGGTGAGTCAACGATGATTTTTGGATTATTTTATTGTTTTAAAATGTGATTTTAACGGTTTATGTGTAAATGGTATTTTTGGGCTTGAGACCCAGTCGGGAATGATCTTGACTTTGTATGAAGACAAGATTTGATTGAAATATTTTGGGATGTAATTCCCGAGATGGTTTTCATTGTGATTGTGAAATACCCAGACGGTCGAAGCTTGGGGGGATTACCCAGACGACCGGAGCCTCGGGGGATGTGATTGTAGGATCATGAGTTGATCCTATGGTAGTCAGCTTCTCGGATGAGACTGAGCCTGGATGTACCACTCGGAGGTGTCTGAACTTGGGGATGTGTTCGCCCAGATGTGACTGAGCCCGAGGGTTGACCCCAGAGGTGTCTGTTCCCGAGAGAGTGGCTGGATATTGGTCTACGCATAGTGCCGCACTTGTGAGTAATACAGTTGATGATATATTTATTGTGCACTTGTGATTAGTGCTGATTGCTGTTGTTTGATGACGTACTGGTATTGAGTACGGGTTTTTGGTCTTTGTGGCCAGGTGATTATGTTTTCACATGTTTTGGCCTGAGAGCCGAGATTTGATGTTTAATGACATGAGCTGATTTGGTGAACATGAGTTTTATGGACCATGGGAAAATATGTTTTGATTTATCGGTCCACTGTTCATACGTGATTGATTTCATACTATTACTCATGTTTTACGATATGCATGCAAGTTTGTGAAAACTGGAGGGTAAGAATGTATTTTGGCAAATGTTTTTATAAGAGGTCATTTTTGTCCACTCACACCTTTTCTGTTTTGTGACCCTCCAGGCCGTGGTACGACGTTCGGGACCGATCGTGAGGCAGTGGCAGTAGCAGAAATCAGCGCAAACATCCCTTGTCTGGCAAGCACTGAAGGGTAGTTTCGGACCTTTAGTTGACTTGTCAGACAGGAGCAGGACCGGGCACGGTTTTTGACGTCCAGTTGGGACGGGTCCTGTCAAAGTGGTATCAGAGCATTTGGTTATCGATTTCTGCTGTTACGTCATGCCTCCGAGTCGTGCGTCCCGTACATGGTCTGAAGATGAGAGGGACGAGAATAGTATTAGTGAAGGTCCAGATATTGAGCGAGCTCGACGGTTAGGAGCCACGGTGTTTCGTGGTGATTCGGGCCCGGATTGCGTCGAAGATTGGATTACTCGATTGGAAAGGATTTTTGAGGTCATGGTATGTCCTCTGGAGGACATGGTACCCTTAGCCACTTTTCTTTTGGATGGCTATGCTTACAGGTGGTGGCATAGTTTACAGTTGACTGGTTGGGATGCCCGTACGTTGGCATGGGATGCATTCCGAGAGCGATTTTTAGATGAGTTTTATCCTCGCTCATTTCGGAACGCTAAGGAGGTTGAGTTTCTTCAATTGCAGCAAGGGAATCTGTCAGTGGTCGATTATGAACAACAATTTTTGCACTTATCCAGTTTCGCTCCTCTGTATGTGGCTACTGAGGAGGATGAGTGTCAAAGGTTTGAGCAGGGATTGAGAAATGAGATACGAGGTGCTGTAACTGTGGGCTCGTATTCTACCCTGAGGGAATTATCGGATGCTGCTATCCGAGTGGAGGCTACTATTTTACCTGTGCCAGAACAATCTTTGAGCTCTGGATGACGCCGAGAGCGTTAGGATACTGAACAGGAAACATCGAAACGTGTTAGCCTTCATTCTCTTGTGTCGCGACCCTCGGTGGGTGTTCTTTCGGGTGGAACTTCAACCCAGTCGACAGGTAAGCGGCGTGGTGTGGCAAGTCGCCTCAGCACTGCCCCCTGTCACTTTTGTAGGAAACTTGGACATTTGCGAAGGAACTGCCCCGATCGACTTGATAGTAGTTCAAAATAAATGTATTGATACTTGGTTTCGTGCTACTTTGTAAATAGTTTGTATTGTACACTTGTGTTGTAATATTGTATCTTGTGTGTTGATTGTGTCGGACTAGTGTGGGTCCGGATGGTTGTTTTTGTTAACGGTTTGGTTTGTGGATGGGCATGTTGGGCCCAGAATAAACTTGACCCGAGGATGGGTTTGGATATTGGAATGGACTCAGAGGGAGTCCGGAAATGGTTTTGTGTTTTGGAAAGAATGTGGTTTACCTATGGGGTACTTGCTAGGTGACTGGATATGCCAGTGGTGTCATTGGCGTCAGTCGAGTTTGAACTTGGACTCAGTAGGAGTCAGGAGTTGGTTTAGGATTCGGGATGAGTCCTGGTGTGATTTGAGGGCTCCGAATGAGCCGGGTATGACTGTGAGTTGATGAGGCAGGTTTTCTGACCACAGTTGGGTTGGTCATGATAATGTGTTGGTGTGCCTTCATCTACGGATGGGCATGTGATGTGCTTGATGGATGTGTTGACTATACTAAGAGGAAATTCGTGGTGTTAGGCTTAGTCGACCAGAGTAGACTTGTGACATAAGTGTTAGTAGTGGCCAGGGTTAGTGTGAATCCCGGGAGAACTAGACGTTCTTTCCTGTGGACACGTTGATGTGTCATTTTGAGAGTTGCGATTTGGAAAGGTGTTTTTGGGTAGCATAGGACAAGGATTGTCGTTGCTAGCTAAACCCTCAGGCTTTTTACTTTTCCCTACCTGGTTTGGGATCGACCATATTGATCTATGGGTCGAGTATGCTGAGGTCATACTTCTGGAAAGGGCGGCTATCAGGAATGGCAATAGATGATAACAGAAAGGCCTATTGTGTGTGACGGTGTTAGTCAGGAGACTTTGGGAGTTCGACCTTGTAGTCGGGTCGGGTGTACCACTAGTGAGGTAGCCGATATACTAAGCTGAGAGAGTAAAAATTTTTGATAACGTGAGGATCAGTGGAATCCTGTTATTAATGGAACTCCATGGGATTGGAGTAATACTTGGCATTTGATCATTTGGACTACTGGGGTCCAGCTGTAGGATCATGCTTGGTGTACGACTTGCTGTATTGTATGTATGATGGTACTTGATACCTAGTGTGTAACAACCCGTACCTTCGGGAAGGGTAAAAATGTAATCTTGTAAAAGTTTTGTATAAAAGGATGGTTTTGCCCTTGTGAATAGTAGGCCAAAAGTTTACTTTTTGAATTACCGTTTGGATGAGTGTTAACCCTTGACCGTGAGGTAGTTTGGGACGTCACGAGTCCGTAGACAGGTGACAGGTTCGATTCGGACAATCGGAGAAAAAGTTATGACGTTCGGAAGATTGGGGGCGTTACCGTAATTTTGATTAAATGAGGAAAGTGTTGACTTTTTGGAAGATTTGTAATTTTCACGTAGACCGAAGACCGTTAGATAGGTCTTGACGTCCTGAGTACAACGACAGGCGGCACGCTGTCATCGGACGTCCGATGAAATATTTACGGGTCTAGAAAGTGTGAGGGTAAAATGGTAATTTGTGCAAGAGGGGTATTTTGGTCATTTCCCTCAGCCCAATCAGATAAGGGCAAGTGGCAGGGATATTTTGTGCTGACCTATGGATGCTGGACACGTGGGGGACACTGGATGGTTCCAGGCCGTTCTCAAGTGTGCACTGCCACACTTTGCACAAAATTGAACCGTGCAATCGTTTGAAACACAGAGAAACAGAGGGTGAGATTTTGGGAGACAGTGATCGATTCCAGGGGTGAGTGAGTGAAGAGTGATTGGTGGAAGTGGAAGAGAGACGAGGGTGAGCTATTGATCACGGTTTGGAGCTGCAACCGTGCACGGAGGCTAAACGGTGGACGGCTGAGTTTTTGGGGGAAACAGAGAGGCCGTGAGACTGGGGTGGTGGCTACGCCATGTGGTGGCTCAAACCAAGGCAGTGGGAGCCGTAGGAGGTTGCAGGGAGACCAACAAGCACCGTGGTACGCGGCGGCGCTTGCGGTCGAGACGGAATCGAAGGGTAAGTGTTCTTCCTCTGTTTTTTTCTCGTGTTTTTCATTTTGAAAGTCGTGAAGGTAGGATGAGAATCGAGGGGATTGGCGAGTGCAGTGATGTTTAGGGAGGTCCTAGGAGTGGGTTGTGACGGTCGCCGTGAAGGGGGAGTACACGGCGGAGTTCAGGCAACGGCGAGTACTCTGTACTCTGTTTTGGCCATGAGTTCAAACGGGAAGTCGTGGACTTCAGGGGTGAATCGAAGGTTTCTGTGAGTTGGGAGTGACTCAGTGAAGTCCTAGGAAGAGGTTGGAATCGCCACCATGAGGGGGGAAGCACTGGACGACCGGGAAGGAAAACAGGGGTTGTTTGTGTTTTCTTTCGAGCTTCAGTCGTGAAGCTGTGGATTGAGTCGAACCAGGAGAGTGAGGGGGATGAATTCCTGGTGCCTGGACGAAGCTATAGGAAAAGAGAGGAGATGAAATGGTGGCCGGACGGCGGAGATTGGCTCTCGCCGGTCTGGGTTGCAGCCCTGGTGCGAACCGGGTTCGATCGAGGAAGACGGTGGCACTGTAGCAGGCGCGTGAGGCCCACGCGCAGCCACTTTGGGCGGCGCGTGGAGGCGCGTGGGGAGGAATCCGGCCAAGCTTCCAACATGGTTTTGGTTCTAAATGTCCTAAGGAGTCCAATGGTATAAATTTCGGGTGAATCGGACGATGTTAGGAGGTTGTTCGGGAATCCGGATGGTTTAGGGTCTAGGATTAAAATATTATTTAATTCCCGAAAAATTGGTAAAATTAGGATTAGGATCCTTGATGTATTTGTGACCCTATTTGGTGCATTTTGACAGGACGGGAGGCACCCGAGACGGTCGAGGAGCGCATGGAGCGCGACTGACTTGTTTTGATTTATGAGTGGACTCTTTCTTTCTTTCGAGCATGCCTAACTGTTTTATTGATATTTTATGATCTTAAATATGTTTTTATGCTTTTGAATGATGATTATATGTGATTGATGAGTTTGCACGTTTTTCGAGACATTTTCGAGATTTTGCACGTTTTTCGAGAAAAAGCTGGTTTTCGGATTTTGATGCCATATTTGCGATTTCAACCTATAAATGTTTTCTGATGATGATCAATGGGTTATGAAATATGATTTGTGATTATGTGTGATTTCTGGGTATAAGAATGGATTTCCGGATTTGGGCTCGGAATGTCGGTTCGGAACGCCGGAAGGGCTTCGAACCGGGGATTTCGAATTCAAGTTTGGCGATAGACTTCGAATTGGTTTTACACTGGATATGGATTGGATTTGCTGGATCTAGATATTGGGTTTAAAGACCCGGATTGATATTGACGGGGGACGAGCCCGGATTGAGTTTAAAGACTCGGGAGTTTAAAGACTCGGATATGTTGATATTACCCCCATAGGCCTATTGAGTTTAAAGGCTCGGGAGTTTAAAGACTTGGATTTCATTTAAGGCCTGATTGAGTTTAAAGACTCGGATAGGTCCAGCAGGTTTGATCGGAAATGTTGATTTGATGCTGATGCTATGATTTCTATATCCGTTTTATAGTGTTTCTGTTTCTTATGGTATTTTACAGTGTATCTGTTTCTTATGATATTTTATAGTGTTTCTGTTTCTTATGATGTTTCTTGTTTTAGAATTATTTAATCACTGAGTTAGACATGTGATTACCAAAACGGAGGGAACAGAGTGTTCTAGTTTCTTAGCGTTGATTTGAAAATAAACGGTTTTCAAACTTTCTGTTTTTTTTCTTTTAGTCCACTCACATCTTTTGGTTTAAATTTTTCCCTCCAGGTCGTGGTGATAGCGCTGGGGTGAACGTTGAGGCAGATATCGAGGCATAGAGCTTCCGACGTTCTTCCGTTGCGAGACTAGCATTGTAGGACTTTTGTGCCTATTTTGTAGCACTATGCTCTGACTGACTGTTGTATATATTTTACTCCTTCGTCTGATAGTTATGCTTATAGTTGTATGAAGGTTGTTTTTTTTGGTACTGTAAGTGTGATTGTCAGACGGAAGCAGGGTTCATCCCGGGTATCGAGGAAATATTTGGGACGGGTCCTGACATAGTGACGGTACATGGGATGTACCAGTGATGTGTCGATAAACGTGTTGGTATTTGGCTTAGTTTCGATACCATTGGTTTTTAATTGTGAACGTGAACTGGACATTGAACACGATGCACTGGGCAGGGTGATTCTGATGAATTCAGTGATTGTTTGAGCAGGTGCTCTTAGTTATGGTTGGCTAGTGTAACTCTAGTGTTGAGTTGTGTGATTACTGCTAGGCTGGTGTTCAATGTGTTCCAGTTACACCATCTGATTGAGTGAGTTGGTGGTTAGTGTGACCGCAAGTTGCTTTGCGGCGAGATGTTACTGTGTCGTGACCTTACCAGCATCTGGGATCGCTGAGGAGGTGACAGTTGTGGATACTGAGGTTGGTGTTTGTCGCAGGATTGAGTTTTCCCTGCGAGGTGAGATCATGTTGTTGATCTTATGCTACATTGACGGATGTTGTAGTATGATGTGTTGTCACTGATTTGTTAATGATTGGAGCTTTACAAGGGTGGTAAAGCTTTGTGGCGACAGTTTGGCTAGTAGTGTCGGCATGGACTGACAAGTGAGTTTTGGTGACTCTCGATGAGAGCGGAGGTCAGGGCACATTAGTGATTACGAGGAATCGTCAAGCTGAAGGAGTCAGCTTAATAGTGACATTGCCAATTTCAAATGATCAATTTCACTCGAGGTGGTCGAGTGTAGTCAGTACGACGTGCATCTGTGATGTGACGTCTGAGTGCAGACGAGTTCTGCGTTGGCTAGTGGGTGTACAGGTGTACACATGTTGTGAGGCCCATTTGTTTTCCACGAGGTGGATGTGGAATACGGATAGTTGGAATTTCGGGACGAAATTCTTTAAGGGGGGAAGGTTGTAATGACCCGTCCCGAATATCGGGATTGAATATTAATTAGCTATGGTTTAGAATGACTAATCGGGGATTAGTTGAGTGAAATCGGACGAATAGTGCAAAATGACCGTTTTGCCCCTAGTGTGGGCAAAATGTTGACTTTTAGTTCGGGCGGTCAAACGGACTTTGACCAATGACTGTGACGTAGTTCGGGACGTCACGAGTTCATAGACAGGTGGCACGTTCGATTCCGACATTCGAGGAGAAAGTTGTGACGTTCGGAAGTTGAGGGGTATTTTGGTAATTTGGCTAAAAAGGGGCCAAATGTTGACTTTTGACCCGGGAAGTCCAATGGACGAGGGCCAAGGACCGTTACGTAGGTCTCGTCGATACGAATCCAACGACAGGCGGCATGCCGAAATCGGAGATTCGACGACGAAGTTATGCTCACGGGAACGGACTCGATTAACCGAACGAACCGGGATTAAAATAATATTTTAATATGAACAGTACCCGGTGACTGAACACATCTGGATGAGTGACAAGTGTCACTCATCCTTTAAATTCAGGCTTAAAACCAGAATCCTTGTCTTAGGGGAAACATCATTATGATGTTTTAATATTAATTAAACTTAATTATATTTAATTCTTCCATTAATCTCTTGGTGTTTTCTTACCCGTGCACAACTGAGAAGCAGAGAATGGAGAGTTCGAATTTGGCCACCATTTCCCTTCCATTTCTGAGCCAGAGAGTGAGAAACTAAGAGTGTTGAAAGATTGAATTATCAAGGAAACACGAGGGATTGAGAGAGAGCTTGAATTTGGAAATTCGAATTTTCGAAATTGGTGGGGGGGGGGGGGGGGGGGGGGGGGAGGAATTCGGATTTTGAACCGTGAGCTTTGAGGATCGAAATGGAGATTGGAATTAGCCTTCTGAGGTTGTGACGAGTTGTTTCAGATCAAAAACGAGGAGAATTGAGGCCCAATTGACTCTGAACCGGGTCTGGTAACAGTGTGCAAGTTCGAGTTTGAGTCGTGGAGTTAGAGCCTTGAATTGATGCAATTGAGATGGGGAAAGAGTTTACATGAGTCCATTGAAGCTTCTGGTTGCATCAATTGAAGGAAATCGTGTGACATTGAAGGACTTCAAATGATGAACAGTGTGCGGGTGTTCTTCGAATGATCATCTTTGATCTTAAGGTTTAAGGTATGGTTTTGTGTAATTAACGATACAGATCTCTAATTAGAGTTATAACGAAGCTGTATGAATGTTCAATTGATGAAAACGGTGTCGAATTGATAGGATTTGAACCGGGTCGTCTCGCGGGTAAAAGGACCCGTTTTACAGACAAACGGGTGAGGAAGACAGTGACTGTAGCAGGCGCGTGGGTTTCACGCGCAGCCACTCACGGCGGCGCGTGAGGACGCGTACGGCCTAGTTTCAAGGAGTTGTGATTTTCAGAATTTATGAAAAAACGTGCAGCTCGGAAACGGACCGTTTTGGACAGTGTGTGTGAGTGGACTTTGTTTTCTAACCGTGATGCATGCATATATGATTTAAATGCTTTATTATATGATTTTATATGCTCTGGCATGGTTGATATTTCAATCCGGTGATTTCTCGATTTTATGGATTATTATATTTGGCACGATTTTCGAGAAATTATGAATTTGGTTAAAAATGATGTTTGGACTCGGGTTATGAGTCCGGTATTGAATTTGATTGAAAATAAGGTTTGGAGTCGGATTATTGAGTCATGGATTGAAAAATGATGTTGTTACTCAGGAATGAGTCAAGGGTCAATTTCGTGGATTTACGTGAAAATGGCAACGGAAGTTGCAACGCATGGATTTGCGTGATAATGTTATTTTGGGCGTGAGAACCCAAGTGAATAGTGATTTTGACTCAGATTTGGATTCACTTGTGAATTTGGTGAAATTAATGATTTCTTGTGATTTTATGATTATTTTAATCAGTCTTTCGGGCACGTTTTACGGGGAACGTGCAAATGATGTTTTGGGCGAGGCCCAGAGTCTAAATGATTTCTAAAATAATATTTTGATTTAGTTGGTGAGCCAACAATGATTTCTGGATTATTTTATTATTTTAAAATGTGATTTTAACGGTTTATGTGTAAATGGTATTTTTGGGCTTGAGACCCAGTCGTGAATGATCTTGACTTTGTATGAAGACAAGATTTGATTGAAATATTTTGGGATGTAATTCTCGAGATGGTTTTCATTGTGATTGTGAAATACCCAGACGGTCGGAGCTTGGGGGGATTACCCAGACGACCGGAGCTTGGGGGGATGTGATTGTAGGATCATGAGTTGATCCTATGGTAGTCAGCTTCTCGGATGAGACTGAGCCTGGATGTACCACTCGGAGGTGTCTGAACCTGGGGATGTGTTCGACCAGATGTGACTGAGCCCGAGGGTTGAGCCCAGAGGTGTCTGTTCCCGAGAGAGTGGCTGGATATTGGCCTACGCGTAGTGCCGCACTTGTGAGTAGTGCAGTTGATGATATATTTATTGTGCACTTGTGATTAGTTCTGATTGCTATTGTTTGATGACGTACTGGTATTGAGTACGGGTTTTTGGTCTTTGTCGCCAGGTGATTATGTTTTCACATGTTTTGGCCTGAGAGCTGGGATTTGATGTTTAATGACATGAGCTGATTTGGTGAACATGAGTTTTATGGACCATGGGAAATTATGTTTTGATTTTATCGGTCCACTGTTCATACGTGAATGATTTCATACTATTACTCATGTTTTACGATAGACATGCAAGTTTGTGAAAACTGGAGGGTAAGAATGTATTTTGACAAATGTTTTTATAAGAGGTCATTTTTGTCCACTCAGATCTTTTCTGTTTTGTGACCCTCCCGGCCGTGGTACGACGTTCGGGACTGATCGTGAGGCAGTGGCAGCAGCAGAAATCAGCGCAAACATCCCTTGTCTGGCAAGCACTGAAGGGTATTTTCGGACCTTTAGTTGACTTGCTAGACGGGAGCAGGACGGGGCACGGTTTTTGACGTCCAGTTGGGACGGGTCCTGTCTGTGCGTGCGTGTCTTTATAGTCTCGTTGGTACAATTTTTGCATCAACACTATTTATTGTTATTTATTATTATTATTATTATTATTATTATTATTATTATTATTATTATTATTATTATTATTATTATTATTATTATTATTATACATTTCAAGATTGCTAGTTATCCGACTATTTAATACGAACAATTTCGAGGGTATTATTTTAGCATGTCTAAACAGTATAAAAGTACTCAACCGTATTAACTTATACGGTGACTAATTAATACAAATGGTACCAAACAATGGTTTCGTACTATATTATTCTATTCAGTCTCTTATACAACATATCAAACATAACCTTAATGCTCTTGTAAATGACATTCATTGATTAAGTTTCTACACGACACATGCTTTCTCTCCCAAAATGCTCTAATATCTCTCTAAAAATCCTTTCAGATCTGGGGTGGAGTTTCTCCATTTTTGGAGTAAAATTCTGCCCCTCATCTCCCGTCCATCTCACCTCTCTTCCTTATCTCTCCATTTTCTCTCTCTCATGCACATTTTCCCTCTCATGTAACCGGGTTTTCCCCTCTTCTCTAGTTTTGTTGGTTATAGCCCTTTCCCTTCTTTCGGCGACCTTGGTGTCAGAGCATGGTGTTAGTGGTGTTGTCCACTGCTCGAGATGGAACTTCAGAGACTGGAAATTTTCAAACTCAGCATTCATCGTTGATCTCTCTGTCTTTGTGGACGTTTCGAGTTTATGTGTCTTCTATTTATAGTTATTTTGCCCATGCCATTTATTTCAAGTCCACCACCATCTCTCTTGACCCATCTACATCCCATCCTCTGTTCTTACTTCTCTTATCCCCAAATCATATAGCTTATATTTCTTGGTTTGTTTCTCTACTGCCTATTCCTACGCACAACATCACTATGGTTCTTCACTTTCAACCCCTCCTCCAGATCTGTGCCTTTGATTTGGGAAGTTGGGTTGTGTAATTTAATGGTCATTCTTGACCAATATGGTCGTTTTAGTATGCTGATCTTTGGTGACTTAGGGTCTCCAATCCCTGCTCTACGGAGCGATCTTGTTGATTCATGTTTTCTCCTTACTTTGTGGTGGTGGTTGACTGTTTGGTGATGGCGGGTGGTGGAGCTCCAAGTAGTTACTAGAGTTTTATTTTTATGTTTTGGGTTGACTTTATGTTTGGATCACTTTATGTTGGGCTTTTTTTTTTATTTTTTTTTACTTTATTGTTTGTGTAATACTTTGAGTCAGGTTTTTACGTTTTGGATCTTCCCTACGGGCCCTTTCCTCACTTCCTCTTCCTCATTTCTTCTTCTTCCCCCTTTCCTCTTCTTCTTCTGTAATTTCCTTTTTCCTTGTTTCTTTCTTTCTCGGGTGGCTTCCCTCACATTTTCATCTTTTTCAACCCTCATCGACTGAAGTGTGTCACACACACCCATTTAAAGTATATATATATATATAACTATATCGGTGGAATGAAGGAATAAAAAATGGGAAAGGAAGGGAAAAGAGAATTCTAGACTATCCTAGAATATCCTTTATAAAATTACCAAAATACTCATATGTCTAAAATTACCATAATGCCCCTGGGCAACTTTGACTCGTATTCAGCATACTACTTGTCTATAGACTCAGGAGTTTGAGACTTTTGTAATGATCCTAACGAAATGTCTAAAAACTGTCCAGATTAAAAAGTCAAAATTCAACCCGACAAGGGAAAAACTGTCATTTCCTTTTTAAATTTCCCAAAATTACTTCTTCTTGAATTTCTAGGCCGTTACAACCTACTCCTCTTTAAAACTTCCTTCCTCGAAATTTTCAACCACTAGGATTGCTACTTAGGGTAAAATCGAGACCAACCTTATTTGTAGGATTTGACTTTGCAGTCGCAACTAACATAATAACTTGTTTCCTAGTAGGGAATAAATGCTAAGGAACAAATCTAGTCTCATCTCCATACTCAAATTGGCCAACTAAGTTTGTCAAAACCTGATCAACAGATTTCCTTTCGAAAAGGAAATACTAAAATGCAACTCCTTTAGACATTAGAGACTTTGGGATCGTATGTAGGCTAACTAAATCACACAAGAACCTCGGGAACTGCACTAGGTGCCCTCAGAGTTATATTCAATAACTTACCATAATAGTAATAAATTTATCTTCATAACCATGCTTAACCATTTCTCAACACGAGTTTCCATTATAATGTATCACAACTCTACGCATAGGCTACCCAAGAATTGCACGAAACATTTATTTGAGCCATGTCTGGAAGCTGCACTAACGCACGATCTGAACATGTCAGAGATATGCATGTAGCGCCATCCAGACTAGAACAATATCCTTCGGGAATTGCACAAAGCACCATTTGGGCTATGTCTGCACTACCGATAGGCAAAACCACTTGGGGATGCAACATCTGAATTTCAACTCAAGGATACAACACCTGAGCACCATCCACATATAAACCACTCAAGAAACAGAGCCCAGTTATAGATGTCCGAATGTGGACCAGCCCAAAAAACAAAGCCCTGCTCTGGACGTCTGATGTGATGACCTGAAAATTCGAAAGAAGGAATTTTGGAAATTTTAGAAGGGAAATAATGATTTTACCCTTGGTTTATGTGGTCAAAGTTGACTTTTCATTTGGAATACTTTTTGCACATTTTTCAAGGTCCGTTGTGTAGGTCTCGGAATTCTGAGTCCGTAGACAGGTGGAACGTCGAAATCGGAATTTGAATGAAATTGTTATGGGTCTAGGAAGGCCAAGGGAATTTTGGTAATTTGTGCTTAAAAGGACATTTTTGTAATCTTGAAATTCATGGGTATTTTGGTCTTTTTCTACTTTGTCGAGTCGCCAATTACTATGACTCATTGGATTGGTTCAGTGACACCTTTCACCCTCAAGATTGGATTAGTGGCCTTGTTGGTCATGGGTGTCATGTGTGTAGTGTTTGAATTTAACCCAAACTATGGTTTTTTGGGATGAACAACAAATCACAAACCCACTAATCTCTCAAGCATCGATCGGTTCATGTAGGAAAAACTGGGAAACAAAAAAGGACTGAGAGGAACGAGTGACGAGTGTTTGATCCTGATTTGACCAACTCTCTAAAAAAGGACCGGTTCTGTTGTGTATCCTGGCCGTGGGAGGGGGACGTCAGTAGGGTCCGATCGAGGATTCCCCGTCACTTCCAGTCTGAAGGTTGTCTGCCTTCTGATCGGCCAGTGGCCATAGTGTGGTGCTTGGGCTGCCGAGACGGAGTCTGATGGTGTGTTGTGTATGTGCAGGTCCGTCCAAGGCGACCGTGACAGCGGAGGATTGGGAGGCGTGCAATCTTGTTCGGGAGAAGCTGTCCGACCTAGAGCGCAGCCGCTGCGTTCTAAAGCTACCGGCCAACCTGCTTGCCATGGGTCTCATTTCGCCACCTGGTAAGTAGCAGCTGCGTAAGGGATGACGGGTAGGTATGCCGAGACACTAACTGTTGGATTTTTTTGCACTGCATCCCCTTGTCGAACAAGCCGCTCAGAAGAAGATGAGTGAGGCAGTGACAAAGCACGGCTCGGCTGCCGAGGGAAAGGGCAAGGAGCCGGAGGTGACCCTCCAACAGCCGCGGAGGAAAAAGACCGTGGCGTTGAAGCCCAGGGGGACTGGCCGAGAAGAGCCCTCTCCGGGGTCCAGTTTGGGTGCCCGACCGGACGGGCCACCGAAGCCAACGCGGCCTGAACAGCGGCAGGGTGCCGAGCAGGTGAAGAGTCCTATTCGGGGACTGAAGCGGCCCCTCATCGGCGGGCTGGACCAAGCTCGGGAGCGTTAGAGGAAGCTCAAGGAGGCGCGGCTCAGGAAGTCTCCCCCGGCCGCAGGGGTGTCGGAGGGAGAGGGTTCCGACCGCCGTCGCAAGAGGGAGGCGGCCCTCAAGGCTCCCGAGGTGCCGAAGGAGAGGGTCAAGGAGGCCAGGGTGGAGATGCCGCCGCCTGCCAAGGAAAGGGTGCCGATCAGCGTACCTGGCATTGCTTCCATCTTCATGGATCCCGTGGAGACGGGGGAGTTGGTCCGGTCGGCGAGGCTGGGGCATGGGGCCGATGAGGTCCAGACCCCATTGAGAGAAGGGCCAGGGGCTGAGCATGGGAGTGAGGCGCTCAGCAGGAGAATGAGGTACGGGGGCGCATCGTTGGCATGGGACGCACCGTTGAGCATGTGATGATCATTGTGTCCTGATTTCGGGGGCGAGTGTGTTCCCAATTTTCACTTGCCGCTCCGGGTTACGCGGGCAAAGGGTGATCAGCTCCATATCCTCCACGGGTTGCGGCTACGAGACGGCAGAGAGGTCACGCGGGTCCTCGGGGGGACCCGCCCGTATTTGCTCAAGGAGCTCGGAGTCGACGGGGTCGGCCTCGTAAGCAGCCTCGGCGACAGCCATGGTTTCTCGCTTGTCGCATGGGTTGAGCTTTGTCAGGGCGGTCTGATAGCAGGAGCGGGCAGATTGTTGATTACCGCGGACTTGGCCAGTGCCCATGATGGTCGGAAACTTCATGAGAAGGGACCGAGTGGAGATGACGGCACTGAGCTGGTTGAGGAGTCCCCTCCCCAAAATGACGTTATAAGCGGTGGGGCAATCGACCACCAGGAAGGTGGTGATGGCTGTTGCGATCTTGGGCGCGCTCCCCAGGGAGATGGGCAGGGAGATGGTGCCAAGGGGCATGACAGAATCGCCTGAGAAGCTGAGTAGCGGAGAGCCAGCGTGGGTGAGGCTTGTGGAGTTGATGCCCAACTGGTTGAAAGTGTCCATGAAGAGGAAGTTCACAGAGCTACCAGTGTCCACCAGGATCCGCCCAACATCGAAGTTGGCTATCTGAGCATGGATGATTAACGGGTCATCGTGGGGGAAGATAACCCCCCGTTCTTCTTCCTCGGAGAAGGTTATGGGCGTCCATCCTGCCCGGGCGACCTTGGCCGCGCGTCCGTCCGTGATGTTGAATATTTGGTGGTTGGATGTCGTGGCGCGCAAGAAATTCTTCTTAGCCCGATTGGAGGTGCAGGAGGAAGAGATGGTAGGGCCCCCACTGATCGTGTTTATCTGTGGCAGTCCTTGTCCGGGGTGTGCGTGTTGGAGGAATTGGTTGATCTTCCCCTCCCTTACGAGTGCTTCCACTATGTCGCGGAAGGCCACGCACTCGTCGATGGTATGGCCATTAAACTTGTGGTACTGGCAGTACAGGTTAGATTGGATGCCCGGACGGGGGCCGGGCGGTCGTGCCCGTGGCTTGGGGATTGTGTCCTCGATGCTCATCAAGACATTCTCGAGGGAGGTGTTCAGGATTGAATAGGTTTCGCACTTTGAGGTGGGCCCTGTATGGGGTTTGCCTGCTTGGTGGTGGCGTGATCCCTGCCCCTTGTTGTGGTACTTGTCCCTCCCGCAATGATCATTCTTGTACGTCCCCTTCCGCATACCAGAGTGTGAGTCAGATCGGTGATCCGTATGCGCGTTATTGGTCGGCGGAGGTGATCGTGCCTGCCGGTTGCTGGGAGGCGGAGGGCGCGCGCCATTCACGTCAGGTCGGGATGCGACCTGGGGAGAGTTGAAGTGCTCCGCCTTGGCGTGTATTGCCGCTTGCCGCATGAGCTCATTGTAATCGTCCCAACCCTGGGTGAAGGCATGGTACTTGAAGGTGGACTCCCGCAGCCCGTTGCGGAAAGCCCCGTAGGTGGCCTTGTCGTCCGTCTCGTGGCATTTGGAGTACTACAAGCTGAAACGAGCGGCGTATTGGCGTAGGGGCTCGCTATCTCCCTGTCGGAGGGTTCCCAGGTCCTCGGTTGTGAGCAGTCGATCCGTCTGGATCATGAACTGGTTCAGGAAGACCGTGTGTAGGCGGTCGAACGAGTCGATAGACTGTGGTTCCAGGCGATAGAACCAATTGAGTGCGGCCCCAGTGAGGGTGGAGCTGAAAATCAAGCATTGCGCTTCGTCAGAGAGATTCCTGAAGGCGAGCGCTGAGTTGTAATTGTTGATGTGGGTGTCTGGGTCGCCTTGTCCGTCATACAGGGCAATCTTCAAGGGCTTGACCTCCGTTTCATGGCGGTACCGCATGATGCGGTCAGTGAAGGGACCAATGTTGGTCCGAGGTCAGGGTAGTGTCCCAGCCTTGGGTCTGGCGGCCTCTAATTCCCGCACGCGCTGGAGGAGTTCTCGGACCACCTCGTTTGATTGGTCGGGTCGACCCGCCCCAATTGGGCGATCGCCGGTTGGATGATTTGCGCTGCCGCCTCTGGGCCTCCCGGGCTGCACCGGTCGCCGCCCGGATGAGGCTGTGGTTGAGCTGGCGTTGTCTTCCGGCTGGTGCCTGCCGACCGACGAGGAGGGACTTCCTGGAGGCTGGACGGAGAGCCGCGGAGGCTGTGCAGGTCGGCGTGCCGATCCGGACCTTGACCGGGCGCCCTGGGATAGGACGGGCAGAGGTGGTTGTGCCTGGATGCGGGGGTCATGGGTAGGGTAAGTCAGACGGTTGGCCGGGGTCTGCGCCTGTCTCCTGTCGAGCAGCTCGCGGGCGTCACGGTAGATCTGTGTTCCCGAGGGGCCAGGCAGGTGGGTCTGGTGGAAGAGCAGGCGACAGGACGCTTCTGGTCGGCAGGTGTCACCGATCTCGACTCGACCGGCATCGAACTCCGGCCGATGAGATGCAGCGGCTAAGGCCCGTTTGGTTGCCTCCCGCTGCTCTTCCAGTTCCTCGCGTGTGGACTGCAAGATGGCCAGGGTGCTTCCATGCTGTTCCCCCCACACGTGGTTCCTGCTCTCGATGGCAGCGTTGCTCTTCCTGAGTTCGGCAACCTCCGGCCGGAGGGTCCTCAGCATCTCGAGCACGTCATCGGAAGGTAGGCTGGCTCGGGTTCGGCCGCGATCTCCCTGAGGGGTGTTGTTGAGCTCACCGTCATCCCGTTCGGCAGTCATTGTTCATCAGCGGAGGGTCGAGCAGGGGTATGTGAGTTAGTGGGTGTTTACTGGTTCCCACAGACGGCGCCAATTGTTTGATCCTGATTTGACCAACTCGATGAGACCCGCTGGGGGTTCTAGGACCAGCCGCGTGGTGTCTCGGGCCCGCTGGGGGCGTCGTGGTTCGGCATGGATCCTGCAAAACTAGACACCGGTGTGATGCCGGCCAAAGGGGCTCCGATGCCTAAGTTAGTATCTGAATGCCGAGGGGCAAGTAAATCCAGTGCTCTGGATCGGTTCCGAGTGTCTTACCTTTGTGAAGGGTTTCGGGGTATTTATAGTGGTCATAACTGCGGTAGGTGGGCTACTGTTACGGGAGCAGGTGGTGCTTTGTGGCTGAGAGCCGTCTGACAAGCCATGGACATCCGGAGGAGGCGCCAGCTGGAGTCCCAACCTGCCTCCGTCAGGGAGTTGGTATGGCAGAGTTGGTTAGGTGACTGTCGCAGCTAGCTGTCGTCTGTTCATTGTCAGATGTCGAATGGCGGGTCTGTAGTATGGTGCCGATCGGCGAACCGTGGGCCGTGAGGGTGCCGATCAGGCGATCGGTCGGCGGCCTTCCTGTCCAAGCGGGCCCTGTGCTAGGGTGGTCGGTCGATATGGTATCAACAACGAGGAAGGAGAATAGAAGAGGAAAAACAGAGAGGCAGCCCCAACCCAGAAAACCTGAAAACCTCCATGAACCCTTGAAATTGAATTTTGATTTTGGGCATTTAATTAGCGAAATTGAATTCCAAATTGTGATCTTTGTTCCCTAGCGAGTTGAATGGAGGTATAAACATGAATAGTTAGGCTTAGGAAAGCCTGAAACGATGAACTAGAAATTGGGCCGAAAATGGAGAATATGATTTTTGACTTCGAGTAAGTTTTGCATGAAATTGAAACCATGTATCCTCTTCTGGGTTTGATTAGGATCGATTTGAGGATTTAATTGTGAGAATTCGTGCAAGAAAGTGGGATTTCGAACAAGGTCATAGAATCGTGTCGGACGACTCGTGTACAAGAAAACGGGTGAAGATGATGATGAACAGTAGCATACACGTGGGATTCAAGTGCAGCTGCTTGTGGAGGCGCGTGAGGGCACTTTGAGGTGAATCTCGAGGTATGTTCAACATAGTTTTCAATGTAATCAATGTAAATAACATTTTGGCGCAGGTTTTGAGGTAATTGGACACCATTTTGATATAGTTTTGGGTGTCCAAAATGTTACGTTACACTTTAAATACGTACTTCTATCCTGGAAAAATTGGGGGATTTTAATGTGAGATTATTTGGGGTATTAGTAACCCTTATTAGTGGTTTTTGACAGGATTGGTGGTTCCTGGAATTGCGTACAACTCAAAATCGAACCGCGTGGACGGTGTGTGAATGGACGTTTGTTTTATAAACTGCTATGCATGCATAGTAAATGTTTTTCATGATTTATTGCATGATTTGAGTTGCAATGATTTTGATGATGATTTGATATGAATACTTGATGATTTTATGGATTTAAATATCGGTTTCTAGACGTGATTTTATAGATTTACGTGAAAATGATACTTTGGGTTTGAGACCTTGTTGAAAATGGTTTTGACTTGGTTTAAAGTAAAAAATTGTTTGAAACTTATGTTTTGGGTGTAGGCCTAGGTTGATAATGGTATTTTACTGAGAATGTAAGTCAAGGATGATTTTGAAAGGTTTTGGGATGTAATCCCTAAACGGTTTTCATTGTGATTGTAATGAGTTCCCAGATCGTCGAAGCTAGGGTGTAACGACTCGTCCCGTAAACCGGGATTAGATTAGTGGTTAATGACATATTAGTGAAGATAATCAGTGATTAGTTGGATAGGTTCGGACAGAAGGTGCGAAATGACAATTTTGCCCCTAGAATGGGCAAAAATGTTGACTTTTTGTTCGAGCGGTCAAATGGACTTTGACCGATGACCGTAACGTAGTTCGGGATGTCACGAGTTCATAGACAGGTGGCACGTCCGATTCCGACATCCTAAGAAAAAGTTATGACGTTCGAAAGTTTGAGGGTACTTTGGTAATTTAGTTTAAAATGGGCAATTTGTAGACTTTTCAAACGACATGAATTTTTACGTAAATCGAGGACCGTTAGGTAGGTCTCGATCCCTGAGTACAATGACAGGCGGCATGTGACAGGACTCGCCCCGATCCCCCGGGGACCACAAGGGGACGTGCCCTGCTCCCGTCTGACACCCGAACCAACATTCCAAATTTAACCTTAAAAGTTCAAATGCATAAATATCCGAAAATAAAGTTACACATACAATCCGAATTCAAAAGATGTCAGACAAGAGATACAGTCCAAAATACAAATTCCGAGCACGACTCTAAGCTATCCTACGGGTAACCTACCCAACAGGGGTTCAGGTGCGTAGTGCAGATCTATGCCTCAGCCTCAGGGTCCTCCTCTACCTCAGTAGCACGGCCTGGAGGGGTCACCAAAACATTAAGGGTGAGTGGGCCGAAACTCAAGTTTATAAAACAGTTTAATAATTAAAACATATACTTTTACCCCTCCGTTTTCCAAACATGCATGCATAGTGTTTAAAACCATAAAATCATATAAGATATCACAAGTCACATAATAAACCATAAATATAACCACATTCACTGCAGTATACACTCCAATCCTGACATCCCAGATGTCCGACGTCCCTGACGTCCAATAAGGTCACAGTCCCAAGGCTACGCGTGCCACTCGGGGTCTCAATCCAGAGTTCAATCCCCGAACCCAGTCCGGGGACGGCATCCCAGATGCCTAGCGTCCTAGACGCACGACGTCCCAGACGTCCAATCATAGCAATCCTGCTCCTGAGTCATCATACGGCCCGGTACCTCCGTTGAATGGCCCCTCGTAGGCAATGCGCCGTGACCACTCCGGGGTACCACATCCGGAGGAGGCAATATCACATGGGTGGATCTATACAGTGCAGTACCAAGGATAGTTATCGATATCCACATGCATATGTATATATAAAATCCAAAACAATACTTAAATTCCACCAGACGGGTCTCAAGCCCAACATCGTAAATCGTGCCATAACCATAATTTCAAGATAATCAAAACCATTACTTGATTCCAACATGTATATATATATATATATATATAAAAGTGAAAACGATTATGCATGCAAGGGTTTAATGAAATCGGGCCCACTCACGGTACAGTCCTGCTGCGAAACCGCGCATACAACTTTGTCCCGGAACTACCGTACGATTCCTGTCAGTCCAATCACACACAAGGGTCACAACAAGTCCTTAACATTCATCCACAAAGTCTTAAATTAAAACCGGCTCGGGAAAGCCGCCCGAACATGTTTCCCGAGACAACCGGCCCTATTCTGACTAACATAACGATCCCCGATTGACTTGATTATTAAACCCAAAATGTTCAAAATACAGAAAGGATGAAAACCCTAGCTAACCGTGATCGGAGATGAGGCTTCACGCGCCCTCACGCGCAGCCCAAAGTGGTTGCCCGTGAAAGCCACGCGCCTAACACTGTAGCTATAGTGTCGTCTCATTCACCCGTACGTCTACTAAATGGGTCCTCAACCCGCGACTCGACCCGGCCAATTAACCTTCAATTCCCACTCGAATTCCTTCGTTTTTAATCCTAACATGTTAATTTAAGGTCTGAGTCATCAATTGACATTAACAGTTCCTATATCAGTCCTTCGACCCGCGATCAACCAAATGGGTCGACCACCATAACTCACTGGTTTCTAACCCATTATCAAATTCACTTAACAGGAAGCATAATAGGATCAAAACGAACTAGAATACACAATCAATTGAACCAACACTCACCTGGAAGTGGTCGTCCTTAGCTCTAAAATTCCTTAGAATCAGGGGCTTCAGTGCCAGCCCAATCTGTGCTTGGTTTCCTTCGAACTCGACGTGGTTGAGTTCCAAATGATCCCAGAAGCCTAACAAAGTCCTTGGTTTCGTCCTATAAGCCTCAGGAATTAAAACCCGATTTTCCCTCCAATTTTCTAGAAATTTAGTTCTCTGGTTTTCCCTCCAGCTCCCAGCTCTCTCTCTGGTTCAAAATAACCCTCACTCAAAACTCAACTCAGATAATCGAAAAGTGCCACCCAACAGCCCGTGGGAATCCCTCTGATTTCTCTGTAATCTGCTTCCCGCAACGGCCCCAAAACCATTAAACAATGGTGCCCGTGCCTGTGGATTGAATCAACCCACACTCCACTGCCTCAAAGGCCATAAACAAGTCCCATATCCAGTCCACTAATCGTTTAAACTAATGGGTTGCTTAGAACCACCAAGCACGGTGATCAGACTGTGCTTCCCACCACTGTGAACAGTAACAGCCCTGTAAAATGACCAAAATGCCCTCCTGTTCAAAAATTACCAAAATGCCCTTCACTTTCCAGACCCGTAACTTGGTCATTCGATGTCCGTTTGACTCGTGCCGCCTGTCGTTGTACTCGGGGCATCGAGACCTACCTAACGGTCCTCGAGTCGTGTGGAAATCAGTTGTCAAACAAAAAAGTCAACATTTTCCCCCATTTCGTCCAAATTACGAAAATTCCCTTGGACTTCCGAACGTCATAACTTTTTCCCCGATCGCCGGAATTGGACGTGCCACCTGTCTATCGACTCGTGACGTCCCGAACTACGTCACGGTCATGGGTCAATCTCCGTTTGACCTACCAATCAAAAAGTCAATAAATCGATCATACTATTCATAGGGGTAAAAACGTCATTTCATTTATTAGTTTACAATTTTACATTTCTCGAATTTCTGGGGCGTTACAGCATGTGCTAATTGGAGGTCGAACGACAAAGTTACAGGTCTAGGAACTTGAGGGGCAAAACGGTAAAAATGAAGGTAAAGGTAATTTGGTCATTTCCTGCATTGGGATTAGTGCCCAGTGAGCAAGGGACACTTGGCTGCATTAGATGTGTGTCCACAAGATTTTGGACACCTGGCCCCTTCTGGATGGTGGTGGAAGCTCCTCACCGTCTCTTTTGTTTTTAAAAACGGGTGTTTGTACGATCATGGAGGGGGGAAACAGAGAACAGGTCGTGTGTGCTTGTGAACCCATGTTTCTCAGACCCAAACCCGTGGTTTAATCACGACGGTTGTAGGGGATGGTGACCCTAACCGTGAAACACCCTGTGAGGAAAACAGAGGAGGCTTGTGTTCTCAAAGCCAGACAACCCTCAACTCTCAATATTTGACGGTGGTGTTTGAAAGAAAGATGAAGGAGGTGTTGAGGCGACTCTAGTGACGCCACTGTGGAGTGCCGCCGTGGGCGGTGGCTGGCAAACCCGACACGGTAAGAATTCGGTTCAAATTTAGGTACTTGTTTTTAGTATCTATTGATGGTTTCTAATGCTTGGAACACGATTAGGGCGGTCTTATAGGATGATCAGGATTGAATGCGAGGTCAAGGAAGGACGGTAAGTGAATTTCCAGGAAACTTGGTTTTAAATGTCGAACATGGTAAACTTGGTTAGGATCACTAAAAAGTAAAATGGTTAATTGGTTGAGGTTTTGGACATCACAGGGAGGTTTATGGATGAAGAATGAACGACAGGATGGCCGGAAACCCGAGACATGGACAGCGGGAACATTGGGCGTTTTGATCGTCGAATTGAAAGGTATAAACTCAGTTAGTTTTAATGTTTTGATCATGCAGATGCATAGGAAAGAGATGGACGAACCTAATGGCCTAAAAAGGGATGAAAATGGATCAGAATTGAACGATTTAAGACGTTGGACTGCCTGCGCTGGTTCGGACCGGTTAAAACTGGGTCTGTCTCAAGGTAGGGGATGATGAACAGTAGGCGCGTGGCTTCCACGCGCAGCCCCTTTGGGCGGCGCGTGGGGCCCATTTTGGGGAAGTTTCCAACACGAATTTTAAAGTATTTGATGTAATGAACATTTTGGGATTGGTTTTGAGTCGATCTGACATCGTTTCGATAAGTTTTGGGATGTCCGAAGGTTTTAGGCCTCGGTTACAAATAGTTAAAAATTCGGGAAAAATACAGGGCTTTAGTATGACCATAGTGAAGTAGTTAGTGACCGTATTATGGGATTTGGACAGTTTCAGGAAAGCCGAGGATAGTGGATCGGCTAGGAACGGCGTAAGTGCGCGCGTATCGAGGCGACGATGCAATGGTCTGTGATTGGACTTTGCTTTCAACTCTTGATGCATGCATATATGCTTTTATATGTTTACTATACGTGATTCTATGATTTGATTTATGATCTTGATGATTTATGATTTTGTACGGTTTTAAAGATATTTGCGTAATTTGCACGTTTTACGAGATTTCGAATGATCTTGTGATTTGATCATGGTTTTAATGATTTGATTTCAAGGATTTGAAATAGATTTCGAAAAAGAGATTTCGGGCTTGGAGCCCTGTTTATGAGATTACGGTTTTGAAACTGGATTTTGGAAATGATATTTCGGATTTGGTTTTCGAGATTTGGAAAGGAAAACTGGATTTAGGTTCGGGACAGTGGTTCCAGATGCTAGCTTACGGAATCATTATTGCGAGTTCGAATAAGGATTTTCTATGGTTTTCACTGTTGATTGAAAAATGATTTTAGGTTTAAAGACCCGGAAAAAGAAAAAGAAAAAAGCTCTAGATCTGGTTTTGAGTTTAAAGACTCGGTTGATTGACAGGGGGAGGGCCCTGGATTGATAAGTTTTGTGTTTAAAGACTCAGTATATGTTTTGAGTTTAAAGACTCAGTTATTGTGATACCCCCCAAGGCCTGTGATTGTGTTTTGAGTTTAAAGACTCGTTGATATCCCAAAAAGGCCTGATTATTGCACATGGTTTTGAGTTTAAAGACTCAAGCGCACTTGAGATCCAGCATACTCACATGATTGATATTTCTCACTGGTTTTTCACTGGTTTTCAGATGTTTTGGGCAGTGGCCCGGATGATTTGGATTTGATGAGTTTTGGGACTGAGTTCCCGTATTTGAGATTGCTTTGTGATTTGAGGCTGAGGCCTGGATTTGAACAACGGATTTGATTCGGGTTTTCAAATGGTTTTCATTGATGGTTTTTTATTTGGAATGGTTTCATAACATGAATTAATATGCATGCAATGATTTTTACGTGGAGGGTATAATTGTAATTGTTTTATTGAACTGTTTTTGAACTTATACTTTATTTTTGTCCACTCACAGTCTGTTGTGTTTTCGATACCCTCCAGGTTGTTAAGGTGCGGGTTGTTGGTCGAGAGAGACGGAGACATCACATACGCGGTCCACAGTAAGGTCTGCGCGCTCTGGGAAGTTTTCGAAAGTTTTGAGCGGTTCGTTTGGGAATCCTTTGTACGACTTACATGTCACATGGAGGTTGGACGTCGGTTTAGCCTTCGTGTCACGCGTAAGTTAGACGGGGGCACGACTTAGCCCTTAATCCCGTGGGATTGAGGGTGGGGCGTGTCAATTTGGTATCAGAGCAGGTTTTGTGTGCTCTGCACAATGTTTAGTTCCCAGAGTCGTTGGTTCGTTGACTTGGGTATCGTGATGCTACTGTGGATGTGATGTCTCGACGCGGAATAGCCCGTCAGCAACCTGGACGCGATAGTGACAGTCCGTTCTTTGGTGGATAGTTAGCGGTGATTATTAGTGTCAGGATGATATTCGATCAATACGCAGTACGAGGTATGACGTACATCGACTTAGGGCCTGAACGGTTAGTTCATTGGTGCTGGTTATGCTCGATGGTTGGACCATATGGTCGGATATACGCCAGCGGTATTAACCTGGATGGTAGCCGGTGAGCTACGGATGAGTAGGTTGGTCGGCATGTGGGGCTCAAGAGTATCCCGTTGAGCAAGTAAGATACGTGGCCCGATGAGGCTGGTTGACGGTGGCCTGTTGGGCCGGATGGTGTTTGGATGATGATAGTATGGACTTATGACCAATTGGTCAGATTGTTCAAGCTTGGACTGGTACAGCCACCAGTAGCCGGATGTGTTGAGTGGCAGGGTTTAGGAATTACTTTGTGATTCGAAGGATTACCCCTGGATACTGGTTGGTGTTGGTGTTGGTGTGTAGAGTTACGATAAGGAATGGTCTTAGTCGGGTATGAAGACCCGAGTGGTAAGGTTGTGGCGAATAAATGGCTGACGCGGGTTGGATAACCCATATGGCGAGGATGATTTGAGGAACCCCGTGAGATGACTGGTCGGGAACCCGTGAGTTGGGGGTTTGTGGTTAGGAAGTTGTTGTGGTTAGGAAGTTGTTGTGGTTAGGCCGATTGCCGGCCGGATTGGAGATGGTGATGCTAGGTGCAGCCGAGGTAGTGAACGATGGGTGGACGACTCTCGACGAGTCCAGTAAGATTGCGGCATTGGTTGAGCGTTGAGTTGCTCAGAGTGTGGATTACGAGGGATGTCAGTTCCCCCGAGTCGAGCGTAGATTGAGGGTTTTGGCTCCATAGGAGCAGAGGCTCGGGACTGGTGTGCTGTGAGTGCTAGACCGGAATGATGTGCCACAAGTTGGGATGCTTGTAAATGGTCGGATGGTCACATCGAGTCGAGGTTGTGGCCAGTCAAGAAGTGACGGTGTTTAGTAGGAACCACTAACCGAGCGGGGATATGTGATGATCATTGGTAGATCATGTTTCGAAACGAACGATCAGGATATCGTTGGTTTGATCAGAGTAGCGCAGCAGAAGCGCGGTGGACCTATGCTTCGTGTTGGAATGAGCTAGGTTCGTATGGACGAGTAGTGGGATCCACTTAGGAGTGAGTGGTTTGGGACTAACTTACGTGTGGTGGATTAGGCGGATAAGATTGCAAGATATGGGTTGGATATGTTGGACATGTAGATGAGGAGATTGCCCTGTCTTGTAGTAGTGGACGTAGTTGAAGATCTTGACCATCTTAGAGTTGTATAGGACGCTTGTGGTCAGTTTTGAGTACATTTGGGTTTTGGTTTTGGATCCAGTGCTGGGTCTGCCCTGTGTACATAGTAGACATGTGATTGGATTTCATGTTGGTCGCGAGACCCAGAAAATCAGGAGACTCGGACGGGACTTGAGCTGGATGCTCAGAGCCAAGAGTGGCTGATGGGACCCTGATGTTGGGATGTGTGCAAGTTGACGGCAGATTCGCTTGTTGTACTGAGACTTTGGTACGAGGTACGCTCGACTCGGGAAGGAGTCGGAAATGTTGAAATTGATAGCACTTGTGATATGGCGTACCTAGTGTTAGTTGAGCCGTGAGTGTCGGCTAGTGTGCTGTGCGAGGTACCGCAAAATCAGTGGATTACATGATGAATTGAAAGTTGGATGAGTTGATTCACTTGGTGAGATATGGTGACAGGTGGGCACTGCCAGGAAATCGGATTGGCAGACGATGGACCCCGGGTAGGAGACCCAGGTGTGAGATTAGTTGGATTTCCCCTAGATAGTTACTGAAGTACGAGATGTGGAATTTCAGGGACAAAATTCTTTAAGGGGAGTAGATTGTAACGACCCGTCCTGTAAACTGGGATTAGATTAGTGGTTAATGGTAGATTAGTGAAGATAATCAGTGATTAGTTGGATAATTTCGGACGGACGGTGCGAAATGATGATTTTGCCGCTAAAATGGGCAAAAATGTTGACTTTTTGTTCGCGCGGTCAAATGGACTTTGACTGATGACCGTGACGTAGTTCCGGAAGTCACGAGTTCATAGACATGTGGCACGTCCGATTTCGACATCCGAAAAAAAAGTTACGACGTTCGGAAGTTTGAGGGTACTTTGGTAATTTGGTTTAAAAAATGGGCAATTTGTGGACTTTTCAAAAGACATGTTTTTTTTACGTAAATCGAGGATCGTTAGGTAGGTCTCGATCTCTTGAGTACAATGACAGCCGGCATGCGCTAATTGGAGGTCGAACGACAAAGTTACAGGTCTAGGAACTTGAGGGGTAAAATGGTAAAAATAAAGGTAAGGGCAATTTGGTCATTTCCTGCATTGGGATTAGTGCCCAGTGAGCAGGGGACACTTGGCTGCATTAGATGTGTGTGTCCACAGGATTTTGGACACCTGGCCCCTTCTGGATGGTGGTGGAAGCTCCTCACCATCTTTTTTGTTTTTAAAAACGGGTGTATGTACGATAATGGAGGAGGGAAACAGAGAACAGGTCGTGTGTGCTTGTGAACCCATGTTTCTCAGACCCAAACCCTAACCCGTGAAGAGTGTTTAAGAAAGGGAAGTGAGGCTGAGGGCTGTGGAAGGCTGGAGGTGGTTTAATCACGACGGTTGCAGGGGATGGTGACCCTAACCGTGAAACACCCTGTGAGGAAAACAGAGGAGGCTTGTGTTCTCAAAGCCAGACAGCCCTCAACTCTTAATATTTGACGGTGGTGTTTGAAGGAAAGATGAAGGAGGTGTTGAGGCGACTCTAGTGACGCCACTGTGGAGTGCCGCCGTGGGCGGTGGCTGGCAAACCCGACACGGTAAGAATTCGGTTCAAATTTAGGTCCTTGTTTTTAGTATCTATTGATGGTTTCTAATGCTTGGAACACGATTAGGGTGGTCTTATAGGATGATCAGGACTGAATGCAAGGTCAAGGAAGGACGGTAAGTGAATTTCCAGGAAACTTGGTTTTAAATGTCGAACATGGCAAACTTGGTTAGGATCACTAATAAGTGAAATGGTTAATTGGTTGAGGTTTTGGACATCACAGGGAGGTTTATGGACGAAGAATGAACGCCAAGGATGGCCGGAAACCCGAGACATCGACGACGGGAACATTGGACGTTTTGATCGTCGAATTGAAAAGTATAAACTCCGTTAGTTTTTATGTTTTGATCATGTAGATGCATAGGAAAGAGTTGGACGAACCTAATAGACTAAAAAGGGATGAAAACGGACCAGAATTGAACGGTTTAAGATGTTGGACCGCCTGCACCGGTTCGGTCGAAAAGGGCCGATTCGGACTGGTTCAAACCGGGTCTGTCTCAAGGTAGGGGATGATGAACAGTAGGCGCATGGCTCCTACACGCAGCCCCTTTTGGGGAAGTTTCCAACACGACTTTTAAAGTATATGATGTAACGAACATTTTGGGATTGGTTTCGAGTCGATCGGACATCGTCTCGATAAGTTTTGGGATGTTCGAAGGTTTTAGGTCTTGGTTACCAATAGTTAAAAATTCGGGAAAAATACGGAGCTTTAGTATGATCATAGTGAAGTAGTTAGTGACCGTATTATGGGATTTGGATAGGTTCAGGAAAGTCGAGGATAGTGGATCGACCGGGAACGGCGTAAGTGCGCGCGTATCAAGGCGACTTTGCAATGGTCTGTGAGTGGACTTTGCTTTCAACTCTTGATGCATGCATATATGTTTTTATATGTTTTCTATACGTGATTCTATGATTTGATTTATGATTTTGATGATTTATGATTTTGTACGGTTTTCGAGATATTTACGTAATTTGCACATTTTACGAGATTTCGAATGATCTTGTGATTTGATCATGGTTTTAATGATTTGATTTCAAGGATTTGAAATGGATTTCGAAAAAGAGAGTTCGGGCTTGGAGCCCTGTTCATGAGATTACGGTTTTGAAACTGGATTTCGGAAATAATATTTCTGATTTGGTTTTCGTGATTTGGAAAAGAAATCTGGATTTGGGTTCGGGACAGTAGTTCCGGATGCTAGCTTATAGAATCATTGTTGCGAATTCGGATAAGGATTTTCTATGGTTTTCACTATTGATTGAAAAATGGTTTTGGGTTTAAAGACCCGGAAAAAGAAAAAGAAAAAACCGCTGGATCTGTTTTTGAGTTTAAAGACTCGGATTGATTGACGGGTGGAGGGCCCTGGATTGATATGTTTTGAGTTTAATGACTCGGTATATGTTTTGTGTTTAAAGACTCGGTTATTGTGATACCCCCCGAGGTCTATGATTGTGTTTTGAGTTTAAAGACTTGTTGATATCCCGAGAAGGCCTGATTATTGCGCATGGTTTTGAGTTTAAAGACTCGGGCGCACTTGAGATCCAGCATACTCGCATGATTGATGTTTTTCACTCGTTTTTCACTAGTTTTCAGATGTTTTGGGCAGTGGCCCGGATGATTTGGATTTGATGAGTTTTGGGACTGGGTTCCTGTATTTGAGATTGCTTTGTGATTTGAGGCCGAGGCCTGGATTTGAACAGTGGATTTGATTCGAGTTTTCAAATGGTTTTCATTGATGGTTTTTGATTTGGAATGGTTTCATAACATGAATTGATATGCATGCATTGATTTTTACGTGGAGGGTATAATTGTAATTATTTTATTGAATTGTTTTTGAACTTATACTTTATTTTTGTCCACTCAGTCTTTTGTGTTTTCGGTACCCTCCAGGTTGTTGCGGTGTGGGCTGTTGGTGTAGAGAGATGGAGACATCATATATGCGATCCACAGTAAGGTCTGCGCGCTCTGGGAAGTTTTCGGAAATTTTGAGCGATTCGTTTGGGAATCCTTTGTCTGACTTACGTGTCACATGGAGGTTGGACATCAGTTTAGCCTTCGTGTCACGCGTAAGTTAGACGGGGGAACGACTTAGCCCTTAATCCCGAGGGATTGAGGGTGAGGCGTGTCGTAGGGGGTTTCCCAGATGATTGGAGCTTGGGATGATTGTTTCCCATGCAGCCGAAGCTTGGGGTATTCGCAGAGGGCTGATGCTCGGGGTATATGTGTACCTAGGCAGCCGAAGTTAGGGGTGTTCCCAGACGACTGATGCTCGGGGTTATTGTTGTTGCCTACGCATAGTGCTAACGTGATATTATGATTGATGTCTATGTACTTGTGAGTAGTGCTGTTTGATTATTGTGATTGATATTTGAGTACTGGTGACTAGTACTGTTGTTGATGGTCATTATGACTGGCTTGATGTTAATGGTTAGGTCCAGGTGATTTTCATGTGATTTGGCTCAAGAGCGGGTGATTCATATTTTATCTTATGCATGCATGTTTTATCACTAGAGGGTAAAATGATTCGTTTTGAAATGTATTTTCAAACGATGTTATTTTTGTCCACTCACACTTTTTATGTTTTGATGACCCTTGTGGCCGTGACACGTAGGTCGAGGCTGATCGAGATGTGGATGCATGAGTGGGAATCAGTACAGCCATCCGTTCTTTGACAAGTGCTAAGGGTGTTTTCGAAACTTCGATTGATTTGTTGGACGAGAGTAGGAACAAGCTCGGTTATCAAAGTACTTTTGGGACGGGTTCTATCATCTGAGACTACCCGAATCACCCGTTTCAGAAAATGAAGCATGGCTTTGAACGTTTGAGACGATCCAAACAGCCCGCTCAGGGATACAACTTCTGAGTGTTAATTCAAAAATTTGAGGAAATTTGTCCATAGACATAACAATTCACAAATAACGAGAAAACATACACTTATAACATAAATTATTTTCCTTAAACTCAATCCAAATTTCAAAATTTGAATTTAAGCTCAGAGCTCAAATTATGAAAATCCCGTAAAACATATACTTAAAAAAGTTCATAAAATCATCAGAGTTGTTTATAAATCATAATTGAACCAACATCACATAAATCATGTAATAAAATGATTAAAATATTTAAATAAAAATCCACTTACATACATCATTCTTACCTCAGGGCTTATTCATTATTCGAACTCACAACATAACATTCGACCTAGTAATCCAAGGTCTGTCTCAGCCCAAGTCTATATTGACTTGTATACTATCTTATAGTCAAGCCATACACTGGGCTCGCATTTAAGAGACGAGATATTCAAGACTCATGCTTTGATACCAAGTTGACAAGATCCGTTCCTAAAACACTTTGATAATCATGTATGGTCCTACTCCTATCTGACAACAATCCCAAAATCCCAAAACTACACTAAGCACTTGTCAGACAAGAGATATTCCTAATTTTATTAATGAGCACATCCCAATAAGTCAACCCAACGTAGTCCATTCTTACGGGTTTACCGCTTATACCCAACCTACTAACCCTGACAATTCGGTGAATCTGACAGTCTAACTCTTTTTCGAGCCTTAGCCTATTGTGCTAGTTAGCACTATACCAATACAATTTATACTATAAGACCATTAAAATAATTATGCATAACAGTTTATAGTCTGATCACATACACCTTACATGTAATCATTTTCCTAGCTACACGTCTTTTCATACTTTTACAAAGATGCTCTCCTCATCATAATTCATTATTAAAATTCATTAATATCCAAATTGATCTTATAATTAATTCCCTTAATTTTTGGGGATTGAACTTTAAATTAAAACTATGGATTACACTTCGAATAATCAAACATATCCTGAGACGATCTTTGTTCTAGGCCTAATAATCGGTTTTTGGTTCGTTTTTTTTTACTGAAATTGAAACCGAACCGGTTGGTGAACTAGTTTCGATTTGGTTCGGTTTTTTCTTGAAAAATCGACTAACACCGAAACTGAATAGTCGGTTTGGTTCGGTTCAGTTTTTGATAAAAACTTACCTTTTTCAGTTCACCTCGGACTAACTGGTTCGGTAGAACAGGTTTGATTTTCAGAAGAAAAAAAAATCATTTTTTAATTTTTTTTATGCAGTAATCAATATTTATCACAGCCTAATCAATGTTCACTACAGCCTAAATAATGTCCATTACATCCTATTTAATGTCTATTACAACTAATCAATGTCCATTACAAACAACAAAATCATCAAGACATCAAAATCCTACCTAGAATGTCCATTGCAAACAAAAAAAATCATCAAGGCATTAAAATCCAAAATAGAATGTCCATTACAAAGAATAAAATCATCAAAGTATCAAAATCCAATAATGTCCATTACAAACAATAAAATCATCAAGGCATTAAAATCCAACATAGAATGTCTATTACAAAAAATAAAATCATCAAAGCGTCAAAATCCAATAGAGAAAGTCAATTACAAATAATAAAAGGCTTATTACTCACTTTAGTCCCATAACCGGACATTAAATATCACTTTGCTCCCCGAAATGATTTTAGTTCCAATGTTCTGCCACAACTGCACATTTAGTTGCATCGTTGCTCCATCTGTTACCCTCTGTTACTCTAGTGCTTTTGTGACAGCCCCTGATTGATTGGTTAATTATTTACCCAAAATTATTAAAATTAACAAAAAAAAAAGATGATGAATAGTGAATATGGATTCATCATCTTCTTCCTTCGTCATCTAATAAAGAAGAAATCAAAGACCTTCCTGCTATTCAAGAGCAAACCAGCCCCTGGATTTTTGAAATCCCCAATCTGCAAACCAATTCCAAAAATGCAACCTAAAAATGCAACCAGAGGGAATTTCATGTAGACGCCATTGCCAAATAGAGCAGCGATCTTACTCTTTCGAATTGGTTTGCAGATTGGGACCCATAACAAAAAAAAAATCTAATAAGTAGTAAATTAAAGCAGAGCCAGAGCCAAATAAGAAACATAGAGGTTTTGGTTCACCTTTTCAATGGCGTCCATGGCCAACCTTTTCGTCAATACCACATGCCTATCTCATTCTCTCCCCAAAATGTCAAGTACCCATTTCACCCCAGGTCTTAAAGTCTCTATCTTTGTCGGGTCTAAGCCAAGACCCCATAAGGCTCCGACTTTCGAACGGGTTGACTGTACCAGACGGTGGGAAGCTGGTATTGTTGAGGAGTCGAAGAAGGTTGGGAAGAAGAGGGAGGTTACGTCCTTGCCCAGAATCAAGCTTTCAAGGATCGACCTTCAATGGGTTCATGTCATCAGCGAGGGATGGTCTAGCCCTCTACGTAGGTTCATGAGCGAATCCAAGCTCCTCCAAATGCTTCATTTCAATTCACTTCGACTCGAAGATGGGTTGGTTGTGAATATGTTGGTGCCCATTGTTTTGGCCATCGACGATGCTCAGAAACGCCCGATCGGCGAGCCTACCAGGGTCGCTCTCGTCGATGCGGACAAAAATCTGATCGTTATTTAGAAAGAGTAAGATTGCCTTCCTGTTTACTTTTCAAAGCTTGTGAATTTTACTACTTATTAGATATTTTTTGTTGTTATGGGCCAAAAATATATGGGTCCCAATCTGCAAACCAATTCACTATTAAATGAAGAAGGAAGAAGATGATGAACCCATACTCATTATTCATCATCTTCTTCATTCTTTGTGTTAATTTTAATAATTTCGGGTTAATAATTTTGGGTAAATAATTAATCAACCAATCAGGGGCTGTCACGAGAGTAATAGATGGAGCAACGGTGCAACAAAATATGCAGTTGTGGTAGAATATTGGAACTAAAATAATTTTGAGGAGCAAAGTGATATTTAATGTCCGGTTAGGGGAGCAAAGTGAGTAATAAGCCACAATAAACCAACAATTTTGCAAGACCAAACCATCCAAGTGAACAAAATAATAGAAATATCATGAAAAAAGTTAGCAATGCAGAAAGTCTTAAGGATTGGACTTTGGATGTAACGACCCGTCCCGAATATCGGGATTTAATATTAATTAATTATGGATTTAGTGTGACTAATCGGGGATTAGTCGAGAGAATTCGGGCGGACAGTGTAAAATGACCGTTTTGCCCCTGAAATTGGGCAAAATGTTGACTTTTGACCCGAGGAGTCAAACATACGAGGACCGATGACTATGACGTAGATCGGGACGTCACGAGTTTGTAGACAAGCGGCACGTCGAAATCGAACGTCGAACGGGGAAGTTATGGTCACAAAATTGAAATCGATTTAGTTAGTGCCTCGGGATTCGAATTAAATAATAATTAAATCTGATTGGTTGATTAATTAATGTGGGGCCCTTGGATGTGACAAGTGTCACTCATCCCATTGGACACTTTCCTTAAAAGGTGGATCTATGTTTTGATTGGGTGGTTTTTATTAAAATATATTTTTAATTCACTCATGTAACAACCCGTACTTTCAAGAAGGGTACAATTGTAATTTTGTAAAATATTTGTATAAAAACGACGATTTTGCCCTTGTGAATAGTGTGTCAAAAGTTGACTTTTCGATTTGGAGGTTGAATGCGCATTGACCATTGCCCGTGACGTAGTTTAGGACGTCACGAGTCCGTAAACAGGTGGCACGTCCGATTTGGATAATCGGAGAAAAAGTTATGGTGTTCGGAAGGTTAAGGGCGTTACCGTAATTTTGGTTATATAGGGGAAAATATTGACTTTTTGATGGACTATTAGTTTTCACGTAGATCGAGGACCATTAGATAGATCTCAACGTCCTGAGTACAACGACAGGCGGCACGCTGTCATCGGACGTTAGATGGTTAAGTTATGGGTCTAGGAAGTTGAAGGGCAAATTGGTAATTTTGGACTTAGGGGCATTTTAGTCTTTTCACCATTGGGCCAATCAGATAAGACCACATGGGAGTGTGTGATAGGATATTTATTTTTGTTGTCCATGGAGAGTTGGACACGTGGGATGAGCCTAGAGGATTCTAGGGATGAGCCTAGAGGATTCTAGGGAGTTTAGGATTGGAAATGGTTGCTGGGAAAGGGACGAACCTAATGGGATTGAAAGGACTGGATTCGAGTAGGAAATGAGGGAGAACCGGTCACGCCGGTTCGGTACAGTTGAACCGGCTGGCCAGAGGTTGAAGATGACCCTGTAGCAGGGGCGTGAAGCCCACGCGCAGCCCCTTTGGGCAGCGCGTGAGGGCACGTACGACAGAGTCTAGGGAAACTTCCAACATGGTTTTCACTCTAATCGATGTAACGAACATTTTAGGACAAGTTTCATGTCGATCGAACAACTAGTAGGTTTGTTCGAGGATTCGAAGGTTTAGGGTTTTTGTTTAAATTACGTTCGAAATTCCGAAAAATTGGGGAAATTAGGATAAGCCTTAATGAAGTGTTTGTGACCCGATTTTGTGACTTTTGACAGGACGGGACACTTCTGAGACGGTTGAGGAGCGTACAAAGCGCGATTGATGCGTACAGACTTGTGAGTGGATCCTTTTCTTTTAACGAGCATGCCTAACTGTTTTTATCTACATGTTTTATGTTTTTAAGCATGTTTTCATGATCATTGCTTATATTATATCTGTTTTACCTATTTGCACGTTTATTGAGCCAATTACGGGGTTTAGCACGTTTTCTGAAAAATGTTTTATTTATGATTTTCATGCCATGCTTTTATTACTGATTTTATATGATGATAGTGGATTTTGAAACATGATTTGACAAACAAGGTTTTCGGTTTTAGAATCGGATTTCGGAAACACGAAATTTGGTTTTAAAGTTGAAAAGTGAATTTCCGGATTTGGGTTCAGAATGACGGTTCTGGATGCCAGCATGGCATCAGACCATTGGTTTCAGATTCGGGTTTGGATATGGACTTAGAAATGGTTTTCAAATGATTTAGATTGGATTTGGGGATCTGGTTATTGGGTTTAAAGACCCGGAGTATATATGACGGGGGCGGGCCCGGATTGAGTTTAAAGACTCGGGAGTTTAAAGACTCGAATATTACGATATTACCCCCGTAGGTCTATTGAGTTTAAAGACTCGGGAGTTTAAAGACTCAGATTACATTGAGGCCTGGTTTGAGTTTAAAGACTCGGATAGACCCAGCAGGTTTGATCAGGACATTACTATTGGTACATCTTGTTTTTGTGATACGTTTTTGGAATGCTTAATTACTGTTTATATCACAGTTTTCTAGTACTTAGTTAGGCATGCATGTTTTCTTTAAAACGGAGGGAAAATCCTGTTTTGTTTCTTAACTTGTTTTCAAACGTTTGTTTTTCTTTTAGTCCACTCACGTTTTTCTGGTTTTAAATTACCCTCCAGATCGTGGTGAAAAGCGTCGGGGTGATCGTTGAGACAGGGACAGAGGCATAGAGCTTTGCGGCTTCTTCGTTGCGTGAATAGCCTAGTAGGACTTTTGTGCCTGTTTTGTATAATACTATGCTCTGTGTTACTGTTGTATTACATTTTCTCCCTGGTCTAATAGTTATACTTATGGTTTCTTGAGGTTGTTTTGGCACTTTAAGTGTGATTGTCAGACGGGAGCAGGGTTCGTCCCGGTTATCGAGGTGATAATCGGGGTGGGTCCTGTCAATTGGTATCAGAGCATAGGTTTGTCGGTTGTGTCTGTACGAGGTCGTATTTAGGTCGTTTTACTGACTCTATGCCTCTTTCAGCGGATGATCGACCATGCCTCCGAGACGTGATCCCCATCCACGACCTGCAGACGAAGTAGCGAGAGAAGCAGAGAGTGCTTATATAGAGCGAGCTCAGCGTCTAGGGGCTACGACGTTCAGTGGTGGGGCTAGGGCAGACCCAGAGGAAGCCCATCGATGGATCACCCGACTTGAACGGATTTTCGGAGTAATGCGAGGCCCTCCAGAGGATCGCGTGTTGTTGGCTACTTTTCTGTTGGACGGTGCAGCGTATGAGTGGTGGTATATGCTGGAGTTGTCAGGATGGGATGCTCATACCGTGACTTGGGAGACTTTCCGGGAGCGGTTCTTGGATCAGTACTATCCCCGCTCTTTCCGAGATGCCAAGGAGGCGGAGTTTCTTCAGCGGAAATAGGGGAACATGCCAGTAGCCGAGTATGAGCAGAGGTTACAGATGTTGTCCCGTTTCGCTCCAGCATTTGTGGCTACCCAGGCTGAGAAGTGTCATCGGTTTGAGTTGGGTCTACGAGGAGAGATTAGAGCCATTGTGACAACTGGCTCATTTTCTACCTTCAGAGAGCTATCAGACGCTGCAGTGAGAGTAGAGGCTAGTCTGCCTACCCGGCCACAGTACTCGGGAAGTGTACGATGTCGTGAGCATTCTTTTCCCAGAGCGTCGAGTCAGAGGACCTCGAAGCGGGGCAACTATGGTGGTACTTCATCGGCCGGTGGTGCCTGGTTTGGCAGGCCAGGTAGACAAACTCCAGATCTCTAATCCTACGGTCGGCGTAGCTCTTTTGTCGATCCTGAGCTGCTTTAAGTCTGTCTCTGATCAGTGCAACCTTTTCCTGGGTAAGGTCTACCAGCTCGGAAGTTGTCAGTCTCCTCTCACCAACCTCGGTCCAACACAACGGAGTCCTACACTGTCGCCCATACAAAGCCTCATAAGGAGCCATCCCAATACTCGCCTGATAACTATTATTGTAGGCGAACTCCATCAAAGCTAAATGTGACTCCCAAGTGCCCTGGAACTGTAAGACACAAGCTCGCATCATATCCTCTAGAATCTGGATGGTCCGCTTAGACTATCCATCGGTCTGAGGATGGAAGGCAGTACTGAAACGTAGCTTCGTCCCAAACGCTTCCTGTAGGCTCTGCCAAAACCGGGATGTAAACCTCGGATCTCTGTCGGAAACTATCGACTCTGGAGTCCCATGCAACCGAACAATCTCATCAATAAACAACTGTGCAAACTGTGTCATTCGGAAGTTCTCCCGTACTGGCAAGAAATGAGCAGACTTCGTGAGTCGATCCACAATCACCCACACACCTTCATGTCCCTTCGGCATCCTGGGAAGCTTGAACACAAAGTCCATCGTCAAGTGATCCCATTTCCACTCTGGGATCAGCAAGGTGGTCAATTCGAAAGTCGTGGCTTTTGGGGCTGAGTCGAGGGATTCTGTGAGTTTTGTGAGACTCAGTAGGTCCTTAGGAGTCGTTTAAACTCGAAGCCGTGCATGGGGATTGCTTGGTTGGCCGGGAACCGAAACAGAGGTTTCGGAAATTTTGGTTCGAGCTTGAGGACGATAGTTTAGAGGCTGTAATGTCTAGATTTTAGGATTGGAAATGATTTCTGGGAAAAGGGACGAACCTACTGGATTCGAGTAGGAAATGAGGGAGAACCGGTCACGCCGGTTCGGTACAGTTGAACCGGCTGGCCAGAGGTTGAAAATGACCCTGTAGCAGGCGCGTGAAGCCCACGCGCAGCCCCTTTGGGCGGCGTGTGAGGGCGCGTGCAACAGAGTCTGGGGAAACTTCCAACATGGTTTTCACTCTAATCGATGTAACGAACATTTTAGGACAAGTTTCGTGTCGATCGGACACCGGGTTAGGTTTGTTCGAGAATTCGAAGTTTTAGGGTTTTTGTTTAAATTACGTTCGAAATTCCAAAAAATTGAGGAAATTAGGATAAGCCTTAATGAAGTGTTTGTGACCCGATTTTGTGACTTTTGACAGGACGGGACACTCCTGAGACGGTTGAGAAACGTACGGAGCGCGATTGATGCATACGGACTTGTGAGTGGACTCCTTTTCTTTTAACGAGCATGCCTAACTATTTTTATCTACATGTTTTTATGTTTTTAAGCATGTTTTCATGATCATTGCTTATATTATATCTGTTTTACCTGTTTGCACGTTTATCGAGGCGATTACGGGTTTTAACATGTTTTCTGAGAAACGTTTTATTTATGATTTTCATGCCATGCTTTTGTTACTGATTTTATATGATGATAGTGGATTTTGAAACATGATTTGACAACCATGGTTTTCGGTTTTAGAATCGGATTTCGGAGGGACAGAAGCATAGAGCGTTGCAGCTTCTTCGTTGCGTGAATAGCCTAGTAGGACTTTTGTGCTTGTTTTGTATAATACTATGCTCTGTGTTACTGTTGTATTACATTTTCTCTCTGGTCTGATAGTTATACTTATGGTTTCTTGAGGTTGTTTTGGTACTTTAAGTGTGATTGTCAGACGGGAGTAGGGTTCGTCCCGGTTATCGAGGTGATAATCGGGGTGGGTCATGTCAACTCATCTCTCTCTTCCCTCCCCGTGCAACATTTCTTCATTTTCTTCCTAACACAAACATATAACTAAACACGCATACAAACCCACCCCTACCACCACCTTCAGTTGGGACTAGAGAGAGGGTGAGTGACTGAGAGTTACGGAGGGACTGATGGGATAACGGAGCACGACGGGGACCGAAGATGGAGGTATGAACCCGTAACCCGTTTTTACCCAAAAATGGAACTCCTCATTTTAATGTGTGTCGATCGTTTTGGTTGTTTGGGTTATATTCTAGGGATCAAGGAAACCTGGTTGGGACTGGTTTCGAGAAGGCGGTCAAAAATCGAAACGGTGAGTTTAGGTTATGTTGATGCAAAAATTGTACCAACGAGACTGTAAAGAGACGCACGCCACCAAGACACAAGAAAGTACGTGGTTCACCCAAATTGGGCTACGTCCACGTTGTTGCCTCACTCTAATTAATAATATGATATTTTGTACATGTATAAGGCTCTGAGCCTTTGAGAGATAATACTGTTTGTAGAGAGGATGAAGAGGTTGAGTCGCCAGAAATAGGGAGGAGGCTCCCTATTTATAGGAGTTACCTAGGGTTAGGTCATAGTTGTAGTATTCAGGCATGTGCCTTGTTGATGGGCCTCCAAGATGGGCCTTGAACATGGGCTTTAGTAATTCTCCCAAGTCGTCTTAAATGGGCCTATTGCTTGGTCAGATGCAGCGTCAATAAGTCCCCAAGTTCTTGACTGAGGCGGACTGTCTCGGTTGAGGACTTTCACGTAAAGTGCACTGACCGATCAACTCTTCATTTTTGCACTGCTCTGCTCGGTGTACCATCAGTCCCTCCAAGTCCTCGGTCGAGGTAGGATGCGGAAGAGAAGAGGCCATGTAGTGTGTTGTATGTCTGAGTGGGTTGACGTTGTAGTGATTGCGCTCTAGTAGTCCCCCAGTGAGTATGACTTCATGTACAAATCTGACTGCTTGTGAGTGATTGTGGCTGTAGATACGTCTCAGTCGATAGGTTCGCTGAGTGTAGCATTGAATGTTAAGCAAGGAGTACGCGGTAATGTGTTGAGCAGCGAGTGCTCGGAGCAGCAGGTGCTCGGTAATGTGTTGAGCATCAGGTGCTCGGAGCAGCAGATGCTCGGTAATGTGTTGGGCAGCAGGTGCTCGATAATGTGTTGAGTAGCAGGTGCTCGATAATGTGTTGAGCAGCAGGTGCTCGATAATGTGTTAAGCAGTAGGTTCTCAGAGCAGCAGGTGCTCGATAATGTGTGAAGTGTATGTATGAGTTCATGTATGTATGAATGTGCGAGGGCATGTATGTATGTCATGTATGAGTGACATGTATTTCGGTATGCGTGAGGGCATGTATGTGTGACATGTATGCGTATATGCATGAGGGCATGTATGTGTGACATGTATGTATGTCATGTGTGAATGACATGTATATCTAAATGCACGAGGGCATGCATGTATTTCATGTATGAGTGACCGAGTAGGGAGCCCGATGGGACATCGGTGGGGACCGATGAAAAAGGGGGTCCGAGGGGACATCAGGAGGTCGACCGAGCAGTGAGTCCAAGGGGACATTGGGAGACCAACTGAGTGGACATCGAGAGGCCAACCGAGTGGACATCGGGTGGCCAACCGAGCAGGAAGTCCGAGGGGAAATCGGGAGACCGACCAAGCAGGAAGTCCGAGGGGACATCGGTGGGGACCGATGAAGAGGGGGACCGACCGAGCAGGGAGCCCGATGGGACATCGGTGGGGACCGATGAAAAGGTGGTCCGAGGGGACATGGGTCGACCGACCGAGTAGTGAGTCCGAGGGGACATTGAGAGACCGATCGAGTGGACATCGGGAGACCGATCGAGTAGGGAGCCTGATGGGCCATCGGTGGGAACCGATGAAAAGGGGGGTCCGAGGGGATATCGGGAGGTCGACTGAGTAGTGAGTCCGATGGGACATTGGTAGACCGAGCATGGAGTCTGGTGGACCGAGCAGGAGTCTGGTGGACCGAGCATTGAGTCCGATGGGACATTGGGAGACCGACCGAGTGGACATCGGGAGGCCGACCGAGCAGGGAGCCCGATGGGACATCGGTGGGGACGGATGAAAAAGGGGGTCCGAGGGGACATCAGGAGGCCTACCGAGTAGTGAGTCCGAGGGGACATTGGGAGACCAACCGAGTGGACATCGAGAGGCCGACCGAGTGGACATCGGGAGACCGACCGAGCAGAAAGTCCGAGGGGAAATCGGGAGACCGACCGAGCAGGAAGTCCGAGGGGACATCAGTGGGGACCGATGAAGAGGGGGACCGACCGAGAAGGGAGCCCGATGGGACATCGGTGGGGACAAATGAAGAAATATGGGTTGTTGTAATAAAGGGAGATAATATCATGGTGGGGTCAAGTGGCAGGGGGCAGGTTACCAAGCATGATTATATATGTATTTTTTGTGGTGGGTAGATGCCTACAGAAGGCTAAAAAGTAGCTGTTATTTGTTTGTGGTGGCAGAGTTTGCAGGGGTTTAAAGTACCAAAATTTGTGGTTTGCAGAGGCTACAATATATATTTATTTTGTGGTGGGAAAGAGGCTTTGTGAGAGAAGCACAAGGGGCTTCGACCGACCGAGAAAGGAAAAATTCCCCGGGTTCTTCCTGCGTATTGGACATATTGTATTTTCTGGGTTTTTCTTGGTGTTCTTGGTGGCCATGGTGTTTTAGCAGGTGAGAAAAATTGAAAAGAACCAACATAACCTTTTGTATCGATTCCCACAGATGGCGCCAAACTGTTGATGCAAAAATTGTACCAACGAGACTGTAAAAAGACGCACGCCACCAAGAAACAAGAAAGTACGTGGTTCATCCAAATCAGGCTACGTCCACGGTGTTGCCTCATTCTCATTAATAATATGATATTTTGTACAAGCATAAGGCTCTGAGCCTTTGAGAGATAATAGTGTTTGTAGAGAGGATGAAGAGGTTGAGTCCCCAGAAATAGGAAGGAGGCTCCCTATTTATAGGAGTTATCTAGGGTTAGGTCATAGTTGTAGTGTTCAGGCATCGTCCTTGTTGATGGGCCTCCAAGATGAGCCTTGAACATGGGCTTTAGTAATTCTCCCAAGTCGTCTTAAATGGGCCTATTGCTTGGTCAGATGCCGCGTCGACAGGTTCAAAATTCGAATATCGATTTTTGGTACTTGTTGATCGATTCTAACAATTGGAACGTGTCTTTGGTGGTTGTTTGGACGTCTGGGGATCGACATCGAGGACGGAGGATGACAGGACCCACCCCCAATCCCCCGGGATTAAAGGCTAAGTCCTACTCCCGTCTAACTTACGCATGACACGAAGGCTAACCCAACGTCCAACCTCCATGGGACACGTAAGTCGGACCAGGGATTCTCGATTCGACCGTCCAAAGCTTCCTGACTTCCTAGAGTGTACGAAAAACTACTGTGCATCTCGGGTGTGATGTCTCTGTCTCCCTCTCAACCAACAGCCTGCACCGCGACAACCTGGAGGGTATCGAAAACACAAAAGACTGTGAGTGGAAAAAAATAAAGTATAAGTTTTAAAACAGATCATAAAACAAGTACATTTATACCCTCCAATTAAAAACCAATGCATGCATATCAAATTCATGTCATAAAACCATTCAATATTCCGGGTTAACAAACCATGTAAGAGAAACCGAACACAGTTTCCTTTTCTCAAATCCCAGGCCTCAGCCCAAAACCATCGAAAACCTTATCATCCGGGCAGAGCCCAAAACATCGGAAAACCTTTATTCAAAACCATCATCATCAAGTCTCAGTGAAAACCAAAACACATTTGAAACCACATTTCCATCCATCGAACCTGCTGGATCTATCTGAGTCTTTAAACTCCCGAGTCTTTAAACTCAATCCAGGTCTCAATATAATCCGAGTCTTTAAATTCCCGAGTCTTTAAACTCACTAGTCTTTAAACTCAATAGGCCTACAGGGGAATATCAATATCCGAGTCTTTAAACTCCCAAGACTTTAAACCCAATCCGGGTCTTTAAAACCAATAACTAGATCCAGAAAATTCAATCCATAACCACTATCCATATCCGAATCCGAATCCACAATCTCATCAGGATCCTGGATCCAAACTTAGAACTCATATCCATATCCATTTCCAAATCGGAGTTCGAAACCATCATTCCATAAGCTAGCATCCGGAATTAGCATTCCGAACTCAACCAGGAAATCTACTTTCAAGTTTCAAACCGAATCTAGAATCGTCATCCTGGAATCCGATTCTAAAACCCGAAAACACGTTTCTCAAAACCACTTTTCTGAACTGGGCTTCAAGCCCGAAATCACTTTCCAAAACCAAATTTTAAATCATTGATATTAAATCATATTTCAAATCCCGACATCAAATCATTTAAACCAGGTTTAAATCACAACATTCGTAAAATCTTGTAAAACATGAAATTCCGTAAATACCTCGAAAAATGTGCAAAACCATAAACCGTCAAGATCATGAAACAAATCATAGAATCACGTATAGAAAACGTATAAAAACATATATGCATGCATCAAGAGTTAGAAACAAAGTCCACTCACAGACCATAGCGTCGTCGCCTCGATACGCGTGCATTTATGCCGTTTTCGGAAAATCCGCTATCCTCGGCTTTTCCGAACCTGTCCAAATCCCAATATAAGGTCACTAACTATTTTATAAAGCTCATATTAAAGCCCCGTATTTTTCCTGAATTTTAAACTATTTTCCCGTATTTTCCGCGCTGGCAGTGTTCATCTTCAACCTCTAGCCGAACCGGGTCCAGATCGGTTCGGTTCAGGCCGGTCCAGCCGGACCGGTGGTCAGGGTTCTTGTCCATTTCCAACCTGTTTTTGATCCTATTCCTTCCTATGGCTTCGTCTAACCTTTTCTTATAAATCTACCTTATGAAAACCGAAAATAAAGGGCTAAGGGATACCCTCTTGAGCCATGATCAAACCGGTTTCCTGCAACTTTCCTATGTCATGTCTCCTATCCATCTCAAGCCCTGCTTTTATTCTTAGTCAACCTCTGGCACCTTAAGAAACAATTCCCAAGCGTCAAAAGTGATCAACCATCCCTAAAACAAGATTTACCATTGTTTACCTTGATAATTACCTTCAATCGATTCCACGGCCACCAAACATGGAAGCTCTCCATTCTTTGCTCTTCGACCTTGTCTTACCGTCAGAAGCATCAACCAATTAATTAGAATGGCTAACACGTGCTTAAACAAAGACCAGCTTGTCAAAGTTCAAAACAGGGCACTCATCGACCACCGTGCACGACGGTGCACTCCACCAACCTCACTACTCGTCTCCACCTCCCCTTCATTCTTCTTCAAACAACACAGAAAGAGGGTGAGGGTCAGATAGATGGAAGGGTTGGTCACGATCACTCATGTTTTCTCTGTTTTTCACTCTGGTTTTCCCAGCTCGAAACCCACCCTCCACGGCGTTCCGTGGTACAAGCACCATCACCGTGACCATCTCATTCTTCACACACACCCACTCATCACCTCCCAAATCATCTCTATTTTTCTCAGTTTGAAACCCAAAGTCGTGCAACAAGGCACAAACCTGTTAATTAAAAGGTCCTGAGTCGGTTGGCCAAGTTTCCACAGCCCTCTAGAGGAGGGACACATGTCCAAATCACAATGAAATAGCCAAGCCTAGGCAGCCACATGTCCAGTGATCCCTGGGCACAAATCCTGATGCCTGAAAAGACCAAAATACCCCTGGCTCTGTAAATTACCATTTTGCCCTTCTTATTCTTAGACCAAAAACCGAACTATCTGAAATCCAATGGCAGCGTGCCACCTGTCGTTGTACTCAGGATATCAAGACCTTCCTAACGGTCCTTGAATTACGTGAAATTTCCAGGTTGTTTGAAAAGTCCACAAATTGCCCTTTTTAAACCAAATTACCAAAGTACCCTCAAACTTCTGAATGTCATAACTTTGTCCTCGGATGTCGGAATCGGACGTACCACCTGTCTATGAACTCATGACGTCCCGAACTACGTCACGGTCCTTGGTCAAAGTCCTTTGGACCACCCGATCGAAAATTTAACATTTTACCCAATTTCCAGAGGCAAAATCGTCATTTCGCACAGTCCGTCCGAAATTATCCAACTAATCACCGATTATCTTCACTAATCTGTCCTTAACCACTAATCTAATCTCAGTTTATGGGACGGGTCGTTACAGAGGAGGCTGGAGTCGACGGTAGAACAGAGTTGCAGGGGTCTTCATAGTTCATCGATCGAGAAGGTAATTTCGAGCCATTTTTTTAGGTTTCTAGGTTGATGGATCTCTTAGAACCGGATAGACAAACCTTTAGGAAGAAAAACGGAAATGAACCTTGGTTAAACGGAGGAGAACCGACCGAGTCAGGCCGCGGGTCGCACAGACCCAGTTGGAGGACCCGTCGAAGGACAGGAATGACATGATGACAAAAACGATGATGTCATCCTGATGATGTCATCATGTTAGACAGACATGTCAGACATGGACCAATAGGAACTCGACACGTGGCACTATCAGAGTTGTCAGTGCTAACTTCAGCGATGACTTTTCAAGGTTGACTTTTTGCGTTGATTTTTGGGTTGACCAGGGGCGTGAGGGTACGTGGGCTCGAATTTCGAGGTGGGCCCAGTGTTATTTAAAGGTTTTGACGGTATGGATCCAATGGTGATGGTTTCGGGTCAATAAGAGATCGTTAAGTTGGTCAAATCGAGATTTTTCACCTCAGGAATCGTGTCCGGGACACATTGACTTTTTCGAGAGTTTTGAGGTTTTATCCTATGAACCTATATAGATGATTAGTGACCTTCAGGTGTGATTTGGATTGGTCCGAAAGTTCCAGAGATGGTGATTTAGCCCGGGGAGGCTTATGGCACGCGTATCGAAGCGGCAACTAGGACGGTCTGTGAGTGGACATTGATTTCGAAATATGACGCATGCATCACTGTTTTATATGTTTTAACTATGTGATTTCTATGATTATGATTGTGGTATTGATAATTTACGTATTTGCACGTATTTCGAGATCTATGGCTTGATACTGTGCTTGTACGTGCTAGTATTTCTATGATGGTTCAATGGAATGGTTTTGGATTTGAAAATATGGAATCGGGAATGAGACCCATTTGATTTATGAACTATCAGACTAGAAGTCCATTTTATTTGAGGAGATATCGGGCTGGAGGCCTATTTGACTTACATGATCGGGCTTGAGGCCTAGTTGGTTTATGAAATGGACTTTCGGGCTGAGTCCCTTGAATTTGGAAATTGGATTTGTGGAAATGATTTATGAAAGTTATACATCGGGCTGGGAGCCCAGTTGGTTATGATATCGGGCATGAGTCCCATTTATGGTTTATAAAATATGATTTCCGGTTCAGAGACCCTAAAAGGATTTGGATTTGGGAAATTGGATTTATCGATTTGTGGTGGTTTATGGAAACGGTATTTCGGGTAAAAGCCCTTTGAAAGTTTTGAAAGGATTTATGAAATTTTTTCCATATACTATCCTGATGATATGATTTCGCCCCCCAAGGAGGGTCTTTGACCTGCGTGGACCTTGGGGAGACTCGGCTGCGACCGAGAGGCACACGTAGCTCTAGACATGACATCTGGGATGTCAAGCATTGCCTGTGAGGGGTCATCCTACGGAGCGACTGGGTCGTAGAATGACTCAGGAGCAGGATTACTATTATTAGACGTCTGGGACATCAAACATCTGGGATGCCAAGGATTGGTATAACTATGTTTTATCGGGTTTACTGTCAGGACCCGTCCCAAAATCCCCCTAATTAACGTGGGACACGCCTGATCCCGTCTGACACGAAGTGTCAGACTAGGGAAAATTCCACCTCTAGCCCTCAACGGCTTATCAGAGTACGTTAGGATCGTAGGAGGAGGAGTGTGATGTCCCGTCTCTGCTACAGCCCGCATCCGCGATCAACCTGAAGGGCATTAAAACATCAAAAGTCGTGAGTGGACAAAATAATATTTTAATAAAAACATTTTCATACAAAGACATTTATGCCCTTCACTAAAAGCATATGCATGCATTCGAAAACTGTTTATCAAAACGTTCATAAAACTATTTGTCAAACATATCAAAACCTTCAAGGGTTCATTCCCGGCCCCATAAACCGTCATGACCTATAAATCCAATTGGGTCCCCGACCCGAAACAAAAACTCAAAACCATAAATCATTACATGTGGGAACTCAGCTCAAATCAACGTACGTGGGTCTAAGCCCAAAACCATTCTCCGTGACATACCAAAACATACAATACGGGGTCTCTGCCCCCAAATCACTTTCTAAAACATAAAACATGGAATACGGGGCCTCCGCCCCCAAATCACTTTCATAGTGCCACATACGTACGCATATGTATAACACATCCGCGACACTTTCGAGAAGATGCCAACTCGGGGCTCACAGACCCTAGGGAACACATCCCCGATATAGTCACGATGTCAAATCTATACTAGTGTGCACACTACTCGGGGTCTCACTCAGAGTCTTCTCCTAAGAATCTCCATCTGGGAGGCTCAATCTCTAGATTTAGTCCGAGCCTCTCTCTGGATCTAGTCCACATATCCCTCCGAAAACTGGTCCGGGACCACATCATAATAGGTAACCACCACTCCTGGAACGGGATCCCTATGGGGATACCCACTCTGGTCTGTGGACCGTGACTCTCCAGGTCGACGCCTAGAGGAGACCATATAAACATAAAGGATGGTTTCATATACATTTTCCATTCTTTTCTTTCTTTCTCAAATCACTTTTCAACTGGGTCTCACACCTGATTCATTTCAACAGGATTCCTCGAATTCGATTCAAATCAGTTTCACAGGCCTCGGCCTAAATCCGCAGTTCAACAGGGTCTCATGCCCGAATTCTCACTTCATAAACCGAACTGGGACTCAAGCCCGATTTCACAATCAATAGGGCCTCAAGCTCGATACTACAGTCAAATTGGCCTCCAGCCCGATATTACAACCAAATGGGCCTCAAGCCCGGATCATAAACCAACGTGACCCTCGGTCCGACCGTATAACTCAAATGGACCCTCGGTCCGATTTCTCGTAAAATCAAAAGAGAGTTCGTAAATCAAATGGGTCTCATGCTCGATTTCATATTCCTAAATCCAAAATCCATTTTTTAAACCCTCGTTGAAAACCTAGAACGTATATGCATCGTATAAAACCATAAATCTCGAAATACGTGCAAATACGTAAATCCTAGGCTACCACAAACAATTGTACTCATGGCAACACAAAACATATATTAAAATAATTATAAAACATTTATGCATGCATCCAGTTCGAAAGAAAGGTCCACTCACAGACCGTCCGAAGCCGTGCCTCGATACGCGTGCCATAAGAGTCTCCCGAGTCAATTGTCTTCTCTGGGATTCCCGAACCTGTCCAAATTCATTTAAAAGGTTACTAATAACCTCATTAACCTCCCATTGAAGTCCCATAAATTTCCCGATCTTCTAACTATTTTTAAACGCGAACCTAAACCTTCGGACAACCCAAACTATATCGAAACGATGTCCGATTGACACGAAACCAGTCCCAAAATGTTCGTTACATCGAATAGATGTAATTACATGTTGGAACCTTGCCCAAAATCCCTGTCACACGCCGTCACGTGCCTCAAGAGTGGCCTGCGCGTGGGCCTCACGCGCCGGCGACTGTTCATCTTCTCCAGGAAGTGAACCGGTCCAGACCGGCTGGTTTGGTTCAGGTTCTGCAACTTGACCGGCGTGACCGGTCCAGGCCTATATTTTCCATATTTTTCGTCCAATTCATTCCTTCTCAATCCCAATCTCCCTAATTCAGTCCTAGCAACCTAAATACATGATTAGAACGCCCAAAAATCAGTTTAAACCCATCGGTTCAAACTTGAACTCACGGTTCGGTTTTCCCAACTCCTTCCCAGGGTTTCCTCGACCTTTAACCCTCCTCAAAATCATCCTATTACACTCCTACTAACCCATAACTCCATCCTAATCATTAAAAACAGTCTATAACGTATAAATCGAAAATTGGAGGAAAAATGGATAAACCGAGTACCTCTCGGGTTTTTGCATCCGCCGTCCACGGCGGCGCCGTTCTGGCCTCCCACCAGCGTCCACACGGCCATCCATCGCTCTCTGGTCTCTTAGATATGATCATAGGGTTGAAGGGTTGGATTTGGGGTGATAGTTTTGATCGGGTTTGTTTGGGAATGGGGAAAATGATCGATGAAGGCAAGGGATGATATATATGAATGTGGGATGGTGGCCAGTGGACTTGTCACTCATCCATTGGTTTATGGGGAAAATATTTGGCCCACTTAATTCCAAAAAGGTCCTCGTCTCGTAATTCGTGCAATAGTACCACAGAATTTTCGTGAACCGTAACTTCTCCGTCGAATGTCCGAATTCGACGTGCTGCCTGTCTACGGATTCGTATCGTCCCGATCTACGTAACGGTCCTTGGCCTTCGGCCATCGGACATCCCGGGTTAAAAGTTAACTTTTGGCTCCTTTTCAACTAAATTACCAAAATGCCCCCGAACTTCCGAACATCATAACTTCTTCCTCAGACGTCGGAATCGAGCGTGCCACCTGTCTATGAACTCGTGACGTCAGGAACTACGTCACGATCATCGGCCAAAGTCCATTTGACCATCCGAACGAAATGTCAACGTTTTACCCATTCTAGGGGCAAAATCGTCATTTCGCCCGAACGTCCGCTAATCCTTGTCTAATCTCCGATTAGCCTCGCTAATCCGTGATTAATCCTTAATTAATCCCATTAATTCGGGACGGCTCGTCACATTTACAGATTATGGATATGGGTAGTGACCCACATATGTTTAGATTTACGATTTTGAGCTGAGTTCCTACATACTTAGTTTTGGGCTAAGGCCCTGATGATTTGAGGAAGAAAATGTCTTTGAATGATAAATGATTTTATTATATATATTTGAAATAATTGAGTTCACTAGTTTTTGAATGCATGCATGCTTTTTAGTGAAGGGCATAAATTTATTTTTATGAAATGTGTTTTTATTAAACTATTGATTTTCGTCCACTCATAGCTTTTATTGGTTTTCAATGCCCTTCAGGTTGATCGCGGATGCGGGCTGTAGTAGAGACCGAAACATCACACTTATCCACTGATCCTGGCGCGCTCTAGAAGCCCTGAATGGGTTAAGATTTTGAGTTATCCCTTGTCTGACACTTCGTGTCATACAGGAGCATAGCACATCCCGCGTTAATCCCAGGGGGATTGGAATGGGTCGTGTCATTTGAGGTAGCTTAGCATGACCATTTGCCATTTCTACATATGAGACACAAGCAAAGTTAATTATCTACGTAAATTACAATTAGTAACAAACAAATATATTAAAATTAATAAAAAGATCCATAAATTACTTTGTGCAAGAGCATGATAACACTTAACTTCTTCAACACTCGGCTCCAAATGTAATGCAACATTAATACTCAAAAGCCAATTATGATTACATATCAATGCCTCCACAACTTTAAGGCTCAAAAAATTCCTATACGAATTAATCACCATTCCACTTGTGCTAAAGCATGACTCCGAATCTATTGTTGAAGCGGGTATGGCTAGGACAACCTGTGCAACTCACGACAAAATTGGATATTTGGATACCCCGGTCATTTTCCACCAACCCAAAATATCAAACTTTGAATCCTCAATATTTTCGACATGATCTAATAGATATCTATCAAAATTATTACAAATAATTTCCTTTTTTGCATGCCTCCTCATCCTCATTGCTATAAGACCCGTGCCAATATTAAAACCCATCGTCTCCTTTGCTACTGCAGAGGAGTTGCCACTAACATTGTCCTCTCTTGTAGAATCCCCACTCTCTCCGTCTTCATAGAGTTTATGAAGACTAGTCAATAGAATCTTCAATCTATAAATAGCATCTGCAACCTTAACATTATCATCTTCAAATACCCCTACCCTAAAAAAAAAAATCATCCACCGCATCCAATTTATGGCAGGGATCAAGAACAAGAGCTATGAAATAATACTGATTCATACGCTCTACTTCCCCCCCCAATATTTGTCAAATTTGGCTTGCATGGTGCTTGCAATGTCAAACAATAAAACACTATTCTGGTCACAACGCAAAAGAGTTAAAATCCTATACACATCAAGTAAAGCACATTGGATTGTGGGTGTAGAAGTGCAACACACTCTCAAAGTTACTTCATAGAAGGGTTTCAAATAAGCAGCAAATGAACCCGCTACTTCCCAATCATACTCAGACGATGGTTCTGACCTTCTATCACTTACAAAGTAAGCAGCATAATTAGGATCATCCTCGACTAGAACCTTAAATGCTTCATGAAACTTTAGAGCCGATTCCAACATCAAATAGGTGGAATTCCACCTAGTTGGAACATCCAATACCACAAGCCCTTTGCTATCAACTATAGCCTTCTCCACACACTTTTTAAACATTTCTAACCTACTGTGGGAAGATCTTACAAATCTAACGGCATTTTTAATACTTTGAATAGAATCATTCAACACATTCAAACCAACATTAACAATCAAGTTAAGGATATGAGCAATACACCTAACATGCAAATTTTCCCCATTATTCAAAAGCGCCACTAGAGATTTCCATTTAGCCATTCTCTTAATAAAAAAAGATAACCCGACATCATTCAAAGAAGCATTATCTACTGTAATAGTTAGAAGCTTCCTAATACCCCATTCAACCATACAATCCTCTAAAAGCCTCCCAATTGATTCTCCCTTATAGTTTGGAATCACATAAAAGTTGATAATTATTTTATGCAATACCCAATCATTGTCAATAAGATGAGCAATGATAACCATATAGTTGATGTTTTTAAGGGATGCCCATGTATCAGTAGTTACACAAACCTTGTAAGACTTGATCAATTCTTTAAAGGACTCATTCTCAGCATAATATCTATTAAGCGCTTCTTTAGAAATTGTCTGACGACATGGAATTTTCCACCTAGGATAAGCTAGCAAACAAAAATCATGAAACTCGTCTCCTTCCCCTAAAGAAAAAGGTAACTCATCAACTATGACCATCTGAACAAATATCCTAACATGCTCATTCTGACTAAACCCAACAACAACTTCTGTGGGCTTTTCTACCGATAGAACTTTCTGATTTCTTTTGGTAATCGTATTAGGGGGATATTTAGGACATTTCTGAAGGTGACTAATCAAGGCCCTAGTTCCATTTCTAACAGAATCAGTAGCATACGTATTTGGGAAATAATTACATCTAGCCCTAGTGAAACCAGTAACAGCTTTGTACCTTTCAAAATGATCACATATGTCTGCAAGCTACCTTTTCTTCGCATGCTCTAGAAAACTGCACATTAATTTTAGCGATGTTCAGTGGTTTGCCATCCATATTCAACTCTGGATCAAATTCATCTACTTGTGAATCACAAAAATTATCCACCTAGAAAATAGAAAACATAAAACAGCAAGCATGATGAGTACTATATATATAACAAACTAGATTTGTACTTGCACATCTACAAGGAAGTTATATATAGAGTAGAGAAAGTTGCACAGACAATGCTTTTAAAACGAGATTAGTTTTTATGTGGGTTGCAAGCAAGAAAAGTCAAAACTTGAAAATTGGGGCAGAAGTGGTTCAACCATGTAATGATCAAACCAGATTAGTTATATGCCACTGAGTATATGAGTTCTTTATAGTGCTCATCACTCTTTTATGATAACTTCATTTCAATGTGTAAGTGCATGATATATATATATATATATATGCATGTGATTTTCTTTTTAACATATGTATGAATCATGTATGACAATTATTTCTTACATTAGCTTCTCTAGTTTGGAGGGAATCCCTATTGAGGTCCAAAATGAAATAACTCCTTACATATCATATCCTTCTTCTACCTCTAAAACTAGATAATCCCTCATTGGATGTAGGGCAAAGAAACTTGTATTTGATCAATAATTCCTCAAAATCGATCATTTTATTGAGTTGTTGTAACCTCTAGAAGGTGACAGTGGTTGACAGGACCCATCCCAATCCCCCCGGGATTAGTGCGGGATGACCCTGCTCCCGTATGACACGAAGTGTCAAACAAGGGATATTTCCGTCCTTTGCCCTCCCGTGCTATCAGAGTACGCCAGGATCCGGAGGAGATATGTGATATCTCGGTCTCTGCTACAGTCCACATCCGATGTCAACCTGAAGGGCAGTTAAAACATTAAAAGCTGTGAGTGGACAAAACAAAAGTTTATAAAACATTTCATGAGGAAGACATTTGTACCCTTCACTAAAAAAACATGCATGCATTCGAAAACCGTTTAACCAAAGAAACCATATTTGGGAGCTAAGCCCAAAACAGAATATAAACCAAGGTCGAAAGGACCACAATGAAATCGACCATACGGGCCACTGCCCAAATCCATAAGAAACCAATAAGGGACTCAGCCCATAACCATAAACATACACGAGCCACTACTCAATCCTGTGCACACCTGTGCTCACCACATATCAAATCAAATATACGTATATACATATAAGTCACACAACCAATCCTGTCAAGGTATCCAAAGCTACGCGCGTGCTACCCGGGTCTCAATCCGAGTTTTCTCAAAGTCAAGGTCAATGTCCGAAGACCACTGATCCTACTCGAGGTAATAGTAACCATAGCCTTCCTGAGAGTAAGGAACCCAACTGGGGGGTGACTCCACTCAGTCGGTGCTCCGTGACTACTACGGGGTCCACCCAGGCCAACGACCCTCCCCGGAGGAGATAATAGAAGTAAAGGAAGGTATATGAACATATATATATACATAATACCAATATCCATGCCCGGTTCCCTAAACCGTCATGATCCATAATATCCATAACCAAGGTAACATGCCGGTTCCCATAAACCGTCATGTACCGTAATAACATAACCAGGGTAACATGCCAGTTCCCATAAACCGTCATGTACCATAATGACCAACAAGGGTTCATACCGATTCCCATAAACCGTCATGAACCACGATACTATAACAAGGGTTCATGCCGGTTCCCATAAACTGTCATGAGCCGGGAAATCCATTTAAGGTTCCCTGACCTGAAATCAAAACCGTAAAGTAACTTGGGTCTCGTGCCCGAACATAGGACATCAACTGGGCACTGTACCCGATATCTGAGGTCATATGCCCGAGACAAAACCAAATGGGTCTCATACCCGAGTTTATCCTTTTAGAAATCCAAAACCATTTCATTTAGACCAATAAAGAAATACAGGCCCGTATAAGCACCGTATAAGGCCGAAACCTCGAAATACGTGCTTATACTTAACCACATACAAATACACCGATGGCATCATCAAACAAGTAATAAAACATATAATAAACATTTATGCATGCACTAATTTAGAAAACAAGGTCCACTCACAGACCGTCCGAGCTGCCGCCTCGATTTGCGTGTCATAGGCTCTCCCGAGCCAATCGCTATCACCGGGACTCCAAAACCTGTCCAAATTTTAATAGAAGGTTACTAACTACTTAATTAATCTCCCACTAAAGCCCCATAATTTTCCCGTATTTTTAACTATTTTTTAATCCCGATCCGAAACCTTCGGATGCCCCGCACATTATCGAGATGGTGTCAAATCGACACGAAACCAGTCCCAAAATGTTCGTTACATCGAATAGAACGTTTTATATGTTGAAACCTTCGCCAGATTCTTCCCCACGTGGCCGTACGCGCCGCCTGAAGTGGCTGCGTGTAACAACCCGTCCCGAGAGCCGGGATTAGTAGAGTGATTAAGATAGGGTGAGTAAGCTAATCGGTGGTTAGGTGGTCCCGATAGGTCCGTAAGCTTAGAGTGACGATTTTGCCCCTAGTTCGGGCAAAAAGTTGACTTTTAGTTCGGGTGGTCAAGTGGGTATTGACCAGTGATCAGGACGTAGTTTAGGACGTCACGAATCTGTAGGCAGGTGGCACGCCCGATTCCGACGTCCGAGGAGGAAGTTATGATGTTCGGAAGGTTGAGGGCATAACCGTAATTTGGGTAAAATAGGGGGAAAAGTTGACTTTTTGGACGATCGGGTTTTGGTACGTTGACCGAGGATGGTTACGTAGATCTCGTTGTCCTGAGTTCGATGACAGGCGGCACGTATTCTTCGGACGTACGATGTGGGAGTTACGGGTCTAGGAAGTTAGTGGCAAAAGTGTAAAATTGGGTTAAAAGGAGGGGCAGTTTGGTCTTTTGGTTGTCTGGAAAGTGTGCAGCAGAGAGGGCAGATGGACGGCAGGGATTGAGCTATGTGGGAGAGGATGGAGTGGATGGTGACATGTGGCAGGTGTGTAGTGGTTTCTGGGGAGTTCCAGTGTGTGCACGGTCCTAATTAATTGGGTGCAACCGTGTGTGTTCATGTGTGTTCGAGTGAAACAGAGGGAGATCGTGAGGGAAATTGAGAGAATTGATCGATGATGGTGTGTGTGCTAGTGAGTTGTAAGTGTGTGCGATTGATCAGAGCATGAGAGGAAGACAGTGAGAGGGTTAGAAGAGGTGATGGTCGTGTGTGGGTGAGTGAGAGTCGCGGGGAAATACCAGAGAAAACAGAGAAGACTGAGGGCTTGTGGTGGTGTTGTGGCCCTGTGCGGGTGCGATTGACCTCGAGAGGAGGCTGAGGCGACGCGGTGGACTCCAGGGAACACGGCGGCGAGCACGGCGGTGGGCGGTTGCAGGTAAATTCTAATCTCCATGTCTGTGCCCTGTTTTTTCGTTGAGTTTTGACTTGTGAGTCGTGAGTCTAGAGGTCGAATCGAAGTTCATAGGGAGGTCTAGGGGACTCAGTGGAGGTCTGGGCTTCTATTGGTTGTGCTGCCGTGACTGGTGGTGCATGGTGGGGGTTAACACGACGGCGGGTACTCTGGTGCTCTGTTTTGCCGTCGATGTTCGAACCTAAAGTCGTGAAGTTTGGGAGTGAATCGACGGTTAGGGTGAGTTGGGTTAGGTTTATAAGGGTCCTAGGAACCGTCTGGTGTTGCCACCGTGACGGGAGGTGACCTGGGAGGATGGGAAGGAAAACAGAGCAGGGATCAGATTTTGTTTCGAGCTTTGGTCGATGGTTTAGGGGCCGTGTCGAGGTCTAAAGAGGATAGGGTTGGATAGAGTAGGTCTTGACGATGAAGATGGGGAAGAAAGGGAAGGAAATGGAGACGGGACGGCAGAGAACCGTTCTCGCCGGTTCGATTTACAGACACTGTGTCGAACCGGGTCTGCTCAAGGTAGCTGATGCACTGTAGCTAGCGCATGAGGCCCACGCGCAGCCACTTTGGGCGGCGCGTGAGGGCGCGTGCGGCGGCGGTTGGAGAAACGGTGAACTAAGTTTTTGGTCCAGGAGTTGTGTTGAGTCCATTGGAAGTAGTTTCGGGTTATTCGGACGTCGTTTGAGTTTAGTTTCGCGAGGGTGAAGGTTTAGGGTCCCGGTTTAGTACGTTCAGGACCCGGGGATTTTTGAGGGAATTTAGGTGGTTGCTCGTAGACGTGTTAGTGACGTAATTTGGTGGTTGTTGACAGGATCGGGATTTCCCGAGGAAGCTGAGGAACGTGCAGGACGTTCAGGACGCGATTGAGATCTCGGTACTGTGAGTAGACCCTTTCCTTAAACTCGAACATGCATAACTGTTTTCTATACTTGTTTTATATACGTGATTTCAAGATTGTTGGATTTATGATGTGGTTTTATATGATTGCACGGTTTTCGAGAAATAATTATTTGGCACGTTTTCCGAGAAAGTATGAATTCCGCATAAAAAGCTATGGTTTTGGGGGTTTCAAATGTTAAAGGATTTTCAATGATTATAAAGGGATTTTGGAACACGATTTCGATGAGCAATGGTTTTTGGTTTTAAAATCGGATTTCAGAGAGCGGAATTTGGTTTTAAAGTTGAAAAGTGGAATTCTGGATTTGGGTTCGGAATGACGGTTTTGGATGCCGGAAGGGCATCAGACCGGTGATTTCGGATTCGGGTTTGGATGAGGATTTAGAAATGGTTTTACAATGGTTTTGGATTGGATTTGTTGGATCTGGTTATTGGGTTTAAAGACCCGGATATTGTGATTGACGGGGGGCGGGCCCGGATTGAGTTTAAAGACTCGGGAGTTTAAAGACTCGGATATGATTGAGGCCTGGATTGAGTTTAAAGACTCGGGAGTTTAAAGACTCGGATAGGTCCAGCAAGTTTGATCGGAAAATGATGATTTGATATTCACGATTCCTGATACGTTTTTATGATGCACATACTATGATTTCTATAACTGCTTTATAGTGTTTCTGTTTCTTATGATATGATTTATGGTGATTTAGTTTATAACTGTTTTATGAACTCGGTTATGCATGTGGTTTCAAAACGGAGGGTAAGAAAAAAAAGGTTTTCTTATAAATGGTTTTGGAAATTCTTATTTTGATTATGGTCCACTCACACCTTCTGTTTTTAATTGCCCTCCAAGTTGTGGAGCTAGCGCGGGGTTCCGGCGTCGAGGCAGCGTCTGAGGCATAGAAGTGACGAGTGGGATTTCCGAGTGTTTAAGTTTTTCTTCCGCGTGCGTGTAATTATCATCGTTTTTTTCCTTGTATTCGTACTATGCTGTGTAAACTCTAACTTCGGTTTTTATTGAGTGCTTTCTCCTGCGTCTGACTGTTTTTGTGTCGGGGTGTCAGACGGGAGCAGGATTTACCTCGGGTTTAGGGGTGAAACCGGGGTGGATCCTGACACTGCGCGCGGACTTCACGCGCCTGCTACAGTACCCGTCTTCAACCTCGCGCAGCCGGTCCGGGCCGGCCGGTCCGGTCCAACCCCTGCAACTAGACCGGTGTAACCGGTCCAGGCCCCTACAACCCGTATTTTTCGTCCGTTTCAACTCTAATCAATCCTAATCTTCATATCTCGACCCTAGAAACCTAAATCAATTAATTAGAACTCTTAAAACACCCAAAATCCGACCGGTCCAATTCTTCCTCACGGTTCGAATTTTCCAAAACTCACCCCAGGGTTCCTTAACGTCTAACCACCCTCAAAACCTATCTAACAACTCCCTAGCAACCTATTTAACTCAAACCAATCGTCCAAATCGACCCATAACAACAAAAATGAAAAATGGATTGAAATCGGTTAAAACCGATACCTGTGCACGGTTTCCTCCATCGCCGTCCACGGCGGCTCTGCCTGGCCAGCCACCACGTTCACCTGGTCCTCCTCTTCCACTCTCTCACTCTCTGGCTTCTAATCATGATCGAATGGATGGGTTGTGGTTTGAGGGGGAGGGTGAGATCGGGTTGTGTTTGGGTGTGTGTGTGTGTTTGAAATGAAGAAAAGGAAATGAACGGTGCATGAAGGGAAAATGGTGTCCATTGGATGGGTGACACTTGTCACTCATCCATTGGGGATCAGGAAAAATATTTGGGCCCACTAGAGTCCAAAAGTGAACTCGTATCGTCCTTATGTACGCAATAGTCCTCGGGCCTCGTCCATCGGACATCCCGGTCAAAAAGTCAACTATTTGACCCTTTTAACCAAAATTACCAAAATGCCCCTAAACTTCCGAACGTCATAACTTCCTCCTCGAACGTCGGAATTGAACGTGCCACCTGTCTATGAACTCGTGACATCACGAACTACGTCACGGTCATCGGTCAAAGTCCATTTGACCGTCCGAATGAAAAGTCAACGTTTTGCCATGCCTATGGGCAAAACGGTCATTTCGCATCGTTCGTCCGATTTCGCCCAACTAATCACAGATTAACCTCACTAATCGTGATTAGTCACTAATCTAATCTAAGAATTTGGGACGGTCATGATAAATGAAAGTAGATTAGTAGTCTCTTTCAAATTCTACAAGGCATTATCACTCATAGTTATATCACTACTTAGTCACAAGAGAGGTATTCCTAATTAAACACCATATTATAACCATCTTACAAAGAATAAACTTAAAATATAATGAAGTTCTTTGATGTTCTTCTAAGATAAATGACCTGCTTTTAGTATTGATTCAAATTTGAAGCACCTTGGAAACATACAAGCTAATTTGTTCGATATCATATAGTATCTCTGAACAAGGAACATAAACAATTCACTTGTGATCTTTCAAATTACTTGGAGGCTACTCAAAACTTGGTCTTTCGAGAAAGTTGTAAGATGTAACAATAACATTCAATGATTCTTCCCATATTTACATATTGCATCACCTCTTGTCTTTTCCACCAAATAAATCTTGTACACTAAAATCAATCAAAGCTTGTAGCCAACGAAAATTACACACCGGTTTGAAAAAGGAATGAAGTCTCATCTTGAATAGTTAATCGTAATTATCACTGCCCCAGATTAATGTCCTACAACTACAAGCATTTAAAACTTTCACTAAACAATTAACATCTTTGGTTCTAGTGAAAGTAGTTAAATTTGTAAAAGAAGTACATATGCATGTTAAATACCTCTGCAGGTTCAGGTAACTCTGATGAGGCAATAGGGGCAGCATTATCAGCATTTCTAATAAGCATCATTCTTAGGGAATTAAACTACAAGTTTAAGAGAAGAATAACATTACTCCGTCAATTTTTACAGTTTCAGTCTTCCACTTAAGTATTCTAACATAAATAATATAGAAGTCATTTGGATAAGTCACCAGTGAGGGATTAATTAAAAACAAGCAGCTTGAGAACAAGAATTATAACCTAAAAAAAGATGAACATGAAAATCAAATTGGAAAAATAAAAACTATCAAGCAGAAATTATAGAGTGCTCAGATAAGAAACCCTTTCGTATTAATGTGATACTTACAAGGAAGACTTTCGTATTAATGCTTAATCAATTAAGCTCAAAATATCAAGAGAAAAAGATAAGTCGGTCTTAAACCTTAAAATCAAGGTTAATCCTTCAAGAATCATTGAGGAAATGTTCATAATTATGGTAAACAACAAGTTGCCCAAGCATTTAAGGTTTAAGATTGGCCTATCTCTTTCTCTTGAGATGAAATTTGGATAGGGGGCTGCGCGAAGCATTTAGGAGTGAAAATATTGAGATGAAATTTGGATATGGGGCTGCGCGAAGGCAAGCCCCCACAGGAACAAATTATGACATTGGCAAATATTTTATTTTACATTCACAATTAGTACTCTTCCAGACTTTCTTATTGACCAAATTGAGCAAACATAAAACTCTCAACGATACAAGAAAAGGAAGCCTTTCGTATTAATCTGATTATGTGATACTTACAAGGGAGAGCAAGAAAATGAGGTTTGTGTGAGGGATCGAGGGCGCCGGTGGAAGCTTCAATGAGGAGCGAGCAGCTGGAATCAAATTTGACGGTTCGAACTTTGAAGTTTGTCATCTGGACGTGGAATCAACTTCGATAGTGTCGTTTGGGGACTAGAAAGAGGAAAGAGGGAGGGACTAAAGGAGAGGTGTAATGACCCGTCCCGAATATCGGGATTAAATATTAATTAATTATGGTTTAGAATGACTAATCTGGGATTAGTTGAGTGAAATCGGACGAATTGTGCAAAATGACCGTTTTGCCCCTAACGTGGGCAAAATGTTGACTTTTAGTTCGAGCAGTCAAACGGATTTTGACCGATGACTGTGACGTAGTTCGGGACGTCACGAGTTCATAGACAGGTGGCACGTTCGATTCCGACATTCGAGGAAAAAGTTATGACGTTCGGAAGTGGAGGGGTATTTTGGTAATTTGGCTGAAAAGGGGTCAAATGTTGACTTTTGACCCGGGGAGTCCGATGGATGAGGGCCAAAGACCGTTACGTAGGTTTCGTCGATACGAATCCAATGACAAGCGGCATGCCGAAATCGGAGATTCGACGACGAAGTTATGGTCACGGGAACGAACTCGATTAACCGAACGAACCGGGATTCCGATTAAAATATTATTTTATTATGAACAGTACCCGATGATTGAACACACCTGGATGAGTGAGAAGTGTCACTCATCCCTTAAATTGAGGCTTAAAACCAGATCCATGTTTTGGGGTAAACATCATTATGATGTTTTATTATTTATTAATTAATTGTTTAATCATTTTATTTTCCATTAATCCTCTTTGTATTCAAACCGTGCACAAATTTGGGAATCAAATTGAGAGAATTGAACTCCCTTCCACAACCAACTCTGAGGGGAAATTTGAGAGCTTATTGAGACTAACTCAACTAGGTAAACACGAGGGACAGAGAGAAGCTGGAGACTGAGAATCGAAAATTTGGAATTTTGGGGGGGAAAATTTGAATGTTGAGGATTGAAATTGAGCTTGGAATTAGCTTCCTGAGATTGTGACGAGTTGTTTCAGATAAAAAACGAAAGGAATTGAGGTCCATTTGAGGTAGAACTGAAGGACTGAGGTTACTGAAATTTCGAGCTTAAGTCATGGGATTTGAGCCTTGGATTGAAGCAATTGAGTTGGGGAAACTGTTTCCCTTGGTCTATTGAAGCTTCCTGGTGGATCAATTGAACGAAATCGAGTGGGTTTGATGGTTTTCGAAGGATGAACAGTGTTTGGTGTTCTTCGATATTCATCTTCGGGTTGTTTGATTTATGGTAAGTATTAGTGAAATTATGGTTACAGACCCCTAATTGGACTTAAACTGAAGCTAACTGAATGTTCAATTGTTGAAAACGGTGTCGAATTGATAGGAATTGAACCGGGTCGTCTCGCGGGTTGCAGGACCCGTTTATCAGTTAAACGGGTGAGGACAACGACACTGTAGCAGGCGCGTGGGTTTCACGTGCAGCCACTTTGGGCGGCGCGTGAGGGCGCGTACGGCCTAGTTTCAAGGTGAGGTCAACATGACTTTGAATCCTCTCAGTGTAACGAACATTTTGAAGTTGGTTTCGAGAAAATCGAATATCGTCTCGTTAATGTTCCGCGTATCCGAAGTTTTATTTTACGTTAAAAATACGTATTTAAATTCCGGAAAAATTGGGGAAAATTATATGAAGTATTTTGAGATGTTAGTAACCCTCTATAATGATTTTGGACAGGAGTTGTGATTTCCAGAATTTACGGAAAAACGTGCAGCTCGGAAACGAACCGTTTTGGACGGTGTGTGTGAGTGGACTTTGTTTTCTAACCGTGATGCATGCATATATGATTTAAATGCTTTATTATATGATTTTATATGCTTTGGCATGATTGATGTTTCAATCCGGTGATTTCTCGATTTTATGGATTATTATATTATATTTTGGCACGATTTTCGAGAAATGATGAAATTGATGTTTTGGGCATAGGCCCGGGATTGAAAATGATGTTTTGACTCGGGTTATGAGTCAGGAAATTAAAAATGATATTTGGACTCGGATTATGAGTCAGGGATTGTTTTCATGGATTTACGTGAAAGTGGCAACTCGGGTTTACGATTGCACGGATTTGCTTGAAAATGAGATTTTGGGCTTGGGACCCAATCACATTGTGATTTTGGTTGGATTTGTATTTCCATGTGATTACATGATGATATTGATGATTTTCAAATTTATAAAGTAAATCGGGACTTGGGGCTGAGACCCTGTATTGAAAATGATTTTGATTTCAAGTGCAACTGTTTTTCACTGGTTTTTGTAATGGTGATATATTACGGATAATTAGGGCTTTCGGGTGAAAATATGCTTTTCCCCGGAGTGCACCCTGGAGATAACGCTCGCCTTCGGGATGGAAGTGTTTACCCCGAAGAGGTCACGTAACACGGTCTTTGTCGTGCAGCCGAGGGAGGCCCGACTCAGACCAGAGATGTGTTGGATATATATATATATATATATGGATCGGTAAGTGATGTGTTCACAGCGGCGGATGCTCGGATTTTGATCGGTCCTTGAGCCTATTGATTTGCACGTGTTGCAGGGATAAACGTGACTCTAAGCAACAGGATATGGAAATAAGTCCCGTGGTTTATGGAAAATGATTTTGAGGAAACCGTGGTTTAGCGGTTGAAATGATTTAAGGAAACCGTGAACTTTTTGAGATTTTAAATTGATTTGATGAAAATGATTTCGAGGAAAATGTGGACATGGAATTTAGAAACTTGTTGTTTTTGATTACGTACCGATTTTGAGTACGGGTTTTTGGTCTTTGTGGCCAGGTAATGGTGTTCACATGTTTTGGCCTGAGGGCCGGGATTTGATGTCTTATAACATGAACTGATTTGGTGAACATGAGTTTTACGGACCTTGGGAAAATATGTTTTGATTTTATCGGTCCACTGTTCATACTTGAATGATTTCATACTATTACTCATGTTTTACGATATGCATGCAAGTTTGTGAAAACTGTAGGGTAAGAATATGTTTTGGCAAATGTTTTTATCAGAGGTCATTTTTGTCCACTCACACCTTTTCTGTTTTATTGACCCTTCAGGTCGTGGTGTGATGATCGAGGCTATTCGAGAGGTGGAGGTATGAGTGGGCACAGGCGCAAATATCCCTTGTCTAGCAGGTGCTGAAGGGTAGTTTCGGATTTTCAGTTGACTTGTCAGACGGGAGCAGGACCGGGCACGGTTATTTATGTCCTTCGGGGATGGGTCCTGTCAAGAAGGGTCTAAGACTCTGAGTCTGTCGAACTTCGAAGTGGGAAATGAGAAAAAAAATAAATATTTGTCTTCTAGGTCTGAGGGAGAAGAAGGGAGGGAGGGATGAGGAGGCCGTCGAAATTTCGAAGTGGGGAAGTGAAAAACTGGGAAGTAAGTCTCTGAATCTGTCGTTTAGGTCGTCTGAGAGAGAGGGAGGGATGAGATTGAGGAGGCCGTCGAAAACTTCAGTACGAAGTGGGAGAAGTGAGAAAACTAGGAAAGTGGGCAGTGAGTCTCTGTCTGTCGTCTAGGTCTAGGGTTTCATACAAAAAAGAAAAAAACGACGTTGTTTTATATAAAATTAACTAATGCATTTCGAGCCAGTTCGGTCCTATTTTACTACACTCTCGGTTCGGTTCGGTTCAGTTCAGTTCAGTTCGGTTCGGTTCGGTGTGATTATACTGAAAATTGAAACCGAACCGGTTCAGTCCGATTCCATTTAGTTTTCTTCAAACGGTCTCAATTTTTCTTCTATAGTTCGGCATAATTTTTCGGTTGGTTTTTTCTAACTGATTAATAGGGCTAGTTTGTTCGTCTCGAAAACTGTACCATTGGATTCGTAACATCGAATATAACAAAAGTCATGTTTGTTGGAATGCCAAGCAGTGGGGCACGTATCCTCACACACGACCCATAGTCTTTGCACATGGGTCTCACACACGAGGGCACTGTTCATCGTCAACCTTGGGACAGACCCCGTTTGGCTTGCAACTCAGGCCATTCGACTCGTGGCCCTCAAACCTTTTGGCCTAAAACCAAGACCCTAGTACCTCCCTTTTTCACATTCCAATTTAAGTCTTATGTGCCAGAGTACTCCCATGAGTCCCACAAGGAATTTCATGAAGGAAACTGCAAGCTAGAACACCGCCAATCTCTTAAATAACCGATTTACGAGTTTTCGACAATTCATACTCCGGGTCGTACCGTGCTTGTTTCTTCCTTCCATTTCCTTGCTTTCCTCACTTCCTCTTCGACATTTCTTCTTCTTCCCCTTCAGGGTTGAGGTAACCTTTTCTTACTTTTGATTGGTCTGTCTGTTGATCATACCACAATTGAAAACTCCATGTGCATGCAAAATTTCTTTTGTGTATCACAAATACTACAGAGGATTTTGCATTGCCTTAACTTGCATGCACTGTTTAATATTCTTGTCCAGTTAAAGCCTAGTATTTTTCTTTTTCAAGGTATGACAAACCAAAACAAAATTTGTTACTTATATATAGATCTATAAACATGGTATTTTTTTCATTCAGGCTCTGATATTTGGACTGAGTTGTGGTGCAGGTGAGCAGGTAACATTATGACGAACTGAATTGTGGTGCAGGTGATCAGGTAACATTAACACGAACAGAATTGTGGGTTAGATGAGCACGTAACATTACATGAAAAGCTCGAATTTTTAAACATGAAAAGCTCGAATTTTTAATCTTTGTATTGAAGGATAAACAATGGATTATGTTCGAAAGTTTGTAACTTTTGCTGATCTGATGCAACTTTTATAATTCCTGCTCTATGCTTATGTTGGTAGTTCCTGCAATGAGAAATTTGCTCACTTAGTGCTGTGTTGATTGGTGATTTCTGAATTTTATTACAGAGCAAGGATTCATGCAATTTCATAATCGCTACAATTTCGTGCTTGGGAGCTCTATTAGTCGATACATTTTTTATTCCATTAGTAAAATTTTAATTCAATTTTATTGTAAAATTTGGTCTCTTATATATATATATATATATATAGACATACAATAAAAGAGTGAAAGATCAACTACAAAGAAACGGGTGGCACAAGTGTTCTTGAAGTAGCTAGAACGTCTATATGTACATTAAATATGTACAAACTTTATATATTAATTAGAATTGGGTACCTAATTTTACATGGGATTTAAATATTTTTTAAAATTTTTTATGTTGACTGTAAATTTGTATGGAAATTCATGTAACTTTTAAACTAATTTTATTTCATTTTTGTTATCGTAATTAAAGTAAATATGAATTATAACAACCAAATTAAAAGCTATGCTTATGCAAAATTGCAAACTTGAAAAATGATTAGCACGAGAAGATGAGAAAAAAGACACATGTAAGTCACGATACTAAAGCAAATAAATACATTAATTCAAATTGAAACATACATCATTAAAATTACGCAAATTAACCACAAAGCCTACAAAAAATAACAATCAAAATCCTAAAACAATTACAGTAGTGCAATTCTAATTTTGTCTCTTTAGGTTCTTGTTTAGAACAGTCCAAAATACTCTAAACAAAAATCAAGTGCACTATACAAATAATTTGATTGGATAGAAAGTTTGCAGCTATTAAAGTCATCAAATGCATAAATTTTGGGATACGCTCCATACATGCGAGAGACTTTTCAGCACGCTCCATGCGCCATTCGCACTACTTGAGATTTCATCAATTATTATTTGTAATTTTCGAATATAAAAATTATCAAATCATATATTATATAATTGACCAACATATAAATTAAAAATTACATCACAAAGAAAAGTTCAAAATCTTCATAAACATCATAGTGATATAAATTTTAAATTGTATGTTAATCAATTATATAATATATAATTAGATGATTTTATATTTAAAAATTTTAAAAAAATAAATAATAATCTTGAGTAGTGCAAAATAATGCGCGCAGAACGCCAAAAGTCTCTTACAGGCGGTCTGCAGTGATGCTAGTAAAATGTTAAATGCAAGAGTATTGTTGTCAAATATAATTGGATTAAATATAAATATTTGAACTTTTGGCTTATTCCTTAACAGTCACCACCCACACAAAGCAGATCACTAAAAGAGGTTTTTTTATTTTTAAAGATGGATAAATATATATATATATATAGGAGAATCAAATCATTTATTATTATTATTATTTTCAATGAAGACTCAGGAGACATAATTAAGCATGCTAATTCCACCTTTCTCTTTGGGAGAGGAACTTAGTGGACGCCCACTACAAAATCTGATTGCCACCGCTTTGTTTTTTATTGTGCAACTGTTAAAAAGGTGCATTCGACTCATTTGACCACAAACATGGCAAATAGCTAGGATAATGTTTTCTTTCGGCCACGATTAAAACTCAATCTCAATCTCATACCCCGTAAGAATTTTACATTAATACAGACATCATCCGAATTTGTAGAATTTATTCCTGATTTTTACACACAATAAAAAGAGACAAACAATATTAAGATTGATGCTCAAAATAAGAGGTTCAATTAAGAACGCTTCCACGTCAGAATCAATTTTAGTCGAGAAAAAAAAACTGATAAAATTCTAATATGAGTGTATTTTTTTATCTTGCAAGTAAAATGAGCTCATATATTTATAGAGTGGACATGTAAGTCATTGAACATTCTGGTTGGTTGATAAGTTTTATAATTAATAAATAATCCTATTAACAAAAGATATTATTTATAATTGACTTTTAATATAAATATTATTAGGCAATAATTCGATTAAATAATATATTTAGCGAGTAATATCTAATGTGTGGATGTTTATATGTTGTTAATATCATATTCATCACTAGGAATAATTTAGATAATGTATAAATTATAGGTTACATGATAGTTTCATAATTTTTGGATAATTTATAATTATATCAAAATTATCATTTATGAACTTCGAATTTGAATTCTTTAAGTACGTAAAAAATAATAATATTATTAGAAATCTAGAAATACCATCAATGATCACGCAGATTATGATAAAATAATCGTAGCTGTGTGTAGAAGAAGTCTATGATGTGTTGTTAGCGGGAACCAGTAAATTGTGTAGATGGTGATGTTAAAGCTAAGGAATCTTAATGAAGGGCCACCTTCCATACATGGAGATGGAAGCACTCGAATGACTTCATATGCATAGGACTATGGGCGTGATTATTGGAGCCAATTAATACCATAATAGAATGCCGACTTAAAGCTCATCTGCTGTCTGCTATCTGCTATCTGCTCATCAGTTTCATCAGCTTCATGCAGTATGGCGGAGTAAATGCCAATGCAAGTCTTGGAAGCTAAGTCTTTATAATCTTGTACGTTGACCCCAGAAAAGGAGAAAGAAAAAAAATTATAAGTTTTAAAATTTGCTTAGTGTACACGCTTTCTTGTATCATCCATCCATCCCAATCCTTTAATTCAATTAGTTAGGCAGCAATTTAATTCCGTAGCGTGTGTAAATATATGTATATGCTCGTAATTATCAAACTCGATGATAAAAAATTTAATTAATTGTAAAAAAAAAATATTTATATTTATCCTAGAGTCCGCGCCTATTTGCTTGATTGATTGGCTTCTAAATTTCCTTATAAGTATCTTATAGCCTGCCATATACTTGATTATTATATACCACGCCGTATACAGAATATCTCCTCCTCTGCCATATACAGGATTGCTGTAACTGGTGTGTGAATGTACTCGTTCTCTATAATTAATTAGTAAATTCTCATTATACAAATGTAATAATTGAAATCATGAATTTCTTAAAGATTATCTTTATAAAATATCATTACTAATATTAGAATTTAAATAGTAAAATATTCGATGAACAATTATAGATAAAATGATGAGAGGTATATAGTGCAAATGAATGTGAGCATGGATTGGAAGCGATCTAATTTAGATAAGTTCTTCACTCAGGCAACATATAGTTTTTGCAGCTAATTACAATTAAATAAACAGGGTTAACCTAATTTAATCTGCAGATGAAGTATACCTGTCCAAGTTGAATGGCGATGGCATCTAATTAAGTACGAAGAAATCAAGAAACCCTAATAACACCCTAAGGTCTATGACTCTGTAGTACGTCTAAGAAACCAAAAAGAGAATATGATCTTGGAATGAGTGAAAGCAGGATGACTTTGCTTGTTTTTATTGGTGGGTGACCGAGACTGCCAGAAGGGTTCGGCGGATCGATGCGATGCGATTACCAGTCGAACAGTGCATGAAATCATACACTTCAAATTCCAATCTCTGCAATGCTCTGCAAAGCTGGCCTCCACTGCCCCCCGCCACCACCACCACCAATACCTCCGCCACCTCCGCCATTATTCCTTCGTCCCACACTTCTGTAGCTGCGCCCGCTAGTGCTACTGCTGCCTGCATTGCTTCCCACACGCTCCATCTGCAAAAATGGAAGAAATTAAAGAAAATGAAAGGAATTTTTAAGCATAACATGAGAATTTTTAAGCATAACATGAGAATTTAATTGTAATGTATTTTTAAGTAAAGTTTGAAGCTCACCTATGTAAAGTAATTTACGATGACAGATCTAATGTCATATATTAAACATGTCTTTCAAGAAAAGCATAATCTGGTCTTCACTCTTCAGTGCAACACAATGCTAGATTGGTAGTGAAGGGAAAGTGATTCATAAACCCCGCTAAGTAATCAAATAATCAAGTAGAAACTTTGGTAAAAAAAAAAGAAGAAAAATTATGATTTTGCAATAAGTGCATAACTGACGAGACGATGATGAAAAAGGTCATGTCAATTATTGTACATAACACAATAAAATAAAAATAAAAATAATTAGAAAAAGAAACTAAAAACATGTGGGCCCTTGGTTTTTATGGCCCACACTTGGTGGCTTAGTGGCGTACTGGCTTAGACTTAATACATAAACTAACCAATTACTCTCTTAAAAAAAATTATGAACGTTTTGCTAATTTTGGAACATTTTTTTTTCCTAATGGAATACTCTGATTGGGTAGGATTCTAAAGTATCTGACAAAAATAAAACGTGTTACTATGAAAAAGAAGACACAACACATGCATAGAGATCCGTGGGTTTAAAGTAAGATCAGATTCTTCGAATTACAGAAGATAATTTATTTTACTTAATTCACTTTTTCTGACCTCTTTACCTAAAATATTTTTCCTTTTAGCCAAAGATCGCAATTTGCAAATACGCTCTACTCTAACCCACTTAAAATTGAATTGTTTCTTGTCCATATCCAATTCTCAACCAACTGAATTTTACTCTTTTAAATGAAGCTCTTGAAATGTTCAATGAGTGAAGGGTTTGTATTCAAGCTTCATAGTACTACGATTTATTTATAACACCAATTTTGAAATGACCAAATTTTTTTTTCACAATGACCAAAATTACCCTTATACTAATATTCATCCGAATGACTAATTCCAGAATGATCAATTCAAAGACGGTTAAATTATATGGTCAACATGACGAGATAGTATAAAATTTAGCCATTTACCTTGCTAAAATTGTGGTTTTGAGACCTCGAACTTGAATTTAGATTTGGATTTAGATTGAGATTGGAACCACGCAAGTCTTTCATCCTCATTTCTGGTCCAATGCCTCTATCCTTCAACAATTTCCCCAGCTTCACAGATTTTTTGGCAGCGAACTCCTTCAACACATCTGTTCATATTCACCAAAATGGACCAAAAATATTTACAATTGAAATCCTAACCAAAAACCCTACGTACCTTGAGGTTCTCGGGCAATAAATTTAAAAATAATTTGCGAAATAACCACTTTAAATAAACGTTGAGTTCACATTCTGACAATACAAATTTTGTACCTTCGAAACTGATGAGACGATAAACTTGTCCAATAAGCAAAGTGTCGTCTGGTCTGAGAAGCTTGAGCTGCTTTATTGGTGCACCATTCTCAGCCTTTATAGCATGGGAGGTGATGACAAGAGCCACATAATGACCTGGGTTCGAAGTCATCACCTCATGAGCACTCAAGGACCGGTAAATCCTCTCCACCTTGTTATCCGCCGGGTGCTGGATCACCACCGTCGCCGCCTCCGCCGCCTGACAGTTCCCCATGTCCTCAAAACTCAAAATCAATCGCAACCCTTTTGCTGGCTTCCTCTGTTCTTTTGTTGGGTGCTCTGTTTTTTTCCTGGGTTGCTCTGTGAAGCTCTAAATATTTTGAGTATGGGGTTCGCAGACACGGCGCACAAAGAGAGAGAGAGAGTGGTGACGCGGGCTCTGGGACCCTACTATTAGGAAAGGGGAAGGGGAAGGGGAAGGTCCTTTACTGTGGACACCCAGCTTCTGACAGTCTGGTGAATTCTGACTCCGTTCACGTTGATCAAAGCACGTCAAGAATCACTATGGATGTGGCAAACTGACAAACACACAAATCATCATCCCAAAACCTGCTGTTTGGAAATTGGGTATTCAAAGGATTAGAGGAAGCCGGTTGTAATGGGTGCTTATATAATGTATTTGAGGATTTTTTTTGAAACAATAATGTATTTGAGGCTAGGAACGAAATAATTTCTCCTAACAAAGTTAGAAAATTCGTGTAAAATTTAAAGTTGCTTGGTAAAATAATTTCCGTCGGAAAGTTGAATTATTTTTGTAATAGCTCATATAAGAAGTGGATTTACTCATTTTATTTGCCAATTAATTTTCTCTATATATATAAGGGTATTGCCGGGGGAGAAATAAACGTCAATTTATTTCTCATAAAAAAAAACATCGACCTTATTTTTATACTATCGAATTTGAGATATCTTATTATACATTAAAGGGGTTGAGATATCCTTAGATGAGTAATATTACTAGGAAACAAGATTGATATCTCAGATATCATCTCATATTGATGTGAGTAAGAATACCTATAGCTAGTAGTACCAGCCGATTGGCCGACTCATGTTTTGACGGATAAGATGAATCAGATGACACTATATAACAGTCACACACACACACACACACACACACATATATATATATATATATATATATATATATAAAGGCATAACATTCATCGTTAATTTATAATAGGTTTGGCCTAAGATTGCATCTCATTCTATTTAGTTGCCCACATTGCACCCTGAATCAGCCCAGTTAGTCACTCAGTCCTTTTATGTTACCATATGTCAATTTGTTGTTAAAATTATTACGTGGTGACTACGTGCATTGGCGAACCCAAGATTTTTTTTCGAGGGGGTCAACTGTAAACGATCATAATCCTTTATTAGCATTCTAAAAAAGTTATCTTGCAATTAAGAGTGAGAATTTTTTACACGATTTGAAACCAGCACGAGATTTATTCGGGTCAATCCGCACGATTAAAATTTCGGGTCAATCCGTTATGACTAGTTTAATAAACGGGTGGGTTTTAGGTCAACCTGTTAACCCGTATAATGACCTGTTAATCCGTTTAATAAATGGGTAGATTTCAGATTAACAGGTTAACCCGTATATTGACTTATATATTGACCCATTTAATAAACGTGTCGTTACTAACTCATATATCTACCCATTTACCTACCTAAATACCTATTAAATCTTATAATTTTAATAGGTTAAACATATTAAACAGGTTAAACGGGTCAAACGGGTCGTAGGTTAATTGAGTTTTGAATACGACCTGTTTATTAAATGGGTTACACGGATTACACGGGTACGCGGGTCATTAACAGGTCGGGTTCGGGTTGGACATTCTTGACACGATTATTAAATGGGTCGGGTTCGGGTTGGGCATAAATGGGTAAAATAGAGTTCATGACATGACACAAACCCGACACGATACGACCCATTGCCACCCCTACTTGCAATTATTCAAATTAAAAAAATAGATGAAACCAAAGATTGTTTAGAAATTTTTGAAATTAAAATTAAAATTAGAGATGATTTCATTTGATTGAGTTTTATGATTACATTAATGCCATCAAATGAAAATCAGAGTCAATAAGAATTTGTTATAAGCAGTTTTTGATGAATTTTGAGATACAAAAGCATATTTATCAATATTAATAAGCATAAAATACCATCTTGATATTGTATTTTGGTATAAATTTTATTTTAGCCTCTATGTTTTGGGGGACTTCTTTGATCAAAAGCCTAAATGGCAAGCCAAGAGCTAACCTACTAGGCACGCTAGTTTATGCATTTGCTTACTCGAAATAAAGCTTTAGAAAGTTTAATCTTCAGACTAATATCATAGTCGAGAATAATTTGTCTAATTTATGCAGTGTGTTTCTAAATATACTTTTAATAATTTATATTTATTTTTATTAAAATAATTACTAATTATTCAATCATCTATTTAAAAAATTATAAAAACATTATTACTATTAAAAAGATTTATTAAATATTTCAAAAAATAAAATGAAAAAGAAAAAATATGTATAATGCACTGTTAGTGTTTAGTTCAATTATAATGTCCAAGTGGCATTTATGTAGTATTTGTTTCAACTTTCATCTCTTGACTTATATATGGAGATGAAACAACTTCCGATAATAACCTAAGTATAAATTCTAAAAGTCAAGTAAAGCAAGTTAGCTATTGCAAACTTTCTTCCTTTTATTGTTCTCTGCTTTCTTCTTTGCTCTACGTGCTCTCTGCCACATCAATAACCTCCCTAATTCTTCTCCTTTCGTCTTCATCTAAAAAAAAAAATAACATCCTAATTCAGAATCACTGCCACCACAATACCCAAATTTTTTTTTGTCTCTATGATATGTTGTTCTTTCGCATAAAAAAAATAAAGAGCAAGATAAGAAGCCCCAAGCCAAAGTAAGTCCAGCCACATCCATCGTTCAAGCATCTTAATTTCCTCTTCCCTTAAATTTTCCCACTCCTAAAGCTGGATCATGGAGAAGAGAAAAGTCAATTGTTTTTTGTTGTAGTGAGGAGGAGCTAGCTTCAACTTTTTAAATTTTTGTCCACTAAAATCAATATTATAGATGGATTTTCTAACATACCTAAAGGCAAGCTTTTCGGGACTGGAGGGTCAACTTCCAACCTCTATGTACAATATTCTGGTGAGGAGGGGGACAAGTGACCCCTTTTGCCCTAAAGTGGGTTTTCCAATGACTACGTGGATTAAAATTAGCTGAATGAACAATCCGCATTTGAGGAATTTGACATTCCATGAATTTAATCAAATCAACTTGTCTTCTCAATCGAAAATTGAAAGAAAATCACCAAATGGAAGACAAATCCTTAGTCAGCTTCAATTTCAGTCTGTTCTGTCCTTTATCTAAATCCCTGAAGCACATAATCTGTTACCTTTGTCACATATTTCCATTCTCAATTGCCATTACCATTTCCATCGAAAAAGATCGAAGAGATAATCAGAATTGAAGCCAAAACGAGTTATTGTGGTAAAAAATGCAGAGTGAAGACGTCGTCGACCGACAAACATTCTAAGCAAAGATTCCAAGTTTTTCAAGGTACTAGGGTAATGAAAACTTTCACTTTCGTTTTGAGTGTTGAATTGAGGGAGGATGGTTGATTTCTGGGTTTCTTATCTGGGTTTCTTGGCTCAATTACAATTGATTTTTCTACTGGGTTTCTTATTTGGGTTTTGAGGTTAAATTATAATTGGGTTTCTTGTCTCCGTTTCTAGGTTCAAGTATGATTGAATTTCTGACAGGACCCGTCCCAACTGGACTTTGATAACCGCGCCCGGTCCTGCTCCCGTCTAACAAGTCAACGGAAGCCCTGAAACTACCTCTCAGCACTTGTCAGACAAGAGATGACTAGATCGATTTCTGCTCATGCCTCCGCCTCTCGATTTGCCCCGAATCTCATGCCCAAAACATTGATTAAAATAATCATTAAATCCTGTAAATAATCGTATCAAATAATCAAGCAATCATTGCAAATAAAATCATGCCATAAATCATGTAAAACATTTAACTATGCATGCATATCAGTTTATAAAACAAACGTCCACTCACACACCATCCAAACCGCTCGCTTTCCGAGCTGCACGCGTTTTCGTAATTTCGGTACCTTCCAAGAATTCCAAGTCCTGCCCAAAATCATCATTAAGGGTTACTAATGACTCAATTAATATCCTATTAGTTTCTCATAATTTTCCGGGAATTAATTCCGAATTAAACACGTAACATAAGCCTTCGGACCCTCGAAACAATATCGAAACGGTGTCCGATTGACTCGAAATCAATGCTAAAATGTTCGTTACATTGCATAGAATAAAAGTCATGTTAACCTCACCTTGGTAATCGTGCCCACGCGCCCTCATACGCCGCCGCAAGCGGCTGCGCGTGAAACCCACGCGCCTGCACAGTACCTGCTACAGTGCATTGTCCTCACCTAACTTTCCTGCAATTGGGTCCTTCGACCCGCGACATAAACCGATTAATTAGCCTTCAATTCAGCTCTATTTCAGTCAATTCTTTCATTGGATCTCTTCTAATTCATCTTAATTGAAGTTCTTCATAGTTTAATTTACACAATTCATACTAAAACCCGTGATTCTCCAAGTCCGTACTGTCAAATTCAAATTCCCAATTAATCCAATTCAACTTTAATTGTTCCTTCCAATTAACCAGAAAGTACCTTTAGATTAACATACACATAAAACCAACATCAATTTGGGAATTCCTCACCTTCACATACACGAATTGAATTCGGATTTTCAGGGATTTTGCAGGATCTGTTCTTAATGGTTCCTTCGTCAATTTGGGCATGCGGAACAAAAAGTCAACTTTCGGTCCCATATCCAAGGGCAAAATCGTCATTTTACATCCAACTTTTCCAATTTTTTTTTTCAAATTTTCGGTTCGTCACAACCTTCCCCCCTTAAAGAATTTTGTCCCCGAAATTCGATCACGTTATTTATTACACAAACATACAACAATACAACTGTACGACAATATTTACAATACAGCACAAATGTACAAAACATCAATCCACGGGATACCACCGTTACTCTGAACTCCCCTCGGGTGGTTTATTAGTCTCGTGCTGTTGAAGAGAGAATACCCGAGCAAGTGGGCCTGAAGTTCGACCACGTCCTCGTGGTGCACCCCTAGTGTTGTCAGTTCCCCTCCCACTTGCTGTCCCAGAGGTCGAGGTCGTCCCCGAACCATGCTCTGTATGACTGCCACTCGGACTACCACTCGAACTACCACTCGTTGGTTGGTGTGGAGAATTTCTCCTAATATGTCCAAACTCACCACAGAAATAACAGGCACCCCTATCGAAATGGGTAGATCGGTTATAATGTCTGTCAGTTGACGGCACTGAAGCTCTACTCGACTGGACGGATGTCTGAGGGACTGTTGTAGGACCAAAGGAATGTCCTTGTCTATCCCAACTAAAACATGATCGAGACCCACTAGAAAATCCGGGGCTATAACCACCTCTCTTTGACGGCGTCCCCTGACTCATTGTCTCAGTTTCCTGACGCTCTCGACGTTGTCCAGAACTCGAAGATAGTTCATGTACTGGCAAACTTGCCTCTACTTTGATGGCGGCATTTGATAAATCTCAGAGGGTGGCATATGATCCCACAGTCACAGCGGCTCGAATGTCATCTCGTAATTCAAGTTCAAAACGTCTGCATATATCACCCTCTGTAACTACAACCCTCAGTGCAAAGCGAGCCAGATCCAGAAATCGTTGTTCATATTCGGCCACTGTCATATCCTCCTATTGTAATCGAAGGAATTCAATTTCTTTCGCATCACGGTATGAACGAGAGTAAAACTGATCCAAAAATTACTCTCAAAATATTTACCATGTCAACGAATGGGCGTCCCATCTAGTTAACTTTAAACCATGCCACCACCGGTATGCATAGCCATCCAAAAGAAAAGTGGCTAATAGCACCATGTCCTTCGGGGGACATCTCATAATTTCAAAGATCCGCGCCAAACGAGTAATCCAATCATCGGCACCATCCGGGCCCGAATCACCATGAAACACAGTGGCTCCCAGCCGTTGAGCTCTCTCAATATCCGGGCCTTCTCTAACCCTGTCCTCGTCCCTCTCATCTTCAGGCCGTGCACGGGGCGCACATCTCGGAGGAATGACGGAACAACAGAAATCAGTAACCAAATGCTCTGATACCAACTTGACAGGACCCGTCCCAACTGGACTTTGATAACCGCGCCCCGTCCTGCTCCTGTCTGACAAGTCAGCTGAAGCCCTGAAACTATCTCTCAGTACCTGTCAAACAAGGGATGACTATGCATTAAATCACGTGCCCCGAATCTCCGCCTCTCAATTTGGCCCGAATCTCGTGCCCAAAATACTGATTAAAAGAATCATTAAATCACGTAAATAATCATATCAAATCATCAAGCAATCATTGTAAATCAAATCATGCCATAAATTATGTAAAACATTTAACTATGCATGCATATCAGTTTATAAAACAAACGTTCACTCATACACCGTCCAACCGCTAGCTTTCCGAGCTGCACGCGTTTCCGTAATTTTCGATACCTTCTAGGAATTCCAAGTCCTGCCCAAAATCATCATTAAGAGTTACTAATGACTCAATTAATATCCTATTAATTTCCCATAATTTTCCGGGAATTAATTACAAATTAAACACATAAAATAAGCCTTCGGACCCTCGAAACAATATCAAAACGGTGTCCGATTGACTCGAAACTAATGCCAAAATGTTCGTTACATTGCATAGAATAAAAGCCATGTTGACCCCACCTCGAGAATCGTGCCTACGCGCCCTCACGCGCCACCGCAAGCGGCTGCTCGTGAAACCCACTCCCCTGCATCGTAGCTGCTATAGTGCATCGTCCTCACCTGACTTTCCTGCAATTGGGTCTTTCGACCCGCGACATAACCCGATTAATTAGCCTTCAATTCAGCTCTATTTCAGTCAATTCTTTCATTGGATCTCTTCTAATTCATTTTAGATGTTCTTCATAATTTAATTTACACAATTCATACTAAAACCCATAATTCTCCAAGTCCATACTGTCGAATTCAAATTCCCAATTCAACTTTAATTGTTTCTTCCAATTAACCAGAAAGTATCTTTAGATTAACATACACATAAAACCAACATCAATTTGGGAATTCCTCACCTTCACATACACGAATTGAATTCCGATTTTTCAGGGATTTCGCAGGACCTGTTCTTGATGGTTCCTTCGTCAATTGCCTTCGTTTTTTATGTGGCTCGACACGGAATGGTCCCAGAAGACTGATTCTAACCTTACTTCGACTTGGGTTAGGCTACAACTTGGAAATTGAATCTCAATTTCCCCAACAACAAAATCAGGTTTTCTCTATGGGTTTATGGTTTCCTTTCTATTATCTCTCTATTTCCTTCCCCCTTTTCACTCACAAATTCCCTCCTAATCTCACTATGTCTATGGTTTCCTTTCTGATCAAATGAATTTGAAATTACTCAAATCATTCACTTATATTTTGTATTCGTGTGTTTGGGTTTCAAGCGGCAATTTTGCCACTAATTCGTCCTTCCCAGTGACAGATGTCACCAAACCACATAACTGAGGCAGTGGACGGCTGAATCAGCTAATTGACCACCAAATTACCCTTTTACCCTTTTCTTAACAAATGACCAAAATGCCCCTAATGTTCCAAGGTTCGTAACTTTTCCATCCGAACTTCGATTTTGGCATGTCACCTGTCTAGAGACTCAGTGTCTCAGGACTTACCTAACGGTCATGGCCAAAAGTCCAATAGGCATCCCCAACAAAAAGTCAACTTTCGGCCCCATAACCAAGGGCAAAATCGTCATTTTACATCCAACTTTTCCAATTTTTCCTTTTTCAAATTTCCGCATCGTCACAATTTCTGGGTTTCTTATATGGGTTTTTGGGTTCATCATGTTGTTAACAACTATCATTTCATACAACTTGTCTATTTCTTTTCCGGGTTTTTGGGTTCAATTATAATCGAAAATTTGTTCAATTTACTTCAATTTATGGGATTTGTGACTTTAATTTACTGAAGTCGCAAATGTGGGTGCTTACTAATTTTGTTTCAATACAAGGATGCAATTTTAGGTTTTGTAAATGGTTTGATCCTGAAATGTGTCATCTATGTGAGGCGATTATACCTAGGTAGTTAAGGAAAAATGAGATAACGTAAAAGGATTTGAAGAAGAGCAACGTTTGTTTAAGGAAGTTGTGGGTTGTTCTAATTGGAACATGGATTTAATGATTACCATGAAGCTTTGAGTATGCAACAATTTCGTCTAAGATTGTTTTTTTTTAATTCATCCTAGCATGAAAGTTAATGTAAATGGAATTTGTAGGGTAAGGATTTTTGTTGCTGTGTAATGGCTTTATTAGTGAATGAAGGATGAAGTTTCTGTTGAACGTAAGCAATTGATGGAATGATTTAAGTTTCATGGAATGATTCAAGTTTGAGATGAAATTTCATATTCATGATTCCATTTCCAAAACATTATATCTAAACAAACATAATTTTGTCTACATATCTTTGCATTGAATCAACAACATTCAAAGCCATCTACGACCAACTACTAAAAAAGAGACATTTATATAAACTAACCATTAAAGCCACATAAAGCAAAAAAGTGGCCAAAGTCACAAAATCTGGTACAAAATGTAAAAAAAAAAATAGTGGCCAGACTACAGAAGGCCAATGTAAGCAAACAAGTCTTTGTTTCTTCCTCTTTGCTGGATATTTAAATTTCATCTTCTTTGGAGGTGCTGCTACAAGTATTAGTGCGCGAGGGTTGAGTTAATTGAGAAGGTATTGGTAGGATATGTGATTGAGGTTGTTTAGTTCCACTTAGCTTAGTCAAATTGTGGGTTGCAGAAGATGCATCTACAGAAGTTCGTGGAGAGGGTTGAGTTAATTGAGAAGGTGGTGGTGGAGAAGGTTGGGTTAATTGAGAACACGGTGGTGGAGAGGGTTGAGTTAATTGAGAAGGTGGTGGTGGAGAAGGTTGGGCTAATTGAGAACACAGTGGTAGAGAGGGTTGAGTTAATTAAGATGGTGGTAGTGGAGAGGGTTGAGTTATGTGAGAAGGTGTTGATAAGGTCTGTGATAGACGTTGTGGTGCAGGTTGAGGTGCTGTATGTGGTGCTGGTTGTGCTTGTTATGGTGCTAGTGTGGCGGCCTGGTCCTTGATGTTCTTGAACTTCTATCATATTTTGTTTATCACCTTTCTTTTTCTTGTTGCCTTTTTCTCCTAAAAAATTCTGCCTTGTTTGTGATAGGCTCCTGAAAAGCATAGCTCATAAACTCGTAAACTAGACGGAAACTTGAAATGTACCAAAGTACAAATAGACCAATTGAACTTCTAAGTTACATATCTATATCATAGTTTACCTAATACACTTCTATGGTATCTATAACGACTCGGATCCTTGAGGAAAAATGAATTTGGACAAACTGAGTAAAATGACAGTTTTGCCCTTGGAAAAGTCAAAATGTTGACTTTTTATTTTGGGAACTCTTGTGAGGACTTCGTGAAGACTGTTACAAAGGTCTTGGGACCCTGAGTTCATAGACAGACAGCACACCAAAATCGGAGGTCGTTGGAGGTTATTTGACGTCAAGAACCCTAATGGGCATTTTGGTAATTTTGTCATTTAGAGCATTTTGGTCATTTGCAACCATGACCAATTAAGGGCTGCCATGTGTCAAATATGGAGAAGTCTGGAAATTTCTCCATCGACTTATCAATTCATATATATGTGTGTTTAGGGTGCCAGAGAAGAAAGGTAGAAAGGAAAAGGAGGAAGGAAAATGGGACGAAATTTAAGCAAGAACGGGGAGGTGAACGTTGAAACAATGAAGGGAGGAATTTGGACCCGGGAGTCGACACTTCGGGTTTTTAAATCAAGGCAGGGGAAAATGGAACTTGATCTTCCATTGGGTTTTTGATGCTTGTACAATCTTACAAGGATGAAAACCGCGAGTTCTGGACGTAAAATAGGCCCTGGGTTATGAGGTGATTTCCTTGATTCTAAGTTGTAAATCTCTTACTGGTCAGCCTGGGATGAATTTAGACGTTTAGGTGACAAAAAATAGTGTAGAAATCGGTAAGTTTGAGCCGAGTCGAGTCGCGGGTCAAAATGACCCGAAAACCAGACCATGTGAGAGCTTGAAGGAGATGAACAGTACATTGTACTGTAGCGCGTGGATTTCACGTGGAGAGAAGTAATTGAGCGTGTAAGGATGTGTGGTGCTTCTTCTCGTATATTGATCAACATGAAAAGTCTAGTTCTCAATCCTGCGAGTCTAATGGTACAATTCTCGAGTCGATTGGATGCCGTTTCGGGGCAGTTTGGGTTGTCAGAAGTTGTAGGATTAATTTTGAGGAAATTGGGGTGGTTAGCGACCCTTAGAAGTAATTTTTGGCAGGAATCACTATTCTTGGATTTTACGAAAGGTGATGTGTTCGGTTCAGTTACGCGCATAAGGTACGTGTGAGTGGACTTTCGTTTTCTTAAAACCCTATGCATGCATATTTATGTGTTAAATACACTTTTATGTTTTTTTATGATAATTTCGTAACAGGAATTTTATTGGATTTTTGGTAATTTATAAATATTTTATTGCATGGTTTACCAGGCTTTCCAAAAAGGTGGTTTCTGATTACGTTTTAATGATGGTTTTGAGTTGAATGTGATTTCTCGATGATGATTTTAGTATATTTTTATATGATTTATTTCGAAAATTGTTTGATGGTTGGTTACGTATGATTTATATGGATATCTTGGCAATTTCTATGAATATTTAAGAAAAATGTCATTAAAACGTTTTGCGAGGAAATTGGGTTTATTAAACCCCGGATCCTTAAGGAGTTATGGGAAATGGTTTTATACATATTAGGTCATGTTTATATGAATTGGATTTTAACTGATTTTATCGAATATGTTAGTGGTTCGCTTTAGGAGGTTTTGATGGATGGGCTTAGGCCTGGGCTATGAGTTGAGTCTTGGTTTCTGAATGTGGTTCGTGTTTAGGGTATATGATTATTGGATACCGGTGGTTCCTCGGTCTTTGTGATGATTATGATGCCTATAATGATAATTGTTATAATGTGAGGTGTGATATGGAGACCCTCCTCGTGATTGGTTGGACGCTCTCAGACGTCGAGGTAAAGCTCTGTAGTTTCCGAGATCGATTTTGTGAGCAGTCTCAGAGGTCGAGGTAATGCTTTGTAGTTAGTGAGACTGAGACCGTGACTTAGACATCAAGGTAATGCTTCGTAGTTTCTGAGCTGGTTCACACTCGGACATCGAGTTTGTGACTCCATAGTTCTCGAGTGTTATTAGCTTACTAGTAGTGCACATTGATATGATGATTCAGCTTGCAGGCATCGAGGTTAGGTCAGGTGATGTTATTGGTTGATTCAATATGTTGGTGTTCAGTTTGGCTGGTTTTGTGTGACCGAGGTGCTATTGCATTGTTATGAGCATTTTTGTGTCAGTATATTGACGTGGCTAGTTACCTATATATATGTTGAGTTTGTGCTTGAGTCTAGTCTTATTTGCAGTAATACCCTGTTTTGGTTTCATGTTGAAAAATATTTCTAAAATCACTGGTTTTTTGGTCATTACACATGTTTCGAGATTGATGTTTTCTTCGTAATCTTAGTGCATGCATAGTTTGATAAATAGAGGATAAACGTTGTGTTTCGAATTATGTTTGTATAAACCTATATTTTTGCCCACTCACACATTTTTCCTTGGTTTTGAAACCCTTCAGGACCGCTGCACGAAGGTCTAGACTACCTATGGAGTGGAGGCATAAACTCACTGAGGTACAGTTATCCCTTATCTGATAGGGTCTTGAGAGTACTTTTGGTATTGTAGGTTACCCGCCAGACGGGAGCAAGACTCGGGATGTGAGATATTCTGTGTTTTCTAGGTTGGGTCCTATTAGTACCAACTCAGAAACTTGAAATGCACCAAACTCAGAAACTTGAAATGCACCAAACTCAGAAACTCAAATGCACCAAACTTAGAAACTTGAACTTCTAACTGAACTAACGCACTTACTTCAAAGTTACCAGATTCACTTCTATGGTACCAAATCCACCTCTAATCTACTAAACAAATTAGAAATAGACCATATGAACTTCTAAGTTACTTATTTATATCATAACCTAATAGATACACTTCTATGGTACCAACCCAGGAACTTGAAATGCACCAAACTTAGAAACTCAAATGCACCAAACTTAGAAACTTAAATGAACCAAACTCATAAACCCAAACTTCTAAACCAACTTACGCAAAGTTACCAAATTCACTTTTATGGTACTAAATCCACCTCTAATCTACTAAACAAACTACAAAAGACCAACTAAACTTCAAAGTTACCTATTCATATAATAATCTACCAGAAACACTTATATGGTACCAACTTAGTAACTTGAAATGTCACGACCCGACTTCTCTAACACGATATTATTCGCTTTGGGACCAGCCCTCACGGTTTTTTTTAAAGGAAGTCACGAGCAACTTCCCAGTGGGTCACCCATCCTGGGATTGCTCCAGCTCAATCTTGCAAAACTTTGGAGTTCCAACCAAAGCTAAAGTCAGTGAGTTCCCAAAAGGCCTCGTACTAGGAAGACTTCGTCCACACATATAAGACATGTTACCTTTCCCTCACTGTGCGATGTGGGATTGTTCATCGTTCTTCCCAAGATACGGGAGTTGTGAACATGATTGTGATGTGGACTTGAGTCGATTGTGTAATGATGCTCATTGAGTAATTGGTCTCAGACGTTGAGATGGGGGCTCCGACTCTTGAGACTGGTACTATGTGAGACTTGTATTGTGTGATGACTCAGAAGTCGGGTAGGACTCTAGTTCCTGAGTCTATGTCACTCAGATGTCGAGCAAGGCTCAAGTTCCCGAGTTTATTGCCTACTAGTAGTGCACTTGTGATGTGAAGATTGATGTAGTGCTTGTGTACTAGTGTTCATGCCCATGAGGCAGTGGTTTGTGTTTGTTATTGTGCATCGTTAAATGGGATTGTGACATGTGTGGATTTATGTGATACTGGTTATAGGTCAGATATGTGATACTGATGTGACAGGTTGTTATGTCTGTGATGTGTTGTTATTTTCAGTGAGTTGGTCTAATGACTAATGGTCGTTTCTGGTTAAATACTTTATGAGCGTTTCATATATTTCGAGATTATAAGCTGTGTTTTTTTTTAATCGATTATGGCTCAGATTTAGTATTTTCAGGTTAATATGGCTAGGATTTAGAAATTTAGGTTTAATTTCAATAATTAAAACTTAAAAATTATTACAAAAAAAATTAAAACTAGGAAGTTTAATTTCATTTTTTAATTTATATTTAAATTTTAAAATTATATGGTTTTAGTTCTATTTTTGTAACTTTATTATTAAAATTTTAAATATTTTAATTTTATTAATTATTTTGAATTTCTTATTATAGATGTCGCAGCATCTCTTAACATCTAAGACTTGCCACCACACTGAGCCCATTGATTACCAAGCGAAGGAGGAGGTAACCCCTACCATCATAACCTCCACAATTGAGTCCACGCAAGGATCGGTTGACACCTCGCAGTCCGTGTGTAACGACCCGTCCCGAGAGCCGGGATTAGTAAAGTGATTAGTAACGGATTAGTGAGCCTAATCGGTGTTCAGTTGTACCGTTAGTGTAGAATGACGATTTTGCCCCTGGTTTGGGCAAAAAGTTGACTTTTAGTTCGGGCGGTCAATTGGGCATTGACCGATGACTGTGCCGTAGTTCGGGACGTCACGAGTCCGTAGACAGGTGGAACGTCCGATTCCGACATCCGAGGGGGAAGTTATGATGTTCAGAAGGTTGAGGGCACTTTCGTAATTTGGTTAATTAAAGGGAAAATGTTGACTTTTTTCTCGACTCTTAGTTTTCACGTAGATCGAGGACCGTTAGATAGGTCTCGACGTCCTGAGTACAACGATAGGCGGCACTCTGTCATCGGACGTCGGACGGTAAAGTTTTGATTCTGTAAAGTTGAAGGGCAAAATGGTAAATTGAATACCTAGGGGCAATTTGGTCTTTTCACATTGGGCCAATCAGATAAGGCCATTTGGAAAAGAGTGATTGCATATTTTAATTGCTGTCCAGGGAGAGTTGGACACGTGGGGAACACCTAGAGGCTTCTAGGAGGCTTACCATGTGCACGGCTACAAATTGCACAATCTTAACCGTGCAATTGTTCTTGAAACAGAAAACAGAGAGTGAAACCGTGAGCTTGGTGGATCGATTTCAAATGATTGAGGCCCTTGAGTTTGTGTGAGTGATTGAAGAAGGGTTTGGTGAGTGTGAAAGTGTTGTATAGTGAGGTTGGACGGTGGTTGTGTGTGTGTGTGTGTGTTGTGACCAGAACCAGAGAAAATAGGGACAGAGACAGAGAAAATAGGTGACTGGTGGCCACAGTGAGGCCACGACGGAGCCCACGACGGCGAAAGGAGAAGCAAAACCGTAAATCCCCTGTTTTTCCTTAATTGGGAAAACCATGTTTTCTTGAGTATTGCCCAATTCAGTCACTGAGATGTATTGCTGGAGGTCTTATGAATCGGTTGAAGTTGGTCACGAAGCCTGCCATGGTCGAGGGACGTAAAACCGTGAGAGGTGAACTTCTAGGATGTGAGCCCATAGCTAATGGTGACCGGAGAAGCTAGAACAGAGAAAGGAAGGATCGTTCGTATTTTTACGATTTGGTTCAGGAAAGTCGAGGATAGCGAACTGGCCGGAAACGGCGTAAGTGCGCGCGTATCGAGGCAACGTCAGAATGGTCTGTGAGTGGACTTTGCTTTCTAACTCTTGATGCATGCATATATTTTTTTATATGTTTCCTCTACTTGATTCTATGATTGGATTTATGATTGTGATGGTTTACAGTTTTACACGTTTTTCGAGGAAATGATGGTATTTCACGATTTACGAGGTTTGATGGATATTGTGATTTAACCTTGTTTTAATGAATTGATTTCGGGAATTGAAATACGATTTGATTTCAAAGAAAGTAAAAGGATTTCAGAAAAGGGTTTTCGGGCTTAAAGCCCAGTTCAGAAAAGTGGTTTTGAGAAACGTGATTTCGGGTTTGTGAATCGGATTTCCGGATGACGATTCGGGATTCGATTCGGGACTTGAAGTGGATTTCGGGTTTGGGTTCAGAATGGTTATTCCAGATGCCGGCTTACGGAATGATGGTTGCGGACTCGGATCTGGAAATGAGATGGATATGATTCTGGATTTGGATTCAGAATGACGGTTCTGGATGCCGGAAGAGCATCAGACCAGTGGTTTCGGATTCGGGTTTGGATATGGATTTAGAAATGGTTTTCAAATGGTTTTGATTGGATTTGCTGGATCTGGTTATTGGGTTTAAAGACCCTGATATTGTGATTGACGGGGGACAGGCCCGGATTGGGTTTAAAAACCCAGATTGAGTTTAAAGACTCGGGAGTTTAAAGACTCGGATATATTAATATTTCCACCGTAGGCCTGTTGAGTTTAAAGACTCGGAGTTTAAAGACTCGGATTATATTGAGGCTTGGATTGAGTTTAAAAACTCGGGAGTTTAAAGACTCGGATAGATCCAGCAGGTTCGGTGAATGGAAAAATGAGATGGTTTTCAACAAGATTTTCCGATGTTTTGGGCAGTGGCCTGGATGAAATGGTTTTCGATGGTTTTGGGCTGAGGCCCGGGATTTGGAAAAAGGAACTTGTGTTCGGTTTTCTTGTATGGTTTGTTTACTCGGAATATTGAATGGTTTTATAACGTGACTTTGATATGCATGCATTGGTTTTTGAAACGGAGGGTATAAATGTAATTGTTTTATGAAATGTTTTTGAACTTAAACTTTATTTTTGTCCACTCACAGTCTTTTCGTGTTTTTGATACCTTCCAGGTTGTTGTGGCGCGGGCTGTCGATCGAAAGAGTCGGAGACATCACACGTATGATCCACGGTAGACTCTGCGCGCTCTGGGAAGTTCGGAACATATTGAAACGGTCGGATCGGAACTTCCTTGTCTGACTTATGTGTCACACGGAGGTTAGACGTTCGTTTGGCCCTTGTGTCATGCGTAAGTCAGCCGAGAGCGGGGTTTAGCCCTTAATCCCGGAGGATTAGGGGTGGGCCCTGACACCGTGCCACCCGGGGCTCGATCGGCATGTCGATGCCACGTCATAAAGCAGGGGGAATTACGTACTGACCCTCAATCCTCACATGACATGACTCTCCCCGTAATCCCCCTAGATTATCGCGAGAGGACCTACTTCCGTCTCACACGTCATGTAAAATTGCTAAAGTACCATCGAGATTTAAATACGTATATTTACTAGGTGTTAGACAAGGGATAAGTCTACATTCTAAACAAGATATCCAGAGTACGTAAAATTACGTGATGCCTCAGTTTTTATACAGATCGCGTCCGCGATCAACCTGAAAGGTGCTAAAGCCAATAAAAAATGTGAGTGGACAAAAAGAAAGGTTTGGAAAAAACCATTTTCCGAAATCAATTATTAACCCTTCATTTAATAAAGTTATGCATGCATTGACTTTACGAATAAAACATCAATAGCAAAATACGTGCAGTAATCAGAAAACTAGTCACTTCAAAAACCTATCCAACATGAAAGAATATCAAGATATCACCGCAAATATGTCTTGACTAAAGCACAGCCACAATAAACATATGGAGGACCAGCCGCATCAACATACCAACACAGACAAGACCACACCAATGCATAAGCTTACCAATCACACAAAACCAGTCATAGTGAATTCATTAACATACCAATCCAACCAGTCATACCAACTGACACATCCTTGTTGTTTGCAAGTTGAATCGTCATATCAGATGTGCACTACCGGTATGCTAATAGCACTCGGGAAAGTCAGAGTCCTAGACTCAACATCCGAGTGTGAACCGGCTCAGAAATTGCGGAGCCCCAGGCTCGACTTCCGAGTCACGATCCTAGTCTAAGGAATTACGGAGCCCCGGGCTTGACGTCTAAGACGAGTCTCGGAATGACGGAGCCCAGCTCGATGTCCGAAACTATGCATCACAATCAGCATCTCGAGGAGGGTCATCAAGCACATCACATCATATCACAGTCACCACAACACAATCATCACACATCACCTCAAATGTCTCAAATAGCGAGGAACCACAAATCTACATCAATAGTAACTCAAACCATCATCCAATATCTCGGGCCTAAGCCCCAAAACCATAACTCAATTAAACCACGTAAAACAAACCATTAAAATATTTTTTAAACATTTGTAAAATTTCCAAAATCCACATAAATAGTACGTACATAAATAACCATTAACCAATTCTCATTATAAATCATATAAAAATGCATGCATAGAGTTAGGAAAACAAAAATCCATTCACACATACTGCCACTTGCTCAAACCACGAACCGTATGCCAATCTGAAGCTCTGGGCCATCTGAGAAAGTCAAAGTCATACCCGAGGATCAATAACAATCAATATAATTCCATACAATAATCCTCACAAACCTTGGAACCAAAAACGCGTCTCAAACATACTTTCAGAGGGGAAAAACCTCCAAAACACCAACCAAATGATCTCCGATCGACTTGAAACCACCAACATTGGATTCAGGACGTCGAAACCTTTCAAACAAGACCGATTTGACTTAAAAATTCATGCCTAAGCACCCACACCCTCCAGTCACAGTTCGATCAATGCTGGTCATCGCTGACATAATCGCTAACGTCATCCCTGTCACATGTCACTTGCTGATGTCAGACGTCATCATGACATCACCTTCTGACGTCATGTTGACGTCATCCTGTCACGTCACCTCTAACAAGATTCCACATGGATCCAACCGGCCTCTAACACGTGGCTGACATGATGACTTCACTAGCTGACGTCATCATTGTCTACCTCTAATCAGGTCGACCCTAATGATTGTAAAGGGTCATTCGACCCGGTTTGCAAACCCGATCCGTTCTTCACCATTTCTCAACCTTTTTCTGCCATTCTTTCACCCTTGAACTTGTCTCCTATCCAGAAACCGTTCTTCGAGCTTGAAAACAAGAAAACATACATGTAAATCCCCAGGTCATGATCAAAACTCACGACCAACCTTCAAACATCCTCCTAGGGGTGTTCTAGCTACCATGTCTTTCCTTGTTCTTTCCTTCACTCTCATATGAACTCAGAGAACATGACGGAGGCCTCGGGTTAGAGGTTCAATGTCCAAGAACCAAAACCCAAAATCAACCAAAATGAGTTCATGTGTTTTTACCCAGTTCTCGATTTTAAGGCAGCCACCGTGGCTCAGCCGTCCTCCACCGTCTCTCTCAATCTCTCAACCTCACGCTGGGCTCTTCACTACAGAAGAAAGGAAGACGATGGTGGAATGAGGTAGGGTGTGGTTTCGAGCTGTGTATGTGTTTGAAAAGAGAATGAGATGCAGTTGATGAAAGCTGAGAGTCATAGGGCGAGTGACACTTATCACTCATCCTACGGTTCCCAAACAGATATTTTGGGTCCCACAAACAAAAAAACATTAGGCCCTTTTTCGTAAAACGTGCATCGAATATTCCAATTAAACCATTCTAAACCCGTAATTTCACCGTACGATGTCCAAATTTGACATTCCACCTATCTACATAATCCTAAACTTTCGATCTACGCAATGGGCCTCGGTTAACATGCAAAACGTCTCATGGGTCAAAAGTCAACATTTCCCCCCTCTAGGGGCAAAATCATTATTCCACGTCAAATCATCCCAAACATCTTCAATCAATCCTGTTTAATCTTTATAATATCCTAATAATCTCGTCATTATGAGGCGGGTTGTTACATCACATGACTCCAATGACAGGACCCACCCCAATCCCACGGGGACCACAAGGGGACGTGCCCTGCTCCCGTCTGACACCCAAAATAGCATACCAATTTTAACCTCAAACGTTCAAATTCATAAATAACCAAATTAAAGTTATACATCCAATCCAAAATTAACAGATGTCAGACAAGGGATGAAAACCAAAATTACAAATTGTGAGCACGACTCTAAATAATCCTGCTGGTCAAACCACCCGACAGGGGTTCAGATACGCAGAAGTAGAACTATGCCTCAGCATCAGGATCCTCCTCTACCTCAGTAGCACAGCCTGAAGGGGTTACCAAAACATTAAGGGTGAGTGGGCCGAAACTCAAGTTTATAAAACAGTTTAATAAGTAAAACATATAATTTACCCCTCCGTTTTCCAAACATGCATGCACCATAATTTAAAACCATAAATCATATAATATGAACCATAAGACATGCAATAAAACCATAAACATAATTTTAGCCACTGCACTATACACTCCGATCCTAACATCCCAGATGTTTGACGTCCCTGACGTCCAATAAGGTCACAGTCCCAAGGCTACGTGTGCCACTCGGGGTCTCAATCCCGAATCCAATCCCCGAACCTTGTCCGGGTACGGCATCTCAAATGCCTAGCATCCTAGACGCTCGACGTCCCTGACGTCAAATTATAGCAATCCTGCTCCTGAGTCATTTTACGGTCCGGTTCCTCCGTAGAATGACTCCTCGCAGGCAATGCGCCGTGACCGCTCCGGGGTACCACATCCGGAGGAGACAGTATCACAAGAGTGGGTCTATACAGTGCAGTACCAAATACATTTTATTGATATCCACCTGCAAAACAATATACATAGATAAAATCCAAAACCAATCTTTAAGTTTCACCAGACGGGTCTCAAACCCAAGTACCGTGAAACGTGCCATAACCATAATTTCAATATCATCAAAACCGTTTCTTGATTCCAGCATGTGAATATATAAGTAAATCAGAAAACATTTAAGCATGCAAGGGTTTAATGAAATCGGGCCCACTCATAGTACGATCCCGTGGTAAATCTGCGCTTACGGACCTGTACCGGGATTATCTTACAATTCATGTCAGTCCAAATCACACGTAAGGGTCACTACGAGTTTTAAACATTTATCCAAAAAGTCCGAAACAGAAACCGGCTTGGGGAAACCGTCCAACACGTTTCCCGAGACAACCGGCCCTAAACTGACCCTCCTAACTATCTCAGATCAACATGGTTAATTCACCAAAAATGTTCAGAATGATGAGAGGAATAAAAGTCATGTTGATCGTGATCGGAGATAAGCCCCAACGCGCCCTCACGCGCCGCCCAAAGTGGCTGCGCGTGAAAGTCACGCGCCTGACACTGTAGCTGCTACAGTGTCACCTTCTTCACCCGATAGCCCTGCTATTCGGATCTTCAACCCGCGTCAAGACCCGGATAATTAACCCTTAATTTCAACTCGATTTCAGTCCATTTTGATCCCAACATGTTTATTAATCATCCAATTTAAGTTCTGAGACACTAATCAGCCTCGACAAGTCCCCAATCGACCCTTCGACCCGTGATCAACCAAACGGGTCAATCACCAGAACTCCCTGGTTTCTAACCCATTATCCAATTAACTTCACAGGAAGCATAATAGGATCAAAATGAACTAAAATGAACGATCAATTGTGCCTGAAAGTACCTGAAGGTTGTCGTCCCAAGCTCTGCAACTTCTCTGGAAACGGCAGCCTCATCCCAGCTCAACCGTGGCTGGTTCCCCTCTATTTCGATGTGGTTGAGTTCCAAATACTCCCAGAAGACTAAATCAAGCCTTGGTTTGGTCCAACAAGCACCAGGAATTAAATCTCGACTTCCCTCCAATTTTCCATATTTTCAGTTTTCTCAGATTTCCTCTCAATCACTCGACACTCAGTCCCGCAGAGTGAAAACCACACAGTTTAAACTCAGTTTAAACAAACCTTGCCACCCAACAGCTCGTGGAAGCCTCACTGTCCACTGAGAAATGTTTCCCGCAAAAGTTCGAATCTTGAATTAACAATGGTGGCCTTGCTGGATGGGTGATTCAGACCATGTTCTGATGCCCCTAAAGCCTTAAACAAACAATTCTTTCTAGCACACACTGTAACAACCCGTACCTTCGGGAAGGGTAAAAATGTAATTTTGTGAAAAGTTTTGTGTAAAAGGACGATTTTGCCCTTGTGTATAGTAGGCCAAAAGTTGACTTTTCGATTTACCAGTTGGATGAGTGTTGACCATTGACCGTGACATAGTTTAGGACGTCACGAGTCCGTTGACAGGTGGCAGGTTCGATTCGGACAATCAGAGAAAAAGTTATGACGTTCGGAAGATTGAGGGCGTTACCGTAAAGTTGACTAAATGAGGAAAATGTTGACTTTTTGCAGGACTGGTGATTTTCAAGTAGACCGAGGACCGTTAGATAGGTCTCGACGTCCTGAGTATAACGATAGGCGGCACGCTGTCATCGGACGTCGGACGGAATAGTTACGGGTCTAGAACGTTCGAGGGCAAAACGGTAATTATTAAAATGAGGGGTATTTTGGTCATTTGCTTTACCAATTAGATGAGGACAAGTGGCTGAGTGGGAGAGGATATTTTGTGCTGTTGTCCATGGGATTGTGGACACGTGGCTGGGCACCAGAGGGTTCTACAAGTGTGTATCGTATACACGGCCACACTTTGCACAAAACAAACCGTGCAATTGGGTTTGAACTCAGAAAACAGAGGGTGAGAAATTGGGGAGGAGTGATCGATTCTGTGCAAGGGAGAGTGAAGAGTGATTCGTGAGAGTGACAGGGAGATAAGAGTGAGCTGGTGGTCGTGCTGTTGGACGAAAATCGTGCACAGGGACACGGAGGAGGACGGTTGCAATTTTTGGGAAAACAGAGAGAAGGTGGGCTGTGGCGGTGGCTACGCCGTGAGGTGGCTCGAACCCGGGCAGTGGGAGGCTTAGGAGGTTGCAGGAGACCCAACGAACACCGTGGCACGCGGTGGTGCGTACGGCGAAGACGGAATCGAAAGGTAAGTTCTATTCCCCTGTTTTTACCGTGAGTTTCAAATTGAAAATCGTGGGCTTGGAGCTAGAGTCGAAGGGATTGGTGAGTGAAGTGAGGTTTAGGGAGGTCCTAGGAGTAGTTTGTGACGGTTGCCGTGACAGGGAAGTTCAAGGTGGGAGTGGTGCGACGGCGGGTACTCTGTACCCTGTTTGGCCGTGAAGTTCGAGCTGGAAATCGTGGATTTAGAGAGTGAGTCGAGGGTTCCTGTGAGTTGTGTGTGTTTCAGTGAAGTTGTGGGAGGAGTTTCGAATGACCACCGTGAAGGGGGAAGCACTGGTTGGCCGGGAAGGAAAACAGAGGGTTGTTTGGTTTTTCTTTCGAGCTTCAGTCGTGAAGCTGTGGGAATAGTCGAACCAAGAGAGTGAGGGGGATGAGTTCTTTGAGATTGGACGAAGCTTTAGGTGAAGAAAGGAGGGGAAACGGTGGCCGGACGGTGGAGAATGGCTCTCGCCGGTCCTGGTTGCAGCCTGGTGCGAACCGGGTTCGATCGAGGAAGACGGTGGTACTGTAACAAGCGCGTGAGGCCCACGCGCAGCCACTTTGGGCGGCGCGTGGAGGCGCGTGGGGAGGAATCCGGCCAAGCTTCCAACATGGTTTTAGTTCTAAATGTTCTAAGGAATTCAATGGTATAAGTTTCGGGTTAATCGGACGAAGTTCTGGGATGGTTCGGGAATCCGGACGGTTTAAGGTTTATGAATAAAATATTATTTAAATTTCCGAAAAAGTGGGGAACTAGGGTGAATATCCTTGATGTAATTGTGACCCTATTTGGTGCATATTGACAGGACAGGAGACGCCCGAGACAGTCGAGGAGCGCACGGAGCGCAATTGACTCGTTTCGATCAGTGAGTGGACTTCTTCTTTTCTTTCGAGCATGCCTAACTGTTTTCATTGATGTTTTATGGTTTTAAGCATGTTTTTATGTTTTTTGATGATGCTCATATGTGGTTGAGATGTTTGTACGTTTTTCGAGATATTTTCGGGATTTTGCACGTTTTTCGAGAAAAAGCTGGTTTTCGGATTTTGATGCCATATTGAGGGATTTCAATCTATAACTATTTTCTGAGGATGAGGAATGGACTATGAAACATGATTTGTGATTAAATGTGGGTTTTGGTATAAAATTAGATTTCCGGATTTGGGTTCGAAACGTCGGTTCTGAACGCCGGAAAGGCTTCGAACCGGGGATTTCGAATTCGAGTTTGGCGATGGATTCGAATTGGTTTTACACTAGATTGGGATTGGATTTGCTGGATCTAGATATGGGTTTAAAGACCCGGATATGGATTAACGGGGGACGGGCCCGGATTGAGTTTAAAGACTCGGATATATTGATTTTCCCCCGTAGGCCTTTGAGTTTAAAGACTCGGATTACATTTAAGGCCTGGTTGAGTTTAAAGACTCGGATAGACCCAGTAGGTTCGATCAGAAAATGGTGTTGTTATAGTGTTTCTGTTTCTTATGATATTTTATAGTGTTTCTGTTTCTTATGATGTTTATTGGTTTATAATTATTTTAATCACTGAGTTAGGGATGTGATTTCAAAACGGAGGGAACAAAGAGTTCTAGTTCTTAACTTTGATTTGATAATATACAGATTTCAAACTTTCATTTTCTTTTAGTCCACTCACATCGTTTGGTTTTAAATTTCCCCTCCAGGTCGTGGTGATAGCGCTGGGGTGAACGTTGAGGCAGATATCAAAGCATAGAGCTTCTGACGTTCTTCCGTTGCCACACTAGTATAGTAGTATTTTGTGCCCATTTTGTAGAACTATGCTCTGACTGACAGTTGTATATATTTACTCCTTCGTCTGATAGTTATGCTTATTGTGGTTTCGAGGTTATTTTGGTACTTTAGGCGTGATTGTCAGACGGGAGCAGGGTTCGTCCCGGGTATCAAGGTGCTATTTGGGACGGGTCCTGACACACACCCTGATTAATCAATTGGAACTCAGAACCACCGCACACGGTGGTGCTGCACTTTGTTCCCCGCGGTTGCTACAGTGACCAGGGGTAAAATGACCAAAATGCCCCTAGTTCAGAAATTACCAAAATGCCCTTCACTTTCCAGACCCGTAACTCCGCCATCCGACGTCCGATTTCAGCATGCCTCCTGTCAATGGACTCAAGGCGTCGAGACCTACCTAACGGTCCTCGAGTCGTGTGAAAATTAGTTTCCAAACGATAAGTCAACATTTTCGCCCCCATCGTCCAAATTACGGTAATGCCCCTGAACTTCCGATAGTCATAACTTTTTCCCTGATCGTCCGAATTGGACGTGCCACCTGTCTATGGACTCGTGACGTCCCGAACTACGTCACGGTCATTGGTCAAAGTCCGTTTGACCCACTCATTAAAAAGTCAACAATTTGGCAATACAATTCACATGGGTAAAAACGTCAATTCATACATTAAATTACAATATTAAAATCCTCGAATTTCCGGGGTGTTACATCCAACCCCTAGCCCTAATAGGAAGCTACATCAAGCGAACCAGATATTGGCACCAGTGTAGTACCCCAGGATAAGTTGATTGTTTTCTTTATTTAAAAACCCTTTTTTTGTTTATTACTCATATTTTGTACTAAATTTTTTTTCTTCGAATTTGTAGGGATTTATGTGAATGTGTGTGTGATCAATATATGTTTGGCATCCCAACGGATTTCCTAGAAAACCAATACAAAGATCACGATGATATGCCTAGCTCGTCTGTGGAAAGGGACCAAAAGAATTCATAGCTTGGTGGTGCACGACATGAGCGTGATTCTCCTCATCAAGTGCTGGATATTATGAGATAATTTCAAGAAGCAACAACTAGAGGAAATCAGGGACTGTTAGGCTGAGTTATCGATAAGTGTTTCTATTTTAATTTCAATTTGAATTTTCTTCAAATTGTACTATCCTTATTATTTTATTGCTAGTAAATTTTGAATTTGACCTATAGGTCGCCAACGTCAATGATTATCTGAACTTTCACCGGTCGAAACGGTACTCAGACTGGAAGTATGAATTCCACAAGTACCACAAGAGCTGGACTTGCTAGGAGGAAGCTCGTGCAAATTCTCTATTCGAGTTGGTGATGGGGCCTCGGTTGGAAGGGTGGTTGTGGTTGTGCTTCCATTTTGAGGATTTCCAGTGCATTGATTTCATTTTAATTTAACTTTTCATTTGAATAAATAATGATCTTTTTTACTAAAGAACAGAGAACGTTGATCACGAACACATCAAATTAGGAAACCAAGAAATTCAACCACCGAGGGCTCGTCATCCTATGCACATTGGTAAGAGGACTGATGAAATACCGGGCCGATATGGTCGGAGATGGATGTCTAAGGGAAGTCTAAGCTGGTTGTGGCAATTAGGCAATTGATTCTATTTTACGTGAGTTGTCTTTTTTTTTTTTGCATATTATTATTAATATTAATTTTTAGTTTTATAATTATATTTCTAATTAATATTCATTCAAATCTGTAGGTGGCGATGGAGCAAGACATGCAGCAAAAGATGGGCCTGAAAGGACTTTGATACTAATTTGATAGGGCTCGTCCCGAAAGGACTTTGATAAATGTGCCTCATCCTGCTTCCGCTCTCGTCTGACAAGTCAATTGAAGTTGCGACAATACTCTCAGCACTTAATAGACAAGGGATAACCGTAATGATTCCCACTCATGCCTCTGCCTCTCGATCAGCTCCGATATTCGTGCCAAGACCTGACGGGTTATCAAAACATAAAAGGTGTGAGTAGACAAAAATAACATCGTTTGAAAATACATTTCTAAATGAACTTTTTTAACCTCCAGTTATAAAACATGCATGCATTGAGTAAAACACATGAACAACCAGCTTTCAAGCCAAATAACATGAAAACCATCTGAACATAACCATCAACATCAAACTAGTCACAATGACTATCAACAATAGTACTAGTAACTAGTACTCAATTATCAATCATAATAATCAAAAGCACTACTCACAAGTGCATAAACATCAATCACAACATTGACAACATCACAATCGATACTCAAATCTCAGGCATTACGCATCTGAGGACACTTCGGGAATTATACATCCGAGGTCTTTCTGGGAATTACACATCCAGATTTTCCAGGAATTACACATCTGGAGTGTCTCTGGAATTATGCATCCGAGATCTCTCAGGAATTACACGTCCGAGTTTTCCTAGGAAGCATCTGAGTTTTCCCAGGAATTACATGTCACGACCCGACTTTCTCCAACACGATATTGTCCTCTTTGGATCCAACCTTCACGGTTTTGTTTCTGGGAACTAACATGCAACTTCCCAGTCAGTCACCCATCCTGGGATTGCACTAGCCCAAACTTGCTTAACTTTGGAGTTGCCAAGGAATCCAAAGAAGGTGAGCTATCGAAAGGCCTCGTGCTAGATAGATACGTGCCCACACATATAAGGCACATCCCCTAGATCCCCCCGGGCTATATGGGATTGTTAACCATGCCTCCAAGGCATGGGTCTTCACAATCATCCCCCTTTGTGGCCCAACGTCCTAGCTGGCACACTTCCAGTCGGGGTGACAGGACCCATCCCAATCCCCCTGGATTATCATGGGATGTGCCCTGCTCCCATTTAACACCACTTGCCAGAGTAGAGATAAAACTGTAACCCGCTCGGGGTTACCAGAGTGGACAGTGATTTCTAGAGTACGCGGCGGCATGTGATGTCTCGGTCTATGCTACAGACCGCATCCACAATCAACTAGAAGGGTGCCAAAAACAACCAAAAGTGTGAGTGGACAAAAAAAACATTTATTTAAATCATTTTCCAAAATATTGATTTAACCCTCCTTTTTCACAAAGCATGCATGCATACCAATTTAAGAACCATTTCTTTCTCGTAAAAAAATATATACGAAAACCGATGCCATCATCGTAAAACCAACACATGCTAAAATCTCTGGACACAAATTAATGATTTAAAACCTCGGGACTCATTCTTATATCTAACCTCCGTCACATCTCATATCATTATCTCATATCATCATCAGTCATGTCATCCGTGCAACGCGTGCAAATAAGCTCCAGGACTGCTCAGATTCGAGCACGTCACCGTGAACACATCACTGGCCGACATTCCAGATCGTCGTGAACGTTTCACTGATCGATCTCCATATAATACCAGCACTCGTGAGTCGAGTCACCCTCGGCTACACGACAACAAGCAGTGCTTCTTAACCTCTCTGGGCGAACACATCCCATCCCAGAGGCGAGCGTTATCTCCAGGTTTCTCTCCGGAGAAACATATTCACAACCGAAAGCCCTCTAATACTCATCATCTCGGAGAATAACCATAGTAAAAATGGTGGAAATATATTTTCATTATTCAAATCAAATCAGTTGTATTGCACAGGGTCTCGGCCCAAAACATAGTTTCCAAAAAAACTCATAAGATTAGTGTCCAGTTTTCATTTCGCAATCTCAAATAATTTTACAATCAAATCCTATGTTTCACGTGGGATCTCTGCCCAAAACCTAATCTCAACAGGGTCACAAGCCCAGAATTTAATCCTAATGGGGTCACAAGCCCGACACATCATGCCAATAGGGTCACAAGCTCGAAACATAGTTTCATAACAAATTTGACTATAATCTCAGTTAAAACCATAATCCAACTAGGTCTCATGCCCAAAAGACATTTTCACAAAAATCCATAAAACCGTTCAAAACCGATAATTAACTAGCATACAAAGCATTTATGCATTTCATCAATCCAACCACATGCAAACATTGCATTTCATACCATGTTTAGAAAACATTAAAAGATATATGCATGCATCATTTATAAACTAAAGTCCACTCACACTCGGTCCACTTTGTGTGCTCAAAAACTGCACCGTAAGCCAATCCGAAGCTAATCCACAGTCTCCGGGTCGTCCAGACCTGTCCAAATCATACTCAAGCATCACTAACCATTGATACAAGTCCTAGTCATCAATCCTCAAAACTCCCGAAACAGTCAACGTGTCTCGAACAAGCTTCCCGGGGTTAAAAACCTCCAATTTACCTATCAAACGACCTACGATCGACCTGAAACCACCAATATTGGATTCTAATCGTCGAAACCTTTAGTATATGACCAGTTTTACCTCAAAATTTGTGCCCCACGTACCCTCAGGCGTCGATCAAATTTGGTTAACGGCGATCAATGCTGACATCATGTTGAGTCAATTGCTGATGTAAGCCTGACAGGTCTAACAACCTGCCATGTGGAACTCCCTGATTGCTGCCATGTGTCACCCTCTGACACTGCCATGTGTCGCTGACACGTCAGCTCTGACAACCTGACACACAACCATGTGGCACCACCCTACTAGTCCACGTGGTCTGACATGTCTGACATATCACTAACATATCATTATTGATTGGACCTGACACCAGGCCACATGTCACATTCTGGTTGGCCACATAGTCTGACAGGTCTGACAGGTGCGTCATCGTCGCTAACCTTTCGCTGGTCGACCCATTTTTCTACAACAGGGTCACTCGACCCGTGACCCTGACCCGATCTGTTTTCCCTCGTCTAACCACCGATCTTCACCATTTTTCTCCCAATCTCCTCGTCTCACTCCCAGAAACTTATCTATGATTTAAAAACGGGAAAAACTCACCTGAAAAACCTCCACCCAAGGTCGAAGCTCCAACTTTCGAATCTGTCTCCAGCCAGTCTAACTGTCCATTCCCCTTCATTTTTTCCCTATGAACTCACCTAAACTCAAAGAACATGTACAAGGCCTTAGTTCCTGGTTTTAAACGTCCAAAATCAAAAACACCATTGGAAGACCCACAGGTTTTTACCTGTGTTTGGTTCCAGCTAGTCCGTCCGTGCCTCCGTCGTCCTCCACTGTCACCGTCAGTCTTTCTCGACTCACCCTCTCACTCTGTATCTCTCTCTCTCTCTCCCACTTTTTCTCTCTCTCACTCTTAGGTAGTAGGTGAAGAACAAGAAATGGGGAAGGAGTTTTTGCGTTTGTGTGAACTAAGGAAAGGGGATATGCATGTAGGTGGGATAATGGGCCAATGGGAGGTGCATGTATGTAAGATAATGATAAATGGATGAGTGACAAGTGACAAGTGTCACTTATCCGTTGGACCTGAAAATAAATATCTGGGCCCACTAAAAACAAAATTGAACCTACCTCGTAAATCGTGTAATCGTACCACGATTCGTTCCAGACCCATAACTTTCCCTTACGATCTTCGATTTTGAAGTGTCATCTATCTACAGGCTTGTATTGTCTCGATCTATGTAATGGACTTCGATCCACGTGCATTTGACCTCCCGGGTCAAAAGTCAACATTTTACCCTCTTTCAGGGCAAAATCGTCATTTCACCATGATTATCCACTAATCCTTGATTGATCTCGATTAATCCTTAATTAATCTCGTAGATTCGGGACGGGGTCCTTACACGGGGTCCAACTCTGATACCAACCGTGAGGGCTGGGCCAAAAGTTGACAAGATCTTGTTGGAGAAGGTCGGGTCGTGACATTACATATCCAGGCCACTGAACATAAACTCAAAACATTAGTTTCAAAACCATCATTGACTTAAAACCAAGTCAAAACCATTTCCAATAAGGTCTCAAGCCCGGAATATCATTTTTACGCAAATCTGTAAAATTTCATCCGAAAATCATTAAATAATCCATTAAATCATTCTTGACTCACATTCCAAGTCAAAATACATTTTCAAACCTGGGCCTAGCCCAAAACATCGTTTTCACTATTCTCGTAAATCGTGTCAACAAAACGATTATTAAATTCATAAAATAACCAAATAAATATATCAAATGATCATCCAAATCAATGAAGCTCAAATTACGCAAAAATCATGGAAAACATTCACTATGTATGCAAAACAATTTATAAAACAAATGTCCACTCAAACAGAGTCCATTCGGTTCAATTTCGACTTGTACGCTCATCTGTAATTTCAGAAACCACCAATCTTGTCAAAATCCTTTATCAAGGGTCATTAACATCCCAAGTCACCTCCCAATAAAATCCCCAATTTTACAGGATTTCATACGCTTCGGACGCGCAAAACTGTATTGAAATGATGTCTGATCGACTCAAAAACTGTGCCATTAAGTCTGTAATGTTGAAAACTATAAAAAGTGGGTTAAACACATCCCCCAAAAAGCTTTCACGAGCCTCCATGCACCACCGCAAATGGTTGCACGTGAAGCCTACGCGCTACTACAGACCCACTGTTACTGTTCATCTTCTCGACCCGTTTATCTACAAACGAATCGCCCGACCCGGTTCTTGACCCGACTTCAAATTCAACCATTTTCATACAATTCCTTAATTCCAATCGATCAAAAAACATTCTAGGACATTTAGAAACAAGAATTCAGGTTCAATTCAACACTTCCTTACCTTAAACTATTTGAATTTTAGTTCGAAATTCAGAAATGGACGCAAGCTCAGTTCTGGGCACGATCCTCAACAATCCCTTCAATTTTGCGATGGTTCGACTCGTTTGAGTCCTCAGGAGATAATTACAACCTTGATTCGAACAATTGAATCCAAGTTTGAAAAACTCGAATTTAAGGTTTCATGGGTATTTCAGGTTTTGGGTATTTTCTGGGTTTCTCAAGTCAAGGCTCCATCTCCTCTTCCTTTTTGTTCATTTGTTTCCTCTTAATTCCTCTCTGTCTTTTAGTATTTCTCTCGACTTGCTGGGAGGGTCAAAACCAATTGATTTCTGGTTTGGTTTCCATTTTTCACGAACACTACCCAACACACACTACCTCATTACACAGCCATGCCACCCATCTAGCCTAGAACACGACAACCGTTAGCCAAAGAGTAAGGTGAGTCATCAAATTTGATGACTTATCAAACTGTAAAAAGACCAAAATTTCCTCACTAAAGGTCCAAAATTATTAAAATACCCCTTTTCATTTTTTATCCATGAAAATTCAATCTGAACTCCAATTTTGGAATGCCATTTGTCTATGAACTCGAGACTCCGAGACCTAAATAACGATCCTCACGAAAAGTCCAAAAAGTATCTTGAGAAAAAGTCAACTTTTGACCATTTAAACCAAGGGTAAAATCGTCATTTCTCTTCTAAAATTTCCAAAATTCCCGTTTTCGAATTTCTAGGTTGTCACAGCATGCCGAGAGGTTCATGGAGCTCTAGTCAAACCTCCATATCAAGATACCAATCGTTAGGGTCGAGAACGAGACCATAAAGTCCATCTTTGAGACCGAGATATCGATAGTTAGGGCCAAGAATGAGGCCATCAAGGATGAGAGCGAGACCGTTAGGTCAACCATGATGTTGCTTAAAGTGATACGTGTATGTAACGACCTTTCCCGAATCTACAGGATTAATTAAGATTTAATTGAGGATTAGCGAGACTAATCAGAAATTAGTCTAGGATTATCAAAAGATTTAGGTAAATGAAGACTTTGCCCTGAAAAGGGTGAAAATGTTAACTTTTAACCTGAGAGGTCAAATGTACGTGGACTGATGACCGTTACATAGATCGAGATGATACGAGTTCGTAGACAAATGGCACGTCGAAATTGGACATCGTACAAGAAAGTTACGGGTCTAGAATGATTTTGGGAATTGTTCATGGTTGCACAAAAATTGCGGTGGTTGACTTTTGGATTTTTCTTGAGTGAGCCTAGATATTTATATCCAGGTCCAATGGATGAGTGACAAATGTCACTCTTCCATTTCTCATCATCTTCATACATGCATCCATCCTACCTTCCTATTCCATTCACACCTGAAAACCCACCCCATCCCCTTCCTCCTCACCTTCACCTATGCTAGTGGCCTGAGAAAGAATGAAAGTGAAAGGGAGGCTGATAGATGACGGAGAGGAGGTTGAGCACGACGGAGGAAACACGGCCAAGTAAAATTTGAAACCATTAAATAGGTCAAAATTCGAATTTGGGTTTAGAGGGTTTGTTGGGTTGTTTTGATGGACATAAATTGTTCCTAGCGGTGGTACGAACTCACAGGGCCCAAAATCGTAAAGAAAGGTGGCCGGAATCGCCTAGAAATCAAGTTGGAGAATAGGCGAATTGCATCAAGCTTGACAAGTAATTTCTAGCCATTGTTTGTCGATTTTAAGGTTATAGATCCATTTTTGGGATCATTGCGAGCATGTAGGAAGAAAAATGTTAGAACATGGTTGAGGATTGAGTGAGTTCGGACCGGGTCTAGGTCGTAGATCAAACGAACCGTTACAGTGAACTGGGTCAACCCAACCAGAGGTTAACGATGATGACATGGTAGTCCACGTCATCATATGTTAGACATGTCAGGCCACATGGCCAACCAGAGGGTGACACATGGCAGGCTGTTAGGTCTTGTCAGCATTGATGTGGCAGTGCCACGTCAGACGTTGTCAGACCATGTGGACCAGTGACATGGTGCCACGTGGCACTATGCAGAGATTGTCAGATGACGTGACAGCTGACGTGGTAGATCCAAGTTAGTCATGTCAGACTGCGTGGACCAATGAGGTGGTGCCATGTGGCAATGTGTCAGAGATGACAAGGTACGTGTCAGGACACATGGACCAATATGGAGGTGACATGTGGCAGGTGTCAAACCTGACAGGTGTCAGATTTGTCAGCCTTACGTCACCAGATGACGTCAACGTTGACTCCCGTTGACTAGCACGTTTGAACTTTGACCGGCGCGTGAGGGCGTGTAGGCAAGAATTTTGAGGTGAAACTAATCATGTTTGAAAGGTTTTGATGATCTGAATCCAATGGTGGTGGTTTCAGGTCGATTAGAGGTCATTTGATAGGTCATTTGGAGGTTTTAACCTCGGGAAGCGTGTTTGGGACACGTTGACTGTTCCAGGAATTTTGAGGGTTTATACTTTATACTTTTATAGGTTAGTAGTAACCTTTGAGTATGATTTGGATAGGTTCAGATGTCCCGGAGAGTATGGATTAGCCTCGAAGTGGCTTACAGCAGGGAATGCAGGTGCGCAGCATGGACGCTCTGTGAGTGGACTTTATTTTATGAAATATGATGCATGCATAAATTTTTTTTATGCTTTATGAACATGATTTGAGATGCCTTGAGTGCATGTGATTAATATCGTTGATTTAGCATTTTAGTAGAAAATGCAGTGTTCCACGTAGTTCGAGGTTTATGTTTTATATGTTACTTGGGCTTCGGCCGAGTATTCTACGTGCATGAGTTTTATGTGTTTTTACGGTTTCATGGAAATGCGTGAAATCAATTATTGACTATTTCTTTTAAATGATTTCACGGGGATGCGTGAAATCGATATTCGGATGTGAGTCCCAGTTGAATATGGACCTTGACTTGGATTATTGTCAAAGGTGGTTTTAAATAATGATTTGAATAACGAAATGGTTTCCGGATTTAGAAATATCTTTCGGGCGTATGGCCCATTTGATTTATAGTTTGACTTAGAGGATAGTCAAACGTGAGACATATCGGGCTGTGACCTAGTTATGATTTATGAAAGATATTTTGGGCATGAGACCCAATTATGGATTTGATAGGATTCGAGGAATCCTGGATTATGAAGTGTTGATAGACACTGTTTTCGGGCTTATGTCTCTATAATTTTGAGTTTAAAGACTCGAATTTTATTAGAGGGCCTCCGGTTGTGAATATGTTTCCCCGGAGAGCACTATGGAGATGATGCTCGCCTTCGAGGTACGTAGAGGCCACGATGCGCCTACTGTCGAGCAGCCGACAGAGACGACAATTGAGGGAGGCTCGACTCAGGAGTGTGATATATGAGATTGATCGATGATATGTTCACGATGATCTGGTGATTGTCGGCCGGTGATGTGTTCACGACGACACACTCAGGATCAGAGCAGTCCTTGAGCTTATAGGCACGCGCGCTGGGATTGAAATAGTGGATGATGATGATGATGGGCTGAGATCCTACATGATTTTATGATGGGCTGAGATCCCACATGGTTTTATGATGGGCTGAGATCCCACATGATTTTATGGTTGGGCTGAGGTCCCATATGCTTTGATTTGCACTAAGACCCTATGTGAGTTTGTTTTGGGCTAGGGCCCTAGTGAAAAATGGCTTTGGTTGAGAAGTATTTTTCACCGTATTAGTTTTGGAAAGCAATGTATGACACGACACATCCCAATCCCCCCTTGGGATTACGCATGATGAGCCATGCTCCCGTCTAACCTCCATGGAACACGAAGACCAGACCAGGTGACAGGACCGCCCCCAGAAGGGGCATAAAAGACCGTGCCCGGTCCTGCTCCCGTCTGGCAAGTCGACTGAAATACCCAAGTTTACCCTCAGTACGTGCCAGACCAGGGATAGCCACATGTGCTTACTCATGCCTCCGCCCCTCGTACAGCCTCGAACAATGCGCCACGACCTGGAGGGTCAATAAAAACCAAAAGGTGTGAGTGGACAAAAATAAATCAGTTTAGCAAAACAGTTACAACAAGCGTTTTTACCCTCCGCGTAAAACGAATGCATGCATACAAAAATCATTTCGCAATCGGTTAAGATTTTCCACATAAGAAAAACTGTGTATCAAATTCCAACATAAGGGAAAACTCGTATGAACCACAAAATCATTTTTCCTTTCTCAACCATCGGGTCTTAGCCCGCAATCGTAATCACCGGGCCGCAGCCCAAAACCACGAATCAAACCAAATGCACAACAGGATCCAAAACCAACAACCATATACCGGGCCACTGCCCAACTCAACTGAAACATCAGAAATCATCAATAAATCACAAGTCAATCATTTTGCTGGGTATCAAGTGCGCCCGAGTCTTTAAACTCAAAAACATGCGCATAAACAGGCCTTCCCGGGATATCAACGAGTCTTTAAACTCAAAACATAATCAATAGGCCTCGGGGGTATAACAGTAACCGAGTCTTTAAACTCACGAGTCTTTAAACTCATTAAGGGCCCTCCCCCGTCATCAATTAACCGAGTCTTTAAACTCAAAACGTGCTCCAGCAATAGCACCGGGTTTTTAAACCCAAAACAGTTTTCAAATACAACAACGGGTCTTTAAACCCAAAGCAGATTTCAACGGGTCTTTAAACCCCAAAACAGTTTATCAAACACGACAACGTGGGATCCATCCCCAAAATCATATTTTTCACAACAGGACCCATGGTCCGAATTTCCACATTCATTTTCCCCAAATCAGACTTTACCAACATAATCAAATTATCATGAAACACGGGGCATGCAGAATCAGACCAAATCACTTTATTAAATCCTTTTTCATTCCCGAATTCGAATTTGCAATAATGATTCCGTAAGCCGGCATCCGGAAGCATCATCTCGAACCCAAACCAAGAATCCACTTAAAATTTCCGAAAACCGTAATCTCGTTCATTAAAATTACTTTTATGCCCCGAGCATCAAGCCCGAAATCGTATTTTCCAAAATCCATTTTAATTCCTTGAAATCACTTCATTTCTCAAATCTCAGTATCAAAACATCCGAACCACAATCATAATTACCAAAATCACGATCCAAGCAAAACATACTCAAAACCCTCATTTAAAAATCCTCAATTCAAACATCAACAGTGATCAAATCACCATAACTCAAAATCTCGTAAAACGTGCAAATCCAGAACATTCTCGAAAAACGTGTCAAAATCGTAAGTCACACTCGCAAATCATAAACAACCTTTTTAAATCATTTTACACCCATTTCATATAACTTCTTCCATTAAACCATCATTAAGCATACGAGGGACCGTAGTCTCGAAATACGTGGAATTTCACATGTATAGTAAAAATACGTATAAATACGGGATCGAATATGTATAAATACGGAAATCAAAATCAATCACAACTTGTAATCATAATCATAAAATTATAGAAATAATTTATGCATGCATTAAATTTGAAAGCAACGTCCACTCACACACCAATCTTAAGGCTCGGTTTCGCGCCACACGCATGCCCGTAATTCCCGACATTTTCCAGAAACTCGAATCCTGTCCAAAAACACATTCCCGGGTCATTAAGGTCTCAAATATCATCCTACAAATCCCCCATAATTTTCTGGGATTTAATCGTTAATTAAAAACGAGACATAGACCTTCGGACCCTCGAAACAACATCGAAATGGTATCCGGTAATTTCGAAACTAACGCTAAAATGTTCGTTATAACATATAGGATAAAAGTCGTGTTGACCGTACCTCGGGATTCGTGCCCACGCGCCGTCACGCGCCGCCGTGAGTGGCTGCGCGTGACAGCCACGCGCCAGCTACAGTAACTGTGAACAGTTCGCCTTCTTCGCCCGTTTCTTATGCAAACGGGTCCTGCGACCCGCGCGACAACCCGTTTTAATTCCTATCAGTCCAGCCTCGATTACTCCAATTGAACATTTATTTACCTTCGATTCAAGTCTAATTACAGGTCTGAAATGTAAAGTCCATCAACACTTACCTCAAACCATCAATTCGAGTCTGGTTTCCCGAAGGACATCCGACTCTGCTCAGTCGACAATGTCCCATGATTTCCGATGCCACTCATCAATTAATCACACCAGAAGCTTTGTACAGTCCCTAGGAACATATCTTCGATCTTAATTGCGTCCTCAAGCCCCTCAACTTCCACGACTCAACTTCAATTTTTTTCTGAACCTTCCGTGTCCGTCCCTGACTTCCCAGGGCATCATGCTTCGATCCCAAGGTATGGATCGACCAAGTGAGGTCCCAGAAGAGTTTTTCCAGCCTCAAATCGGCTTGGGCTTGCCTGCAAATCGAAATTGGATTTTCCCTCCCAAAATCAGTTTTCTTCGAACTCGGTTTCCTCTCAACACTCAGGCCTCCCATTAGTTGAAAATGATCCCCAACACTCCTCCAATTGCTCTGATGATCAAACAAAACCCCAACACCCGTGGGAAGTCACTCTGGCCCTCCAGTGCAACTGTCCCCCGCAAGCTCCCAAAACCAGTTAAAAATGGCACCCGTGGCCTGCACTCCCACTCCAGGCACGCAACATCAAGCTCGTGGCCTCAAATTTCCAACCCACAACTCCCACACTGATCAAGATTGCCTAAACAATTCCTCACGCAGTGCACGCCAAGTCCCACTCTCTGTTTTTCAATTCAGAAAACACACTAAGCCCATACACGGCTGCTGCACAAAATTGCAGCCAAAATTACCATTTTACCCTCAATTGACGATTTACCAAATTGCCCCTCACCATCCGTGACCCGTAACTTGGTCCCCCGATGTCCGTTCCACGCGTGCCGCCTGTCGTTGTACTCGGGGCATCAAGATCTTCCTAACGGTCCTTGGCCCTCGGCCATCGGACCCCCCGATCGAAAAGTCAACATTTTCCCTTATTTCGTCTAAATTACGGTAATGCCCCCGGACTTCCAAACGTCATAACTTTCGCCACGAACGTCGAAATCGAACGTGCCGCCTGTCTATGAACTCGTGACGTCCCAAACTACGTCACGGTCATCGGGCAGAGTTCATTTGACCGTCCGAATAAAAAGTCAACGTTTTGCCCACAACCAGGGGCAAAACGGTCATTTTGCACCGTTCGTCCGAATTCGCCCAACTAATCACCGATTAACCCCGCTAATCGTGATTAGTTAGTAATCTAATCCCGAATTCCGGGACGGGTCGTTACACCAGGGATACCCATGCTAACAGCCTAACCGGTTTCCAGACTGCGCAGGAAAAGTAGTGGAATGTATGTGTGATGTCTCGGTCTCTTCAGGAGCCCGCATCCGCTATCAACCTGAAGGACATGTAAAAACCAGAAAAGACTGTGAGTGGACGGAAAATAAATAAGTTCATAAAACATTTTACACGAAAAGACTTTTACGCCCTTCACGTAAAAACAATGCATGCATTCGAAAACCATTTCATTTCCAATGTAGTGAAAATGTTTATGAAACCAAAATAATTTCCTTCCTTAAATCCGTAGGCCTTAGCCGAAAATCATAAAACTAAAATCGAGTACGGGAACTCAGCCCAAAAATTATAAATCCGAATCACACGGGCCAATGCCTAAAACGTCTGAAAACCATATGAAACAATCATGATATCACAGAAATTCGAAACACATATCAATCCATCGAACCTGCTGGATCACATATCACCGAGTATTTAAACTCAAATAGCATATCAAGCCTTCCCGGGTAACAAGTCTTTAAACTCATGAGTCTTTAAACTCAAATAACATATCGGGCTCACCCCCGGTCAATCAGTCAACGAATCTTTAAACTCACGGGTCTTTAAACCCAAATTATAACATCGGATCCAACAATTCCAATTTAAAACCATTCCATGTTTCAAATCAAAACCAAATTCATAAATCCACTTTATCAATTCCAAATCCGAAATCTCATTTAACCAAAATGGGACTCATCCCGAATTCATTTTTCCAAATCCAATATCATTTCATCCAATCATTATTGAAACATAGTATGTGTAAGCAGTATAAAATCATCCAGCAAAACTATTATTAGACACCATATATAATCACAGCATAAAAGCATATCCTCGAAATACGTGCAAATACGTAAATAATAAATATTGCAATTATAAGCATAGAAATCACATATATAAAGCATGTAAAACAGTTATGCATGCATCATAGTTTAGAAAACAAAGATCACTCACAGACCGTCCTAGCTGCCGCCTCGATAGGCGTACAAACTACCTTCCCAGCTAATCCACCATCACTGGAACTCCTAGACCTGTCCAAGTCACATGCGAGTGTCATTAACTACTTCAAATAACTTAACATTAAATCCCCCAATTTTCAAGAATTTTTAAACGTATCTAACATAAACCCTAGACCTTCGGACACCCAGAACTACCTCAAACCAATATACGATCGACTCGAAACTAGTCCCAAAATATTCGTTACATCGAAAGGATAGAATTACATATTGATCGTGCCTCGAAATACGGGCCAACTCGCCTTCACGGGCCACCCAAAGCCAATGCGCCGCCCAAAGCCACGCGTCGTCCCTATCCTCGAGTGAACTCAGTTCATTGTAAATCCGGTTCGATCGGACCAGCGAGACCGGTTATCTTAATTTCAGTCCAAATTCAACGTCGTTTGTTTCAACCTCTTCATCTCATTATTTCCTATCGATCAATGGCTTCAAAACTAGAAAACCAGGCCTAGAACTTACCTTCCCGATCAAACCAAGTATAGAACTTACCTTTTCATCTCATTATTTCCTATCATTATTTCCACCGTTTGCCGTGATTTCAAGTCCAATAGGTTCCTTGCAACCTCTAGAATATCACCTAAGCAACCAATTCGATCAACAACCCATAAATAATGGTTTTTCATATTTGAATCAAAGTAAGGCATTCGAGAGAATTCGTCCTTACCTCGCCGTCGCGAGCACTATCATGGCCCCCACCAGCATCGTCTCACCTTCCTCTCTCTTTGTCCTTCACACATCACAAACAAAGGATGAGGTTTGTGGGGAATTGTAGAGATTGGATTTCACGATTACACACGATCCTCTGTTTTTCTTCCTTCTCAGCCATCATTTCCCTAACACCCTTCAAACATCCTCGCTTCCTTTTAAAACCATTGAGAGGCGGTTTACAGGCTTCCACAGCTTTCCAGAGAAGGACAGCTGTCCCTGCCAAATTGGTCACAAATCTCAATGCAAAGGTAAATGACCAAAATGCCATTTTCACTAAATTACCAAAATGCCTCTACAACTTCCGAGACCCGTAACTTCTTCGTCGGACGTCAGAATCGGACGTGCCGCCTGTCTACGAACTCGTGATGTGCCAACCTACGTCACGGTCATCGGTCAAAGTTCGTTTGAAAGCTTGAATTAAAAGTCAACATTTCACCCAATTCTAGGGGAAAAACGGTCATTTTGCACTATCCGTCCGACATCTCTCAACTAATCACCGATTAATGCCGCTAATCCTTTATCACTCACTAATCTAATCTCAAAATTCGGGACGGGTCGTTACAACCTTTCCCCTTAAAGAATTTTTCCCCGAAATTCTGACGATCTCGTGTGTCCTGGTTTCTTGGTTTCCTGGTCAAGTGACCAGCATCAAGAACATCTAATCCCATGCACACCGACCAAACATACTTGTCCGGACTACGTCCACCAAGACTCACTCACTTCGAATCTCGCTTATGGAGTAGTCAAAAGAGTCAAAAAAACCACACTAACATCCCGTCCTTTCAGTTACCCACTGCAAAAGGAAACCAAATCCCAGTAATACACCTCACTTATAGAGCTAGCCTCCGCTTGACAGTCACTGACCACATATCCGACATAAATCAACGCATCACTACGTCCTACACATTATAAATCCGAATTCCTCTTATACTCACTAACATATCCAACCTCTGTCTTGCCTCCTCATAAACTATTCAAAGAGATTCTTCAACTGTCGCTATGATAACGACCCACTCGAAATCTGGTCATAGGGTCTTACACCCTCGTTGAATCCATGTACTATCACATCAATCTTTGGCTTTCCACATCACCACTCATCACCTTTTCCACATCTGTACAGCTCGCTCCAAAGACAAACAATAGTCTAGACTGTGGGTTCTCTTCAATTACCTCATATCGATAGTTATAGTCACTCCTTATCATCCTTACCCAGCATCCTTTCTTCGTCATCGCTTAACGGGAAGGTCCAGGAAATCCAAGACAATGACCTCAAACCCATCATACCTCATGCCAAGCGAAACACAGACCTCGTTAAACTCGCTACACACACCTGACGTGGCATCACCAAGTACTCCCTGCTCGTTCCACTTTTGTCCACAATCAGGGGAGGTTCACAACTCCCGAAGTTCCACTGTAAAGCATAATAGGCTCCTTCATCAACTTCGAAGTATCCATCACTAAGTACTCAACATCTACTACCAATTCAGAATCAAACACAACTTCTCGACAAGGAACCTCCATGCGAATCACATACATCACTTCTCGTGATTTTCAAAGTTCCAACATTGGACTTAATCCCCAACAAGTATTCTACCACTCGACTAGCCAACCGAACACCAAATCCTCCATTGGACTTAGGAAGTCCAAGACTCACTTGGACCACATCCTCGTGTCCGCACACAATCGAACGACTCACCACCCAACTCGCCTGTCGGTTAATACCATTTATGCACATCCAAAAGAATATCAATCATCATTTATCCTGAGTCTCGTGTCTCACCTTTTAGAGGTTCAACTCTCGAGCACCCTTTGCGTGCTCCCTGTATCACAACCACTAAGGTACCAATCACTAACTCTCGGAACCATCATTCACTAATCTCAAAGTACTCCGACATATCGAACATGTCCAAGAAAAACAATCTCACTCACGGTCAACCTCACCATACAAAACCATCTCGACCCGAAACCAAGCATGGGTCCTCCACGCTCTCGCTGTGCTACTCTAACCAAACCAAAACCACCCTGATCAACCATACAGAAACATGACGTTCCAACTTCCTCAGTTGCTCCAGTTCGGTAGTGATCAATACCACGCACAAGCGCGTCACGACTGGGATACACACAGTTCGAGGCTCGTCGCCCCCTATCATCATTGCATCACACCACACCAACCCTGGATCTTTGCTCATACCGAGCCAAAACCCTACATCTGCACTCGGGTTGGAGGAACTTACCTCCCTCGTATTCCACGATCTCAACTAGACTCCACTAGGGTCAATAGGACTCAACCAAATCCACTAGAATAGGGTAAGCCAATGCACAACAATCTCAATAACACTCCTGAACGATCCAAGAGTGGATTTTATCACATCACCTAGCGTCAGGCCAACCAATCTCCATAGCCACACTGGACTCGATCAGAGTCATCCACCAAGCCAACCATAACCTCGACTGCACCAAACAACACAATCTCCAGATTGGCCGGACCGACTGTCTAGACTTCGAGAAATCGCCCAATCCACAACAACTAGCTGACTCACCCTTCCATGCTCACCACTCGAACTAAGGTTTCCCACTAAGGCAGCTACTAACTCAGGGATTCTCACATCAGACATCGCTACTAGGGTCATCAAACCCGACTGCTCTCAACCTTACAAACCCAACCTTGCATGATCAGACCAACCAAGGGTCACCACTCCACTCTATCATCATGTCTAACTCAACCAATTAACCCCGATGTTTTTTCATGTCATCTCTTAGTCATTACTCAACAAGATATCATAGCCGACCCTGAGATCCGACTGACTTATCATCATCATATCTAACCCAAGCATGCTATCCTCTCTGACCCCGGGAACCAATCGAACATCATGTGAAACCCTAGTATCCGACCCCGAGAAGGGTCACATCACACCGCGTCACGACGTATCGGCAACTAGTCACCTATTCACTAGTAAACTCCACTAACTAACATACTATTACCCTAACATTTAGGTTGATGATGGGCTGCTTCTCGTAGAGACATCACATCCACAGCAATGGCACGACACACCATCCAACTAACCATCTCGCTCTGAGAGCAATAACCTACTCTGGAAGCAATAACCTCACTCTGGGGGCAATGACCTCGACCCAAATTGACATGACCCATCCCAATCCCCTCCCCCCTACCCCCCTCCCCCCGGGGATTACGCAAGATGGGCAATGCTCCCATTTAACCCACGTGCGACATGAAGACAAGACACCCGTCTAACCTCCATGGAACACGAAGACCAGACCAAGGATACCCAGACTAACATCCTAACCGGCTTCTAGAGTGTGCCGGAATAGTAGTGGAATTTGTGTGTGATGTCTCGGTCTCTTCAGCAGCCCGCATCCGCTATCAACCTGAAGGGCATGTAAAAACCAGAAAAGACTGTGAGTGGACGAAAATAAATAAGTTCATAAAACATTTTACAGGAAAAGAGTTTTACGCTCTTCACGTAAAAACAATGCATGCATTCGAAAACCATTTCACTTCCAATGTAGTGAAAATGTTTATGAAACCAAAATCATTTCCTACCTTAAATCTGTAGGCCTTAGCCCAAAATCATAAAACCAAAATCGAGTATGGGAACTCAGCCCAAAAATCATAAATCCAAATCAAACGGGCCATTGCCCAAAATGTCTGAAAGCCATATGAAACAATCATGATATCACAGAAATCTGAAACACATATTAATCAGTCGAACCTACTGGATCACATATCACAAAGTCTTTAAACTCAAATAGCATATCAGGCCTTCCCGGGTACCGAGTCTTTCAGCTCAAATAACATATCAGGCACACCCCCGGTCAATCAATCAATGAGTATTTAAACTTACGGGTCTTTAAACCCAAATCATAACATTAGATCCAGCAAATCTAATTTAAAACCATTCCATGTTTCAAATCAAAACTAAATCCATAAATCCACTTTATCAATTCCAAATCTGAATCCAAAATCACTTTAAAACCGAAATCCAAATCCGAAATCTCATTTTACCAAAATGGGACTTATGCTTGAATTCACTTTTCCAAATTCAATCTCATTTCATCCAATCATTATTGAAACACAGTACGTGTAAACAGTATAAAATCATCCATCAAAATCATTATTCAACACCATATATAATCACAGCATAAAAGCATATCCTCGAAATACGTGCAAATACGTAAATCATAAATATCGCAATTATAAGCATAGAAATCACATATATAAAGCATATAAAACAGTTATGCATGCATCATAGCTTAGAAAACAAAGTCCACTTACAAACCCTCCTAACTGCCGCCTCGATACGTATGCAAACCGCCTTCCCGGCTAATCCACAATCACCGGAACTCTCGGACCTATCCAAATCACATGTGAGGGTCACTAACTACTTCAAATAACTTAACATTAAATCCCCCAATTTTTGAATTTTTTAAACGTATTTAACATAAACCTTAGACCTTCGGACACCTAGAACTACCCCGAAACAATGTACGATCGACTCGAAACCAATCCCAAAAAAGTAAAATGACATGTTGATTGTGCCTCGAAATACGGGCCCACGTGCCCTCACGCGCCGCCCAAAGCCACTCGGTGTGAAACCCACGCGCCGGAACAGTGTCGTCCCTGTCCTCGAGTGAACCCGATTCAATGTAAATCGGTTTGACTAGACCGACTTGTTTCTACCTCTTCGTCTCATTATTTCTTATCGATCAACAGCATCAAAACTAGAAAACTAGGCCTAGAACTTACCTTCCCGATCGACGATCAAACCTCTAATTTTCTGTCGTCGAGTACTCATAATTCCAACAACCGTTGGCCGTGATTTCAAGTCTAATAGGTTCCTCGCAACCTCCAGAACATCACCTAAGCAACCAATTCGATCAACAACCCACAAAATCTTGGTTTTTCATATTTGAATCAAAATAGGGCGTTCGCGGGAATTCGTCCTTACCTCGCCGTCGCGAGCACCACCGTGGCCACCCCCAGCATCGTGTCACCTTCCTCTCTCTTTTTCCTTCACATATCACAAAAAAAGGATGAGGTTTGTGGGGAATTTTGGAGAGTGGATTTCACGGTTGCACACGATCCTCTGTTTTTCTTCCTTCTCGGCCATCATTCCCCGAACACCCTTCAAACATCCTCACTTCCTTTTAAAACCATTGAGAGGCGGTTTACAGGTTTCCACAGCCTTCCAGAAAAGGACAGGTGTTCCTGCCTAATTTTGTACAAATCCCAATGCAAAGGTAAATGACCAAAATACCCTTTGCACCAAATTACCAAAATGCCCCTATAACTTCCGAGACCCGTAACTTCTTCGTCGAACGTTGGAATCGGACGTGTCGCCTGTCTACAGACTCGTGACATCCCAATCTACGTCATGGTCATCGGTCAAAGTTAGTTTGACCGCTCACATCAAAAGTCAACATTTCACCTAATTCCAAGGGCAAAACTAGGCCTGGCAATGGGTCGTGTCATGTAGGGTTCGTGTCGTGTCATGTACTCTACTTTACCTATTTAAGCTCAACCCGAACCAGACCCGTTTATTAATCGTGTCAAAATATGTAACCTGAACCCGACCTGTGTATTAAACAGGTAACCCGAACCCACCAGTTTAACCCGTTTATTAAACGTGTCGTGTTGAATAACCTATTTAACCCCTTTAACCTGTTTAACCCGTTTAACCTGTTTAACCCGTTTAACTTGTTTAACCCATTTAACCTGTTTAACCTATTTAACCATATATCCTACATCATATTTGAAGCATAATTTTTTCCGTAAAATATTATACCAACCATCAACTAACTTCATAATTCAACAAACTTCATAATTCATAATTCATAAGTACATGCAATAATTTAGTATCCATGACCAACAATACAATATCGTCAATGTAATATTATGTTCTAAAAGAAAATAAGTATAGTACATAATACCAAATAAAATTAAATAATTAATTAACGAACTCTAAGGGAAATGTTTCAACAAAAAAAGTGTTAAAATTGATTAGATCTTCGGGGATTGCACAAGAACATAAAAACAATCAGCACCTACAATAAAATAAAAAAAACATTAGAATCCAACCACAAAATTAATAACAATGTGTAAAGACATGCTAGAATGTGATTTTTTAGTACCTAAATGCTATCCATCATTAGGAATGGTATTAGAGCATTCAACAGATTGAGAATTATTGATACTAATTTCTAATTTGCTGATATCCTTGGAGGCAAGTGCTAAATCATCTACAAAATTGAATATTTAAATGAGATTTCTTAATTAAGAAAACAATAGATAAGAAAAATCAAGCTAAAAATCAAGCTAAATCATCTACCAAATATCCAATCACGTGTGCAGATTATAGCTTCGACATTTTCAGGTTTGAGTGCACTGCGGTACTGGTTTAAAACTCTTCCACCAATACTAAAAGCCGATTCAGACGTAACCGTAGAAATAGGAATAGACAAAATATCACGTGCCATGATAGATAATTCAGGATAACGAAATTGATTAGCTTTCCAAAAATCAAGAACATTCAATTTTATCTTCCTATCAACTTTTGGCTTGTCCAAATATAGTTGTAACTGACTCTTTCGGGCCGAAAAAGTGAATTCCTCACTTTCAAAGTCATCAAATTCCTATATGATATCATAAACTATAAGACTAATTCATATTAACGACAACAAATATATAGAAAAAAACAGAAACTACATTCTACAATTTTAGATGCATAAACAAGTATAGTAAGAAACTGTATACTACATATTATTTCGTACCTGCATTACATCCATGCATTCTTTAGAAACCATATCAACATCATTGGAATACCGAGAAGATGATGAACTACTTGTTGGACTCGTACGTTTAGAATATTTTTGCATGTATAAGTCAAATAGCTCAAACAACTTATCACGCACATTAGCCATTTCCCTGGAGGCAGGACCGTACAACCTCTTATAACTGAACTCCACAAACTGAATTTTGTATCGAGGATCCAAAATTACAGTAATAGAAAGGATCATGTTGTATTCTTTCCAATACTTATCAAACTTTAACATCATTCCTATAGCCATGGTCCTCATAAAACTATCTAATCCTTCTTGGCCTTTCTTAAAGTATCTTGGACAACAAAAACTTGAGGAAAATACAGATTTGATGTGGGATATTGCGTGCCGGAAAACAAGCATGTTACATCATAAAACACCTTGAGAAACTTACAGAGTTTCTCCACCTTATCCCACTCATCTTGAGAGAGAGGATGTTTATAATTAGAATCACTCAATTGCAAATGAAGAAATGCACGCTAATAATAAAGAGCCCCATCAAGCATAAGAAAAGTGGAATTCCATCTAGTTGGTACATCTTGACGCAAACCTTTCTTACATTCTAAAGACACTTGGGATGCACAATCTAAAAATTTTTGTTTCCTCATCTGTGAACCCTTGACATACTTAATGCTCTCCCTTATCTTCATAGCGTCATCAATTTCTTTCATACCATCTTGCACAATTAAATTCAGAATGTGCGCACAACAACGAATATGAAAATAGTTTCCATTCACTAAAAGTGCATCCTTCAAAAGAAGTTGTCTTTTCAACAAGTCAACAAAACAATCATTTGCAGATGCATTATCCAGAGTGATAGAAAACAATTTTTTTCAATCCCTCAATCACACAACAAATTATAAATTTTCTCAGATAAGGCAACACCACTATGCGGAGGAGACATGAAACTGAAGTTTAAAATTCTTTTTTGTAGTTTCCAATTAGCATCAACATAATGAGCAGTCAAGCATAGATAACCATCAGTTGTTAAAGAGCTCCACATATCTGAGGTCAAACAAATTCTTCCAGGAATGACCCCTAATATCTTCTTAAGCTTATCTTTTTCTCTTTTATACATGCTTAAAACATCAGCTTTGGCAATATTCCTAGATATCAACTTGAGATCAGCACATATATAGCTAAAGACTCGTCTAATACCAGCATATTCAACAAACTGAAATGGTAAGTCATGCATAACAATAGCCATCACCAATAGCTCCCTAAACTTATCTTCATCGAATTTTGCAGATCTAGTTATAATTGCTCCATCAGATTTTGATAACAACAATTGTCCTAGATCTCTAGTATCTTTCCTTATGCATGTTTCAATATGTCTTTTATGATTTCCAGTACCATAACTGCTATCAGCAATATATATTAACCCACATTTCATGCACCTAGCTCTTTGTTTTTTTCTCTCCTTCAGTAGGAGGAAGAATTTCAAAATGTTTCCATACCTCCGAAGTCAACCTTCTTCTCTTCTTACTAGCAGCAGCAGCTGCCTGAGCTTGAGACAGAGGCTCTGCATCAACTGGAACTGATCTTTCATTATCATTTTTGGTTGCACTTCTATCTTCGAAACTATCACCAATATCATCAAACGGATTTTCCATCTGAATAAAAGCAATCACAAAAAGAAAAACCAAGAGACAGATCAATCATATTTCTCACAATGAAAATAGCAAACATGCCAATGAAGAAAGTAGAAAGTTCAATTAATTAGAAGACATGAAAATAGCTCAAGGCTATTTAGTAGGGGCTTGATTTCACATGTGGAGTGCGAGTATTGGAATTGGTCGGTAACTCATGCACAACGAAAATTCAGAAACCATGGCCAACATCAGTAAACGAGCTAAATTCAAGATCACTAATAATGTGATACTCAATGGAAAAATTCCCAGTTAAGAGGCTTGGATGTATAGCTGAACTTACACCACCATATAGATACACTTCAAGGCTTGTTTTCGTTTTGTTGGCTTCCAATCAGATAATTTTTTAATCACCACTAGATAATAGTTTAATTTCCTCATATTTATATTAGCAATCAAGAAGAGAAACAAAAATTCGATACTAGAATGTCACGTGGCAAACAAGAAGTTGGGTTTCTATATGAGCAATCAAAACAATTAACTGATTGCATATAATCAACGGTCAACTTAACTGTTGAAGCTACATATTAGCAACCGAATCAATTTCTTATTTAATTTTCTACCAAGTTCAAGTCTGATGACTATTTCCAATATGGTTCTAGAAGAGTCAAAAAATATTTGTACACTTTAAATCTTTTTAGGAAAAGAATCAATAACTAAAATACAGGTTCACCCAACTAAAAAAAAGGGTTCCATATAGGCTCTAATCAACTGGCTAACCAAGCTTCTGCTGGTCCCCTTTGGATATAATATATCATACAATCAACGCACAATTCTGCAAAAATACATAGAAAATACAGCGGGGGTAGAAAATCCATGAAATTCAACCAGAAAGCAACATATAAACATAACATATTTGAAATGGAGAAAAGCCCTAAAACTAGAGCATACCCCTAATTTGAATAAGGAAAAATTAAACCTAAATTTAGAGAATTGAAGTCACTGAGATTGAAGGAAGGAGAGAGATACCAGTTGACCAAGGGAATTGGACGAACTTGGAGAAGGAGTGAAGACGATGCTCAGAGGAAGACGGTCGATGGTGATGCACAGGAAGCAAGAGGCCGATTTGGGATGTCCCAACTCTTAAGTAAAGCTCGCTGGGTTGTTCTTGATGGACCGTCGCAGTACCCAATAAACAGAGGGCTGTTCTTGTTGCCTTGTTGGGTTGTTCTTATTGATGAAGGAAGGTTGAAAATGGAGAAGATTAAAGGAGGGTTGCTGGAGAAATAGAAGTGGAGGCGTGGAGCACTGGAGCTGCTGATTTGGTTTTTTGAGTTTAATTAGGTTATCAATTATAAAGTTTTAGTATTTATATGTTGGTCCTTGTGAAACCCTAAAGTACTAAATGGGTTCGCAGGTTGATGGGTTCGCGGGTTGATGGGTTAGCAGGTTGGGACTCAATAGCCCATTTAGTAAACGGGTTAATAGGTTATTAAATGGGTTAGCGGGTTGACCCGAAATCCACATGTTTAATAAATGGGTTATAACGGGTTGACCCGAAAATGACCCGGATTATTATCAAGTCGGGTTAGTTCGGGTTAATTTCGTGCGGGTTTCGAGTCGTATATCGGGTCGTGTTAGAAATTGCCACCCTTAGGCAAAACAGTCATTTCGCACTGTCCATCCGACATCTCTCAAATAATCACCAATTAATGCCACTAATATTTCATTATTCACTAATCTATTCACGAAATTCCAGACGGATCGTTACAACATAATTTTCTTTTGAGAAAAGTATTTAAAAATACTATTTTATGATATGCATGCATGTATTTTAAAATTGAGGGTATAGATGTCTTTTCGATAAAATATTTTTATAAACTATTATTTTTGTCCACTAATAGTTTTAATGGTTTTTGATACCTTTCAAGTTGATCTCGAATGCGGGCTGTAGCAGGGTCGAGACATCACATGGCGTTGCATACTCTTGAAATCACTGCGCACTCTGGGTAACCCCGAGTGGGTTACGGTTTATCCTGGTCTGGCACGCGGTGCCAAACGGAAGCATGACACATCCCACAGTAATTCAGGAGGATCAGGATGGGTCATGTCATGTAAGTGGGATTCTGCTGCCACATGTTCATTAACAGCCTCAACCTCCGACCCAGCAACCCGACCATCAGCCGTACTAGCCATCAAACAATAAGATTTTTAGGACATTGTAGTTTAGTTTGAATTATGTTAAACATTAATTTGTAGAAATATCTTTTTTTAAGTTTAATTTATTTTTTTTCTTTTTATTATATATATAACTTTATTATATAGCTTATTTAAAAAAATAATTTTTTATAAAAAAATGAAGGTTTTCCTAACGAACTATCATTTTCCCTGCGCAAAAAATAACACCAAATTAAATGGTCTAGTGCCGAGTCTAAAACGCTAAATAGATGGTATGTCGTTGTATTTTTTATACTTTGCCATGCGAAGTTACTTTTTCGCCGCTCAAGGTTTAGTCCTTTTGCTTAGGGGTGGCAATGAGTCGTGTCGTGTCGGGTTCGTGTCGTGTCATGAACTCTGTTTTACCCATTTATGCCCAACCCGAACCCTATCCGTTTAATAATCATGTCAAAAATGTTCAACCCGAACTCATCCTAGTAATGACCCGCGTAACCCATTTAATAAACAGATCGTACTCAAAACACAATTAACATATGACCCGTTTGACTCGTTTAACATATTTAACATGTTTAACCTATTTAAATTATAAGATTTAATAGGTATTTAGGTAGGTAATAGGTAGATATATGGGTTAGTAATGACACATTTATTAAATGGGTCAATATATAAGCCAATATACGGATTAACCTATTAACCTGAAATCTACTCATTTATTAAACGGGTTAACAGGTCATTACATGAGTTAACAGGGTGACTCGAAACCCACCCGTTTATTAAACGGGTCATAACGGGTTGACTCGAAAATGATCCGAAATTTTAATCGTGCGGGTTGACCCGGATAAATCTCGTGCGGATTTCCAGTCGTGTGTCGAGTCGTGTCAAAAATTGCCACCCTTACTTTTGCTCGACCAAGAATTTTAATTCATCAAGCAATATCCTTTTTTTAAAATCAATGGCCCATGTCGTGTGCGACCACTTTTTTGCACGGGCAAGTTGCACTTGGCCCGTCGAAACCACTTTTTTCTTCCAATAACATAATGCCCGACGAGTGTTATCCAACGTTTTTTGCCGGAGCATATTCGCCAAGTGCCATTTTATTCGGTGAATTGTCATCTTTCTTGAAGATTTTATTTCGCATGATTTTCAATTTATTTTTATTCACTTTATTAATTTTTTTTCATAATTTTTTTTTCTTCAAATAGTAAATAAAGTTATGTAGAATTTTTTTAATTAATTATTTATAATCCTATAAAGAACAATATATGATAATAGATATAGATTTAACGTTTGAATTTTATTGGAGTCTATTGAAAAGCATAAAAATCACAAATTATAATTTAATCGTTGTTTGTAGAAATTTGAGAAGGATAGGCTTGACATATCTTAAACTTTTCTAAAGCATAATTTACACCAAAAGGCTTGTCAAACTCCATAAAACTCGTTCATTTAATAAAGATGTAACAGCCTAGATCTCGAGAACACATAAATTTGGAAAAGTTGAATCAAAAGACGATTTAAGCCCTATTAAGTCAAATTGTTGACTTTTTGATTAGGACATCTTTAGGAAATTTCAAGCAAATCGATGCAAACGTGTTGGAATCATGAGTTCATTTATAAGTGACACGCCAAAATCGAAGTTCGGATGTGTAACGACCGGAACCTTCAACGAGGGTAAAATCAGAAAAAGTTGGATGAAATCGACCATCTTGCCCCTGGAAGTCAAATGTTGACTTTTTGGTTAAAGTCAAAGGGTTGAATTTGACTTACCAATGTCAAAATGTTGACCGGAACTGTCGTTGGCGATTTCGTAAATGCCGTTAGGAAGGTCTCGGTCTCTCGAGTACGTCGGTAGGCGGCATGGCAGAAACAGAGTTTAAACAGCTTTGGTTCGAGTCTAGGCCACGTAGGGGCGTTTTAGTAATTTATTAATAGAGGGATATTTTGGTAATTCTCTTATGAGATATTTTTGGTGGTTCAATTGGACAAGGACAAGTGTCCCTTATTTGATATGGGAGTTTTCCACCGTCCTTGTTAATTGTGTGTGTTGTTGTATTTGGTGGTGTGTGTGTGGTGTTTTGTGTGGTACGACCGAGAAAGAAAAGAACAGACACGAAGAGAGGACCAGAGAGGATAGGAGAGAAGAGAGTGAGGAAAGTGACAAGACCCATCTCGATTATCTCTCAATAGTCGTGATGGATCCTGCTCCCGTCTAACAATAACTCTAAAGTGTCAAAAGTAACCAAACATATATACATATACAACACAACAAACGCCAGACATTGTCAGATAAGGGATAGTTAAGTTTTACAGTACCGTTGACATTACAAGTTTGACTAGTCAATAGGTTCACAGAGCATAGGTAATATTACAAGTAGGGATCAAACTCCTACTCTGTATGGTGTCTGAGTACGCAACGGTCTACTTATTCCTTTGCCTCGTTTCTAGCTCATGTACCTGTGCACTGGCCTGGAGGGTAAATAAAACATCAAAGGTGTGCGTGGAAAAAAATGAAGTTCGATAATTACATTTGAGGAAAATCAATCATACCCTCCAGTTTCGTAAACATGCATGCATATCACAAATCAAGAGTAAAATAACTCTGCATAAATATTTATAAATCAATAATCTCGATAAAACCACGGGACTTATTTCCATATTCAATCTCATTAGTCACGTTATCCATGCTATACGTGCAAATCAAATAGGCTCAAGGTGTAATGACCCGGAAATTCGAAAAACGAAAATTTGGAAATTTTGAAGAAAAATGACGATTTTGCCCCTGGAATTGGGCGAACGGTTGACTTTTTATTTGAGTGGTCAAACGAACTTTGACCGATGACCGTGAGGTAGTTCGAGACGTCACGAGTTCATAGACAGGTGGCACGCCCAATTCCGACATTCGAGGAGAAAGTTATGATGTTCGGAAGTTTAAGGGCAGTTTGGTAAATTGGTAAAAAGGGCCGATAGTTGACTTTTTGATCGGGACCTTGTTTGGAATTTTCAGGAGTACCGTTGGATAGGTCTCGAGACGTTGACTCCGTAGACAGGCGGCATGCGTCAATTGGAGCCCGGACAAAAAAGTTGTGGGTCTAGACAGTTCAGGGGTAGAATGGTAACTTCCGACATGAAGGGTAAACTGGTAAATTGGGTCGTCAAGCCCGCAATAGTTGATTTTAAATGGTTTAATTTGGCTGATTAAGCCGATTTGGATTGGGATTATTTACTAAGTGACATTTGTCACTTGCCTATGTCAATTAGTGGCATTAATTGAATGCCTTATACGAACAAAAACAACCTCCAAATCTTTGTTTAAATTCTAAACAATTCTTAACTCAGATTGATAAAGGATGACAACCAGATATCCAGGGAGATTCAGAGGGAAAATTTGAGTGAAAAACAGAAGGAAAACAGGAGAGAAAACGGGGAGGAATACTGTGAACCCGAGAGGAAAAACAACCCGAAACCATACTTGATGAAATTGAGATTTAATTCGAAGTTTTAGCTTAACCCAGGCCGAATTAAGATTAGAATTAGTTTTCTGGGACGAGTTCGAGTCGAACCAAATCAGAAAGGAAGAAAATTGAAGGGGAAATCAGCAAGAATAGACTCTGCGACTCCTTTGAAAGTGAGAGCTTGGGTTCGATTACTTAGAGGTGATGATTCTTGAAATTGACTTCGATTTCATATTTATAATGACTGTTAGATGCTTCTGGTGTATTTAATTGAATGTTACAGGTCGTTTTTAGGTAGAACCCGAGTTAGGACCCATCGGGTATCCGTGTTGAGTCGTGGGTTTTAAGACATGGTTTAGTGAAATTGAGGTCACAGATCGGTTATAGACAGGGAAGGAATGAAAATAAGTGAAAGAACGGGAGGAATTGGGTTCAATTTGAGGGAAAATGAATCGGGTTGCGACGCGGGTCGCAGACCCAAATACCAGAGAAGACGGGTTACAGCGACGACACTGTTCATGTTACTGTAGTAAGGCGCGTGAACTCACGCGCAGCCGCTTGCGGCGGCTCTTGAGGGCGCGTGGTGGGTTTTCTGGGAAAGTGTCCAACAGGTGTTTTACTCTATACAGTGTAACGAACATTTTGGCTTCGGTTTCGAGTCAATCGGATACCGTCTCGATAATGTTTCGAGGGTCCGAAGGTTTAAGTTACGTATTTAATTAATATTAAATTCCCGGAGAATTATGGGAAAATTAGATGATGTAAATTGACTTGTTAGTAACCTTGAATAATGATTGTGAACAGGATTCAAGATTTCTAGCAAGTGTCGGAAATTACCGAAACGCGTGCAACGCGGGAAACGAACAATTGGACGGTGTGTGAGTGGACGTTTGTTTTATAAATTGATATGCATGCATAGTTAAATGTTTTATACTATTTATGGCATGATTTGAATTGAAATGATTTGATATAATTATTTTGAGATTTAATGATTATTTTAATCGGTGCTTCGGGCACGTTTTTCGAGAAAATGTGAAATGACTGTTTTGGGCGAAAGCCCGGGATTTGTGATTGGTTTTGGCTTGTATTATGAGTTGGGAAATTGAATTAATGAATTTGTGATGTTTTTTGGATATGATTTTACGGATTGACGAGAAATGAGATTTGGGCATGAGGCCCCGTGATGATGGTTTTTGATATGGTTTTGATACTTGATTTAAAATAATGCTTTTGATTGTGTATTGATGTTTGATGACTCCAGATGTGTAATTCCTGGAGATGCGTAATTCCTGGAGGGACTCCGGATGTGTAATTCCCGGTGAGGCTGGATGTATAATTCCCAGCAATGGATGACGACTCTGGATGTGTAATTCCCAGAGGATTCTCCCTATGCATGCATGGTTTGATAAACTGGAGGGTAACAGATGTGTTTCAAATGTGTTTTACATGATATTATTTTTGTCCACTCACACCTTTGTTTTTTATGACCCTCCAGGCTGTGGCACGACGTTTGGTGCAAATCGAGAGGCGGAGGCATGAGCAGAAATCAGTGCAGTTATCCCTGGTCTGACAGGTGCTGAAAGGTACTTTCGGGACTTCAGTTGACTTGTCAGACGGGAGTAGGATCATGCACAGTTATCGAGGTCCAGTTGGGACGGGTCCTGTCACAAGGACCGCTCAAAATCCGAGCATCTGTCGCTGTGAACACATCACCAGCCGACAATCCAGATCGTCGTGAATACATCACCGACCGATCTCCACATAATCCAGCACACCTGGTCTGAGTCGAGCCTCCCTCGGCTGCACGACAACAGACCGTGCTACGTGACCTCTCCGGGGTAAACACTTCCATCCCGGAGGCGAGCGTTATCTCCAGGGTGCACTCCTGGGATTAACAATTGAATTGAAAACCAAAATCATTTATTAACACAGGGACTCGGTCAAAAATAAAGTTTTCTCAAAACCCGTAAACTAGAGTCCTGATTAATTCCATAAACATGGAAACCATCAACATCATCATGTAATCACATGGAAATCCAAATCTAATCAAAATCACAAGTCCATTGGGTTTCAAGCCCAATATAGCATTTTCACGCAAATCCGTGCAACCGTAACCCGAGTTTCCATTTTCACGTAAATCCATAAAATATGTTCGGAAAATATCAAATTAATCCCTGACTCATAATCCGGGTCAAAACATCGTTTTCAACCCCGGGCTTACGTCCAAAATATCCATTTCACAATTTCTCGAAAATCGTGCCAAAAATAATATAATAATCCAGAAAATTGAGAAATCACCGGATTGAAACATCAATCATGTCAAATCATATCAAATCATATAATAAAGCATTTAAATCATATATGCATGCATCACAGTTAGAAAACAAAAGTCCACTCACACACCGTCCAGATTTTTCAGCCTTAAGCTGTTCGCTATCTTCCGACGTCCTGGAAATATTCTGGCCTGTCAAACAAAGTAATTTAAGGTTACTAAACTATCGTATAGTCCCACATGTGAATTCCCTAATCGTCGAAATTTTATAATATTATTTAAACATATACTATACGCTTCGGGTACTCGAAAATACTCCGAATCCATATATGATTGACCCGAAACTAACGCTAATAGGTTCGTATCATCGAGAACATCAAAAAACATGTTGACCACTTTCCCAGAAACTCACCCACGCGCCCTCACGCGTCGCCGCAAGCGACTGCGCCTGAAAGTCACGCGCTTTGCATAGTACTGCTACAGTGTCATCCCCTCTACCCGTTTCTCTGATAAACGGGTTGAGAACCCGCGACCAGACTCGAATTTTTCTCCCTCAATTCGATCTCAATTCCTTTCATTCTTTCACCTGATCCCTTCTACTCTATCTTAATTTAAGTTATGTAAACTTAATTACTTCAATCATGACCCTAATCCTCACATCCCACGATCAACCTTCGAACGGGTTTCCTTTTCGGGTTCCCTCAATTCGTCCTGGTTTTTCAAATTAATTGACAGAGGAAGCATCGTGAGAGTGTAAGAAACATTTCTACATAATTAATTACACAAGTTCTTACCTCTAGCTATTCGAACTCAAGCTCGATTTTGAGCAGAAATTGGAGCTTTTTGACACGACCCATCCCAATCCCCCCGGGATTACCATGGAATGTGTCATGCTCCCGTCTGACAAGAGGTGTCAGACAAGGGATAACCTGTTGCCATTGCCCAACCGGGCTTCCAGAGTGCGTAAGGATCGATGGAGGAGGTGTGCGATGCTCAAGTCTCTGCTGCAGTCGCATCCGGAATCAACCTGAAGGGCATTAAAAACAAAAGCTGTGAGTGGACGAAAATAAACAAGTTTGTTTAAAACATTTATAAGACATTTATGCCCCTCAGTAAAATCATATGCACGCACCATCATTAAAATCATATATCATATAATATGAACCATAAACATAATTTTAGCCACTGCACCATACACTCCAATCCGACATCCCTGATGTCTGACGTCCCTGACGTCAATAAGGTCACAATCACAAGGCTACGTGTGCCACTCGGGTCTCAATTTCCGAGTTCAATCCCCGAACCCCGTTCGGGTACAGCATCCCCGATGCTTAGCGTCATAGACTCTGGACGTACTAGACGTCCGTGACCTCTCCGGGGTACCTCATCCGGAGGAGACAATATAATATGGAAGGATCTATACAGTGCAGTACCAAATACATTTTAATGATATCCAAATGCAAAGCATATATATATATATATACATAGATAAAATCCAAACCAATCTTTAAGTTTCATCAGACGGGTCTCAAGCCCAAATACCGTGAAACGTGCCATAACCAAAATATCATCAAAACCATTTATTGATTCCAGCATGTGAACATATATAAAATGTAAACCGGAAAACATTTATTCAATTCCATGTTAGGGTCCCCGACCCGCAATCACATGTAGAAATCAACTGGGCCCCTGGCCCGATTTCACAAGTTAACTGGGCCCCTGGCCCGATTTCATAAATCAACTGGGCCCCTGGCCCGATTTTACTTTATCATATCCGTAACCGTTTCATGAAATCATATCCAACCACACTTTTGGAAATCAGTGCAAATCCAGAAAACCTCGATTTACGTGCAAACACGTAAATCACCTCGAAATGCGTGAAATCATTTAAATTCACCGATATCCAAAGTAAAGCATTTAATCATAATTATAACAATCATGAAACAGTTATGCATGCATCGAATTTATAAAACCAATGTCCACTCACAGACCGTTTAACCGAGCGCCTCGATACGCGTGCCATAGGCCTTCCCGGGACACACCACTATCACCGGAACTTCCAATCCTGTTCAAATCACATTAGAGGATTACTAACCTCATCATTAACATCCTATTCAAGTTCCGTAATTTTTCCGAATTTTTAAGTATTTTTAAACTGGATTTAAAACCTTCGGACATCCCGAATAATATCGAAACGGTGTCCGATCGACACGAAACCAACGCTAAAATGTTTGTTGCATTGTATAGGATAAAAGTCATGTTGACCTCACCTTGAGAGTCGTGCCCACACGCCGTCACGCGCCGCCGTGAGTGGCTGCGCGTGAAAGCTACGCGCCTGCTACAGTGACTGCTACAGTCACCATCTTCACCCGTATGACTGGTAAACGGGTCTGATTACCCGCGACCTGACCTGGCCAGGAACCAGTCAATTCAAGCTCGATTCCTTCCGTTATTGATCCTAAAACAATCATTAATTATCCAATTAGAGTTCTAGGTGCTGAATTTACTCTGAGCAACCTTAAATCAAGCTATTGACCCGTGATCACCCAAACGGGTCGATCACCCAAACTCAGTCATTTCCCAACCATTATCAAATTAACTTCACAGGAAGTGTACAAGGACCCAAACGAACCCAAAAGCACAACCAATTGAACAAGAGCTCACCTGGAAGTCATCGTCCACAGCACTGCGTTTTCCCTGAAAACAATGGCCACCGTCCCAGCTCAGCCGTGGCTGGTTCCCTTCGAAAATGATACGGCTGAGCTCCAGACACTCCCAGAAAGCTAAACCCGTCCTTGGTTTGGTCCAACAAGGCTCAGAAATTAAATTCTGAATTTTCCCTCCAAGAACCCGAAAATGGTTTCTCACGGGTTCCTCCCCAATTCGACAACCACACAAGCTCAGAATGATCCTCATAACTCACTGACAATGTTTTTAATCCAATTGAGTCGTTAAAAGTGCCTCAAAGCACCACGCAGGTCCACTTTGTAAAGGTTCCTACACTGACCCGAAACCATTAATAAATGGTGTCCATGTTCTTCAAGTCAGTTGCCAACCTAGAACACATGCCTCCACTACCTCAAAGATGTCCCAAATCATTCATTAAATTGATAAACAACCATGGGATCGATCGCACAAACCTCCCACATTCACGGCTGTTTCAATTAAACAGTGCCCCCGTGAGAAATTACAATTCTGCCCCTATGCAGAAAATTACCAAAATGCCCCTCACGCATCCTGACCCGTAAGTCGGTCATACGGACTCCGATTGATGCGTGCCGCCTGTCTACGGACTCAGGGTATCGAGACCTTCCAAACGGTCCTCGGTCCTCAGCCATCGGACCTCCCGATCAAAAAGTCAACATTCCCCCTATTACGTTCAAATTACGAAAACGCCCTTGAACTTTCGTACATCATAACTTTCACCACGGACATCGAAATCGAATGTGCCACCTGTCTATGAACTCGTGACGTCCCGAACTACGTCACGGTCATCGGTCAAAGTCCATTTGACCATCCAAATTAAAAGTCAACATTTTGCCCACGCCTAGGGGCAAAACGGTCATTTTGCACAATTCGTCCGAAATCGCCCAACTAATCCCAGATTAGTAAATCAAAATTAAATATTATTAAATCCCGATATTCGGGACGGGTCGTTACACTTTTGTTCTTGCCCAATACAGCACCAATTCTCTTCGTTTTTGTTGTGGATTGGTTCGAAATGATCCCAGGAAGCTTAATCAAGCCTCAATTTTGATCCTCCAAGCTCACAATTTCGAATTCGAATTTTCACCATAATTTTTCAAATTTTCGATTTTGAATTTTCCAGTAATCTCTTCGTCCCTCGTGTTTTTCTCTCTACTCAGTCTCCTCAATTTCTCATTGTCTCAATTGTTGCAGAACCAATGTATATCACGGTCATGGAAGGGACAAATGAAATGATTTTCCCGAATTAAGGGATTAATGTCCCTAATTATCATCATTCTTCCATGAAATCTGTGGCAAAGGTAGGGGACAAAGTGACAAGTGTCACTGGCTGGTAGCATGAGTTAGCATGCTAATGATTCAACTGTTCGTTTGTTAGAAGACCGTTTTGCCCTTCGCTCGACAAATTACCATTTTACCCCTGGACTTCGTAGATCCGTAACTTTCACCTCCGAGCTCCGTTTCCGACATGCCACCTGTCTACGGACTCAGTGTCTCAAGATCTACACAATGGTCCTCACAAAATCATGAAAAAAGTATCCCACATAAAAAGTCAACTTTCGCCACTCCCTTTTCAGGGGTAAAAACGTCATTTTACATATTATTTTATAATTTTACATGATTTGGATTTTCGGGGCGTTACAAAAAGAGTCAGGAGGAAGAAAGAGGTTTGATCGTGGGCTGAGAAGGATAGGAATATATAAGTGAACCCATGAGGGCTTTCGGGTTTTGGGTTGTTAAACTCGGGTTTTGACAGGTTTGAACGTGGGAATCGCCAAGACTACACGATTGAACTTCGGTCGTGAGTTCCTCAATGGGTCGACTTATTTTTGGTAAGTGACATTCCCAAAAGTTACGGAAGTGTGTGCTAAGGTGAATTCAACGATTCGAACAGTGTGTGAGTAGACTTTCTTCCCTAAACTTTCATGCATGGATACTTACATGATTAAATCTGTTTCTATGTGATTTTGATGATATTGAAGTGATTGAGATTTTATATGAATTTTTGGTGACTTTCTTCCCTAAACTTTCTTCCCACCCTCACCATTTTCTTCATTGCCTCAGCACCTGGTGCTGGTTGAGATAGAAATAGAGAGTCAGTCGAGAGAGACAGACTAACTGGACGGTGGAGGTGGCTGAGCCACGGTGGCTGGTCGTGAAACCCAGAAAAGGTAAGTCGTGTGTGTTGTTTCTGGGTTTGGATTTTGGTTAACTATGAAATGGTTTTAATGCCATGATTGGCTTCTCTGATGTCATACGACCGGGCTGGGCTAGAAAAGGGATGCAGTGGACGTCGTGACTGGCTCCATGGCACGGTTGCAGGTTGGCCGTGGTTGTCGAGCTTGACGAGAGGAATTCCAAGTTTGTTCTTCATGTTTTAAGGCCATGGATCTATTCTTGGGAGTGAGACGCGTGTCTTGGAAGAAAAATGGAGGAAAATGGTGAATAATTGAGGGAGATATGGTCGGGTCAAGGTTGTGCGTCAAACGACCCGTTACAATGAGTCGACTCGACCCGTTGAGAGGTTAACGATGATGACGTGGCTTGCCACGTCATCTTGTCAGGCCACGTGGCCAAGTAGGTGGTGACACATGACAAGGTGTTAGGTCCAGTCAGCATCGACGTGGACCAGTCTGGTGGTGCCACGTGGCAACATGTCAAAATGACATGCCAGGTGACGTGGTACTACATGTGGTAGTGATGACGTTAGCAGTGATATCAGTATGACATCATCATGTGACATGTGGCACTAGTAAAGGAGTGGCAGATGTTAGATTGTCAGATGTCAGGTAGGGCTGACGTTAGCAGTGACGTCAGCAGCGATGTCAGCAGATGACGTCAGCAGTGATGTCAGCAGATGACATTAGCAGTGACGTATGCTAACGTTAGCATTGACCGGTGTTAACTGCCTTAGCGGAATTTTGACCTGCACGTGGGGGCACGTGGGCATGAATTTTGAGGTTGCAATGGTTTTGTTCGAAAGGTTTCGACGTTCTGAAGCCAATGGTGGTGGTTCCAAGTCTATCGGAGATCGTTTAGTTGGTGTTTTGGAGGTTTTTCTCCTTATGAAGCGTATTCGGGACACGTTTACTGTTTCGGGATTTAGGCGGTGTTTACGTATAAGCTTGTATAGATTGTTAGTGACCCCCGAGTATGACTTTGACAGGTCAAGTGGTTCCGGAAGTTTCGAATTGGCTTACGACGCGGGTTTTGAGCCCATAGAGTGGACTGTGTATGAGTCGACCTTGTTTTATAAATGTTATGCATGCATAAATGTTTTAAATGTCGTATGGTCATGTTTTGGAATGCAATGATTTCATAGTGATTTGAATTATAATTTTTGGATTTAATTGTAGGTTTCTGAAAGATTTTACGGATTTACGTAAAAATGGCATTTTGGGCTTGAGATACAGTTGGAAAATGAAATGATTTTGGGTATTGTGAAATGAGTTCTCGACATGTTTTACGATGGTTTTGAGATAGAAGCTTGTGAAATGAATTTATGAGATTTGGTGGAAACTATGTTTTGGGCTGAGACCCTATGTGAAATGATTGATTTGATATGAAATACAACTGTTTATGAAAAAGTATTTCAACTGTTTCCACCTAAACCATCTGTCGTGATATTGATGTGACTCCGGTTGCGAATGTGTGTCCCCGACAGTGAATGTGTTCCCCCGAAGAAGTCCCTATGATATGTTGCTCGCCTCTAGGATGCGTTGTGTCACCCCTTGCGGGAGAGGTCACGATGCACTGCCTGTTGGCGAGCGGTTGTGGAAGGCTCGGCTCAGGAGTGCTTATGTATGCCATCAGTCGTTGATTTGTTCATGACGATATGAACGTCGGTCGTAGATTTTTTTACGGCGACATGCTAGGACGTGAGCTGTCTTGGAGCTTATTTGCACCCGTTGCACGGATGACGTGACTGATCATGATTTGAGATGAGACAGATATGGGTTATGAGGATTGGTCATGTTTTCAAGTACTATTTTATATCTAGATGTTTACACATATTTTGGTTTGAAAAGAAATATGATTTGATGTTAAGAAAGCATTTGAGATTACATGTTTTCTGATGCATGCGTGCTTTTAATTGGAGGGTATAAATGTATTTTCCCGAAATATTTTTGAACTGCTTATTTTTTTCCATTCACACTTTTTAATGGCTTTGAAACCCTTCAAGTTGATCGCGGCTGCGGGATGTAATAGATACCGAGGCATCACGTGAAACTCCATACTCTAAAACCCCGAGTGGGTCTTGGTAGTATCTCTGGTCTGACACGTGGTGTCAAACGGGAGCAGGTGATCCCACGTTAATTCTGAGGGATTAGTGATGATACCTGTCATGAGTTGCATTTAGGGCTTATGCCCGAGATTCTGATGATGGTTTGATTTGGGGTTTTGAGTTATGATATGTGGTTTCTCGGTATTCATGATGTAAGATGCTGTGACGATGTGTGATATTGAGCTGTGATATAAGTATATGTTTGTCGGAATCTGTGAAATGTTGTTATGATGATGTTGATAGATGTGAGTCTCAGACGTCGAGCACGAGGCTCCGAATCCTGAGACAGTATTGTGCTAGCGACTCAGACGTCTAGTCAGGGGCTTCGAATCCTGAGTCGGATTTCACATGGACATCGAGCTAGTGGCTTGACTACGCCCAAACTACGCATTAAATTAAACACGTAATTTGAGTGTTGTGCAATTTAAACCCTTTTTGTGTAGATGTAGTATTGGTAAATAGGGATCGTTCTTAACCGGGGAAATTAGGGAACATTAATAATGTGTTAGTGGGAAAGAGTAATGAATAAATGAATAATGAATAAATTAATGAATTAAATAATTAAATAATTAACAAATTAATGAATTAATGAATTAAAGAATAAAAGAATTGAGAATTAAAGAATAAATGAATTAAAGAATTAACTAATCAAAGAATAATAAACTAAAAGTATTAAAGAATAAAAGAATAAAGAGATGAAAGAATCAAAGAATAATAAACTAAAAATATAAAAGAAGAATAAAATAATAAAGAATAAAAAGGATAGAAGAATAAAACAATAAAAGAATAAAGAATAAAAAAGAATAAAAGAATAAAAGAATAAAAGAATAAAAGAATAAAGAATAAAGAATTGAAAAGGGGGGTTTTGAAAAGAGTTGTAAATATAAAATAAAGAAAACAAGTAAAAATAATTAAATACTTAATTTTACTTCTACTTTAACCTTTGTACTAGTGAATTTTCTTCAAACACATATTTTTACCAACACTCTAACATCATGCTCATATTGAACCAATCACGAAATCATACCTTAATCATCTCAAATACATGCATACATTTTTCATATTATAAATGCACCGAACAGCGGATTATTACTTACAATATGATTCACCTTAAGTAAGTGATTTAATGCGCCGAACAGCGATCAAACATTAAATCTCTTCAACTCTATCCTAAATGCCCCGAACAGCGGATCAACATTTAGTTTCGAATTGAAGTTTAAGTACTAAAACATATGAAGTAAAAGAAACTCAAAAAGTAAAACACATGGAGATTGCATTCTTACTTACAAATGTTAGAAAGAAAATACCAACACATATATTGAATTATAAGTAAAACCAATAACAATAACAAGAATTTAAGTAGAGAAGTATGGATTTTCACAAGAATCACCGAACAGCGGCAGGAAACTTGTGAAGATGGAAGAAGAAATACGAGGAATTCGGTCTTAAAACTCTTGAATTGCCTTAGAATTACTTGGCCTAGGTATTTCTTAAGGAAAGCATAAAAATGTGTTTAAGAGATCTCAAAGAAATATCACAAGAGCAAAGTAAAGAAGAAATGAAATTGAGAAAAATAAAAATAACATAAATTAAGAACAAGAATTAAAAGAAAGCTAATTAATAAGAAAATCTACAAGAAGTTAAAATGGTCCCCAAAAATGTCTCTCAAAAGAGAGAAACAAAAGAACTAACTAAGAACTAGAACTAAGAAAAATGAAAGAAATGGAAGAATGAAACTAATTGGGGACTCCCAAATACATGAAATGACCTCCCTATTTATAGAGGGAGTGCCACAATTGTTTAATTAAAAGTACAAAATTAAAATATAAAAATAGCAATAAAATAGTACATGAAGAAGTGATGGAAATGATGAGATTGGGTGGGAAAAGATGCTGATTTTGGGGCAAATATGCTGATTTTAGGGAAAAGTGGCTGATTTTGGGGAAAAGTTGCTGATTTTGGGGCAAATATGCTGATTTTGGGAACTATTGGGGGGTTGCTGGATTTTTGGCTTGGGCTGCTGGATTTCAGCAGCTTCCCACCGAATTTCCTTGCGATTTTCAGTGGTTTCTCATATTTCGTCCATAATTTCTTCGTTATAATTCCGATCGGGACGATTCTTTCACCAAAATGCTCCAAATTCCAAGCTTTATTTATTTCTACAAAAATATCACAAAATAAATTAATTTGTCTAATTATTTATTATTTTAATATTAAAAGTCAAGTATAAAGGGTATAAAATAATATAAAATAACGCTTATTTGAGGACCTATCAAATACCCCCACACTTAAACTTTGCTAGTCCCTAGCAAATACTAAAATTAAACTACGAATTCAAAACAAGTAACCTTTAACCATTTGTCTCAATATTTCATAATTATAATCATGACATAAAAGATTTTCACTTAAAACATTTAAGCATATGGAATTCGAGAGTTAATACATGGTAACAAAATGTTTCAACAAGTAAGATAATGAGTAAATATGGTGAATGGATCTCTGCATGAATAAGACAAGTATGAATCAACTCACAAGGATATGCACTCATAAATTCACTCAATTTTGTAAGGGTTTGTGTTTACACTCAAAATATGTGAGAAAAATGCTCACATAATAGAATTGAAGTACTTTTGTAAAATCTCAAACAAACACCTCAAGATAAAAACAACACATACTTGCGCAAATGAACCAAAACCATAAGCTTACTCAAGTGATTAACTCAACTAATCAAAATTTACCATCTTAAGGATCATAAGGTCTTTACGAAGGTTGTAATGGGGCTAAGTTTAGAGGCAAGGAAAATATAGGACAAGTGGTGCTCAATTCGTTCCAAGACTCAATAGACTCCCAAAACGTATCATAGCTTCCCAACCTTAGTGCAATCATATTGGTAATCCATCCCTTCGAACATAGGCCTAATTCCATCATGTTGGGCCTCACAATCATTCTTCGTGTCGGATTTACAAATATAAGGGACTTAACTCAAACATTACATAACCAAACCTTATTACCTTGATCGAGACTCAACTTTTTTTTTTCTTTTTTTTTTCCTTTTTTTTTTTGATTTTTTTGATTTTTTTTTTTTGAATTTTTTCTTTTTTTTATATCAAGGTAATAACATGTGTCAACGATACAACAAAGCATGAGTCGGTAAATCCAAATAATTCACATAAAAGTCTTTCCAACATCATTATTTTCTCTTTACACAATCATTATGTCTTTAACCGAGTTCTTGGAACAAGGGTAAAGGATGTCTATACTAAGCTCAAGTGTTTAGATAATCATGGTGATGAAAGAAAGGCTTAATGTGGGCTCAAAAGGGTTAAAACTAAGGGGGTCGCAACTTGTGCGCACAAAATAGGGAACATGGATGTTTGAATTTGTGGTGTTAACCCTAATGCCTTAATCATTTCCAAAATCAGAGAGTTTATTGACTCAAAAGCTTTGAAAATCACATAAAATAAGTTCTAGTACTCTATAGTTCATTAAAAGCTATGGCAAGCAGTTATGAGGCATATGTATATCAATTTAAACAAAAAACTTATGAATCACTCATCAAAGATGTATATAAAGTTCTAAAGCTCACATAAGGTTCATATGATTCATACTTATCTTATCATGCTCGTTTATGTGCCAATTTACATGCATTATCTTCAAGTTATAACACTTAATCACAAAATATTAACAAACAAATTCAAGTTGTAGTGATTATCTTTATGGCCATAACATATTCCTTTCTGTTCATTTATGTCATTGACAAGTTAAATGGCAACTTAAGACTCATAAAAACACTAAGTTAAAACAAAAAGATTCAAAAAAAAACAATAATATTTTTTTTCATTTTTTTTTCACCCTTTTTTTTATAATTTTTTCAATTTTTTTTTTTGAACAATTAAAATTGTAAACCATTCCCCCACACTTAAATTCTACATTGTCCTCAATGTAGGAAAATACGAAGTAATTAAACATAGAATCAAAGTAAGGAAGATGATTTACGAAAATAATAGGAAAACATTAAATAAACAAAATAAAAGAGAGTGAAGGGTAGAGGATAGCAAATCTGTATTGATGACTCCTTCACATCCCGGGAACACATTGGGTTGCCTCCCAACAAGCGCTTGAAGTTTAACGTCCATCCAGCCTAGACAGAGATGCAAGTTAGTTAGTCAGAGATGTACGTTAATTAAGAATGCAAGTTAGATATGCAAATTAAAGTTAATGATGCAATGTGAGTTAAAGATGTAAGTTAGAGGAAGAGTGCAATGCAAGTTAAACTAAATATGCAAGTGAAGTTAAAAATGCAAGTTAAATGAAAGATGAAATGCAAGTTAGAATGAAAGATGCAAGTTAGTTAAACGAAAGATGCAAGTTAACTTTGTCATGACAAATAATGTAAATTAAGATATAAACAATATTTACATGTCGGGGGAAGTCAAAGATATATATGGTTCACATAGCCTCAAAGTTTAAATGGAGACTTATACGTCCGTGCGGCCCAAGTAAATATCTTGGATTAATTCAACTGTTTGGGCAACTTCAAAAGTGACCAGGTTAGAAAGAATACACATAAGAGGCAGGGCTATTTTCTTAGACCCAAAACCCGTTATGAGTACCGTCTCTTGTCCTAGACATCACCCTCGAAAATTTCTTACTCCAGAGGAATTAAGATGACTCAAGTGTTAACAATTACCGTGGGTGAGAGTTAACAAAAGAGTCATCGCCGATAAAGATCAAAATCTAAACTTCGAAGCACAAGTGATCTACATATAGCTGAGACTAATGCATGAATATAATAACTATTTACAAGTATGTTTTTATGCACAATTTACAAATATAACATGACAATTTACGTATGAACAATTTATTTACAAGTATGGTTTTATTCACAAGTAATGATATTTACAAAACAATTTCTCATTAACAAACTAACATAAGTATAAGATTTATTTAACAATTTAGATTTATACTAACACAAAGTGAAGATAAATGAATATTTTTACGAATAAATGAAGAAAAAGAAATTTTTTATTTTTTATTAAATAATTTTTTTCTGAATTTAAAAATTAAATAAATGAAGAAAAAGAAATTTTTTTAATTTTTAATTTTTTTTTACGAATTTTATGTTTTTTTTAATTACAAATAAAAATAAGGAAAAGTGAATATTTACCATAAGCATTTATGAACAATTAAAAAGAATGAACATTATGTACAAGTATGAACAAGAATAATATAACAAGTAAGAAAATTATAAACAAATATAAATGAGAATCTATTATGAACAAGTATGCATGTATACTATGAAATATAAAAGTTATGAACAAGTATAAAAGGTAACAAGTAACATATATACAACATTTATTTACAAGTATGAATTAACACTAACATAAAGCTAAGATAAGATTAGATTTTTTTTTATTATTATTTTCAAATTTTTTATTTATTTCGAATTTTTTTTTTAAAAAAAAAATTAAATTTAAATTTTATCAAGACATAACCAAATAAATAATTACATAAGAATAAAATAAGTGTAATCAAAAAGTTAATGGAATAAAAATGTAGTGGAATAAAAAGTTAATGGAATAAAATTAATGGAATAAAAGTTAATGGAATAAAAAGTTAGTGGAATAAAAAGTTAGTGGAATAAAAAGTTAATGAATAAAATTAATGGAATAAAAGTTAATGGAATAAAAAGTTAGTGGAATAAAAAGTTAGTGGAATAAAAAGTTAATGAAATAAATTAATGGAATAAAAGTTAATGGAATAAAAAGTTAGTGGAATAAAAAGTTAATGAATAAAATTAATGGAATAAAAGTTAATGGAATAAAAAGTTAGTGGAATAAAAAGTTAATGAATAAAATTAATGGAATAAAAGTTAATGGAATAAAAAGTTAGTGGAATAAAAAGTTAGTGGAATAAAAAGTTAATGAAATAAATTTAAAGTTAAAGGAATAAAGAAAAAGTTTATGGAATAAAATTAAAGTTAATGGATTAAAGAAAAAGTTAGAAAGTGTAAAGAAAAAAAAAGTAAGGAAAAGTGAATATGTACAATATGCATTTATGACAAGTACAAATTAAATTAAATTATGAACAAGTATGATAGAATTTTAAATTTACATAAACAATTTGAATATGAACAAATATATATAAAAAAATTATGAATATTTATGAACAAGTATATATTAGAGATTATGAATAAGTAAAGTATGATCATTATAAAATAATAAGAACAAAAATAACATGGATAAATAAAATATAAACAAGTAAGTAAAGGTTATAAACAAATATAATATTAACAAAAGTAAAATTTATAAACAAGTATAATATGCACAATTTATATACATACACTAACAAATTAAAAATGATTTTCAATTTCCCCGGCAACGGCGCCAAAAATTGACTACGCCCAAACTACGCATTAAATTAAACACGTAATTTGAGTGTTGTGCAATTTAAACCCTTTTTGTGTAGATGTAGTATTGGTAAATAGGGATCGTTCTTAACCGGGGAAATTAGGGAACATTAATAATGTGTTAGTGGGAAAGAGTAATGAATAAATGAATAATGAATAAATTAATGAATTAAATAATTAAATAATTAACAAATTAATGAATTAATGAATTAAAGAATAAAAGAATTGAGAATTAAAGAATAAATGAATTAAAGAATTAACTAATCAAAGAATAATAAACTAAAAGTATTAAAGAATAAAAGAATAAAGAGATGAAAGAATCAAAGAATAATAAACTAAAAATATAAAAGAAGAATAAAATAATAAAGAATAAAAAGGATAGAAGAATAAAACAATAAAAGAATAAAGAATAAAAAAGAATAAAAGAATAAAAGAATAAAAGAATAAAAGAATAAAGAATAAAGAATTGAAAAGGGGGGTTTTGAAAAGAGTTGTAAATATAAAATAAAGAAAACAAGTAAAAATAATTAAATACTTAATTTTACTTCTACTTTAACCTTTGTACTAGTGAATTTTCTTCAAACACATATTTTTACCAACACTCTAACATCATGCTCATATTGAACCAATCACGAAATCATACCTTAATCATCTCAAATACATGCATACATTTTTCATATTATAAATGCACCGAACAGCGGATTATTACTTACAATATGATTCACCTTAAGTAAGTGATTTAATGCGCCGAACAGCGATCAAACATTAAATCTCTTCAACTCTATCCTAAATGCCCCGAACAGCGGATCAACATTTAGTTTCGAATTGAAGTTTAAGTACTAAAACATATGAAGTAAAAGAAACTCAAAAAGTAAAACACATGGAGATTGCATTCTTACTTACAAATGTTAGAAAGAAAATACCAACACATATATTGAATTATAAGTAAAACCAATAACAATAACAAGAATTTAAGTAGAGAAGTATGGATTTTCACAAGAATCACCGAACAGCGGCAGGAAACTTGTGAAGATGGAAGAAGAAATACGAGGAATTCGGTCTTAAAACTCTTGAATTGCCTTAGAATTACTTGGCCTAGGTATTTCTTAAGGAAAGCATAAAAATGTGTTTAAGAGATCTCAAAGAAATATCACAAGAGCAAAGTAAAGAAGAAATGAAATTAAGAAAAATAAAAATAACATAAATTAAGAACAAGAATTAAAAGAAAGCTAATTAATAAGAAAATCTACAAGAAGTTAAAATGGTCCCCAAAAATGTCTCTCAAAAGAGAGAAACAAAAGAACTAACTAAGAACTAGAACTAAGAAAAATGAAAGAAATGGAAGAATGAAACTAATTGGGGACTCCCAAATACATGAAATGACCTCCCTATTTATAGAGGGAGTGCCACAATTGTTTAATTAAAAGTACAAAATTAAAATATAAAAATAGCAATAAAATAGTACATGAAGAAGTGATGGAAATGATGAGATTGGGTGGGAAAAGATGCTGATTTTGGGGCAAATATGCTGATTTTAGGGAAAAGTGGCTGATTTTGGGGAAAAGTTGCTGATTTTGGGGCAAATATGCTGATTTTGGGAACTATTGGGGGGTTGCTGGATTTTTGGCTTGGGCTGCTGGATTTCAGCAGCTTCCCACCGAATTTCCTTGCGATTTTCAGTGGTTTCTCATATTTCGTCCATAATTTCTTCGTTATAATTCCGATCGGGACGATTCTTTCACCAAAATGCTCCAAATTCCAAGCTTTATTTATTTCTACAAAAATATCACAAAATAAATTAATTTGTCTAATTATTTATTATTTTAATATTAAAAGTCAAGTATAAAGGGTATAAAATAATATAAAATAACGCTTATTTGAGGACCTATCATGGCTCCGAATCCCGAGTGACTAAGTGATGGCCTACCGGTAGTGCCTTGTGATGCGGTGATTGATGTTACGCATATGTATTGATGATGAGTTGACTATATGTAAGTTCTGTACTGATGTTGGTTATGGATTGATTGTATGGATTGACGTGATTGCTTGTAAGATTGTGTTGTGATGACTCAAACGTCGAGCTGAGCTCCGAATCCCGAGTGAGTTTGTGGTGTACTTGTTAGTGGGGCTGTGGCTTCATGTGTGACATTATGATGATGGTGCGTTGATTGTTTGTGGTTGATGTGCTATATTCTTGTAGGGATGGTTATATCAACTTACCGAGGTTTTAACTGGTTTGATGACTTTTGATTTGAAAATTCTTTCCATGTATTTTGAGATGATAAACTAGATTTATTTTAACCAAAAATTCTTGTTTTGAAATGGTTTCCGTATGCATGCATGGTTTTAGAAAATGGAGGGTAAATGCAGAATGTTTTCAAATTATGGTTTTGTGACCCTCCAGGTACGTTGCATGGGAATCCGAGGCTCGAGAAGTGAAGGCATGAACTAGCGAAATTGCGTTATCCCTTGTCTGGAAGGGATTCTGTCAGACGGGAGCAGTGCCTGATGGTACTTTTGTTGTGTATCAGGTAGGGTCATATCAGGATACGTTCAATGCAGGTCTAGAAATAATATGGGTATTTTGGTAAATGTGCACTTAAGGGCATATTTGTAATTATCCACTAGGGGATAAGGTGATGGCGACACTTGTGCCTATCAACTCCCACCCGTATACCGTGTATTTTGGTGTGTGTGTGCACCACCTTTACTGCGGAGATGCTGTGTGTGTTTTTATGTTTGAGTTTGGAATGTAATCTTCAAATTTTGAACCCAAAAAAAAAAACCCAACCATGAGCCATAAGGAAATAGAGAGATTGAGAGAAAGAGAGAACTTAAAGGTTAGAGAGCAGAGTGAAAGGAATGGTGAAGGTAAACAGTAGAGTGAGAGATTCTGAAATTTAAAAACTAACCAGTGGACCTTGATTTTGGGTTTTGTCGAATTTCATTTGGAAAGCTTGAATTAAGATTATAAACCTCTTTCTGGGTTGGTTTGGGGCCGTGCAGGTGGTTTGAATTTCTGAATTAAGGTAACTAGATCCTCAAATTGATCTTAGGACGATTTTCTAGGTCAAATTAGAGTATGTTTATGAGTTCAATTATGAAAAATAGACTCGAATTGAAGGAATTGCAAACGGCGCGTGAAGTCGGGTCGGGTTTGAGTTGCAGACCCGATTTGAGGTTGAAGATGACCTCTGTTCCAGGCGCATGAGGCCCACGCACTAAAGCCACTGGTGGCGCGTGCCGCTGCGTGGTTCACTGTTCTGGTTTTCGATCGACATGAAACTTTAAGTATTCAACCTTGTGAGTCCAACAGTACAATTTTTTAGGCGATTAGATATCGTCTTGGAGCAGTTTCGACTGTTCGAAAGTTTAGGGATTATTTTAATTCTTGTAACAATCCCAAAAAATGATGGGATTAAGTATGAGGCTAATTGAGATGGTTAGTGAACTTTAGAAGTGATTTTTGACAAGAGGTGGCGTTCTCGAATTTTATAGGGAAACGTGCAAATTGGTTCGATTGCATATACGGTACGTGTAAGTGGACCCTTTCCTTTTTAAACCTATTATGTATGCATATTTAATTGTTTTATATGGTTTTCTATGTGATTTTAATGATGTTTGACTATATTTGGGTGACACGTTTTACGAGAAGTTTGCTACAATGTGTCTTGATTAATATTCATTAATATTTTGAATATACCTATACTATTACTTATTTATGGAGTTATGAAATATCATAGTTGAATACACGTCAATTTTAAATAACTTTATAAATCTCTATAAAAGTATAGATTGAATACTTTCAAAATTTTACCAACTTTTTAAAAGTACAAAAGTTATTTATGTGTAATAAAATTGACGAAGTTAGCAATTATGTAAAATGTATACTTGTTCCAAACTAAAAAAATTAATCAATTGTCATTTTAAATAAAATCCTAAGACCATAAAAAGTACAACAAAATGTTCATTTTATTTTATTTTATGCAAATGATTGTATGAATTAGGCAACAATGATTAATTAGGGTTTCCAATAATACTCCAGATTTGGTAATACTAGTAATTAGGTCCGCGCGTTGTCGTGGGGTTGTAGAATTGAGTATTACTAATTTTTCATAAATGAGCAGTGATTTTTTGATATCTATAAAGGAAAGGAAAAAAAGGGCAGACCCGGTAAAACACTGTAGGGGAACAGTGTGTTTTTTATATATCTTTTATGACTTTTTAATATTTATAAAGGAAAAGGAAGAAAAATAAAAATAAATAATAAAGGAAAAGAAAAAGAAAAAAAAGGAAAAGGAAAAAAAATTGATATGTATAAAGGAAAAAAAAAATATAAAGGAAAAGGAAAAAGAATAAAAAAAAGGAACAGAAGTGGAAAATCAAGATAGATCAAATCACTTCTGTTTTAATATAGGTATAATTTCAATCGACTTTAATTTATATTGAAAAATTTAAACTTTGACTTTACTAAGTAATATTTCTATCGACTTTAATTTAGATTGAAAATTTTTAACTTTGACTTTCGTAAAAAAACATGCAACTGACATATACTCAGTGTGCATATCCTCTTTAATATTATTGTATAAAAAATAATTAATTAGGATTGTGAGTGAAATTGTAACTGATTTCATTTGGTTGACACAGCTCCCTAAACATTTCAATGCACCTACCAAACACTAGTAAGTTAACCTAATTCTTAATAAAAAGCTTACTTTTGCCCGCATACCATTATCATGAGCTTCGTGGACGATAGACCAACCGACCCCTAATGAGGTTTCACCAATTGCTCTTCCCACTAACATTCCCCAATTGGAATATGATCAAACCCACCATTGCACCACCAAGATTGATACTTTATTTAATTTTATATATATACAAATGATATTAGGTAGAGAATTGAACACTTTGAGGATTTGCGTTAAAGCTTTATGGGAGTTCTGTTATCAAATTCCCATATCTTTGTATAAAAGAAAAAAGGTCGGTTCCGAGGGTGCTATTACCTTGCTGGATTTGGCTACAGCCCAACGGGGTCCAGTAGTGTCCCACTAAAGAAAATGCTTTTTCCTGCCCATGGCTCGCTCCTATTCTGCCCCGTTTCTCTTTATTAGGATTAAGGGTGTCAATTTTTGACACGACTCGATACACGACTCGAAACCCGCACGAAATTTATCCGGGTCAACCCGCACGATTAAAATTTCGGGTCATTTTCAGGTCAACCCGTTATGACCCGTTTATTAAAGGGGTGGGTTTCAAGTTAACCCGTATAATGACCTATTAACTCGTTTAATAAATGAGTAGATTTCGGGTTAACAGGTTAACCCGTATATTGACTTATATATTGACCCATTTAATAAATGTGTCATTACTAACTCATATATCTACCCATTTATCTACCTAAATATCTATTAAATCTTATAATTTAAATAGGTTAAACATGTTAAACGGGTTAAATGGGTCAAACGGGTCATAGGTTAATTGGGTTTTGAGGATGACCTGCTTATTAAATGGGTTAAACGGGTTACACAGGTCATTAACAGGTCGGGTTCGGGTTGGACATTTTTGACACGATTATTAAACGGGTCGGATTCGGGTTGGGCATAAATGGGTAAAACAGAATTCATGACACGACACGAACTCGACACGACACGACCCATTGCCACCCCTAATTAGGACTATTAATTGAGAGAAAAAAAATCTTAATAGAAAAAGAAAAATCGAACCGAATAAAATGAATTCAGTTCGATTTCGATTTCCCAAGTTTGCAGAACCGAAGGCCCAAAGTCCAAACCTGATTAGGCCCAAAGTCTAAAACTGAATAGAACTGAAGTCCAAACGTCATCGCCCTACCTTTCTTCTTCGATATGGTTGAAGATCAATCAATCTTTCAATCTTTCGTACTCTCGCTCTCAGTCCCACGTATTCAATTAGAATTTTAATAATTTTTTTTGAAGTTTAAAAATTTAGTGGTATTCAATTATGATTTTTAAGTAATTAATAAAAATATTATGATATTCAATTATGATTTTAAAATCATTAATGCAAGTCTGGTGCTATTTAATTAGAACTTTCAAAAGAACTTTCAAAAGATTAGAAAAAGTACGGTGGTATTAAAAAACTTACCAATTTTGAGGTTTTTCTTTAAATAATGTATTATGTGAGACTTTTTAATGGGTGATATAAATATCAAACCTCATAAAAAAAAATTACACCATATTACATCTGATTCTCATGTTGGTTTGTTTTGAGGGAAGATGAATATACTTGAGAAGTGAACAAGGTATCTTTTTTATGCCTTATATATTCACATGCTTGTTCTCATATATGTTATCAAACAACTTGTGTGTGTCTATTTGTATTATTTGTGTTGCTTTGTTGTGCACAAGCCTACATACATCCGTGTATATCTGTGTCACTTTGTTGTGGAACATCCGTGTATATATGAGTTACTTTGCGATGAAATCAATCTGTAAAGATTGATAGTTGGTGTTTTTGGTTTCCTTAAACCATGTCTAGTTGCTACATGACGTTATTGTTATTACTTTTATCATTTGGTTATTTAATTAATTCATATTATTATATAATTTTTATTTTCATATGAAATCCTAAAATAAATCTTTTAATTCTTTAGAGAATAAAAAAAGTTCTAAATGAGTCATAAAAAAATCATGTAATTATATTAAAATCATAAGTAGAATTTTGGAATTACAAATTATGGTGAAATACATTACTGATTACAATCTATTAAAATCCTAATGGAATACACCCTTAAGTCTCTCTCAATCTCTCAGTCTCTCTCATTCTCACACTCAAATATCTCTCAATCTCCTAGTCTCTCAGTCTCAGGCTCTCATCACTCAGACTCTCTCACGTGCAAACTCTCATCTCAATTAGCTCCATCGTGCCTCACCAAGTGGTCCCTATCAATCTCATGAAAACTACCTCACGCCTCTATCGCGATTTTTATGATGCCATCGTGATTCCATGATGCCTTCATCGCGATTCGCACTTGATTCTATCGTGGCTCACGACGCCTCCATCGTGATTCATACTTGATTCCATCGCGATTCCCCGACTTCCTCGCTATTCCACTTGATGCCATTGCGATTCCACTCGCACGCCTCCATTACGATTCCACTCAGATGCCTCCATCGCGATTCCAAGTCTCCATCTAGGCTAAGCCACTTGACGGTCTACCAGCTCAGAGATTCACGCCTCTCTCCTTCACTGTATTCCAAGTCGCGATTCGAAGTCTCCCTTAATCTCTCTGTCTCTCCCTGATTCTAAGTCTTTTTTGTCTCCCTTGCTCAACTTGGGAAAATCAATCGGGCAGTCTCATTTTCGATCCAAATTGGAAAAGTAGCTAGTACTAGACCTATATCAATACTATTCATCCCATCGACACGGTTTCAATTTTGGCAAAATACTAAACAAAACAAAAACCCGATTAATAGCCCTATCTTCTATATTTAAATTTTTATTCAGCATCTTCTTCATCCTATTCTTCTTAAATTTCTTTGTTAACTCACGTAGTGGCCCAACCCTTTCTTTCTTTTAGCTTTCAAATCTGATTTGCATAATAGTTTATACATCAATCCGCTCCCTACCTTAGGTTTGTTTGATTCACGGTTTATTTTCTGAATTTTATTTACTCTATCATCGTTCATTTCTTAGTTCTTTCAAGTTCTGTTTCATTAGCTTCTTTTTAATTTAATTATAGACTTCTGCTGATAAAGTCCCGATCTTTTATTTTATTTGTTAAGATTTTTAGTTTAAATGAACTATATTCTCACGTGAAAGTCTCACTTTGAACTCTAATTTTCATTATTTTGTTTACCATCCATTCTGAAACGGCCCAGTTATCCTCCAACTCAACACCTTTTTCATTTAATTTGTTAAGTAGCTGTCAATTTTTAAGGGTAATTGTGGATTTTACCATCCCCAACCCATAACACTCATCTTGTTCACCGATCACTATGTCCTATGGCTGCTATTTGAAGAGCCCAAAGTGCCCAAATGCATTATCCGCCGCCTTTGTCCACAAGCCGCCAGCCACCGGATAGCAATACCTATCCAGAGGAGCAAAACCCAACTTTAATGATTATAAATTTGATAACTTCGCACTTACTCAGCAGGAACCAAATGGTAAAGGTCATCAACAACAATCAAGTAGCGAAGAAAAAGAAAAGAAAAGAAAAGCAAATTGTAGAGAGAAAAAAGTGGAGAGGTTTGAGAGATTGGGAGAGAGGAGAGGGCTTTGTGTAGAAAGCCACACAACCCCCACATTTAATCTCAGATAAAAGAGAGAAAGAGGAACGAGTGAGTCTCCTTCTTTGTTGCAATTGAGTCATCAATTCTAATCCAAATCAAACCAGAAACCCATCCATTTTTATCAATAAACTAATCTACATATAGCAAGAAACTTTCCACATGTCCTCCATTAATTTCCATTTTTATCTTTTACCCAACAATTGTTTCATTTTCTAATCGTATTCGAATTCAAATCATCCTCCATTGACGAGAAATGTAGGAAAGGTCATCCCTTTTTTGTTGGGGATATTCATTTTGAGAAAACCCAATTGAATATATCAGATCATAAACATACCCGATGTGATCAACAACATGTCTTGTTCTTCATCATTAGGCTCCAAGGACGATTGACACACCTTGTCCCAAAATGTTGACTAGGACACCAAAATCGAGGAATGTTGGACGTTCATATGGAAAAAATCAAACAGTTAAAACGGTACGTTTTAAAAGTCCATGTGAAACATAGTTACTAAAAACTAACTAATAATTAAGTGCGAGAATGAATGTACATAACATAGTACAATAATTGATGATCATAAAGCTTAAACAACTATCTAAGTTACCCCGATTTTTTATGCGTAACACCAAAGTGGTGGTGCAATTGTCTGAGCAGCAACTATGAGCTCCTCGAAATATGTGAAGCACCACTGGAACTTGAGGGGTGTGAAAATAGAAGAGTGAATAGACCTAGCAGTTATTTTAGTGAAAAATCACAAGTTTAAAACATACTTTGACCCTTCAGTTTGAAAAAAAGTTCACATGTTAACACATTACATAAATAATGTACGTTTTATGAGATGTGGTAATAAAATAATAAGCAATCACGAAACTAATTCCAAACATAAATATAAAACGTATGAACCCATTGAACATGCTATTCCGTTACTCAAGTCCTGCACACATGATAGGCTAGGTATCTGTAATTCGCTTATGTACGTGAAAGATGGGTGCTAAGCACTATCACCTTATGTCCCCTTGAGCTCGAGGACAAGTTAGCGCTATTCAACTAGTATTTTGAGCGAGTGCGGGTGAAAATCATGTATAGGATGATTTGTGACCAACATATGGGTACCTGATGACACGACCCATCCCAATCCCCCCGGGATTATCACGGGATGTGCCATGCTCTCGTCTAACACGAAGTGTCAGACAAAGGATAATTCAAAACTTTCAGCCCGACTGGCTTCCAGAGCGTGCCAGGATCCGGTGGAGGAGTGTGATATCTCGGTCTCTGCTACAGCCCACATGACAGGACCCATCCCAATCCCCCCGGGAATAGTGCGGGTTGACCCTGCTCCCGTCTGACACGAAGTGTCAAACAAGGGATATTTTCGTCCTTTGTCCTCCCGGGCTAACAGAGTACGCCAGGATCCGGGGGAGGCATGTGATATCTCGGTCTCTGCTTCAGTCCACATCCGATGTCAACCTGAAGGGCAGTCAAAACATTAAAAGCTGTGAGTGGACAAAACAAAGAGTTTATAAAAACATTTCATAAGACATTTGTACCCTTCACTAAAAAGCATGCATGCATTCGAAAACCATTTATCCAAAACCAACCATATGTGGGACTAATCCCAAAGCAGATATAAACCAAGGTCGAAAGGACCACAATAAAAACGACCATACGGCCACTGCCCAAATCCATAAGGGACTCGGCCCCAAACCATAAAGAAACCAAGTAAACGAGCCACTGCTCAAATCCTGTGCACACCTGTACACATCACATATCATATATCATATATCCATCACATACATATATATAAGTCACACAACCAATCCTGTCACGGTATCCAAAGCTACGCGCGTGCTACCCGGGTCTCAATCCGAGTCATCTCAAAGTCAAGGTTAATGTCCGCAGACCACTGACCCTACCCGAGGTAATAGTAACCATAGCCTTCCTGAGAGTAAGGAACCCAACTGGGGGGTGACTCCACTCAGTCGGTGCTCCGTGACTACTCCGGGGTCCACCCAGGCCAACGACCCTCCCCGGAGGAGATAATGGAAGTAAAGGAAGGTAGATGAACATATATATACATAACATAAACATTCATGACCGGTTCCCCTGAACCGTCATGATCCATAATATCCATAATCAGGTAACATGCCGGTTCCCATAAACCGTCATGTACCGTAATAACATAACCGAGGTAACATGCCGGTTCCCATAAACCGTCATGTACCGTAATAACCAACAAGGGTTCATGCCGGTTCCCATAAACCGTCATGAACCACGATACCATAACAACGGTTCATGCCGGTTCCCATAAACCGTCATGAACCTGGGAATCCATTTAAGGTTCCCTGACCTGAAATCAAAACCGTAAAGTGACTGGGTCTCGTACCCGAACATAGGACATCAGTTGGGCACCGTTCCCGATATCTGAGGTCATATGCCCGAGACAAGACCAAATGGGTCTCATACCCGAGTTTATCATTTTGAAATCCAAATCCAGTTCATTAAATCAATACAGAAATACAGACCCATATAAGCACCGTATAAGGCCGAAACCTCGAAATACGTGTTTATACGTAACCACATAGAATTGCACCCATGGCATCATCAAAAAAGTAATAAAACATATAATAAACATTTATGCATGCACCAATTTAGAAAACAAAGTCCACTCACAGACCGTCCGAGCTGCCGCCTCGATTTGCGTGCCATACGGCTCCCCGAGCCGATCACCGTCACCGGGACTCCCAAACCTTCGAGCTTGGCCATGGCGGCCGTGATTTCTCCCGCCGTTCACGGCTGTTCCAGGCCGTCTAATGCCTCGAAACCAATCCCATTCATCTCCTCACGGGTTCTCCTCCGCCGTGTCCTCCACCGTGGGCCACCGTCCACCCTTTCCGTCCTCAACCCTTCACCCTTCCCCCACGGTCATTCCCAGCTCATACAAGTGATGAATGGTGAAGTGTGATTGTGTGTTTTAGTTTTTGAAGGAAAAGGAAAAAAAATGGAGGATTATGGGTTATGGGGTTTCGGGTGGAAGGATGAACAAGATGAAGGGGGATGGCTGATGAGAGAAGGAAATGGAGGGTGTGGATTTAAAATGAATTTGGAATGGATGGTTAGGATTAATGGTTGTTAGGTTTAATTATAAAATAATTAAAATAATAATATTTAATTATTTAGATCCACATTTTGGGGGATCAAAGCAATGGGATGAGTGACACTTGTCACTCATCCATGGGCCCACCAAAATATCCACCCAATCAGATTTCGCCGAAACGTCCCCGTCTCGAAGTTCGTGCATAGTGAAATCGAACTTCCGTGACCCATAACTCTCCCGTTTGAAGTCCGATTTCAGTGTGCCGCCTGCCTATGGATTCGTATCGTCCTTATCTACATAACGGTCTTCGGCCCTCGGCCATCGGACCTCCCGGTCAAAAAGTCAACTTTTGACCCATTTTATCCAAAATTACCAAAATGCCCCTAAACTTCCGAACGTCATAACTTCTTCCTCGAATGTCGGAATTGAACGTGCCACCTGTCTATGAATTCGTGACGTCACGAACTACGTCACGGTCATCGGTCAAAGTCCATTTGACCGTCCGATTAAAAAGTCAACGTTTTGCCACCATTAGGGGCAAAACGGTCATTTCGCATCATTCGTCCGATTTCGCTCTACTAATCACGGATTAGCCTCACTAATTGTGATTAGTCACTAATCTAATCTAGGAATTTGGGACGGGTCATTACAACCTTCCCTCCTTAATTAATTTCGTCCTTGAAATTCCAACCGACCTAAACCCAACCGTTCTTCCCTTCTTAATTTAGTTCCGTTCTCGAAACTCCAACTATCCTGATTCCACAACCTCCACCTCGTGGAAATAATTAGATCTCACGACACGTGTACACCCGTACACCCACTAAACAGAATAATCCTTACTCGTCTACAGCCCGACGTTCCACTAACGCTCTCGTCGTATCGACTACACTCGACCACGTCGAAGAACAGTAGTCATACGCTCCGAACTGACACCACTTGTCAAATCTACCATTTCGTTGACATAACAACTCTACGGTTCCTTCCTCAATCTCCAACCTATCCTGACGTCTGCTCCCACTGGGAGTCACCAAACCGCACTCAACGATCTACGTTGACACCTTCGACAAACTGTCAGCACTTGACAGTCGTCAGTCGCAAACTGATATGACACACACTCGTGGTTACACTAACCACAAGAATTTCACTCGACCTGTGTGTAACTAGACCCATCAGAAATACCATGACCCAATGCACGGTATCCAATGTCCAGTTCACGACCTCAACTAATCCAATGGTATCGGAACTAAGCCGACTACCAACACGCTCACCAACGGACTACGAGTATAACCTATATACCGTCACTAGGCACCACAAGTCTGCCCAGTGTCGTACCTCGAGCTACGTACAAGGTACAGACGTCTATCCATCAACCTAACTACAACCACCTAGGTCATAGCCAAACACGTTTCTACTATAGAGTCCATTTGTCCAATCCAGTATTAGACAAATCGAAACTCCGACCCATTATTTATTTCCAAATCCGAATCCGAATCCGCAATTTCGTAAGAAATCCAAAATCCAAATCCAGAAATCATATCCATAATCATGTCCAAATTCGAATCCAAAATCATTATTCCGTAAGCTAGCATTTGGAATAACCATTCCGAACCCAAATCCATAAAGGAAAATCTACAGTCAAGCTCTAGACTCAAATCCTGAATCGTCACCCAGAATCCGATTCCAAAACCCAAATCTAGAAATCCTTTTTCAAGTTCCAAAATCAAATCCTGAATCGTCATCCAGAAATATGATTCCAAAACCTGAAATATCTCGTTCTCGTCTACCAAGACTAGGTTGACCAAATCCGACCACGTCGGACAACTACTCATCGGACAACTACTCAGGCGAGTAGTAAGCCATATGTTATTTACCTCGAAAAGAAGTTCAGTCCCATCATCCTCAACTCAAACATCCCAGTAAGAGTAATAAACTCTCCACCTATCTGGATCATCGAGATCACGATCCAGATCCATAGCAATATCCAAAGTCCTAAACCAATTCCCACATCTAAACAGATCAGTCAACGACGAGACACGCCGAGACTGTGGGTTCTCACTGATTACCTCATATCAATCCTTGTCATTCCACCTAGGGAAACCAAGGATGATCCAAGGTACTGACATCAAAAGTCATCCTACGTGAATGCAACCAAAACTCGCTGCACTCACCACGCCACGTAATTCAACATCGTCTGCCACCATACAGAAGATGAGAATCTCAGTCACCCGACGTCGATATACTCAATCCCAACGCGGAAAACCCACATTCCACTCGTCACCTCAATCGCAACCTCTCGCGATTCCGAAGTTCCAACCAGATTGGAAACAACATACCTGAATATCAACCACGTGTCCCCTAACCAGTTTAACTCTATCTGAGTTCCATTCCTGAACCACAGATACCGAACATATGCCCATTACGACGGATGTGACTCAACGTCATCACAATCACCGGCACCAGCACCAGCACTAGTACCAGCGCCAATGCACTATCATCAACACTAGTATCAATATCAGCATGCCGTGTGCAAAACTGACACCCTGGATCTCCGCTCATACCGAGCGACGATCTCGTACCTCTGCTCGAATAGGAGAAACTCTGTCTCCCTCGTACCCGACAACTCTGGGTATAGTCACCCTGACAGCTCATGCGAGAAAAGGAAATGCTCCCCGAACGTCCCTAACTCATTCTGCGATCGCACTCAGCCGTAACCAAGCGAATCCAGAATCACTGCTTGTACATATGGGTTACTCACGCACCCCGTCTCATCGTCACGATTGACAATCCCATCGTCACAATCGTCACGATAACCTGAGTCTACTCGACCTGATAAGACTCGACTACGTCCATCGATAGTAGCGTCTGCCCCAACCTCGTGCAGACCTAACTAACAGACCTCGCTATCGAGATTTGCATCCAACGGAATCAACCGCTCGTACCAACTACCCTGTATCCCAAACCTGGGATTCCATCGACAATTACCAACCCTGATAACTTGTCCAACCGAACTCTAACCAGTCGTACTCCGACTAACCCAAATGTCGTCTACCAGGTCGCCCACGACCTTAGTTGCACCAACCCACAACTGAAGTAGCACGACAACCAACTCGGTCTAACCGATACGTACAACTCTGACTGCGAAGTGCAGTCCCAACACAAGCTGACATGACTAGACCGACTAACAAATCCAAATTCGAATAGTCGTCCAAGTCAAACCACTCGTCAACTCACATTTCCGAACCATACACATACGGAAGGGTTCCACGATCACCCCTAGAGTTCCGCAGAACCCAACTGCATAAGGCAGTAAAATCCACGATTTGACCGACTCCGCGGTCTTGACATCGTAATGACGTCAATCCAATCCTACCGTAAGTCCAATCAGGATCCTCGAATCCGGCTGCTAACTGCCGACTGCAGTAAATCCATTTAACTCAACATAATCTGACCATCTAATGGTCACAACATCGAATCAGTCATCGAAACCGATCCTACGACATCGTGAAGACGATCCCAACTAACCGTCTCACGATCACACTCCAGAATACGAACACGTTAACCCTTCCGTAGGGTCCCACACTGCCAACCTTGACAGAACTATGGCAACCCCGGCATCGAATGCCGAACCAAGACGTTCCACGATCCAATCCTACTAACTATCGTATCGGCACCCCAACTATCAGGTTGACCACGAACTGTAGCCCATTGAGATATCACATCCTCGACCAGCGTACATACTCCAAGAGCTCCGCGGTTGCTCGAATAGAGACAACCCCGCTCTGATACCACGTTGACAGGACCCATCCCAATCCCCCCGGGATTAGTGCGGGATGACCCTGCTCCCGTCTGACACGAAGTGTCAGACAAGGGATATTTTCGTCCTTTGTCCTCCCGGGCTATCAGAGTACGCCAGGATCCGGGGGAGGCATGTGATATCTCGGTCTCTGCTACAGTCCACATCCGATGTCAACCTGAAGGGCAGTCAAAACATTAAAAGCTGTGAGTGGACAAAACAAAGAGTTTATAAAAACATTTCATAAGACATTTGTACCCTTCACTAAAAAGCATGCATGCATTCGAAAACCATTTATCCAAAACCAACCATATGTGGGACTAATCCCAAAGCAGATATAAACCAAGGTCGAAAGGACCACAATAAAAACGACCATACGGCCACTGCCCAAATCCATAAGGGACTCGACCCCAAACCATAAAGAAACCAAGTAAACGAGCCACTGCTCAAATCCTGTGCACACCTGTACACACCACATATCATATATCATATATCCATCACATACATATATATAAGTCACACAACCAATCCTGTCACGGTATCCAAAGCTACGCGCGTGCTACCCGGGTCTCAATCCGAGTCATCTCAAAGTCAAGGTCAATGTCGGCAGACCACTGACCCTACCCGAGGTAATAGTAACCATAGCCTTCCTGAGAGTAAGGAACCCAACTGGGGGGTGACTCCACTCAGTCGGTGCTCCGTGACTACTCCGGGGTCCACCCAGGCCAACGACCCTCCCCGGAGGAGATAATGGAAGTAAAGGAAGGTAGATGAACATATATATACATAACATAAACATTCATGACCGGTTCCCCTGAACCGTCATGATCCATAATATCCATAATCAGGTAACATGCCGGTTCCCATAAACCGTCATGTACCGTAATAACATAACCGAGGTAACATGCCGGTTCCCATAAACCGTCATGTACCGTAATAACCAACAAGGGTTCATGCCGGTTCCCATAAACCGTCATGAACCACGATACCATAACAACGGTTCATGCCGGTTCCCATAAACCGTCATGAACCTGGGAATCCATTTAAGGTTCCCTGACCTGAAATCAAAACCGTAAAGTGACTGGGTCTCGTACCCGAACATAGGACATCAGTTGGGCACCGTGCCCGATATCTGAGGTCATATGCCCGAGACAAAACCAAATGGGTCTCATACCCGAGTTTATCATTTTGAAATCCAAATCCAGTTCATTAAATCAATACAGAAATACAGACCTGTATAAGCACCGTATAAGGCCGAAACCTCGAAATACGTGTTTATACGTAACCACATGGAATTGCACCCATGGCATCATCAAACAAGTAATAAAACATATAATAAACATTTATGCATGTACCAATTTAGAAAACAAAGTCCACTCACAGACCGTCCGAGCTGCCGCCTCGATTTGCGTGCCATACGGCTCCCCGAGCCGATCACCGTCACCGGGACTCCCAAACCTTCGAGCTTGGCCATGGCGGCCGTGACTTCTCCCGCCGTTCACAGCTGTTCCAGGCCGTCTAATGCCTCGAAACCAATCCCATTCATCTTCTCACGGGTTCTCCTCCGCCGTGTCCTCCACCGTGGGCCACCGTCCACCCTTTCCGTCCTCAACCCTTCACCCTTCCCCCACGGTCATTCCCAGCTCATACAAGTGATGAATGGTGAAGTGTGATTGTGTGTTTTGGTTTTTGAAGGAAAAGGAAAAAAATGGAGGATTATGGGTTATGGGGTTTCGGGTGGAAGGATGAACAAGATGAAGGGGGATGGCTGATGAGAGAAGGAAATGGAGGGTGTGGATTTAAAATGAATTTGGAATGGATGGTTAGGATTAATGGTTGTTAGGTTTAATTATAAAATAATTAAAATAATAATATTTAATTATTTAGATCCACATTTTGGGGGATCAAAGCAATGGGATGAGTGACACTTGTCACTCATCCATGGGGCCCACCAAAATATCCACCCAATCAGATTTCGCCGAAACGTCCCCGTCTCGAAGTTCGTGCATAGTGAAATCGAACTTCCGTGACCCATAACTCTCCCGTTTGAAGTCCGATTTCAGTGTGCCGCCTGCCTATAGATTCGTATCGTCCTTATCTACGTAACGGTCTTCGGCCCTCGGCCATCGGACCTCCCGGTCAAAAAGTCAACTTTTGACCCCTTTTACCCAAAATTACCAAAATGCCCCTAAACTTCCGAACGTCATAACTTCTTCCTCGAATGTCGGAATTGAACGTGCCACCTGTCTATGAATTCGTGACGTCACGAACTACGTCACGGTCATCGGTCAAAGTCCATTTGACCGCCCGATTAAAAAGTCAACGTTTTGCCACCACTATGGGCAAAACGGTCATTTAGCATCATTCGTCCGATTTCGCTCTACTAATCACGGATTAGCCTCACTAATTGTGATTAGTCACTAATCTAATCTAGGAATTTGGGACGGGTCGTTACACCACATCCGTGATCAACCTGAAGGGCATTAAAACCATTAAAAACTGTGAGTGGACGAAAATAAATAGTTTAATAAAAAATCATTTCATAAAAGACCTTTATGCCCTTCACTAAAAAGCATGCATGCATACGAAAACCATTTCTCAAACCATATATTCAAATAACCATTATTAGGGTCTCAGCCCCACATTCCGTAAATCCAAATCATACAGGCCCCTGCCCAAATCCATTTACCAAAATTCATAACATATCAACTATATGTGGGAACTCAGCCCAAAACCGTAAATCCGAGTATGTGGGTAATTGCCCAAATCCATAAAACACAGAATTACCATTTCTGAAATCCAATTACCATTTCATAAATCCAACAAACCGTGTTTACCAAATATCATATAACCACTCCTGTCACGGTTTCCAAAGCTACGTGCGTGTTACCCGGGGTCTCAAATCCCAAGTCTCCCTAAGGTCCACCCAGGTTAATGTCCACATATCAATGACCCTTCCTGAGGGTTATAATCCATATATGCCTTCCTATGAGTAAGGTACCCCACGAGGGCGACTCCACTCAGTTAGTACTTCATGACTACTCCGGGGTTTACCCACGCCAACAACCCTCCCCGAAGGAGACAATCGATAAGTAAAAGGATGGTATATGAAAAACTATTTCGTAATTATTCTCAAAACTTTTCAAACCTTTTAAAAGATCCATGCCTAGTCCCCATAAACCGTCATAAAACTAGAAATCCATTTAGGGTCTCCGAACCCAAAATCAACTTTATAAACCATAAATGGGACTCATGCCTGATATCATAACCAATTAGGGCTCAAGCCCGATCATGTAAAGCAATTAGGCCTCAAGCCCGATTTCGTAAACCAACTGGGCCTCCGGTCTGATGCCTTATTAAATGAAATGGACTCCAAGTCCGAGAGTTCGTAAATCAAATGGGTCTCATGCCCGATTCCATATTTCCAAATCAAAAATCATTCCTTCAATTCACGAACCAATTGGGCCACTGGCCCGATAATGTAACTAAAATGGACTACAGGTTCATGGGTTTCCAAAACAAATGGGTCTCATGCTTGAGTTTACCTTTCAAATCCAAAACCATTTCATTAAACCATTACCAAAACCATAAGCACGTATAATCAGTGGAAAACCATAAACCTCGATATACGTGCAAATACGTAAATTGCCTCAAAATACATGTAATCATGCAAAACACCAATACCATAATCATCATGATAGAAATCATATATATAAAACATATAAAACATTTATGCATGCATCACAATTTAGAAAGCGAGGTTCACTCACAGACCGTCCTAACTACCGCCTCGATATGCTTACCATAAGCCTTCCCGGGCTAATCACTGTCACCGAAACTCCCAAACCTGTCCAAATCATACTAGAGGGTTACTTACTACCTCATTAACCTTTCATTGAAGACCCATAATTTTTCCGAATTTTTAACTATTTTTAAACTCGATCCTAAACCTTCGCACACATTAGAACTATATCGAAACGATGTCTGATCGACACGAAACCAGTCTCAAAATGTTTGTTACATTGAATAGATGAAATTACATGTTCGACACTTCCCCAATAGACATCCCACACGCCCTCACGCGCCGCCCAAAGGGGCTGCGCGTGAAGGCCACGCGCCAAGCACTGTTCATCCATGTCCTCTCACAGACCAGCCAGTTTGGTCAAACTGCAAATCCAGTCCGACTGAATCGGCGTGACCGGTCCAAGCCCATAACTCGCCCATTATTTATCCGTTTTCCATTCTTTTAATTCGTATAGGTTCCTATCATCATTCCCTATCGATCTATGTCCTCAAAACACGTGAAAACGATCGAGAACATACCTCCCATGATCAAACAGTGATGGCGACCTTCCTCCACCGTTTCCAGCCATTTCCGACCACCACTGCAATCGAAACCAGTCCCTACAAGGTCATATGAATCCTAAGAATAGTTTAGAATCAAACTAGGCTTCCAACAACGTTCAAAACTCATTTTTCCAATTTTGAATCAAAAGGGTTCTCGGGTTCTTACCTCCCCGCGATCCCCCTCGTGCCCAGCTCATCGCCGTTGTCCCTTCCGCCTCTCTGCCACTCTCAGTCTTCACTCACGGTCTCACAGTGATCATAGGGTATGTTAAATGAAGATCATGGTGTTAGGGTTGGTGGGGGGGGGGGGGGGTGGGTTTGTGGGGTTTGTATGGAAATGGTTGTGCAGAAGGTGAGGTTTGGTGTTGATGATCAGATGAGATAGAATAGATGGTTAGGATGAGGGGGCTGAGGAAAATGGACGGCTGGGATTGGGAGAGAGTGTGTGAGGGAAAATATAAAATAAACAAAATAATAATATTTTAATATAAAACCCACCAATCAAGATTGAGATCCACAATTTGGGGTTAAGGACCAATGGATGAGTGACACTTGTCACTCATCCATTGGGCCTGAAATAAATATCTAGGCCTACATGAGTACAAATGTAATCCTTCTCGTAATTCGTGCAATAGTTTCCCCGAACTTCCGTGAACCATAATTTCTCCGTTCGATGTCTGATTTCGACGTGCCGCCTGTCTACGGACTCGTGGCGTCCCGATCTATGTCACGGTCATCGGTCCTCGTACGTTTGACTCTCTGAGTCAAAAGTCAACATTTTACCCAAGATTAGGGGCAAAACGGTCATTTTACATCGTCCGTCTGATTTCGCTCAACTAATCACCGATTAATCTCATTAAACCTTCATTAGTCACTAATCTAATCACGGAATTCTGGACGGGTTGTTACAACCTTCCCCCTTTAAATAATTTTGCTCTCGAAATTTCAACTATTCCGATTCCACAACCACCTCGTGGAAAACAAATTTGGCCTTACATCAAATGTACACTTGTACACACACTAACCAGCACAATACTTGTTTGCACCCAGACGTTCCACTAATACTCATGTCACATCGTCTACACTCAACCACGTCGAGTGAAATTGATCACATGTTCCGAGTTGATACTACCCGACAAATCTGCCATTACGCTGACACTTCCCACACCGTCACCACTTGACAGTCGCTAGTCAAAATCGACATTACTTACTTGTGGTTACACTAACCACCAACTCACTCGATCTGTGTGTAACTGGACCCCATCGAATACCTGCCCAACAGTGAAAACACATCTCCGCTCTAGGGTTCCTCTAGCAATCCACAGCTCTGAGCACCTGCTCGTACAATCACTGAACCCATCAAAATCAGTCTAGCCCAGTGCATAGTATTCAACGCCCAGTCCACCAACTAGCCTACTACATAGCTCATAGCCAATCACACTTCAATTCTAGAGCCCATCTATCCAATCCAGTACTAGACAGATCGAATACTCCCACTCACCATCCATTCCGAGTCCCATGGTCACCCGACCAGCATCACAATTTCTATTACCAATCACGTCATCCAATACGTACCAATCCGATTATATCCACCAAGGCATAGCCATTCATGCCAAATGGCATCCAATATCACCCACGTCTCCTAAGATGCAACAACTCCGAACCTATCGGCTACTGGCACATTCGATTACGATAACAATTTGATTGACTTCGAAAGGAAGCCAATCCCATCATCCCCATAGTCAAATATCCAGTCTTGTCATCTCACTAACTATTCCAAAAGATTCCTCAATTTTCCCATAATACGATTCTCCTCTGCTCCTAGCTTAGCATAATCCGCAAGGCGAAGTCTTCCATCACGACACAACACCACGATCCACCCATGTTCTCACTCAGCTACCTACCAGATTTCAGGTCATAGGTTCTTGCACCCTCATTGAATCCGTATACCATCAAATCGCTTCTCAACCATTCTCACATCTAAACAGATCAGTCAACGAAGAGACGTCGAGACTGTGGGTCCTCTCTAACTACCTCATATTGATCCTTGTCATTCCACGTCATCGTACCCAAACCGGACTCCCTCATCATATTTCCCTAGGTGGAATGATGACCTCCACATTCACCACCAATTCAGAATCAAACATAACTTCACTCGATTCCGAAGTTCCAACCATGTTGGAACCAACACACTCGTGTATCAACCACGTGTCTGTACCAAGCTAACTTGGTACCCCAACTCGCCTATTCATTCATACCTATTCATTCATTTACCACATAATCAATCCAACACATCAGTCATCACACTCACGGTTGGGTTAGAAACCCAACACATCTCAACCACTGCGGGATCCCATTCAGTCCAACTCCTTCACTGCCGGATCACAGATACAGAACATATACCCATCTCGACGGAGTCACATCCCGACTCTTGGCTCATCGTCATCACAATCACCGGCACCAGCACCAGCACTAGCATCTGCACACTAGTATCAGCATCAGCACCAGTGTGCGACTCAGACAACCCTGGATCTTTGTTCATACAGAGCAACGACCCCGTACCTCTGCTCAAATTGGAGAAATTCTGCCTCCCTCGTACCCAATAACTCCGAGTACAATCATCCTTAAAATTCGTACAAGAAAATGAACGTTCCATGAACGTCCCCTGATTCTCAACAACCACAACTGCATCCATCCTCGATAGTAGTGCGTGCCACAACTCATGCAGACCTAACCACCAAACATCGCTATCGAGACTCCACATCCAACAGAGTCAACCGCCTGTACTAACTACTTTGTATCCTCCCTCCGGGATTTCATTGACAAGTACCAAACCCTGGTAACCTGTCCAACCAATCTCTAACTAGTCTCAACTCGACTCAAATTTCCGAACCAACATCATACTAGGGTTCACCTTTCCAGACCATCCATTATGCTTTAGGGTTCCACAATCACATCCTAGGGTTCCTCTGAACCTAACCGCCCATGCAGTATAATCCACAATCTGACCGACCCCGCGGGCCTGACATCGTATGGACGTCAATTCAATCCTACCCTCAACTCAACTGGGATTCCCCGAACCCAACTGCTCCCCGCAACATAATTCACAACTCAATATGACCTGACCATCTAATGGTTACAACTCCATACTATCGTCATATCCGATCCTACAATATCGTGATAGACGATCCCGACAAAACTGTCCCACGGTCAAAACTCTAAGGTACCATTACTTTCATCCCTTAGTCGGGTCCCACACTGCCAAACCACAATAGAACTATGAAATACTCAGGCATCAAATGCGGAACCAAAACTATCCGCGATTCAATTTCACTTACTATCATACCAGCATCCTAACTATCAAGTTGATAACGAACTGTAACCCATAGAGACATCACATCCTCGACCTGCGCGTAGCTCAAGAGCAAACCTGCTCTGATACCATTTGACACGACCGATCTCAATCCTCCTGGGATTATCACAGGATGTGTCGTGCTCCCATCTGACACGAAGTGTCAGATAAGGGATAATTCAAAACCTTCAGCCCGATCAGCTTCTAAAGCGCACGAGGATCCTGTGGAGGAGTGTGATGTCTCGGTTTCTACTATAGCCGGCATCCGTGATCAACCTGAATGGCATTAAAACCATTAAAAACTGTGAGTGGATGAAAATAAATAGTTTAATAAAAACTCATTTCATAAAAAACCTTTATGCCCTTCACTAAAAAGCATGCATGCATACGAAAACCATTTCTCAAACCATATATTCAAATAACCATTATTAGGGTCTCAGCCCCACATTCCGTAAACCCAAATCAAACAGGCCCCTGCCCAAATCCATTTACCCAAATTCATAACATATCAACTATATGTGGGAACTCAGCCCAAAGCCATAAATCCGAGTATGTGGGTCATTGCCCAAATCCATAAAACACAGAAATACCATTTCTGAAATACAATTACCATTTCATAAATCCAACAAACCATGTTTACCAAATATCATATAACCACTCCTGTCACGGTTTCCAAAGCTACATGCGTGCTACCCTGGGTCTCAAATCTCAAGTCTCCCTAAGGTCCACCCAGGTTAATGTCCGCAGATCAATGACCCTTCCTGAGGGTTATAATCCATATATGCCTTCCTATGAGTAAGGTACCCCACGGGGGCGACTCCACTCAGTTAGTGCTCCGTGACTACTCTGGGGTCTACCCAGGACAACGACCCTCCCCGAAGAAGACAATCCATAAGTAAAATGATGGTATATGAAAAACCATTTCGTAATCATTCTCAAAACTTTTCAAACCTTTCAAAAGATCCATACCCGGTCCCCATAAACTGTCATGAAACCAGAAATCCATTTAGGGTCTCCGAACCCGAAATCAACTTTATAAACCACAAATGGGACTCATGCCCGATATTATAACCAATTGGGGCTCAAGCCAGATCATGTAAAGAACCTAGGCCTCAAGCCGGATTTTGTAAACCAACTGGGCCTCCGGTCTGATGCCTTATTAAATGAAATGGACTCAAAGTCCGAGAGTTCATAAATCAAATGGGTCTCAAGCCCGATTCCATATTTCCAAATCCGAAATCAATCCATCAATTCACGAACCAATTGTGCCCCTGACCCGATAATGTAACTAAAATGGACTTCAAGTCCGAGGGTTTCCAAAACAAATGGGTCTCATGCTCGAGTTTAGCTTTTCAAATCCAAAACCATTTCATTAAACCATTAGCAAAACCACAAGCACGTATAATCAGTGGAAAACCATAAACCTCGATATACGTGCAAATACGTAAATCGCCTCGAAATACGTGTAATCATGCAAAAAACCAATACAATAATCATCATGATAGAAATCATATATATAAAACATATAAAATATTTATGCATGCATCACAATTAAGAAAGCGAGGTCCACTCACAGACCGTCCTAGTTGTCGCCTCGATATGTGTGTCATAAGTTTTCTCGGGCTAATCACTGTCACCGAGACTCCCAAACCTGTCCAAATCATACTAGAGGGTTACTAACTACCTCATTAACTTCTCATTCAAGTCCCGTAATTTTTTCCAAATTTTTAAATATTTTTAAACTCGATCCTAAACTTTCGGACACCCAGAACTATATCGAAACGATGTCCGATCGACACGAAACCAGTCCCAAAATGTTCATTACATCGAATAGATGAAATTACATGTTGGACACTTCCCCAAAATACAGCCCACGCGCCCTTACGCGTTACCCAAAGGGGCTGCCCGTGATGCCCACGCGCCAAGTACTGTTCATCGCTGTCCTCACGTACACCGGCCAGTTCGGTCCAACTGCAAATCCAGTTTGGTTGGACTGGCGTGACCGGTCCAAGCCCATAACTCCCCCATTTTTTTTTATCCATTTTCCATTCTTCCAATTCCTATAGGTTCCTATCATCATTCTCTATTGATCTATGTCCTCAAAACACGTGAAAATGGTCAAGAACATACCTCTCATGATCAAACAGTGACGACGACCTTCCTCTGCTGTTTCCAGCCATTTTCGACCACCACTGAGATCGAAACCAGTCCCTACAAGGTGGTATGAATCCTAAGAATAGGTTAGAATCGAACTAAGCTTTCAACCACGTTCAAAACACATTTTTCCAATTTTGAATCAAACAGGTTCTCGGGTTCTTACCTCCCCACAGTGCCCAACTCATCGATGTCGTCCCTTCCGCCTCTCTACCACTCTCAATTTTCACTCACGGTCTCACAGTGATCATAGGGGATGTTAAATGAAGATCATGGTGTTAGGGTTGTTTGGGGGGGGGGGGGGGGGGTGGGTTGGGTTTGTATGGAAATGGTTGTGCACGGGTTTGGAGAAGAGAAGGTGAGGTTTGGTGATGATGATCAGATGAGATAGAATGGAAATGGTTGTACATGACCCATCCAAATCCCCCCGGGATTACTGTGGGATGTGCCATGCTCCCGTCTGACACGAAGTGTCAGACAAGTGATAACCTAATGCCAATGCCCATTCGGGGCTTCTAGAGTGCGCAAGGATCGATGGAGGAGGCATGCGATGCCCAAGTCTCTACTGCAGTCCCATCCGTGATCAACCTGAAGGGCATTAAAAACAACAAAGGCTGTGAGTGGACAAAAATAAATAAGCTCATAAAACTCATTTCCCAAAGATATTTAAGCCCTTCATTAAAACGTATGCATGCATCGAAAATCCGTAATTCAAAACATTTACTCAAACATGCCATTAGGGCCTTAGCCCAGAAACCATGTGGACTACCGCTCAAAACCATAACCATAAATACCATTCAAGAAAAACATGTTTAAACCATCCTGGGCATCCCAAATGCCTAGCGTCCCAGACGTCATATCTCACGGTATCAAGCAACTCGTGCTACTCGGAGTCTCACCAGGTCAATATCTCTAACATCCTAGATGTCTGACGTCCCAGACGTCCAATCATAGCATCCCTGCTCCTGAGTCATCATACGGTCTAGTAGCTCCGTATAATGACCCCTCGCAGGCAATGCACCGTGACTTCCCCAGTGTCCCAGACACCTGGAGGAGACCATCACATATCCTCGTATCAAGATGCTTTATGGAAAACAGTTTATCAATCATTTCAAAACATCTCAAGGGCCCTGCCCGGAATTTCCATAAAACCATCACAAGTCCAAACATCTGATTTTTCAAATCCAAAACCATTTATTAAATCCATCTAGGGTCCCCGGCCCTAAATCACATTTATAACCAACTGGGCCTCATACCCGATTTCATAAATCAACTGGGCCCCTGGCCCGATCATATAACTCAAATGGGTCTCAATCCGATTTCGTAAACAACTGGGCCCATGGCCCGATTTTATAAAGCAATTGGGCCCCCGACCCGATTACGTAACTCAAATGGACTCCAAGTCCGAGGTTTCCAAAAAAATTGGGCCTCATGCCTAGTTCATCTTTTCAATTTCAAAACCATTTCATTCAACTATTTCCAAAACCATAAGTACGGAAAATCAGAGTAAAATCGAAAACCTCGATTTACGTGCAAGCACGTAAATCGCCTCGAAATGCGTGAAACCATATAATTCACAAATATCCAAGTCAACATCATATAATCACAATCATAATCCATATAAAACAGTTATGCATGCATAATATTTATAAAAACAAAGTCTACTCACAGACCGTCCTAAGTTGCCACCTAGGTTTGCGTGTCGTAAGCCTCACCGGGTAAATCATCGTCACCGGGACTCCCAAACCTGTCCAAATCAATCTAGAGGGTTACTAACTACCTTATTAACCTCTCATTGAAGTCCCGTAATTTTTCCGAATTTTTAACTATTTTAAATCCGGAACCTAAACCTTCCGATGCCCCGAACTTTATCGAGACGATATCCGATCGACACGAAACCAGTCCCAAAAAATTTGTTACATCTAATAGAGTGTTCCAAAAGTTGAAAACTTTCCTAAATTATGGGTCACGTGCCCTCACGCGCCCCAAGAAAATCCTACGCGTGAAGCCCACGCGCGAGCACTATTCATCATCTTCCTCACGCGTGAACTGGGTTCACTACAACTGAACCGGCCGAACCGGTCTGGACCGGTTCAAACAAACTGAGACCATCATCTTCTTATACTCTTATCTAGTCCTTAGCAACCTATTTGAATGAACAAAACAGAGAAAAACGTCAAGAACTTACCTCCCCGATCAAGCAAACTCACGGCCAAATTCCTCCCCACGGTCCAAACATCTCAGGCCGCTCCCAGCCATGTTTCCAATCTCAAAATGTCCCTAAGACCATCAGGAACCCTATTTAATTAATGGAATCAATCGATCAACCGTAAAAACCCATATCCAATTTCAAACCTGAAGCTTACCTTGCGGGTTCCTCCAGCGGTGTCCACCACCGTGAGCCGCCGCCGTGGCTGGCCGTCACTGACACCATCAGCCTCTCACACTCTCTCCGTCACACTCAAAGTAATACATACACATAAGATGGATGATGGAGGTGAAGGATATGTGTGTTTTTTCAATGAAGAATGGAGCAATGGCTTTCCAGTTTTGTGAGAGAATATAGAAGATGGGGCTGATCAGATGAGAGGGAGATGGATGAGATGAGTGGGGAGGATTGAGAGATTAATTTTGAATGGGTGGTTAGGATTGAGTGGTAATTGAATTAATTAGAAAATATTAAAATAATATTATTTAATTAAGTTAGATCCACAATTTAGGGATTTTAGCCAATGGGATGAGTGACACTTGTCACTCATCCATGGGTCTCACTCAAAATATCTGCCCACTCAGAATAAGCCACCTCATCAATGCCTCGAAGTATGTGCATAGTGATACCGAACTTCCGTGACCTATAACTTTCCCGTTCGAAGTTCGATTTCAGCGTGTCGCCTGTCTATGGATTCGTATCGTCCCGATCTATGTAATGGTCCTCGGTCTTCGGCCATTAGACCTCCCGGTCAAAAATTCAACACTTTACCCCTACCAAAATTACCAAAATGCCCATTAACTTCCGAACGTCATAACTTTTTCCTCGAATGTCGGAATCGAACGTGCTACCTGTCTATGAACTCGTGACGTCCTGAACTACATCAAGGTCATCGGTCAAAATCCTTTTGACCACCCGAATGAAAAGTCAACTTTTTACCCACCACTAGGGGCAAAACGGTCATTTTGCATCGTTCGTCCGATTTTGCCCTACTAATCATAGATTAACCTCACTAATCAAATCTCGGAATTCAGGACGGGTCGTTACAACCTTCCCTTCTTAATTGATTTCGTCCGCGAAATTCCAACCGACCTAATTCCAACCGTTCTTCCCTTCTTAATTAGTTTCGTTCTCAAAATTCCAACTATCCTGATTCCATATCCACCTCGCGGAAAGCAAATTCGATCTTACACACATGTACACTAGTACACCCAATAGCCAACACAAAACTTAATCGTACCCAGACGTACCACTAATACTCATGTTACATCGACTACACTCAACCACTTCGAATAACAGTAGCCATAAGTTCCGAATTGACATCACTTGTCAAATCTACCATTTCGTTGACACAACAACTCGACGGTTCCTTTCTCAATCGCCAATCTATCTTGACTTCTGCTCCCACCAGGAGTCATCAGACCTCACTCATCGATCCACATCGAAACATCTCGACAATCTGTCACCACTTGACAGTCGTCAGTCGAAAACTGACATGATACTCACTCGTGGTTACACTAACCACAAACTCACTCAACCTGAGTATACATGTACCAACAAAACACTCGACCTGTGTGTAACTGGACCCATCAGAAGCACCATAACCCAGTGCACAGTATCCAATGTCTAGTTCATGATCTCAAATAATCTAATGGTATCGAGACTAAGCCGACTACCAACACGTTCACCAACGTACTACTGGTATATCCCATATACCGTCACCAGACACCACAAGTCTGCCCAGTATCGTACCTCGAACAACGTACAAGTACGTACATCTATCCATCAATCCACCTACAACCACCTAGGTCGTAGCCAAACACATTCCAATTACTCTAGAGTCCATCCGTCAAATCCTGTACCAGACAGATCTAAACTCCAACCCCGTTTCCATTGCTAAATCCGAATCCGAAATCATTATTTGGTAAGCTAGCATCTGGAATAACCATTCCGAACCCAAATTCAGAAATCCACTTTTAAGTTCCAAAATCGATTCCTGAATCGTCATCCAGAAATCCGATTCCAAAACCTGAAATCTAATCCACGTTTACAGAGACGCACCAAAACTGAACCTATCAGTTACCTGCTCAATACATTCGATTGACTTCAATACGTTCGATTGACTTCATAGGGAAGCCAATCCCAATATCAACACATCTCTAAGGCTGAAAAAATCTGACCTCGTCGGACACCTACTCGGGCGTAATATATCGTACGGGATTCACTTCGAAAAGAAGTTCGGTCCCATCATCTACATAGCCAAAAAGCCAAGACACATCGTTCGTCAACCAATTCCCACATCTAAATAGATTAGTCAACGACGGGAAACGTCGAGACTGTGGGTTCTCACTAATTACCTCATATCGATCCTTGGCATTCCACATAGGAAAAATCAAGGATGATCCAAGACAATAACATCAAAAACTCATCCTACATGAATGCAACCAAAACTCGCTGCACTCACCAGGTCACGTAATCCAACATCGTCTGCCACCAGCAGAATTGAGAAATCTCCTTCACCTAACTTCAAAATACTCAACTCCTCCTGATGACCCTAGACAAATCCCAGGTCCACTAACCAATACACGACCAATGTATTGGTGACACAACCATCATCTGACATGGCAGAACATGAGAAGTCACCCTAAATGACTTCGAAATACTCATTACCAATGTGGAAAACCTGTACTCCTCTCGTCACCTCAATCACTACCACACTCGATTCCGGAGTTCCAACCATGTCGGAACTACACACTCGGACATCAACCACATGTCCGTAAACAATCAACTCATCTATCCGGTTACGACCGTATATGTAGGTACACTCATTCCGAGTGAAATTTACGTGGCTCAAGATTAAACCTTGTATACTATTTCTGAATGTGCCTAAACGGCCTCCAATACTCGTATCTCGTAACTCGAGTCTCAACTACTGCTGGATCTAATCCAGTCCATCACTATCCGTGATCCACTCCCGAACCACAGATACCGAACATATGCTCATCTCGATGTAGCCACATCCCGACTCGTGATTCACCGCCATCCCGATCACCGGTACCAGTACCAACGCATTATCACCAACACTAGTATCAGCACCGTCACAAACACCTGTCAGCATCAGTATAAAGTGTGCGAATTAGACAACCCTGGATCTCCGCTCATACGGAGCGATGATCACGTACCTCTACTCAAATTGGAGAAACTCTATCTCTCATCGTACCCAACCACTCTGGGTACATTCACCCTGACAACTCATACGAGAAAAGGAAAATGTTCCCCGAACGTCCCCGATTCCCAACAACCGTAACTACAACCACGCTCGGTAGTAGTGCCTGCCACAGACTCGTGCAGACCTAACCATCAGACATTGCTATCGAGACTCTGCATCCAACGGAATCAACCGCACGTACTACCATTTTGTATCCCCACTCTGGGATTCCATCGACAAGTACCAACCCTAATAACTTCTCCAACCAATCTCTAACCAGTCGTAACTCGACTCAACCAATGTCGTCTACTAGGTCGTCCATGACCTTAGTTGTACCAACTGTCTATCACAACTAAAGTAGTACGACAACCAACTAGGTTCAACTGATAAGTAAAACCTCGACTGCGGAGTGCAGTCCCAACACTAAGCTGACACGACTAGATTGACCAACGATCTCAAACCGGAATAATCTTCAAAGTCGAACCACTCGCTAACTCACCTTTCCGAACCATACACATCCTACCTTAGGGTTTCACAATCACACCTAGGGTCAATCTGAACCCAACTGTTAATTGCCACTGTTAACTGCCAACTGCTAACTGTAGTATAATCCATAATCTGACCGTTTCCGCGGTCTTGACATCGTAAAGACATCAATCCAATCCTACCGTAAGTTCAACTAGGATTCCTCGAATCTGACTGCTCCCAGCAGCATGATAGGTCCTCAAATAAGCATTATTTTATATTATTTTAAACCCTTTATACTTAGCTTTTAATATTAAAATATTAAATAAAAAGATAAAATAATTTATTTTTTGTTATTTTTGTTTAAATAAATAAAGTTTGTAATTTGGAGTATTTTGACGGAAGAATCGTCTCAATCGGAATTTTAACGAAAATATTATGGACGAATTTCGGTGAAATATCACTAAATTAATTAATTAATTTTTATTTTGCAGCCTAGCCCAACAAAAAAAAAGAAAAAGAAAAAAAGAAATCCAGCAAACCCAGCCCGTTCAGCCCAACTCTCCAGCCCATTCCGCGCGCCCAGGCCTGCATCTCCACTGCAGCAGCCATCCAACCCAGGCCCGCAACTCTCTCCATTTCTTCCGCCAAGCTCAAGCCCGCGACACAGCCACCCCAGCCCGCTACCCTGCTCCGTCTCCTGCTCGGCCCACTTGCTAACTCCAACTGTGTCATCCACCTGCCCAGACGCCAGCCCAGCCCACTGCTCCAATCCAATCCGTTCCAACTGTGCCATCCACCTCACCAGCCCACCAAACCACTTCAAGTGCTCCCTTTTTCAGATTTTTCTGCAAAGTATGCAACTTTCCAGCACAAAATCAACCCTAAAACCATCCCTAAAATCATCATTATCCATCATTATTCATCATTCCACTTTTCTTTATTCTTTTATTGTTTTTTTTAATTATGTTTGGTAGCTTTTTCCCCCTATAAATAGGGGTTCAATTCTTGTAATTAGGAGTCCCCCATTAGTTTCATTCTTCCATTTCTTTCATTTTTCTTAGTTCTAGTCTTGGTGTAGTTCTTTTGTTTCTCTCTTTTGAGAGACATTTTTGGGGACCATTTTAACTTCTTGTAGATTTTCTTATTAAGTAGTTTCCTTTTAATTCTTATTCTTAATTTATGTTATTTTCATTTCTTCTTTACTTTGATCTTGGTATTTTCTTTCTAACATTTGTAAGTAAGAATGCAATCTCCATGTGTTTTACTTTTTGAATTTCTTTTACTTCATATGTTTTAGTGCTTAAACTTCAATTTTATGTTAAGTGTTTTATCCGCTGTCGGTGCACTTAGAGTAGAATTCAAGAGATTAAATGTTGATCGCTGTCGGCGCATTTAATTATAAACTTAAGGTAAATCATGTTGTAAATGTTTGAAGCATATTGATGTTTGACGCACATTAATGGTTGATGCATTTATAATATTGAAAGATATATGTAAGTATTTGAGATGATGAAGGTAGGATTTCGTGATTGGTTTATTATGAGCAAAATGTTAGAATGTTGGTAAAATTTGTACTTGAAGGAAATCTATTATTAGGAATAGTTTAATTAATGTGATTGTTAATTCGAAATTACTTACGTAAAAGTGTGGGTTTTGTCTATGAAACTACTCTATGGTTTGTAAGTTCTAATTAGCATGAGCATTTGCATTTTAATTCTTAGTTAGTGTTTTCTTTAGTTTAGATTACAAATCTTTTCAAAACCTCCCTTTTTATTCTTTATTCTTTTATTCTTTTAATTCTTTTATTCTTTATTCTTTTATTCTTTTATTCTTTTATTATTCTTTCATACTTTTAGTTTATTATTCTTTGATTCTTTCATCTCTTTATTCTTTTATTCTTTCATACTTTTAGTTTATTATTCTTTGATTAATTAATTCTTTAATTCTTTAATTCATTAATTCTTTAATTTGTTAATTCTTTAATTATTTAATTCTTTTACTATTTAACTCTTTAATTCATTATTCTTTTATTCATTACTCTTTCTCACTAACACATTATTAATATTCCCTAATTTCCCCGGTTAAGAACGATCCATATTTACCAATACTACAACTACACAAAAAGGGTTTAAATTGCATAACACTCAAATTACGTGTTTAATTTAATGCATAGTTTGGGCGTAGTCAATTTTTGGCGCCGTTGCCGGGGAAATTGAAAATCATTTTTAATTTGTTAGTGTATGTATATAAATTGTGCATATTATTCTTGTTTATAGATTTTACTTTTGTTAATATTATTTTTGTTTATAATATTCATACTTTACTTATTCATAGTTTCTAATATATAAATGTTCATAAATGTTCATAATTTTTTTTTTATATATATTTGTTCATATTCAAATTGTTTATGTAAATGTAAAATTCTATCATACTTGTTCATAATTTAAGTTTATTTGTACTTGTCATAAATGCATATTGTACATATTCACTTTTCCTTACTTTTATTATTTATTTTTTTTCTTTACATTTTATTTCTTTACACTTTAATCTATTAACTTTAACTTTATTCCATAACTTTAAAATTATTCCATAACTTTAAATTTATTTCATTACTTTTTCTTTATTCCATTAACTTTCTTTTCCATTAATTTTATCAACTTTATGTTCCACTAACTTTATGTTTACACTTATTTTATTTTTATGTAATTAATTGTTTGTTTATGTCTTTTTAGACTTTAAAATTTTAAATCGGAATAAAAAATAATAATAATAAAATTGAAAAAAAAAATCGAAATAAAAAAAAAATTGAAAAAAAAAAATCTTATTTTAGCTTTATGTTAGTGTTAATTCATACTTGTAAATAAATGTTATATATATATATGTTACTTGTTACCTTTTATACTTGTTCATAACTTTTATATTTCATAGTATACATACATACTTATTCATAATAGACTTTCATTTATGTTTGTTTATAATTCTCTTACTTGTCATATTATTCTTGTTCATACTTGTACATAATGTTCATTCTTTTTAATTGTTCATAAATGCTTATGGTACTTGTTCACTTTTCCTTATTTTTATTTTTATTTGTAATTAGAAAAAAAAACATAAAATTCGTAAAAAAAAAATAAAAAAAAATTCTTCATTTATTTATTTTTTTAAATTCCGAAAAAAAAACATAAATTTTAAAAAATAATAAATTTAAATTTCTTATCTTCACTTTGTGTTAGTGTAAATCTCAATGGTTAAATAAATCTTATACATATATTAGTTTGTTAATGAGAATTTGTTTTGTAAATATCATTACTTGTGAATGAAACCATACTTGTAAATAAATTGTTCATACTTGTATAAATTGTTCATATGTAATTGTTATGTTATATTTGTAAATTGTGCATAAAAACATACTTGTAAATAGTTATTGCATTCATGCATCAGTCTCGGCTATATGTAGATCACTTGTGTTTCGAAATTTAGATTTTGATCTTTATCGGCGAAGACTCTTTTGTTAACTCTCACTCACGGTGATTGTTAACACCTGAGTCATCTTAATTCCTCTGGAGTAAGAAATTTTCGAGGGTGATGTCTAGGACAAGAGACGGTACTCATAACGGGTTTTGGGTCTAAGAAAGGGACATCAATGGAGTTTAAGCCTTGGGACATCTTGAAATTAGCTCTGCCTCTTATGTGTATTCTTTCTAACCTGGTCACCTTTGAACTTGCCCAAACAGTTGAATTAATCCAAGATATTTACTTGGGCCGCACGAACGTATAAGTCTCCGTCTAAACTTTGAGGCTATGTGAACCATATATATCTTTGACTTCCCCCGACATGTAAATATTGTTTATATCTTAATTTACATTATTTGTCATGACAAAGTTAACTTGCATCTTTAGTTTAACTAACTTGCATCTTTCATTCTAACTTACATTTCATCTTTCATTCTAACTTGCATTTCATATTTCATTTAACTTGCATTTTCACTTAACTTGCATATTTAGTTTAACTTGCATTGCACTCTTCCTCTGACTTACATCTTTAACTCAAATTGCATCCTTAATTTCAATTTGTATATCTAACTTGCATTCTTGACTAACGTACATCTCTGACTAACTAACTTGCATCTCTGTCTAGGCTGGATGGACATTAAACTTCAAGCGCTTATTGGGAGGCAACCCAATGTGTTCCCGGGATGAGAAGGAGTCATCAATATAGATTTGCTATCCTTCTACCCTTCACTCTCTTTTATTTTGTTTATTTAATGTTTTCCTATTATTTTTGTAAATCATCTTCCTTACTTTGATTCTATGTTTAATTACTTCGTATTTTCCTACATTGAGGACAATGTAGAATTTAAGTGTGGGGGAATGGTTTACAATTTTAATTGTTCAAAAAAAAAATTTTGAAAAAAAAAATTTGAAAAAAAATTTTGAAAAAAATATATATAATTAAAAAAATAAAAAAAAAATAAAAAAGAAAAAAAAATATTGTTTTCTTGAATATTTTTGTTTTAACTTAGTGTTTTTATGAGTCTTAAGTTGCCATTTAACTTGTCAATGACATAAATGAAGATAAATGAATATGTTATGGCCATAAAGATAATCACTACAACTTGAATTTGTTTGTTAATATTTTGTGATTAAGTGTTATAACTTGAAGATAATGCATGTAAATTGGCATATAAACGAGCATGATAAGATAAGTATGAATCATATGAACCTTATGTGAGCTTTAGAACCTTATATACATCTTTGATGAGTGATTCATAAGTTCTTTGTTTAAATTGATATACATATGCCTCATAACTGCTTGCCATAGCTTTTAATGAACTCTAGAGTACTAGAACTTATTTTATGTGATTTTCACAGCTTTTGAGTCAATAAACTCTCTGATTTTGGATATTATTAAGGCATTAGGGTTAACACCACAAATTCAAACATCCATGTTCCCTATTTTGTGCGCACAAGTTGCGACCCCCTTAGTTTTAACCCTTTCGAGCCCACATTAAGCCTTTCTTTCATCACCATGATTATCTAAACACTTGAGCTTAGTATAGATATCCTTTACCCTTGTTCCAAGAACTCGGTTGAAGACATAATGATTGTGTAAAGAGAAAATAATGATGTTGGAAAGACTTTTATGTGAATTATTTGGATTTACCAACTCAAGCTTTGTTGTATTGTTGACACATGTTATTACCTTGATATAAAAAAAAATCAAAAATAAAATCAAAAAAAAAAGAAAAAAAAAAGTTGAGTCTCGATCAAGGTAATAAGGTTTGGTTATGTAATGTTTTAGTTAAGTCCCTTACATTGGTAAATCCGATACAAAGAATGAATTCGAGGCCCAACAAGATGATATTAGGCCTATGTTCGAAGGGATGGATTACTGACATCATTGCACTAAGGTTGAGAAGTTATGATACGTTTTGGGAGTCTATTGAGTCTTGGAACGAATTGAGCACCACTTGTCCTATATTTTCCTTGCCTCTAATCTTAGCCCCATTACAACCTTCGTAAAGACCTTATGATCCTTAAGATGGTAAATTTTGATTAGTTGAGTTAATCACTTGAGTAAGCTTATGGTTTTGGTTCATTTGCGCAAGTATGAGTTGTTTTTATCTTGAGGTGTTTGTTTGAAATTTTGCAAAAGTACTTCATTTCTATTATGTGAGCATTTTTCTCACATATTTTGAGTGCAAACACAAACCTTCACAAATTGAGTGAATTTATGAGTGCATATCCTTGTGAGTTGATTCATACTCGTTTTACTCATGTTGAGATCCAATTCACCATATTTACTCATTATCTTCCTTATTGAAACATTTTGTCACCATGTATGAACTCTTGAATTCCATATGCTTAAACGTTTTAAGTGAAAATCTTTTATGCCATGATTGTAATAATGAAATATTGAGACAAATGGTTAAAGGTTACTTGTTTTGATTTTGTAGTTTAATTTTAGTATTTTCTAGGGACTAGCAAAGTTTAAGTGTGGGGGTATTTGATAGGTCCTCAAATAAGCATTATTTTATATTATTTTATACCCTTTATACTTAGTTTTTAATATTAAAATATTAAATAAATAGATAAAATAATTTATTTTGTATTATTTTTGTTTAAATAAATAAAGTTTGTAATTTGGAGTATTTTGGCGAAAGAATCGTCTCGATCGGAATTTTAACGAAAATATTATGGACGAATTTCGGTGAAATATTACTAAATTAATTAATTAATTTTTATTTTGCAGCCCAGCTCAACAGAAAAAAAGAAAAAAAAAAGAAATCCAGCAAACCCAGCCCATTCAGCCCAACTCTCCAGCCCATTCCGCGCGCCCAGGCCCGCATCTCCACTGCAGCAGCCATCCAACCCATGCCCGCAACTCTCTCTATTTCTTCCGCCAAGCTCAAGCCCGCGTCACAGCCACCCCAGCCCGCTACCCTGCTCCGTCTCCTGCTCGGCCCACTTGCTAACTCCAACTGTGTCATCCACCTGCCCAGACGCCAGCCCAGCCCACTGCTCCAATCCAATCCGTTCCAACTATGCCATCCACCTCACCAGCCCACCAAACCACTTCAAGTGCTCCCTTTTTCAGATTTTTCTGCAAAGTATGCAACTTTCCAGCACAAAATCAACCCTAAAACCATCCCTAAAATCATCATTATCCATCATTATTCATCATTCATCATTCATCATTCCACTTTTCTTTATTCTTTTATTGTTTTTTTTTTAATTATTTTTGGTAGCTTTTTCCCCCTATAAATAGGGGTTCAATTCTTGTAATTAGGAGTCCCCCTTTAGTTTCATTCTTCCATTTCTTTCATTTTTCTTAGTTCTAGTCTTGGTGTAGTTCTGTTGTTTCTCTCTTTTGAGAGACATTTTTGGGGACCATTTTAACTTCTTGTAGATTTTCTTATTAAGTAGTTTCCTTTTAATTCTTATTCTTAATTTATGTTATTTTCATTTCTTCTTTACTTTGATCTTGGTATTTTCTTTCTAACATTTGTAAGTAAGAATGCAATCTCCATGTGTTTTACTTTTTGAATTTCTTTTACTTCATATGTTTTAGTGCTTAAACTTCAATTTTATGTTAAGTGTTTTATCCGTTGTATGTGCACTTAAAGTAGAATTCAAGAGATTAAATGTTGATTGCTGTTGGCGCATTTAATTATAAACTTAAGGTAAATCATGTTGTAAATGTTTGAAGCATATTGATGTTTGACGCACATTAATGGTTGATGCATTTATAATATTGAAAGATATATGTAAGTATTTGAGATGATGAAGGTAGGATTTTGTGATTGGTTTATTATGAGAAAAATGTTAGAATGTTGGTAAAATTTGTACTTGAAGGAAATCTATTATTAGGAGTAGTTTAATTAATGTGATTGTTAATTCGAAATTACTTACGTAAAAGTGTGGGTTTTGTCTATGAAACTACTCTATGGTTTGTAAGTTCTAATTAGCATGAGCATTTGCATTTTAATTCTTAGTTAGTGTTTTCTTTAGTTTAGATTACAAATCTTTTCAAAACCCCCATTTTTATTCTTTATTCTTTTATTCTTTTATTCTTTTATTATTCTTTCATACTTTTAGTTTATTATTCTTTGATTCTTTCATCTCTGTATTCTTTTATCCTTTCATACTTTTAGTTTATTATTCTTAGATTCTTTCATCTCTGTATTCTTTTATTCTTTCATACTTTTAGTTTATTATTCTTTGATTAATTAATTCTTTAATTCATTAATTCTTTAATTTGTTAATTCTTTTATTATTTAATTCTTTTACTATTTAACTCTTTAATTCATTATTCTTTTATTCATTACTCTTTCTCACTAACACATTATTAATGTTCCCTAATTTCCCCGGTTAAGAACGATCCCTATTTACCAATACTACATCTACACAAAAAGGGTTTAAATTGCACAATACTCAAATTACGTGTTTAATTTAATGCGTAGTTTGGGTTTAGTCACAGCATAACCCTCTAACGGTCATCACACCAAACTATCACCAAACTGATTCCACGGTATCGTGAAAGACGATCCCAACTAACCATCTCACGATCAAAACTTAACGTATTGTTACGTTCATCCTTCCATAGGGTCCCACACTGCCAACCACGCCAGAACTATGGCCACATTGGCATCAAGTGCCGAACCAAGACATTCCACGATTCAAACCTACTAACTATCGTACCTATATCCCTTACACTAGCAATCACCACCAGGGTTCTCATTTTAGACCATTACTCAACTGAGGTTCGCATTTCCGATCACTACTCAAATGGGATTCCCTCACTCAATTAGGGTTTGGGGAAAACCCGGCTGCTACCAGCAGTACAACAATCTAATACCACATGACCGAACCAACGGTCCCACAATATCAGTCGTCATATACAACCCCACTTGGGTCGAATCACACTAACGCACGGCGTATCGGGCCAATCATACTCTATTCACTATTCATGATTCATACCCACTAATTATCAATCCGACACCCTAACTATCAGGTTGATAATCAACTACAGTCCAAAGAGACATCACACCCTCGACCTGCCTGCTCTGATACCACTTGACACGACCAATCCCAATCCCCCCAGGATTACCGTGGGATGTGTCATGCTCCCGTCTGACACGAAGTGTCAGACAAGGGATAACCTAATGCCAATGCCCATTCGGGGCTTCCAGAGTGCGCAAGGATCGATGGAGGAGGCATGCGATGTCCCAGTCTCTGCTGCAGTCGCATCCGTGATCAACCTGAAGAGCATTAAAAACAACAAAGGCTGTGAGTGGACGAAAATAAATAAGTTCATAAAACCCATTTCACAAAGATATTTAAGTCCTTCATTAAAACGTATGCATGCATCGAAAATCTGTAATTCAAAACATTTACTCAAACATGCCATTAGGGCCTTAGCCTACAAACCATGACTCAAAACCAAATGTGGGAACTCACCCCAAAACCGTAAAACCAAATTCCAATTCCAAGTGGACTACCGCTCAAAACCATAACCATAAATACCATTCAAGAAAAACATGTTTAAACCATCCTGGGCATCCCAGATACCTAGCGTCCCAGACACCATATCTCACGGTTTCAAGCAAGGCGTGCTACCCGGGGTCTCACCGGGTCAATATCTCTGACATCCCAGATGTCTAACGTCCCAGACGTCCAATCATAGAATTCCTGCTCCTGAGTCATCATACGGTCTGGTAGCTCCGTATAATGACCCCTCGCAGGCAATGCACCGTGCCTTCCCCAGTGTCCCAGACACCTGGAGGAGACCATCACATATCCTCGTATCAAGATGGTTTATGGAAAACAGATTATCAATCATTTCAAAACATCTCAAGGGCCTTGCCCGAAATTTCCATAAAACCATCACAAGTCCAAACATCTGATTTTTCAAATCCAAAACCATTTATTCAATCCATCTAGGGTCACCAGCCCTAAATCACATTTATAACCAACTGGGCCTCATGCCCGATTTCGTAAATCAACTGGGCCCCTGGCCCGATTATATAACTCAAATAGGTCTCATCTCAAGTTCGTACACAACTGGGCCCCTGACCCTATTTCATAAAGCAAATGGGCCCACGACTCGATTACGTAACCCAAATGGACTCCAAGTCCGAGATTTCCAAAACAATTGGGCCTCATGCCCTAGTTCATCTTTCCAATTTCAAAACCATTTCATTCAACTATTTCCAAAACCATAAGCACGGAAAATCAGAGTAAAATCGAAAACCTCGATTTACGTGCAAGCACGTAAGTCGCCTCGAAATGCGTGAAACTATATAATTCGCCAATATCCAAATCAACATCATATAATCACAATCATAATCCATATAAAATAGTTATGCATAAATAAGATTTATAAAAACAAAGTCCACTCACAGACCGTCCTAAGCTGCCGCCTCGGTTTGCGTGTCGTAAGCCTCACCGGGTAAATCGTCGTCACCAGGACTCTCAAACCTGTCCAAATCAATCTAGAGGTTTACTAACTACCTTATTAACCTCTCATTGAAGTCCCGTAATTTTCCCGAATTTTTAACTATTTTAAATACCGAACCTAAACCTTCTGATGCCCCGAACATTATCGAGACGGTGTCCGATCGACACGAAACCATTCCCAAAATATTCGTTACATCGAATAGCGTGTTTCAAAAGTTGAACACTTTACCAAATTATGGGCCACGCGCCCCACGAAAGTCCTGCGCGTGAAGCCCACGTGCGGGCACTATTGATCATCTTCCTCACGCGTGAACCGGGTTCATTGCAACTGAACCGGCCAAACCGGTCTGGACCGGTTCAAACAAACTGAGACCATCATCTTCCTATACTCATATCTAGTCCTTAGCAACCTATTTGAATGAACAAAACTGAGAAAAACGTCAAGAACTTACCTCCCCGATCAAGCAAACTCACGGTCAAATTCCTCCCCACTGTCCAAACATCTCAGGCCGCTCCCAGCCATGTTTCCAATCTCAAAATGTCCCTAAGACCATCAGGAACCCTATTTAATTAATGGAATCGATCGATCAACCGTAAAAAACCATATCCAAGTCCAAACCCGAAGATTACCTTGCGGGTTCCTCCCGCCGTGTCCACCACCGTGAGCCACCGCCGTGGCTGGCTGTCACTGCCACCATCAGCCTCTCACACTCCCTCCGTCACACTCAAAGTAATACACACATAAGATGGATGATGGAGGTGAAGGATATGTGTGTTTGTTCAATGAAGAATGGAGCAATGGCTTTCGGGTTTTGTGAGAGAATATAGAAGATGGGGTTGATCAGATGAGTGGGAGATGGGATGAGATGAGTGGTGAGGATTGAGAGATTAATTTGGAATGGGTGGTTAGGATTGAGTGGTAATTGAATTAATTATAAAATATTGAAATAATATTTTTTAATTAAGTTAAATCCAAAATTTAGGGATTTTAGCCAATGGGATGAGTGACACTTGTCTCTCATCCATAGGTCTCACTCAAAATATCTGCCCAATCAGAATAAGCCACCTCATTAATGCCTCGAAGTACGTGCATAGTGAAACTGAACTTCCTTGACCTATAACTTTCCCGTTCGAAATCCGATTTCAGCGTGCCACTTGTCTATGGTTTCGTATCATCCCGATCTACGTAATGGTCCTCGGCCTTTAGCCATCAGACCTCCCGGTCAAAAAGTCAACACTTTGCCACTACTGAAATTACCAAAATGCCCCTTAACTTCCGAACGTCATTACTTTTTCCTCGAATGTTGGAATCGAACGTGCCACCTATCTATGAACTCGTGACGTCCTAAACTACGTCACGGTCATCGGTCAAAGTCTATTTGACCGCCCGAATGAAAAGTCAACGTTTTACCCACGACTAGGGGCAAAACGGTCATTTTGCATCGTTCGTCCAATTTCACCCCACTAATCACGGATTAACCTCACTAATCATGATTAGTCACTAATCTAATCTCAGAATTCGGGACGGGTCATTACACTGCGATCGAAACCAGTCCCTACAAGGTCATATGAATCCTAAGAATAGGTTAGAATCGAACTAAGCTTTCAACAACGTTCAAAACTCATTTTTCCAATTTTGAATCAAACGGGTTATCGGGTTCTTACCTCCCCGCCGTGCCCAGCTCATCGATGTCGTCCCTTCCGCCTCTCTTCCACTCTCAATTTTCACTCACGGTCTCACAGTGATCATAGGGGATGTTAAATGAAGATCATGGTGTGGGGGTTGTTTTGGGGTGGTGGAGGGGGGGGGGGGGGGGGGTGGTTGTTTGTATGGAAATGGTTGTGCACGGGTTTGGAGAAGAGAAGGTGAGGTTTGGTGATGATGATCAAATGAGATAGAATGGATGGTGAGGATGAGGGGGCTGAGGAAAATGGACGGCTGGGATTGGGAGAGAGTGTGTGAGGGAAAATATAAAATAAACAAAATAATAATATTTTAATATAAAACCCACCAATCAAGATTGAGATCCACAATTTGGGGTTAAGGACCGATAGGATGAGTGACACTTGTCACCCATACATTGGGCCTGAAATAAATATCTGGGCCCACATGAGTACAAATGTAATCTATCTCGTAATTCGTGCAATAGTTTCCCCAAACTTCCGTGAACCATAACTTCTCCGTTCGATGTCCGATTTTGACATGCCGCCTGTCTACGGACTCGTGACGTCCCGATTTACGTCACGGTCATCGGTCCTCGTACGTTTGACTCCCCGAGTCAAAAGTCAACATTTTGCCCAAGACTAGGGGCAAAACGGTCATTTACACCGTCTGTCCGATTTCGCTCAACTAATCACTGATTAATGTCACTAATCCTCTATTAATCACTAATTTAATCCCGAAATTCAGAACGGGTCATTAGACCTGAGATATTAATGACTTCTAGATGGGTGTATAATTACCATCTCAGCTCAAAGTCGTATCTCTAGATAACCATCAACAAGCTATCATATTCTAGTTATAGTTACAAATAAACATTATGGGATCTCTTTTAAGCATAATCAGTGCAAATAAGTCATGCTTGGGAATATAATGACCATTATTGATAAAGCATACCTAAAAATATATATAATAATCTCAATAGTGTAAAACATGCTCAAAAATTAATCTACAAGTAGTCACATAAAGCATGCTAGAAGAAATCATATCAAATCACGTAAAATAATCAAGCAAGGAATGTTCGGAAAGTATCATGAAATAATCATCGTAAAAAACTCACAGATAAAAGGTTGCTATAAACCCAAATTTGAGAAAGAAGTCCATTCACATATTAGTTGGGAAGTCGAAATCACTCGACATTTCAAGTCACTTAAGCTCCAAGCACGCCATACTCCTAAACGAATCCGATCAAAAGGTTATTTAATGATCTCAAGCAAACACTACAATAAAACCTCTCTTAGGTTGTCCAAATCGTGATTAAATTGACTCTGAACAGACTATAAACAAACCTAACAATCCAAAAAATCCAAAAACTAGGCCTATGCGCGGCTATAGGCTAGAATCACCCCTCATGTTGCCATGCGCCACCGTGGACTGGACAACTGTCCACATTTTTTCACACGCCGGCATGTGCCGAGAATTCGCCTCGCGAGCTGTCATGTGATGACATGCGGTTTGAAAGTGGCCTCACGCGCTATCACATACCGACTAGAGGTCACACGCTAGCCACAAGTGCTCACGTGCCCTCGGACCTCACACGTTGACATATTCTTTGTGGAATATTCCATCAATGTGACAGAATAATCGTTAACTCTAACATTGGCTTTTGAAAAAAAAAAAAATCAAAATATTCCTTCAATTTTAATGGCATTAGGGTCCTTTAGGACGCCATTTTCTTTAAATGTAGATGCTAATGTTGCAAGCATATTTCGTTAATTTTAACGTAAATGCTAATACTATTAGCATATTTTGTCAATTCTGATAGCGTCAGTTAACTTGGCGTTGGCCGACATGTCACTTGAGTCTCACTAGAGATGACGAGCAAGCCACCACCAGTGGCTGTATTCTGGAAATTTTTGTCGGAGTTCAATTTGAATTCCAATTTTGACCATAATTTGACAAAACGACTCAAAACCTCACCTAAAGTCCAGAAATCTACCTCTATTTCAATTTGAACTCCAATTTCAACCATAATTAGACAAAAAGTCTCAAAACCTAACCTAATGTCCAGAAATCTACCTTAAGGGTTCAACTGCCACGCAAAACTCGCGAAAACATCCATCTTGTTGAAAACACAAATGAGATCTCTCGAAAACCAATGTAAGTCCAAATCTTGTCAAAATCGACATGCAACATACTAGTGTTTATCCTAACATTTGTAAGAATCAAATGGCATTGAAAATAGAGAATGGGATTACTTGAATTGACCAAATCCTCATTAGAGAGGCTCTACACTATCGCCACGTTTCTTTTCGATTCTCCCTTCATGATGGTTCTCGTTACTCATGGCATAGTCCACTGGATTCGTGGAGATGAGCGAGAGGATAATTGTTGTCTAACGTCCTAGTTTGAAGAATTTCAAGATCATGGGTTATCTGGTTTTTGGTTTTCAATGGTGACTAGAGAAGATAACCATGTGTGTGTGCAATGTGTGTGTGAGGGAATGTGAGACCAAGATTAATGCATAGATGAGTTGTGAGTATATTTCTTGGGCTAGACAATTGGGTATCAATAAACATTTTAGGGCTTGGTTTTTTATTAAGCTCACTACGTAATAAAACCCCAAAGGTCCGCGAAAGGCTCGTAGGGGAATTTAAGTAAAAACAGAATTCTCATAAATGCAATGCTGCTGAAACAATCTACCCCCTTTAAAGAAATTTCATTCGTAAAATTTGTTCAATATAAGTCAAAGATAAAGTTCTCTAAAGTTCCTCAAGTTCTTTTACGTATATACGTCACTATTCAATGCTTTCTTTACCCAAATCCAATTAGTTTGCTATAATCACTTGTGGTTTGTCCAATTTAAATCTCAAATTTCTGATGCGACACTCAATTTGTAATTCTACAAACTCATTTTTTATTGTTCTCAAGTGATACAACAAATCAAAACCTTCGTGACAAGTTTCCCTAATATCAAGTAGAAATCCTCAGGATTCCAAGAAATTTTTCAACCAACATCCAACCCTTCTAAAAAGTATGTTTTGTTTACTGGTGAATCTAGGGGTCAATGGTTATCAAAACTTTAACATTTCACTAACAATCTCGTGACAAAACCATGTGTCACGGCCTCGCCTTTCCTTATTTTTCCAACTTAAACGTAGTTTTGAAAGTAACAATTATTAAAACTACGCTTTCGGTTCCAAAAACTCGATCTTGGGAATGAGCACCTACTAGTTTCAGTGTCTTCTAAACTCTTAAGATTACGTTGACTAATTCTGTCACAACTAGTCACCTCAAGTTCTCACTAGCCCAAATAAAAACTAACAATCTATGAACTGGTTCCCTCTCATGACGACGAATGACGCACATAAGGTACTTGAATAATTAATTTTTCCCAAGTTCAAAGTTCCAATGGTAATAGAGTACATTATTAAACTATCACTTCTGTAACTGTACTGAAAAGGAACATAAAAACATGTAAGTTCATTAGGACCTTTTAGAGTGAACCAAGGCTAGAATTTGATTCTAGAGAGCCTCACGAGATAGGCAAGCCCATATTTGAAGGTTGAACAGCCTGGAGGTGGACGGTATGAGGGAAGAAACGTTGGCCAAAATTTTGGGAGTTAATATCTTGGAATCTAAGTATTTTTTCTGAATTTTAAGCTTAGATTTCGATTCCTGGGCTTGAGTAAATGAATTTTGACTATTTGAATGTCTAATTTGGTTTAGAAATAAGAGAGATATGAAGGTTTGAAGTTTGGATTTTCAATGGAGTTTTGCGGTTTATCGACGGTGACAGCCACTACACTAAGGCCGTCTTCTTCGGTGAGCAAGTGACATCAGCCTGATGTCATGATGATGTCAACTGACATGTGGCAGGGGCCACGTGGCTTGTCTCAGTTGTTGCCACATGGTAAGTGCCACGTAGGTTGTCAGGTGCCACGTGGCAGGTGGTTAGTGAGCCACGTGGCAAGGGTGCCATGTGGCAAGTGGCTGAAGGTGCCACATGGCACACTTTAGAGGGTTTCACGTGGTAGATTGTGTTAGGTGTAAGGTCTAAATGGCAGGTTCCACGTTAGCTTAGGTCTGATGTTAGTAGCAGATGTCAGCATGTGACATCAACAGTTCACGTCACGCACGTGGGGTGGCGTGTGGGATTGACTGTTGAACTTTGATCGGTGCATGGGAGTGATTGTTGAGGTGGTACTAATCTTGTTTGAAAGGTTTCGACGTCCTGAATCCAATGGTGGCGGTTTTAGGCCGATTAGAGGTTGTTTGAGGGTAGTTTTGGGGGTTTTCTCCTCGAGAAGCATGTTCGGGACATGTTTTTAGTTTCAGGGTTTATGAGTGGTTATGTATGAACTTATATGGATTTTTAATAACCTTCAGGTGTGACTTTGACACGCTAGGATGTCCCAGAGACCCCGGATTAACATACGGCTCGAGATTTGGGCAATCGACAGTACTTTGAGTAGACAGTTTCTTTCATAACTCTGATGCATGCATATGCATATGTTTTACTGGTTTTATTCTATGGTTTTGATGGTTTTGGTCATGTTTATGGATACATGGTTGGTTTTGGAATGTATTTGCGGTTGTTTGTTCTGGACAAAGGTTTATGGTGGTTTTGGAAACTGGATTTTGGGCTGACGTCCAGGAGGTAAATGTTTTAGGGTGGTGCCCGGGTGGAAACTGTTTTGGGCTGGTGCCCAAGTGATAACTGTTTTGGTTTGGTGTACTATTTTCTGGTATTGGTCAACCTAAGGCAATTGGATTGCTATTTCGGAGTTGGTCTCTGATGATTCCTAAGGATGGACTTAGACATGGTCATAGTCGGACTCAGCACATGCCAATGGAGTTGGACTTCATGGAATCCATAGTTGTCTGCCGGTAGCACAGATGGGATGCCCGTTGGATTAGCGGGTTGGTTGGACCAGTGGGACGAGGTTTGAATTATGGTTGGTTGGACCAGTGGGACGGTATTTGGCTTTTATTAGTTATGGTGTGTCCATGGGTTTTCAAATTGCTTGGGATTTCAAGGAAATGAGGGACATGGGCTTTTATGTGTTTTATGTGATTTAGGTTGGACCCATGGTTTATAAATATTACTATTTTATCTTAAAGAAATAGTTTATTTGACTATGCATGCATGTTTTTATAAAACGGAGAGGGAAAATGATGATTTTGGAGAGTGGTTTTTCAAAAGATTTATTTTTGTCCACTCACATTTTTCTATGGTTTTTGGTACCTTCTAGGTTGATCTCGCGATAGAGGCTGTATGAAGGCTGAGGCATTCTCGTGGGTTTGCGCGCTCTTATTAACCATAGTAGATTCTGGTAGTTATCCCATGTCTGACACTAGGTGTGTATGTTTTATTCGGATTAAAGGTACTTTGGTAATTTTATAGTGGTTGTGTCAGACGGAAGAATGTTCTCTTAGAAGAATCGAGAGGGATTTCGGGGAGGGTCCTGTCAACCGTCCATCGAATCTCACTCTGAAGACTAGACACAAACCGGAAAATCCTCATCGCTTTAGTTGCCATGGCACCCTGTGCAGAACCATCAAAGATTAAAACCGTTGGCAGAACCATGTGCTTAGGAGGGCAACGCATCACCCCAAAAAATTTCTAAAAGCATGCAATCCACTAATTGGCCACCCCGAGATCCGATCCACCAATATACTCAATAGCTCCAAGCCGCTGGGCCCTCTCAATATCCGACCCCCTGGATATCCTACCCTTATGCATCACGACATCCAATGCCTGAATGAACCGGTCCATAGAGTTTTCCCACCTAGCTTCCCTATCCTCATCCCCATTACAGGCTAATGACGGGGTTGTCGTCTTGAAGGCATAATGTCTAATAAGAGGCAAACGTCAGGAACAAAACTACCTTGCACAACAAGTGTGCGACCCCACAAGAAACATCATAGAGCACGGATACCAAATTGACGGGACCCTCCCTGATATCACCCTCAATTCTCGTGAAAATACCTGCTTCCGTCTGACAAAAACTCTTTAAAATTACCAAAACACCCTCAGTTTGATTATATTACAAACCTAATGTTTGATAAGGGATAACTCCCCATGTTTAGCATAAATGAAACCCAAAAAAAAAATACATAGAGCACTAGAGATAAAAGTAAACAACTACCAGAACCTACTATGGTTAACAAGATCGTGTAGATCTACGTAAATACCTCAACCTCAATACACCCCACGTCACGAGGTTAACCTGGAAGGTACCATACCATTAAAGCTGTGAGTGGACAAAAATAAAGCCTTCGAAAAACCATTTTTCGAGGTCGTGCCGGTCAACGCTGACAGCAGCTGCTGACGTCAGCCTGACAACTCTGACACCTGCCACATCACGTGATGATGTTATCTACTAACGTCATCACCAACACATATCACTCACACGTCAACTCTGACAACCTAGCACCCTGCGATGTGGCACCACCTCGTTGGTCCATGTGGTCTGACAATGCTGACGTGGACCTCCCACGTCAGCTGCCACGCCACCTAACACCCTCTGACATGTTGCCACATGGCACCACCCTACTAGTCCTTGTGGTCTAACATGGCTGACGTGGACCTGCCACATCAGCTGCTTACTGGACTTGACAACTTCTAACAACTCGCCACCTGGCACCACCTGATTGGCCACGTGGCCTAATAGGTTTGACAGGTGATGATGTGGAATGCCACATCATCATCATCTTCCTTCAGACAGGTCAACCCGTTTGTTTGTAATGGATCGATTTGACCCGTAACCCTGACCCGGCCGTATCTCGGTCGTCCGGTCACCATTTTCTTCCATTTTTCTTCCTATCGACTCGTCTCTAACCTAGGAAGGGTTCTGAGACCTCAAAACTAGGAAACAGGGCCTAGAAATTACCTGTCTAAGCTCGATCCTCACAGCCCAATTTCAATCCTCTACCAGAGCTCCTCCAATCGTCCAATCTCCTCGATTCTTGGCCCTAAACACTCGCAAGGACTCAGGGAAGGTAACCTAGGCATCAGTTTTTATCCAAAACGTCCAAAAACTAAATTCGAATTTCAAGCTTAATTGGGTTTTTGGGTTTTAGCTTTTGCTTAGGCCACCACCATGCTCAGCCTCTCACCACCGTCATCTCCGTCTCTCAATCTCACCCTCAACCTCTCTCAGTCTCAATGTGGCCTCAACTCGAAATGGAAGGGAGATAGGAATGGGTTTGGGGTTTTCGGGTTGGATGAAACAAAGGGAATGAAGATGGGTGCATGAATGTGGGTTATGGGCCAGGGATGAGTGATACTTGTCACTCATCTATTAGTCTAGACCAGATCTTTTCGGCCCACTAAGGACAAATCAAAAGTCAACTGTCTCAATTTTTGTGTAAATGTGAATAGTTTTGAAAACCGTTCTAGACTCATAACTTTCCCGTACAATGTCCGATTTCGACATGTCGTCTGTTTACAAACTCGTATCATCTCGATCTACGTAACGATCATCGGTCCATGTGCATTGAACTTTTTGGGTCAAAAGTCAACTTTTTACCATTTCTAGGGGCAAAATCGTCATTTTTTTCCAAATCATCCGATAATCCTCGATTTATCCCGATTAATCCTTAATTAATCTGGTAAATTCGGGATGGTTTTTTACAACCCCTGCCTCCCCCATCACCTTGTTGTTCCTTATCTCTTTCCCCTCTTCTCTCTCTCTTGTTTTTTTCTTTTTTTTTTCTGCTTGTTTTCACCCTCTCCGCTGTGCCAATCTCCTCTCTTCTTCCTCATTTATTTTTTATTCTCCCAATTTTTCCTTTCCTTTCCTCTTTTAATTGCGCCCCTTGTAACAACCCGTACCTTCAGGAAGGGTACAAATGTAATTGTGTAAAAGAATTGTATAAAAATACGATTTTGCCCTTGTGAATAGTGTGTCAAAAGTTGACTTTTTGATTTACAGGTTGGATGAGCGTTGATCATTGACCGTGACGTAGTTTAGGACGTCACGAGTCCGTAGATAGGTGGCAGGTCCGATTTGGACAATCGGAGAAAAAGTTATGACGTTCGGAAGATTGAGGGCATTACCGTAATTTTGACTATTAGAGGGAAAATGTTGACTTTTTAGTGGACTTGTGATTTTCACGTAGACCGAAGACCGTTAGATAGGTCTCGACGTCCTGAGTACAACGACAGGCGGCACGCTGTCATCGGTCGTCGGACGAAATAGTTACGGGTCTGGAAAGTTTGAGGGTAAAAAGGTAATTTTTAAACCTAGGGGCATTTTGGTCTTTTTGCCCTATTACCAATCAGATAAAAACAAGTGGCTGAGTGGGTGTGGATATTTTGTACTGAAGACCATGGAGAAGGGGACACGTGGGCTTTGCTGGATGGTTCTAGGAGAGTCTCACATACACACGGCCGCATTTTGGTTAATTTTCAACCGTGCATTTGGGCTTCGACACAGAGAAACAGAGAGTGAAAAATTGAGAGACGGTGATCGAATTGGTTTGTGGGTGAGAGTGTGGTGAGTTGTGAGAGTGACAGAGAAAAGAGAGGAAGCTGGTGATCGAGTTTTGGGAGTGAGATCGTGCACGGAGACACGACGGTGGTGAGGCTGAGTTTCTGAGAAAACAGAGGAGCCGTGAGAGATTGACGATGATTGTGCCGTGTTGTGGTTCAATCCTAGCTTATAGCAAGCTAAGACGACTGCAGGGAACTCACTGGACACCGTGGTACACGGCGGTGCAGACGGCGGTGGACGATTCGAAGGTAAGCATCGAATCCCCTGTTTTTCCGTTTTCTTGTTTTCAATAGTCGTTGACCTTGGGCTAGAGTCGAGGGATTTAGAGGTTAGGATGAGACTCCTGAAGGTCCCAGGAGTTGCCTGAGTGTGGTGCCGTGACGGGGGAGGACCTGGGTGGCCGGCGGCCAAAACAGGGCTCACGGGCAGTGTTTTCCGAGGAAGAAGACGGGGGGTTTTAGGCCATGATTTCTGGATTTTAGAACTGGGTTCTGTTGTAGGGGACTGGACGAAGTTAATGGAAATGAAATGGGGAAGAATGGTGCAGGAACGGAGGAGAACAGGTCACGCCGGTTCAACACAGTTAAACCGGGTGACTTGAGGTTAAAGATGCACTGTAGCTGGCGCGTGAGGCACACACCCAGCCACTTTGGACGGCATGTGGGGAGGAGTTTGAGAAATTTTCCAACATGGGTTTTGTTCTAAATGTCATAAGGAGTCTATTGGTGCAATTTTCGGGTTAATCGGACGATGTTACGGGATAGTTCGAGAATCCGGACGGTTTAGGTTCTAAGTTTAATTTACGTATAAGTTCCCGAAATTTTTTGGGAAATTAGGGTAGCATATTTGATGTAATTGTGACCCTATTTGGTACTTATTGACAGGACGGGAGACACCTGAGACGGTCGAGGAGCGCACGGAGCGCGATTGACACTTTCGGATTCGTGAGTGGACTCTTTCTTTTCTCATGAGCATGCCTAGCTTGTTTTAATTATGTTTTATGGTTTAAAGTATGTTTTAAATGCTTGTTGATGATGATTATATGTGATTACTATGCTTGCACGTTTTTCGAGACATTTTCGGGTTTTTTCACGTTTTTCAAGAAAAGCGGGATTTCTGATTTTTGATGCTATACTTTGGGCTTTCAAATTATAATTGCTTTCTGAGGGATATAAATGGATTATGAAATATGATTTTTGGTAATCACGACTTTAGGTTTAAAAAGTGGAATTCCGGATTTGGGTTCGGAATGACGGTTCTGAACGTCGAAAGGGCTTCGAACCGGGGATTTCAGATTCGGGTTTGGATATGAATTTAGAATTGATTTTAAATTGGTTTGGATTGGATTTGCTGGATCTGGACATTGGTTTTAAAGACCCGGATTCTGATTGACGGGGGACGGACCCGGATTGAGTTTAAAGACTCGGGAGTTTAAAGACTCGGATATTTACGATATTACCCCCGTAGGCCTATTGAGTTTAAAGACTCGGGAGTTTAAAGACTCGGATTACATTTGAGGCCTGGTTGAGTTTAAAGACTCGGATAGACCCAGCAGGTTTGATCGGACTTTGATATTTGTGGATTTGGTTTTATGATACGATCTTAGCATACTGATTATACTGTTTTATGTCATGGTTTTCTGATACTTCGTTAGGCATGCATGTTTTTAAAATGTAGGGAAAAACCTGATTGTTTTCTCTAAACTGTTTAATTCTTAAATCGTGTTTAAACCTTTTATTTCTTTTAGTCCACTCACACTTTTGTTTTTAACTTACCCTCCAGGTCGTGGTGATAGCGCTGGGGTGAACGTTGAGGCAGGAATCGAGGCATAGAGCTTACGACGTTCTTCCGTTGCGAGATTAGCCTAGTAGGATTTTGTGTCTGTTTTGTATAAACTATGCTCTGACTTGCAGTTGTATTATATTTCTCCCTTGTCTGATAGTTATGCTTATAGTTGTGTTGAGGTTATTTTGGTACTTTAAGTGTGATTGTCAGACGGGAGCAGGGTTCGTCCCAGGTATCGAGGTGATATTTGGGACGGGTCCTGAGACCCCTTCTCCAATTTACTTCCTTTTTTTTTTCTCTTCTTTTTTTTTTCTGGTTTTTTCAGTCTATTTTTTTGGTTTTATCCGGCCCCTCCCTTTGTGGATGTTTTTGCTTCTCCTTTATGGAGACTTCCAACATCTCTCTAGATCTACACTTTCATCTCCATCTCAAATTTTGTTCACCTTGCTTCATCCTCTTTCTCAACCATTTCTGATGGTTCTTATTGCTATGCCTCTTTAGACTTTCCATCACCGTCTTTCGCCTTTCAATTCTTATTCCTCTCAAGCCTCCAAGTTCCCTTAGTGAGTTGGGAATTTGGGTTGCTATCAAAGTGCTTTTTGCACTCGACGAATGGATTATGGGAGCGCTTTTTGCACGGGTGACTTGCTCAACCCCATTTTATGCTGTCTTCTTCGATATCATTTTCACTATTTTCGGTTATGGTGGTTGTCTGTTTGCAGGTATGTGGCGATTTTAGTGGCTGGGTATGGCAGCATTTGGAGCGATGGAGGCTATCCATTTTTTAAATTCAGGATTTTTTTTGGACTTTTTAATTTTTATGTTATGGATTTACTTGTTGAATGTGGATCTAGTGTTATCCATGTGTTTCTATTGTATCCCTTTTAAGTTTTTTCATTATTAGGCTCTCGTTGCCTTTGTAATTGTTTACCATATTTAATGAAAATCTTAATTGTTTGATAAAAACAAATATTTGTTGATGTGAAGTTTTCTAAAATTAAGGGAACCTAGAAAGTGAACATATTTTAAGTCTGTATAATAACCAACTTTTGATTTAATGTGTGTTTGTTAGTACTTTTGATATGTTTGTTATAATTTAGTGATTTCACATGTTATTACTTATTTCGTATCTACCATGTATTACAATGTTCTACAAAACTTTTCATGACCAGCTATGTTAAGATTAATTGAATATGGTGACATGATGTATAGAGAAATTATTATTTCGAGGTAAAGCTTATAACGGTTTGTTCTTTTGGTTTGATTTGAGGTAAAACTTGAGCCTTTTCAATCAAGTGCTTCAAGAAAAACTGACGAAGCCAACAAGTTGGTGTCTTTCCTCAATTCAATTTACCACTCCCTTTATGTTTTCAATTTTCTATGTGTGATCTTTAGGATATTAGGTAGGTTAAAAATTTGGTTTGGACTAATTATGAATGAAGCAATTAGCTCCAATGATGAATGTGTCTGTGAAGCGATTTCCTGGTGAAATGCTAGCATGAACTATTTGTAGTGCTTCTGACAAAGAGGAAGTTTTTCGCAGAGAGGTAAGTTATCACATGCTGAGTTCATTTGGCGTATAGTGGTAAATTAACTTTGGTTTTGTAGAAATGTTTAATTTGAAGATCTTAAAATTGAGAAATTTCATTTTCAAGACAAATGATTCTTGGCATTAACCATATATCATTAGTCAAGAATCATACGTGGTCCAAAGGTTTATTCTTTTATTGTAGGTGAAATTGTAGGATATTAAACATGCTATCTTATAGCGTCCAGTGTTTAAAACGTTTTTCTAAAAGCTTAATTTGTCATAGATTAAAACTGTTTTTCGTTCTCTTGTGTTCCTTCATGTAGCTTTGCAATTGGTTGGATTTGACCTTTCAATCACTCCATGTCATCGGCTAAAATGTGTGACCAATGGTCATTAATTAAGTTTATTCATTTTGTTTAACAGATTGAATTTCCATTTTAACTGTTCAATTGTTTGTTCTTTGCTTTGATTTGTGACATAAATTAATTTCAACGCATGGTCATCACTGCACCTGAAGAAGCGGAGAGTGCGTCGATTGAGCGAACCTAGCGGCTCGGGGCTACTACGTTCTATGGTGGGGCAAACCCAGAGGAAGCTCACCGATGGATCACCCGGCTTGAGCGGATTTTCGGGGTGTTGCATTGTCCTCCAGGAGATCGGGTGTTGTTGGCTACTTTTCTGTTAGACGGCGCAACGTATGAGTGGTGGTATACGCTGGAGTTGTCAGGTTGGGACGCTCATACCGTGACTTGGGAGACTTTCCGGGAGCGATTCTTGGACCAGTATTATCCTCGCTCTTTTCGGGATGCCAAAGAGGCGGAGTTTCTTCAGTTGAAACAAGGGAGCATGACAGTGGCCGAGTATGAGCAGAGATTCCAGATGTTGTCCCGATTCGCTCCTGTATTTGTGGCAACCGAGGCTGAGAAGTGTCGTCGGTTTGAGTTGGGCCTTCGAGGAGAGATTAGAGCCATTGTGACAGCCGGCTCATTTGCTACTTTCAGGGAGTTTTCAGACGCTTCTGTGCGAGTGGAGGCCAGTTTGCCTGCCCGGCCACAGTACTCGGGCAGTGTGCGGCGCCGTGAGCATTCTTTTCCTGGAGCGTCGAGTCATAGGACCCCGAAGAGGGGCAACTATGGCGGTACTTCATCAGCTGGTGGATCCCGGTTTGGCAGACCAGGTAGTTTGCAGGGATCAGGATTTCGGGGAGCTAGAGCACAGCCGACTCCTCAGGCGAGTGCTACTTCAGTTGCTTCTACTGGGAGACAGACTGGTGGACCCGGTAGAGATGTCTGCTATTATTGTGGAGAGCGCGGCCACTTTCGGAGAGAGTGCCCGTTACTACCCCCGGAGGGGGGAGCAGGTCGAGGTGCAGCAGAACCTGGGCGGAGTACTGCATCTGTGTCAGGGACGGCAGGCCCTAGAGGTGGCGGTGGTGCCACGAGCAGTTCTAGAGGGCGCAGTAGGTCATCAGGACCTCAGGCGCGAGTTTTTTCTATGACCCAGCAGGAGCCCAGATCAGCACCGGGAGTGGTGACAGGTACACTTACCATACTTGGTCACACTGTTTTTGCTTTGATAGATCCCGGGGCGACTCACTCATTTATAGCCCGGAGTTGTAGTCTGGTTACGGAGAGGGAGGTGTCTACCTTGGATTGTGCCTTAGGGGTGAGTACACCTACTGGGGAGGTGTTGGTAGTGACTCCAGTTCTGAGAGAGTGTCCGGTGATGGTAGGTGAGGTTGAGTTAGTGGCGGACTTGTTACTGTTGGATCTGTGGGACTTTGATGTTATATTGGGCATGGACTGGTTGACGAGGCATCATGCTTCTATCGAGTGTTTCGATAGGAGAGTGACCTTTCAGAGTCCAGGATTACCAGAGACTACGTTTCAGGGGGATCAGCGTGCACTCCCTACTGGAGTTATTTCGGCACTTGAGGCTAGCAAGCTGTGGCGTAAGGGGTGCCAGGGTTACATAGCTCACGTGGTGGATACACGTGCTACGCCAGTGAGGGCGGAGGATATTCCAGTGGTGCGGGAGCTTCCCGATGTTTTTCTCGAGGAATTTCCAGGACTACCACCTCATCGAGATATCGAGTTCACGATTGATCTTTTACCAGGTACACAGCCTATTTCACAGACTCCTTACCGCATGGCACCTGTAGAATTGTGGGAACTTAAGGCACAGTTACAAGAGTTGGTCGATATGGGATTCATTCGACCGAGTATGTCACCTTGGGGAGCGCCTGTACTGTTTGTTAAGAAAAAGGACGGAGGTTTGAGATTGTGTGTTGATTACAGACAGTGGAATAAGGTAACCATTCGGAATAAGTATCCCTTACCCCGGATTGATGATGTGTTTGACCAACTGAAGGGAGCACAGTACTTTTCGAAGATTGATCTTCGCTCCGGATATCATCAGCTACGGGTCAAAGAGGAGGATGTACCGAAGACAGCCTTTCGGACCAGGTACGGTCACTATGAGTTTGTTGTGATGCCTTTTGGATTGACTAATGCCCCAGCAGCTTTTATGGATCTTATGAACCGAGTGTTCTGGTCGTACTTGGATCGTTTTGTGATTGTCTTCATTGATGACATCTTGGTGTATTCGAAGAGTGCGAAGGCGCACGAGAAGCATCTGAGGCTAGTGCTTAAGACCCTGAGAGAGCATCAGTTGTATGCAAAGTTGAGCAAGTGCCAGTTTTGGTTGACCAGTGTTGGATTTCTAGGACATGTGATTTCAGCCGAGGGCATCAAAGTGGATCCTCAGAAGGTTGAGGCGGTAGCAAATTGGGAACAGCCCAAGACGGTGACAGAGATCATGAGTTTTCTGGGTTTAGCAGGCTATTATCGGCGTTTTATTGATGGTTTCTCTATTCTAGCTGCTCCGTTGACACGGCTGACTCGGAAGGGAGTTCGGTTTGACTAGGATGAGAACTGTGAGCAGAGTTTTCAGGAGCTCAAGAGACGGTTGACATCTGCTCTTGTGTTGGCCCTTCTAGACGACAGTGGGGAGTTCGAGGTTTATAGTGACGCTTCTTTACAGGGTTTGGGCTGTGTGTTGATGCAGCATGGGAAAGTGATTGCTTATGCTTCCCGGCAGTTGAAACCCCATGAGATGAACTACCCTACACATGACTTGGAACTTGCTGCGGTGGTTCATGCACTGAAGATTTGGCGACATTATTTGTACGGCGAGAGGTGCAGGATTTTCACGGACCACAAGAGTCTGAAGTATCTGTTTAATCAGAAGGATTTGAATCTGAGACAGCGTCGTTGGTTGGAGCTGCTTAAGGACTACGACTGTACTATCGAGTATCACCCAGGAAAGGCTAATGTGGTAGCAGATGCCTTGAGTAGGAAATCAGCTAGTTCTTTGTCGCATTTGAGGACAGTCCGGTTACCTTTATTGGTTGAGCTCCGTAGACTTGGAGTAGAGTTGACTATGGATGGTCAGGGAGCACTGCTAGTGAGTTTCCACGTGTGACCTGTTTTGATTGATCAGGTTATTGATGCTCAGTTTGAGGACCCCATTTTGGGCATCATACGAATTGAGGTCGAGGCTGGAGAGAGACAGGACTTTGAGATTCGCGAGGATGGAGCCTTGGTTAAGGATGGACGGTTGTGTGTACCCGAGGACGAAACCTTGAAGAAGGTGATACTGGATGAGGCTCACTGTTCAGCTTATGCGATGCATCCTGGTGGTACCAAGATGTATCTTACACTTCGAGAGCATTACTGGTGGTCAGGTATGAAACGTGAGATCGCAGAGTATGTCAGTAGATGCTTGATCTGTCAACAGGTGAAAGCCGAGCGACAGAGACACTATGGAGCAATGCATCCTTTGCCGATCCCCGAGTGGAAATGGGATCACCTGACGATGGATTTTGTATTCAAGCTTCCCAGGACACCGAAGGGACACGATGGCGTGTGGGTGATCGTGGATAGACTTACAAAGTCTGCACATTTCTTGCCAGTACGGGAGAACTTCAGGTTGACGCAGTTTGCACAGTTGTTTATTGATGAGATTATTCGGTTGCATGGTACTCCAGAGTCGATAGTATCTGATAGGGATCCGAGGTTTACTTCCCGATTTTGGCAGAGCTTACAGGAAGCTTTTGGGACAAAGCTGCATTTCAGTACTGCCTTTCATCCTCAGACCGATGGACAGTCTGAGCGGACTATCCAGATTCTCGAGGACATGATGAGAGCGTGTGTCTTACAGTTTCAGGGTACTTAGGAGTCACATTTACCTTTGATGGAGTTTTCCTACAATAACAGTTATCAGGAGAGTATTGGGATGGCTCCTTACGAGGCTTTGTACGGGCGACAGTGTCGGACTCCGTTGTGTTGGACCAAGGTTGGTGATAGGAGATTGACTACTTCCAAGCTGGTAGATCTTACACAGGAAAAAGTGGCACTGATCAGAGATCGACTGAAGGCAGCACAGGATCGACAGAAGAGTTACGCCGACCGTAGTTTGCAGTAGGAGACTGGGTTTTCTTGAAGTTATCTCCTTGGAAGGGAATCGTACGGTTTGGCAGGCGAGGAAAGCTGAGTCCTCATTACATTGGACCCTATGAGATCTTGGAGCGCATTGGTCCTGTTTCTTATCGATTGGCTTTACCAGCAGATTTGGCAAAAGTACATAATGTCTTTCATGTATCTATGCTCCGGAAGTATCTACGGGATGATTGACACGTTCTGGAAGCACAACCTGTTGAGCTTAGGGAAGACCTGAGCTATGAAGAGCAGCCTGTAGCGATTTTGGATCGGAAGGATAAAGTCTTACGGAGGAAGACGGTTCCCTTAGTTAAAGTATTGTGGAGGAATCATCAGGTGGAAGAAGCTACCTGGGAACCCGATGCCTTAATGCGCGAACAGTACCCTTACTTGTTTCACTGAATTTCGAGGACGAAATTCTTTTTAGGGGGGTAGATTGTAACAACCCGTACCTTCAAGAAGGGTACAAATGTAATTGTGTTAAAGAATTGTATAAAAGGACGATTTTGCCCTTGTGAATAGTGTGTCAAAAGTTGACTTTTTGATTTACAGGTTGGATGAGCATTGACCATTGACCGTGACGTAGTTTAGGACGTCATGAGTCCGTAGACAGATGGCAGGTCTGATTTGGACAATCGGAGAAAAAATTATGACGTTCGGAAGATTGAGGGCGTTACCGTAATTTTGACTATTAGAGGGAAAATGTTGACTTTTTAGTGGACTTGTGATTTTCACGTAGACCAAAGACTGTTAGATAGGTCTCGACGTCCTGGGTACAACGACAGGCGGCACGCTGTCATTGGACGTCGGATGAAATAGTTACGGGTCTGGAAAATTCGAGGGTAAAAAGGTAATTTTTAAACCTAGGGGCATTTTGGTCTTTTTGCTCTATGACCAATCAGATAAAAACAAGTGGCTGAGTGGGTGTGGATATTTTGTACTGAAGACCATGGAGAAGGGGACACGTGGGCTTTGCTGGATGGTTCTAGGAGAGTCTCACATACACACGGCCGCATTTTGGTTAATTTTCAACCATGCATTTGGGCTTCGACACAGAGAAACAGAGAGTGAAGAATTGAGAGACGGTGATCGAATTGGTTTGTGGGTGAGAGTGTGGTGAGTTGTGAGAGTGACAGAGAGAATAGGGGAAGGTGGTGATCGAGTTTTGGGAGTGAGATCGTGCACGGAGACACGACGGTGGTGAGGCTGAGTTTCTGAGAAAACAGAGGAGCCGTGAGAGATTGACGGTGGTTGTGCCTTGTTGTGGTTCAATCCAAGCTTATAGCAAGCTAAGACGACTGCAGGGAACTCACTGGACACCGTGGTACACGGCGGTGCAGACGGCGGTGGACGATTCGAAGGTAAGCATCGAATCCCCTATTTTCCCGTTTTCTTGTTTTTAATTGTCGTGGACCTTGGGCTAGAGTCGAGGGATTTGGAGGTTAGGGTGAGACTCCTGAAGGTCCTAGGAGTCGCCTGAGTGTGGTGCCGTGACGGGGGAGGACCTGGGTGGCTGGCGGCCAAAACAGGGCTCACAGGCAGTGTTTTTCGAGGATGAAGACGAGGGGTTTTAGGCCGTGATTTCTGGATTTTAGAACTGGGTTTGGTTGCAGGGGACTGGACGAAGTTAATGGAATTGAAATGGGGAAGAATGGTGTAGGAACGGAGGAGAATAGGTCACGCCGGTTCAACACAGTTAAACCGGGTGACTCGAGGTTGAAGATGCACTGTAGCTGGCGCGTGAGGCCCACGCGCAGCCACTTTGGGCGGCGCGTGGGGGCGCGTGGGGAGGAGTTTGAGAAATTGTCCAACATGGGTTTTGTTCTAAATGTCTTAAGGAATCTATTGGTGCAATTTTCGGGTTAATCGGACGATGTTACGGGATAGTTCGAGAATCCGGACGGTTTAGGGTCTAAGTTTAATTTACGTATAAGTTCCCGAAAAATTTGGGGAAATTAGGGTAGCATATTTGATGTAATTGTGACCCTATTTGGTACTTATTGACAGGACGGGAGACACCTGAGACGATCGAGGAGCGCACGGAGTGCGATTGACACTTTCGGATTCGTGAGTGGACTCTTTCTTTTCTCATGAGCATGCCTAGCTAGTTTTAATTATGTTTTATGGTTTAAAGTATGTTTTAAATGCTTGTTGATGATGATTGTATGTGATTACTATGCTTGCACATTTTTCGAGACATTTTCGGGTTTTTGCACGTTTTTCGAGAAAAGCGGGATTTCTGATTTTTGATGCTATACTTTGGGCTTTCAAATTATAATTGCTTTCTGAGGGATATAAATGGATTATGAAATATGATTTTTGGTAATCACGGCTTTAGGTTTAAAAAGTGGAATTCCGGATTTGGGTTGGGAATGACGGTTCTGAACGCCGAAAGGGCTTCGAACCGGGGATTTCGGATTCGGGTTTGGATATGAATTTAGAATTGATTTTAAATTGGTTTGGATTGGATTTGCTGGATCTGGACATTGGGTTTAAAGACCCGGATTCTGATTGACGGGGGACGGGCCCGGATTGAGTTTAAAGACTCGGGAGTTTAAAGACTCGGATATTTACGATATTACCCCCGTAGGCCTATTGAGTTTAAAGACTCGGGAGTTTAAAGACTCGGATTACATTTGAGGCCTGGTTGAGTTTAAAGACTCGGATAGACCCAGCAGGTTTGATCGGACTTTGATATTTGTGGATTTGGTTTTATGATACGATCTTAGCATACTGATTATACTGTTTTATGTCGTGGTTTTCTAATACTTCGTTAGGCATGCATGTTTTTAAAACGTAGGGAAAAACCTGATTGTTTTCTCTAAACTGTTTAATTCTTAAATCGTGTTTAAACCTTTTATTTCTTTTAGTCCACTCACACTTTTGTTTTTAACTTACCCTCTAAGTCGTGGTAATAGCGCTGGGGTGAACGTTGAGGCAGGAATCGAGGCATAGAGCTTACGACGTTCTTCCGTTGCGAGATTAGCCTAGTAGGATTTTGTGCCTGTTTTGTATAAACTATGCTCTGACTTGCAGTTGTATTATATTTCTCCCTTGTCTGATAGTTATGTTTATAGTTGTGTTGAGGTTATTTTGGTACTTTAAGTGTGATTGTCAGACGGGAGCAGGGTTCGTCCCAGGTATCGAGGTGATATTTGGGACGGGTCCTGAGACCCCTTCTCCAATTTACTTCCTTTTTTTTTTAATTTTTTCTCTTCTTTTTTTTTCTGGTTTTTTCAGTCTATTTTTTTGGTTTTATCCGGCCCCTCCCTTTGTGGATGTTTTTGCTTCTCCTTTATGGAGACTTCCAACATCTCTCTAGATCTACACTTTCATCTCCATCTCAAATTTTGTTCACCTTGCTTCATCCTCTTTCTCAACCATTTCTGATGGTTCTTATTGCTATGTCTCTTTAGACTTTCCATCACCGTCTTTCGCCTTTCAATTCTTATTCCTCTCAAGCCTCCAAGTTCCCTTAGTGAGTTGGGAATTTGGGTTGCTATCAAAGTGCTTTTTGCACTCGACGAATGGATTATGGGAGCGCTTTTTGCACGGGTGACTTGCTCAACCCCATTTTATGCTGTCTTCTTCGATATCATTTTCACTATTTTCGGTTATGGTGGTTGTCTGTTTGCAGGTATGTGGCGATTTTAGTGGCTGGGTATGGCAGCATTTGGAGCGATGGAGGCTATCCATTTTTTAAATTCAGGATTTTTTTTGGACTTTTTAATTTTTATGTTATGGATTTACTTGTTGAATGTGGATCTAGTGTTATCCATGTGTTTCTATTGTATCCCTTTTAAGTTTTTTCATTATTAGGCTCTCGTTGCCTTTGTAATTGTTTACCATATTTAATGAAAATCTTAATTGTTTGATAAAAACAAATATTTGTTGATGTGAAGTTTTCTAAAATTAAGGGAACCTAGAAAGTGAACATATTTTAAGTCTGTATAATAACCAACTTTTGATTTAATGTGTGTTTGTTAGTACTTTTGATATGTTTGTTATAATTTAGTGATTTCACATGTTATTACTTATTTCGTATCTACCATGTATTACAATGTTCTACAAAACTTTTCATGACCAGCTATGTTAAGATTAATTGAATATGGTGACATGATGTATAGAGAAATTATTATTTCGAGGTAAAGCTTATAACGGTTTGTTCTTTTGGTTTGATTTGAGGTAAAACTTGAGCCTTTTCAATCAAGTGCTTCAAGAAAAACTGACGAAGCCAACAAGTTGGTGTCTTTCCTCAATTCAATTTACCACTCCCTTTATGTTTTCAATTTTCTATGTGTGATCTTTAGGATATTAGGTAGGTTAAAAATTTGGTTTGGACTAATTATGAATGAAGCAATTAGCTCCAATGATGAATGTGTCTGTGAAGCGATTTCCTGGTGAAATGCTAGCATGAACTATTTGTAGTGCTTCTGACAAAGAGGAAGTTTTTCGCAGAGAGGTAAGTTATCACATGCTGAGTTCATTTGGCGTATAGTGGTAAATTAACTTTGGTTTTGTAGAAATGTTTAATTTGAAGATCTTAAAATTGAGAAATTTCATTTTCAAGACAAATGATTCTTGGCATTAACCATATATCATTAGTCAAGAATCATACGTGGTCCAAAGGTTTATTCTTTTATTGTAGGTGAAATTGTAGGATATTAAACATGCTATCTTATAGCGTCCAGTGTTTAAAACGTTTTTCTAAAAGCTTAATTTGTCATAGATTAAAACTGTTTTTCGTTCTCTTGTGTTCCTTCATGTAGCTTTGCAATTGGTTGGATTTGACCTTTCAATCACTCCATGTCATCGGCTAATTTCGCACATGCTCCAAGGCTGAAATGGCGACTCAATACACTACTATGCTAGCTTTTTCTTATTAATATACCAAAGTGGGAATAGAATAGGTAAGTTCATTAAGTTACCAACTAACATGATAATGAGAATGCAACTCACTCACCAGTTCTTTGGATTCTTCAAATAGACATTTAACCTGTGTGGTTCTCCCAATCCTTGAGTCCAACAAGGGTGTAGGGAAACTACTAAGCAAAAAATCTAATTGAATTCATCTCACGAGGAAGTGATGCATGTCGTAACAATGCCACCACTCAACATTTAGTAACCTAACGGTTCTTCGGATTTCTCATAATATTCATCACGATAGTAGTTCTCTAACCCATGAGGTACCAAATACCGTGAAGGTTTCTTGACAGCACCCGTCCTAGAAGAACTTTGATAACCATGCATGGTCTTGCTCTCGTTTGACAAGTCAATTGAAGTTTCAAAAATACCCTCAGTACTTACCAAACAAGGGATAACCACATTGATTCCCACTCATATCTCCGCCTCTCGATCAGCTCTGATCTTCATGCCACGGTCTAGAGAGTCAATAAAAAAACATCAAAGATATGAGTGGACAAAATACCCCAAATAATCTCACATTAAAATCCCCAATTTTTTCGGGATTTAAATAAGTATTTAAAATGTATATATACACTTTGGATACACAAAACTATATCGAAACGGTATCCGCTCGACTCGTAACCTGTGCCAAAATGTTCGTTACGTCGAAAGCATAAAAAATCATGTTGGTCGTACCTCGAAAATTGGGCTCATGCGTCTCCACGCGCCTGCTATAGTACCAAGCACTGTTCATCGTTCTCGCCTGTTTTCTATAAAACGGGTCGTTTGACCCGCTGCTTGACCCGGTTCAATCTATCCAATTTCAGTCCAATTTCATTGTTTTAAACGTCCATTTGCATCGAATTAATCTCAATTAAGGGTCAATAACTTCAATTTCGTGAATACTTACATCAAACCATCAGATTCCAATTCCAAAAATTCAACACGAACGCAAGGTCTGTTCTGGACTCCAACCGTCCCAATTTGTTTGTTTTTTAGTTGGTTTGAATCGTAAGAGTCCCATGAAGCATAAACAATGCTCGATTTCAACCATCGAACTCCCAATCTTTGAATTCGAAGATTTGAAATTTTGAATTTCTTGAGTTCGAGTTTTGGTTTATTCTTCCTTAATTCCTTTCAAGTTTTTCATGGTTCGACTAGTATGAATCCCAGAGAGCTTAATCTGACCTTGGTTTCAATAATAACAGTCTAAAGTTTCACCTTCGAAATCCAAAACTTTCGAATTTCTTAGATTTCCTTTTTGGGTTCTTCCTTTCTTTCTCCTCCTTTTTTTTTTGTCTCATTTTCTCTCTTTTTTCTCTGTAACTCTCTCACGTTCTCTCGAGTAACTGGAAACAAGGAATTGGGTTGATCCACAATTTTTTGTTCTTCGGTTTTAGTTGTTGTTTAAGCTAGGACAACACTAACGCACCTCAACATACACGTGCACAGCCACCAGAGCAGTGCCACTAATCTCAGTTTGATCATGACAGGTGTCAAAAAGCTAATAAATCCATTGTTGACTCATCAAAATGGTGAAAAGGCCATTTTCCCCCAAGGTCCAAAATTATGAAAATACCTATCAACACTTTAGATCCATAACGTCCTCATCCGATATCCGATTTCGATGTGCTGCCTGTCTACGAACTCAACATCTCATGACCTACGTAACAGTCTTCGAAAAATGTGCAAAAAAAGTAATCTGATAAAAAAGTCAACTTCTGACCCACAAAACCAAGGGTAAAATCTTCATTTCCTTTTTAAAATTTCCAAAATTCCCTTTTTCGAATTTTCCGATGGTCACATTTCTATTAACCCTTAAGTCCAAAACTGAAGTAAAATGTTCACCAACTACATCTTGAAATATACAAACTCTCATAATGGAGTAAGTGGCGTAACAGCATAACAGTTCTTATCTCGCAACCTAGTGGTAACTCATAAGGTGAAGTGACAGGACCCATCCCAATCCCTCTGGGATTAATGCGGGATGACCCTGCTCCCGTCTGACACGAAGTGTCAGACAAGGGATATTTCCGACCTTTGCCCTCTTGGGCAGTCAGAGTACGTCAGGATCCAGAGGAGGTATGTGATATCTCGGTCTCTGCTACAGTCCACATCCGATGTCAACCTGAAGGGCAGTCAAAACAATAAAAGCTGTGAGTGGACAAAACAAGAGTTTGTAAAAACAGTTTATCGAAAGACATTTGTACCCTTCACTAAAAGCCTGCATGCATTTGAAAACCGTTTAACCAAATGAACCATAGGTGGGAACTAAGCCCAAAACCATAACTGAAAGAACCATAAAGAACCAATCATACGGGCCACTGCCCAAATCCATGTGGGACTTAGCCCAAATCATAAAGAAACCAAGTACACGGGCCACTGCCCAAAACCTGTGCATATCACATATAATATCTCATAACCATATATCATATACATCGTATATACATATAATTCACACAACCAATCCTGTCACGGTTTCCAAAGCTACGTGCGTGCTAGCTACCCGGGGTCTCAAACCCAAGTCTCTCAGAGTCCAAGGTCAAAGTCCGTAGACCAATGACCCGTCTGGAGGTTACGATCCATGCCTTCCTGAGAGTAAGGAACCCAACTAGGGGTGACTCCACTCAGTCGGTGCTCCGTGACTACTCCAGGGTCCACCCAGGCTAACGACCCTCCCCGGAGGAGATAATAGAAGTAAAGGAACGTATATGAATATACATACATATATATATATAACGAAATCATCCATAAAACCTTTCAACGGATTCATGCCCGGTTCCCATAAACCGTCATGAATCATAATAACCTTATCAGGGTTCATGCCCGGTTCCCATAAACCGTCATGAACTTGGAAATCCATCTAGGGTCCCTGACCCGAAATCATCAATGTAAAACAACTGGGTCTCGTGCCCGAACATATGACATCATCTGGGCATCGTGCCCGATATCTAAGGGTCAGTCACGACTCCAATCGTAGTGATGTGTGCAACCATCCATCCAGGACCGCCCTTAATCCTAGTATGTCGCTGTGAACGAATCAACCGACGCGACCACCACAATATCATGGTGCACCCATCACCGATCGATATACTGAACCATCAGCACTCCGAAGTCGAGCCTCCATCGGCTTCCCGACCACAGATCGTGCATCGTGACCTCTCCGGAAGGAATATATCATAGGCTGGAGGCGAGCGTCGTCTCGTCTGTCGCCGTGCACATAGCACCCGTCGCGACCACAATTTAGACCCGAAGGCCATCAATAGGGTCATATGCCCGAGACAAAACCAAATGGGTCTCATACCTGAGTTTATCCTTTTGGAAATCCAAAACCAATTCATTTAGACCATCAAAGAAATACAGACCCGTATAGGCACCGTATAAGGTCGAAACCTCGAAATACGATCCTATACGTAACCACAACCAAATGCACTCATGGTATCACCAAACATGTATTAAAACATATAATAAACATTTATGCATGCACCAATTTAGAAAACAAGGTCCACTCACAGACCGTCCGAGCTGCCGCCTTGATATGCGTGTCATATGGCTCTCCAGAGCCAATCACCGTCACCGGGACTCCCGAACCTGTCCAAATCGTAATAGAAGGTTACTAACTACTTAAATAACCTCCCACTAAAGCCCCGTAATTTTTCAGAATTTTTAACTATTTTTAATCCCGATCCTAAACATTCTGATGCCCCGAACATTATCGAAACGGTGTCCGATCGACACGAAACCAGTCCCAAAATGTTCGTTACATCGAATAGAAGATTTCACATGTTGAAAGTATCCTCAAATTCCTCCTCACGCGCTCGTACGTGCCCCAAGGATGGCCTGTGCGTGGGCCTCACGCGTCGGCGACTGTTCATTGTCTTCCACCTTTGGCCGGTTCACTGCAGTCTGGTCCAGCCGAACCGGCGTGGCCGGTTCAGCCCAGTTCTTCCCTTATTTTTGGTCCAATCATTTCCTTTTTAATCCCTAAACTTTCCTAACATCAAACCTAATTATTCTAGTCATTAAGAACCGAAGAAAATGGATTAAAACTTACCTTGAAGGTTCATGTTTGAACCAGTCCCAGCAAGTCGCCACCGCCGTGGCCTCCGGCCGTCCTTGGCCTCAAAACCGGTCCAAATCTTCCCCCTAAGGTCCCTAGAAGTCAACCCAATCAAAGAAAACGATCAAGAACCTCTCAAACTCGAGCTTGGATTTTCAAACGTGCTTACCCGCCAAACCGGGTTTTCCCTCCGTCGTGTCCTCCGTCGTGGCCTGTTGGCCTTTCCTTCATTGTCTTGACTTCTCTCTCAGTCCCTCAATGACTTCCACCGTAAGGGTCATGGTGGTGGGGTGGTTTGCCGTGTGTGTTGCTTGCTAGAAATGGAGATGAAAAAATGAATGGGGTATTCGGGTTTGTGTTTGAAGAAGAAGAAAATGGTAATATCTGATGGGAGAGAGAAATTAGATAGATGAGATGAGTGGTGAGGATTTGAGAGATTAAATGGAATGGATGGCTAGGATTGAGTGTTAGAAAGATTAATTATAAAATATTAGTTATAATAATATTTAATTATGTAGATCCACTTTTTAGGGATTTTAGCCAATAGGTTGAGTGACACTTGTCACTCATCTATGAGTCCCACCAAAATATCTGCCCAATCAGATATTGCCAAATCATCATCATCTCGAAGTATGTGCATAGTGAAATCGACCTTCCGTGACCCATAACTTTCCCGTTCGAAGTCTGATTTCAGCGTGACGCCTGTCTACCGATTCGTATCATCCCGATCTACGTAACGGTCCTTGGGCCTCGGCCATCTGACCTCCCAGTCCAAAAGTCAACATTTTGCCCCATTTAATCAAAATTACCAAAATGCCCTTGAACTTCCGAACGTCATAACTTTTTCCTTGAATGTCGGAATTCAACGTGCCACCTGTCTATGAACTCATGACATCACGAACTACGTCACGGTCATTGGTCAAAGTCCATTTGACCGCCAGAATGAAAAGTCAACGTTTTACCCATTCTAGGGGCAAAACTGTCATTTTGCATCGTTCGTCCGATTTTGCCCAACTAATCACGGATTAACCTCACTAATCATGATTAGTCACTAATCTAATCCTGGAATTTGCGACGGGTCGTTACAAGAAGGCACCAACCAACATTATATAATCCATGTTCAAGGTAAAAACCCTCTAATTTGTAACATTAAGGTTTGCTTTACTCTCCAGCTAACAACTAAGAACTCAAATCACAATCTCGAGTTTGATACTACACATGATATGTTCTAGTTTTGGTCTTTACAAATCAAAATAGTAAAAATGTTTCCAATGATGTAAGAACATCACTTTGCTACTCAAGTGATGCCAGACAAACTTTAAGAAAGAAATCTTCTCTATGTAAGCTTAACTAATTTCTGGGAAGAACTTTTGAATCCCACAACTCAAAACTAGAATACTAGTTGAACACTCCGGAAGACAGAACGCCATGACAAATCATGAACGGTAAATGCCAAACTCAAACTGGGAAAAAAAATTTATCCTTTTACTCAACGATTGAAAGTCCTTAAGTAAAGTGTTAATGAAAATAATCAAAGGTAGTGATTGTAAAGTTTGCATCAGAAATCTAACTTCCCAGCCTTAATAAAACTTAGCAACCGATTGTAAAACTTACAACTTATCGTAAAGCTCCAACTCACCGTGCACATTGACCATGGGGTAGAACTACTAAAAGCCATTGGTTCGTTAAAATAATCCCAACGCTCCTCCCTACAAGTTCAACTATAACACCAAAACTTGGCTAACCAGCTCCGTCTACTAGGTTCAATGACAATTTTTACCCAGCAAAAGGTCACACGTATTTAAAGGTTATAAACCATCCAAGAAAGACACCAGTCCATTGTAGGTGAGAGGTAATATGAGGGTAATAGAATCTATGATTACCAGGTTTGCTTTCCCTAAACAAGGGTGACTTCGGGTTCTCGTTTAGAAATGTTTAAGGCTTTTATTTGGGTAAAGTATTATTCTGATCTTAAACATCCTCGGAGGTTCAAAATATCACAGGTTCCAAGTTATCGAAAAGAAAACATTAGATAAACAATTGGCTTCTAGTCAATCCATCAGACAGTTACACCAAAGGTTGAGGTCACTCACAACTATAAGGTAGAAACATCCCTCTTTGCGCTCAGATTGAGAAGGTGATTGAGTGTATGACCACGATTACTCAACTACAGGCACAAAGAAAGGGTTGAAAGCTAGAATTCTCACCACACATTCAAAAAGAGAAACACACAACTAGGTGCATGGTAGAATTCAAAGGTAACCTGTCTCAAAAGTAATAGCTTACTGTTTTAATTTCCAATATGATGTTTCCTTCGAAATTCCCATCTCTCATTAAGTCTAACAAGCCGATTTAGACAAACATGTGCTAACTTCCTTTGGAGTTAACTAACCCAAGATACATGTCCTTATGAAGCTAACGTGCAAGATCGGTAGATAGGGTTTAGAGAGAACGTCCACCCTTATGTGTACCTATGATTCTCGTCAAAATTCATTTTCCACAATTTAAAAAATCGAAAGTGTTATTCGATTGCAAAGTGTAGATCATCAACTTCTAAACGAACCGACTAAGTCTTAGGTGCAGAATTTGGAAATATCTTAGGGCATAAGTGATAAAACCAAAACCAAGCATTAAAGCAAACACAAAGTAACACTTAACACTTAATGAAATCGTACGCAATTTAAAACCCTTTTTTTTTGTAGAAGTGGTATTGGTAAATAGGGATCATTCTAAACCGGGGATTGAGGGTACCTAAGCATGATTAACGTTTGGATTATAGAATAGGGATAAGAAACTGATTTTAAAGTCTTGCGTAATTAAACTAAAATTAAGCTAACCTAATCTATTATTTACACGTGGTCAACTCATTCTTTATGTCTTACTCATTCACACATTATTTCAATTTCAAAACCTACGAAATTATATAACTTTAGTTTTTCAAGATATTTTCATATTTCTTAAGTACATGCATAAGAAGCCCGACTACACTTTCAATGATCTAGAATAGGGAACGCCAAACTATCTATCAAACTCTAAGCACCAACATACAAACATAACAAAACTAAAATATTAAAATATTAAAATACATGGAAAAGTGTGGAAATTAATACAAAGCATAAAACTAAGATAAGATTAATAATAAATCATAAAAATGATATTCAAGAACAAAGGTAACTACAATAAAGGTCGTCTTACACTTTTTCGCCCAAGAAGCCCAAAGGGTGCTAAGTGGCTGGACACTCCTTGGTGAGACAATAGGGAACACCCAACTATGCCACAGATGTAGGTGTAGAACGAGAAGTATGGTGTAATTAGCCTTTGCAAAAGAAATATCAACTTTATAAAAAGGTAAATTTGGTCAAGCAGATCTTTGGTACAATAATGGGTGACCCCCTTAATGATGGCTGAAACTTAATTCTAAATAGGCATAAGACAAAACCCTAGCTCAATCCTTGTCAAATAATTAATACAAACCCAATCGCTGAAAGAAGTCATTTTCCTTTGTTTTCACGCTAGATCATTTCCTAGTTCAATTGGGAGTCCAAAGTCAGAAAGTGCTGGCACACGGGAATCAGAAGGAGACGCGGGTTTGGGCCCTGGGCTTGTCACTGGGTTCTTGAAACTTAGGCGCTGATCCTAGAAAGTAGGCACTAGGGTTGGAACATATGAGCGGTGACATGCTGGTGACATGTCACTGGTGACATGGTAAAGGAACAATGCAACCTTGATTACATGTCCTGGTGACATCGTCTGGGTCTCGGTTGGACACAAGGTGGGAACAAGGGTCTGGTACTTGGTTCTGGAGACATGTCGCTATTGACATGCCAGTGACATGTCACTGGAACATAACTTGGAACTCGACATTGACACTTGAATTGGAACTCGATACTTGGAACCTGACATGGAACACAACTGCTGACATTCCAGTGACATGTCACCAATGACACGATGTTGGTACATGGTCTTGGCACACGGTTGGTGATATCTTGAGGCCTAGTGACTTCGATTGGGCTTTGGTGACATGTTCTGGGATCTAATGACATGGTACTAGGTCTCGATGGCATGGTTCCTCACTTTCCCCCATATTTTGACTTAAAATCATCCATCAATGCGATTAATTCCAATTCTTGCAGCCAATACCTAACAACATTAAAACAAGTTAGAACACACTTTATTAAGCTAATAACATAGCTAAGTGTAGGGAGAAAAACAATAAGAATCATGTATAAAAAAGTAGATCAAATTCCATCACACTTAGATTTTGCTAGTCCCTTAGCAAAACTTAAGACAAACTAAAGCTCAAAACATTTTGTTAGTAAACATTTTTATAGTCCATAACTATATGTCTTAGGAATTATTATAAGTATATGGTATTATGATATCCAACAACTATGTATAGGGAATTAAAGAGATAATAGAGATACAAGTATTCCATGAACAAGTAAGACTTAGAGAAAACAATGGTGATATTAAGTCTGTGCATGCTTCGAATAAGTTAAGATCACCTCACAATGGACGCACTCATAATTTTTTCACTTATGAATTGGGTTTCACTCAAAGTATAGGTGAAATAATTGTTCACATATTTCAACAATAGAAGCACTTAAACAATACCTCATGCAAGGAAGAAGTTATATGCAAAAATGAACCCAAACCATATGCATACTCACACAACTTACTCAACAGACCAAAGGCTTCTTATCTCATGGATCATAAAGGCCTTTCATCAAAGGTTGTAATGGGGCTAGAGCTAAGTCATTTGGATTTTTGGATATGTGGTGGTAAAGAACATTCCAAAGATTTAGCCATTGCACCAAAACTTATCAATTACAAGCACATCTTCCTCCAAAATGTCACCAAGATCATGTGTCAAGAACGGGAGCCAAATTGCATATTGTCGAGGTCATCTTGTAACGACCCGTTCCAGACATCAGGATTAGCTTAGCGAGTAGTGACGAATTAGTGAAGTTAATTAGTGATTAGTTGGCTGCTTTCAGACGGACACTGCAAAATGACGATTTTGCCCCTAGAATTGGGCCAACAGTTGACTTTTTGTTTGGGCGGTCAAATAGACTTTGACCAATGACTGTGACGTAGTTTGGGACGTCACAAGTTCATAGACAGGTGGCACGTCCAATTCTGACATCCGAGGAGGAAGTTATGACGTTCGGAAGTTTGAGGGTATTATGGAATTTTGTTAAAAAGGGGCAATTTGTTGACTTTTCCTACGATATGGAATTTTCACGAACTTCAAGGACCATTAGGAAGGTCTCGATGCCCTGAGTGCAACGACAGGCAGCACGCCGTCATCGGACGTCGGACGACGAAGTTACGGGTCAGGGAATACGAAGGGCAAAATGGTAATTTTGAAGGTAGGGGCATTTTGGTCATTGTCCTGCATTGGGATTTGTGCCCAGTTAGAGATGGACACTTGGCTGATTTGAAATGGTGGTTTCATGAGATTGGGACACTTTTCCCATCTCTAGAGGGTTGTGGAAGCTTTCTCAGCCGACTTAATTAGTTTTTAAAATTGGGAGTTTTGTTTGCACGGCGGCTGTGAGAGAAAACAGAGACAGGGAGGAGTTTTGAACCTTAACCCCCTCAAACTTCATCAGATGAAGATGGAATGTGAAGGAAAGTTGAAGGGGAGGTTGTAAAGAGATGGTTGGTGGCCACAACGAGGCTCGACAGCGGAGGACAGCGGTGGTAGCTTAGAGAACCCGTGAATGCCCTGTTTCCATTCAAAATGGCAATTGATCGTGTGAGGATTGATGCTCGAATTAGGGGTTAGGGTGAGGTTCATGAGGTTGCTGGGAGTGGCTGAAGACTGGTTTCGGGGTCTGCAAGGGCTGGTAACCGTGAAACCCGAAAAAAGGGTAAGTTTGAATTCGAAAATGGCAATCGACGTTTTGATGCTTGAACTTTAAATTAGTTAATACAGTGAGGTTATGGATGATGTTAGGAAGCTTTTGGGCTTGAAAGGTAGGCTTGAGCTAGTTGGAAACGTGGAACCAGAGAGGAGGCAGAGATCGAGTTTTACACATCGTCTGGGAGGTAAGAGTTTCTACTTAATTCTCAGATTTTCATAGGTAGATCAACTGCTTAGTATAGGACGAAGGTAATGGAATTGAAAGGGCTGAAAATGGTTGAGAATTGGACGAAAACTGGCCACGCCGGTTCGAGTTGCAGAGACCGGTCTGACCAGGTTTGAACCGGGTCGACTAGAGGTTGATGGTGACACTGTTCACACGTGTGGGATTCACGCGCAAGAAGTTCCAGACGTGCGTGGGGGCGCGTGAAGAGTAGTTTGGGGAATCTTCCAACATGACTTTTAAGGTATTCAACGTAACGAACATTTTGGCACTGGTTTCGGGTCGATCAGACATCGTCCCGATATGTTTCGTGATGTCCAAAGGTTTTAGGCCTCAGTTAAAAATAGCTAAAAATTCAGGAAAATTACAGGGCTTAAGTATGATCATTGTGAGGTAGTTAGTGACATTATTATGGGATTTGGACAAGTTTGGGAAAGCCGGTGATAGCGGATTAACCGGGAATGGCATAAGTGCGCGCGTATCGAGGCGACGACGCAATGGTCTGTAAGTGGACTTTGCTTTCTAACTTATGATGCATGCATATATGTTTTTATATGTTTTTCTATACGTGATTCTATGATTTGATTTATGATCTTGATGGTTTATGGAATTTCATGTTTTATGAGATTATGATCGATATTGTGATTTGACTATGGTTTAAATGATTTGATTTCGGGATTTGAAATATGATTTGATTTTATTGGTTTGAATGGATTTCAGAAAAGAAACTTCGGGCATAGAGGCCCAGTTCATAAAATTGGTTTTAAAGAATGTGATTTCGGGTTTTTGAATCGGATTTCAAAATGACGATTTTTGATTCGATTTTGGAAACTTGGAAATGGATTTCCGGATTTTGGTTCAGAATGATTATTCCGGATGCCGGCTTACGGAATAGTGGTTTCGGACTCGGATTTGGAAATGGATGATGGATATGAGTTCTGGGTTTGAATTCGGGATCCTGATGAGATTGCGGATTCGGATTTGGAAATAGAAAATGGTTTTGGATTGGATTTGCTGGATCTGGTTATTGGGTTTAAAGACCCAGATATGATTATGACAGGGGTGGGCCCGGATTGGATTTAAAGACCTGGATTGAGTTTAAAGACTCGGGAGTTTAAAGACTCGGATATTGATATTTCCCTCGTAGGCCTATTGATTTTAAAGACTCAGAATATATTGAGACCTGGATTGAGTTTAAAGACTCAGGAGTTCAAAGACTCGGATAGATCCAGCAGGTTCGATGGTTGGAAATGTGGTTTCAAATGTGTTTTGGATTTCACTGAGATTTGATGATGATGGTTTTCAATACTAGTTTTCCGATGTTTTGGGCTATGCTCGGATAAATGGATTTTGATGGTTTTGGGTTGAGGCCCGGGATTTGAGAAAGGAAAATGAGTTCGTTTTTTCTTAAACAGTTTGAATCACCTGAATATAGAATGGTTTTATGGAATGGTTTGATATGCATGCATTGGTTTTAAAACGGAGGGTATAATTGTGTTTTTTGATAACTGTTTTTGAACTTATACTTTATTTTTGTCCACTCACAGTCTTTTGTGTTTTCGATACCCTTCAGGTTGTTGCGGTGTGGGCTGTTGGTCTAGAGAGAGACGGAGACATCACATACGCGATTCACAGTAGAGTCTGTGCGCTCTGGGAAGTCCGGAAGTTTTGAGTGGTTCAGTCAAGAATCCCTTGTCTGACTTACGTGTCACATGGGAGTTAGACGTCAGTTTAGCCTTCGTGTCACTCGTAAGTTAGACGGGAGCATGACTTACCCCTTAATCTCGGCGGATTGAGGGTGGGTCGTGTCACATCTTCCTTCTAAGGTTCCTTGAGCTTTGTGAAAAGGACAAAGGCGTACATTTCAACTTTTGTGCCCTCAACTTATAGGAACTTCAAATTCCTTAAGTATGGGGGATTCAATCCAAACACTTGCATTCAAAACCTATTACAAGAGAGCTAAACATTTCTCTTTTTAACACTTTATTTGCTCTCATATTCATTTATTCTTTTTATTTCTTTTTCCTCTCTCGGAAATCATACAATACCTCAAGTAATTTGAACAAGCTTATCCCCAAACACACATCATCACCTTGAATAGAACATCTTCATGCCATCTTTATGCATGCTAGCTTCGAAATCTTCAACCAAGTCTTTACAAAAAGGGTAAGGATACATATACTAGACTACAACGTGTTAGATATGCATGGTAAAGAAAGAAAAGGTTAAACGTAGGCTCAAAAGGGCTATCTAGGAGTGTCGCAACTCGTGCACACATAAGGGCACACATGGCTATTTGGCAAAGTGGTGTAAAACCTAAATGCCTTCAATCATATCCACAATCAAAGTATGTATTGACTATAAGCTTTGCAAACTGACATGAGTAAGTTCTAGCAATCTCTAGTTCATTAAAGCTATTGCATGTAATTCTTATGAGGCATGTGTGAGCTATAAATGATTTTCACTCAAGAAAGAAAAAGAACATATAGCTCAAAAGCTCACATAGGTTTATATGATTCAAACTCAAACCTAACATGCGAAGAGAGGAATGAGTGATTTTCGAGCGTCCGCTTCTTTGAGCAACCCTACTGAAGTGGTCAATTAGGGAGAGAGGCCAAGAGAGGTAGGAGTGGTTTTTGAGCGTCCTCTTTTCTTACATCCAAAATCCATTATATAAACCATTCTCTTCTAGACACCAAGTCACATAGGATATTCTTACTCAAAGACAAGTATTCATTCACTCAAATAAGACACTACACTTTAAACTTGTGAAAAATAAATACTAAAACATGAGAAATATTTTTGTTTTGTTTTGTTGTTTTGTAATTTATTTTCGTTTTTGTAATGAAGGACTCAAAAAAAGGGGTAAACCCTTCCCCCACACTTAAATCCTACATTGTCCTCAATATATCACAGTAAAAGCATAGAATCAAGTATGAGATAGAGTATTACAAAAAAAAAAAATGAAAACAAACGAAAGTAAAAGGTAAAGGGAAGAGAATGCAAATATGTTGTAGACTCCTCCATTGGGTTGCCCCCCAACAAGCACTTGAGTTTCACGTCTTCAGCCTAGACGTGATGCTTCATTTAGTCACTCGAAATGGCTGGTTCTTGGAGGTGCATCTCCTCCACGGTGTGCTCCTTGAAGGCCTCAAAATAGAGCTTCAAATGATAGCCATTGACCTTGAACTCTCTCCTTGTGTCAAGTGATTTCACAAGTACAGCACCATGAGGAAAAACATGAGTAACAACATAAGGGCCACCCCATCTAGAATGAAGCTTATCTGGGAAGAGTTTAAGTCATGAATAGAAAAGTATAACTTTTTAACCAACTTGAAATGTTTTTCCACGTATCATCTTATCATGTAAAGCCTTTGTGCATTCCTTGTAAATCCATGCACTATTGAATGCATCATTCCGAATTTTTTCAGGTTCACAAATTTGAAACTTCAGATGCACTCCCGCTTCATCATAATCCATGTTGAACTTCTTGACCGACCATCAAGCATTGTGCCCTAACTCTACTAGGAAGATGACATGTTTTCCCGTAAACTAGTCTAAAGGGTGACATGCCTAGAAGAGTCATGTAGGTCGTCTGATAGGCCCACAAAGCATCATCTAACCTTATGCTCCAATTCGTGCATTAAGGCCAACGGTTCTCTTGAGTATCTTCTTGATCTCCGGGTTGCTAATTTCCGCCAATCCATTGGTTTGAGGGTGATATGGTGTTGACACCTTGTGTGATATGACCCGTCCCCAATTATCATGAAAACCGAACCGATCCTGCTCCCATCTGACAACCTCTTGTCAGACAAGGGATTTTACTAAATTTAATTACCTCCAATTCTTATTAAATTATCCAAATTAAATTCACTCTTGTGGGGTTAAAGCCCACATCCAACCCACTACCCCGTCAAGTTGTGAAAATTTCTAATTTGACCTTATTTAAGATCTTTCTTGTAACCTATTTATGTTCCAACTTATACTATAATTAAATTCACAATAATATATTTTTTCATAAGAATCCCATTAATTTATCAAAACCCACCTTTACACTTTTGTTACCTTATTGTAAACTTAGTACCATCAATTCAACGACGAATTACATGTACCTATATATATACATCCTTTTTTATAAATTATCATATACCATCTCTACCAATATAACTTTAATCAAATATTTCCAATTTCTATTAATGATATGTAATTTAACTTTACTAAACATTATAGATCCATTAATAAAGTTATTAATATAATTATCAATAGCAAGCATCTCCAGTTTATTTCATGTCTCAATTGTTCATCTACGATATCCAGAACGATGTTCAAATGATGTCCAAATTGCTTAAGATTTATACCATTCAACTCATAATAAAGTGACAATAATTTGCCATGTTGATCAGATGGCCAGCGGAGGCTGCATGCACTGCCACGCGCCATCAAAGCCTTCTGCACGTGGTGGCCACACGCCTCACACATCCATCTTCTTCAACCTCCAGCGGGTTGGGTCTGCGCATAAGGCTCGACCTGGAGACCCGAACCAGTCTCATTTCCTTCATTTTTCTTGTTTTTTCTTCCTTTTTTTGTCGATTACAGTATAATTGAGCCCAGAAGAAGATCGTTAGTGTTTAAAGATCGAAAACTTACCTTGATGTTTGCTCATGGCAACCAACCCAGAGGCCCTTTTCTCTACAACTTCCTCACTTTCTCTTCTTCTTCTTCTTCCTTCTCCTTCCCTTCTCTACCCCTTTCTCTGTTTTATCCTTCTCTCACGATTGAGGTTGGTGGCTTTTCCCTTATTTCGGCCACCACCCACCGATTCCTACCTTTATACATATATATATATATATATATATATGTCAATGGAAAGAACTTGGAGGGAATAATAGAGAAAAATGAGGAAGACCCTAGAACCTCCTAGATTCTTACAAAATTACTAAAATGCCCTTCATGATATAATTACCAAACTACCCTTGCACTTTCTAAGCTCATAACGAACTTATCTGAACTCCGTTTTCGACGTGCCGCCTGTCTACGTGCTCGGTAGCTCAAGATCTTCATAATGATTCTCACGGTACATTCAACAGGTCTCCCAGTTAAAAAGTTAACTATTTGGCTTCCAAGGACAAAATTGTCTTTTTAACTTTTTTTTGAAGTTCCAGGGCATTACAATCCACTCCCCTTAAAAAAATTTCATCCTCGAAATTTTAGAATAATTCCAAACATATATTCGAACTTAAATCGAACAATTAGGTTGCTTTAAAGCAATAATTCTTCTACTTTCTAAGCCATTTAAACTTTGTTAAAATGAATATCATTTATAACCTCGGAATACACAAAAATCATTTTAAAACAATAACATCAGTAAATCATTGCAACTGTCAACACAAGGTCATCACAAAGTCATCCCACATTTCATATGGCTTAATTTTTCAGAACTAAATATCAATCATATTATCTAATGTACTTACCCGTAGGCATACCATTCGGAAACCAGAGTCTGACTTATTAATACATGAGTATCGCAAAATCACATGTTTATGACACACAATTCAACGTCATCAAAGTCACACTGAAACGCTTTTAAGATACATAAGTATGTATGCAAATAAAAAAAAATCTTCTCACTAATTCCTAACTCTAAATAGACACCGGCAACATCGGGATCCCGCATATTCTTATTTGATTCATATAGGAAATCTTATACCAACATATCTTCGAAACACAATAATGTCAAACATAACTGATTTCCCACTAATCATAACTAACTCAACCAATTATTTTTTTACTACCAACCATATCACTTAACTCGTATCTTACTAGTCTGTATCCAATCTCAACCAATTTGTATCCCAAGTACCATCAATATCACATATCCCACAATGGCACTACGCGTAGGCCATTTTCCACAATCTTCATCTGAATCACATCTGAAAATAATACTTAATCACATCATCCAACCAATCCCTTGAGGGTATCAATACTACCGGTAGTCACTTAGGAACTGAAGCCCTGTTCGACATCCAAGTGTAACCTCACTGAAGAATTTGAGCCCTGCTCGACGTTTGAGTGGGTACTGACTCAAGAACTGGAGCCCCTAGCTCGACATCTGAGTCCTCACAACACTAGCCTCATGAACTGGAGCTCAACTCGACATCTGAGACTATCCAACAAATCTGACACCTCGAGGAAAGTTTCCACATCACCTCACATATATAACATATCCAAAATCACATACCCTATATCATACATCAATTTCATTTCCATAACCCAAACTAAATTCAGAACCCAAAACAAATTGCAAAAATAATTTTTTTTTTTTACTTCTTAACACTTAAACCATCACGCCACATATATTATTCATCATATAAACATCACCATCAGACATGCACCATCGTAATCATCATGGAATCATCAAACATATCATATCAACATCATTCTTGTCACATCACATAACATCTTTTAAGGTATTTTCATAACATCATTTAGCATAATCGTATTCTCATGATTATATGTGACCATACATTGTACCTTTAGCAAGTAATGATATTTTAAGTATCGTACTCGAACTAATTCAACATATGTCTGCTTTGTAAAATCAATATTCAATTTTAAATTATTTTCTTATTTACTCGTCCCTTGAAATCAACTTTTCAATCCAAAATTGAAGTTTATACTCAACTTAACATGCACTAAAACACAATCTGTATTTCCAAGTAATCAATAATTTCTCAAAAAATATAAATTACTTATTCAAAATTTATTTCTAACTCAATTTACCACATATTTATCCCTTCAAAGGGAAAATATTATTCATAAGTTGAATTTTAACTTCACATAATTCCCATAAAATCTCGTAGCCACTGTTCTCGAAATTCATTTAAGTTTCTAGTCAAATCATATTTTAACCAATTTGTAGTCAAAATACCAGTTATAGAAATCTCACATAACATGTCATAAATGATCCTTTAATTTGGTAACCTGGCTTTGATACCAAGTTGACAGGACCCATCCCCAATTATCATGAAAATCGGACCGTTCCTGCTCCCGTCTGACAACTTTTTGTTAGACAAGAGATTTTACCTGCATTTTCTTCGTTTCTTCGTCGATTACAGTATAACTGAACCCAAAAGATGATTGTTAGTGTTTAAAGATCGAAAACTTACCTTGAGACCATTGTCCATTGTTCCCAGTTTCGGCCCAGGGTTATCCTAGCCATTTCAATGGCTCCCCTATGTTCTTCTCACTCATTTCTTTGTTCCAGAACGTCCCTAAGAGCTTCCTTAACACGTTATGGATCCTTCTTTGAACAGAGCAGACCTCAAACCCAATAAAGTAGCTCAGGGCCATTGATTCCCTCACAGGTGGCACTTCTAGGTGGTTTTTTTTTACAGGAATTGAGACTCTCGGATTTTACGGAAAAGAGTGCAGTTTGGTTCAGTCGAGCAAAAGGTACGTGTGAGTGGACTTTTGTTTTTCGAACTCTATGCATGCATTTTTACATAATTTTATACAATGTAGTATGAGAATTGTCTGATGGTTGGTTACGTATGATTTATATGGATTTCTTGAGAATTTTTATGAATATCTACGAAAAATGTTATTAAAACGTTTTACGAGCAAATGAAATTTATTAAACCTCTTATCCTCAATGAGTTGTGGAAAATGGTTTTATATGCATTATGCCATATTTGTGTGACTTGGATGAGGATTGGTGGATTTGGATTTTATATGATTTTCTGGAACCGTGTTATGGTTCGTTTTTCGAGGTCTTTGGATGTATTTGTGAATTGGGACTTAGGCTCGGGTTTTGAGTTTGGTTTTGATTTCTAAACTTGGTTTTGGATATGGAATGAGTATGTGATACATTTGTGTGGCTATTGAGTATGTTTATGATGGTGTCTGTTGGTTAAGAGTCTCAAACGTCAAGCTGGAGGCTCCAGATCCTGAGACTAATATTACTTGCGGTTGTAGATGTTGTATATATGTGGTTATGATATGATTGTGTGGTTTTGGATGTGTGATGTTATGATGATGTGGAAACCCTCCTCGAGATGCCGAATTGTTGAGTTACGCCTAGATGTTGTATCCCTAGGCGGCCATTCGAATAATGTATCCCCAAATGGTTATGGTGATGTTATGGGGTAACGTCCAGATGATGTATCCTTAGATGACCACTCAGATGTTGTATCCCTGAGTGGTTGAGTGACATAGATGAAATGTAACGACCCGTCCCTAATTCCAGGATTAGATTAGTGACTAATCACGATTAGTGAGGCTAATCCGTGATTAGTTGGGCGAAATCGGACGAACGATGCAAAATGACCGTTTTGCCCCTGATCGTGGTAAAACGTTGACTTTTCATTCTGGCGGTCAAATGGACTTTGACCAATGACCGTGACGTATTTCGTGACGTCACGAGTTCATAGACAGGTGGCACGTTCAATTCTGACGTTCGAGGAGGAAGTTATGACGTTCGGAAGTTTAGGGGCATTTTAGTAATTTTAGTTAAAAGGGTCAAATGTTGACTTTTTCACCGGGATGTCCGATGGCCGAGGGCCAAGGACCGTTACGTAGATAAGGACGATACGAATCCGTAGACAGGCGGCACGTCGAATTCGGACGTTCGACGGCAAAGTTACGGTTCACGGAAGTTCAAGTGCACTATTGCATGAATTACGAAACGAGTTAACTTTTAGACTTTAGTGGGGCCCAGATATTTAATTCCTGCCCTATGGATGAGTGGAAAGTGTCACCCATCCACAGGCTATCCCATTTCCTTCATGCACCGTGCAATTCTTCTCCATTTCAAACACACACCCAACACAACCCGATATCACCCTTTTCCTCCCATCCGTGCAAACCAAAACCCATCCAACCTTCACCCATGACCAGGCAGAGGACCAGGGAGATAGGAGGATGTGGTGGCCGGCCCAGGACGGCGCCGCCGTGGGCGGTGGAGCCACGAAGCCGTGAGGTACCCGGTTAAGCTATTTTGATCCATTTTTCCATTTTTATTGTTATGGTTGGTTTTTAATGGTTTTAACGAGTCTATTAGGTTACTAGGGACATGTTAGGAAGGTTTTAGGAAGCTTGGGATGGCTGGGCAGCCATGGGAGAGTTTTGGACGTTTGAACCGTATGGTTCAAAAATGGAACCATAGGTTTATGCGGTTTTTAGGTAGTTTTGATGATTGGGATAGATAGGAAACATGAAAATAGGAATTATAAGATTTATTAGGGTTGAAATCGAACCAAAATAGAGGGAGAAAACCCCTGAACCGTTCACGCCGGTTTAGAACAGTGCATGAACAGTGAACCGGTTCAGCACAATAACTGCTGGAGGTAGGAGATGATGAATAGTGTTTTTGACCTTCTAGGAGCGCGTAAGGGCGCGTGGGCCATAATTTGGGAAAGTGTTCAACATGGGAAATCTTCTATTCGATGTAACGAAGATTTTGGGACTGGTCTTGTATCAATCGGACATCGTTTCGATAGGTTTCGGGGTGTTGGAAGGTTTAGGATCGGTTTAAAAATAGTTAAAAGTTTGTGAAAATTACGATGCTTTGGTAGGAGGTTAATTAAGTAGTTAGTAACCTTCTATTAAAATTTGGACAGATTTGGGAGTCCCAGTGATAGTGATTGGCTCGGGAGAGCCTATGGCACGCAAATCGAGACGGCATCTCGGACGGTCTGTGAGTGGACCTTGTTTTCTAAATTGGTGCATGCATAAATGTTTATTATATGTTTTAAATACTTGGTTGTGATTCCATGAGTGCATTTGGATGTGTGGTTACGTATAGGCACATATTTCGAGGTTTCGGCCCTATACGGTGCCTATACGGGTCCGTACGTCTTTATTGGTCTGAATGAAATGGTTTTGGATTTCCAAAAGGATAATGAATGTGATTTGATGATTTTGATTTGGATATTTTTAAATTATATGGTTTCACGTATTTCGAGGCGATTTACGTGCTTGCACTTATATCGAGGTTTTCCGGTTTTACATTAATTTTTCGTACTTATGGTTTTGGATATGATTTCATGAAATGGTTTTGGATTTGAAAAGGTAAATTCGGGTTCGAGACCCATTTGATTTACGGAATCTGGCCGGAGGCCCAGTTGGTTTACGATTCGGACCGGATGTTCAGTTTCTATGTGGATTCGTGCCTAGCGCCTAGTTATGTGTTACAAATGGTTTTTACGGGTCATGACGGTTTATGGGAACCGGCATAAACCCTTGAAATGGTTTTTACTGGTCATGACGGTTTATGGGAACCGGCATGAACCCTTGAAATGGTTTTTACGGGTCATGAGGGTTTATGGGAACCGGCATGAACCCTTGAAATGGATTTATGGGTCATGACGATTTATGGGAACCGGCATGAACCCATGAAAGGTTTTATGGTTCATGACAGCTTATGAGGGGCCGGGCATGAATCCTGGAAAGGTATAAAAAATGATTTCAAAAGGTTTTTCATATTCCATCCTTTATATATGATTGTCTCCTCCGGGGAGGGTCGTTGGCCTGGGTGGACCCCGGAGTAGTCATGGAGCACTGACTTAGTGGAGTCGCCCCCCAGTTGGGATCCTTACTCACAGGATGGGCATAGTTCGTTACCTCTAGGGAGGGTCATAAATCTACAGACTTTGACCTAGGTGGACCCTGGAGAGACTTGGGTTTGAGACCCCGGTTAGCACGCGCGTAGCTTTATTTTACCGTGACATGTTCTTGGATATGAAATATAATGGATAAACATGATTTCAATTGGTTTGGGAAATTATGTTTTATAATGATAAATGGATTTGGGCTGAGATCCCACATATGGTTATTATCTTATGGTTTTTTGTAAATAGTTTTGGGCAGGAGCCCGAGTGATTTGTATTTACAGAACTTGGGGCTGTGACCCTAATTATGGTTGTTTAAGCATATGTGTTTGGATAAATGGTTTTACTATGCATGCATGCTTTTTAGTGGAGGGTATAAAGGTCTTTTATGAAATATGTTTTTAGAAACTCTTTATTTTTGTCCACTCACAGTCTTTCTGTTTTTAATACCCTTCAGGTTGACATCGGATGTGGACTGTAGCAGAGATCGAGATATCACATACCTCCGGCGTACTCTGATAGCCCGGGAGGGCAGCGGAAATATCCCTTGTCTGACACTCTGTGTCAGACGGGAGCGGGGTCATCCCGCACTAATCCCAGGGGGATTGGGATGGGTCCTGTTAGCGTGGTAGCAGATCGGGGTTGTCTTTATTCGAGCGACCGTGGAGCTCTTGGAATGTACGCAGGTCGAGGATGTGATATCTCAAGGGGATATAGTTTGTTATCAATCTGATTGTTAGGGTGCCGGTACGATAGTTAGTAGGATTGAATCGAGAAATGTTTTGGTTCGGCACTAGATGCCGAGGTTGCCATAGTTCTGTCAGGGTTGACAGTGTGGGACCCTATGTAAGGATGAACGTACTATTACGTTAGCGTTCTGGATCGTGAGAAGATTAGTTGGGATCGCTTTTCACGATGTCGTAGGATCGATTCCGACGACTGGTTGGATGTTGTGACCATCCGATGATCGGATTTGGTTGAGTTAGATGGATTTACTGCGGTTGGCAGTTAGCAATCGGATTCGTGGAATCCTAATTGCACTTACGGTGGGATTGGATTTGTGTCCTTACGATGTCAAGACCGTAGAGTCAGTCAGGTGGTTGATTTTACTGCCTTATGCAGTTGGGTTCAGGGGAACCCTAGAGTGTGAATGTGGAACCCTACATTAGGTTGTATGGTTCGGAAAGGTGAGTTGACGAGTGTTATGACTTTGACGATTATTCGGATTTGGATTTGTTAGTCGATCTAGTCATGTCAGCTTGAGTGATGGGACTGCACTCTACAGTCGAGGTTGTACTTATCGGTTAGACCTAGTCGGTCGTCGTACTACTGTAGTTGCGATGGGCTATTGGTGCAACTAAGGTCGTGGATTACCTGGTAGACGATATTGGTTTAGTCGAGTTATGACTGGTTAGAGAATGGTTGGACAAGTTATCAGGGTTGGTACTTGTCGATGGAATCCCAGGAGTGGGGATACGGAGTAGTTGGTACGAGCGGTTGATTCCGTTGGATGCGGAGTCTGGATATCGAGGTGTTTGGTAGTTAGGTCTGCACGAGTCTGTGGCAGGCGCTACTACCGAGAATGGTCGTAGTTACGATTGTTGGGAATCGGTGACGTTCAGGTGACGTTTCCTTTTCTCGTATGCATTATTAGGGTGATTGTACCCAGAGTTGTCGGGTACGAGGGAGGCAGAGTTTTTCCTATTCAAGCAGAGGTGCGGGGTCGTCGCTCAGTGTGAGCGGAGATCCAGAGTTGTCAGTTTGCGCACGGTGTGCTAGTGTTAGTGCTGATGCTAGTGTGGATGCTTGTGTGCTGATACTGACAGATTATAGTGGTGTACTGGTACTAGTGCTGGTGCTGGTGCCGGTGATTGTGATGACGGTAAGTCGCGAGGATATGACTCCGTCAAGATGAACATATGTTCGGTATCTGTGGTTCGGGAGTGGATCACGGATAGTGATGGACTGGATAAGATCCAGCGGTAGTTGAGACGTGAGGATTGAGTATTATCATGGGGGATTAGTGACCGGTTAGTCAGACTCGATCTGTCACGGGGTTTAGCGACCAGTTGGTCGGTGTTAGCCAGAGTTGGTTAGATATGGTGGTATACAGAGATTTGACTGTAGATCACAGCAGGAGTCTGTTGTGACTCTCCAGTCGAGTGATACATCAGGATATGATGACTTGACATCCTTTTGGGTGTACATAAATGGTCGTAAATGGGCATGTGTTCATAACCAGTCTAACGGGGACACATGGTTGATGTTCGAGTGTGTTGGTTCGGATGTAGTTGGAATTTCAGAATCGCGAGAGGTTGCGATTGAGATGATGAGTGGAATGCTGGTTTTCCGCATTGGTAATGGGTATTTCGAAGTCATTTTGGGTGACTTCTCAGATTCTACCATTATTGATGGGTAGATGATGTTGATAATGTAGATGTTGTTGGTTGCCACTAGTACACCGATCGTGTATTGTTTGGTGGACCTAGGATTTTTCTTGGGTCATCTGGTGGAGTGAGTATATCGAAGTTAGGTGACTGAGATTTCTCATTTTCTGCTTGGTGGCAGATGATGTTGATTACGTGACGTGGTGAGTGCAGCGAGTTTTATTTGCATTCATGAAGGATGGAATTATGTCATTGTTTGGTATCATCCTTGATGTTTCCTAGGTGGGATGACAATGATCGATAGGAGGTAATCAGTGAGCCCACAGTCTCAGCGTGTCTTGCTGTTGACTGATCGGTTTAGATGTGGGATTTGGTTGAGGACTTTGGGCGTTGTGACGATTCTCGATCGTGACGTCTATGGTCGAATGACATATAGATGGATCTAGATCGTGATCTTGATGATCCAGATAGGTGGAGAGTTTATCGCTCTTACTAGGATGTTTGAGTTGAGGATGTTGGGACTGAACTTCTTTTCGAAGTGAATCCCGTATGGTATATTACTCAAGTGAGCAGTTTTCCGACGTGGTCGGATCTGGTCAGCCTTAGAGCTGTGTGGATGTTGGGATTGACTTCTCTATGAAGTCAATCTAATGTATGGTGTGTAATCGTTTGAACAGGTATCCGATAGGTTCGGATATAGTGCGTTTCGGTAGACGAGAACGAGATTTCAGGTTTTGGAATCAGATTTCTGGATGACGATTCAAGATTTGATTTTGGAACTTGAAAGAGGATTTCTGGAGTTGGGTTTTGGGAATCGGATTCTGGGTGACGATTCAGGATTTGATTCTAGAGCTTGACTGTGGATTTTCTTTTTATGGATTTGGGTTCGGAATGGTTATTCCAAATGCTAGCTTACGGAATGATGATTTCGGATTCGGATTTGGACATGGCTATGGATATGATTTCTGAGTTTGGATTCGGGATTTCTTACGAAATTGCGGATTCGGATTTGGAAATGGATGATGGGTTAGAGTTTCGATTTGTCTAATGCTGGATTGGGCAGATGGACTCCATAGTTGAAACGTGATTTCCTACAACCTAGGTCGTCGTGTTGACGTCGTTGTTGTTGTAGTTGTAAGTTGATTGATGGGTAGATGTACGTACCTTGTACGTTGTTCGAGGTACGATACTAGGCAGACTTGTCGTGTCTAGTGACGGTATATAGGTTATACTTGAGATATGTTGGTGAGTGCGTTGGTGGTCGGCTTAATTCTGATACCATCGGATTAGTTGAGGTCGTGAACTACACATTGGATACTATGCATTGGGTCATAGTACTTCTGATGGGTAGTTACACACAGGTCGAGTGAATTGTTTGTTAGTGTATACTCATAGTTGAGTAAGTTGGTGGTTAGTGTAACCACAAGGGTGTATAGTGTTAGCTTTCATTGGCGACTGTCAAGTGGTGACGGGTTTGTCGAAGGTGTCAGTGTGGATCGATTCGTGAGGTCTGATGACTCCCTGTGGGAGCAGACGTCGGGATAGTTTAGTGATTGAGAAAGGAACCTTCGAGTTGTTCGTGTCAACGAACTGGTAGATTTGACAAGTGGTGGCAATTCGCAACGTATGACTACTGTCATTCGACGTGGTCGAATGTAGTCGATACGACATGGCTGTTAGTGGTACGTCTGATTGCAGACAAGTATTATTTTGGCTATTGGGTGTACTAGTGTACACGTGTTTCGAGGTCGATTCTACTTTCCACGAGGTGGTTGTGGAATCGAGATAGTTGGAGTTTCGAGAGCGAAACTAATTAAGGAGGGAAGAACGGTTGGACTTAGGTCGGTTGGAATTTTGAGGACGAAATTAATTAAGGAGGGAAGTTTGTAACGACCCGTCCCTAATTCCAGGATTAAATTAGTGACTAATCACGATTAGTGAGGGTAATCCGTGATTAGTTGGGCGAAATCGGAATAACGATGCAAAATGACCATTTTGCCCCTGATCGTGGTAAAACGTTGATTTTTCATTCGGGCAGTCAAATGGACTTTGACCGATGACCGAGACGTAGTTCGTGATGTCACGAGTTCATAGACAGGTGGCACGTTCAATTCCGACGTTCGAGGAGGAAGTTATGAGGTTCGGAAGTTTAGGGGCATTTTAGTAATTTTAGTTAAAAGGGTCAAATGTTGACTTTTTGACTGGGATGTCTGATGGCCGAGGGCCGAGGGCCAAGGACCCTTACGTAGATAAGGACGATACGAATCTGTAGACAGGTGGCACGTCGAATTCGGACGTTCGACAGCGAAGTTACAGTTCACGGAAGTTCAAGTGCACTATTGCACGAATTACGAAACGAGTTAACTTTTGGACTTTAGTGGGGCCCAGATATTTAATTCCTTCCCTATGGATGAGTGACAAGTGTCACTCATCCACAGGCTATCCCATTTCCATCATGCACCGTGCATTTCTTCTCCATTTCAAACACACACCCAACACAACCCGATCTCACCCTTTTCCTCCCATCCATGCAAACCAAAACCCATCCAACCTTCACCCATGACCAGGCAGAGGACCAGGGAGATAGGAGGATGTGGTGGCCGGCCCAGGACGGCGCCGCCGTGGGCGGTGGAGCCACAAAGCCGTGAGGTACCCGGTTAAGCTATTTTGATCCATTTTTCCATTTTTATTGTTATGGTTGGTTTTTAATGGTTTTAACGAGTCTATTAGGTTGCTAGGGACATGTTAGGAAGGTTTTAGGAAGCTTGGGATGGCTGGGCAGCCATGGGAGAGTTTTGGACGTTTGAACCGTATGGTTCAAAAATGGAACCATGGGTTTATGCGGTTTTTAGGTAGTTTTGATGATTGGGATAGATAGGAAACATGAAAATAGGAATTATAAGATTTATTAGGGTTGAAATCGAACCAAAATAGAGGGAGAATACCCCTGAACCGTTCACGCCGGTTTGGAATAGTGCATGAACAGTGAACCGGTTCAGCACAGTAACTGCTGGAGGTAGGAGATGATGAACAGTGTTTCTGACCTTCTAGGAGCGCGTAAGGGTGCGTGGGCCACAATTTGGGAAAGTGTTCAACATGGGAAATTTTCTGTTCGATGTAACGAAGATTTTGGGACTGGTCTTGCATCAATCGGACATCGTTTCGATAGGTTTCGGTGTGTTGGAAGGTTTAGGATGGGTTTAAAAATAGTTAAAAGTTCGGGAAAATTACGGTGCTTTGGTAGGAGGTTAATTAAGTAGTTAGTAACCTTTTATTAAAATTTGGTCAGATTTGGGAGTCCCGGTGATAGCGATTGGCTCGGGAGAGCCTATGGCACGCAAATCGAGGTGGCAGCTCGGACGATCTGTGAGTGGACCTTATTTTCTAAATTGGTGCATGCATAAATGTTTATTATATGTTTTAAATACTTGGTTGTGATTCCATGAGTGCATTTGGATGTGTGGTTACGTATAGGAACGTATTTCGAGGTTTCGGTCCTATACGGTGCCTATACGGGTCCGTACGTCTTTATTGGTCTGAATGAAATGGTTTTGGATTTCCAAAAGGATAATGAATGTGATTTGATGATTTTGATTTGGATATTTTTAAATTATATGGTTTCACGTATTTCGAGGCGATTTACGTGCTTGCACTTAAATTGAGGTTTTCCGGTTTTACATTAATTTTCCGTACTTATGGTTTTGGATATGATTTCATGAAATGGTTTTGGATTTGAAAAGGTAAATTCGGGTTCGAGACCCATTTGATTTACGGAATCTGGCCGGAGGCCCAGTTGGTTTACGATTCGGACCGGAGGTCCAGTTTCTATGTGGATTCGGGCCTAGCGCCCAGTTATGTGTTACAAATGGTTTTTACGGGTCATGACGGTTTATGGGAACCGGCATGAACGCTTGAAACGGTTTTTACGGGTCATGAAGGTTTATGGGAACCGGCATGAACCCTTGAAATGGATTTATGGGTCATGACGGTTTATGGGAACCAGCATGAACCCATGAAAGGTTTTATGGTTCATGACGGCTTATGAGGGCCCGGACATGAATCCTAGAACGGTTTAAAGAATGATTTCAAAAGGTTTTTCATATTCCATCCTTTATATATGATTGCTTCCTCCGGGGAGGGTCGTTGGCATGGGTGGACCCCAGAGTAGTCACGGAGCACTGACTGAGTGTAGTCGCCCCCCTGTTGGGTTCCTTACTCTCAGGATGCGCATGGTTTGTTACCTCCAGGGAGGGTCATAGATCTACGGACTTTGACCTGGGTGGACCCTGGAGAGACTTGGGTTTGAGACCCCGGTTAGCACGCGCATAGCTTTATTTTACCGTGACATGTTCTTGGATATGAAATATAATGGATAAACATGATTTCAATTGGTTTGGGAAATTATGTTTTATAATGATAAATGGATTTGGGCTGAGATCCCACATATGGTTATTATCTTATGATTTTCTATAAATGGTTTTGGGTAGGAGCCCGGGTGACTTATATTTACAGAACTTGGGGCTGTGACCCTAATTATGGTTGTTTAAGCATATGTGTTTGGATAAATGGTTTTAATATGCATGCATGCTTTTTAGTGGAGGGTATAAAGGTCTTTTATGAAATATGTTTTTAGAAACTCTTTATTTTTGTCCACTCACAGTCTTTCTGTTTTTAATACCCTTCAGGTTGACATCGGATGTGGACTGTAGCAGAGATCGAGATATCACATACCTCCTCCGGATCCTGGCGTACTCTGATAGCCCGGGAGGGCAAAGGGCGGAAATATCCCTTGTCTGACACTCCGTGTCAGACGGGAGCAGGGTCATTCCGCACTAATCCCAAAGGGATTGGGATGGGTCCTGTCATGAAACCCTGATGTTGTATCCCTTAGTGGCCACTCAAACATCGAGCTGGGCTCCGTAGTCCCCGAGTGGTTGTATGTTATGCTTGGTCTACCAGTAGTCCAGTATGATATACATAGGTGGGCCCTCAAATGTCGTATCCCCGAGTGGCTGTATGATATGATGATTCAGGTTGTAAACATCAAGAATAGTTTGAATACCTGGTATAGTATGGTATGACTACGTGATGGTTGATTCGCTATGTTTGTTTTGCTTGTACTTTAGCTTGGACGTATGTCCATTGGTACATGATAGGACCTATCCTGATCCCTCTAGGACCACTCGAGGATGTGCTCTGCTCCCGTATGACATTAACCCTAATGAGTGCCAAAAATACCCTTAACTGATTTTTAAAATTAAAAAAAGTTAAACATACTCAAAAACGTGGATTCAACATTGTCAGACCAGGGATAATACATAACTGAAAGTGAGCACAAATGTCAAATTACAAAACAGTGCTCAACCTACCCAAAACGGGTTTTCAGGTGCGCAACGATAACAAACTATGCCTCGACTTCCGGACTGCATCTACCTCGGTGTCATGGCCTGGAGGGGTCAAGAAAACATTGAAAGTGTGAGTGGGCCGAACATAAAAAATATTTCAAAACCAATATAAGATAGTAAAATAATGTTTTACCGCTCCGTTTTCAAACATGCATGCATTTGAGTCAAAACATAGATAATCACAACTTAATCGTACATCGCATAATCACATATAGTAGAATATATATATATATATATATATATATAATCATCATAATAGTGCACCGTATACCCCAACCTCGACATCCCATATGTCTGATGTCTCACACGGCCACTAAAGTCATAGCCCTAAGGCTACGCGTGCCACTCGGGGTCTCAAGCCCGAGTCCTCCCCGAACCCAGTCTAGGATATGAAATCCTAGATGTTTGAAGTCCCAGACGTCTAAAGCAATCCTGATCCTGAGCCTCTCTACGGTTTCTCACGTAGAGTGACCCCTCTCAGGCAATGCACCGTGACTACTCCAGGGTAACAAATATCTAGAGGAGATAATAATCCATAAGGTTGGTATGCACAGTGCAATAGTATGAACCCATGAAATCCCTATTTTACTCCAAAACCAACAGTGTAATATCTAGACGGGTCTCATGCCCAAAACAATGTGTAACACCCCGGAAATTCGGAGATTGTAATATTGTAAAATATTGAATGAAATGACACTTTTACCCTTGTGAATGGTTGGGTCAAATTGTCGACTTTTTGATTGGTGGGTCAACCGGACCTTGACTGATGACCGTGACGTAGTTTGAGACGTCATGAGTCCATTGACTGGCGGCACGTCCAATTCGGACGAATTGGGGAGAAGTTGCGACGTTCAGAAGTTCAGGGGCATTACCGTAATTTGGATGAAATAGGGGGAAAAGTTGACTTTTTGAATGACCGAGAATTTTCTCACGACCCGAAGACCGTTGGATTCGTCTCGATGCCCTGAGTACAACGACAGGCGGCATGCGTGAAATGGACATTGGATGACCGAGTTGCGGGTCACGGAAGTTAGAGAGCATTTTGGTAATTTCTGCCCTGAGGGCATTTTGGTCTTTTCGCACGGTTACTGTAGCAGCAACCGTGAAAACAGGGCACACGGCCATGCCGTGGTGGTTGTGGGAGTGCAAATTGTTTAAGCCTTACTGGACTGTTTTGTGGACATTGTTTAAGTAGTTTGAGGTAATGGGAGTGTGTTTTGAGGCCTTTTGGGAGCTCAGTGGCTTTGGGGGGGATTGGAACCCCAAGGTTAAGCGAGTTGAGGCTGGTGCAATTCCAGATGGGTGACCCCCTGGGAAGTTGCACCGTGAGCTCCCGAAAACAAAACCGTGAGGGCGAGGCCCAAAGCAGACAATATCGTGCTAGATGAATCGGGACCTGACAGAAGAGGGTCGGGTCCTGACAATACCCGAATTACAGTGAATCGGGCAGGAACGACGACACTGTAGCAGTGTCACTGTAGCAGCGCGTGACTTTCACGCGCAGCCACTTTGGGCGGCGCGTGAGGGCGCGTTGAGCACTATCTCGGTTCACGGTCAACATGACTTTTAATCCCCTAATCATTCTGAACATTTTCTATGAAATAACCATGTTGATCTGAGATAGTTAGGAAGGTCAGTTTAGGACCGGGTGTCTCGGGAAACGTGCTGGACGATTTTCCCGAACCGGTTTCTGTTTCGGACTTCTTGAGGATATATTAAGGACATATTTTGACACTTGCATGTCGTTTGTAATGACAGGAAACTTACGTTAATCCTGGAGACAAGTTCGTACGCGCGTTATTCGCAGGGGGAACGTACTGTGAGTGGGCCCGTTTTTATTAACACTTGCATGCAAAATCGTTTTCATTTTCGTATATCCATATATGTGTGTGAATCAATAATGGATTTTGATTACCTCGATTTACGGCTGTGACACGTTTTACGGTGCTGGGCTCGAGGCCCGTTTTACAGAAATTAAACACCGTTTTATATGATATATATATATATAGTTATATATGCATGTGGATATTAGTGGCTATCTTAGGTACTGCACTGTATAATCCACCGTGTGATACTGTCTCCTCCGGATGTGGTACCCCGGAGCGGTCACGGTGCATTGCCTGCGAGGGGTCATGCTACGGAGGTGCCAGACCGTAGGATGACTCAGGAGCAGGATTGCTATGATTGGACGTCTGGGACGTCAAGCGTCTGGGACGCTAGGAATCCGGGATACCGTAACTGAACTGGGTTCGGAGTTTGAACTCGGGATTTGAGACCCCGGGTGGCATACGTAGCCTTGGGACTGTGACCATTATTGGACGTCAGGGACGTCGGACATCTGGGATGTCAATATCGGAGTGTATAGTGCAGTAGCTGGGTTATGTTACATATTTGAATAATATAATGATTGTGATGTATTATATGTATTTATGGTTTTCAAATACCGATGCATGCATGTTTGGAAAACGGAGGGGTAAATTATATATTTTACTTATTATACTGTTTTTATTAAACTGAGTTTCGGCCCACTCACCTTTTATGTTTTGGTAACCCCTCCAGGTCGTGCTGCTGAGGTGGGTGAGGACCCCGAGGCTGAGGCATAGATTTTGTACTGCGCACCTGAACCCCTGTCGGGTCGGATCACCCGCAGGATTTTCCTTTCTAGTGTCGTGCTCGGATTTTGTATTTTGGATTGTATCCCTTGTCTGACATCTGTTAAATTTGGGTTATGTATGACTTTATAATTCGAACATTTATGCATTTAAGTTTTTAAGGCTAAAATTGGAATTTTCGATTCGGGTGTCAGACGGAAGCAGGGCACGTCCCCTTGTGGTCCACGGGGGATCGGGGCGGGTCCCTGTCACAATGTAATACTAACAAATCATCCATAAATAAGACCCAAAGTAATCCAAATCCAAACAAATAGTAATATAGTGAAAATAGTTATGCATGCAATCCATTTAGAAATCAAAAGCCCACTCACAAACAGTCCTCGTTGCGAAATCGAATAGCATAAACCTATCCCGAAGCTAGGTCACAATCTCGAGGCTTGTCCAAACATAATCAAAGCTCACTAAAGGACTATACAAGTTCATACCTAAAACCCATGAACAGTCCCAGCCCAGAAACGCATCCTGAACACGTATCCTGAGGCTTTAAACCCTAATTTGACCTATCAAACGATCTCCAATCAACCCGAAATCATGACCATTGGATTCAAATCGTCGAACCTTTATAATGACATTGGTACCACCTCGAGATTCTTGCCTACACACGGGTCAAAGTCAAAGTCAACATGACCCAAAAGTCAACATTGATGTCAACAAAACGTCAATACTAACGTCAGGTCAACGGTCAAAGTCAACCCTGACATCATCTAATAGGTACCACGTGTCAGCATCTGATTAGTCCACGTCCCTGACATGTTAGTGACAAGTGGCAGCACCTGATTGGGCCACGTCAATGACCTGTCAGTGCTGACTAGGCACTCGCATGTGACACGTGTCATCCTCTCATTGGGCCACCTGGCCTGATAGTCTGATAGGTGATGGCGTCAGCTGATGACATCATCACCCCAAACCTCTCGACGGGTCCTCTATAACGGGTGGCGCAGACCCGCGACTCGATATGACCCTAAAACCCTGGTTTCTCAACCTTTTTTTATCCCGTTTCTTCCTATGTGTTCGTATCAACCTCCCTATTCGATCTATGTGATAAAAACTAGGAAAAACAGCCTAAAGTCGTACCTTCGATCGATGAACAGTAGCGAAGATTTTCCTCCGTCGATTTCTCTCAATTCCAGCCACCCCTTGCTTCGAAAACTAGTCCACTGAGATCGTCTTGGTCTCTAGAACATGTTAGGGCCCATTAGATCGATCAACACACATCCTAATATCGATTTCCATTTTTGAACCAAAATGGGTGTTTCGGGTTTTACCTTCCCGCCGTGGTTCTCCGTGCACAGCCTCCCCGTCGTCCTTGTCTTCTCACACTGATCACACTTACTCAGTCTCACAATGAACAAAGGAGATAATAGAGTAGGATGATATGGTGTTGGGTTTGCAGGTGTTTAGAGTTAAGGAGATGATGAAGATGGAAATAATGAAGAAAATGTTAGTTTTAGGAACCCTAATCAGATCTAAAACTTTTGGGAGAATGCACAAATGGGATGAGTGGCATTTGTCACTCATCCAAGGGCCCCACAAGATTTCCTTATCCAATCAAAATCTGCCAAGTCTTTGAAAATCCCGGGAATCATAAATAGTGTCGTTTCCGTTTCCTTGACCATAATATATTCGTCCGACGTCTGATTTCGACGTGCCGCTTGTCTAAGGTCTCGTGACGTCTCAATCTACTTCACGGTCATTGGTCAAAGTCCAAAAGATAACCTGAGTCAAAAGTCAACAATGCTCTCTTTCTAGGGGTAAAACGGTCATTTTACAAGAAAATTCCAACTTCACCAATTCATAAAAGTTCGGGGTGTTACAGTACATGCCATGGGTCTATATTGGATAGGATTTTGGAATTACTGAATTTTCATATTACTGCACGTATTTCAAGATTGTGTTTTACTAGTAACTTGATACATGCAAAGTTTTGTAAAACAGATGGGAAATTATCATGTTTTTAATCCATGTTTTGAAAACCATTATTTTCGCCCACTCACACATTTTCCTTGATTTGGAAATCCTCCAGGACCGCTGCACAAGGGACGAGGCTATATGCGGAGCGGAGGCATAAACTCGTAAATATATGAGTATCCCTTGTCTGACAAGGTTTTGAGGGTACTTTTAGTACTATAGGTTATCTGTCATACGGAAGCAGGGCTCGGTTGTGTAATATTTTGGGTCTTCCGGATTGGGTCCTGTCACATAGTCTTCTTACTTGACCTGCTGCTTGGCATCTTGCCCGTGATCACGCTCGTCGACATCGCTATAGGATAGCTCTGTGAAAACTTATAATTATGTATCTATGGCCGACTATGACCTACCACTGGTCGACGAAGATCCACTTATAGACGTGGAGCCACTCGACCTATTATCAACTTCATTTTCTAAACAAAATGAGGTATCTTCACCTCCAATGGTTTCAATGGATCTCTCATAAGAACCTGACTCTGGCTCGGACATATACCAATTTACCTTTATAGTTCGATAGAAACTTGCTCAAGCGTGCACATTCGCTAAGTTTTCTCAGACAAAAACTCGATCTTCCCAACTCTGTTTAGATGTCACTTTATTCGGAAGACTGGTAGTTCAACAATTCGAAAAACTTCGGTAAGGTGGAGATAAAAGAGGCCCCTGCACCTTTTAGATTGGGCCACAGGTGCAATTAATGCTTCTTTCGAGCCACGCCTCACTAACTTGATAGCCAGGCTCCACTCACCATGACACATTACACACCTTTCCTTTCCGAAAATCAAATTGTAAGTCATGCTGATCAAGGGGCCGATCTGACCTTTCGAATTTTGTGTCTCTATGGGGACTTTGGTAGATCGGTACACCATCAAGGGGATGATCAGAACTTTCGAATTGCATGTCTCTCAAGGATTTTTGGTGTATCGGTACAACATTAGGGGTCAATCAGACATTTCGAATTTCACGTCTCATAGAGGACTTCCGTGGATTGGTACACCTTCAGGGAACTGATCAAACCTTTTGAATTCCATGTCTCTTAGGGGAATTTGGTGGATCAGTACAACCTCAGGGTCCAATCTGACCTTTCGAATTCCATGTCTATTAGGGTACTTTGGTGCATCGATACAACCTCAGGGGCTTATCCCACCTATCGAATTCCATGTTTCTTAGTGGACTTCGGCGGATTTGTACACTCTCATGAGGCTGATCAGACTTTTCAAATTTCATGTTTCTCAAGGTACTTTGGTGGATTAATACACCCTTAGAAGGATGATTGGACCTTTAAAATTCCATGTTTCTCAAGGGAGTTTGGTGGATTGGTACACCCGCAGGAGTCGATCGGACTTTTTGAATTCCATGTGTCTCAGGAAATTTTGGTGGATCAGTACACCCTCTGAGGGCCGATCGGACCTTTTGAATTCTATGTCTCTAGGGGAACTTTGATGGATTGGTACACCCTCATGGGGGCGATCGGACCTTTCAAATTCCATGTCTCTCATGGGACTTTTCGTGGATATGTACAATCTCAGGGGCCGATCGAACCTTTCGAATTTCATATCTCTCAGAGGACTTTTTGTGGATCAGTACAACCTTAGGGGCCGATCCGACCTTTTGAATTTCATGTCTCTCAAGTTCGATAGATTGATACACACTCAGGGGCAGATCGGACCTTTCGAATTTCATGTCTCTCGGAGGACTTTGGTGGATCAGTACACCCTTAAGGGGGCCAATCGTACCTTTCGAATTTCATGTCTGTTAAGGGACTTTGGTGGATCGGTACACCCTTAGGGGGCTGCTCAGATCTTTCAAATTTCATGTCTCTCAAGGGAGTTTGGTAGATTGGTACACCCTCAAAAAACCAATTAGACCTTTTGAATTTCATGTCTCTCAAGACACGATCGATGTTTTCGAGCTTCTGTCTCTCAAAGGACTTCTGATATATTGGCGAAGGATCTTTTCCTTATCCAAGGACTTAGGGAACTCCAGGATACAACCTCACTGGTTGGTCTACATGGTCTACACAACGACAAATTCTCGACCGAGAAAGTCCATCTCAAACGACCAAAACTACCCACAACAAGTCACTAGTGACCATGGTCATTTGTCTGCCAACCAGATTGCTGCCCTCCATTCCCAGCCAACACCCTAGCAAGGATACCTGGAAACTAGCAACAAGTCATGCCTGACTAACTAGAAGCTTCCGACCAGGTTTCCTGGTTGACACCAATCGATTAACCACTTTTCCAAACAGTAACAATACAGTTGTAATCTCCAATGAATTGCCACCATCTATCTAACACCCCAGGAAACTAGCAACATTCAACCAATTGCTTGGAACCTTACCTCGCTAGGTTTTCAACCACTATATTTATTATCATTATAAATACGGGGCACATTTCCTCATATAGGTAATTTACTATTCACTACGCTTTACGTTGTCTATACTGTGTCTGGTCTCTTTCTACTTACTAACTTAAGTTCTCTTTCTACTTACTAACTTAAGTATTGGAGTCCATTAAGACAGCACATCGATGTCAAATATTCTTTTTATTCTCCAGCAGGTCATTCCGACGAACGGAAGAAGGTCTCCAACGTCTCTGAAGATCATTTCTTCGTTAGATCAAGTTTCGGATCAAACAAAATAAATTATATATAAAACAACCATCACTAAGGATCGGTCCAATGAGAGAAAAAGGAGCATCATCTTGTCAACCAACATTTGCACAAATCAAAGAATCTGTCTCAAAATCACACCTTGCTGCCAGTCCAACTCTTGGACGAGTGGCAGACCACGTCGCAATGCCACTGCTTCAGAATGCAGCGGGGGTCGAGACACCTTATAGAAATTGATGTTTGGGCTATTTTCACAATGGACATGTCATAATTGCATATCAAATTCAAATCAAATCCAACTAGTCATAAATGGAAAGTCGAAATTTTGACCACGACTTTCAAACCCATTTAACTCCACAATGTAGTTGGGCCCATGTCCAAGCTTCTTATACCAGATTTGGACATCTACTAATTTATTTCCATTTATTTTTTATATTCTATTTCACCCTTTATTTGACAATGAGTTATAGTTGGGTTGTTTTAGCCCTTAGAAATGAGTTTTTATATCTAAAGAAAATAGTCTTATGGTTATCCGAATCTGCGTTTCCAAAGGACAAGGTGAGTTTTACCAACTCATTCCTTGATTCTAACTTTAAAATACCTACTATAGTCTTTTGATATTTATTTCTTAGGAAGGAAAGAACAAATCTTTATACACAGATATCGCGATCTATGAACTTAAAATCAATATTTAATAATTTTGGATCAAAATTAAAAAGTATATACCAGTAAAAAAGAAAATATAAATTCAAAATATAAGACTCAAATTTTAAATGGCGGAATCCAGATATATGAATTATTAGTATTTCTGAACATTATAATTTTTTTTTAAATTAGTAATTAAATTATATTTTTATACAATAATATCAAAATATAGAATTTACAAATTTAATATCCATCCTGCATTATGCAAAAATCGAACTAAAAAACATACAATACAATGAAAAAAAAAAATACCATGATAAATTACATTTGGCTTTCGGTAATTTTTTGATCAATGTGTTGATTGTTATTTCAAATTATAATGCCGACATGACAAAAAAAAAATTAGGACTTTTTGTGTTAGGTGTCGAAAAGAAATCCTATTTTCACGTTTTGCAAGGCATGGATAAATAAAAAATACTGCCTTCATGGCGTCATCTAATTCCAACCACATGAAAATATATCTTATAAGACTTGGCCAAAAAAAAAAACACACACTTGAAATTGAAAATATCTCCAACTTTTCCCAAGACATGTCATTTTCCAACAAAACGTGCCAAAGTTACTGCTCTTCATAAAAGTCGGGTCGATCTAGCAATCTCCGTCGGCATCTCCGCATCTCTCAACTCCCAAACTATATTAACAACCGACGTCCGATTTTCTCTTGTGGGTTATCGATCTACAAGAATACCCAAAACAAATAACAATGGTTGCCTTCTCATAATCCAAACACTCATTTTTGGCATTTAATCCTAACGTCAATTCTCTTATTTCTGATAATTGCCGCTCACTATTTTTATGCATATATAGAAAGGTCGGAAAACACTAGAAAGCCCGTCTGATCGGGCAAGAAGAATCTCCTTCTGAGGGCTGCATTGATTGTTCTCAGCTGGCGGTTCTTCATTTTTCGGTACGTTCTCTCATCTGCCTCTGATTTCGTACCATCAAGTAAATTATTGTGATTAGACTGTTAATGCCTACAAGTCCTTTTGGTTTTCAAGAAAATGCAGCGAAGGAAAGATGACAATGAGATTTAGAATATCTCATTTTTGTGGGTTCTGTATCCTTTCTGAATTTTTACGTTGCATTCAGTGAAAGATCGATGCTTTGAAATCTAGGTTCGTTTCTTGGATCCTTAGAATTTGTTTATTTAGATTTTAACATTGTTCGTGTTTGGGGGAACAGAAAATGGGCAGTGAAATCCAAAATTCTGAGGATTCAGAACTGTTATCTGGAGCAATGGAAAACCATCAGGTATGTTCACCAAAGGAAGGCAAAGGAAAGCGGCTATGGAAGAAGGTGAAGTATCAGCTGGTTGAGTACCACACTTTGCCTAACTATTTGAGGGACAACGAATACATTTTGGGGCATTATCGATCCGAATGGCCATTGAAGCAGGTCTTCCTTAGCATGTTTACCATCCACAACGAGACGCTCAACGTTTGGACGTAAGGCTTTATGCTGTATATTAGTCTATTAGATGTAAATGTTTGGTTGTACATAAATAAATATATTTGATCTGTTGGTCTGTACCTTTAGTTTTGTTAACAGCTCTGCTGCTTTCAGTTAACATATGCTAATGTAGTGGGTACTTCAAGCCTTTTTCTTATATCGTTTTTCATTGAAGTTTACAATATCTAAGGTGAACTACAGTTTTGAATTTTATGCACCTATAATGTTGTTAGTAAGCCTGTTTCTTTCGGATAACAGATATTACGTTGGTTCTTTTTTCAAGCCTTATCTATATTAATTTCCCCTTGAAGTTTAAAATATTTTAAGGTGAAACTACGTATGTGAATTTAATGGGAAAATTTATGAAATTTTATATCTTCTGAAATTTATTGAAGAGAGTTAAACTGTTAGTATGGCATTTTAGATCGAATACAGATTAACTGAACATGTTTGTGAGTTACACATTAATCTGTCAACCCACGGCATGTCCCTGTGTAGAAGTTTGTTTCTTCTTGCCATTAGTTTTCTTTAACTTTAATGCATGTGCATTTTTGGTAACTATGATTTATAGGAATTCCAAGGACATAAAATTTAACTTTGGACCTTTTTTTTCCTTCCTAAAACATTGTCATTTTTGCAGGCATTTGCTGGGGTTCTTTCTTTTTCTTTCCCTGACCATATACACTGCAATCAAGATTCCAGAGGTCGTTGATCTTCATGCTCTTCAACATCTTCCGGATGTGCTGAAAAAGGCTGATCTGCACAAATTACATGGAGAGCTCATGACATGCCTCCCTTCCTTGCCCAACATGCCTGATCTGAACAGACTTAGATCTGAGTTAAGGACATCATTACCTTCGATGGATCTTTTGCCATCACTCTCTGGTTGGCATGTTGTGGAACTTCTGAATAATTGCTTGCCTCAGCGATTCTCACATGGAAACCAAACTGATGTTTGTGTTCTGGTAATGCTCTAACTTCAAACCCATCACACCAATGAAAAATTGCTGATTTTAATTTTCATGTTTGTAATACCTAATAAAAGGTTAGAGTGTTCCGTCATGTTCTCTAAGCTGAAGCTGTTTTAGTTGTCAACCGTGGCCTCTGATTTGTTGTTTTTCTCCTGATTTTATAATCAGGAACAGTGTTATCTCTCTGGTTTTTTCCTCGTTCTTGCAAGTATTAGATAAACCATTGCTATTGTAGCACTGGTCGTACATGTTTTTTTAACCTATATAGCATGTTAATTCCCCACGGAATTACTTTTGAATTTGAACTACTTTTTCATGGGAAAAAAAACGGTAGGACTGGTTTATCTTAGATTGTCCTCTTGTAAGAAATGAGATGGTTTTCTTTTAATTAGTTTCTGCTAAATAGGGTTTTGCATCCTGGTGAACGTTTGATTACCATATTTTGCCCTACAAATCAAAATGAACAACAAATGGTTTAGTTTTAGTTGATATACTTTTACATTTAGTCTGAATTATTTTTGGCTCTTACGTAGTTCCTCAAATCCGTACATACTCATCGTGGTATGCCATTTATAAGGAAGCAAAGTGCAAAATGTGCTTAGGGTTGTTTATTTATGTGCATTTTTAGTAAAGGTATTGCTTTGCATAATGGTTGCTCTTAGTTCTTTGTCTGTTCAAACTATTGTGTAATTGTCCTTGTAGGTTATATGTGGAAAGTAAGGAATAACCTGCATTGACAATTGTGTCCTATTTCCTAAATGGTTTATATCTAGTACTCAATTCGTCTTAATGTTGAATGATTACTGATAATTTGCTTATGTGACTAATGTTATTAGAGTACTAGTTGCGATGCATTAGTATCCCCTAAAGGAGTAAAATGGAAAACCCTGTCTAATTCATATAAATCTACTTTCAATTGTCAATTTTAATGTTTTATTGGGAGTGTCATCCAGCTAATAGCTGTCTTTTATTTGTTGTTATGATTAATGCAGCATAGTATGAAGGAGGATTTAGCGAACATAATAGCACCATTGATGCTGAGACCAATCACACGATGGCCATTTTTTGCATTCTTGGGGGGAGCCATGTTTTGTTTGCTTTCCAGCAGCGCATGCCATCTTCTCTCTTGCCACTCTGAGCGCATGTCATATATCATGCTCAGGCTGGACTATGCTGGAATTGCAGCCCTCATATCCACCTCCTTCTATCCTCTCGTCTACTACTCCTTCATGTGCGACCCTTTCTTCTGCAACCTCTACATGGGATTCATAACCCTCTTGGGAATAGCCACAATCTTAGTTTCCCTCATACCAGTTTTTCAAAGTCCTGAATGCCGTATTGTTCGTGTGTCCCTCTTTCTTGGCATGGGCTTGTCTGGGATCCTGCCTGTCATGCACAAGCTCATCTTGTTTTCAGATCAACCCGAGGCAATCCACACAACCGGATATGAGATCCTGATGGGGGCTCTCTATGGGGTGGGAGCACTGGTTTATGCCACGAGGATTCCAGAACGATGGATGCCTGGGAAATATGACATTGCAGGGCACAGCCACCAACTGTTTCACGTTCTAGTAGTGGCGGGCGCTTACACTCATTACCGTGCAGGTCTTGTTTACCTCAAGTGGCGCGATTTAGCAGGTTGCTAAGTTAGTGAATTAGGAAGAGGACCTCTAGACTCTAGTGACTCTAGCACTAGCTGCCTGGTAAAAGGTCTTTGTTTGTTGTTGTCATTTTATCAGTAGGGTTGGTGTAAAGTAGATATGTGACTACAAAATCAGGCACAGAATTGTGCTTGGTTCAGGGTGAAAAAGTTCCCAAAAAGAGGAAGAAAATTTGTTGGATATTTTAGCTGGACATGTGTAGAACTTCCTTGTAAATAAGGATTTGTGATTGGAAAATCCAAGAAGTTAAAAGAAGCTGGTTTTTTGTTTGTTTCCTTTCCTCTGGTGCGTTTATTTTGCCCTTCACAATTGCGTACAGAGAGTTAACTGAAATGGTGTCAACTGCCAAGGGCGACAAAACAACAAAGGAAAAGTAAAATTTAAATTTGCTTTCATTGAGAGTTGAACTCAAGACCTCCCGCTTACTAAACGGGTGCTCTAACCAACTGAGCTATGAAAGCTTTGTTGATACCCATCTAGATATAATTTACTTATTGTTGAAGCTTGCTCTCTCTTACTCTCACCTAGTATGAAATAAATGTCTGTGGGACACAAAACTTATTACTGTACACAAGTTTTCGGGGCAGGTGGTGCACAACGTCAGCCATATATAACATTTTTGGAGATTATGTGAATGTAAGAAATTCCCAAGCATAATGTTTTCAAAGGAGACATGAGGAGAAAGCAAACAAGTGGTATACTGTGACACTGCTATTCAAAACCGCATCCATTCAATCAGTCACCGTTTAGGCTGTTGATGGTAAGGAATTGCGTCCCATATTGACTAGGCGGATAAGTGGGTTCCTTATAAATCTTTTTAATTTGTAAATTCAATTTAAAATTCTTATATATAGTTATCACTGTATATATATATATATATATAAATTTATTAAATACTTAATTAATAATATAAATATTAATTAAAATAGAGATAATAAAATGAGAAATATAGAATCTTATATAATAAAATTGATAAAAAAAAATCTTACATTTTTAATATTTATAATTTTCAATTTAATTTATTTATCTAAATAATTAATTTTTAATCTAAAAGTATTTGACAGTATTTATTATATTATTAATTTGCTAAATTTTATCTTTAAAAAAATGCATACTCATGTCTAACCGACTAAATATAAGACATTTATCGACTGCCCTAAGAGGGCTTTAAATTTTGCAGATAATTAAGCACTTATGAATTATGGCTTCATGCATTGAATTTGAATTCCACAGCAATATTGCTTATGTAAATTTTGATTAAAATTTTTGGGGGATGAATTTAATCTCAAACTTGTGGTGCTTCATAGGTTGGCACATGATTAAGAGACATAATAAGCATAGCAGCATGTTGCTCATTTGCCCTCCTTAAAAGGGTGTTTAGGAGAACCTATATAATTAGCATTATCATTGGTGAAATATTATTTGAAATTCAACTTACGATGCTCAATCAATTACAAAATTTCAAACCCGCTGCCAAATTAGAAAATGGGTCAATAGAAACACATGCACACAAAGATTATTAATTGGTTCTTTGTAGACACTATTTGGATATCATGCTACTTAGTACCTCATCATTAAAGAATTCCCTGCATAAGTTGTGAAGAAATAGTACCCACGGTTCACTTGGAAGAAATGTGTTGTTAATAAGAAATCAGAAAATTTATATAGATTTTTTTTAAATAATTTTTTATTTGTATTTTAATAAATAAATAAATTTTTTTTTTTGGTTAGTTTTTTAAATAATTTTTTAAAAATAATAGTTTTTATTTGCTTATCTTAATAAAATTGGCACTAGAAACAAATGACAGATGAAAATGGAAGCCAATATATGAAATGTTGTGACACTTGTATAGTTGCATCTGCTCCCTACAATATGGTTCATACATTAATAGGCATCTATCACAGCCAATTATATCCATCTGGTACATCCAATAATTTATCATGTGCTACTGTTAACCATTTTCTAGGAAACTAAAATTTTATTGTGTCACCAACATTTTTTTTGTTCACCTTATCAATTCAACCCTAACTCAAAACAAATCCAAATCCAAATTATAATTCAGGGAACATTTACGAGTTTTTGGTAATGCTGTAAATTATGTACTATGAGTCTTTATATTTAGGTTTGGTGTATTTATATGCATTTAAATACATCTCAAATATTTAAACCATTAATTATGATACATTAAACTTCATTTTCACATTGTTAATTATAATATAAAAATGTCTTCTTAAAATTTAAATAAACAACCTTAAAAAACAAAACCTATCAGCTCTAGACAATCCAACTCTGACAGCTTCCTATAACCACCCCACTCACGACACCCTACGGTGGCCCAATTTTCTCTGTTCACTGTCAGCCAATGTTTAAAACGGCGGCCTAGACGGCTGCCTAGGCGCCGATTAGTCGCTCGGCGAAGAAGAACTGCCCCGAGTATAGGTTGTGCGGCTTGGATAGGCGGAATCCCATTACGCGCTGTATAGGTGCCCCTTAGGAGGGGTTGGGCGACTGAGGAACTCTGGGCGGACAACGGCTCAACGAAAATTTCACCATTTTGTCTTGGTTAAATTTGATTTTTAGACATACAAATATTAAAAAAAAAAAAAATTAAAGCAGAGATTGAAATTGAAATTAAATTGAACAATACCGGTAACACCTAGTATTAAGAACTCAAAGTTTGAAAAGCAAAATTACCTAAATAAAAGTATCAAACTCAAAAAACAAAACTGAACCCAAATTGAACCCTACCCATCACAAATCGACTCTGTCTCCTCGACCCTATGTCTTCGATTCTTCAGCCTTCTCGCACTCGAAGTCTCGAACCTGAAAAGCACTCGAAGTCTGCTCCACTCCGCCACAGCGTCACCTCCAATCGGACTCTCCCTCGTCCTCCGCAACTGCAATCGCATCATCAAAACCCCCTCAAATTCTCAAATTTTAGGTATTGAAGTGAGTCCCACTCTGTGAATTAATTGGATAAGATTATAGGAAATGGTAGTTTCTGAATTCTAACTGTGAAATTGTGGAGATGATGAGTGGAGAATGTAATGGACCGCAAAATAGACGAGGCTTGTCTTTGTGATTTGTGGAAAGGAAAGAATGGAGAGGGATAGTGCATAATCGAAACAAATTGTTATAGAGGATTGGTCTCTGTAAAATAATCCGTAAAGACTTAAAGACGGCCTCTGTGTTCGTGGAAAAAAGGGGAGAATGGGGGTGCAGAGAGAGAGAGAGAGAATTGTAGAAATGAGGTGGAGCCGTGGAGGGGTTGGAACTTGGACAGTTGGGCCTATCTAATCCAAATGACAAACGCACTAAGCAAACCATTAATCAGATAAAAAAAAACGTAAAGCATTAAAGATTTAAGAAAGAATATAAAAAAACAAAGAACAAGAGAGTGTACTTGTATATTGTATTTTAGTTAGAACTTATTTACAATTTTAGATACAAACTAAATTTTAAAATACAATTGTATTTAATTTTTCATTGATATTATGACAATATGACATTGTGACACTATAAACTAAATTAGAACGATACAAAGAGTATTAGAAGAATATAGAAAAAAAGAGTTAAGAGTCTTAGAGGCCTACGTTGTTCGTGTAATTACTAATATATATATATATATTTTATGAAACTTCAATTTTCAACATTTGTGATTTTCAACTCAATTTATTTGTATTTAGAATAAATTTTTAATCTATAATTATTTACTAATATTCATTATATCATTAATTGATTGAATTTTATCCTAAAACAAAAAAAACCACCTAGACTCTTACCCGCCGCCTTGAGAGTGCTTATTGTCGTTTGAAACATTACTGTCATCTTCGTCATGCTCAATTGATCTACTTGAAAAAAAAAAAACACTATTTTAAATCTAACTTAGAAACTAATAAGAAGGCTACTGATTGGCGGTCTTCCCCTGTACGTGTCCTGCAAAATTTAAATACATACATATATACATCTAAATTCTAAACCGCACAATGAAGCATCATCCTCTCAAAACCAAATTTCATATCCTTTTCAATTTCAAAACATTAAATTTTCTTCCTCCCTCTCCCTATAAAATCAATAAATAGTGTTGTTTGAGTCGAATTGTAATTTGACCTGGCCAAGTTCAAAACCCAAAAATGGACTATTTTTGGGCTCAAAAAAAGTTACATGTCGAAAATACAATTAGAAGCCTAGAATAGAAAATTCGTCTAATTTGCCAATATGTATAGCAAGATGAGGTGGAGAACATCATGAGACAGGTAAAGACTAACATGGAAAGTAGATCAAATCATGTCTCAAATCAAGCTTATCCAATAATTATGAGATTAAAACCAACTTTTGCTACAATCGTGTTGATTAAGGAATAAAAAATAGTCAACACCAATCATCTATAAACAATGAAGTAATCTTACTAATTGAATGACTTGCCGAGTTTGAATGCATCCAAACCCCTATAAATATCAAGTTTTGAGGAAGAGAAGAGACATCTCGAACACTCCACACAAGTTGTCTTTTTACATTCTCTTCAATCCGATCCTAGGAATAATATAATGTAATTTATAGCATAGTTTTTATTTTTCTCATTCTATTTTTTTATCTTTTCATTCTTACATTTACGTATATTAAATTTTGTACTTGCATTTCAATTATTTATTTTGAATTTAATTCAAGCACTCGTAATTAAGAGGGGTGTATTCAATTAGGATTTTAATAGATTTTTTTGAGCCATAAAAGTCTAGTGGTAGTCAATTATGATTTTTAAGTAATCAATAAAAATATAATTGTATTCAATTAGGATTTTAAAATCATCAATGCAAGTCTGGTGGTATTCAATTAGGACTTTCAAAAGATTAGAAAAAATACGGGGGTATTAAAAAACTTATCGATTTTGAGGTATTTCATAAATAATGCATTTTGTGAGACTTTTCAGTGGGTGATATAAATACCAAACCCCAAAAAAATCACACCTTATTACATCTGATTCTCAAGTCTGCTTCGATAACCCATCTGATTCTCAAGGCTCCTACTCGTCGTGTTTTCCAGGTAGCTACTCTATACTTTCTCTTTGTTTTTTTTTTGTTGCGTGAGGAAGCATTCATACTTATCAGAGATTCGGTTACTATTATGTTTTGACTTTGTTAGGGTTCATGAGAAGTTCGGCTACTTTTATAATCAATGGTTTCGCGGATGCAACCTAGATCAACTTTTGTTATCTATTATTAACTTTGTATGGATTTATCAGAGGTTCGGTTACTATTATGTACTGACTTTGTTAGGGTTCATGAGAAGTTACTTTTATAATCAATGGGTTTCGTAGATGCAACCTAGATAAACTTTTATTCGATTCAAGCCGATTGAATTGCTTAATTGACACTGTCCACCCTTAATTCCTCGGGATTAAGGGCTAAGTCATGCTCCCGTCTAACTTACGCATGACACGAAGGCTAAACTGACGTCCAACCTCCATGTAACACGTAAGTCGGACAAGGGAAACTCGGTCCGATCATCCAAAAGCCTCCGGCCTTCCCAGAGTGCACGATAATCTACTGTAGATCTCGTGGGAGATGTCTCCGTCTCTCTCGACCAACAGCCCACATCGCCTCAACCTGGAGGGTATCAAAAACATGAAAAGACTGTAAGTGGACAAAAATAAAGAATAAGTTCAAAAACAATTATAAGAAAAACATAATTACATTTTACCCTCCACGCAAAAACCAATACATGCATATCAAGTCATGTCATGAAACCATTCATATCAAAACCATCAATGAAAACCATTTGAAATTCTAAATCAAAACCGTTATAAATCCAGGCCTTAGCCTCAAATCACAAATCAATCTCAAAGTACGAGAACTCAGTCCCAAAACTCATCAAAACCCATTCATCCGGGACACTGCCCAAAACATATGAAAACCAGTGAAAATCCAGTGAAAATATCAATCATACAAGTTTGCTGGATCTCAAGTGCGCCCGAGTCTTTAAACTCAAAACCATGCGCAATATCAGGCCTTCCCGGGATATCAACGAGTCTTTAAACTCAAAACACAATCACATGCCTCGGGGGGTATCATATCCGAGTCTTTAAACTCAAAACATATACCGAGTCTTTAAACTCAAAACATATCAATCCAGGGCCCTCCCCCCGTCAATCAATCCGAGTCTTTAAACTCAAAACCAGATCCAGCGGGTTTTTCTCTTCTTTCCGGGTCTTTAAACCCAAAACCATTTTTCATTCGAAAACCATAGGAAATCCATCTCCAAATTCAAAACAATGATTCCGTAAGCTAGCATCCGGAACCATCATCCCGAACCCAAATACAGATTTTGACAGGACTCATCCCAATCCCGCCGGGATTAACGCGGGATGACTCTGCTCTCGTCTGACACGGAGTGTCAGATAAGGGATAATTCCGACCTTTGCCCTCCCGGGCTATCAGAGTACGCCAGGATCCGGAGGAGGCATGTGATATCTCGGTCTCTCCTACAGTCCACATCCGATGTCAACCTGAAGGGCAGTCAAAACATTAAAAACTGTGAGTGGACAAAACAAAAGTTTATAAAAACATTTCCATAAAGACATTTGTACCCTTCACTAAAAAGCATGTATGCATTCGAAAACCATTTAACCAAATGGACCACATGTGGGAACTAAGCCTAAATCAGAAATAAACCAAGGTTGAAAGGACCACCATGAAATCGACCATACGGGCCACTGCCCAAATCCATAAGGAAACTAATAAGGGACTCAGCCCATAACCATAAACATACACGAGCCACTGCTCAATCCTGTGCACACCTGTGCTCACCACATATCAAATCCATATATCATATAAACATATAATTCACACAACCAATCCTGTCACGGTTTCCAAAGCTACGCGCGTGCTACCCGGGTCTCAATCCGAGTCTTCTCAAAGTCAAGGTCAATGTCCGCAGACCACTGATCCTATTCGAGGTAATAGTAACCATAACCTTCCTGAGAGTAAGGAACCCAACTGGGGGGTGACTCCACTCAGTCGGTGCTCCGTGACTACTCCGGGGTCCACCCAGGCCAACGACCCTCCCCTGAGGAGATAATAGAAGTAAAGGAAGGTATATGCACATATATATACATAATACAAATATCCATGTCCAGTTCCCCCGAACCATTATGATCCATAATATCCAGTTCATATACATATAGACCATATCCTCCATGTTCGGTTCTCATAAACCGTCATGTACCATAATACCATAACCAAGGTTCATGCCGGTTCCCATAAACCGTCATGTACCATAATGACCAACAAGGGTTCATGTCGGTTCCCATAAACCGTTATGAACCACGATACCATAACAAGGGTTCATGTCGGTTCCCATAAACCGTCATGAACTTGGAAACCCATTTAAGGTTCCCTGACCGGAAATCAAAACCGTAAAGTAACCTAGGTCTCGTGCCCGAACATATGCCCGAGACAAAACCAAATGGGTCTCATACCCGAGTTTATCCTTTTAGAAATCCAAAACCTTTTCATTTAGACCAATAAAGAAATACAGACTCGTATAGGCACCGTATAGGGTCGAAACCTCGAAATACGTGCCTATACGTAACCACACATCCAAATGCACTCATGGAATCACAAACAAGTATTTAAAACATATAATAAACATTTATGCATGCACCAATTTAGAAAACAAGGTCCACTCACAGACCGTCCGAGCTACCGCCTCGATTTGCGTGCCATAGGCTCTCCCGAGCCGATCACTATTACCGGGACTTCCGTATCTGTCCAAATCTTAATATAAGGTTACTAACTACCTTATTAACCTCCTACTAAAGCCCCGTAATTTTTCGGTATTTTTAACTATTTTTAAACCGATCCTAAACCTTCGGACAGCCCGAAACCTATCGAAACGATGTCCGATTGACGCGAGACCAGTTCCAAAAGGTTCGTTACATAGAATAGAAGATTTCATATGTTAACCACTTCCCAAAATTATGGGTCACGCGCCCTCACGCGCCCCTAGAAGGTCCAAATCACTATTCATCATCTTCCTCCTTCAGCTGGTTCAGACCGGCCGGTTTTACTGTGCTGAACCGGCGTGACCGGTTCAACGTTCTTACTCCCTCAAATCTCGTCCGTTTGCCTCCATTTCAATTCCTAAATTCCTATTTTCAAGTTTCCTATCCAACCCAATCCCTAAACCTAATCAAAAACCCTCTAAAATCTATGGGTCAAGTCTGAACCTCACGGTTCATTTTCTCTCAAATTCACCCACGGCTTCACAGCCATCCAACACCTCCCAAAATCATCTTAATAGCTTCCTAATAACCCCCTAAGATCATCTCAATCATCTAATAGCAACCATAACATCGTATTCGAATTTAAAATGGAGAAATGGGTAACCGGGTTACCTATCGGGTTTTGGCTTCAGCAGTGCACGGCGGCGTCGCCTGGCCAGCCTCCATCATTCCACAGCTCCTCCTCTCAGTCTCCTGGTTCCTCAGATGGCTGTGGGTGAAGGTTGGATTGGTTTGGGTTGCACAGATGAGGGAAATGAGATCGGGGAAAATGGGTTTGTTTGTGTTTGAAAATGGAATGGACGATGCATGTATCAATTTGGGTGGCCTGTGGATGGGTGACAAGTGTCACTCATCCATTGGGCCTCCATTAAATATCTGGGCCCCACTAAAGTCCAAAAGTTAAGTTATTTCGTAATTCGTGCAATAGTGCACTTGAACTTCCGTGAACCGTAACTTCGACGTCGAACGCCCGAATTCGACGTGCCTCCTGTCTATGGATTCATATCGTCCCGATCTATGTAATACTCCTCGACCCTCGGCCATCGGACATCCCGGTCAAAAAGTCAACATTTGCCCCTTTTAACCAAAATTACTAAAATGCCCCTAAACTTCCAAACGTCATAACTTCCTCCTCGAATGTCGAAATTGAACGTGTCACCTGTCTATGAACTCGTGACGTCCTAAACTACGTTACGGTCATTGGTCAAAGTCCATTTGACTGCCCGAACAAAAAGTCAACATTTTATCCAAGCTAGGTGCAAAACGGTCATTTTGCATCGTTCGTTCGATTTCGCCCAACTAATCATGGATTAGCCTCACTAATCGTGATTAGTCACTATTCTAATCTCAGAATTTGGGGCGGGTCGTTACAGATTTCCTTTCCAAATCTGAAATCTCATTTCTGAAATCTAGTCTCAAAACCGAAAGATCGTTTATCGAAATCTCAGAAACATGGCTCCTAGCCTGTAATCACTTTTCCAAAATCCATTTCAAATCCTTGAAATCAAATCATATATCAAATCTCAAAATCAAATCATCGAAACCATCGCCAAATCACAAGATAAATCGCAACCTCGTAAAACGTGCAATTCTATATATATCTCGAAAATCGTGCCAAATCGTAAATCATCAAGATCATAATTCAAATCATAGAATCACGTATAGAAAACATATCAAAACATATATGCATGCATCATAAGTTAGAAAGCAAAGTCCACTCACAGACCATTCCGACGTCGCCTCGATAAGCGCGCACTTACGCTGTTACCGGCCATTCCGCTATCCTCGGTTTTCTTGAACCTGTCCAAATCTCATACTAAGGTCACTAACTACTTCACAATGGTCATACTAAAGCCCCATAATTTTCCCGAATTTTTAACTATTTTTAACCGAGGCCTAAAACCTTCGGACACCCCGAAACATATCGAGACGATATCCGATCGACTCGAAACCAGTCTTAAAATGTTTGTTACATCGATACGATAAAAAGTGGTGTTGAAAAGTTCCCCATGAACAGTGCCACGCGCCTCAGCACTGTTCATCGTCTTCCTCAAGTCGACCGGTCTAAACCTGTCTGCAAATCCGGTCCAATCTTGAACCGGAGCTCACGGTTTTCCCTCGTTTTTCCACGATTTTCAATTCTATTGGTCCTAATAGCTTCGTCCCAACCAACCTAACCAAGTTAGCTAATAAAAACACGACTTAAATTCCCGAATAATACCTTCCTGAACCATGATCAGACCCGCCTCCTGCAATTAGGTTCTGCCAACGTTCCTGCCTTCCTCGAGCTCTGATTTTTGTTCCTAATGCCTCCCTACATCTATCAGGAGCTTCCTCAATTAACCAAATCACAAATTAACCGTTCAAACATAATATACCATTTTCGAATTTAAACTAAGGTTTTGCGGGAATTCGACCTTATCGTTCACCTGAATTCTCCAAACCAGTCTTAATCGATCCCCTAGACCTCGAGCATCATCTTCCCATCAATGAAATCGATCCAAACTATTCAAGAACATGATTACCATTTCCAATTGCAAAACAGGGCGTCTCGGGTTCACTGGGTCTTTACCTCGACCCACCGTCGAGCTCCACCGTGGCCCTCATTCTCTTCCAGATATGCCCATCTTCATCTTTCCTTTACAAAGCAGGGGTCAAGGATGTGAGTTGGTAGTTTCCCTAGTCTAACCTCCCCGAAGTCCCCTGTTTTGATCGTCATAGTCACAGGCCACCGTCCACGACGGCCCTCGTGGCGCCACCTCCACTTTTCCACTATCCTCATCTCCCTCTCTGGTTCAATCCTAGATTACTGGCAATTGGTGAAGATCGGAGGAGGAATTGGGTTTCACAGTGACCACCTTACTCTGTTTTCTGTTTTTCAACCGGTTAGCCCAATTCTTTTTCGTTTAATTTGGATGTGAGGCCGACACCATAGTGTACCCGTCACCCTCACAGTAACATCTCCAGGGCACACCAACTTCCTTGTCACTATACTGATTACTACCTGCCGCCAAGCCAAACACGCTTTACTTTGCAATCCGTTAGTCCAATCTTACTTCTATGCTGAACTACACGTCTTCCGGGGAAATCCGACTCAAGTTCCTTCCAAGTCTCCCGGTCTCCTGGGTCTCCCGACCAATAAGAATACAATCACAACTCAACCACGTACACATGGCAGACCCAACACTAACCCCAAAGCCAAAACCCCAAAAGTATGCGCGACGGACCACACACGTCCTGCACATTTCCTAGGTGATCAAGATATCAAGCCACTCTTACGTCTGTAAAATAGAACAATCTCCTCAGCTATATCCGAAATTTTCAATCTCTATCTTGGCTACGATCCTCCTGATCCACAACATCTCAATCTTGAGCCATAAGCGATCCAATCCCGATCCACTCTCTCCTAAGTGGATCCCACGTCCGTCCTACAACTCCCACCATCAAACTAACATATCAACTTAACTCAATCCTGTAATGAGTCATCTGGATCGACACCAGAGTATTCTTCACTCATCATGTAACACCAAGCTCGAAATCAACACAACATCTGCTGATTCCAAGATCTTAACCATGTTGGAAGCATGTCCATCTTTTCCAACCATGGGACTCAATCCGAAACACGAATACCACCAGTGGATCAATCGTCTGAACGTCAACTCCGCTACACTTAGGCGATTCACAACTCCTATGGGTCACAACCCCGTGTCCGTAACCAAACCAACTCACCGACCAACGTCACTCAGTAACCAACACTAGGGGAAAAATCCCTCAAAGCCTTAAAGTAGTTTCCTATACCCCGTCACTCGATACATCTGGCTATTCGTAGCCATACAAGTCCAACTCGAACGATCTGACCAAATGGTCACAAGTCCAAACTATCGTTATCCAATCGCCATTCGGCCCAACATGCCACCGTCAACCGAACTCCTCGACCCACATACCGATTAGTCGACCCTCAGTCGACCAAACTACTCATAATTGTAGCTCACTGGCTATGATCCAGATTCACCACGGTGGCATCCATCTGAACCTATGGTCCAACCGTCGGGCATATCAAACGCCAAACACGCTAACTATTCCAGCCCTAAGCCGCCACACGTCATACCTCGCACCGCGTATCAAGCGACTATCACCTTGGCACTAACAATCGCTGCTAACTAACCACTAACGAACGTACTGTCACTATCGCATCCTGGTTGATGACGGGCTGTTCCACGTCGAGACATCCCATCCACAGTAGCATCACACAACACCCAAGTCGACAAACCAACGACTCTAGGAACCAAACCTCGCAAAGAGTGCACAAAACCTGCTCTGATACCAATTGACACGACCCACGCTCAATCCCTCGGGATTAAGAGCTAAGTCATGCTCCCGTCTAACTTACGCATGACACGAAGGCTAAACGGACGTCCAACCTCCATGTGACACGTAAATCGGACAAGTGAAACTCGGTTCGATCATCCAAAAGCCTCCGGCCTTCCCAGAGTGCACGGTTATCTACTGTGGATCTCGTGGGTGATGTCTCCGTCTCTCTCGACCAACAGCCCGCATCGCCTCAACTTGGAGGGTATCGAAAACATGAAAAGACTGTGAGTGGACAAAAATAAAGAATAAGTTCAAAAACAGTTATCAGAAAAACATAATTACATTTTACCCTCCACATAAAAACCAATGCATGCATATCAAGTCATGTCATGAAACCATTCATATCAAAACCATTTGAAATCCTGAATCAAAACCGTTATAAATCCAGGCCTTAGACTCAAATCACAAATCAATCTCAAAGTACGGGAACTCAGCCCCAAAACTCATTAAAACCCATTCATCAAGGCCACTGCCCAAAACATATGAAAACCAGTGAAAATATCAATCATACAAGTTTGCTGGATCTCAAGTGCGCCTGAGTCTTTAAACTCAAAACCATGCGCAATATCAGGCCTTCCCGGGATATCAACGAGTCTTTAAACTCAAAACACAATCACAGGCCTCGGGGGGTATCATATCCGAGTCTTTAAACTCAAAACATATACCGAGTCTTTAAACTCAAAATATATCAATCTAGGGCCCTCCTCCCATCAATCAATCCGAGTCTTTAAACTCAAAACCAGATCCAGCGGGTTTTTCTCTTCTCTCCAGGTCTTTAAACCCAAAACCATTTTTCATTCGAAAACCATAGGAAATCCATCTTCGAATTCGCAACAATGATTCCGTAAGCTAGCATTCGGAACCATCATCTCGAACCCAAATCCAGATTTCCTTTCCAAATCTCAAAACCAAATTAGAAATCTCATTTTCGAAATTCAGTCTCAAAACTGAAAGCTCGTTTATCGAAATCTCAGAAACATGGCTCCCAGCCCAAAATCACTTTTCCAAAATCCATTTCAAATCCTTGAAATCAAATCATATATTAAATCTCAAAATCAAATCATCGAAACCATCGTCAAATCACAAGATAAATCGCAACCTCGTAAAACGGGCAATTCTATATATATCTTGAAAATCTTGCCAAATCGTAAATCATCAAGATCATAAGTTAAATCATAGAATCACGTATAGAAAACATATCAAAACATATATGCATGCATCATAAGTTAGAAAGAAAAGTCCACTTACAGATCATTCTGACATCGCCTCGATACGCTCACACTTACACCGTTACAGGCCATCCCTGACAGGGCCCACCCCTAATCCCCTGGGATTAAGGGCTAAACCCTGCTCCCGTCTGACTTACGCATGACACGAAGGCTAGAATGACGTCCACCCTCCATGTGACACGTAAGTCGGACAAGGGATTCTCGATTCAGTCATCCTGAAAGTATTCGAACTTTCCCGTGTGCGCCGAACTACTGTGGATTTCAGTTGCGATGTCTCCGTCTCCCTCGACCAATAGCCCGCACCGCAACAACCTAGAGGGTATCGAAAACATGAAAGATTGTGAGTGGACAAAAATAAAGTATAAGTTTAGAAACAGTACATAAAACAATGACATTTTTACCCTCCACGCAAAACCAATGCATGCATATCAAGTCAATTCATGAAACCATTCATATCAAAAACCATCTTTGAAAATCATTCGAGAACCCGAATCAAATCCTCTATTCAAATCCAGGCCTCAGCCTCAAATCACAACTCAATCTCAAATCTGGGAACTCAGTCCCAAAACTCGTCAAATCCGCTTCATCCGGGCCACTACCCAAAGCAACGGAAAACTAGTGAAAATATCAATCATACAAGTTTACTGGATCTCAAGTGCGCCCGAGTCTTTAAACTCAAAACACAATGTGCAAATAGCCAGGCCTTCCCGGGATATCCGAGTCTTTAAACTCAAAACACAATCACAGGCCTCGGGGGGCATCACAATCACCGAGTCTTTAAACTCAAAACATATCAATCCAGGCCCCCCCCCCCCCCCAATCAATCCGAGTCTTTAAACTCAAAACCAGATCCAATGAGTTTTTCTCTTTTTTCGGGTCTTTAAACCCAAAACCATTTTTCATTCAATCTCTGAAAATCGTAAGCCGGCATTCGGAACCATCGTCCCGAACCCAATTCCAGACTTCCTTTTTAAATCTCGAAAACCAAATTCGAAAGCTCCTTTATCGAAATCTCAAGAACAGGGCTCCAAGCCCAAAATCACTTTTCCGAAATCCATTTCAAATCGTTGAAATCAAATCATATTTCAAATCCCAAAATCAAATCAGTAAAACCACAGTCAAATCACAAGATCGTTCGAAAACCCGTAAAACGTGAAATTACGTAAAATACCTCAAAAAACGTGCAAAATCGTAAATCATCAAGATCATAAATAAAATCATGGAATCAAGTATAGAAAACATATAAAAACATATATGCATGCATCATAAGTTAGAAAGCAAAGTCCACTCACAGACCATTCCGACGTCGCCTCAATACTCGCGCACTTACGCCGTTTTCACCCATTCCGCTATCCTCGGCTTTCCCGAACCTGTCCAAATCCCATAACGAGGTTACTAACTACTTCATTAAGCTTATACTTAAGTCCCGAAATTTTCCCGAATTTTTAACTTTTTTTAACCGAGTCCTAAATCTTCGGACAGCTCGAAACATATCGAGAAGATGTCCGATCGGCTCGAAACCCACGCGCCATCACGCGCAGTTCAAATGGGCTGCCCGTGGGAGCCACGCGCACAACACTGTTCATCTTCAACCTCTGTCGAATCGGGTCCAGACTGGTTCGGTTCAGGCCGGTCTAATCGAACCGGCGAGGGCGGTTCTTCCTGGTTTTTCCATCTTTCTCAGTCATTTTAACACCATTGTTGTCGTCCTAATCTAACCAGCCTAATCAACTACTTAAAACACGAAATATGGTGTTAAAATTAACTAGTCCCCTGAAATTCGAGCCTAAAACCCGTGACTGGGAATTTCAGCCTGAAATCCCCTGAAATCTAACCAGCCTAATCAACTACTTACCGTCCAAGGCTCGAACCAGTCCCCTGAAATTCCCAGTCACGGGTTTTCGGCCACCCGTCGTCTTCTTAGCCACGGGTTCGACTCCTCAAGTCACATACAACATCCTTCAACTAATAGAACCAATAAAACAACTCGACTAAGCTCCTAAATCCACGATTTTCAATTTGAATTTAAACGGGAAAACAGGGGACATCGAGAACTCACCCGCGTTTTGACCTCCGCCGTGCTCGCCACCGTGTTCCTCTGGGTTCATAAGGCGGTCCTTAGCCTTCCTAGCACTCCTTCAAACCAGATTGGATCAAAATGATCGGTGGTGGTTGCACCACGACCGTCGACTCCCTCATTGTTTTCACTATTTTCCCACCTCACACACACACGAGCACACTCCAGTTTCCATCCAACACGATCAACACTCACACTAGACCTCCTTTGAACACTCACTCAAGCCCAGAACACCCTCACACTGCACACTGATCGATTTCCTCCTCACGGCCCTCAATCTCTGTTTCTCATTTTGCACGGTTACTCGACACAACCAAATAAATCAAAGCCGTGAAAGTGGCTAGAAGCCACTGGAAAACAGCCAGGTGTCAACTACCTGGTGAACTAGCCCCACAATAACCAATAAACACTGCACACCTGTCCTTATCTGATTGGCACACTTCCCAAGGTGTAAAAAGACCAAAATACCCCTAATTGTTCAAATTACAATTTTACCCTTCACGTCCTAGACCCACATCTCACTCGTCCGATGTCCGATGAAGGCATGCCGCCTGTCATTGTACTCACGACGTCGAGACCTATCTAACGGTCCTTGGTTTGCATAAAGAAAACTTGTCGTGCAAAAAGGTCAACAAATTCCTCCTTTTTAATCGAATTACGAAAATACCCTCAACCTTCCGAACATCATACCTTCATCCTCGGATGTCGGAATCGGACGTGCCACCTGTTTACGGACTCGTGACGTCCCGAACTACGTCACGTCCATCGGTCAAAGTCCTTTTGACCGCCCGAACCAAAAGTCAACATTTTTCCCATTCTAGGGGCAAAATCGCCATTCTGCAATGTCCGTCCAAAAGTACCCAACTAATCACCGATTATCTTCGCTAATCCGTCATTAACCACTAAACTTGACAGGATCGCCCCCGGAAGGGGCATCGATAACCGTGCTCGGTCCTGCTCCCGTCTGGCAAGTCGACTGAAATACCCAAGTTACCCTCAGTACGTGCCAGACCAGGGATAGCCACATGTGCTTACTCATGCCTCCGCCCCTCGTACAGCCTCGAACAATGCGCCACGACCTGGAGGGTCAATAAAAACCAAAAGGTGTGAGTGGACAAAAATAAATCAGTTTAACAAAACAGTTACAACAAACGTTTTTACCCTCCGCGTAAAAACCAATGCATGCATACAAAAATCATTTCGCAGTCGGTCAAGATTTTCCGCATAAGTAAAACTGTGTATCAAATTTCAACATAAGGAAAAACTCGTATGAACCTCAAAATCATTTTTCTTTTTCTCAACCATCGGGTCTTAGCCCGCAATCATAATCATCGGGCCTCAGCCCAAAACCACGAATCAAACCAAATGCACAACATGATCCAAACCAACAACCATATACCGGGCCACTGCCCAACTCAACCGAAACATCAGAAATCATCAATAAATCACAAGTCAATCATTTTGCTGGATATCAAGTGCGCCCGAGTCTTTAAACTCAAAACATGTGCATAAACAGGCCTTCCCGGGATATCAACGAGTCTTTAAACTCAGAACATAATCAATAGGCATCGGGGGTATCACAGTAACCGAGTCTTTAACTCACGAGTCTTTAAACTCATTAAGGGCCCTCCCCCGTCATCTATTAACCGAGTCTTTAAACTCAAAACGTGCTCCAGCAATAGAACCGGGTTTTTAAACCCAAAACATTTTTCAAACACAACAACGGGTCTTCAAACCCAAGGCAGTTTTCAGCGGGTCTTTAAACCCCAAAACAGTTCATCAATCACGACAACGTGGGATCCATCCCAAAATCACATTTTTCACAACAGGACCCATGATCCGAATTTCCACATTCCTTTTCCCCAAATCAGACTTTACAAACATAATCAAATTATCATGAAACACGGGGCATGCAAAATCAGACCAAATCACTTTATTAAATCCTTTTTCATTCCCGAATTCGAATTCGCAATAATGATTCCGTAAGCCGGCATCCGGAAGCATCATCCCGAACCCAAACCAAGAATCCACTTTAAATTTCCGAAAACCGAAATCCCGTAAGTCAAAGTTACTTTTATGCCCCGAGCACCAAGCCCGAAATCACCCTTTTCAAATCCATTTTTTATTCTTAGAAATCACCCCTTTCTCAAAACTCATTTCCAACACATCAAACCCACAATCATAATCACCAAAATCACAATCCGATCGAAGTAATACTCAAAACCCATTTTTAAAATCCTCAAAATCACGAGTCTCATTTCAATTCCCAGACTCAACATCAACAGTGACCAAATCACAATAACTCGAAATCTCGTAAAACGTGCAAATCCGGAACATTCTCGAAAAACGTGTCAAAACCGTAAGTCACACTCGCAAATCATAAACAACCTTCTTAAATCATTTTACACCCATTTCATATAATTTCTTTCATTAAACCATCCTTAAGCACACGAGTGACCATAGTCTCGAAATACGTGTAATTTCACATGTATAGTAAAAATACGTAGAAATACGAGAATCGAATACGGAAATCGAAATCAGTCACACCTTATAATCATAATCATAAAATCATAGAAATAATTTATGCATGCATTAAATTTAGAAGGCAACGTCCACTCACACACCAATTTTAAGGCTCGGTTTCGCGCCGCACGCACGCCCGTAATTTCCGATATTTTCCATAATTTCAAATCCTGTCCGAAAACATACTTTAGTGTCACTAAGGGCTTAGATAACAACATACTAATTTCCCATAATTTTCCGGGAATTAATCGTTAATTACAAACGTAACATAAATCTTCGGACCCTCGGAATAACATCGAAACGGTGTCCGAAAATTCCGAAACCAACGCTAAAATGTTCGTTACGCTGTGTAAGGCAAAAGTCGTTTTGAACTCACCTTGAAAATCGGACCCACGCGCCGTCACGCGCCGCCGCAAGCGGCTGCGCGTGACACCCACGCGCCTGCTACAGTGACGGTGAACAGTTCGCCTTCTTCGCCCGTTTCCTCTGCAAACGGGTCCTGCAACCCGCGTGACAACCCGGTGAGATAGCTATCAATTCTCAATCAATTCCTTCCCTTTTTGATCCTAACCTCTTCTATAACCATTTAATTCCAGTTCTGTGTCCTCTATTAGCCTCGACACTGACTAAATCAATCCATCCAAACTCGGACCTCAAATCGGGTCGACATTCCAAACTCACTCAACTCAATTCCATTTCCAAATTAACCTAAACATGAGCTTAAGGGGACCCAATAGAACACTCTAACACGACCAATTGCACACGAACTCACCTGGAAGTCGTCGTCCACAGTCCCTGCACAACTCTGAAACAGGAACCAGTGATCATGGCCAGACAGCTATCGAATCCCTTGCCAATAGCTACGGTTGATCTCCAAAGGGTCCCAGAAGACGATCACTGTCCCTAGTTTCGTCCAATTCCTCACACAATTCAAATTTCGATTTTTCCCTCAATTTTTCGATTTTTCTCCCAGAGCTGGTTCTCTCAACGCTCAGCCATCCCTTGTTCCAAATGACGCTCAGAAGTACGCTCAGCACCCAGATAATCGAACGGCGTGGCCAACAGCTCGTGGGAATCCGTCTGATTCCACTGAAGGTTGTTTCCCGCAACCAGAACCCGGAGCCATGGAAAACGAGTACCCGTGCACTGGTTTGTCTCAGCCCATGCCACAATGCCGTCCAATACCTCAAAATACTTAAACAATTTCATGTTTAGTCCACTAAGCCGTTTAAAAAATAACCCGATCAGAGCACCACCTAGCACGGCGTGCAGGCTCTGCTTTCACGGTTGATTGAACAGTAACCCGTGCAAATGACCAAAATGCCCTCAGGGCAATAATTACCAAAATGCCCCTCACCATCCGTGACCCATAACTTGGTCACCCGATGTCCATTTGACGCGTGCCGCCTGTCGTTGTACTCAGGGCTTCGAGACGAACCTAACGGTCCTCGGTCCTCGGCCATCGGACCTCCCGACCGAGAAGTCAACATTTCCCCCCCATTTCATTCAAATTACGGAAATGCCCCTGGGCTTCCGAACGTCATAACTTTCACCACGGATGTCGGAATCGAACGTGCCACCTGTCTATGAACTCGTGACGCCCCAAAATACGTCACGGTCGTTGATCAAAGTACATTTGACCGTCCGAATTAAAAGTCAACGTTTTACCCACGACCAGGGGCAAAACGTTCATTTGGCACCGTTCGTCCGAATCCACCCAACTAACCACCGATTAACCCTCATTAATCATGATTAGTTACTAACCTAATCCCGAATTCCAGGACGGGTCGTTACAAAACTAATCCCGACTTCCGGGATGGGGCGTTACAATCCCACTATCCTCGGCTTTCCCGAACCTATCCAAATCCCATACTAAGGTCACTAACTACTTCAAAATGGTCATACTAAAGCCCCATAATTTTCCCGAATTTTTAACTATTTTTAACCGAGGCCTAAAACCTTCGGACACCCCGAACCATATCGAGACGATATCTGATCGACTCGAAACCAGTCTTAAAATGTTCGTTACATCAATACGATAAAAAGTCGTATTAACAACTTCCCCATGAACAGTGCCACACACCCTCACGTGCCACCCAAAGGGGCTGCGCGTGGAACCCACGCGCCTCATCACTATTCATCGTCTTCCTCAAGTCGACCGGTCTGAACCGGTCTGCAAATCTGGTCCAATCTTGAACCGGCGCTCACGGTTTTCCCTCGTTTTTCCACGATTTTCAATTCTATTGGTCCTAAAAGCTTCGTCCTAACCAACCTAACCAAGCTAGCTAATAAAAACACGACTTAAAGACCCGAATAATACCTTCCTGAACCATGATCAGACCCGCCTCCTGCAATTAGGTTCTGCCAACGTTCCTGCCTTCCTCGAGCTCTGATTTTTGTTCTAAATGCCTCCCTACATCTGTCAGTTGCTTCCTCAATTAACCAAATCACAAATTAACCGTTCAAACATAATTTACTATTTTCGAATTTAAACTAAGGTTTTGCGCGAATTCGACCTTACCGTTCACCTGAATTCTCCAAATCCGTCTTAATCGATCCCCTAGACCTCGAGCATCATCTTCCCATCAATGAAATCGATCCAAACCATACAAGAACATGATTACCATTTCCAATTGCAAAACAGGGCGTCTCGGGTTCACTGGGTCTTTACCTCGACCTGCCGTCGAGCTCCACCGTGGCCCTCATTCTCCTCTAGTTATGCCCATCTTCATCTTTCCTTTACAAAGCAGGGGTCAAGGATGTGAGTTGGTAGTTTCCCTAGTCTAACCTCCCCGAAGTCCCCTGTTTTGATCGTCATAGTCAGAGGCCACCGTCCACGACGGCCCTTGTGGCACCACATCTACTCTTCCACTGTCCTCATCTCCCTCTCTAGTTCAATCCTAGATTACTGGAAATTGGTGAAGATCGAAGGAGGAATTGGGTTTCACAATGACCACCTTACTCTGTTTTCTGTTTTCAACCAGTTAGCCCAATTCTTTTCCGTTTAATTTGGATGTGAGGTGGCTAGGAGTGTTCCACAGCCTTCCAGGACAGGACATGTGTCCTAAATCTGGTGGGTACAGACTCCAACACAAGCCAAGGGTCACAAATCCTCTGGACACACTTCCACATGCAAACAAATGACCAGAATGCCCGTAAAGGACAAATTACCATATTGCCCCTCGTATTACTGAACCCGTAACTCTATTTTCCGAACTCCAATTTACACATGCCGCCTGTCGTTGTGATCAGGGAATCGAGACCTACCTAACGGTCCTCGAATTTCGTGAAAAGTCCATGTCATTGGAAAAGTCAACAATTTGCCCCATTTCAACCAAATTACCAAATTACCCTCAACTTCCGAACGTTATAACTTTTCCCTTGAATGTCGGAATCGGACATGCCACCTGTCTATGTACTCGTGACGTCCCGAACTACGTCACGGTCATCCGTCAACGTCCATTGGACCGCCCGATCAAAAAGTCAGCATTTTTGCCCATTCTAAGGGCAAAATCGTCATTTTGCACCGTCCGTCTGAAATCGTCCCACTAATTATTGATTAACCTCACTAATCCGTCATTAAACACTAAACTAATCCTGATTTCTGGAACGGGTCGTTACATTAATACTAAAGTAAAATAAGACATGTTCTTAAAGATATCACTTGAAGAGCACTCATCTTAGATATCCTTCAAATTGGGTTGAATTTTTATTGGGATCACCTTGGTTTTTGGTTGAGAATTGTTTACGTTGAATTGTTGAACTATGGTTGTGTTATTTTTGGTATTTTTGTTGAACTATGTATTTTGGTTGTGTCATTTTGGTTGAACTATGTATTTGGTTTAATTTGTTATATTTTGATTGAACTTTTTTCCTATTTTTGTTGAACTACATATTTTGGTAGTGTTATTTTGGCTGAACTATGTATTTGGTTTAATTTGTTATATTTTAATTTCCATGAATATGCTATTTGTTCACAAAATATATTTTAACAACTACATACAATGTCAAACCCTAGCATATATGAAGATCATGAGAGAGAGGAAGAAGAAATCAATAATGAAGATATTTGTGAACAAGAAATAGATGAAGATTTGGACAAAGAATAAGATGAAGGCATTAAGATTTTACTTATGGAAACTCAAACATTAATACATGTGCTACATCAGTTTGAGGGAGATGAAGGACATATTTAGCGTCCGCTAACTCGACAACGAATTATTACCGTTGAATATAATTATATACATTAGGCATTGAACGATGATCCCGCAATTTTCCGACAAGTATATAGGATGTATCATGATGTGTTCCAAAAGTTATGCACTATATTCCGAGAAAAAACACTCTTAAAGGAGACAAGATATATTTGTGTTGAAGAAATGCTAGCAACATTTTTGCAAATTGTCGGTCAGAATTCTCGATATTGTGTCATTCGTAAAACATTTGGGCGATCACAATTTGCGACAAGTGAAAATTTTCACACAAAGTTTTGAAGGCTTTGAACAAAATAGCATCTGAGTTGATGGCTAAACTAGGATCCGGAGTGTAAGTTAAAATAAGAGAAAGTACAAAGTTTTATCCTTATTTCAAGGTAAGTGATAGCCATTCCATCATATTATTATTAATTTTACTATCATATTATAATTATAATTATTATTATTATTATTATTATTATTATACCATTACATTTTTCAATTATGGCAAGATTGCATTGTAGCTATTGATGGAACACATATTGACAGGACCCGCCCCAAATCCCTCAGAATTAGCGTGGGACGTGCCTGCTCCCGTCTGACACGAAGTGTCAGACCAGGGATATTTCCGTCTTTTGCCCAACCGGGCTATCAAAGTACGTCAGGATCCGAATGAGGAATGCGATGTCTCGTCTCTGCTACAGCCACATCTGTGATCAACCTGAAGGGCATTCAAAACATAAAAGTTGTGAGTGGACGAAACAAATAATTTTATAAAAACATTTCATAAAAGACCTTTATGCCCTTCATTAAAAACATATGCATGCATTTAAAAACCATTTCTAGGGTTCATGCCCGGTTCCCATAAACCGTCATGAACCATCAAACCATTTGGGCCTTAGCCCGAAATTAGTCAATGAACACATGGGACCTCCGCCCAAACCAAAACATGTGGGACCTCGTCCCAAAATCATCTCATGTGGGTCTCAGCCCAAAACCAATACGCGAGGGTCTCAGCCAAACGCCATCTCAGTGAAAACCTGTCCACATATACATATATACATATATAACCCATCCTAGGCACTTCCAGAGAAGATGCCATCTCGGGGCACACAGCCCCTAGGGATCACATCCCCGATATAGTCACGATGTCATCATATCTATCTAGTGTGCACACTACTCGAGGTCTCACTCTGAGTCTTCTCCCAGGAATCTCTATCTGGGAGGCTCAATCTCTGGATCTAGTCCGAGCTCTCTCTCTAGATCTAGTCCACATATCTCTCCGGAATCTGGTCCGGGGCCACAACATCATAAGTAACCTCCACTCCTGGAACGGGATCCCTATGGGGATACCCATTCTGTTCTGTGGATCGTGACTCTCTAGGTCGACGCTGGAGGAGACCAATCAATCATCTCATAAGGAGGGTATATACATACCAGTATATCAAAACCCATAAAAGCGGGACTCACGCCCGATAACACAAAGCAAATGGGCCTCCAGCCCGAACATAGAACTCAACAGGGCCTTTCGCCCGATTTCACAATAATTGGGCCTCGAGCCCGAACTCAAATCAACTGGGCATCGAGCCCGATATCTCAGGGTCAGTCACGATCCCGATCATAGCGATGCGTGCAACCATCAATCCAGGACCCCTCTCAATACTGGTATGTCGCCGTGAACACATCAATGCCGCGACCATCTCGGGACCATGGTGCACACGTCGCCGATCGATCCTCTAAACCGTCAGCACTTCGAAGTCGAGCCTCCAGTGGCTGCTCGACAACGGGACGTGCATCGTGACCTCTCCGGAAGGAACGCATCCCAATCCGGAGGCGAGCGTCACATCGTCTGTCGCCGTGCACACAGCACTCGTCGCGACCACGACTCTAACCCGTAGGTCGTCAATAAGGTCTCATGCCCGAGTCAAACCAAATCCAAATGGGTCGTTTTACTTTTCAAAACCATTTCATGAAAACCGAAAACGTAAGCGCGTATAAGCACGTATAAAACTCGAAAACCTCGAAGTATGTGCCTATATATAAACACACACCAAAATGCACTCAAGGCATCCCAAAACACATATTAAAACATATATAAAACATTTATGCATGCATCGATTTCAGAAATAAAGTCCACTCACAGACTGTCTGCGCTGTTGCCTCGATATGCGTGCCGTAAGCTTTTACAGGTCAACCGTCATCTCCGGGATTCCCAAACCTGTCCAAATCACTTTATAGGGTTACTAACTACTTAATTAACCCCTCACTAAAGCCCCCTAATTTTCCGGGATTTTTAACTATTTTTAAACGCGCCTCGAAACCTTCGGACAGCCCGAACTATATCGAGACGATGTCCGATCGACTCGAAACCAGTCCCAAAATGTTCGTTACATCGAATAGATGATTTGACATCTTGGAACCATCCTCAAATTCCTCCCCACGTACCCACATGCTGACAGGACCCGCCCCGATCCCACAGGGACCACAAGGGGACGTGCCCTGCTCCCGTCTGACACCCAATAATTCATACCAATTTTAACCTCAAAACATTTAAAAGCATAAATAACCAAATTAAAGTCATACATAAAATCCGAATTAAACGAATGTCAGACAAGGGATATAATCCAAAATTACAAATTTGCGAGCACGACTCTAAAGTAATCCTGCGGGTACACCGCCCAGCAGGGGTTCAGGTACGCAGAAGTAGATCTATGCCTCAGCCTCTGGCTCCTCCTCTACCTCAGTTTCCCGACCTGGAGGGGTTATCAAACAGTAAGGGTGAGTGGACCGAAACACAAGTTTATGAAATCGTTTGATAAGTAAAACATATAATTTACCCCTCCGTTTTCCAAATATGCGTGCACCATAATTCCAAAATCATAAACCATATAATATGAACCATAAGGCATATAGCAAAACCATAACCATAATTTTAGTTGCTGCACTATACACTCCAATCCCGACATCCCTGATGTCTGACGTCCCTGACGTCCAATAGGTCACAATCACAAGGCTACGCGTGCCACTCGGGTCTCAATTTCCGAGTTCAATCCCCGAACCCCGTTCGGGTACAGCATCCCCGATGCTTAGCGTCATAGACGCTGGACGTACTAGACGTCCGTGACCTCTCCGGGGTACCTCATCCGGAGGAGACAATATAATATGGAAGGATCTATACAGTGTAGTAACAAATACATTTTATTGATATCCACATGCAAACATATATATACATAGATAGAATCCGAACCAATCATTCAGTTTCATCGGACGGGTCTCAAGCCCAAATACCGTGAAACGTGCCATAACCATATTTTCCATATCATCAAAACCATCATTGTTTTAGCATGTGAATAAGTATAATAAAACCAGAAAACATTTATGCACACAAGGGTTTAAGAAAATGGCCCACTCACAGTACAATCCTGCTAGAAACCGAACGTATACCCTCGTCCTGGTACAAATGTACAATCCCTGTCAAATCCAAGTATTCGTAAAGGTCAAATTAAACCCCCAACATTCAACCATGAAAGCCTAGGTCGAAACCGACCCGGGAAAGCCGCCCGAACGCGCTTCCCAAGGCAATAAACCTTATTTTGACCAACTTAATGATCTCCGATCGACCCGAAACCACCGCCATTGGATCCGGATCGTCGAAACCTAAAGAATGGTGGTGGTCCCACCAGAAACACTGTTCACACGCGCCCCCACGCGCCGGTCAACGTGGCGGTCAACGCAGGAACAGTTCCTGCTGACGTCATCGCTGACGTCACTGCTGACGTCAGCATGACGTCATGCTGACGTCATCTGACAGCTGTCAGGTCTGACGTGTCAGACTCTGACAGGTGCCACGTGTCAACATCCAATTGGTCCACCTCACTGATCTGTCAGACCACGTGTCAGATCTGACATGTGCCACGTGTCAGCACGGCACTGGTCCACGTCACTGACATGTCAGTGACACGTGGCAGTCCCTGACTGGTCCACGTCACTGACATGTCAGTGCTGACTGTGCACTGACATGTGACACGTGTCGGCTCACGGTTGGTCCACGTCACCTGACAGTCTGACAGGGTGCCACGTCATCACCTCTGTCCTCAGACGGGTTGACCCGTATCTCTGCAACTTGGGTCGAACAGACCCGCGATCACGACCCGGTCACCATTTCTTCTACACCCAACCATTTTCACTCTGGTTTGTTCCTAGATGTTCGTCTTATACCCAGGAACAGTTCTAGCTAATTAAAATCAATAAACAAGGGCTGAAACAAAGACTTACCTCGATGAACAGACCCGGGTTCCCGTCGCCGTTTGCACTCCGTTCAGGCTACCTCCGGTCGTGAACTCAAGCCCAGAAGGTTCCTATAAGTCCCTAGAGTCGATTAGGATTAATAGGAAACAAAACTAAACGTGGGAATTCGAGTTACCAAAATCTGAGTTTTAGAAACCGTTTCGGGTTTTCCGGTTTTCCCCCCACGCCGCCGTCCTCCGCCGTGCTTACTGCCACCGTTCAGCCTCGCCGGCAAGTCTCCAATACACAGACACAGAGAGTGGATGGTTTGCTGGAAAGGTTGGATCGAAATGGCAGAATGTGCCCTGCGGGTGGGAAATATAAAGAATTGGAGGGAAGGAAATGGACGGCTCAGATTGAATCTCCAGATTAGATCAAGGGCTGAGATCTGATCTGGGGTTTTCAATCCAAAGGCTGACATTTAAAGCTGGTTCAAATGTTTAATTAATCCAATAGTGGGTCTGATCCAATCTAGCCAATGGGTGAGTGACACTTGTCACTCCCCAGGTGTCCTTCAATCAGAATTTCTGAATATAATATTCGACACGAAAACCGAGACACGAACTTCCCGAATTCACGTTTCTGACCATAACTTCCTCGTACGAAGTCCGATTTCGGCGTGCCGCCTGTCTACGGACTCAGGACGTCGAGGCCTACCCAACGGTCCTTGAGTCAACTGAAAATTAGTTGCCAAAAGAAAAGTCAACATTTTCCCCCGAGAGTCCAAATTACGGTAATGCCCCTGAACTTCCGATAGCCATAACTTTTTCCCTGATCGTCCGAAATAGACGTGCCACCTGTCTATGAACTCGTGACGTCCCGAACTACGTCACGGTCATAGGTCAAAGTCCATTTAGTTCCTCAATCGAAAAGTCAACAATTTGACCATACCATTCACAGGGGTAAAATCGTCAATTCACACAAAAAAATTACAATATGGAAATCCTCGAATTTCCGGGGTGTTACAACCTTCCCCCCTTAAGAAATTTCGTCCCGAAATTTCAAAGAAACAAATGAGGAAATTGTTCTCGCATCTGAGCCTCAGGCTCCCATGTGGCTTCTTCCACATCCTGGTTTCTCCAGAGAATTTTCACGAGAGGGATCGTCTTTCGACGTAGTACCTTGTCCTTCCGATCCAAGATCTGTACTGGTTGTTCTTCAAAGCTCAAATCCTCCCGTAGTTCGACAGGTTGTTCCCCAAGTACATGAGAAGCATCTCGTACGTACATCCGCAACATCGATACGTGGAAAACATCGTGAACTCTTGATAGTTCTGGGGGTAGTGCCAATCTGTATGCAACTCTGCCAATTCTCTCCACGATTTCATAAGGTCCGATAAAACGCGGACTCAGTTTCCCCCGTCGGCCAAAACGGATAATCCCTTTCCACGGAGACAACTTCAGGAAGACAAAATCTCCCACTTCAAACTCCAAGTCTCGAATCCGTCGGTCGGCATAACTCTTCTGGCGATCCTGTGCCACCTTCAATCTTTCCTTGATCACGCGAACAGTTTCCATGGTTAAGTCCATTATCTCCGGCCCTACAGCCGCTCGCTCCCCTACCTCCGTCCAGCAGATAGGCGTCCTGCACTGTCGGCCATACAGTGCCTCATAAGGTGCCATCCCGATGCTTGCCTGATAGCTGTTGTTGTAAGCGAATTCCATCAATGGCAAATGAGTATCCCAAGAGTCTTGAAACTGTAGTACACATGACCTCATCATGTCCTCCAGGGTTTGAATGGTTCTCTCAGACTGTCCATCGGTCTGTGGATGGAAAGCAGTACTGAAACGTAGGTTTGTTCCCAAAGTAGCTTGCAAACTCCGCCAGAACCTGGAAGTGAAACGCGGATCACGATCGGACACGATCGATTCCGGCGTACCATGAAGTCGTATGATTTCCTTCACAAACAGCTGAGCCAGTCGGTTAGGTTTATAGGTTTCCAGAACTGGCAGAAAATGGGCTGATTTGGTTAACCGATCCACGATCACCCATACTCCGTCCACTCCACTCTGAGTCCTCGGTAACTTAAAGACGAAGTCCATGGTGATGTGATCCCACTTCCACTCAGGAATCGGAAGTGGCTGCATAGCCCCATACGGTCTCTGCCGTTCCGCCTTAACCTGCTGACAGGTTAAGCATTTGCTCACGAACTCAGCAATATCCCTCTTCATTCCTGGCCACCAATAATGGTTCCGGAGGGTACGGTACATCTTTGTACCTCCCGGATGCATAGCATAGGCCGAACTGTGGGCCTCCTCAAGTATCTCGGCCCGTAACTCTGCCACTGCAGGTACGCACAAACGGCCCAATTTCACCAGTGCTCCATCGTCCCGGATGGTAAAATCCTGTCTCCCATCCGCATCGACCTCAATTCTGTAAATACAGAGTATCGGATCCTGCAGTTGTGCTTCAATGATCCGATCAATCAGTACTGGTCGCACATGGAAGCTGGCCAACAAAGCTCCATGCTCGTCAGTACCCAAAATAACTCCCGCCTTCCGGAGTTCCACCAGCAAGGGAAGATACACCATCCCAAGGTGTGCAATAGTTCCTGCTGATTTCCTGCTGAGTGCATCCGCCACCACATTGGCCTTACCCGGATGGTACTCGATCGTACAGTCATAGTCCTTCAGTAGCTCCAACCATCTCCGTTGTCTCATGTTGAGCTCCTTCTGAGTGAATAAGTACTTAAGACTCTGGTGGTCGGTGTAAATCCGACACGTTGCGCCGAATAGATAATGTCTCCAGATTTTGAGAGCATGAACCACCGCCGCCAACTCCAAATCATGGGTAGGGTAGTTCAGCTCATGAGTCTTCAGCTGCCGGGATGCATAGGCGATAACCTTGCCAGTTTGCATCAACACGCAGCCCAGACCTTGCAGTGAAGCATCACTGAAAACTACAAACTCTCCACTGTCATCCGGCAATGCAAGGACAGGTGCAGTGGTCAATCGATCTTTCAACTCTTGAAAGCTCCGATCGCACTGCTCGTCCCAGATAAACTTTACTCCCTTTCGAGTCAAACGAGTCAATGGTGCAGCAATTTTGGAGAAACCCTCCACGAATCTCCGGTAGTAACCTGCTAATCCGACGAAACTCCGCACCTCGGTCACCGTTGTTGGTCTAGCCCAGTTGGTCACCGCTTCTGTTTTCTGGGGATCCACGCAAATCCCATCCGTCGATATCACGTGTCCCAGAAAACCAATACTGCTCAGCCAAAACTGACACTTGCTCAGCTTGGCATACAATTGTTCTTGTCTCAGTCTCTCCAAGACCAGCCGTAGATGTTCTTCATGTGCACGGGCACTCCTCGAGTATACCAAAATATCATCGATGAACACAATCACGAACTTATCCAGGTAGGGTCGGAAGACCCGGTTCATCATATCCATGAATGCTGCTGGAGCATTCGTCAAACCAAATGGCATAACAAGGAACTCGTAGTGCCCGTAGCGGGTTCGGAAAGCAGTTTTCGGAATATCCTCCTCCGAAATCCTCAGTTGGTGATACCCAGATCGCAAATCAATTTTCGAGAAGCACTGAGCTCCCCGCAACTGGTCGAAAAGGTCATCAATCCTGGGTAGAGGATACTGGTTCCTCAATGTCACCTTGTTGAGTTGTCGATAATCAACACATAAACGGAGACTTCCTTCCTTCTTCTTCACGAACAACACCGGTGCTCCCCACGGTGAAGTGCTCGGTCGGACATACCCCAAATCTACCAACTCCTGCAATTGAGTCTTGAGTTCCCGTAACTCGGCCGGCGCCATCCGGTATGGTGCCTGGGATATAGGTCGGGTACCCGGGAGTAGTTCAATAGTAAACTCAATCTCCCGCGATGGTGGCAATCCAGGTAAGTCTTCCGGGAATACGTCCGGAAACTCACAGACCACCGGTATTTCGTCGATAACCGGAGTATCGACCCGTTCCGACACGACATGCGCCAGATAACCCTGGCATCCCTTCCGTAGAAGTTTGGTAGCAGTAAGTGACGAAATCACTTCAGGAGGCGAACCATCACGTTCCCCCTGAAAGATAACTTCCGGCAAACCCGGGCTCCGCAAAATTACTTGCTTGCTACAGCAGTCGATGAGCGATCCGTGCTCCGACAGCCAATCCATCCCTAGGATTATATCGAAGTCGTGGATATCCAGAATAATTAAGTCTGCTGGTAAATCCACATCCTCAATTCTTACCGGGCACCTCCGAATCACCTGATTCACAAGGTACACGGTACCCATCGGGGTGCCAACACCCATTTCGCAATCTAATGCTGATACCACACAATCAAGCAAACCAGCACAACTCCTCGAAATAAAAGAATGTGTAGCCCCCGCATCCATTAATACACGTACAAGAAAATTAAGGATATGTAGTGTACCTGTGACCACGCCTGGAGCAGTCCTCGCCTGCTGCTGGGTCATTGCAAACACTTGGGCCCTCGGCCCTCCGTTCCGTCCGCGCCCGCGCGCGCCACGTCCAGCACCACGGTCACCTCCCTGACCGCGACCTCCGTTAGTGTGGGACGCCGTGCTCTGCACCACACTCGAGCCCCCAGCGTCGTTGTTTTTGGACAACTGCGGACAATCGCAGGCATAGTGGCCTTCCTCTCCGCAAGCAAAACAAGTTACTGGCCTTGGCCTGCCCGAATGCCCACCAGATGCACCACTCCAAGATGAGTGCTGCCCAGAATTGTGTCCAGATCCTCTGCCCTGAGAGCCTCCACGTCGACCCGACCAGCCACGACCCTTGAAGGATGAGGGTGCTCCTCTGTAGCTCCCTCCCCTATTGTTCTTCCGGCCCGATGGCCCATGGTGTGGGCGATCCTGACGTCGCCCCTCCCCCGAAGGTTGTCGTGATTGGTGTGCCGCCAGACTGGCCTCGACACGCACCGCTGCGTCGACCATATCCCTCAGAGAAGCATGAGTGGTAGCAGTCACACTGGCCCGGATCTCCCCTCGGAGTCCAAGCTCAAACCGCTGGCATTTGTCCTCCTCCGTGCTTACGAATGAGGCAGCGAACCGGGAAAGTCTCCCGAATGTTTGCTCGTAGTCTGAAACAGACATGTCACCCTGCTCCAGCCGCAGGAATTCCGCCTCCCGCGCCGCGCGAAAGGATCGCGGGTAGTACTGGTCCAGAAACCTGGAACGAAAAGCTTCCCAGGTAGTGGTATGGACAGACCACCCGGACATTTCGAGTCCATGCCACCACTGGTAGGCTCCTCCCTCCAGTAAGAAGGCCGCCAGAGTCACTCGTTCGCCCGGAGGGCAGTGCATCACCGAGAAGATCCTCTCCCACTTGGTGATCCAGTCGTGAGCATCCTCGGGGTTTGATCCCCCGCAGAAAGGAGTGGCTCCCAAACGTTGAGCCCTTTCGATGCTCGCGCATTCCATCTCTCTTTCTAGATCCTCGTCCGTTCGAGTATGCGGAATTCTCCTAGGAGGCATAACCAACTGTCAAGAGGCATAGATCAGAAAACAATAATCTTAAAAGTCGAAAAGTAACTAGTACTAATCGCTAGTCTAGCATGCAGACCAAAACCCTAGTACTGACCACAACCTAGTGCTCTGATACCAAGCTGACAGGACCCGCCCCGATCCCACAGGGACCACAAGGGGACGTGCCCTGCTCCCGTCTGACACCCAATAATTCATACCAATTTTAACCTCAAAACATTTAAAAGCATAAATAACCAAATTAAAGTCATACATAAAATCCGAATTAAACGAATGTCAGACAAGGGATATAATCCAAAATTACAAATTTGCGAGCACGACTCTAAAGTAATCCTGCGGGTACACCGCCCAGCAGGGGTTCAGGTACGCAGAAGTAGATCTATGCCTCAGCCTCTGGCTCCTCCTCTACCTCAGTTTCCCGACCTGGAGGGGTTATCAAACAGTAAGGGTGAGTGGACCGAAACACAAGTTTATGAAATCGTTTGATAAGTAAAACATATAATTTACCCCTCCGTTTTCCAAATATGCGTGCACCATAATTCCAAAATCATAAACCATATAATATGAACCATAAGGCATATAGCAAAACCATAACCATAATTTTAGTTGCTGCACTATACACTCCAATCCCGACATCCCTGATGTCTGACGTCCCTGACGTCCAATAGGTCACAATCACAAGGCTACGCGTGCCACTCGGGTCTCAATTTCCGAGTTCAATCCCCGAACCCCGTTCGGGTACAGCATCCCCGATGCTTAGCGTCATAGACGCTGGACGTACTAGACGTCCGTGACCTCTCCGGGGTACCTCATCCGGAGGAGACAATATAATATGGAAGGATCTATACAGTGCAGTAACAAATACATTTTATTGATATCCACATGCAAACATATATATACATAGATAGAATCCGAACCAATCATTCAGTTTCATCGGACGGGTCTCAAGCCCAAATACCGTGAAACGTGCCATAACCATATTTTCCATATCATCAAAACCATCATTGTTTTAGCATGTGAATAAGTATAATAAAACCAGAAAACATTTATGCACACAAGGGTTTAAGAAAATGGCCCACTCACAGTACAATCCTGCTAGAAACCGAACGTATACCCTCGTCCTGGTACAAATGTACAATCCCTGTCAAATCCAAGTATTCGTAAAGGTCAAATTAAACCCCCAACATTCAACCATGAAAGCCTAGGTCGAAACCGACCCGGGAAAGCCGCCCGAACGCGCTTCCCAAGGCAATAAACCTTATTTTGACCAACTTAATGATCTCCGATCGACCCGAAACCACCGCCATTGGATCCGGATCGTCGAAACCTAAAGAATGGTGGTGGTCCCACCAGAAACACTGTTCACACGCGCCCCCACGCGCCGGTCAACGTGGCGGTCAACGCAGGAACAGTTCCTGCTGACGTCATCGCTGACGTCACTGCTGACGTCAGCATGACGTCATGCTGACGTCATCTGACAGCTGTCAGGTCTGACGTGTCAGACTCTGACAGGTGCCACGTGTCAACATCCAATTGGTCCACCTCACTGATCTGTCAGACCACGTGTCAGATCTGACATGTGCCACGTGTCAGCACGGCACTGGTCCACGTCACTGACATGTCAGTGACACGTGGCAGTCCCTGACTGGTCCACGTCACTGACATGTCAGTGCTGACTGTGCACTGACATGTGACACGTGTCGGCTCACGGTTGGTCCACGTCACCTGACAGTCTGACAGGGTGCCACGTCATCACCTCTGTCCTCAGACGGGTTGACCCGTATCTCTGCAACTTGGGTCGAACAGACCCGCGATCACGACCCGGTCACCATTTCTTCTACACCCAACCATTTTCACTCTGGTTTGTTCCTAGATGTTCGTCTTATACCCAGGAACAGTTCTAGCTAATTAAAATCAATAAACAAGGGCTGAAACAAAGACTTACCTCGATGAACAGACCCGGGTTCCCGTCGCCGTTTGCACTCCGTTCAGGCTACCTCCGGTCGTGAACTCAAGCCCAGAAGGTTCCTATAAGTCCCTAGAGTCGATTAGGATTAATAGGAAACAAAACTAAACGTGGGAATTCGAGTTACCAAAATCTGAGTTTTAGAAACCGTTTCGGGTTTTCCGGTTTTCCCCCCACGCCGCCGTCCTCCGCCGTGCTTACTGCCACCGTTCAGCCTCGCCGGCAAGTCTCCAATACACAGACACAGAGAGTGGATGGTTTGCTGGAAAGGTTGGATCGAAATGGCAGAATGTGCCCTGCGGGTGGGAAATATAAAGAATTGGAGGGAAGGAAATGGACGGCTCAGATTGAATCTCCAGATTAGATCAAGGGCTGAGATCTGATCTGGGGTTTTCAATCCAAAGGCTGACATTTAAAGCTGGTTCAAATGTTTAATTAATCCAATAGTGGGTCTGATCCAATCTAGCCAATGGGTGAGTGACACTTGTCACTCCCCAGGTGTCCTTCAATCAGAATTTCTGAATATAATATTCGACACGAAAACCGAGACACGAACTTCCCGAATTCACGTTTCTGACCATAACTTCCTCGTACGAAGTCCGATTTCGGCGTGCCGCCTGTCTACGGACTCAGGACGTCGAGGCCTACCCAACGGTCCTTGAGTCAACTGAAAATTAGTTGCCAAAAGAAAAGTCAACATTTTCCCCCGAGAGTCCAAATTACGGTAATGCCCCTGAACTTCCGATAGCCATAACTTTTTCCCTGATCGTCCGAAATAGACGTGCCACCTGTCTATGAACTCGTGACGTCCCGAACTACGTCACGGTCATAGGTCAAAGTCCATTTAGTTCCTCAATCAAAAAGTCAACAATTTGACCATACCATTCACAGGGGTAAAATCGTCAATTCACACAAAAAAATTACAATATGGAAATCCTCGAATTTCCGGGGTGTTACACATGCACCGCCTGAAGTGGCTACGCGTGGGTTTCACGCCCCAGTGAACAGTGTCACCCCTAACCTCCAGCCGAACGGTCCGGTTCGGTTTTTCCTGCAACTTGGACCGGCGTGACCGGTCCAAGTCCATTCCAGTCCAGTTTTTCACCGATTTCCATCCTAATCGATCCTATTCTTCCTATAATTGTCCTAGGAGCCTAAACCAATAACCTAGAACTCCTAAAACATCCAAAATCCGACCGGTCCAATTTGGTTCTCACGGCTCGAAAATCCAATCTCCTCCCCAGGGCTTCCCCGAAGTCCAAAACCTCTCAAAACCTTCCTAACACACTCCTAGAAACCTATTTACTTCAGTGAAACCATCAAAATCGGCCCATAACAATTAAAATGGAAAATGAACAAAATCGGGTAAAACCGATTACCTCGATCGGCTCCTCCTCCGCCGTCCACAGCGGTGCTTCCTGGGCCGGCCACTACTTCCAGTCGGTCCTCTTCATCTCTCTGTCCTCTCAGTTACTCTCACAGGTCAAGGGTTTGGGTTTGGATGAAAATTGGTGATCGGGTTGGTTTGGGGAAAATAGGAGAAAATGGATGAACGGGGAAGGTTTGGTGCATGAGAGAAAATGAGGGTGAATGGATGAATGACACCTCTCATTCATCCATTGGCCCTGAGAAAAAGGTGGGGCCCACTAAAGTCCAAAACAACTCCCGTCTCGAAGAACGTGCAATAGTACGTTCGAATTTCCGTGAACCGTAACTTCGCCGTCGAACGTCCGAATTCGACGTGCCGCCTGTCTACGGATTCGTATCATCGTTATCTACATAACGGTGCTCAGCCCTCGGTCATCGGACCTCCAGGGTCAAAAGTCAACCGTTGGCCCCTTTTCGCCAAAATTACCAAAACGCCCCTGATCTTCCGATCGTCATAACTTCTTCCACGGATGTCAGAATCGAACGTGCCACCTGTCTATGAACTCGTGACGTCTCAAACTACGTCACGGTCATCGGTCAAAGTCCATTTGACCGTCTGAACGAAAAGTCAACGTTTTGTCCATTCTATGGGCAAAATCGTCATTTTGCCTTGAACTTCCGCTAATCCTCGTCTAATCCCCGATTAGCCTTGCTAATCCTTCATTAATTCTTAATTAATCCCGCTAATTCGGGACGGGTCGTTACACATATTCCAGCAATAGTGAGGGGACGCGATGTCAGCAACTATCGTAATTGACATGGAAATATATCCCAAAATGTATTAGCAGCTTGCATTTTTTATTTGGAATTCATGTATGTTCTTAGCGGATGGAAGAGTCTGGCTCTTGATTCAAAAGTGTTAAGTGATGCTCTATCAAAGAGAAATGGTCTTAAAGTTCTTCAAGGTAAATACTTATCTTTTTTGGTTGGAAATAGTTTTTTTATTTCTATGTTGCATAATAATACATATATATGTACTATACAATTAGGTAAATATTTCTTAGTGGATTGCAAATTTGCCAATCGACGCCAATTTTTAGCTCTGTTTCGAGGTGTGCGATACCATCTCCAAGATTTTGTAGTGTTGGAATATTAAGTATAACTTGATAACTTTTGAGACAAGTAACGAGACTTAAAACTAATAGAATCCATTATGATTTAAGAATCTATTTGGGAATCCCTATTGAATAAGGTTTAAGCTATTTATGGAACTTAAATCTAATTGGTACCTTATTGAAAGTCATCTAAACTTCCTACTTGTTATGTGATAAGTATAATATAGGAATCTAGGTGCATTTAGATATTGGTCTCTGCTCTCACAAATAATATACCTATATACCAGAGCTTAAACTTATCCTAAGCATATGTCTTCTAATCTGAAAGAAAGGAGAAGAATAATACTGTTAATCTTTGAACGCGGTAATGTTGAGAACAGGTTCTATCCCCAATCTCTTATTGACTATTGTTTTATGTATTATCTTTTGATTATATGTTGTGATCTTAGAAGTATGTTTGACTTTAGTATGTATGAATTAGTTTACATGCAGGTCATGGTCGTGATCCTGAAAATGAAAATGAGTTGTTCAACCTTTGCCATGCGTCCTTAAGGAATGTGATCAAGAGGATATTTGGTATTTTTAAATTGCGATTCACAATTTTTAAGTCTTCTCCTCCATTTTTATTTAAAACACAAGCAGAGCCAGTGTTGACATGTGTAGTGTGTAGCGTTACATAACTTTCTTTGCAAGGAGTGTCGTTCTGATGAATTTTCATCAATACCAGTTGATGAAGAGAACAATTTTGACCAGATTTATCAAACTCAAGACCAACAAAGGGAGGATGTTAACACATGTAGAGCTAGCATAGCTTCAACTATGTGGAGAGATGTTATCTAGGTCATATAAGGAGATGAAACTCCAACAAGTGTTTATTACGTCTTCAATAACTTTTGTTTTCCTTAAGCCATGTCTAACTGCTACATGACGTTATTGTTATTACGTTTATCATTTGGTTATTTATTCATATTACATCATTAATTCATGTTATTATTTACTTTTTATTTCATATGAAATCCTAAAACAAATCTTTTGATTCTTTGAAGAATACAAAAAAATCCAGTGAATCATAAGAGAATCATGTAATTACAATCCATTAAAATCTTGCAATTACAAATCATACTAAAATCCATTACACTAAATCGCGTGATTACAATCCATTAAAATCCTAATTGATTACATTCCCCTAAGTTATTTTCTTTATGCAATTTAAATTTCACACTTGCCTTTTATTTATGCACTTGAATTTATATCGTTACTTCGATTGCACTTTGTTGAAGCAAGAAATGTTCCAACGGTCAATTACTCGCCCTCCAACCACCAAATGATGCATATTCTTTCTCGTAACCTGTCGACTAGGAGAGTAGTGGATCTTCCGTTAGTATGGGCACTAGTGTGGTGCCAGCCTAAGGTTCTCTTACGATCAAGTTAGTAACTTTATTCGTAAAAAGAAATGGTAAATGGTAAGTTTGACAGAGTAATAGTGAATAGTAAATAATTGTTACCTTTATTGGGAAATGTGTATCCCTTATGAATGGGTAAGTGAGATGTTCGATTCCCATAGTTTCGATGTGGAACAAATACTCCTCAATTTACGTGCTAACATGTGTTATGCAGATCGAGGGTGAGGGTGTTTTCACGTGTCATCCCATCTTAGGCCCATTGTTGGGGCTATTTAAGGACATGGGCCTGGGCCATATTTGGTGCTCGGGTTTTAGGTATACAGTCCAATGAGTTTGGTCAGATATGGTGTCAACACAACTTAAATTATAGCACGTTATTTTCTTGCATTAGCTTTTAATTTAATTTCTCAATTTATTTTCATTTTATCGTATTTACTTTTTTTTTTACTTTCTCCTACAATCTTTATTTTCATAAATTTCATATCATTTAGTTATTCATTTAAAGCCATGATTCGAAGTAGTGAAAAAACCTATACCTTGACTTGTAGTGTTAAAATGGTGTTAAATAGGAATATGATGTGGCCATTTTAAATCAATGGATTAAAATGATGGTCGAGGTTTAATGAAATGCAGAGACTCATTGTTCATAGATTATTGAAAATACTTGCATTTATCTTTAGTTGAATGTGTTCATTTTCTCTCATAATGTTGAGTTAATGCCTCCTTAGTGGATTATTAATGCATTGAAATTTGATTATGTATTGGGAATAAATACATGGTGTTGTTCATTCAACCTTGTAGGAAAAAATTGATGTGGAAGCTTCATGAAGAAGAACATTAATTGAAGAAGGTGCATGAATGGACTTCAATGAAGGATGTTGAAATGTGAGGAAAATGTCCCACATTGGAAAAACACAATTGTAACTTGTGCCTTAAGCACTATATAAGGTGGAGAGCTTGGCCACATTTCAACATCAAGGAGAACACCTCACAAGTGAGTGAGTGCTTCAAGAGTGTGTATAGCTCTTGGGCTAGAGTGATCTTCTTGAGCACTTCAAGAGTGTGTATAGCTGTTGGAGTAGAGTGATCTTCTCGGTTAAGAGAAGGTGAAAGAGTGTGTATAGCTCTTTGGGGTAGAGTGATTTTCTTGGGTTGAGAGAGGGTGTACAAGGGGTATCCTATTGGATACAAGGGCTCGAGTTGGGTATAAACTTGAGTAGTGTAATCTTGTATTTTGTATTCTCTCATAGTGAAGGAGAAAATTCTCCGAGGACGTAGGCAAGTTAATTGGCCGAACCTCGTTAAATCTTTTGCCTTCTTGGTATCTTTATTTTCTTTTTTTCATCTTTATTGTTAGCAATTGTGTGGCGGAGGATTAATTTCCTAACAAGTGGTATCAGAGCTTCGGTTTATCGATCGTGAGCGGTTTGCCATGGCAAGTTCTAACGGCTCACATTTCAAGGTGGAGCAGTTTGATGGAAAAGGAAATTTCACTCTATGGCAAAGGAAGGTGAAGGACATCCTAGTTCAACAAGGCCTTGCACGACCATTGAAGGGGAAGGATGCGAAGCCAAAGAAGATGTCAGATGAAGATTGGGACGAGTTGGAGTCCAGGTGTGTCAGCACTATTAGGCTTTATATTGCTGACAATATTATAAATAATGTTAATGATGTAGATTCTGCACCGGAACTTTGGGAGAAAATAGAGAAGCTTTATCTTGGGAAAGGCTTGCAAACGAAGCTGAATTTAAAGCGGGATCTCTACAAGCTCAAGATGGGAGAAGGTGCGAATCTCATGGAGCATATGAATGTGTTCAAGGGATTGATAAATCAACTATCAAGAGTTGAGGTTAAAATTGAGGAAGAAGATCAAGCCCTTTTACTTCTTACCTCGCTTCCCGATTCATATGAGAATATTGTTACTACAATTGTGTATGGTAAGGATACACTGAAGATAGAGGATGTAGAATCGACTCTCTTATCACATGAGAAGAGAAGAAAAGCCGATGATTCTCAAGGTTCTGTCTTCATTGCTCGTGAACAGAATCGTAAGGGAAGGTGAACTACGAGGGGATTTAGTGAGCATAGCAGGTCTAAATCCAGAGGCAGAGGAAAGGGCAAGCAATGCTACAAGTGCAAGGAGTGGGGACACATAAAGCCGGATTGTCCATTGATGAAAGAGAAGGACGATAAGGGCTCAGATTGCTCCTTGGCTGGTGTAGCGGAGATGTCTAGAGATTTTGGAGAACTTCTCACAGTCTCCAAAGATAATTACATTTTTTTTCTCAAGATTATTGGATATTAGATAGTGGTTGTTCTCATCACCTTTGCTCTAGGAGAGAATATTTTGATACGTTCCAAGAAGTCCAAGGATTTGTGACTTTGGGTGATGGCACAAGACGCGTGTCATGGGTACGAGAACGGTGAAGATCAAAATGTTCGATGGAGCAGTTCGAACATTGGGTGATGTGGTGTATGTCCCAAAGTTCCGGAGAAATCTAATATCCTTGAGCCAACTAGACTTTAAGGGCTGCAAGGTTTCGTCAGCAGGGGGAGTTATGAAAGTGTCACGTGGTTGCATGGTCCTAATGAAGGGAGAAAAATGTAAAAGTATGTTCCGTCTGATGGGAAAAACTCAGACCTCGAAGGTTGTTGGGAAACAGGGTGCACAGGAGAACAGGTACCTGAAGCGGGTCTCATTTGCGGGCACAGCAGAGACGCTATCTGCATGTTTCCAAGTTTCAGACGATGGTGAGAAAGATAATCCTGCTAAGGAAGAGGCAAAGTCGAGGTCCCTCTTCGGAGCCAACTCATAATTGTTGACTCGGAGCAGCTGCACATAGCATTGGCCATTTTGAATCAGGGGGAGCTAGGACCGTATGCAACTGATTCGGGGTATGTGTAGTTGGTACAAGAATAAGGCCAATGGAATGCTTGTGGGTATATCAAGCGGTATCTTAATTTGAGATGAACTTCAGGGATTGAAGTGGTGATGCAACATTATCCACCTAAGTCGGCAGGGGGAGATTGTTGAGTTAATGCCTCCTTAGTGGATTATTAATGCATTGAAATTTGATTATGTATTGGGAATAAATACATGGTGTTGTTCATTCAACCTTGTAGGAAAAGATTGATGTGGAAGCTTCATGAAGAAGAACATTAATTGAAGAAGGTGCATGAATGGACTTCAATGAAGGATGTTGAAATGTGAGGAAAATGTCCCACATTGGAAAAACACAATTGTAACTTGTGTCTTAAGCACTATATAAGGTGGAGAGCTTGGCCACATTTCAACATCAAGGAGAACACCTCACAAGTGAGTGAGTGCTTCAAGAGTGTGTATAGCTCTTGGGTTAGAGTGATCTTCTTGAGCACTTCAAGAGTGTGTATAGCTCTTGGAGTAGAGTGATCTTCTCGGTTAAGAGAAAGTGAAAGAGTGTGTATAGCTCTTTGGGGTAGAGTGATTTTCTTGGGTTGAGAGAGGGTGTACAAGGGGTATCTTATTGGATACAAGGGCTCGAGTTGGGTATAAACTTGAGTAGTGTAATCTTGTATTTTGTATTCTCTCATAGTGAAGGAGAAAATTCTCCGAGGACGTAGGCAAGTTAATTGGCCGAACCTCGTTAAATCTTTTGCGTTCTTGGTATCTTTATTTTCTTTATTTTCATCTTTATTGTTAGCAATTACATGGTGGAGGATTAATTTCCTAACACATAATTCATGGACAAAATTTCCCAATATAAATGAGATAACCATGTATGTTTATTTCTTAAAACAACAAGCGTCAGATCATCTTTGCCAAAAACAAAAATCAAACCAACTAAAAATTGTTGAGTTTAGTATTCATTAAATAGATAATTTACTATAAGAAAGTAAGAATATTAATTATTAACCAGACTTTTCCATCATTTTGATACCTACTACTTTCTAAAATGATTTTCAGTTTGAATAATATTTTTATATAAAAGTATATAATATTTGCATAATATTTTAAGAAATTAACTAAAAAATCCATAGTCAATAATAGAGGAACAGTTATTATATAAAGAACAAGGCTAGATCCTCACATTTTACGAGGAGCTCGTTGGTGCACTCTTCCCATCCTGCGGGGAAATTGGACTTTGACTAGGGTTTTTGTTTTTTTTTTAAAAATCAAAGAGTAGGTAAGTGAAAAATAGGAGTCAAAAAAATATAACGGATTAAAGGAAGCCTAATAAAGAAATTACAAATGAAATAAAATTCCTATCACATACAATAACAACAAGCCTATAACAACAACAAAAAAACCAAAACATCACAACACTAGCTGCAGTAAGCTCAAGGAGGGTCCAATCCGCAGCTCCGCTTCCACCACCGCCTCCACTTGCTCTACTGCTGCTGCTATCAAGAAAATACCAGCGAAAAGGAAAGACATGAAAGGGGATTTTTATGTTTATGTATTTATAAATGAAGAAATAATAATTGCAACGGCAATTCATAAAATTCTTACTTTTGTCCAAATTCGTGTGTTTTCCTCATCCAACCGAGAAAAGGAAAATATTTTTCAATTTTTCTTTTTCAATTTTTCTTTTTCAATACAAATGAGAAAGGAAAAATTTATCCATGTTTGGAAATATTGAAAAAGAATCTACAAACGATTATTGATTTTCCTTTCCGGTGGTCGTACAACTAGGAGAAACAAATTTGCACTCTCTATTTCCTCAACAAAAAATAAAATAAAATTGCACCATCTTAATAAAGAATAGGCAAAATTTATTAATTTCCCATCAATTTACTCATTTTAAATTGCTTCATTGCTTCTATAGTATTTTTCAGAAGGAAAATAAATCTTTTTTTTTATTTTTTATAAGTGGATGAATGATTTGGATTTCTACCTAGACGTGCTAAACGTAAAAAAGGAAACGATTACTTACTATTTCCAGATTTGTTTTTTATTTTGCGAACAACCAAACGCTTGCGAAATGCGAACAACAGAGAACACAGGGCTACGATTTTATAGACCCATTACACGTCTTCCAAAATCCCCATCTATCTTGAACCCCATAAAAACAAAAGAAAACACAACGGACCTCATGCTTGTCACAATTTGTCGAATGGACCATGCCTCTTCAAATGACCATTCTACCCTCGTTCGTTCACTTGGCAATTTGGCGACGAAAGTAAAAATCCAAAATTCTAATTTCTCACCCCGGAAGTGTCGGTTTATAATTCCATATAACAGGTGTCACCTTGATGAAGGTGTACGCACAGACAAGGGACCCAAGTCTTGCGTAGATCACGCCCTTCTTTCTTTTATGGCGCACTTTAGCATCTTATGCGCTCCTAAACCGTCTGCGTACACTACACTTACTATAACTCCCCACTTAGAAACTTCAATCCTCTGGCCTCGGCTTAGACATTTTATCTTTCTCCACTGCAGCAGGCGCCAGAATAATAGAAGCTGTACGAAGCAAAACTTCTTCTATGGCAACCTAAGGACGCCGTTGATAACTCAGATTCACTCTCATTTATAATGGTCTCCCCTGAGCTCCTTCCAATGTCGAAACCCTATTCCAGAACCAAGTCCTCTTCTTGCGTCATCGATAGCTTGCTTTTTCTCACCGGAGCATTCCTGGCTCTTCTCCTACTCTTCACTTTCTATTCCTTCATAAGCTTTCCTTCCGCCTCCAATTTCACCCGTACGGTCACTCCACCGCCGACCGCCGCCGAGCCTGAGCATTGCATCGACGATACTAGCCTAGGCCGCGACTCACCGAACAGAACCTTTTACGATGACCCGGGTCTCCTGTACTCACTCGGGCACCCGGTTAAGAACTGGGATGAGAAGCGCCGGGAATGGCTGCTGCATCATCCGTCATTAGCCGCCGGAGCGTCGGAAAGGATTTTTATGCTAACGGGATCTCAGCCGTCCGCGTGTCGAAATCCTATCGGCGATCATCTCCTCTTGAGATTTTTCAAGAACAAGGTGGACTACTGTAGACTCCACGGGTACGAGATCTTCTACAACAACGCGTTGCTGCACCCGCAGATGGGGAGCTACTGGGCCAAGCTGCCAGTCATCCGGGCAGCGATGGTGGCCCATCCGGAGGCCGAGTGGATCTGGTGGGTGGACTCGGACGCGTTGTTCAGCGACATGGAGTTCAAGCTTCCCTTGGACCGGTACAAGAACCACAACCTCATCGTTCACGGGTGGACTCATCTGATCATGGAGACGCACAGCTGGACCGGGCTCAACGCCGGCGTGTTCTTAATCAGGAATTGCCAGTGGGCCATGGATTTTCTGGAGGTTTGGGCCAGCATGGGCCCACAAACTCCGGACTACGAAAAATGGGGGCAAACCCTCCGGTCAACATTCAAAGACAAGACCTTCCCGGAGTCAGACGATCAGACGGGCCTCGCTTATTTGATCTACAAAGAGAAGGAGAAATGGGGGAACAAGATCTATCTAGAGAGTGAGTATTACTTCGAAGGGTATTGGGCGGAGATAGTTGGATCGCTCGATAAGATCAGCGCCCGGTACGAGGAGATAGAGAGAGGCGAAGAGGATAATGCGGTGCGTCTAAGGCGGAGGCACGCGGAGAAAGTGAGCGAGCAATACGGTGCGTTTCGCGAGGAATATTTGAGTGAGGCAGGGTACGGGAAAGGGAGCTGGAGGAGGCCGTTCATCACGCACTTCACGGGATGCCAGCCGTGCAGTGGTCTCCACAACGAGATGTATTCAGGGAATTCGTGTTGGGATGGGATGGAAAAAGCGTTGACTTTCGCGGATAATCAGGTGCTACGGAAATATGGTTACGTCCATTCGAGCGCACCGGAACAGTCGGTCTCTGCTGTGCCGTTTGATTACCCGTCCGAGTTGATTGGAGCATCAAATATACATCATAGGGATACCACTTTGGAAAGGTACTTGGCTTGAAGCGTTTGTTTGATTGCTTTTGCTTTTGCTTTTGCGTTTGGGCTTTAGCTTTCGTTGTGCATAATTCGTAAACTAAATTAATTAATTGAATCATTAGCTTTCATTTTAATAAAGCTGAGGGAAAGCCCAAGTGTAGAAGTATGTAGTTATGCGGGTATAATGTCACCTCCAGCGCCAAGGCACCGACCAGTTGTTGCATTTCACTTCACCTACTTAGCCCCCAAAAAAAAAAAAAGTCATATCGCGGGATTTGGGTACACTAAAAAGATGGCTCGTTCCGGCTGGTTGGTGGGATTTAGGTTTTTGATTAAGGGTATAAACTGGTGAGTGATTGGGGGATGATGTTCAGCTTTTTAAAGGCATTAGATGATGAAAAGCAATCAAAGCTGCATTATGTGGCTCACGACTCATTTTTGACTAAATTATCATAGATTGCACGCATGAAAAGGATTAAAATATTGGGGTTGGATTTTTTCAGTTAAAGAAGTTAGCAATTATTAAGGGTGTCCGGGCAGCCGTCCGTGATGGCAAATTTGGTAAAAATAAGAAATTTCATTTGGTCTTTTGTTTAATGAGGAATTCATGAATGCTATTATTTATTCGCGCTCACTGTTTTCTTAGCTACTTTACCAACCAACTTTGATTTCCCATTACATCTTCATAGCGTAAAAGATTGGAACACAGAATCTCGGATTTTGAATAGTAACATTACATCTTCATAATGCAGGTAGCTTCTGATCATTTCTGGACAAATATCACCATGTGGGAGGCCGATGGCCTACTCTAGCAACATGCGGGCTTCCTTAATCTCCATTTTATATTTGAGATTTTTTGGCTACATCTCCCCTTTTATGAGCTCATTGTTGTAAATTCAAACATCTCTATATTTACTTACCCACAAAAAAGAAAAAAAGATTATTACTATATAGCGCCTAGTCTGTAATAACTTTGGTTGACAAACATAGAAGCTCCTACAGATATTCATTGGTGAGGAAAAGATCGTGCAAAGGATATGATGCTATTATCCGATTATATCAGAACTTTGTCAGAACTTTGAACCTCATTAAAAGAAAACACAAACTATCCTCGAAATCACATTTGGAGGTTCTTTTAATCTTGTTCTCTTTCCCTAACCAGCTTCTTTGCCTTCCTCCTTCGCCTTACTTTGGTCTGATTACTGCAAGCAGGTGGCTCATCTCCTGAACAAACAAATCCCAAATTTTTATATATAATTTTCAAAGAAACAGAACCCATTATTTAACAAACGCAATATAATTATATTTCTAACCCGGCTTCTCAACGAAAGTAACAGCATGAAGTTCCTCAGAGGCATTTCGTCGAACATCTTGAGTGTCATTTTGGCCTTCATCGACTGCGGAAGGCAAAAGAGGCCCAATGATTTCCCTACGGCGAGAAGCATCTTCCTTGAGCTTCTTCTTACGGAGTCTCTTCCGCTGAGCCCTTGTAAGCTTCTGAGGCCCCTCACTTTCACCTTCACCATCATCATCTTCGCCGCTCGGCGATTTAATCCGACTTTCCCTCCGCTCCTCTGCTTCCAATTCTTCTTGTAAAATATTCAAAGCCACGTCCTCCACTTCAGGCTGCAAACAATTTAAACACTGGAATGAAAAGTTGCAGAACAAATATAGACAAATCACAGAGAAAGAGAGAGAGAGTACTGGTGACGATGGAGGAGGAGGAGGAGGGTGAAGCATGTTGAGGAGAGCTTCATTGAACTTGCGTCGCTTCTCTTCCCCGCGCATTGTTGATGAAAATAGGGACCCAAATAAAATAACAACACAATTCTTTGTTTTTGAACAAAAAGTTAAATTTGTGTTATTTTATCTTGCTTTTTTTTTTGGTGGGTTCTTGTATCTTTGTGTTTATCATAAGAATATAAGTAGCTTCAAATAGTTTTCTCCTACAAAGGACATAGGGAGTGGAATGGTGTATCATGCATGTCTTTAATGTATAAGTTTTCACTAACCAGTTTTTTTTTGTGTCGTAGTACTTCTCTTCTAACATTAGTCCGAAATTTCTATATTAAACTACGAATTCGTAGTTTCATTTCAGATCATTTTTAGATCTGATTATCAAGTCAAATTATTCTACTGACATGTCACAAAATTGTGAGACGTTTACTACTTAACCAACAACAGTAACTAAGGTATCATTCATCTTAGATTTAAATGCGAAACTTATCAAATTTAAGACATTTTAAAAATAAAAGTTCTTTTCATTATAAAAAAATGATATAATTTATACTATCCAATTTAATACCGTCCACCAAACTCACCTTATACGCATGAGATTTGGTTCTGCAACTTTTGCTAATGGGTCCAAACAATGAATACATTCGAACAACCAGCTTATTTGTTCGTCTGTTTTTCTAGGGGTGTAAACCGCAAGAGATCCAATATGACTCATTACCTTATTTTGGTAAGTTAAAGGTAACGATTTTCATTATTTACTTCTAATGCATTTTTTTATAAATACGTACGTAAGATCTATTTAAAATATATAATTCCATTATTCATTTTGGGTAATGAATATAATTAAAAAAATGTGTTAATAATTCTTATTATTTTATTTTAGTAATTTTTTTTTACCAGAATGAATTCTGTTTGTTTAAGATAGTTCATACCATATCGGCCCAGACCCAGCTTAAAACCCATATTGACTACAGGCCCAGCCCATTGCCAAAATAGCACCAGGTCGGACCAATCTTGGAGGCCCAGTCCTCTACCTGGCTCCGCATGTCGGCCCAGACCGACCTAGAGGCCCAGCCCTCTTCCAGACATCATGCCACCGGCCGACTCCAGAGGACCAGCTCCTGTCGGTCGGTGAGTCGGCCCAAACCGGGCGGTCGGCCCAGTGCCACCGCCTAGCACAAGCCCAAGGGGGCCTAGACCCACTCACACGGACAAGTCCCACTCGGTCTGGATGGCACCTCCACGTGTCAGTCCCACAGCGAATTGATATTTGTCCCACATCGGGAAAATATAAATATTATATTCACCGCACCCATACAAAAGGGGTTCACTTGTCGTACAAAGATAATTAAACAATTTACTGTTTACTATTACTTTTACAGTATACTTTCTACTACCCCTAAACCTAATACCAACCACTGACTTGAGCGTCGGAGTACCTTTGGGCCGGTACCACACCGGTGCCTATACTCTCACCGACCGACTAGTTTCCTTCCTCTTCAGGTTCACACAGGACACGTGGCAGAGCAGCATTTGCTCCCTAAGTTGGCACATTTCGTGCATCAACAAAGATAAAAGATAGAATTTTAGTTTTTGAGGAGTTGGGTACATTTAACATGCACCACCAAAATTTTTGTTCGTTAAAATTTGAAATACGGACATGTATGCCACGTGTGGACTCGTGAAGATGTGTGATTAGATTAATCTTATGAATTTTTACCTAACAAGTGCTATCAGAGTCAAAACCAGTCACGCTTAGAGAAAATAGTTGCAATGTGATGCGCATGCATGAAACCAAACCAGCCAAATTAACAATTGAATTAAGATAAAACTTAAACAAATTAAAACTCATAATTATTTTAATTAAACTAATTAATTAAGACACATTATTATTTATTCTCCTAGAAACAGCATAGGCACTTCTGCTCCTTGGATACACATTTCTCTTCACCACCTTGACACCTTCTTCGTTCTCAAACGATTTACAAGACTTCTCCTCATCAATCCTCCCCATCACTCTGGCGCTCTGACTCCGAGTCACCGCATAAGGTCCGGCCATCGGAGCCTGCTGCCGAGTGGTTCTGGCAGAAGAAGCCCTCACAAGCTCTCTGAAATCTTCATTCTTGGTGGTGGCGGTTGAGGTGGTGCTGAGGTTACGGGACAACTGAGCATTGCTAGGACAACCCATCAAGGCGTTGCAGTCGAATTGTGCAGAGCACTCTGTGATGCTCTGGACATACAAGTCCTTGGCCTTGCCCAAAAGCCTTAGGGGGAGCTTCATCAACCTGCTCAGTTTGATTTTGCTCTCATCTTTCTTGGGCTTCTGGAGGATTGGAGCTTCTTCAATGGTAGCCATGGCTCATGAGTCATGAAGATTGATATATGATCATATCATTTCTGTTCTGACTTAAATATGCTCAGTCTGGTTTGCATGGGTTTGTATCATGTGTCCGTTGTTTGTTTTGTACTGGTAAGTGTTAAATTTGAGTAGTGGTAATGGGATTTGCTTTAAAAAGGTTATTTATGGTCACATTTGGAAGACTATCACCTTAAATTTGATAATCTATAAATTCAACGTATCATTGAACTTTGAAGATAGAAGTAGATCCATGTTTGTTCATTATGAGTGGATTGTATTGAATGCAAAAGGAATGCAAAAGGAAAGTTATCCAATACAAAAGGAAACTTATCTAATATACGATCTACTCAAAATAGTAAATTTATAAGTAGGTTTTGTTTATGTCTAATACCTTTTGTCGCTGGTATTACTGGTGTTGTGGTATAGTTGGAAGTTTTAAGTCTTGCTTTTCAAGAATCGTAAATAGCAATATCGATACTAAATTTATATATCTTTATTTTTTGTATATAATTTTATATAAAATAAAAAATCTCATCTCCAAACTTCTTGTTCAAGGAGTGGTAACTCAACTCTCTCAAAAAAAGTCTTTAGGTGGACTCGTTACCATCTTATAATTAGTTTTAAAGAACAATAAATCATATTTAACAGTTTAAAATTATAATATAATAACAAATTGTCCAAACAAGGTCCCGGTCAAAAAGTCAACTTTCGCCCCCTAGAACCAAGGGAAAAATCGTCCTTTCCTTCCAATTTTTCTAATTTTTCTTTTTTCGAATTTCTGGGTCGTCACAACCTTCTCCCCTTAAAGAATTTCGTCCTCAAAATTCGAACGTACCGCTCCAACAACAATCATGGAGACTTAATTCACATCCAGTTCAATACCTCGGGTTCCCACGTGAACCCTCGTTCACTCTACGCAACCATAACCACTTTTTCCATCTTTTTTCGGCTCATCCTGAGCCCTCATATCACATCGTGACTCATCCCGAGTCCTAGACCAACTTCCGACTCTTATCAAGTCCAAATCCAATGTCTCGACTCCTTTCGAGTCTGAATTCATCATTTACTAACATCAATGCCACCATTGGCATATCCGGTCACCTAGCAAACACCCCTAGGTGAACCACATCCTATTCAGGATCTCTCAACACACACTAAACCAATTCCGGACTCCCTCTGAGTCCCATTCGATATCCAAAATCCAAAGCTCACTCATCTGACCCCCTATCCTCAGGTCAATTTCATCTTGGGCCCAACATGCTCATTCATATACCATATCGTTATCGTAAACAACTATCTGAACCAACACAAGTCTGACACAACCAGAACACATGATACAAGGTTCGACCCCCAATCTAGGGTCATAATTACTCCAGGGATTTTCTACACCCTCGTATCTCTTCTCATTACCAGACCGCGCACAGGGCTCGTATCTCGGAGGCATGGCAAATCAGTAACCAAATCCTCTGATACCAATTTAACAAGACCCGTCCCAATTGGACTTTGATAACCGTGCCCGGTCCTACTCCCGTCTGACAATTCAACTGAAGTCCCAAAACTACCCTTCAGTACCTGTCAAACAAGGAATAACACTGATTTCCGCTCATACCTCCCCCTTTCGATCAGCCCCGAACGTCGTGCCATGGCCTGGAGGGTCATCAAAATAGGAAAGGTGTGAGTGGACAAAAATAATATCATTTAAAACACATTTCAAAAATACATCATTTACTCTCCAGTTTATCAAACCATGCATGCATAGAAGCAACATATGAAAAACATCACCGGCTTTCTAGCCAAATGTCATGAAAACATAATCACCTGGCCACAAAGACCAAAACCCGTACTCAATACCAGTACATCATCACAATCAACATCAATCAGCACTATTCACAAGTGCACAATCAATCAATCAATCCATCAATCAATCCGCACACTATTCACAAGTGCACAAACAATTACACATTTACATCCGCACTACGCGTAGGCCAACATCCAGCCATATTCTCGGGATCAGACACATCTGGGCTCAACCCTCGGGCTCAGTCACATCTGGACGAACATATCCCCAGGCTCAGACACATCCGAGTGGTACTTCCAGGCTCAGTCGCATCCGAGAAGCTAGCTTACCATAGGAACAACTCACAATCATACAATCATATCCCCTAAGCTCGGGTCGTCTCGGTAATCCCCTAGCTCCGATCGTCTGGGTACTCACAATCACAATGAAAACCATCCCGGGATTACATCCCAAAACATGTCAATCAAATCCTGACTTCAAACCAAGTCAAAATCATTCCCGACCGGGTCTCAAGCCCAAACACCATTTACATGTAAATCCGTAAAATCTCATTTGAAAATAATAAAATAATCCAGAAATCATCCTTGACTCATCAATTAAGTCAAAATATCATTTTTGAAACCATTTTGACTCCGAGCCTAGCCCAACACATCATTTGCACATTTATCGTAAAACGTGTCCAAAAGACCGATTAAAATAATCATTAATTCAAAAATAATCATGTCACATCATCAGGACATCATTGCAAGCCAAATCATGAAATCAATCATGTAAAACATTTAACTATGCATACATATCAGTTTATAAAACAAACGTCCACTCACACACCGTCCAAATCGCTCTCTTTCCGAGCTGCACGTGGTTCCGTAATTTTTGACATTTTTCAGGAATCTCGAATCCTGTCCAAAATCATTATTCAGGGTCACTAACGACTTAATTAACATCATACTAATTTCCCACAATTGTTTGGGAATTAATTACGAATTAAATACGTAACATAAACCTTCGGACCCTCGAAACAATATCGAAACGGTGTCTGATTGACTCGAAATCAACGCCAAAATGTTCGTTACATTGCATAGCACAAAAGTCATGTTGACCTCACCTCGGGAATCATGCCCACACGCCCTCACTCGCCGCCGTGAGTGGCTGCGCGTGAAACTCACGCGCCTGCTACAGTGTCACCACATTCACCTGTTTATCTGTAAAACGGATCCTACAACCCGCGAACAGATCCGATTTGATTCCTATCAATTCTGCATCAATTTCAACAATTGAACCGTCCATTAGCATCGTTATGAATTCAATTAAGGTTTTGTAATCCCAATCACACTACAACTTACCTCAATCCGTCAGTTCGAACTTGATTATTCGAAGAACTGCCGTACACTATGCATTCATCGAACTTCATCAATTCGACCCGTTTTCCTTCAATTGATGCATTAGGGAGCTTTGTGGGATTCTAATAAAAATATGTCCAATTCCAATTCCAATTTCATCGTTCCATGTCTCTAATCCATTCGACTCAAGCTCAAAAACCCAAGGTCTTCCCCCTCTCTGTTCTAGCCCAAAACGACTCCAATTTCTTTCATTTTTGCAATGGGTCGACTCAAATGAATCCCAGAAGGCTAAATTCAAGATCAATTACAACAATCGTGGTCCCTGGTTTCAAATTCGAAACTGAAGCATTTCGAATTTTCATAGGTTTTGGGTTCGATTTCTCTGGGTTTTTCTTCCCTTTTTCTTTTCTATGTTTCCTCACGATTTTATTCTCAATTCTCAATTGGTTTTGGTTGCTGGGTAGATCAATCAGACAATGAGATTGAGGTCTGCTATTTGATGCTCTGTTTTTCTGTTTGTACAAACGTGTTAATCCATTAATTCAAACATGATCACCAATTGCCACTAACCCACATTTAACTGTGATAGATGTCATTCAAAAACCTCACTAAGTCACCCACACGGCTGAATCAGCCAAGTTAATTGTCCAATTCACCCTGCTACGGCAAATTATCATTTTGCCCTTGCCATAACAAATTACCAAAATGCCCCTAGCCTTCGCAGACCCATAACTTTCACATCCGAACTCCGATTGATGCTTGCCGCCTGTCTACGGATTCAGCATCCCGAGACCTATCCAACGGTACTTCCAGAAAGTCCAAACAAGGTCCCGGTCAAAAAGTCAACTTTCGCCCCCTAAAACCAAGGGCAAAATCGTCATTTCCTTCCCATTTTTCCAATTTTTTCTTTTTTGAATTTCCGGGTCGTCACACTAAGCCTTACCAAAACCAAAAGATATCCCTAGCCGACAATATCTGGTGGGCCTATCTTCTCCCCAGCTAGCACATACTCGGACTAGACATGTAAACCAAACCTGACTCCAAGCAACACAAGCCGACCATCTGGTCGGCCTACCTATTATTCGGCCAACTAAGTTAGAATCACGACTCAGGACCACACAAGGACATGTTTCAACTCCTGGAACAACAACATTAATCTCACATCGAACTATTCCACCATTAACATTCAATGCTAATATAAATATAAAGTTGCCTCCTTTCCATAAAGTAATGAAAATCTTACCCCTAATCTGCCAAAATTATTAAAGCACCCTCCACACTTAATTTTACTTAAGTATTAGAGACTATTAGGCCGGCACTATACTTGACATGGCCCCACCCGAATACACTCAAATAGTACACACGGGTCTTGCTCCCGTTTGACAGAAATCTTGTTAGGCAAGGGATAATCATACAACTCGCTAGTTCAGGCCTACGCCTCTCGAGTCTCAGTTTTCGTGCAGCAGTCCTGGAGGGTCAAAAAAACCAAGAAAACGTGTGAGTGGATAAAAAGAAATAGTTTAAAATCATAATTTTAAAACATCCAGCTTTTACTCTTTGTTTTCTATAACCATGCATGCATACGAAAACCATTTCACTTCGATGAAAGCAAAACTCAATTTATATTCTCGAAATACGTGAAAAGTATTTTCAAGTATTACAATTTTTTTGAGGATTTTCGTAAATTCCATTTTGATTCCTAATTCGAATGTGGTTTTGGGTTTTGGTATGAAAAATGATTTTAAAAGTGATAATGTTGGAATGTTGGTGTTTCCCTATGGTTTTGGAAGGTTTTTACGAAAGTAGCCTTAATGGCACATTTTACGAGAATTAGTGTTTAAGCTATGTTTGGGGCTTAGGCCCGAACTTCTGATTGTGATACGATTGTGTGGTTTGAAATGTGATGTAACGACCCGTCCTGAATACCAGGATTAAATATTAATTAATTATGGATTAGAATGACTAATCGGGGATTAGTTGAGGGAAATCGGACGAAATGTGCAAAATGATCGTTTTTCCCCTAGGCATGGGCAAAATATTGACTTTTAGTTCAGGCTGTCAAATGGACATTGATCGATGATTGTGACGTAGTTCGTGACGTCAGGAGTTCATAGACATGTGGCACGTCCGATTCCGACATTTGAGGAAGAAGTTATGATGTTTGGAAGTCGAGGGGTAGTTGGTCATTTGGTTGAAAAGTGGAAAAAATGTTGACTTTTGACCCGGGAGGTCCAATGGCCTAGGGTCGAGGATCATAACGTAGTTCGAGTCGATATGAATTCATAGACAGGTGGCACGTCGAAATCGGACATCGAACGGGAAAGTTATGGTCACAGGAGTGAAATTGGTTAAACTTATGTCCCGAGAATTCGATTAAAATAATAATAAAATATTGAAGTTTGATCAATGATTATGGACCCTTGGATGAGTGACAAGCATGTTTTGAGACCCCTAAATTATGGATCATGTTTCCCGTTAATCCATGATTAATTGTGTAAAAAGGGGTGATGAGTTTGCACGGTTTTGGGGTAACTTGTGAGGAACAAGTGTGAGGGTGGTGTGTGTGAGTAAGTAAACCGTGAGAAACAATCTCTACAAACCCCCTTGATCTTCATTTCTTTGCCTGTAACCTGTGAAGGAAACTCAGAGAAGAGATTGAGATGATCTTTATTTCTTTGGTTATAGGGAGTCTTGATCGTTTATGATGATTGGACTTTGTTCCTTGAGATTCCAAGGGTCGAATGGGCTGGAAACCATGGCCAACGGTGGCCTGAGACGCAAGAACACCGAAAGGGAAAAGCAAGGTTCATTTCTTCGCAATAGGAGGTAAGTTTGTGCTTTTAAATTCAGGTTTTGATTATTGGAATCAATTAGAAATGAAAGGACAACCTAATGGGATTAAATGGGATAGAAAACGGGCCAAAATAGATAGAAACCGTGAACGCCGGTTCAGGGTTGGACCAGATTTGCAGAACTGGTTTAGACCGGGTCGATTTGAGGAGGAAGATGAACAGTACCCCGCGTCTGGGTTTCACGCGCAGGGGGTTCAAACGACGCGTGGGGGCACGTGAAGGGTATTTTAGGGAAAATTCCAACATGACTTTTAATCTATTCGATGTAACGAACATTTTGGGACTGGTTTCGTGTCGATCGGACAATGTCTTAATATGTTTCGGGATGTCCGAAGGTTTAGGATCAAATTTAAAAATAGTTAAAAATTCGAGAAAATTACGGGACTCGAATGAGGGGTTAATGAAGAGGTTTGTGACCCTCTAGTGTGATTTGGACAGGTTTGAAAGTTCCGTGATAATGGTGGGGCCCGAGAAGGCCTATGACACTCGTATCGAGGCGGTAGCGTAGGACGGTCTGTGAGTGGACTTCATTTTATAAATTGTGATGCATGCATAACTATTTTATATGTTTTACATACGTGATTTCTATGATGATGATTGTGGCACTAGTGGTTTATATGATTGCACGTATTTCGAGGTAAACCCATATTTACACGTATTTCGAGGTTTGCGAGTTTATGCTATTGCTATGTGGTTGTGAGTTTAATAATGGTTCTATGGCATCGTTTTGGTTTTGGAAAGATGAACTCGGGCATGAGACCCATTTGAATTATGTGATCGGGCCAGGGGCCCAGTTGGTTTACGAAATCGGGCTGAGACCCTTTTGAGTTATGTGATCGGGCCGGGGGCCTAGTGATTTACAAAATCGGGCATGAGGCCCAGTTGAGTTTTATAAATGTGATTTCGGGTCTGGGACCCTATGTTTCATAAACGTGATTTCAGGTCGGGGATCCTAAATGGAATTGTGATGTTTTATAGAGATTCGGGCAGGGCCCATTGAGATTAACGTGATTTCGGGTCGGGGATCCTGAATGGAATTGTGATATTTTATGGGGATTTCAAGCAGGGCCCATTGAGATTTTTTGAAATGACTTTGTTAAACTGTTTTCCATATACCATCTTGATACGAGGATATGTGATGGTCTCCTCCAGGTGTCTGGGACACTGGGGAAGTCGCGGTGCATTGCCTGCGAGGGGTCATTATACGGAGCTACTGGACCGTATAGTGACTCAGGAACAGGATTGATATGATTAGACGTCTGGGACATCAGACATCTGGGATGTCAGCGATATTGACCCGGAGAGACCCCGGGTAGCACGCGTTGCTTATTACCGTGAGATATGACGTCGGGGATGTCAAGCGTCTGGTACGCTTGGCATTTGGGATGCCGGAGATGGTTATGTGGTAAATATGGACTATTGGATCTTTGAAATGGTTTTCTTTTGGATTTGTGTTTATGGATTTGGGCAGTGGCCCACCTGGTTTTGGAATTACGTATTTTGGTATTCTACTGTTTGGGCCGAGTTCCCACACTTGATTTTGAGTTACGGTTTTTGGGCGAAGGCCCTAATGGCTTATTTGAGTAAATGTTTTGAATTACGGATTTTCGAGGCATGCATACTTTTTAGTGAAGGGCATAAATGTCTTTATGAAATGTTTTTTTATGAACTTGTTGATTTTGTCTACTCACAGTTCTTAATGGTTTTAATGCCCTTCAGGTTGATCACGGATGTGGGTTGTAGCAGAGACCGAGACATCGCACTCCTCCACCAATCTTGGCGCGCTCTGGGAGTCCAGTATGGGCTGAGGTACGTATTATCCCTTGTCTGACACTTTGTGTCAGACAGGAGCATGGCACATTCCACGTTAATCCCGGGGGGTTGGGATGGGTCGTGTCATGTGATATGAGTATGTGTTTATTGGTATTGATGGTGTAAATTTATGATGATGATTGTTGATTGGATGTGAATCTCAGGCGTCGAGCTCGGGGCTCCGAATCCTGAGATGAGTGTTATGTGAGCGACTTAGACATTGAACTGGGGGCTTCGAATCCTGAGTCGGATGTCACTTGGACGTTGACCACGGGGCTCTCAATCCCAAGTGAGTATGTGATGGCCTATCGGTAATGCCTTTATGATGTGGTGAGTGATGTTGTGCTTGCGTATTGATGATGATTTGGCTATATGTGAGTTCCGTGATATGGATGGTTATGGATTGAGTGTATGTTATTGACCTGATGCTTTGTGATGTATGATATATGCATGGTTATGATGCCTGATGCGATTTCATGTTGATATGTCTTTGATATTGTTGTGAGTAGTCTCAGATGTCGATCAGGGCTCTATATCCTGAGAACTAGTCTGTGATTGCGACTCAGACGTCGAGTTGGGCTCTGTATCCTGAGTCAGTTTTCACTCGGACGTCGAGCTGGGCTCTGTATCCCGAGTGCGTGATGTGCCTGCTAGTAATTTAGTGGTATTGATGATTGTTGTTCTGCATTGGTGAAGAAATGGCTGTTGTGGTGATGTAAGATATGGATTTGGTTCTGTGTGGTTGCTATGTTGATTATGGGTGGATTTACGTGATGCGACATTGTATATGAGTGATTGCATTGACTTATTGGTGGTCACTTTGTACTTTTTCTATAATTTTTGGGAATGCTACTTTCTTCCAAAATTCACATCTAAAGGTCACAAATCATCTCAAATAACTTGTAATTTAATTCCATACATTTTTCGGATTTTTAAAGGTATTTAAAACGAACCCTAAACCCTTCGGACACCAAAAACTACCCTGCAACAGTGTCCATTTGACTCGAAACATGTGCCAAAATGTTCTTAATATTAAAAACATCAAAAGAAATGTTGGACGCATCACCAGAATCCCTGGCGTGCACCCCTACATGCCACCTAAAGCAGCTGCGCGTGAGGCCACGCGCCAAGCTACTATTCATCATTCATGGAATCGGGTCTGCAACTTGGGTCCTAACTTGGTTTCGCGACCCGTTGTTAAATCCTTCAATTCTAACCCGTTTTTCATAATTGATTACACTAATTTACTCAGAATTAATCCAAGAACATGCTTCTATGTCCAATTTGAGGATTAACTCACCTTAAATCATTGAATTCAATCAAGCTCATAAACTCAAATTTCGAACTCTATCATAGGGCTATATTTGAGTAATTACCTTTGGTTTTTCACTGATTCTGCTTGTAGCAACCCCAGAAAGAGGTTTATAACCTTAATTCGAACAACTAAGCTCAAAATTGAGAAACTTTATTTCAAGCTCCACGTCCAAAATTATGGGTTTCACCTCACGCGTTTATTCTTCGTTCCTCACTAATTCTTTTCGTTCTTCGTTCCTGTCACGACCCGACCTTCTCCAATAGGATATTGTATGCTTTGGGCCCAACCCTCATATTTTTTTTTCTTTGGAGCTTACGTGCAACTACCTTGTGGGTCACCCATCCTCGGATTGCACCAGCCCCTACTCGCTTAACTTTAGAGTTCCCTAGGAATCGAAAGTCAATGAGCTCCCAAAAGGCATCATTTTGGATAGATGCGACCCACACATATAAGGCGCATCCCCCAGATCCCCCGGGAGAAGTGGGATTGCTAACCATGCCTCCAAGACATTGGTCCTCACAATCCACCCCTTTTTGGGGCTCAACGCACTCGTTGGCACACTCAATTCCGGCTGGGGTTAGGCTCTACTACCAAATTTTCACGACCCGACCTTATCCAACATGAGACATTTTGGGAACTCACTGGTTTTAGATTCCTGGGGAACTCCAAAGTTAAGAGAGTAGGGCCTAGTGCAATCCCAAGATGAGTGACCCACTGGGAAGTTGCACGTGAGCTCTCGGGACCAAAACTGTGAGGGCTGGGCCCAAAGCGTACAATATCCTGTTAAAGAAGGTCAGGTCTTGACATTCATCACTGGTTCACTCCCTCTTCTTCTTTGGTTCTTCTCTATCATCAACTCTTCCTCACAATTTTCTTTGTTTTTCTTTTTCCTTTTTGGCCGAGAAGCACACATAACACACACACACCCAAAAGACAAAGATAAGGACACACACAAATACATAGGCGGAGGGGCAATTCCTTAAGGGATAGGGACACTTGTCACTGCCCAACCATCCACAAAAAATCTCCCACAATCAAAATTACAAAAATGCCCTTCGTTATAAAATTACCAAATTACCCTTATACCTCTAGACCCGGGACGTAACCAACCAATCTTTGTTTCCAGCATGCCGCCTGTCAATGTACTCAATAAATCGAGACCTTCCTAACAGTGTTTTTAGAATCGCCAAAAACCGTCCCGATAAAAAAATTCAACATTTTGACCTTAATCAAAGTCAATCCGTTGACTTTGACCAAAAAGTCAACCTTTGACTTGCATGGGAAAATGGTCAATTTCATCCAACTTTTTCAATTTTACCCTCGTTGAAGGTCCATGCCATTACAATACTAGTACTTCTTTGCTCTTACCTTTTCTTCGCAAGTCCCGCCACCATGAGAAGAACATCTAAAAGAGCTCAACGAGGCGAGCCTAAGTTGATCCATTTTTTGCATCAATAGTTTGGCGTTGTCTGTAGGATTTCTGAAACAACCTCCCACGCTCCCACTTACCTTCTTAGCCGTCCCAATTTCCTTTTTCATTATGTTGGATGAACAAGATGAAGGAGAGCTAACTCACAACCCTTTCTTGCAAAGGAACACGTGGGACAATGTCCCAGATGCCTATAGACAGACACTGCAAGATCTTTTACTAGAGGTGGCCAACCTCAAAGCTCACAACACCAAGAAATATGTTTTGGTGGAACAATATGCAAACATCATCGCCATTGCGAGGATGTCTCAACATGAACGAAGTAGGGACAAGGGTCTGGTCGACCAAGTCCTGGCCGACCAGACTGTGGCCGACAACACTCTGAATCCTCAACTTGTGATCGAACGAGTAACATTCGACAGAACGAGGAGGCCACAACCCAAAGCTAACTCCACCGTATCCGGACGACTTCTTATCCAACCTTCCAACATCGCTGGCCTTTCCCAACCAAATAACTACCGGGATGCTTTCCAGTTGTTGGAAGAATGCCAAACGAAAATGGTGCCTATACGACAGATGTCCAAGGTCTTTAATCGTGGGACCACGGGACAACGTCTTCCCTCCACCTCGCACAATCGACAAAAATAGGATTTGCCCCTGGTCGAGCACTCGGTAAGGGAAATCAGTCAGCCCAAAGGCTCGATCCTCGACAGAAAGAGAACAACAACGAGGTGCTAGATAAGACGAACTCAACATCAAGAAACTACTCCCACGGTCGGAGAAGAAGTGGAGTTTTCCAGGATAGAGGTACTAGAAGAAAAAAGTTCTAGTTTGATCATCCAGCCCTTCAAAACAACGACATCATAGAGAGCCTTTTGAGGAGGATACATATCCTTGAGGCTAGGGAGGTCAAGGGCAAAGAGCCATCCTTGAGGAAGATCAGCATTGGTCATTTCACCAGCCGAATCCTCTAGTCCCGGCACAAGTTAGAGGTAAAACCCCTCAAGATCACTTTGTACACTAGTAGGGAAGATCCCGTCACCCATCTGAACAACTATGTCTTTGCCCCAGCTTATAAGAATGTGATGAACTAACACATGAGTAATGGAGATTTTTAGGAGATAACACAAGTGAACACTCTTGTATAGGAAACTCGCCACTCTAAAGAATACACCTTAGAGATAAGAGCTAAACAACTCGCCACTCAATGGAATCCACCAAAGAGATAAGAGAAAATAGCGAGGAAGAACACTCTTCACTAAGAAATTTTTTATTGAATACTACTTGGATGTTCCTTACTCCAAATGAAAGGGACTATTTATAAGCTAGTAATGGACATCCCCCATGAATAGGTTTGACTCCTTAATAAATAAAGTGCATGAATGAATCATGGGAAACATACACATGACTTATTCAAAGCACACAAGGCATAATTATTTTTGAAATTGAAAATAGTTAATTCTAGACTATAATTAATAGGATGAATGCAACGATGAATCAAGGGAAGATGAATTAACCATGTGCCTTCAAGGATTAATTGCTGACGTCAAATTATGTGTCAGACGTTTTTGAAGGTAGCTGAGACGCCATAGTCCCATGGGAGCTCAATCTTATATGTGTTTTCTCATACTCTCTTAAGTACTTTGAATGATCCATCGGCTCATGGTTTCACTTTCTCTTGAAATGCTCATGAGGAAAGTGCTTCTTCCAAAGATGAATCCAAACTAAATCACCTTCCTTGAATGTTGTTGGCTTCCTATTCTTATTAGCTTGAGCTCTATACTTCTCATTTTTCTTAATGATGTGGCCACACACCTGTTCATGCAACTTCTTAATATTCTCAGCTTGAACTTCCGCATCCCCTCTAAATTGGTAAGGGGTAGGAAGTGGAGCCAAATACAAAAGGCTAATTGGATTTCTTCCATAAACCACTTCAAATGGGCAAGCTCTTATAGTTTGGCTTTTAGAGCGGTTGTAAGTAAATTTTTCTTGAGCCAAAGAAAGATCCCACTGATGTATCTTTGTACCCACCATGATCCTCAACAAGTTTCCTAAGCTTTGATTAGCATCTTTAGTTTGACCATCAGTTTGTGGATGGTGAGATGTACTTAAATGTAAAGTAGTCCCCAATTTTCGCCAAAGAGTCCGTTAAAAATGACCGACAAACTTAGTATCTCGGTCTAAAGTGATTGTCTTTGGAACACCATAAAGTTTGACAATCTTCTTGAAATAAAGATACGCTATATAAGAAGTATCCAGAGTTTTAGCACATGGAATAAAGTGAGCCATTTTTTAAAACTGAACAACAACAACCATAACTAAATCCTTGCCCCTTTGAGTACGAGTCAATCCCACCACAAAGTCAATGCTAGCATCCTCCCAACGTGCCTTAAGGACTGGAAGTGAAGTGTATAACTTAGTATTTTGTCCATGGCTTTTGGCTAGATGGAAGATTCCATACCTCTCCACATGTCGAGACACATCTTTCACCTTCTTAGGCTAATAGAAATGCTCTTGAACCAAACAAAGGGTTTTGTCTCGACCAAAGTGACCTCCAAGACCTCCAACACGAGCTTATGCAACAATAGCCTCACTCAAGGAACATCCAGGAACACATAAGCGCACTCCCTTGAAAAGAAAGCCATCTTGTATTTGATGAGTACCACATGATCCATTAGAATAATCACTTTGAATGTCTTTGAAAGCTGGATCTTTGTGGTAGAGCTCTTTCAACACTTCAAATCCCAAAACTTTCATCTTTATTGTACTTAAACAAGAATACCTTCGACTTGGAGCATCAAAAACTTGGTTCTGCTTGCCAGACATGTGCTTGATATGAAAATTGTAGGCTCAGAGAAATCCACCCAACGAGCATGCCTACTTTTCAACTTATCTTGTCCATTAATAAATTGTAAGGCCACATGATCCAAATATAAGACAAACTCTTTAGATATCAGATAATGATGCCAATCATTTAGATTTCAAATGATAGCATAAAACTCTTTATCATAAGTAGAGTACCTGACGGGAGAATTAGTGAGCTTTTCACTGGAAAAGGCAATTGGTTTAATTTCTTGGCTTAGAACGGCACCAATCCCAACATTTGAGGCATCACAATCGATCTCAAACATCTTGTTGAAAGCAGGAAGCATCAGGATAGGAGTCTCCATCATCTTCTTTTTAACAAGCTCAAAACTTTGTTGTGTGATACGCAAAAACTAAACATCAAATTAACACTTATTGAAAACGCATGCAATTTAAAAACCTTTTTTTGTAGATGTAGCATTGGTAAATAGGGATCGTTCTGGACTGGAGATTGAGGGTACCTAAGTATGATTATCGTTTGATTATTTAATTAAGGGGGTAAATTGGTTTTTATTATCCTATGTGATTAACTAATCTAAACTAACCTAATCTATTATTTACATGGTCAACTCATCTTTAAACTTAACACATTCATAAATTATGCCAATTCCAAAATCTACAAAAATTCCATAACCTTAGTTCTACGAAATACAAGCATATTATCTCAAGTACGTACTCGGGAATTGCCTTATATACTTTCAATGATCTAGACATGGGAACTGCCCTATATCTAATCAAGCATTAAGCACAACATACAAGTATAACAAAAACTAAGATATTGAAACACATGGAAGATTATTGAAATTCATATAAGATATAAAACCATAATTATATTAAAGATCAATCCAACAAAACGATCATTCAATAACAAAAGACAATCACAGGGTAAAGAGGTTGTGTTACACTTTTTCTCTTTGGGAACTGCCTTATGGATGCTAAGTGGTCGACACTCCTTGGTGAGACACTCGGGAACTGCCCTATATGTCGCGGATGAAGGTGTTTATGATGGAATATGGTGTGATTGGATTTTGCTAAGGAAATCTCAAATTGATGAAAAGGGAAATTTGTTTAAGTAGAGCTTTGGTACAAAAATGAGAGACCCTTTACAAATAACCTAAGTCTTTCTATTTATAGGAGGAAATTAATCCTCAAATAAATAGGAGTTCATAATTTAAATCCTAAAAGAAAAAGGTTTAAACTAATTAAATTAAAATCCTAAAGATAAAAGGTATTCTAAATTCTAATGAAAGAATAAATACAAAACTTAATTAAAAAGGTAATAAAAACTCCTAATTTAAAAAAGGGAAACAAATCCTAATTAAAAAGGACAATTTTCCTTAAAAGGAAGGAAAATGCTTGCTGGAATTGAACAGGAATCGGCTCAATAGGAATCTTCTGAAGCTTGGCAGGCAATTCGGTAAATGCTGGTCGAAATGGGTGCTGTAAATCGGCAGTCAATGCGCATGAAGATTGGAGTATAACTTCGGTAGGTGTGCGCTGAAGGGAAGGAAGGAACTCGGTGGACGCGCGTTGAGAAAAAGCACAGTGAATTCGGTGCATACGCACCTAGTGGAAGAAGCCAAATTTGGTACGCGTGCGCCGAATGGTTTCCTGGGCTGTTTTAAATGGGTTCAGTAGCTTGCTACCGAATTCCTCAGTGATTTTTGGTGGTCTCCTTTCATTCGAACATAACTTCTTCGTTACAACTCCGATTAAGGTGATTATTTCGCCTAAATTCTCGTAATTCCGTGCTATATCCAATTTTTTACAATTCTCACAAAAGATATTATTTTCTACAATTGTTTCGTATTTAAACATTAAAAGATAAGCATAAAGGGTATACAATGATGCTTAATTCATGGCTTATCATTGTGCTTCACATGTCCACACAAATTTGTGTCCTTTCAAGCATTCAGTGATTGGAGTAATGATAGTGATGAATACCTTGATGAATGCCCGATAAAATGAAGCAAGGAAATGAAAGGTCTGAATGTCATGGATAGAAGTTGGCATTGTAATAGCTTCCACTTTGTTAGGATCTACCATAATGTCTACACCTAAAACAACATAGCCTAAAAAGATTAGTTTATTAGTCACAAAGTCATATTTTTTCAGTTGGCATATAACTTTTGCTCCCTTAGAATAATGGATAATGGATGCTTGACAAAGATGCTCTATATATGAATCTTGATCTTTGCTGTAAATTAGGATGTCGTCAAAATACACCACCACAAATCGACCAATGAATGATTCGAAAACATGATTCATAAGTCGCTTGAAAGTGCTAAGGGCAATAGATAGCCCAAAAGGCATTACTATCCACTCATAGAGACCATCCCTAGTTTTGAAGGCGATCTTCCATTCATCTCCTAGCTTCATACGTATTTGGTGGTATTCGTTCCTCAAATCAATCTTAGAAAATATTGTGGCTCCGTGAAGTTGATCTGGCATGTCATCAAGGAGAGGAATGGGAAAACGATACTTGATGGTGATCATGTTAACTGCTTGGCTATTAACGTACATCTACCAAGTATTATATCTCTTAGGCACAAGAAAGATAGGAACAACACAAGGAAGAATGTGGACTTCTCTCCTTGATTAATCCTTTAGCTAACAATCTTCAACTTGTCTTTGAAGCTCCTCATATTTTATAGGACTCATCCTACAAGTAGCCTTATTTGGAAAGAAGCACCAGGAATGAAATCAATGCAATGTTGAATACCACGCATTGGTGGAAGACCAACTGGGATTTCCTTTGGCATAACATCTTCAAATTCTTGGAGTAATGGTTGTATGATTATAGGGACTTTGATCTTTGCTTCATTTTCTTCCACACTCATATGTGGGACAACGTCCCCCATGCCTATAGACAGACACTTATGATCTTCTACGAGAAGTGGCCAAGCTCAAAGCTCACAATGCCAAGATCGACGCCAGGAACCAAGTTCTAGGGAACAATATGAGAGCACCCTAGCCATTGTGAAGATATCTCAACATAAGCGAAATAGGGACAAGGTTCCGATTGACCAGGTCCTGGCCTACCAAACTGTGGTTGTCCACAATCTGAATTCTTAACTTGTTATCGAACGAGCATCATCCGATAGAATGAATAGGCCATAGCCCAGGGCTAACTCGACCGCATTCAAATGACTTCTTATCCAACCTTTCAACAATGTTGGTCCTTCCCAACTAAAGATCTACCGGGACAGTTGCTAGTTGTTAGAAGACTGTCGAACAGAGGTGGCGCCTATATGACAGATGTACAAGGACTCTAATCATGGGACCATGGAGCAACGCCCTCCCCCCAACTCGTACAATTGACAGGCAGCAAGATGTGCCTCTAGCCGAGCACTCGACAAAGGAACTCAGCCACCCCAAAGGCTTGAGCCTCGACAAAAGAAGAAAAACCGCGAGGTGCTGGATGAGACAGACTCAACAGCATGAAGCTACTCCCATAATCGGAGTAAGAATGGAGTTTTCCAAGACAGAAGTACTGGCCAAAAAATAACTCTAGTGCTATCAACCATTCCTTCAAAACAACGCATCTAATAGAGCCTTTTGAGGAGGATATGCATCCTTCAGGCTAGGGAGGTCACGGAAAAGGAGCCAGCCTTGAGGAAGACCAGCATTGGTAATTTCACTAGCTGAACCCTCCAATCCCATCACAAGTCAGAGGTAAAGCCCCTCAAGATCACTTTGTACACTAGTAGGGGAGATCCCGTCACCCACTTGAACAACTATGTCTATGCTCTAGCTTGCAAGAATGTGACGACCCATAAATTCGAAAAAGGGAAATTTGGAAATTTTAGAGGGAAAGGACGATTTTACCCTTAATTAATGAGGTCAAAAGTTAAAGTGATCCGTTTTGAAATGTATTTTCAAATGATGTTATTTTTGTCCACTCACACCTTTGTTGTTTTAATGACCCTCCAGGGCGTGGCACAAGGATCAGGGCTGATCGAGAGGAAGAGGCATGAGTGGAAATCAGTGCAATTATCCCTTGTCTAGTAAGTGTTGAGGGTAATTTCGATACTTCAGTTGACTTTTCAGATGGGTGTAGGACCAGACACGATTATCAAAGTCCAGTTGGGACGGGTCTTGTCAAAGAATATGACGGACTGACACGCGACTAATGAAGATTTTGTAGAGAAACCACAACCGTGAGTTGCAGCGAGAAGCAAAGCGATGCTCTAGGGCCAGTTAGGTTGCCCAATCAGTAGGGAGGTTTGTGACAGTAGACAAAAAGATGGGGTGAAGAGAGTCATTAGTCTAGGAGAGGACCAACTAATCATGTTGGACTTGAGAGGCATGATCAAGATTTGATGTAGTGTAACAACTCGGATCTCTAGAAAACTTAAATTTGGAAAATATAAAGGTAAAAAGATGATTTTGTCCTTATGTAGTCAAATAGTTGATTTTTTATATGGATAACTTTTGGGTATTTCGAGAAGACTATTAAAAAGGTCTTGGGATCCTGAGTTTGTAGACATGTGGAATGCCAAAATTGGAGTTCGGATGAGTTCATTATAGGTCCTGAAAGAGTAGGGGCATTTTGGTAATTGTGCTTTTACGGGCATTTTGGTCATTTTCTAGAATGGCCTTGGGTACTCTAGAAGGTTCCAAATTTTTCTTCCTATTTTTTCCCATACTATCAACCTACCTATATACTTATATATATATATATATGTATATATATATACTTAGACAAATGTGTAGAAAAAAGCGGGTTGAGTTGGGTTCGGTAAAGAGGAACCAAAGAAGAGAAAATGGAAACATATGGCGATGATAAAAAAATGAGGAAGAAGTAGGGAAAATCACGACCAGGGAAGGAGGAGAAATGAAAGGGAATGATGAAGGAGAAACAAGCAGAGGAAAAAAGCAAAGGGAGAACCTGCACTTGTCTGAAACCCGGACCCGTGATTCTGAGCTCTCAATGTTGGATGTTTGATTGAAGAAAGAAAACTTGGTAACAAGTTTCCTAATGCCTTTCTGGGAGCCTCGCGATCAAGTTGAGCCAAAAACAGGGAATTTGGTCGCGAGAAACTCTCTGAGACGAAGGATGAGTTTTGGCCGTAACTTTGAGAATTCATACAACAAAATTAGGTAAGTTTTACATCGTTTTGACATTACAGACATGTTCCTTGGTTCAAGACAATTTGAATCGACTCTTAGAACGTGAGAAATGGTCGAGAAATGAGGACTTTCTGGTCGGGTCAAGTCGTGGGTCGAATGACCCGTTTTGCAGAGAAACGGGTCTGTGACCCAAGGAAAAAGATGAACAGTGTTTGTGGCATGTGGACTCCATGCGCTGCCATTTCTGGTGGAGCGTGGGGGCATGTGACATGTTGTCTGAAAAAATGGCCAATATGAAAGTTCATCCTTTTGACGTTACGAGCTCAACGGTACAATTTTCGAGACGATCAGATATTGTCTCAAGTCAGTTTTGACTATCTGAATGTTTAGGCATTATTTTAATTCGTTTAAAAATTACAAAAAATTGTGGGATTAAATATGAGGCTAGTTGGAAATATTAGTGACCTTAAGACATGATTTATGGTAGTATTCTCGGATTTTATGGAACGACATGCAAGTTGGTTCGATTGCCTATACGATACGTGTGAGTGGATGTTTTATTTTATTAAAATATTATGCATGCATATTTAATTGTTTTAGATGGTTTTTTTATATGATTTTTTATTATATTTGGGTGATTGTAATTTTTATATGATTTTCGGTAATTTTATAAATAATTACTATTTTATTGTACGTTTTACGAGATTTTCCATAAATTTTGTTTTCGGATTCCATTTCGATTGTGGTTTTGAATTGAATATGGTTTATGACATGAGACATTGTGATATTGGATGTTTATTGATTTTCATATGATTTATGGGTGGTTTTTCGGATGTATTTTGATGGCACGTTTTACAGAGGTTATGTGTGAGTTGTGTTTTGGGCTTAGGCCTGAGGTTATGATCGTGGTTTTGGTTTGTGATATTGATATGTTATATGGATATGTGAATTCTCAATATTCTTGATGTGAAATGTTGTGATGATTGTAGATAACCCTCCTCGAGTTGCACGTTGGTTAGTAGTCTCAGACGTCGAGTTGAGGGCTCCAGATCCTCATACTAGTTTAGTGCTAACTCAGACATCGAGCCAAACTCCTGATCATGAGTTAGTTTCACTTAGACGTCGAGCTGGGCTCCTGATCCTGAGTGAGTGTGTGACGTCCACACTCGGACATCGAGCTAAGCTATAAATCCCAAGTGGTGTGCCTATCGGTAGTGAAGTGGACGTGACGATTAATATTATTGTACGCTGAGGATGGGTTGGCTATGTGTGAATTTATGTGATGTGGTACTGTATGTGGATTGGTCTTGTGATTGATGTGATAGTTTTCATGATTACTAATGTTTGTTGCATTATGGTTAGTTTACACGTTTTTTCGAGTTCATGGACAGTGTTTTATTTTATTTGGGATTTAAACGGTTTTTATATGCATGCATAGTTTTTTTTTTTAAAGGGTAAAATGTTAAATGTTTTCAAACTACGTTTTTGAACTATTTATTTTTGTCCACTCACACGATTTTTGTGGTTTTTGTAACCATCCAGGGTCGTGGCATGAAGTTCGGGGCTAAACGAGAAGTGAAGGCATGATTAGTAAGAGTGTATAAATATCCTTTGTTTGACAAGTCTAAGGGTAATTTCCACGGGAGCAGGGCTCGAGTGTGGTTTACAAGGTGTTTTCAGGGTCGGATCCTGTCATGTAGAGATGGGGTGGCCATATAGGTGGGTGTGCTCTTGTCATCCAAGTGAAATGATGAAGGTCATGAAGAGGATCCATCGATAAAACTAAGCAGATGAAGGCTCCGAAGAACATGCGGAATCTGAGCCCAACTAAAGAGGATAGTTAGTCTGGTCGAGTTTGATAGTGTGGACATGGGAGACATTGGGGAAGCCAGAGTCAAGAGAAGCTGTATAAGAGGAAGATGTCAGGACCAGGCCCTGCTTGGTCCGGACCCGACTCATCTAGCACCATATTGTTCGCTTTGGGCCTCGCCCTCACTGTTTTGTTTTCGGAAGCTCATGGTGCAACTTCCCAGGGGGTCACCCATCATGGAATTGCACCAGTCTCAACTCGCTTAACTTTGGGGTTCCAATCCCCCCCAAAGCCACTTGTGCTCTCAAAAGGCCTAGTGCTAGATAGGTGTGTGCCTACACCTTTAAGGCACACCACCAACCTCTCCCAGACCATTCCCCCTCGCAAGAATGTGGGATTGTTCACCGTTCCCTCCAGGACACGGGTCTTACAAAGACATGTTGGAAAATGAGGAAAAAAATGCAAAAGGACGGAGCATAAGCAATGAAGAAGGATCAAAGAAAAGGGGGCTAGCAATGGGCCAGTAATACCATGTAAGATTATTGATTGATATGCTTTGAAGCTTAATTTTCATTGGTATGAAATGATGTTTATATACACGACCTATACAATCTTATAACTTGGAATGAATCAATCAATTAACTAAATTATAGCAAGGGTTGACAATTTTGTGGCAATCACCTTGATTTAGGAATTCTAGAAGATACAGAAAGATTAGAAGCATATTGATGATAATAGATTTGGGATATCAAACAGATTTTCTAATAATGCCTACATTAAGGTCATCTCTAGCAACACTATTCTAAAGGGCCACCTAAACTAAAATTTAGCCCTTTAAAAATTAGTTTTTTAATGAATAGTGTATGGTTATATTTTGCTACCTCCAGCAGTTGAGGGCTAGTACTATTTTATTTAATATTGTATAATTTTTTATATATCTTTAAGTATAATGAATTAATAAATGCATTAAATTCACATCTTAACTATTTTTTGGATATGTGACAAAATAAAAATATTCGTATAAGTTTTTTTTTGTCACGTATCAGTTCATGAAATTCATATGTTTATTTTTTATTTTCAATTTTAAGATAACAAAATCATTAAGATATTGATAAGATAATTTACTACGTGTAAACACCCAATTATTCTATAGATGAATATTTGTCTCGTTACAAAATGACGTGATCTAGTAATGCAAACAAATACCTCCAAAATGATCTGGCCGCACAACTTTGGGCTATGCACGGACATGTAATATATATAAGCGAAGCCGTGCTTAATTTATGGTAGATGTAATAAATAGCAATCCATTGTCATGAAAAACATGCTTGTCTTACTTTAGAGTCTAGATATTTGTAAGTTATATTTCATGAGTTTTATGTTTTTATATTTTTTAATGAGTCTTATGTTTGTATTTTTTTAGTCTTATCTTTGTATTTGTTTTGGCATTTAATATATTGTAATAAATGTGTTTTAAGTTTTTCAAAATTTGAATAGTAATGTTTAATTTGACTAATTCTTTAAATTTAATTGAAAAAAGTTTTTATTATTAATCTAAAAGGAAACAACTTGTCAAGTGGGTCTAATTCAGTTGTTCTAGTATTGACGTGTAGACAATTTGTCTCAAATTCGAACTCTGATGACATATTGTATGAAAAATTTCCAAAAATTTTCCTTCCCCTATAATAAAAAAAAGGAAACAACTTTGTTTGATCCTCTTTTGGACTTAACATGATGAGACCCATTAGGGGATCTAGGACCCGTTGAGGGGTATTCGGACCCGCTGAGGGTGCTAATTGATCTCCTGCTTCTGCTCAGTAAGTGACCTACAAGGTAGAGAGGAAACAGTTAACACCATTGGGGTGTCAGTCGAAGAGGCTCCGATGCTTAAGTAAGTAAACGTATGGAACACCTGCTAGGCAGATCACGAGGGCTGCCGAGTGAGGCTCGTATGTGCTTCTAGAGAGAGTTATCTTTGTGAAAGGGTCTGTGGATATTTATAGTAGCCATGAATGTGGTGGTTGAGCACTATTTGGGACCAGGTGTTGATTGATCTCCTGCTTTTGCTTGGTAAGTGACCTACAAGACATCGGTAGGGTGCTGGCCGAATAGGTTCAGATGCTTAAGTTAGTAAGCGTATAAAACACCTGCTAGAAAGATCACGAGGGCTGCCGAGTGAGGCTCGTATGTGCTTCTAGAGAGAGAATTGATGAGAGAGGTACCTTTGTGAAAGGGTCTGGGGGTATTTATAGTAGCCATGAATGTGGTGATTGAGCACTGTTTGGGATCAGGTTCTAAGTTGTGGCTTGGAATACAACCACGCACCCTATGGATCTGGGGTAAGCACCAGGTGGGAACCAACCTCCTGGTGTCAAGGGGTAGGTGTGTTAGGTAGTTGGTACTAATAACAGGATTGATTAGACCGAGGGGTGCCAATTAATCTTGGTGAGTGACGCAGTGGACTGTGACTGCTGAGTTGAGGAGCTTTGGGCCCTACCGATTTTTCATTTGTACTGGCATTGGTCTGCTGACTATCTTCAGCTTGCCGACTGAAACTAGCCTATTGTCTAGGGGGATCTTGCTTGTATGACGCCTGGTTGGTTGATCTGGTATCAACATAAGTCCCCTAGATATTTGACTGAGGTGGATTTCCTTGGTCGAGGACTTGTAACCTTAGTTGATACGTGTCGACCGACAAGGGAAGTGTACCTCATAGTCCCCCAAGTTCTCGACGAAGGAAGGGTGCTATCGTTGAAACTCCAGCATCAGTCCCTAGCGGTAGGTTAGTGAGGATTGTTTCTGTGTGTCGAATAAGGAGTTGTGGAAGCTAACCAGTCACAATGTTTCTACTTACCGATTAAGGCCGTAAGAGTACCTCGCATAATAGGCCATATCAGTCGCAATGTTACTGCTTGCCAATCGGAGCAATGAGGTTTTTAAGGTACGTTGTGAGTGGCGCCCAGTCGGTCGCAATGTTCCTACATGCCCATCAGAGCCGTAAGAGTAACTCGCTTGATGCGCCCTATTGGCCGCACTGTTCCTGCTTGTCGATTTAAGCACTAACATTTTTTAGGTACGTCATGAGTGGCACCCGGTTGGTCGCAATGCCTGCTTGCCGATCAGGGTTGTAAGAGTACCTCGCCTGAAGCACCCGATCAGTCGTAATGTTCTTGCTTGTCGATCGAAGTACTGAAGTTTTTGAGGTACTTCGTGGAGTGGCGTTCAGTCGGTCACAATGTTCGTGCTTACCGATCAGGGCCATAAGAGTACCTCTCCTAATGCGCCTGATCGGTCACAACGTTCATGCTTTTCGATCAGGCAGTAAGAGTACCTCTCCTAATGCGCCCGATCGGTCAAAATGATCCTGCTTACTGATCGGAGCACTGACATTTTATAAGTAGTTCGTGGAGTGGCGTTCGGCCGATCGCAATGTACCTGCTTACCGATCAGGGTCGTACTGCGGAATGTGTTCGTTGTTCTGAGAATCAGGGTGGTTCATTTTCCCCATTCATCTTTTTTATACCTATGGTGTACGTATTTTTATATGGATATCGTATGATGGAATAGTGCTATTTGGGCTTGGCACCGTTTAGATTGAAAGTGCATATCTCAAGGCACTCCAGGTGCCTATAAAAAGAGTTAGAATTCCTCACTTTTTCAACTTTGTAGGAAACTGAACTTTCAGAGCTCCCAATTGCTACTGATTAAGATTTGAGACTACCAACTGGTATTCACTTGGAAATCAACTACCGATCAACTGTTCTGGCCAATCAGCGGAATCTTCAAGTATATTTTGATGCCCTTCCTTTGTAATTTTGTTGTTTGGTAGGAGTAGTGTGCTTAGTTATAGCTTCTTTTCTTGTTTTGTGCTTATAAATTTCAGAGTCCGAGTCAACTAGTGGATCTGGGGCTAGGTCCCCACAAAATATTGGGGGGGAAACACCCTCTCACTCAGCAAGTGATCTGCTGAGTGATAGGAGTGGTTCACCGTCCACTAGTGGGTCCTCGTAAACTGGGAGTACCTCTGCGTCCTCTACATCAAGTGATAATGTAGATAAAGCTTTAGGTTTACCGAGGAAAGAAATAAGGAAGAGGGGTGAGGGTTCCGAGCAAAGTCATGGTGCCGAAAAAAACCAGGGTGCATATGAGGATGAGAATTTGGAGGAGGACTCCGTGGCCAAACAACAGGAAGAGACTGTAAATCGGCAGAGTTCTGATCAGGAAGCTTCATCCTCCCACCTTTCTGTTATTGAAGTTGAAAGTGATTGGGAGGAAGGGGAGATGGGTAGTGAGTCGAAAATGGAGTCAGAACCCATATGGGAGTGGTCCGAGTACGTCGTAGACTATGAGCCCAACATTATTCAGCAAGCTGATATGGACCGATTTTACGAGCTGTATAATTTGCTGGACGAAATAATGATGACCCTACCGCCAGGGTCTACGCAACCAAACGATCCGCTGGAAGGATCCATCATGTTGTATGTGGATGCATTTGAACACGAAGTCCACCTGTCGTTGCTCCCGTGGTTGCAAGACATGTTGGTACGAGTGAAGATCGTGCTCGGCCAGCTGAACATGAATGGGTGGGTCATACTGATCAGCTTGTACACTGCCTTCCGACTAGCAGGTCCACCGGAGCCAACTTGGGGGCCAACTCTAGCAGCTGTATCGGTTCAAGACACAGATATACGGTCCTGGATGAGTGCAAATGAAGTGCCTACAGAAGACGATTTGTGGTGCCTTCATCATGGATGTGTCGATGGCCTAGAAGAGTTAGAGGCATCGACTTTGTTGGATATCAGGACCTTGAGAGAGGGATGCCATGGGTGTGTGAGGAAACGGTCGTCTGCAGTTTGTAGCTCGTAGGTCCCTGGTCGACAAACCTTGGTGACTATGTAGGGACATTCCTATTTGGGCCCAAGTGTGTCGTCTGCCTGATCCTTGATTGCCAGGTTGATTTTTCTCAGGACCCAGCCCCCAACCTTGAAGCTCCAAACCTTGACCCGGGAGTCATAGTAGCGGGCGATGCGCTGTTTATGAGCCATGTTGTGGAGGTTGGCCTGCTCGCGATTTTCTTCGGGGAAGTTCAAGCTGAGGCTAAAAAGTTCGTCTCCTCGGGATTGTAAGAGAGTACCCGATAGGAAGATTCTCCGATTTCCACTGGTACAACGGCCTCTGTACCGAATGCCAAGGAAAATTGTGTTTCTTTAGTAGCAGTTCGATATGAGGGCCGGTAGGACCATATGTCGTCTGATAGGATGTCAGACCATTGGCCTTTTGAATTCTTGTCGAGGCGATTCCTTAAGTTATACTTGATGATTTCGTTGACTGCTTCTACCTGGCCATTGGCTTGTGGATGAGGAACATAGGTGAATTATGAGAGAATGTCATCGATGGCCTGGCCCTTCTCTGTAGGGCGTGGGGAAAATGTGATGTTGAACTCGGGGAGCTCGATTACCCACTTGATCAAGCTTCCGGAAGTGTCTATTTTCTAGAGAACTTGCTAGAGAGGTTTGTTTGTGAGGAGAAGTATAGGATGAGCTTGGAAGTATGGTCGAAGTCGTTTAGCCCAGCTTTTTCAGGCCACAGTATCTGGTCTCGGCGTCTTGGAATGCTTTACTCACATAATAGACTAGGAATTCCACACCCTCATTGGTCTTAATAAGGATGGAGCTGACCGCTGGAGCAGAGATTGAGATGTATACAGTAAGTTGTTCTCCAATGTTTGGATGCGCTAGCAAGGGAGCTTTCCTTATGTATTCTTTCGATGTGTTGAATGCAGCAGCGTAGTTAGCGTTCCAGGTGATATTCTTGCTTGTTGTTTTCAAGGACTTGAAGAAGGGAAGACACTTTTTCGTTGCCCCGGAAATGAACCTGGTGAGGGCGGATATTCTTCTAGTGAGGGTATGGACTTCTTTAAGGGTTCACGACGCCTACATGTCGATGAGTGCCTTGATATTTTTGGGGTTGGCCTCAATCCCGTGTTGGCTGATCATGTGGCCGAGAAACATGCCAAATCGCATGCCAAAAACTCAATTGGTAGGGTTGAGCCGCATTTTGTAATTTTTCAGCACCTGGAAAATCGTGTTGAGGTTGGTGACATGATCAGCAAACATGAAGTTGACCAAGCGTTGGTAGGTTGCCTTGGCATTCTTTAGTCCAAAAGGCATGACATTGTAGCAGTAGACCCCCAAGTTTGTGCAGAAGCTAGTATGAATTTGGTCATCGGGGTGCATCTTAATCTGATTATAGCCATAATAGGCAACCACGAAACTGAGGAGCTCATGACCGGTGGTTGCATCTACCAGGTGGTTAATTTTTGGTAGCGGAATGCTATCTTTGGGGCATGCCTTGTTGAGGTGAGTAAAGTTGATGCATATTCTCTATGACCCCGAGGGTTTCTTTACTAATACAACGTTGGCAACCTAAGCGGTGTAGATGGCCTTGTGCACAAAGTGTATTGTGCTAAGCTTGGTAATCTCTTCTTATATGGTGAGCTGACTCGCGGCGTTGTACGTTCTCTACCGTTGTGTGACTGGGCGGAAGGAAGTATCGATTGTGAGCCAATGGCAGATTACGTCGGTGGGGATTCCTGGCATATTCGCATATGACCATATAAAGACCTCACTACTGTCTTTGAGGAATTGGATGAGCTTCTCCTTGGTATCCTCAGCGATGATGGTGCCAATCTTGACTTGTCGCTCACCGTGTGCAGTGCTAAGTGGAATGAGTTCGGTTTCCTCCATAGGCTGGGGTTGTGAGGTTACTGAGAAATCTCAAGGATCCCCAAGGGACTGGACCTGATTTGTTGGGCTAAGTTTGGGTTGACTTGGTCAACCACGTAGGTGGATTTAGTGACAATCATGGTCTCTTTGTCATTGCAGGGATTGACCTTTGTTAGGCCGAATTAGTAACATATGTGTGATGACTGCTGGTTGCCCCTAACTTGGCCGGTGCCCATAACGGTTGGAAATTTGATCAGCAGTGAACGGGTAGAAGTTACCTCGTTTATTTGGTTCAGGAGTCCCCTGCCTAAGATGACATTATAGGCAGTAAGGCAGTCAACCACCAAGAAGGTAGTGAGTGTCGTGGCAACCCGTGGTGTGCTGCCTAAGGAGATTGGTATGGAGACTGTATCGAAGGGCATGACCGAGTCTTCTGAGAAGCTGAGCAGTGGGGAGGTGGTCTGGGTGAGTTCTATGGAATCAATTCCTAGTTGGGTGAAGGCCCCCATGAACAGAATGTTCACAGAGCTTCTGGTGTCCACAAGTATTCGTCCGACATCAAAATTTGCAATTTGGTCTTGGATGGTCAACGAATCATCGTAAGGGAAGATAACCCATTCTTCCTCCTCCGAGAAGGTGATAGGTGTCCATCCCGCCCATGCGACCTTTGTGGCCCTTCCATCTTCGATGTTGAAGATTTGGTGGCTGGACTCAGCAGCTCGGAGAAAATTCTTCCTCGCCTTGTTGGAGGTGCAAGTAGAAGATATAATAGGGCCTCCGTTGACCGTGTTGATCTGTGGGATGTTCTGTGCAAGTCGTATGTGTTGTAGGAATTGGTTGATTTTCCCATCTCTGACAAGGGTTTCCATGATGTTGCGAAAGGCAACCCATTCGTCAATATTATGGCCATTGAACTTATGGTATTTGTAACGACCCATCCCAGAATTCGAGATTAGATTACTACCTAATCATGATTAGCGGGGCTAATCGGTGATTAGTTGGGCGAAATCGGACGAACGATGCCAAATGACCGTTTTACCCCTGGTCGTGGGGAAAACGTTGACTTTTAATTCGGGTGGTCAAATGGACTTTGACCGATGACCGTGACGTAGTTTGGGACGTCACGAGTTCATAGACAGGTGGCACGTTCGATTCCGATGTTCGAGGTGAAAGTTATGGTGTTCGGAAGTTCATGGGCATTTTCGTAATTTGGACGAAATAAGGGAAAATGTTGACTTTTTGATCGGGAGGACCGATGGCCGTGGACCGAGGACCGTTAGGATGGTCTCGATGCCCTGAGTCCGTAGACATGCGGCACACGTCGATTGGAGTCCGAATGACCAAGTTACGGGTCACGGAAGTCGGAGGGCATAATGGTAATTTGCCAACTGGGGGCAATTTGGTCATTTTACCAACTGGGCACTGTTCACCACCGTGGGAGACAACCTGCACGGCTATGCCGTGGGTGTCTGAGCGTGCAAATTGTTTATGGAACCCAATCGCTCGTGATGGGTGCTAGTGGACTGAGGGAATTGTTTTTGTGACTGAGTGGGAGGCAATCGTGCCTGGTGTGGTGAGTGGCAGTGCACGGGCTGGTGTTCTTTTGAGGTAAGAAAACAGAGTGGGCAGGAGGTTGAAGTTGCACGGGTGAGATTGGAATTGGGGCAATGTCGTGGTCTAGTTACTTAGGAAGATAGTGAGGGAGCAAGGAGAGAAGGGAGTGCACGGTTGAGTGGTGTCTGTGCAGGGAACAGAATGCTGGACTGGTGCCATGGGAGCTGAGGAAAACAGAGACCTTGTTCAGGCCATGATTGATCTTCCCAAGGCCACAGTGAGTGAAATTGTGAACGGGAGAAGGAACTAGGAGGAGAGAACTGAGTTCTGAGGGGGAAAGAAGAAAGAAAGGGAGGAATTTGAGAAACCAGAGAGTCTGAAATAAAAATTCAAAAATGGAGGGAAAAATACCAAATTTGATCTGTGAGTCTTGGGGGTCCAAACTGATAATCAGTGCAGCTACCTGGGCTGGTGTCGACTGTAACCATGCAAAAATCGATTGGGAGTGGTCGTGTTTTGACCCCAGACTGAGGTTCAGTTTCTGGGAACGGGTCGTGGTGGAGTCCAGGTGGTTGGAGGCTCGGGACCTTGGAAGTGAGCTCAGAAACATGTTCTTATGGATCCTGCGGTGCTGCTGAGTGAAGAAATTGAAGGAAACGATGGGTATTGGTGCACTCCAGTGATGAACAGTGGTCGGTTCTTCGTCGGAAAATCCAAGCTTGGAGTCGTGATTATTGAGGTTAGTTCTTGTGAAATTACTTGTGTGATCGTCCTTAGAATCAGTATACGAAGCTCCCCAACTAATTAATTGAGTGTATCTGCGACTGTGTAATGAATGGGGACTAAGAACCCGATTAGGACCCATGTTCGATTGGGCTGGTTTTGGGCCATGTCGACGTGAATGAGTAAAACAGAACTTAAATTAGGTCCATTTCGATACTATCTGAGAGTTTAATTGAATGAATTAAGTGGATATTTGCAGGGATTGAATCGGGTCCAGTCGCGGGTTGCATACCCGTTTTACAATGGAATCGGGTGAGGATGGTGACCGTTGGGGTTACTGTAGCTGGCGCGTGAGTGTCACGCGCAGCCGCTTGTGGCGGCGTGTGACGGCACGTGGGGCCGAATTTCAAGGTGAGTTCAACACGAACTTTGTCCTATACAATGTAACGAACATTTTAACGTTGGTTTCGAATTTTTCGGACGCCGTTTCGATGTTGTTTCGAAGGTCCGAAGGTTTATGTTACGTTTGTAATTAACGATTAATTCCCGAAAAATTATGGGAAAATGATATGTTATTATCTAAGCTCTTAGTGACACTAAATTATGTTCTCGGACAGGATTTGGAATTTCTGGAAAATATCAGAAATTACGGAACCGCGTGCGGCGCGAAACCGAGCCCTATTGGACGGTGTGTGAGTGGACGTTGCTTTCAAAATTTAATGCATACATAAATTATTTCTATGATTTTTATGATTATGATTATAAGTGGTGATTGATTTCGATTTTCATATTTATACGTATTCGATTTCCGTATCTATACGTATTTTTACTATATATGTGAAATTACACATATTTCGAGACTCGGGTTACTTTTGTGCTTAATAATGGTTTAACGAAAGAGTTTATATGAAATGGGTGAATGATGATTTAAGGAAGTTGTTTATGATTGTGAGTGCGATTTACGGTGTGGACACGGTTTTCGAGGTTTTTGTGGTTTTGCACGTTTTACGAGATTTGAGTTTATTGTGATTTGATCATTGTTTGATGTTTGAATTTGGAATGTGAATTGAGGTTTGCGATTTCGAGGATTTTAAATTGGATTTTGAGTATGCTTGACTAGACCGGGATTTTAGTGATTATGGTCGTGGTTTTGATGCCCGGATAATGTGATTTGAGAAATGAAGTGATTTCAAGGAATTAAAATGGCTTTTGAATAAGATGATTTATGGGTTGGTGCTTGGGGCAGAAATGTAACTTGGATTAATGAGTTTTCAGATTTCGGAAATTTAAAGTGGATTCTTGGTTTGGGTTCGGGATGATGTTTCCGGATGCCGGCTTACGGAATCATTATTGCGAATTCGGATTCGGGAATGAAAAAGGATTTAACAAAATGATTTGGTCTGATTTTGTATGCCCCGTGTCAAATGATAATTTGATTATGTTTGTGAAGTATGAGTTGGGGACTTGAATGTGGAAATTCGGACCATGAGTCCCGTTATGACAAAATGTGATTTTGGGATAGATCCCGAGTTGTTGTGAATGAAAAATGTTTTGGGTTTAAAGACCCGTTGGAAACTGTTTTGGGTTTAAAGACCCGGTGCTATTGCTGGAGCACGTTTTGAGTTTAAAGACTCGGTTAATTGATGACGGGGGAGGGCCCTTAATGAGTTTAAAGACTCGTGAGTTTAAAGACTCGGTTATTGTGATACCCCCGAGGCCTATTGATTATGTTTTGAGTTTAAAGACTCGTTGAAATCCCGGGAAGGCCTGATTATGCGCATGGTTTTGAGTTTAAAGACTCGGGCGCACTTGATATCCAGCAAACTGATTGATTGTGATTCATTGTTGTTCTCTGATGATTGGATGGTTGGGCAGTGGCCCGGTTTATATGGTTGATGGATTGGTTGATGTCGTATACTTGGATTTCGATTTTATGGTTTTGGGCTGTGGCCCTGTGTTCATGATTGCGGGCTATGACCCGAAGGTTAAGAAAAGGAAAATGTTTCTGATCTTTCATATATGGATTTCTTATGTTGAAAATGTAACGGATTGCGAAATGATTTTTGTATGCATGCATTGGTATTTTTACTTGGAGGGTAAAAACGTCTTTCCGTAACTGTTTTGCAAACTGAATTCTTTTTGTCCACTCACACCTTTTGGTTTTTATTGACCCTCCAGGTCGTGGCGCGTTGTTCGAGGCTGTACGAGGGGCGGAGGCATGAGTAAGTACGCGTGGCTATCCCTGGTTTGGCAAGTACTGAGGGTAACTTGGGGTTTTCAGTCACCTTGCCAGATGGGAGCAGGACCGGGCACGGTTATCAATGCCCCTCTCGGGGGCGGTCCTGTCAGTATTGGTAGTAAAGATTGGATTGGACTCCAAGGTGGGGGCCCTGAGCTCGCGCCCGAGGTTTGGCAATCATCCCTTCAACATTTAGGAGGACGTTCTTGAGTGAGGTGTTGAGGAACGAGTAAGTTTTGAACTTGGATGTCGTGTAGGGCTTGTCTTGCAAGTGAGGGTTGTTCCCGCGTTGTTGTACTTATCCTTCTTCCCTTTGTAGTCGTTGTTATAGGAGCCCATCCTTTTACCGGAGTAAGCCTCACTCCTGTGGTCTGTGTATTGATGATTGAGGCCATGGTTTTGAGGGTGTGAATGGGCATGGGTGATAGGTAGAAGTGACGCTACATGCGGGGTGTTGAAGTGTTCTGCCTTGGGGTGGATTGTCGTTTGCTTCATTATCTCGTTGTAGTCATCCCACCCCTACGTGAAGGCATGGTACTTGAAGATGGATTCCCTCAAGCCGTTTCGAAATGCCTGGTAGGCCATCTTGTTGTCTGTTTCATGGCACTTGGAGTACTCGAGACTGAATTTGGTCGTATATTGGCGCAGAGGCTCGCTTGCCCCTTGTCGTAAGGTGCCCAGATCTTCAATGGTTAGCAACCGATCTGTCTGGATCATGAATTGACTAAGGAAAACCATGTGCAACTGGTCAAAAGAGTCAATTGACTGTGGCTCTAACCGTTAGAACTAATTGAGTACGGCTTCCATAAGGGTGGATCTGAAGATCAAGCACTAGGCCTCATCGAAGAGATTTCAGAAGGCCACAACGGAATTGTAGTTGTTGATGTGAGTGTGAGTGTCTCCTCTCCTGTTGTACATGGAGATTTTTAGAGGTTTAACCTCCGTCTCGTGTCTGTATTGCAGGATGCAATCTGTGAAAGGGCCAATGTTGGCCCTGATTCTGGCGGGGTTCCTAGTCTTGACTTTGTCATTTTCTAGTTCACGAACGCGTTGGAGAAGTTCTTGGACCACACTGACCAACTGGGGGAGGGGTTAGACTGTGGTCCATGTTTGTTAGTGACGGGTTGGTGACTCGTACTGTCAATACTCTTCCCGGGTTTAGGTTGTTTTAACCTTCTTTCGGACATGGCAGTCGTTGAATCGGCGTCATCCTCTAGGTGGTGTGGATTGGTCGGTGGAGGCTCGTTTCCTAGCGGCTGGGCTGGCGCCATCTGACGATGTGCTCGTTGTAGGGCTGATCCGGATTGGGAGTAGGCGCTCTGCGATATGAGGGGCAGGGGTGGCTGCTCCTGGATTCTGGGGTCATTCGTAGGGTAGGTCAACCGAGCGCACTAGGTCTGACTTGGTCTCCTGTCGAGTAGTTCGCGAGCATGGCAGAAGATTTGCGTCCCTGAAGGCCCGGGGCAAATTAGTTTAGTGGAAGAGCATACTTCCAGAGGCTTCTGGTTAGCAACAGCAGTCGGGGCTCGCTGAGTAGCCGCTAAATTGGAGGATAGCGAGTGACAGGACCCATCCCAATCTAGCACGTTGACAGGACCCATCCCAATCCCCCCGGGGTTAGTGCGGGATGACCCTGCTCCCGTCTGACACGAAGTGTCAGACAAGGGATATTTCCGACCTTTGCCCTCCCGGGCTATCAGAGTACGCCAGGATCCGGAGGAGGTATGTGATATCTCGGTCTCTGCTACAGTACACATCCGATGTCAACCTGAAGGGCAGTCAAAACATTAAAAATTGTGAGTGGACAAAACAAAAGTTTATAAAAACATTTCATAAGACATTTGTACCCTCCACTAAAAAGCATGCATGCATTCGAAAACCATTTATCCAAAACAAACCATATGTGGGAACTAAGCCCAAATCAGATATAAATCAAGGTCGAAAGGACCACAATGAAAATGACCATAAAGAAACCAAGTACACGAGCCACTGCTCAAATCCTGTGCACACCTGTGCACACCACATATCATATATCATATATACATATAAGTCACACAACCAATCCTGTCACGGTATCCAAAGCTACGCGCGTGCTACCCGGGTCTCAATCCGAGTCTTCTCAAAGTCAAGGTCAATGTCCGCAGACCACTGATCCTACTCGAGGTAATAGTAACCATAGCCTTCCTGAGAGTAAGGAACCCAACTGGGGGGTGACTCCACTCAGTCGGTGCTCCGTGACTACTCCGGGGTCCACCCAGGCCAACGACCCTCCCCGGAGGAGATAATAGAAGTAAAGGAAGGTAGATGAACATATATATACATAACATAATATCCATGCCCGGTTCCCCTGAACCGTCATGATCCATAATATTCATAACCAAGGTAACATTCCGGTTCCCATAAACCGTCATGTACCGTAATAACATAACCAGGTAACATGCCGATTCCCATAAACCGTCATGTACCGTAATAATCAACAAGGGTTCATGCCGGTCTCCATAAACCGTCAAGAACCAGAATGACCTGACAAAGGTTCATGCCGGTTCCCATAAACCGTCATGAACTTGGAAATCCACGTAGGGTCCCTGACCCGAAATCATAAACCATAAAGTAACTGGGTCTCGTGCCCGAACATAGGACATCAGCTGGGCACCGTGTGTAAGGACCCGTCCCGAATATCGGGATTGAATATTAGTTAATTATGTTGTATTTTGAGATGTTAGTAACCCTCTATAATGATTTTGGACAGGAGTTGTGATTTCCAGATTTTACGGAAAAACGTGCAGCTCGGAAACAGACCGTTTTGGACGGTGTGTGTGAGTGGACTTTGTTTTCTAACTGTGATGCATGCATATATGATTTTTATGCCTTATTATATGATTTTATATGCTTGGGCATGATTTATGTTTCAATCCGGTAATTTCTCGATTTTATGATTATTATATTATTATTTTTGGGCGATTTTCGAGAAATTACGAAATTTGGTAAAAATGATGTTTGGACTTGGTTTATGAGTCCGGGATTGAAATTGATTGAAAATAATGTTTGGACTCGGATTATTGAGTCATGGAGTGAAAAATGATGTGGTGACTCGGGAATGAGTCGAGGGTCAATTTCGTGGATTTACGTGAAAATGGCAACGGAGGTTGCAACGCATGGATTTGCGTGATAATGTTATTTTGGGCATGAGAACCCAAGTGAATAGTGATTTTGACTCGGAATTAGAGTCATTTGTGGAATGTTGAAATTAATGATTTATTGGGATTTATGATTATTTTAATCAGTCTTTCGGGCACGTTTTACGGGAAACGTGCAAATGGTGTTTTGGGCTAGGCCCGGAGTCTAAATGATTTCTAAAATGATGTTTTGACTTGGTTGGTGAGTCAATGATGATTTTCGGATTATTCTATTGATTTAAATGTGATTTTAACGGTTTATGTGTAAAAGGTATTTTGGGCTTGAGACCCAGTTGAGAATGACCTTGACTTGGTATGAAGTCAAGATTTGATTGAAATGTTTTGGGATGTAATTCCCGGGATGGTTTTCATTGTGATTGTGATATTCCCAGACGGTCGGTGCTTGGGGGGGATTACCCAGACGACCGGAGCTTGGGGGATGTGATTGTAGGATCAGGAGTTGATCCTATGGTAGTCAGCTTCTCGGATGATACTGAGCCTGGATGTACCACTCGGAGGTGTCTGATCCTGGGGATGTGTTCGCCCAGAGGTGACTGAGCCCGAGGAGGTTGAGCCCAGAGGTGTTTATTCCCGAGAGAGTGACTGGATATTGGCCTACGCGTAGTGCAACACTTGTGAGTAGTGCAGTTTGATTGGATTGTTATAGTTCTGGAGCACTGGTGATTAGTGCTGATTGATGTTGTTGTGATGATGTACTGGTATTGAGTACGGATTTTTGGTCTTTGTGGCCAGGTGATTATGTTTTCACATGTTTTGGCCTGTGAGCCGGGATTTGATGTTTTATAACATGAACTGATTTGGTAAACATGAGTTTTATGGACCATGGGAAAATATGTTTTGATTTTATCGGTCACTCATGTTTTACGATATGCATGCAAGTTTGTGAAAACTGGAGGGTAAGATTGTATTTTGATAAATGTTTTTATAAGAGGTCATTTTTTTCCACTCACACCTTTTCTGTTTTGAGACCCTCCAGGCCGTGGTACGACGCTTGGGACTGATCGTGAGGCAGTGACAGCAGCAGAAATCCGCGCAAACATCCCTTGTCTGGCAAGTACTGAAGGGGAGTTTCGGACCTTTAGTTGACTTGTCAGACGGGAGCAGGACCGGGCACGGTTTTTGACGTCCAGTTGGGACGGGTCCTGTCACCGTGCCTGGAATCTGAGGTCATATGCCCGAGACAAAACCAAATGGGTCTCATACCCGAGTTTATCCTTTTATAAATCCAAAGCCATTTCATTAAAACCAATAAAGAAATACAGACCTGTATAAGGTCGAAACCTCGAAATACGTGCTTATACGTAACCACATACAAATGCACCCATGGCATCATCAAACATATAATAAAAATTTATGCATGCACCAATTTAGAAAACAAGGTCCACTCACAGACCGTCCGAGCTGTCGCCTAGATTTGCGTGCCATACGGCTCCCCGAGCCGATCACCGTCACGGGGACTCCCAAACCTGTCCAAATCGTAATAGAAGGTTACTAACTACTTAATTAACCTCCTACCAAAGCCCCGTAATTTTCCCGTATTTTTAACTATTTTTAATCCAGAACCTAAACCTTCCGATGCCCCGAAACATATCGAGACGGTGTCCGATCGACACGAAACCAGTCCCAAAATGTTCGTTACATCGAATAGATGATTTCGTATGTCGGAACCTTCCCCAGATTCCCTGCCACGCGCCCTCACGCGCCGCCTGAAGTGGCTGCGCGTGGGCTTCAAGCGCCAGCTACAGTACCTGCTGACGTCATCGCTGACGTCAGCATGACATCATCTGACAGCTGTCCGGTCTGACATGTCAGACTCTGACAGGTGCCACGTGTCATGCTCCCATTGGTCCACGTCACTGTGCTGTCAGTGCCACCTGGCAGTCTGACATGTGCCACGTGTCATCACGGCACTGGTCCACGTCTGTGCCACGTGTCAGCCCCTGATTGGGCCACGTCACTGACATGTCAGTGCTGACTGTGCACTGACATGTGACACGTGTCGGCTGATGAGTGGTCCACGTCACCTGACAATCTGACAAGTTCCACGTCATCACGCCACGTCACCACCTTCAACCACTCGACGGGTTGACCCGAACCCTGCAACCGGGTCGCCGTGACCCGCGACTTGACCCGGCTGGTTCTCCGCCGTCCAGCCACCAAAACTGTTCCCGTTTGTCCCATTCTCTTCGTCTCTCCCTAACCTAGAGTTCTAGGACCTTAGAATGGAAGGAAAACATCAAAAACTAACCCTTCAAGATTGGCTATGGCGGGTGAGTTTTCCCCCGCCGTTCACGGCCGTTCCAGGCCACCCCAAGCCCCAAAACCAATCCTACTGACCTCCTAGGACTACCAGCAACCTAACCCAAGCCTTAGAATCGAATAAAAAGCAATGAAACGGAGTTTTGAATTTTTGAATATTTTTACCTCTCAGGTTCTCTCCGCCGTGGTCTTCACCGTGGGCCACCGTCCAGCCTCTCGGTCCTCAACCCTTCACACTCCTCCCACGGTCACTCCCAGCTCACACAAGTGATGAATGGTGAAGTGTGTTTGTGTGTTTTGATTTTTGAAGAAATGAAGAAAAATGGGGTTATGGGTTTCGGGTTGGAGGATGAACAAAGATGAAGGAGGATGGCTGATGAGAGAAAGAGAGATGGATGGTGGGGATTAAAAGATGAGATTGAAATGGATGGTTAAGATTGAATGGTGGGTGGGTTTGGTTTATAAAAGTAATTAAATAATATTAATTAATTATACAGATCCACATTTTGGGGATTTAGCCAATAGGATGAGTGACACTTGTCACTCATCCATGGAACCCACTAAAAATATCTGCCCAATCAGATTTCGCCAAATCATCCCCGCCTCGAAGTATGTGCATAGTGAAATCGAACTTCCGTGACCCATAACTCTCCCGTTCGAAGTCCGATTTCAGTGTGCCACCTGCCTATGGATTCGTATCGTCCTTATCTACGTAACGGTCTTCGGCCCTCGGCCATCGGACCTCCCGGTCAAAAAGTCAACATTTGACCCCCATTTAACCAAAATTACCAAAATGCCCCTAAACTTCCGAACGTCATAACTTCCTCCTCGAACGTCGGAATTGAACGTGCCACCTGTCTATGAACTCGTGACGTCACGAACTATGTCACAGTCATCGGTCAAAGTCCATTTGACCGCCCGATTGAAAAGTCAACGTTTTGCCCACGCCCAAGGGCAAAACGGTCATTTCGCATCGTTCGTCCGATTTCGCTCAACTAATCACTGATTAGCCTCACTAATCGTGATTAGTCACTAATCTAATCTAGGAATTTGGGACGGGTCGTTACAACCTTTCCTCCTTAATTAATTTTGTCCTCGAAATTCCAGCCGACCTAATTCTAACCGTTCTTCCCTCCTTAATTTAGTTTCGCTCTCGAAACTCCAACTTTTCTGATTCCACATCCTCCTCGTGGAGAGTAGAATCAACCGCAAAACACGTGTACACTAGTACATCCATTAAACAAAATAGTACGTACTCGTCCGCAACCAGACGTACCACTAACGCTCATGTCGCATCGTCTACATTCGACCACGTCGAATGACAGTAGCCACACGTACCGAAGTGACACTACCTGTCAAATCTACCAAGTCACTAACACAAACACTCGAAGGTTCCTTCCTCAATCACCAAAAAATCTTGATGTCTACTCCCACCGGGAGTCATCAGACCTCACTGATCGATCCACGCTGACACCTCTGACAATCTGTCACCACTTGACAGTCGTCAGTCAGAAACTAACACCATACTTACCTGTGGTTATACTAACCACCAAATTACTCAACCTGTGTGTAACTAGACCCATCAGAAACACTATGACCCAACGCACAGTATCTAATGTCTAGTTCTCGACCTCGATTAATCCTATGGTATCAGAACCAATCCGACTACCAACTCGCTCACCAACGTATCACTGGTATCTCCTATATACCGTCACCAGGCACGACAAGTCTGCCTAGTATCGTACCTCGAACAACGTACAAGCTACGTACATCTACCCATCAATCAGCCTACACCCATCTAGGTCATAGCCAATCACGTTTCTACTATGGAGTCCATTTGTCCAATCTAGTACTAGACAAATTGAAACTCCGACCCATTATTTATTTCCAAATCCAAATCCGAATCCCCAATTTCGTAAGAAATCCTGAATCCAAACTCAGAAATCATATCCATAATCCTGTCCAAATTCGAATCCGAAATCATCATTCCGTAAGCTAGCATTTGGAATAACCATTCTGAACCCAAATCCATAAAAGGAAATCCACTGTCAAGCTCCAGAATCAAATCCTGAATCGTCACCCAGAATCCGATTCCAAAACTCAAATCCAGAAATCCTCTTTCAAGTTCCAAAATCAAATCCTGAATCGTCATCCAGAAATCTGATTCCAAAACTCGAAGTATCGTTCACGTCTACTGAGAAGTACCAAAACCGAACCTCTCGGTTACCTGCTCAACCGATTACCACATTACCATCGATTGACTTCATAGGGAAGCCAATCCCAACATCAACACATCTAAGGCTGGCCAAATCCGACCTCGTCGGACACCTACTCAGGCGTAATATACCATATGGGATTTACCTCGAAATGAAGTTCAGTCCCATCATGCTCCACTCAAACTTTCCACCTATCTGGATCATCAAAATCACGATCCAGATCCATAACGAGACCCAATGTCCTAAACCAATTCCCACATCTAAACAGATTAGTCAACGACGAGACACGCTGAGACTGTGGGTTCTCACTGATTACCTCGTATCGATCCTTGTCATTCCACCGAGGAAAAATCAAGAATGATCGAATAATCCATCCTACGTGAATGCAAACAACACTTCACTCACCACGTCATGTAACCTAACATCGTCCGCCACCAAGCAGGAAATGAGAAATTTCAGTCACCTAACTTCGATATACTCATCTCCTCCTGATGATCCAGAACAAATCCCGGGTCCACCAACCAATACACGATCAGTGTACTAGTGGAAACCCACAACATTTATATCATCAACGTCATCTACCACGGTAGAATCTGAGAAGTCACCCAAAATGACTTCGACATACCCATTACCAATGCGGAAAACTCGCATTCCTCGTGTCACCCCAATCGCAATTCTCGCGATTCCGGAATTCCAACCATATCGAAACCAACACACTCGGACATCAACCACGTGTCCATCACCAATTTAACTCTATCCGTGATCCACTCTCGAACCACAGATACCGAACATATGCCCATCACGACGGATGTGACTCAACGTCATCGCAATCACCGGTACCAGCACCAGCACTAGTACCAGTATCAACACTATCACCTATCAGCATCAGCACAAAGTGTCCACACTAGCATCAACAATAACACTAGCACACCATGTGCAAAACTGACAACCCTGGATCTCCGCTCATACCGAGCGACGACCCCGTACCTCTGTTCGAAAAGGAGAACTCTGCCTCCCTCGTACCCAACAACTCTGGGTACGGTCACCCTGACAACTCATACGAGAAAAGGAAACGTCCCCCAAACGTCCCCGATTCCCAATAATCGTAACTACAACCACACTAGGTAATAGCGCCTGCCACACACTCGTGCAGACCTAACTACCAGGCACCGCTATCGAGACCCCGCATCCAACGGAATCACTCGCCCGTACCAAATACTCCGTATCCCCGCTCCGGGATTCCATCGACAAGTACCAACCCTGGTAACTTGTCCAACAATCTCTATCCTGTCGTAACTCGACTAAACCATTGTCGTCTACCAGGTCATCCACGACCTTAGTTGCACCAAACCACAACTAAGTAGCACGACAACCAACTCGGTCTAACTGATAAGTACAATCCCGACTGCGAAATGCAGTCCCAACACAAGCTGATATGACTAGACCGACTAACGAACCCCAAATCCGAATAGTCGTCAAAGTCACACCATTCTCCAACTCACATTTCCGAACCATACACCCAAGGTAGGATTCCACAATCACACCTAGAGTCATTCTGAACCCAACTGCGAAAAACAGTAAACTTAACAATCTGACCGACCCCGCGGTCTTGACATCGTAAAGACGTCAATCCAATCCTACCGTCAATAAACTAGGATTCTCCGAATCCGGCTGCTAACTGCCGACTGCAGTAAATCCATTTAACTCAACATAATCCGACCATCTAATGGTCACAACATCGAATCAGTCGTCGGAACCGATCCTACGACATTGTGAAAGACGATCCCAACTAACCGTCACACGATCAAAATCTATAAGAATACGTTTATCCCTTTGTAGGGTCCCACACTGTCATCCACGACAGAACTATGGCAATCCCGACATCGAATGCCGAACCAAGACGGTCCACAATCCAATCCTACTAACTATCGTACCGGCACCCCAACCTCAGGTTGATAACGAACTGTAGCCCCTTGAGATATCACATCCTCGACCAGCGTACATACTCCAAGAGCTCCGCGGTTGCTCTAATAGAGACAACCCCGCTCTGATACCACGTTGACAGGACCCATCCCAATCTAGCACGTTGACAGGACCCATCCCAATCCCCCCGGGGTTAGTGCGGGATGACCCTGCTCCCGTCTGACACGAAGTGTCAGACAAGGGATATTTCCGACCTTTGCCCTTCCGGGCTATCAGAGTACGCCAGGATCCGAAGGAGGTATGTGATATCTCGGTCTCTGCTACAGTCCACATCCGATGTCAACCTGAAGGGCAGTCAAAACATTAAAAACTGTGAGTGGACAAAACAAAAGTTTATAAAAACATTTCATAAGACATTTGTACCCTCCACTAAAAAGCATGCATGCATTCGAAAACCATTTATCCAAAACAAACCATATGTGGGAACTAAGCCCAAATCAGATATAAACCAAGGTCGAAAGGACCACAATGAAAACGACCATAAAGAAACCAAGTACACGAGCCACTGCTCAAATCCTGTGCACACCTGTGCACACCACATATCATATATCATATATATATATATAAGTCACACAACCAATCCTGTCACGGTATTCAAAGCTACGCGCGTGCTACCCGGGTCTCAATCTGAGTCTTCTCAAAGTCAAGGTCTGACAGGACCCGCCCCGATCCCACAGGGACCACGAGGGGACGTGCCCTGCTCCCGTCTGACACCCAATAATTCATACCAATTTTAACCTCAAAACATTTAAAAGCATAAATAACCAAATTTAAGTCATACATCAAATCCGAATTAAACGAATGTCAGACAAGGGATATAATCCAAAATTACAAATTTGCGAGCACGACTCTAAAGTAAACCTGCGGGTACACCGCCCAGCAGGGGTTCAGGTACGCAGAAGTAGATCTATGCCTCAGCCTCTGGTTCCTCCTCTACCTCAGTTTCCCGACCTGGAGGGGTTATCAAAACAGTAAGGGTGAGTGGACCGAAACACAAGTTTATGAAATCGTTTGATAAGTAAAACATATAATTTACCCCTCCGTTTTCCAAACATGCGTGCAACATAATTCAAAACCAATAACCATATAATATGAACCATAAGGCATATAATAAAACCATAACCATAATTTTAGTTGCTGCACTATACACTCCAAACCCGACATCCCTGATGTCTGACGTCCCTGACGTCCAATAAGGTCACAATCACAAGGCTACGCGTGCCACTCGGGTCTCAATTTCCGAGTTCAATCCCCGAACCCCGTTCCGGTACAGCATCCCCGATGCTTAGCGTCATAGACGCTGGACGTTCTAGACGTCCGTGACCTCTCCGGGGTACCTCATCCGGAGGAGACAATACAATATGGAAGGATCTATACAGTGCAGTAACAAATACATTTTATTGATATCCACATGCAAACATATATATACATAAGTAGAATCCGAATCAATTATTCAGTTTCATCGGACGGGTCTCAAGCCCAAATACCGTGAAACGTGCCATAACCATATTTTCCATATCATCAAAACCATCATTGTTTTAGCATGTGAATAAGTATAATAAAACCAGAAAACATTTATGCACACAAGGGTTTAAGAAAATGGCCCACTCACAGTACAGTCCTGCTAGAAACCGAACGTATACCCTCGTCCTGGTACAAATGTACAATCCCTGTCAAGTCCAAAGTATTCGTAAAGATCAATACAAACCCCTATCATTCAACCATGAAAGCCTAGGTCGAAACCGGCCCGGGAAAGCCGCCCGAACGCGCTTTCCAAGGCAATAAACCTTATTTTGACCAACTTAAAGATCTCCGATCGACCCGAAACCACCGTCATTGGATCCGGATCGTCGAAACCTAAAGAATGGTGGTGGTCCCACCAGAAACACTGTTCACACGTGCCCCCACGCGCCGGTCAACGCGGCGGTCAACGCAGGAACAGTTCCTGCTGACGTCATCGCTGACGTCACTGCTGACGTCAGCATGACGTCATGCTGACGTCATCTGATAGCTGTCAGGTCTGACATGTCAGACCTGACAGGTGCCACGTGTCAACATCTGATTGGTCCACCACACTGATCTGTCAGACCACGTGTCAGATCTGACATGTGCCACGTGTCAGTACGGCACTGGTCCACGTCACTGACATGTCAGTGACACGTGGCAGTCCCTGACTGGTCCACGTCACTGACATGTCAGTGCTGACTGTGCACTGACATGTGACACGTGTCGGCTCACGGTTGGTCCACGTCATCTGACAGACTGACAGGGTGCCACGTCATCACCGCTGTCCTCAGACGGGTTGACCCGTTTTCCTGCAACTCGGGTCGATCAGACCCGCGATCACGACCCGGTTGCCATTTCTTCATTTCTGGATCATTTTCATTCCTTTCATTTCCTAATTACTCGTCTTTGTCCCTAGATTGGTTCTACGTAAATAGAATTGAGAAAAACGGATTGAATCGAGGGCCTACCTCGAAGAACAGCACCGGCCTCCCGTCGCAGTTGTGCCACCGCCCTGAGCTCCACCGGCCACGGGCTCAATTCCAGAAGGTTCCTGGAGGTTCCTAGAGTTGATTAGGATTCAAAACGGACCAATTTAAACGTGGGAAATGGTTTTACCAAAAATCTGGGTTGAAACCGCCACGGGTTCCCCTGCTTCCTTCCGCGCCGCCGTCCTCCGCCGTGCTCACTGCCGTCGCTCAGTCTCCCCAGGGAGTCCCCCAACACGCAGACACAGTGAGTGGATGGTTAGCTGGGATGCTTGATCGAAATGGACAGAGTGTTCTGCGGGTATGAATTATAAAGAAATGGAGGGAAAGAACGGACGGCCCAGATTGAATCTCAAAATGAGATCAAGGGCTGAGATCAGATCTGGGGTTTTCAATCCAAAGGCTGAAATTTAAAGCTGATTCAAATGTTAATTAATCCAATAGTGGATCTGATCCAATCTAGCCAATGAGTGAGTGACACTTGTCACTCCCCAGGTGTCCTTCAATCAGAATTTCTGAATATAATATTCGACACGAAAACCGAGACCCGAACTTCCCGAATTCACGTTTCTGACCATAACTTCCTCGTACGAAGTCCGATTTCGGCGTGCCGCCTGTCTACGGACTCAGGACGTCGAGGCCTACCCAACGGTCCTTGAGTCAACAGAAAATTAGTTGTCAAAAGAAAAGTCAACATTTTCCCCCGAGAGTCCAAATTACGGTAATGCCCCTGAACTTCCGAAAGTCATAACTTTTACCCTGATCGTCCGAATTGGACGTGCCACCTGTCTATGAACTCGTGACGTCCCGAACTACGTCACGGTCATAGGTCAAAGTTCATTTAGTTCACCAATCAAAAAGTCAACATTTGACCATACCAATCACAAGGGTAAAATTGTCAAATCACACAATAAATTACAATATGGGAATCCTCGAATTTCCGGGGTGTTACAACCTTCCCCCCTTAAGAAATTTCGTCCCGAAATTTCAAAGAAACAAATGAGGAAATTGTTCTCGCATCTGAGCCTCAGGCTCCCATGTGGCTTCTTCCACGTTCTGGTTTCTCCAGAGAATTTTCACGAGAGGGATCGTCTTCCGTCGTAGTACCTTGTCCTTCCGATCCAAGATCTGTACTGGTTGCTCTTCAAAGCTCAAATCCTCCCGTAGTTCGACAGGTTGTTCCCCAAGTACATGAGAAGCATCACGTACGTACATCCGCAACATCGATACGTGGAAAACATCGTGAACTCTCGATAGTTCTGGAGGTAGTGCCAATCTGTATGCAACTCTGTCAATTCTCTCCACGATTTCATAAGGTCCGATAAAACGCGGACTCAGTTTCCCCCGTCGGCCAAAACAGATAATCCCTTTCCATGGAGACAACTTCAGGAAGACAAAATCTCCCACTTCAAACTCCAAGTCTCGAATCCGTCGGTCGGCATAACTCTTCTGGCGATCCTGTGCCACCTTCAATCTCTCCTTGATCACGCGAACAGTTTCCATGGTTAAGTCCATCATCTCCGGCCCTACAGCCGCTCGCTCTCCTACCTCCGTCCAGCAGATAGGTGTCCTGCACTGTCGGCCATACAGTGCCTCATAAGGTGTCATCCCGATGCTTGCCTGATAGCTGTTGTTGTAAGCGAATTCCATCAATGGCAGATGAGTATCCCAAGAGTCTTGAAACTGTAGTACACATGACCTCATCATGTCCTCCAGGGTTTGAATGGTTCTCTCAGACTGTCCATCGGTCTGTGGATGGAAAGCAGTACTGAAACGTAGGTTGGTTCCCATAGTAGCTTGCAAACTCCGCCAGAACCTGGAAGTAAAACGCGGATCACGATCGGACACGATCGATTCCGGCGTACCATGAAGTCGTATGATTTCCTTCACAAACAACTGAGCCAGTCGGTTAGGTTTATAGGTTTCCTGAACTGGCAGAAAATGGGCTGATTTGGTTAACCGATCCACGATCACCCATACTCCGTCCACTCCACTCTGAGTCCTCGGTAACTTAAAGACGAAGTCCATGGTGATGTGATCCCACTTCCACTCAGGAATCGGAAGTGGCTGCATAGCCCCATACGGTCTCTGCCGTTCCGCCTTAACCTGCTGACAGGTTAAGCATTTGCTCACGAACTCAGCAATATCCTTCTTCATTCCTAGCCACCAATAATGGTCCCGGAGGGTACGGTACATCTTTGTACCTCCCGGATGCATAGCATAGGCCGAACTGTGGGCCTCCTCAAGTATCTCGGCCCGTAACTCTGCCACTGCAGGTACGCACAAACGGCCCAATTTCACCAGTGCTCCATCGTCCCGGATGGAAAATCCTGTCTCCCATCCGCATCTACCTCAATTCTGTAAATACAGAGTATCGGATCCTGAAGTTGTGCTTCAATGATCCGATCAATCAGTACTGGTCGCACATGGAAGCTGGCCAACAAAGCTCCATGCTTGTCCGTACCCAAAATAACTCCCGCCTTCCGGAGTTCCACCAGCAAGGGAAGATACACCATCCCCAGGTGTGCAATAGTTCCCGCTGATTTCCTGCTGAGTGCATCCGCCACCACATTGGCCTTACCCGGATGGTACTCGATCGTACAGTCATAGTCCTTCAGCAGCTCCAACCATCTCCGTTGTCTCATGTTGAGCTCCTTCTGAGTGAATAAGTATTTAAGACTCTGGTGGTCGGTGTATATCCGACACGTTGCGCCGAACAGATAATGTCTCCAGATCTTGAGAGCATGAACTACCGCCGCCAACTCCAAATCATGGGTAGGGTAGTTCAACTCATGAGTCTTCAGCTACCGGGATGCATAGGCGATAACCTTGCCAGTTTGCATCAACACGCAGCCCAACCCTTGCAGTGAAGCATCACTGAAAACCACAAACTCTCCACTGTCGTCCGGCAATGCAAGGACAGGTGCAGTGGTCAATCGATCTTTCAACTTTTGAAAGCTCCGATCGCACTGCTCGTCCCAGATAAACTTTACTCCCTTCCAAGTCAAACGAGTCAATGGTGCAGCAATTTTGGAGAAGCCCTCCACGAATCTCCGGTAGTAACCTGCTAATCCGACGAAACTCTGCACCTCGGTCACTGTTGTCGGTTTAGCCCAGTTGGTCACCGCTTCTGTTTTCTGGGGATCCACGCAAATCCCATCCGTCGATATCACGTGTCCCAGAAAACCAATACTGCTCAGCCAAAACTGACACTTGCTCAGCTTGGCATACAATTGTTCTTGTCTCAGTCTCTCCAAGACCAACCGTAGATGTTCTTCATGTGCACGGGCACTCCTCGAGTATACCAAAATATCATCGATGAACACAATCACGAACTTATCCAGGTAGGGTCGGAAGACCCGGTTCATCAGATCCATGAATGCTGCTGGAGCATTCGTCAAACCAAATGGCATAACAAGGAACTCGTAGTGCCCGTAACGGGTTCGAAAAGCAGTTTTCGGAATATCCTCCTCCGAAATCCTCAGTTGGTGATACCCAGATCGCAAATCAATTTTCGAGAAGCACTGAGCTCCCCGCAACTGGTCGAAAAGGTCATCGATCCTGGGTAGAGGATACTGATTCCTCAGCGTCACCCTGTTGAGTTGTCGATAATCAATACATAAACGGAGACTTCCTTCCTTCTTCTTTACGAACAACACCGGTGCTCCCCACGGTGAAGTACTCGGTCGGACATATCCCAAATCTACCAACTCCTGCAATTGAGTCTTGAGTTCTCGTAACTCGGCCGACGCCATCCGGTATGGTGCCTGGGATATAGGTCGGGTACCCGGGAGTAGTTCGATAGTAAACTCAATCTCCCGCGATGGTGGCAACCCAGGTAAGTCTTCCGGGAATACATCCGGAAACTCACAGACCACCGGTATTTCGTCGATAACCGGAGTATCGACCCGTTCCGACACGACATGCGCCAGATAACCCTGGCATCCTTTCCGTAGAAGTTTGGTAGCAGTAAGTGACGAAATCACTTCAGGAGGCGAACCATCACGTTCCCCCTGAAAGATAACTTCCGGCAAACCCGGGCTCCGCAAAATCACTTGCTTGCTACAGCAGTCGATGAGCGATCCGTGCTCCGACAGCCAATCCATCCCTAGGATTATATCGAAGTCGTGGATATCCAGAATAATTAAGTCTGCTGGTAAATCCACATCCTCAATTCTTACCGGGCACCTCCGAATCACCTGATTCACAAGGTACACGGTACCCATCGGGGTGCCAACACCCATTTCGCAATCTAAGGCTGATACCACACAATCAAGCATACCAGCACAACTCCTTGAAATAAAAGAATGTGTAGCCCCCGCATCCATTAATACACGTACAAGAAAATTAAAGATATGTAGTGTACCTGTGACCACGCCTGGAGCAGTCCTCGCCTGCTGCTGGGTCATCGCAAACACTTGGGCCCTCGGCCCTCCGTTCCGTCCGCGCCCGCGCGCGCCACGTCCAGCACCACGGTCACCTCCCTGACCGCGACCTCCATTAGTGTGGGAAGCCGTGCTCTGCACCACACTCGAGCCCCCAGCGTCGTTGTTCTTGGACAACTGCGGACAATCACAGGCATAGTGGCCTTCCTCTCCGCAAGCAAAACAAGTTACTGGCCTTGGCCTGCCCGAATGCCCACCAGATGCACCGCTCCAAGATGAGTGCTGGCCAGAGTTGTGTCCAGATCCTCTGCCCTGAGAGCCTCCACGTCGACCCGACCAGCCACGACCCTTGAAGGATGAGGGTGCTCCCCTGTAGCTCCCTCCCTTGTTGTTCTTACGGCCCGATGGCCCAAAATGTGGGCGATCCTGACGTCGCCCCTCCCCCGAAGGTTGTCGTGATTGGTGTGCCGCCAGACTGGCCTCGACACGCACCGCTGCGTCGACCATATCCCTCAGAGAAGCATGAGTGGTAGCAGTCACACTGGCCCGGATCTCCCCTCGGAGTCCAAGCTTAAACCGCTGGCATTTGTCCTCCTCCGTGCTTACGAATGAGGCAGCGAACCGGGAAAGTTTCCCGAAAGTTTGCTCGTAGTCTGAAACAGACATGTCACCCTGCTCCAGCCGCAGGAATTCCGCCTCCCGCGCCGCGCGAAAGGATCGCGGGTAGTACTGGTCCAGAAACCTGGAACGGAAAGCTTCCCAGGTAGTGGTATGGACAGACCACCCAGACATTTCGAGTCCGTGCCACCACTGGTAGGCTCCTCCCTCCAGTAAGAAGGCTGCCAGAGTCACTCGTTCGCCCGGAGGGCAGTGCATCACCGAGAAGATCCTCTCCCACTTGGTGATCCAGTCGTGAGCATCCTCGGGGTTTGATCCCCCGCAGAAAGGAGTGGCTCCCAAACGTTGAGCCCTTTCGATGCTCGCGCATTCCATCTCTCTTTCTAGATCCTCGTCCGTTCGAGTATGAGGAATTCTCCTAGGAGGCATAACCAACTGTCAAGAGGCATAGATCAGAAAACAATATTCTTAAAAGTCAAAAAGTAACTAGTACTAATCGCTAGTCTAGCATGCAGACCAATACCCTAGTACTGACCACAACCTAGTGCTCTGATACCAAGCTGACAGGACCCGCCCCGATCCCACAGGGACCACGAGGGGACGTGCCCTGCTCCCGTCTGACACCCAATAATTCATACCAATTTTAACCTCAAAACATTTAAAAGCATAAATAACCAAATTTAAGTCATACATCAAATCCGAATTAAACGAATGTCAGACAAGGGATATAATCCAAAATTACAAATTTGCGAGCACGACTCTAAAGTAAACCTGCGGGTACATCGCCCAGCAGGGGTTCAGGTACGCAGAAGTAGATCTATGCCTCAGCATCTGGTTCCCCCTCTACCTCAGTTTCCCGACCTGGAGGGGTTATCAAAACAGTAAGGGTGAGTGGACCGAAACACAAGTTTATGAAATCGTTTGATAAGTAAAACATATAATTTACCCCTCTGTTTTCCAAACATGCGTGCAACATAATTCAAAACCAATAACCATATAATATGAACCATAAGGCATATAATAAAACCATAACCATAATTTTAGTTGCTGCACTATACACTCCAAACCCGACATCCCTGATGTCTGACGTCCCTGACGTCCAATAAGGTCACAATCACAAGGCTACGCGTGCCACTCGGGTCTCAATTTCCGAGTTCAATCCCCGAACCCCGTTCCGGTACAGCATCCCCGATGCTTAGCGTCATAGACGCTGGACGTTCTAGACGTCCGTGACCTCTCCGGGGTACCTCATCCGGAGGAGACAATACAATATGGAAGGATCTATACAGTGCAGTAACAAATACATTTTATTGATATCCACATGCAAACATATATATACATAGGTAGAATCCGAATCAATTATTCAGTTTCATCGGACGGGTCTCAAGCCCAAATACCGTGAAACGTGCCATAACCATATTTTCCATATCATCAAAACCATCATTGTTTTAGCATGTGAATAAGTATAATAAAACCAGAAAACATTTATGCACACAAGGGTTTAAGAAAATGGCCCACTCACAGTACAGTCCTGCTAGAAACCGAACGTATACCCTCGTCCTGGTACAAATGTACAATCCCTATCAAGTCCAAAGTATTCGTAAAGATCAATACAAACCCCTATCATTCAACCATGAAAGCCTAGGTCGAAACCGGCCCGGGAAAGCCGCCCGAACGCGCTTTCCAAGGCAATAAACCTTATTTTGACCAACTTAAAGATCTCCGATCGACCCGAAACCACCGTCATTGGATCCGGATCGTCGAAACCTAAAGAATGGTGGTGGTCCCACCAGAAACACTGTTCACACGTGCCCCCACGCGCCGGTCAACGCGGCGGTCAACGCAGGAACAGTTCCTGCTGACGTCATCGCTGACGTCACTGCTGACGTCAGCATGACGTCATACTGACGTCATCTGACAGCTGTCAGGTCTGACATGTCAGACCTGACAGGTGCCACGTGTCAACATCTGATTGGTCCACCACACTGATCTGTCAGACCACGTGTCAGATCTGACATGTGCCACGTGTCAGTACGGCACTGGTCCACGTCACTGACATGTCAGTGACACGTGGCAGTCCCTGACTGGTCCACGTCACTGACATGTCAGTGCTGACTGTGCACTGACATGTGACACGTGTCGGCTCACGGTTGGTCCACGTCATCTGACAGACTGACAGGGTGCCACGTCATCACCGCTGTCCTCAGACGGGTTGACCCGTTTTCCTGCAACTCGAGTCGATCAGACCCGCGATCACGACCCGGTTGCCATTTCTTCATTTCTGGATCATTTTCATTCCTTTCATTTCCTAATTACTCGTCTTTGTCCCTAGATTGGTTCTACGTAAATAGAATTGAGAAAAACGGATTGAATCGAGGGCCTACCTCGAAGAACAGCACCGGCCTCCCGTCGCAGTTGTGCCACCGCCCTGAGCTCCACCGGCCACGGGCTCAATTCCAGAAGGTTCCTGGAGGTTCCTAGAGTTGATTAGGATTCAAAACGGACCAATTTAAACGTGGGAAATGGTTTTACCAAAAATCTGGGTTGAAACCGCCACGGGTTCCCCTGCTTCCTTCCGCGCCGCCGTCCTCCGCCGTGCTCACTGCCGTCGCTCAGTCTCCCCAGGGAGTCCCCCAACACGCAGACACAGTGAGTGGATGGTTAGCTGGGATGCTTGATCGAAATGGACAGAGTGTTCTGCGGGTATGAATTATAAAGAAATGGAGGGAAAGAATGGACGGCCCAGATTGAATCTCAAAATGAGATCAAGGGCTGAGATCAGATCTGGGGTTTTCAATCCAAAGGCTGAAATTTAAAGCTGATTCAAATGTTAATTAATCCAATAGTGGATCTGATCCAATCTAGCCAATGGGTGAGTAACACTTGTCACTCCCCAGGTGTCCTTCAATCAGAATTTCTGAATATAATATTCGACACGAAAACCGAGACCCGAACTTCCCGAATTCACGTTTCTGACCATAACTTCCTCGTACGAAGTCCGATTTCGGTGTGCCGCCTGTCTACGGACTCAGGACGTCGAGGCCTACCCAACGGTCCTTGAGTCAACAGAAAATTAGTTGTCAAAAGAAAAGTCAACATTTTCCCCCGAGAGTCCAAATTACGGTAATGCCCCTGAACTTCCGAAAGTCATAACTTTTACCCTGATCGTCCGAATTGGACGTGCCACCTGTCTATGAACTCGTGACGTCCCGAACTACGTCACGGTCATAGGTCAAAGTTCATTTAGTTCACCAATCAAAAAGTCAACATTTGACCATACCAATCACAAGGGTAAAATCGTCAAATCACACAATAAATTACAATATGGGAATCCTCGAATTTCCGGGGTGTTACAAGGTCAATGTCCGCAGACCACTGATCCTACTCGAGGTAATAGTAACCATAGCCTTCCTGAGAGTAAGGAACCCAACTGGGGGGTGACTCCACTCAGTCGGTGCTCCGTGACTACTCTGGGGTCCACCCAGGCCAACGACCCTCCTCGGAGGAGATAATAGAAGTAAAGGAAGGTAGATGAACATATATATACATAACATAATATCCATCCCCGGTTCCCCTGAACCGTCATGATCCATAATATTCATAACCAAGGTAACATTCTGGTTCCTATAAATCGTCATGTACCGTAATAACATAACCAGGTAACATGCCGATTCCCATAAACCGTCATGTACCGTAATAATCAACAAGGGTTCATGACGGTCCCCATAAACCGTCAAGAACCAGAATGACCTGACAAAGGTTCATGCCGGTTCCCATAAACCGTCATGAACTTGGAAATCCACGTAGGGTCCCTGACCCGAAATCATAAACCATAAAGTAACTGGGTCTCGTGCCCGAACATAGGACATCAGCTGGGCACCGTGCCCGGAATCTGAGGTCATATGCCCGAGACAAAACCAAATGGGTCTCATACCCGAGTTTATCCTTTTATAAATCCAAAGCCATTTCATTAAAACCAATAAAGAAATACAGACCCGTATAAGGCCGAAACCTCGAAATAGGTGCTTATATGTAACCACATACAAATGCACCCATGGCATCATCAAACAAGTAATAAAACATATAATAAACATTTATGCATGCACCAATTTAGAAAACAAGGTCCACTCACAGACCGTCCGAGCTGCCGCTTCGATTTGCGTGCCATACGGCTCCCCGAGCCGATCACCGTCACCGGGACTCCCAAACCTGTCCAAATCGTAATAGAAGGTTACTAACTACTTAATTAACCTCCTACCAAAGCCCCGTAATTTTCTCGTATTTTTAACTATTTTTAATCCAGAACCTAAACCTTCTGATGCCCTGAAACATATCGAGACGGTGTCCGATCGGCACGAAACCAGTCCCAAAATGTTCGTTACATCGAATAGATGATTTCGTATGTTGGAACCTTCCCCAGATTTCCTGCCACGCCCCCTCACGCGCCGCCTGAAGTGGCTGCGCGTGGGCTTCACGCGCCAGCTACAGTACCTGCTGACGTCATCGCTGACGTCAGCATGACATCATCTGACAGCTGTCAGGTCTGACATGTCAGACTCTGACAGGTGCCACGTGTCATGCTCCCATTGGTCCACGTCACTGTGCTGTCAGTGCCACCTGGCAGTCTGACATGTGCCACGTGTCATCACGGCACTGGTCCACGTCTGTGCCACGTGTCAGCCCCTGATTGGGCCACGTCACTGACATGTCAGTGCTGACTGTGCACTGACATGTGACACGTGTCGGCTGATGAGTGGTCCACGTCACCTGACAATCTGACAAGTTCCACGTCATCACGCCACGTCACCACCTTCAACCACTCGACGGGTTGACCCGAACCCTGCAACCGGGTCGCCGTGACCCGCGACTTGACTCGGCTGGTTCTCCGCCGTCCAGCCACCAAAACTGTTCCCGTTTGTCCCATTCTCTTCGTCTCTCCCTAACCTAGAGTTCTAGGACCTTAGAATGGAAGGAAAACATCAAAAACTAACCCTTCAAGATTGGATATGGCGGGTGAGTTTTCCCCCGCCGTTCACGGCCGTTCCAGGCCACCCCAAGCCCCAAAACCAATCCTACTGACCTCCTAGGACTACCAGCAACCTAACCCAAGCCTTAGAATCGAATAAAAAGCAATGGAACAGAGTTTTGAATTTTTGAATATTTTTACCTCTCGGGTTCTCTCCGCCGTGGCCTTCACCGTGGGCCACCGTCCAGCCTCTCGGTCCTCAACCCTTCACACTTCTCCCACGGTCACTCCCAGCTCACACAAGTGATGAATGGTGAAGTGTGTTTGTGTGTTTTGATTTTTGAAGAAATGAAGAAAAATGGGGTTATGGGTTTCGGGTTGGAGGATGAACAAAGATGAAGGAGGATGGCTGATGAGAGAAAGAGAGATGGATGGTGGGGATTAAAAGATGAGATTGAAATGGATGGTTAAGATTGAATGGTGGGTGGGTTTGGTTTATAAAAGTAATTAAATAATATTAATTAATTATATAGATCCACATTTTGGGGATTTAGCCAATAGGATGAGTGACACTTGTCACTCATCCATGGGATCCACTAAAAATATCTGCCTAATCAGATTTCGCCAAATCATCCCCGCCTCGAAGTATGTGCATAGTGAAATCGAACTTCCGTGACCCATAACTCTCCCGTTCGAAGTCCGATTTCAGTGTGCCACCTGCCTATGGATTCGTATCGTCCTTATCTACGTAACGGTCTTCGGCCCTCGGCCATCGGACCTCCCGGTCAAAAAGTCAACATTTGACCCCCATTTAACCAAAATTACCAAAATGCCCCTAAACTTCCGAACGTCATAACTTCCTCCTCGAACGTCGGAATTGAACGTGCCACCTGTCTATGAACTCGTGACGTCACGAACTATGTCACAGTCATCGGTCAAAGTCCATTTGACCGCCCGATTAAAAAGTCAACGTTTTGCCCACGCCCAAGGGCAAAACGGTCATTTCGCATCGTTCGTCCGATTTCGCTCGCTCAACTAATCACTGATTAGCCTCACTAATCGTGATTAGTCACTAATCTAATCTAGGAATTTGGGACGGGTCGTTACAGCGAGGGTGCTTCGTGTTGATCTGCTCACACGTGATTTCTACTTTCGATAGCGGCATTACTTTTCCTTAGTTCAACTACATCCGAACGGAGGGTCCTCAACCTCTCGAGCATGTCCTCGGGAGGCATGTCGGTTCTTGTTCGGTTGTGGTCTCCCTGGGGTGTGTTGTTAAGCTCTCCATCATCCCGCTCGGCAGACATTTCAATCGGCAGGGGAATGAAGCGAAGGTATAAGTTGGTGGGAGGAACTTAGTCAGAATTCCCATAGACGGCACCAAATGTTTAATACTCTTTTGGACCTAACGTGATCAGAGCCGCTGAGGGATCTAGGACCCGCTGAGGGTGCTAATTGATCTCTTGCTTCTGCTTGGTAAGTGACCTACAAGGCAGAGAGGAAAAATTAGACACCGGTGGGGTGCTAGCTGAAGAGGCTCTAATGCTTAAGTTATTAAGCGTATGGAACACCTCCTAGGCAGATCACGAGGGCTGCCAAGTGAGGCTCGTATGTGCTTCTCGAGAAAGAATTGATGAGAGAAAGTTACTTTGTGAAAGGGTCTGGGGGTATTTATAGTAACCATGAATGTAGTGGTTGAAAACTGTTTGGGAGCAGGTTCTAAGTTGTGGCTGGGAATGCAACCATTCGCCCTGTGGATCCGGTGTGTTAGGTAGTTGGTACTGACAACATGATTAGTCAGATGGAGGGGTGCCAATTAACCCTGGTGAGTGACGCAGTGGACTGCGCCTGCAGAGTGGACGCACTTTGGGCCCTGCCAATTGGACATTGGTACTGCCTACCGACTGGCACAGGTCTGCTGACTATCCTCAGCCTGCCTTGTATTGAGCCTGATTGGTCGATATGGTATCAACAAACTTAAAAATAGAAATTTAAATATAACAAGTCGAACATAAGAATTTAAATATAATGATTTAAAGATAAAAAGTAGAGGGCCCATAGTTTAATCCATCATAAATATCCAGTTATATTTGGTTGGTCCTTTAGTCCAAAAATTAACATTGTCTTTTAAAACACATTTAGAATATTTGCTGGTGGCAATTTATTTTCCAAAATTCTTAAATTTTGCTCTTTAGCGGTTTAAGAGGGCATTCTTAAAGATGGCCTAACAAATGAAAATTTTGGCCGTTAGAAATGCAATGCTCAATTATATCTAGGAAATCATTTAAAGGGAACATGTTTGGCTGAGACACTTGATGGAATCTCTTTTGGAATTCCGAGATAAACACTAATTTTAGGCTCTCGTCACTATGCCAGAGTCTTTGATTATCTCCGATTTTTAGAATTGAGTTTCTTTTTAGTCAAGGTTATCTATCATTTTACGATTTTACCTCACATGTTGCTAACAGAAGGACCAAAAGACTGAGACTTCGAGACAAGATATATTTTTGTTTCAGTTCAAAAAACTTGTTTCCTATATATCCCTAGTTCTAGTTATATGACTAGACGATGCCTTGAAAGAAAGGCAAGAATTGTTACGTATGGATTCATTTTATTCAGCTCATTCATTTTCATCTGACAATTTACACATTACTTTCACTAATTAGCTAGATAAGACATAATTCCATAGCCCAGTTTAATGATTCATTCATTTTTCTGCATCATTAACACCTTTATTTTTCCAGTTCTTCTTCTGCTCCTTCTTCTTTAATCAATTAGTTAAATTTTCTCCAAATTTTTTTCATATCCTTATCTTCATACCTTCTTCTTCAGTCCTTTTCAAATCTTCTTCACATATATCTTTCATCATCACAATAATGACTAAGCTCCAACGTACATGCCATACTTGTCACTCATTCATTCCAATTATATACACATACATCAAGATTTAATCCACCGCACAATGGTGATTGTGCAAAGCGTGATGTATTGTGATATCGATCGATCCAAAACTTGGCTCCCATCCTTGATAGTGGCTCCAACACTATCAAGTTTGTTTATCAGCATTAATATGTAGTGATGACTTTAAAGAAAAAGATATCCTTCCATCTAACTTTTGTCCTCAAATCGAACTCAATGACTTTCATTCTTGTTCTTAAAAAAATAAGCCAATCAATTGGACAAGATTATTGATTTTTTTTAAAGGCCAACGGAAATAAATGAGAAGAAAGAAATTGAAACCAACCACATGCGCCTGGGTCTGCAATCTTTTTTCATGGGTCCAAATAATGACTACATAAGCAACCAACTTAAATTTGTTCAACTGTTTCTTAGATATTGTAAATGATTTGATGGCTGGCTGCCTTTACTAATGAGATTAACAGCAGCAAGGACAACTACATTCATTTCAGAATTCAGGCATAAAGATTTCTGAGCATTATCAGCAACAGTTTCATAACTAGGCCGGTGTCCACTTTCACATTTTAGTTTTTACTTTATGTGCATTCATGTTTTTTGTTTTTGTTTGTTAATTTTGTTTCCATATTTATTCAATTTGGCGGCTAGAAAATTAAAGGTGAATGAGGAGCAAGGAAACTACGAAACTAATTAGTTTCCAAAGAGAAACAATCGATGAAAATTATAAGGGTAATTATATAAATATATGATGAAATAAAGAAATCGACTGGATAAAAAAAAAATTTGACTAAATATTTCATACTTCAGCATTCTTTACAATTCACCAAATCAGAAGTTGGTCCAAACTAAATATTAGTTGCCCATATATATATATATATATCATATATAGCAGCGTTACATATAGCACATTGGTTCAGAACCCACCTACAACAATCACCTACTTACAAAAGCTTGAAAAAAAAAAAGAAGATTAACAGCTACACAAATCAAACAATTGACCTAGAGATAATTAAATAATGAGAAAAAATATTAGAAAGCCACCCTTCTAATGTGTTCTTAATCACATCTTTGACGATTTACACAATTACGACATAAACTTTGGTCTCCTAGAAACAGCATAGCTTCTACTTCTTGGAAACACATCTTTCTTGGCCTTGACATCTTCTTCATCAAACTCACAAGCCTTGTCCTCATCAATCCTCCCGATTCCAACGCTACGACTGCGAGGCACCGTGTTGGGAACTACCTGTTGTGATTTTCGGGCATGATCTGATTCGAATTTGCTGCCTGCTAAGCTCCTAGTAGAAGCATCCCTCACAAGCTCTCTGTAATCATCATTGTTTGAATTGGTTGATTTGGTGGAGCTGGTGCTAAAACTCCTTGGCAAAGCGCTTGGGATTTGGGCAGCTGGGCAACCCATGACCGTGCCATAATCGAACTGGCCTGAACACGCGGTCATGCTATGGATGTACAAGTCCCTTGCCTTGATCAAAATCCTTACGGGAACCTTCATGAACTTCGTGAATCTGCTTTCTTTGTTAGCTTTGGTCCTGGTGGCCATCACCACATATGTAGGTTTAAACTAGAAAATCACCCTGGCTTTTGTGTTCTCGATCTCTCTGTCTCTCTATCTGTCACACTAAACAAGAGGGAACATATGCGTGTATATATATAACAAGGGGAAGCAAAGAAGATGTGAATGGAAAGGTAAGAAGAGGAGGACATATATGATTAAATTAACGCTTTAAAATATGAAGGACAGAGCATGCAAGTATAATGTTTGAGTATTGTTTGAAAGGGTTGTGTATGTTTGTGGGCCAATGATTATATAATTTATATGAAAGTGATGGCTGAGGCGAGGACGACTTATTTTGTGGGGTTATTGCGTGAAAAAAGGAAGTGCTGCAAATTCATATAAATTATGACGTGTGTAGTTATTATTATAAAGTTCGAGGCTTCGAGCTTATTATTCTTATATTGTAAGAAGAAAATTGAGGACACAAATTATCAGCCACAACACATAACATTACAGGGTCGAAGTTAAAAGCCCGAGTTACAATTGAAAGGAGTGGCTGAGTCTCTTCTTAAGATTGACGTGAAAATTCTCGAAAAAGATAAATGTATCTATTACAAAATTAGTTCTTACAAAATATTATGATCGAATATAATTTATCGATTTAAATTTTATTATTTAGATTTGACTAATTATATATGTGATAAGTTAAAATGAATTTGCAATATGTTGTCAGCAATGCCACATAATATTTCGATAAATTAAGATGAAAAAACTATTCATATGAACAAATAATGATATTTTAAAAGCTATTGTATTTATTTTTACATATTAAAAATTTGAGATAACTTTGCAACGGGGACTAGGAAGACGATGCAGGGCTTCCCAAATTGAAATGGACTCTGTCAAAGTGAAGATGGATCATCATCAGAATCTATACGCAACTGTGAGAAGAATTAACAAGATTAGAATGCACCCAATAATTTTTTTTCCTAATTAAGCAAAACGAAATATTATTTATTATTAGTAGGGGAAAACAGTTGCTTTAGGGTGTGTTTGATATGCCGTATTACACTCCGTATAGACTAAATAATCCGAAACCTGTGTTTGGTACAAGTCGTATTAATTAGTCACCGTATAAGTTAATACGGTTGAATATTTTTATACGGTCCAGACACGCTAAAATAATACGCTCGAAATTGTCCGTATTAAATAGTCGGATAACTAGTAATCTTGTAAAATATAATAATAATAATAATAATAATAAATAGTAATATAATAAAAATAAAATATTAATTTAGTAAATATTAATAATAAAAAGTAATAAAGTAATAAATACTAATAATAATAAATTAATAATTAATGATATTTTAATAAATAATAATGATAAATTAAAAATAAATAATTAATAAAAATGTAATATTATTAAAATAAAAAATAATAAAAATAATGACATACATAATTAATATTTAAAAGCTAAGGATTTCGTCAATTACTATAATATAATCCGGTCAGTATAATATAGTCGGCATTCTAATCCGGAAAAGTACCAAACACCCGACTAAATAATCAGTCTATCCGGTGGACAGATTAGTCTATCCGATTGAAATAATCAGTACAGTACGACATACCAAACGAGGCCTAATAGTCTCTAAATTAGTAGTAGGCGTCCCTGAATTATGAACAAATCTGTAGTAATCTCTCATTAGCTAAAATAATTAATTTTTTCTATTAAAAATAAGAGTAAGATGGTCTTTCCAAGTATATTTATATAATTCCCTCTATTTAATCTAAATGAAACTTAAAACTTATATTTTCCCACAAGCATCAATCCACGGATATTTGGAATCCCTAAGGCCACTAACTAATACAATAATTGATTAAAATTAAGAGAAAGAATACAAAAAAAAAAACATCTGAAATTTATGAAGAAAAAAAAAATCTAGAAAAAGTTTGAATGTATATGCATTTTCTCACTAAAGGTGAAGAACACCTTTGGTGACAAATTTGTTTTATGAACATCGTCGAAAAAAGATGTATTGGTGATACTGTTTATCAAAAATATTCGCCACTAATGGTGTTCTTCACCTTCAATGACGAAAAAAATGCATATATATTAAAACTTTTTTCATATATTTTTTTCTTCAGAAATTCCCGAAATTTTTCCTTCTTTCTTTTAGTTTTAATCAATTATTATATTAGCCAGTGGCTTTAGAACTTTCACATATTCATGGATTGATGTTTGCGGGAAAATAGAAGCTTTGGGTTTCGGTTGAATAGAAGGAATTGTATAAATATATCTAAAAAAACCATCTTATCCTCATTTTTAATAGAGAAAATTAATAATTTTAACAGAGGGATGATTATAACACATTTGGTTATAATTCAAGAACGTCTGCAATTAACTAATAATGAAATACATGGATTATAGCGAACATTATTATGAAAATGAAATAAAAATAAAAATGAAAGTGTAGCAGGCATGGGGACACTGAACATGATGAATGACGACGATGAATGGGCGATTTTGAAGCAACAGTTTTCGTCTTCTTTTTGTTTGTCGATTATATTAAGGATGGTTGAGTTTTCTATGCTTGCAATTGCAACTCCAAACACGCAACAAACTGTGTTTCCAATGTTAAAATAAAAATGTTAAAATTTCTTTTTATTTAATTCAAAATGAATCATCAGATCATCCACGTCGAACTTTGTTTTTGCATTATTTTTGGTTGCTAATTAACATGAATCATCAGCGACGTAAAAAATCTATGATTATATTAAAAGTACTTGAAACCTTCGATTATTATTTCATGACGATGGCCGGCCCGCCAAGGCCGGGAGGGGAGACTGCCGGCAACCTCGGTTTGTTTACTTTTATTTTATGGGTCTACATATAGTTGGTGATGAGAGGTGATCCGAATTAAAAAAAGTTTTGAATTTATAAACATTAAATAGGTGGTTTAGTATGATAGAGAGATAATAGTAACTGGTTAAATATTGTTTTTGGCCGACAGCGATTCATGAGTCACAAACGCACCATTCCCTAAGGCATGCACATCTAATATTCCCCAAATAGCTCTGGCAAAACTCTTTCTAGCCCTCTCCCTCTTCCTTTTAACTTCTAATGGGTGAAGTCTTGACCAGGTAAAGGTAAGCCCCTAGGCTATTTTGGCCTCCTTGCCAGCCCGGGGAAGGCTCTTAGAGGGATCCTCAGCTAAGCTGCAGACCAATTCTAGGGCGGCATGTGTTCAAAATTATCAATAGCTTCAACTCTTTTTTTTATTGTAGACTAATTTAAGTAAATAATTCACCTTGATTATTGCCAATTTTGCTTTTATTTTCATGGTAACTACCACTAATTGATTTTATTTGTCAATTTAAATTAATAGTTTTATTTTTTATTATGCTCGGAGTATTTTAATGTAATTTAAATTTTATAAAATTAAAATTTTTACTTTTTACTTCTTACCTCTTCCTATTAAAAACACAAAAAATAGTTTTGGCTAAAATGTATGAATAGTGTCAAATTGAGGGGCTAAACTTTGCCCCTTAACCTCTTACCTTTACCTCTAGACATGCTCTAAACTCTCGTACATTTTCATAGTGCATCTGTGCATGTCGCGTTTATTTTTAATTTTCTTCTCTTTTTATTTAATTATTTATTTTTTCTTTAATAAAAAAATAATTTTCATCATATTGGACTACAATCTCGTAGTACTTCACTTTATGTGTTGTGACGGATGTCTCTTGGGTTCAACAACTATAACTCTTGGGTTCACTCCAATACTTCCATGCTAATAACCCAATCATATTATCTTATCTTCCATTCCATTTAAGATAAAGATATATTGGAATCACTCATGTTAAGGATGTAAAATTTCAAAAAGATGACTAGCCTAGATACGCACTGCTATGACCTTCCACTCAATTAATTTTAATATGATATCAAAGAGAATTTAACTCACGACTTATGAAGTACACATACACAATTTTATCATATTCATTTAACTAAAGCGAATCTCTGAAATCATGTTGAGGGAGGCGGTGAATAAAATATGTGTAAATTATTGTTACACTTTTAACAATTTTTATTTTTATTTTAAACTTTTAATACTTATATATTAAATAAAATAAGATCTTATCTCAAACTTTTTTTTATTCAAAAGTCCCTAAATAGAATTTATAAGCAATAAATTCACATCTATTTTTTTTATATCTCAATAAAGAGGATAAGTGAGTTATTGAGATTTCTTTAATCAATTAAAAATAACATTATCTTTTTTGTTCTTTTTGCTTCATATGCCTCTTAGTGTTTGATTTTTTTAGCCTCTTGGGCCCTTTATTATATTATGCATATAATAAATATTATATATAGTTACTATATATATTGTATATAGTTACAATTCATTTTTTTCTATAAAATAAAAAAAATAAAGCACGTATTGTCTGGGGTTCAACGGTAGAGTATAGTTTTGTTTTTTTTTTTTGGGAGGGGGGAAGGGTGTGGGGTTGAGATGGTGGTGGAAAATTGTACGATATAGGGTTTAATTCTTGAACTTTGGCCCAAAATTCAAGAATTAAATCTTAAACCATACAAAATTAACCAAATTATTTAATATCGGAAGATAAAGAATTTTTAAATTTAAAATTTAATTTAAATAAACTTATATATCAATAAAGACCTATGAATTAATTGCCCATAAAATATTGATTATGCTTGCCAAGTCAAAATGATGAAAGAAAGAGGAAATGGTCTCCTAAAATGATCCAAAAGCAGTTTGAGCCGGGCTTTGTAAGAGTCAATAATGAAGACCTCAGTATAATTTCATACATATTACCACTTGTTCTTCAATATATATCTTATACATACCTTATTAGTTGACCTCAAACAATAGATTGACCTCAATTAGAGATGTTCAGCCCGAATCATCATCATCTCATCCAACTCCTCACTCTATCAAGTTGACTGGACTCGGTATTTATGCGGAAGAAAAACTTCTTCGTCCGCCAATCAAATTGCTCTTCTGTGTTGCCTCCTCATGAAGATTTTTAGGTTCGATAAGTTAGAGATATATAAAGCACTTTTAACTTCATGCTCAAGGCAAATATTTAAATTATGTCAGCTCTTCCTTGTGTTCGTTAAAATATGGGGATGAGTGATTGGTATGAAAATCACATTGCTGGAATATTATATGGAGGGCGAAAGTGGTTCATAAGGACTAAGTCGGGTTTCTTTTTAAAAAATAATTAAAACGAAAAGAAGAAAAAAAATCAGCATTTCAAAGAGGAATAAGTCCAAAGATTTCGAAAATTCAAATTTCAGCTTTTTTGACAGTTATAGATCGATGGCTATGAGTAAGTTGCATGAAAAAAAACAGTTTTAGTAGTAATTTATTTTTTCAATAAACATATTAAATAATTGGTCACACTCAACTAAACTATAGTGAGTGAGTAATAGAAACCTCGATGTTTTAGAGGATACTGTCGCCATCTATTACAAACCCTAACGCAAGCTTGATGAACACAATTGCACCCTTGTCACCAATTGATGGATGCCATGGGGACCAAAGGCCTACACAACACGGACAGTAATGTCACTTGTTGCTAAGTTTTTCATCATTACTTGAGAAAGTTCAATTCTTATATCCAAGACTTCATAAAATTAAACATGAGTTTGCGAATATGTAACAAAAAAAAGGAGCAAACCGATGAGCAATATAAACTATTTCTATGCAATAATCGACTGTTTGAAATTGCCATTTATTCAACGGCTTAATTTTGATTATATAAAAGTCAAATTTCGTTGGTAACAATTTAATTTTAAATCTATCGTATACCCTGACATATATAAGTACACCCAAGTTGTTGTGCTTTGATTAGTTTCATTTAGAATGTTCTTGTGTTTTTTATATTTGGCCTGTAATATTTGAAGCAAATTTGGTAAATATTGTTATGTTTTTGTTTTTGGTTTTAAAGACTTCAAATGTGACCGTGTTTTGCTGATTTCATTTCTAATGAAGTTGTGTCTTTTATATTTTGATTAGAATATTTGAAGAAATTTGATTCGAATATTTGAAAGTTTGATTTTACAGATTGTGAATATTTGAATGAAGGAACGTTAAAATGTATTAGTTGGGAATGTGACGATGAGTTTGAATAGTCTACATATACTACAAATTTTTTGTTATGCTTAAACTATATGTATCGATCAAAACCAAACTATTAGTACATGTTTGATTTGAAAATATTTCATTTATAATTTTAAAAAAATCCAAATTATATTGAACAATTTGAATTTTAACAATTTAAATTTTAATATTACTAATATCTGCATCAATTTAGTAGCCCGCCCTTTCTTGAACCTAGCAATGTCCAAATATTTCAGTATTCAAACGAGATTTTTCGTTTCCATTTACAAGGCCACAAATTAAAATTCAACACTAGGCATGATTTGGGTCAGTGATATTCAAAACACCCAATACTGTTTACTAGATCTGGGCCTTTATTAACGGCTGACGTTGAACATATAAATCTAGGCCCACTATTTTTGGAGAGAAAATCTGGGCCTTTATTATTCCATTGATATACCATATATTTGAAGCATATAAAAACAGTTTATTCTATGCAGCAATATGTATAGCTGCAATACTGATAACACGTGTTTTTGTTTTTTAGTATTTTCTAAACAAACAACTCTCCAAGTTTTTTTTTTCCATAAACATTTAAGTTCTAAATTTTATACAAATACATTTTCATGTTCTAAAATTAATATACATAATTTATTTGTTAAGTAATTATCGATTAAAAATTAGCATTAATAGAAAAAAAAGCCTTCTAAAGTAATATTTCAAAAATTAGAATAATAATATACCCAAATAATTATAAGGATATTTTAATATTTAAATCAATTATATTACATTTAATTAAAACAATTTATATTTTATGCATTATGTGTAATTTTTTTGAAATTTGAAGGTAGTTTGTGTAAAATTAAAAATTTGAGTAGGTATTTGTAAAAAGAAAAAAAAATTAATTAATATTTGTATAAATAACTAGTTTTTTTGTGTGTGTAAAATAAATAACTATTTTTTGTGTGTGTAAATAACTAGCTTTGCTCCTTTTATTTTTTAAATGATAAAAGAAACTAATAAGATTTGTCTCCTCGTAATGAAATTACAGAAGTAACCTAACTCCTTAATAGACGAGTCATTTGATGGGTCATGTGACACCTATGTAAGGGTGGCAATTTTTGACACGACTCAATACACGACTCGAAACCCGCACGAAATTTATGCGGGTCAACCCGCACGATTAAAATTTCGGGTCATTTTCGGGTCAACCCGTTATGACCCGTTTATTAAACGGGTGGGTTTCGGGTCAACCTGTTAACCCGTTTAATAACCTGTTAACCCGTTTAATAAATAGGTAGATTTCGGGTTAACAGGTTAACCCGTATATTGGCTTATATATTGACCCATTTAATAAACGTGTCATTACTAACCCATATATCTACCCATTTACTACCTAAATATCTATTAAATTTTATAGTTTAAATAGGTTAAACATGTTAAACGGGTTAAACGGGTCAAACGGGTCATAGGTTAATTGGGTTTTGAGTATGACCTGTTTATTAAATGGGTTAAACGGGTTAAACGGGTTACACGGGTCATTAACAGGTCGGGTTCGGGTTGGACATTCTTGACACGATTATTAAACGGGTCGGATTCGGGTTGGGCATAAATGGGTAAAACAGAATTCATGACACGACACAAACCCGACACGACACGACCCATTGCCACCCCTACACCTATGTTGTAGGTGTAGCATATTCCCAATTTGATTCTAATAGCGTGGAAATCCACACTTTTAATATATAAATTAAGCATGGATGATCTTTAATAAATTGTGTTAACTTTTAATTTTGGAGTATTGTTATTAGACATACTAAATTAATCATATGTAATATTGTAATAACATGTTTGATATGATAATCAATAAATTACGAGGTAAATGTGCTAAGGGTGTATTTGGACGAAGAAAATAACAAAGAATTTGGTAACAAAATTAGAATTTTGAAGTTCGTATGTATCAATTTTCTTATTTGGATACATAAAATTAAAATTTAGAAATTTCAAAAAATTAAAAATAAAGAATTTAGATACTCAAAATTCCCATTTTAAATTTCAAATAAAAATGCGTCATTTCTCAAATTTTATTTTTATAATTATAATTTATGTATAAACATTGAATTTTATATTTAATTTTCATTCTATTTTTATATTATTCAAACTAATTTTTTTATAAAATTTTCAGTAATTTTAATTTTTTTCATTCAAACACACCAAAGTCATTTAAATTATTAAAATAATATTATTTATATCATTCGAAATATGTAATAAAAACCTTAGCCTCAACTCTAGTTAATTTAAGGGAAATTAAATTATAGGTCCTTACTAACATATAAATTTATTCAAAAACTTGCATATAGAAAAATTAAACTCATACGTCCTTTACCTAGTCAAAGAACTATACAATTTAAAATAAACTATAGTTTTTATATAAACTACAACTAATGTCATTCAATTGTAAATTAATCCACCAACAATCTAAAAAACACTTACAAAAATCTATCATGATTTGAACATTAATTTTTATTTTTATTTTTTATTATAAGATTATATTGAGAATTATAAAAACATTATTCCTCTTTATAATAATTTTGTTTTCACTTGCTCATGTTAAAAGTAATATGAGTATCTAATCTAATTTAAAGTAAGATAATTAAAAGCAATAATTCTTCAAAAATACTTTTAATTTTAAATTTTAAATTTTTTTATCTTCCGATATTAAATAATTTGGCTAATTTCTTATAGTTTAGGGTTTAAACCCTGCATCGTATAATTTTCCACCACCATATCTCTCCCTCCTGCTACCTACCCCCTCCCAAAAAATAAATCTATACCCTACTGTTGAACCCAAGACAATACGGACATTATTTTTTATTTTATAGAAAAGATTCAATTGTAACTATATACAATATATATAATATACATATATAATATTTATTATATGCATAATATAATAAAGAACCCAAGAGCCAAATAAATCAAACACTAAGGGGCACATGGGGAAAGAAGACAAAAAAAATAATGTTATTTTTAATTGTTTAAAAGAATTTTTAATAATTTACTCATCATTATTAAAATATAAAAAGATAGATGTGTAATTTACTACTTATAAAATTTATTTAAAAATTTTTAAATAAAAAAAATTGAAATAAAGTTTTATTTTATTTAATATATAGATATTAAAAATTTTAAATAAAAATAAAAATTATTAAGGGTATGATAATAATTTAGTCTTAATTTAATTCATTTGGCCTGGTCACGCGTCGGTTTTATTGGTGGGTGCGGTGGGGGCAAGGGAAGCAGTAACGTATTGGAATGGCAGTGCGTGAATGGCAAAATCAGTCAAAGCACAAGACCGGATAAGCCAATAGAGGCGTACAGTCAAAGCAAAAACTGTCACGGTCAAAGGCTTAATTGGTACTTTACCCCAAAATTTAAAGTTAAAAAATTATTAATAATTTGATCAACAAAAAATATATAATTAGCTGGTGGGGTCCACAAGGTTATTATTTTAGAAAGAAAAAAAAAGTGGCCTGAAATATTCGATTTGCTAAATCGAGATGTGGCATCGTACGTAGTAAAAGGTCATCGTGAGTCGTTCCTCATTTGCTTATTCCTATAAATAGCTGTAAAATGGTAAAAGAGTAAAAAAAAAAAAAAATGTAAACAGTAAAAGTGAGAGGAAAGGCTAGTTTCTCCTCACCTCCACGGCTCCACAGCTCCACTAGTCCAGTCTTCCGCGTGTGGGTACGATAGGTCATGACTCAATGACTTGTGGATCTACTTTTCCCCGAATTATTGACCGGCTTTTTTTTCGAAAGACCGCTATGTCCTATTTGACTAATAAAATACCAAAAGGGTCCTTTGAATACAACCAAATGTAAAATGTTTCGTATTACTACTGCAATGTGAAAATAATCACTATTATATTTACAATAAAAGAATATTATTTCGTATGAAATATATTATATATAATTTTTTGGACCTCTACGCTTATATTAAACAATTAAGAAGGAAGGGTAGATTTGTCAATACACATATATATATATTAAGAAGGAAGGGTAGATTTGTCAATTTGTTTAGATAAGAAAGGGGACAACGGGATGAATAAAGTGGCTAATTAACAGAGAAGAGGGAGATTAAGGAGACATATGAAATACGTGCACGTGTGGCGCGCGGGCCGAGGGGCTTATTGACCGGCTGCAGCCCGAGGTTCCCAGTCCTCCCATAATTTCAAAGTCCCCCTTTTTTTTTTTTTCACCGGTAAACAAATATAAATACCAATAAAATAAAAATGATTATTTCAGATGACTGAAGAGCTTTCACTGAACTTCCCCAAAATAAGAGCTATGGCTTTTCGCCGATCTCTCCTCTTCCCTCGCCTTTGCCGGTGCTGCCTTTCTCACAGTTAAAGCTCTTCCAACCCCTCATTTTCGGCGCTTTCTGAGATCTGGTATTTCTTAGCTTCTCTCCATTTCTGTACTAACTCTTTAATTTAGTTTCGGTCAATCACTGTTTGCTGACCAGTCTAGGTCTTTTTGGTTTTCACCCTTTCCTTACTTTATTGGCATCTTATGCTGTTTTGGGTGAAATGGGTGGTTGTTGATTGAGCACTTTTGAAGCCTGACCATAAATTGAAACCAGTTTGATTGTTCGTTTTATGATGCGTATTATTATGATTGTAATGATGCTTTTGACCGTAGAAAGAGATGATATAGAAAGAAAAGTAGGAAAAAAGCAACAGAAGTAGAGTATGTGTGTGTGTGCGTAATAAATAGAGTATTGTTGCTTGCGTGTATTCTCATTTGTCATTGAATGGGGAAAAATCAGGTGGATTTTTTATTCTATCTTTATCCCTTTTCACACATTTCTTGTGCAACTCCAGGTGTAATGTGCACTGAAGAGAGCTTGTTGTTGCAGCCATTTTAAGGGTTTTTAATAGCTTTGTGGGGTTGGGTTTTCTGTTCTTTCAAAAGGGGTTTCAAGGATGCCTATGTACGTGCCCTCCAAAAGGGATGGGATTGTTGGGTTTGATGATGGTGGAGATGGGCAGGTTTTAGATCTGGCCGCAGCTGTGAAAGATGGGGTCTTGGGTGGTGTTGGTGATGGTGGGGTTGTTACTAGTGGTGTTGGCGAGAAATTGGATCTGAAGAAGATGATTGAAGAACTTGACATGACTGAGATCCCTTCAGTCTTCATCTGCCCAATCTCCCTTGAGCCAATGCAAGACCCAGTGACCCTTTGCACTGGCCAAACCTATGAGAGTTGCAACATTCTCAAATGGTTCAATTTGGGGCACCTCACCTGCCCCACCACAATGCAAGAGCTCTGGGATGATTCGATCACGCCGAATAGGACCCTTTACCATCTAATCTACACTTGGTTTTCTCAGAAGTATCTGCTCATGAAGAAGAGGTCTGAAGATGTTCAGGGAAGGGCGTTGGAGCTCATTGAGACCCTAAAGAAGGTGAAGGGGCAAGCTAAGGTGCAAGCACTCAAGGAACTACATCAAGTTGTGGCAGCTCACACCAGTGCTAGGCAGACATTCATTGATAAAGGTGGGGTTGCTATAGTTACATCTCTGCTTGGTCCATTTACTTCACATGTTGTTGGCTCCGAAGTCATTGCAATTCTTGTCAATTTGACCCTTGATTCAGAGTCCAGAACGAATTTGATGCAACCTGCAAAGATTTCGTTAATGGTGGACATTTTGAATGAGGGCTCAATTGAAACGAAAATCAATTGTACCCGATTGTTTAAAATGCTAATGGAGGAGAAGGATTTTCGATCGGAAATTGTTTCAAGCCATAGCCTCATGGCAGGTCTGATGAGGCTGGTGAAAGATAAGCGACACACATCTGGAATCTTTCCGGGACTTAGCCTCCTCCGAACAATATGCTTGCATAAGGAAGTAAGGGGTCTAATGGTGAGCATTGGGGCTGTTTCTCAACTGGTTGATTGTTTACCTTGTCTGGACCCTGAGTGCTTGGAATTAGCCCTTTCTGTCTTGGATGCATTGTCATCAATACCGGAGGGAGTATCAGCGTTGAAGGATTGTTCAAACACCATACCGAATATGGTGAGGCTTCTTATGAGAATTTCAGAAAGTTGTACTCAGTATGCACTGTCAATCTTATGGTCTGTATGCAAACTTGCCCTTGAGGAGTGCTCATCAATTGCCCTTGATGCCGGTCTAGCGGCGAAGCTCCTACTGGTAATCCAAAGTGGTTGCGGTCCTCTTCTGAAGCAGCAGTCCGCGGAGCTCTTGAAGCTATGTAGTCTAAACTACACAGAAACGATATTCATTTCCAAGTGCAAACTTACAAGGACAATCCAATGACAGGAATTTTACTTGGATATGTATACCACTTCTTCGGTTTTGATTTGTGGCCCTGAACAGAATGCCAAGAGTTCCAATGCCAAATCTTGCGTTTGAGGTACGAATCAGCTCTCTTGTAAATACTTGAAAAGTATGTTTGTTCCAACAATTGACTCAACATTCAAGAAGGCTCATAAAATATGTGGACATCACACACCATGGCCGGTTTTAGTGAAAGGTTCATGTAATTTGCTGAACCGGCCCTAATGGTTCCGAATAAACCTCCGGAAGAAAGAATTGTAATTAGTTGTTGGATAAAGATACTTGTTAGGAGGAGAATTTGCTGCAAGAAACATGGAGCTTGCAATTTCAATTGTAATTGTCAAGAAATTGCTTGGCTCCCCCTCTTTAGTTCCTTTGTTATCTCCTTAAGGTTTTGTTAGCTACCAATTGTCCTTTTGTTTTTTTAACTTTTTTTTTTATCTTAAGTGGGAGTTTTGCTTTTGACCCACAAACTGTAGAGATTGGAGTGCCTTTTCTGCTCTCTTCTTCAAAATATCCATTTAATGTGTACATTGAAGTCAACAATTTCTATTAGTTTACAATTTGATTCTTGCTCAACCTTCAAAGTTTTGGGGTTTCCCTCTATTATTAGCGTTGTTACTTACACATCATATGTGCCACCACTCTAACAAGAAGAGATGCATGGAAGTGGGATTAGGCAACGCTTAGGTGCACCTTAATGCTATCGCAATGTGATATGATCGGGATTGACCCCCAAGAATTTTTGAAACATGGACAACACCTACCCAATAGATGTTAGCCACCAAGTTACAGAGTCATAGGACTTTGCAGGAACTTGACTGCATCATGTGCTGAAGTTTAGTATTTTGGGGCAAAAGAGTAGGGGGTGAGATGGCATTTTGTACTTTAATTTTATCCTTTTGTGGAAGTAGTTTTGAGGACAGGACCAGTTCCAGTTGGCAGTGAATGATATCATAGATTGCACTCATTCATTCACTGATTGGTGAAATTGATTGAAAATCAAGAAGTGAAAGCTCAGCTCTCTCTGCTTTCACACCTTCATTGCCATGTGCCCATTTGGTTTCTCACTAATGCTTCCAAATTTTGAGCCCTAACACTTCCTGTTGCTACTGATGATCCGCCAAAAAGTTCATGGACTCAAATCCTCGCCGGATTCAGTCCGGCTAGATTAATCCTGGCCGTTCAAGCAGATCGTGCGGCCATAAGTCAAAATGTTGCCATTTTGCTGCTCTCTTTGGTTTCACGTCCCATCTTATGTTAATGGATGACCTTGGATTTGATTTTCCTAAAATGTCATTGTATGGAAAAACACGTGTAATTGATAAATTATTTTGATAAAGCAGTCATTTAGTTTATAATATATTAATTAATTATTAAAGTAACTGCAATATCTTAGTAATTATATATATATATATATATATATATATATATATATATATTACATTTGCATGAAAATGGACGGGCTGGACTGAGAAGATGGCGATGCTGCTGCAACAGAGGCACAGAGCCAAAGAGCCGCCTCATATCACACTTAATTGAACCTTGTGGCCTCATCATGGGTCATTGGGTTAAATGTATCACGTATGTAGCAACTGTTGAATCAAAAATTGAACCCGCCGCGAAAAGTCCTCACAATTTCTGCGAACAGTAAACAATTAGCTATCGTCGCCTCGATCGATTTACCCGGGGGGTTGTTTGACCAAGAACACTCTGATGCCTAAGTTAGCTTTGAGAGAGAAAAAGGATATATTTCGAAACGAAGAATCGACGTACCTTGGAAATGAAATATGCTCTGCTATTTATAGGAAAATCTTGGGAGCCTTAGAGCATTCTAATTGGTCGGTTGAATTTTTAATTAATAAATAATATATTATTAATTAAATATATTATTTAATAATTGTAATGATGGCTCATCATGATAGTAATGACAATTATTGTTTTAATATTAATATTAATTGTCCATTATTAAGAATAATGACAATTAACTCTCTGGGAGAATATTAATATTACGGAGATTTTAACCCGATCAAATAACGTATTTAGCTGGTAAATAGATTATTTAATGTGCTGGTGTTTTCAAATGATCAGCATTATTGCCAGGGGCAATTTGGTCATTTTTGGGAATTACGGTCCACGTGGCAGCTCCATAATTTTTGGATGATTTTGGGTTCCACAAATGCCCCCACATCGCTTCGGAATTCAGGGAATCTGAAGGGATGTACATTTTTTTGGAATTTTATATTACCGAGCTTCACGGTTGCTGTTGGGTTCAAAAATCAAGTCAGTGTTTATTTGACGATTTTACCCCTGGTTATATGGGCCAAAAGTCGATTTTTTGATTAGAACACTTTTTGGGTTTTTCGAAGAGACTGCTGAGTAGGTCTCGAGGTGCTGAATCCGCAGACAGAAGGCATATGTCGATCGGAGGTCGGATGCAAAAGTTATGGGTCTGCGAAGGCGAGGGGCATTTTGGTAATTTTGAAAGATAGGGGCAAAATGTTGACTTTTGACTCGGACGGTCAAACAGACTTTGGCCAATGACTGTGACGTAGTTCGGGACGTCACGAGTCCATAGACAGGCGGCATGTCAAAAATGGAACTCGGATGTGAAAGTTATGGATCTACATAGTCCAGGGGCAAAACGGTAATTTGCCGAGCGAAGGGCAAAACGGTCTTTTAACAAACAAATGGTGGATGCTGACTCATGCTACCAGCCAATGATACATGTCACTTTGCCCAGAAAACATGGATGAAAACATGGATTAGGGACATTAATCCCTTAATTAGGGAAAACACATTGCTTTTGTCCAATTGTGATAGTGTTTAAATAATGGACTGATTCAGTTGTGAGAATGAGAGATTGAAAGGACTGAATTAGAGACAAACAAACACGAGGGACAGAGGGGTCACTGAATTTGCAGAATTCGAAAATTTTGAAAATTTTGGTGAAAATTCGAATTCAAAGTTGTGAGCTCTGTTGATCAAAATTGAAGCTTGATTAAGCTTCCTGAGATCATTTCGAGCTAAACCACAACAAAAACGAAAGAGTTTGATGCTGTTTTGATCAAGAATCGAAGCTCCAAAGTCTTCGAAAAATCGAGCTTAAATTCGAAGGGTTAGAGGTAAGGATTGGTGCAATTGATTTTGTATTAATGTTCATTATGATCTTAGGCTACTTCCTGTGTGATTAATTTAAGGAAATGGCTTGAAATTGAGTGGAACCCGATTAAGAACCCATCGGGTATTCATTTCGAGTCGAGTGATTTGAAGACCAATTTCATGAAATTGAGCGTACAGATCCCTAATTAGGATTGGATAGATGAAAACCAGTGAAAGAAACGAAGAAATTAGGGTCAAATTGACTGAGAACGGATCGGGTTGTATTGCGGGTTGCAGACCCGTATTACAGTGAATCAGGTGAGAACGATGACACTGTAGCATTTACAGTTCACGCGCGTGGCTTTCACGAGTAGCCACTCATGGTGGCGCGTGAGGGCGCGTGGTGGGTTTTCTGGGGAAGTGTTCAACATGTGTTTTACTCTATTTAATGTAATGAACATTTTGGTATTGGTTTCGAATCAATCGGACATCGTATCGATATTTTTTCGAGGGTCCGAAGGTTTAGGTTATGTTTTAAAATAATATTTAATTCCCGAAAAATTGTGGGAAATTGATATGATATTCATAGAGTCATTATTGACCTTTCATGATGTTTTTGGACAGGATTCGAGATTCCTAGAAAGCGTCGGAAATTACGGAAACGCGTGCAGCTTAGAAAGCGAGCGGTTTGGACAGTGTGTGCGAGCATTGGTAGGCTGGCTCACATTCAATGTGTCTCTTGCTAGTACCACAAAATGCTTGCTACTCGTCAAGAGTCCGTCGAAGGTGTTTAGAAGCTTTGTTGTAGCAGGTGTAAAACTAGCGCCACGTGGTGGGCGGAGATTGGATGAACAGTTGACGGGGATTTGGAGGTGACTGAGTGCACCTGCAGACGTGACTAGTGAGCATTGGTAGGCTGGCTCACATTCACTGTGACTCTTGCTAGTGCCACAAATATGCTTGTTATGCGTCAAGGTGCCGAGAGGCCCAGAAAACTCGCATTGTGGGAGCGTGGCGGTTCTCGTAGCCTAAGTCCATTCCGAGGGAAAGATATGGAGTTTGAGAAGCCTGAAGACTTCAAGGAGTAGAAGGCTCGCAGTCAAATTGCCTTTCCAGACGACGTTTTTGTGGAGCTTGGCGACATATGTTCTTCCAAGAAGGCTCTTAAGCATGGAAGAGGAAAAAACCTTGTCGGCGGTCGGTGGACTAAATTCTACCATTTGATTATTGGGTGGGGTTTCAAGTTCTCGTTCTCGAAGTTCTTCTCCAAGATTATTGGCCGGATGGGATGCAGCCCGGCTCAACTGGACGTCGATGCTTATCGACACATCATGTGCTTCGAGAAGTTGAACAAGTTCTTTGGCCTAGGACTCACTAAAGATGAATTCTGGCATTGCTATTCCGTGTCGCACAACGAAATTACAGGCGGTCAACTTTCTCGTGTCATACCAAAAGTGGAGTTGCTTTCGAGGACGGAGTTCGATGACAACACGTACAGATTCAATTGCATCGAAGTTGGTGGCGCATGGGATAAATACGCCTCCCCGGACTTGAGGATTTCCTCGCACTTCCATGTTTGATGAGTTGTACAGTGGGTTTGGAGGTCATCCTGATCTCAAAAAGATTGACATGGCCCTGAAAATTCCTCCAGAGTTTCGAGACATGAGCTTGCTACTCTCTCCACTTAGAGACATGAATGGCGGGAGGCCTTCGGACATCCTAATCAAAGAGTGGTCGAGCGCTCCACTGCGCTTGAAAAAACCCGTTACCCAGAAAAAGAACAACAAGCATGGACCCATTGGCTCTTTGGGGGAAAATCATGATGATCAGCTTCCTTCCAATCCCGACCGTTCTAGTCCTGCAGAGTCATCTAGCAAGCGCAAAACCTCAGACGGTCCCTGTGAGGATGCATCCAAACAACTTAAGAAGCTGAAGGCGATTCCTACTTCCCTTGAAGTGATTGAAGCGTTGAGGGATGAAGGCCCAGATCGAATAGTGGGGGAGACACGGTCGTCATCCAAGACTCCTGATGTTATAGGTGCCCCCATCCTAGCAGAGGGAAGTAAAAAAACTGTTCCGCAAGGAGCTTACGACAAGGTAGTCTGAGACCTTAGGATTGCGAAAGCTCGGGCCCACAAGTTGGTTGACATGCTTCGTGGAAATGCTAGTTTGGGAGATGAAAATGAGCGAATGAAGAGCGAATGAAAATGCCTTCGAGAAGCCCGAGACCACTCTAGACGGAACAACGAAGCCTTGGTCGGAAGAATCCATACATTGGAATTCAAAGTGGGGGAGCTGGAGACGAGCCGTGCAGAGAGGATGCTGATAGAAAAGGAGCGAGATATTGCTCGAGATGAGGTCACCTTGCTGCGTAGGAAATTGCAGGACTCAAATGAAACAATCAGGCTTTGGAGGTGGAGATCCAGAATCAGAAGACTGGAAGGCTCCCGGGACATGACTATTTACTATCACCGCATGCCCCCACAACTTTGTGCCAAAAAGAAAGTGAGGCACAAAAATTGGACATGGCAAGCTACAGCGGGGTCACCACCAAAGAGCGGGAACTAGAGCTGGAGCAAGAGTTTGAGCCTATTCCGGTACCTGACCTAGAGTGTAACAACCCGTCCCGAGAATTGGAATTAGTAGAGTGATTAAGGTGTGATTCGTAAGGTTAATCAGGGGTTAGGTGGTCCCGAGGGGTCCGGGAACCTAGAATGACGATTTTGCCCCTGCTTCGGGCAAAAATGTTGACTTTTATTTCGGGTGGTCAATTGGGGATTGACCAGTGACCAGGACGTAGTTTAGGACGTCATGAACCCGTAGACATGTGGTATATTTGATTCCGACATCCGAGGAGGAAGTTGTGATGTTCGGAAGGTCGAGGGTATTATCGTAATTTTGGTAAAATAGGGGGAAAAGTTGACTTTTTGTATAATCGGGTTTTGGTAGGTTGACCTAGCATGGTTGGGCAGATCTCGTCGTCCTGAATTCAACGACAGGCGGCACGTGTTCATCGGACTTACGAGGCGAAGGTTACGGGTCTAGGAAGTTTCGGTAAAACCGTAAAAATGAGTAAAACAGGAGGGTATTTTAGTCTTTTTGGGTTTATGGGGATTCGTGCAGAGAGAAGGGAATGGACGGCTGGGGTTTAAACAGATGGGATAAAGTTTGAAGGGATGGTGACACATGGCAAAGGGCTAGAGGATTCTGGTGGAATCCGGTGTGTTCACAACCCAATTATTTGGGTGGAACCGTGCATACCCGTGTTTGTTCTTCGACAAACACAGAGAACAGAGGGTGAGAGTTTGGGATCAATTGATCGATCTGGGTGCAAGGGTGAGTGATTAGCGAGTTGTGAGAGTGACAGTGAGGCAAGGCGGAGCTGGTGGCCGTGAATTTGTGGTGCAATCGTGCACGGCGGCACGGCGGAGGTGTGGAGAACTTTTGGGGGAAACAGGGAGCTTGTGAGGTTGAGGTGGTGGCGACGCCGTGAGGCGAGGCAAACCAAGGCCAGGGGAGGCTGAGGAGACTGCAAGGAGTCCAACGACCACAGCGGTAGGCGGCAGTGCGCTCGGCGGAGCTGCAATCGAAGGGTAAGGCTTCTTTGCTCTGTTTTGCCGTGAAACTTCAGTTGGAAAGTCGTGGACCTAGGGCTAGAGTCGAGGGATTTGGAGGTTAGGATGAGACTCCTGAGGGTCCTAGGAATCGTTTGAGTGTGCTGCCGTGATGGGTGGTGCACGGTGGTGGAGGGCACGACGGAGGGACCTTCAGTACTCTGTTTTGGCCGTGGGTTCAAACGGCGAGTCGTGTAGGTAGGGGCTGAGTCGACGGTATAGGGGTGTTGGTCTAGATTCAGTGAGGTCTTAGGGACCGTCTGGTGTCACCACCGTGACGGGAGGTGACCGGAGTTGAGGAGTCGTGAAACAGGGGGACATTTAGCCGTCTGGTTTTGAGCTTAGTCGACGGGTTAGGGACAGTGTCGAGGTAAACGGAGTTGGGGAATCGATAGGGTTGGTCAGGACGAAGCTGCAGGTGAAAGAAGGGGCTGAATTGGTGGCCGGACGGCGGAGATCAAGTCTCGCCGGTTCAGCCTGCGACGGCCGGTTCAGCACAGGTTGAAGGTGGTACTGTAGCTGGCGCGTGGGGCCACGCGCAGCCACTTTGGGCGGCGCGTGGGGGCGCGTGCGGCGGCGGTTGAGAAAGTGGTCAACATGACTTTTGGTCTAGGAGTTGTGTTGAGTTCAATGGAGTTGGTTTCGGGTTAATCGGACATCGTATGAGTTCGGTTCCGCGAGGGAGAATGTTTAGGGTCCCGGGTTTTCGGTTTTCGATTCGGGGAGTTTGTTTAGGGAATTTAGGTGAGTGTTTGTAGACGTATTAGTGACGTAATTTGACGGTGTTTGACAGGATTGGGATTTCCCGAGGAAGCCGAGGAACGGGCTGGACGTTCGGGACGCGAGTAGGGCTCAGTACTGTGAGTGGACCCTTTCCTTAAACTCGAGCATGTATAACTGTTTTTATATACGTATTTCATGGTTTTACTTATGAATCTATTTTTATTGAATATGAAGTGATGATTTTATGTGTTTGCACGTTTTTCGAGAAAAGACGGTTTTAGCACGTTTTACGAGAAAAAGGTGGTTTTGGAAAATAAAGATACGGTTTTCGGGCTTTCAAAGGATAAATGATTTCAATGATTATAAAGGGATTTTGGAGCATGATTTCGATGATCAAGGTTTTCGATTTTAGAATTTAAGATTGGAAAGTGGACTCTGGATTTGGGTTCGGAATGACGGTTCTGGATGCCGGAAGGGCATCGAACCAGTGATTTCGGATTCGGGTTTGGATGTAGAATGGTAAATGGTTTTCAAATGGTTTTGGGATTGGATTTGCTGGATCTGGATATTGGGTTTAAAGACCCGGATGTATGTGACGGGGGACCGGCCGGATTGGGTTAAAAGACCCGGATTGAGTTTAAAGACTCGGGAGTTTAAAGACTCGGATATATATATTGATTTCCCCCGTAGGCCTTGAGTTTAAAGACTCGGGAGTTTAAAGACTCGGATATGATTAAGGCCTGGATTGAGTTTAAAGACTCGGGAGTTTAAAGACTCGGATAGGTCCAGCAGGTTTGATCGGGAAAATGATGATTTGATGTTTATGGTTTTGATACGGTTTCTGATACTCATGCTGTGGTTTCTTAAGATATTTTATAGTGTTTCTGTTTCTTATGATGTTTTATCACGATTATTTATAACTGTGTTCATAACTGTTGGTTATGCATGTGGTTTCAAAACGGAGGGTTAAACTCGGGTTTCTTATAAAATGGTTTTGAACTTTTTGTACATTCTGGTCCACTCACACTTTTGTTTTAAATTGCCCTCCAGGTTGTGGAGCTAGCGCGGGGTCTTGACGTCGAGGCAGTGTCCGAGGCATAGAAGTGACGTGAGAGATCCTAGAAGAGTTTAAAGGCTTCTGTGTGCGTGTACTTTATCGGTTTTTATTTTCCTTGTAATTTAGTGCTATGCTCTGTAAACGATAAGGTTGGGATGTTTGGTAATTACTCCTGCGTCTGACTGGGTTCGAGTGAGTTTTACTTGAGTTTTGTGTCGGGGAGTCAGACGGGAGCGGGATTTACCTCGGGTCTCGGGGTGAAACCGGGGTGGGTCCTGACATAGAGCCCGAGATCGGGACCAGGAAGGAAGCTGCCCCTGAGATTGCTGACTCATTGTTTAACGACACTTCCCTACTTTTAGCAGAAGAGTGTGAAGAGTTTAGAAAAACAATGGGTTTTGAAGACTTGCATCCATAGTTCCTTTACATGTGTATATTGGCTATTGCATTTCCATTTTTTGCATAGAATAACTGGTGTGAGCAATCGACATGTGATTTGCCAAACACCCTCCAAATGAATAAATAAAAGAAATCATTTAAGCTGAATTGTTGGAACGCAAGTGTTAACTTTTTCCTATGCTCTAGCGAGAAAAATGCTTGTTAATGTATCGGTATGAGCTCATTCATATGCCCCTACTGCAACCATGGGTGTACAATAGCGAGTTCTAAATAACTTGTGGCGTTAGACGATGAAGTTTTTGGTATATTGCCTTCAGGGAAGGTTTTGTGCTTCTTAAGAGAACGCTTGAGGTGCTTCAATGAAGAAGATTTAGGGCGCTTCCAAGAGGAAGGCTTAGGGTGCTTCCTAAGAGGAAGGCTTGAGGTGCTTCCTAAAGGAAGGCTTCGGGTGCCTCCTGGTGGAAGGCTTTAAGTGCTTCCTAGTGGAAGGCTTTGGATGCTTCCCAGAGGAAGGCTTGAATGCTTCTCGGAAGAAGGCTTTGGATGCTTCCCGGAAGAAGGGTTTGGATGCTTCCCAAAAGAAGGCTTTGGGAACCTTGCCGAAAGTATAATAACACATAGGTGAATGAAGAATGACTTGACAACCTTATTTGTAAGTCTAAACACGTCATTCTTGAAAATAAATCCTATATTTGGCACAAAACAGTGACTAGCTTAGCTTTGAGCTCTAGTTTGCATTATACATAATATTTTCAGAGGTGATGAGTGTTCATGGATCCACTCACTAACTTTCCGTCCATTGTCTCTAAGGTGTACCTTCCTTTTTCGCCTACTTGGTAGATTCGGTAGGGTCCCTCCCATTGGGATTTGAGTTTTTGAGACCCTGGACGATTGGGTGTCGCAAAATTTTTCTTGTGAACACGGTCACCTGGGAGAAAGTTCCGGAGTCGGGCCTTCTTATTGTAGAAACTTCTCACTTGCTGCTAGTAGCTGGAGATGCGCTTCATCACTTGGTCTCTTAATTCCTCGCTAAGATCAAGTGAAGTTCTTAGAGCGATGGAGTTGACTACTGGATCATCGAGCTCGGTAAAGGGTGCTGGAACAACAACATGTGGAGGAATGACGCAGTCAGTGCCGTATGCAAGGGTAAATGGAGAATCTCCTGTTGCACGACGCGGAGTGGTACAGTACGCCCAGAGTGTGCCATCTAACTCCTCCTCCCACAAGCCTTTCTTATCATCGAGTCGCTTCTTGATACAGTCAAGGACTGTCTTGTTTGAAGCTTCTGCCTGGCCATTACCCTGGGGGTAATATGCAGTTGAAGTGAAATACTTGATTTTCCAAAACTCAAAGAACTCGTTGATTATGGCGCCAGTGAACTGAGTTCCATTGTCTATTAGAATGACCTTGGGAAGCCCAAATCGGCAGATAATCTGGCTCCAGAAGAATTTTTGAACATAAGCTTGAGTTATGATGGCCAAGGCCTTTCCTTCCACCCATTTAGTGAAGTAGTTAGTGGCAACAATCAAATACTTTTTGCTTGGGACTGGAGTGCTTGGGAGTGGTCCAATAATGTCAATTCCCCATTGCATGAATGGCCAAGGGCTCGTCTGTGCATGCAACTCTTCCGGTGGTGCCAATTGGTTAGGCTTGAACTTTTGACATTTGTCGCGCTTCTGAGCATATTGCAGAGTTTCTTGGAGTAGAGTAGGCCAGTAAAATCCTGCACTAAGCGTCTTTTGAGCAAGCGACCTTCCACCGGAATGATTTCCACAATGTCCTTCATGAATCTCAGCCAAGACTTTCAACGTTTCTGGATGCTTCAGGCATAACAAGTTTGGTCCTGTGAAACTCTATCGAAAGAGTCGGCCCTTGTCGACATAGTATCGCGCAGCTTTTATCTGGACTTTGCGGGCCTCTAATCGTTCATCAGGCAATATTCCATGCTCTAGATAGTTGATAAAAGGATCTTGCTAGCTTGGAAATGAACTAATTTGTCTTACTTGAATCTCCTTCATATCAATACTTCTCCGCTCGAGATACTCAATCGGGATTGAGCGCTTGAAACGGAAGTCGAGTGATGACGCTAGATTGGCCAACGCATCTGCTTATGTATTTTCGGCTCATGGAAGTTGATGAAATGTGAAAACCGAGAAAAGGCAAGAATTTCCTGGACCTTGTTATTATATCTGAGCATCCTTGAATCACGCGCAACATATTCACTGATCGACTGGTTAGTGATCAACTGCGAATCAGAATGAATAACAAGGCGTTTGACTCCCAGCTCCTTGGAAAGTGTGAGCCCACAAATCAAAGCTTCATACTCCGCTTCATTGTTAGAGGCTTTGAATCCGAATTGTACTGCTTGCTCTATTATTGAGTCATCAGGAGTAATAAGAACAATCCCCGCTCCTGCCCCCCTCTGGTTCGAGGAACCATCAACAAAGAGCTTCCATAGATGATTGGAAGTTGAGGGCCGTAGAGAAGAGGAACTATCTCCATGATCTCGTGGCAAAGAAGTGTCAGCGGCCCTGGGGGCATTGCCAAGCTTATTGCCTCCTTCCAGTGACGCTGGTGTGAATTCCACAACAAAATCCGCTAAGGCTTGGCCTTTGACAGTTGTTCGTGGACGATAGAGCAAATCATGCTGACTCAACTCGATGGCCCATTTCATTACCCGAGTCGATGCATCGAGTGCGTGAATTAACGAACAGAGTGGATATTCGGTCATGACGATCACCCGATGAGCTTGAAAGTATGGCCTCAACTTCTTTGTGGTAACTAGTAATGCCAGAATCAGCTTTTCAAATTTCGGATATCGTGTCTCAACATCAAGAAAGGCTTTGGATGTGTAGAATGTAACGACCCGGAAATTCGAAAAAGGAACAATTGAAAAAATTGAAGGAAATGACGATTTTGGCCCTTGGTATAAGGGCTGAAAGTTGACTTTTTGTTCGAGAACTTGTTTGGACTTTCTGGGAAGACCGTTGGATAGATCTCGGGACGCTGAATCCGTAGACAGATTGCACGCGTCAATCGGAGTCCGAACGAAAAAGTTATGGGTCTAGAACTATGATGGGCATTTTGGTAATTTTAAAGGTAGGGGTAAAATGGTAATTTTAGGCAAGGAACTTGATTAAACGGTGTAAGTAATTGATATTAAATGGTTTAATTTCTGATTCAGCCTAATAGATGATTCATGTAGCTCAGCAAGTGACACTTGCCATTTCCATAAGCTAATTAGTGGCACTTAGTTGCTTTTGTTAAGAATTAAATAATTAAATCAATCTGTTGCATTCATGTTAATTAGCACCTGGTTAGTACTCGACTAAGAACAGAGAACACAAAGAACACAAAAATCTCCAAAAACCTTGATCGATCTATCATCCCAAAAGATTGAGAAAAATTGAACAGAGAATAAAAAGGGGAGAAATTGAGGGACCAATCGAGTGAAAACTGAAAGGAATTGGACCTGGAACCAAACTGGGAACACCCGAAAAACTACCTAAACACATAACTATCGAATTCGATGTCCTAGACGGTTTCGATTGAAATTGACGTGATCTTTAGCTTCCTGGGAGCTAGACGCCTCAAACCAAATCAATTGGGAAGTCAATTGATGGTGAATTGACGAAGAACAGCCCCTGCGATTGTGTCGAATTTTGGAGATTGAGTTCGACTACTTGAAGGTATGAAACTTTGAAATTGATTCCAAATTTATGCTTAGAATGGACCTAGGATGCTTCCTGTATGAATAATTGAATGATACGGGTTGATTTTGGGTAAAACCCGAATGAAGTCCCGTCGGGTATCCAACTTGAGTCGAGGGATTCTAGGGTTCGATTCATGAAATTGAAGTCACAGATCAGTTATAAACATGGAATGAATGAAAATGAGTGAAAGAACGGGAGGAATTGGGTTCAATTTGATGGAAAACAAATCGGGTTGCACCGCGGGTTGCAAACCCGTATAACAGATAGTCGGGTTACAGGGACGACACTGTTCCTGGTACTGTAGCAGCGCGTGGAATCACGAGCAGCCGCTTGCGGCGGTGCGTGAGGGCGCGTGAGCGGGCTTTTCGACGTAAGGTCAACATGAAACTTTTCCTATTTAATGTAACCAAAACTTTGGCTTTGGTTTCGAGTCGATCGGACACCGTCTCGATAATGTTTCGAGGGTCCGAAGGTTTATGTTACTTATTTAATTAATATTAAATTCCCAAAAAATTATGAGGAATTAGTATGATGTTAATTGAGTCCTTAGTGACCCTGAGTAATGATTTTGGACAGGATTCGGGATTCCTGAAAAATGTCGGAAAGTACAGAAACGCGTGAAGCTCGGAAAGCGAGCAGTTTGGACGGTGTGTGAGTGGACGTTTGTTTTATAAACCATGATACATGCATAGTTAAATGTTTTACATGATTAATTTCATGATTTGACTTGCATTGATGTCTTGATGATGTGACATGATTATGTGTGATTTCATGATTATTTTAATCGGTCTTTCGGGCACGTTTTTCGAGGAAATGTGCAAATGGTATTTTGGGCTAGGCCCGGAGTCAAAAAGGTTTTGAAAAGGATATTTTGACTTAAGTGGTTAGTCAATGATGATTTCTGGATTATTTTAATGTTTTCCATGTGATTTTACGAATTTGCGTATAATTGGTATTTGAACTTAAACACCCTGTTGGGAATGCTTATGACTTGATTTGAGGTCATGGATATGATTGATATGTGTTATGATATAGATTGTGTTTGTGATTGTGGATCCTGGATACTGGATCATGGGCTGGATGGTGCTAGTACAGTTCCTAGAAGGGACTCGGATGTTGCGAGAGTGCAGTTCCTGAGTATGTGGTACGTCTAGAGGGTGCGTGTGCAGTTCCCAGACATGACTGATATGACTCGGATGGTGCCTGAGTGCAGTTCCCGAGGTTGGCCTACGCGTAGTGCGGATGTGATTGTGTGATTGATCGTGTACTTGTGAATAGTGCGGATTGATGGATTGATTGATTGATTGGTTGTATTGTTTGATTTTGATTGTGATTACGTACTGGTATTGAGTACGGATTTTTGGTCTGTGTGGCCAGGTGCTTATGTTTTCATATGTTTTTTGCCTGAGAGCCGGGATTTGATTTGTTTTGTGATTTGGCTGGAAAGCCGGTGCTTGTGATCCATATGGTTTTCCCCTATGCATGCATAGTTTGATAAACTGGAGGGTAACTGATGTGTTTCCAAATCGTTTTAAAAGCTATTATTTTTGTCCACTCTCACCTTTTCTGTTTTGATGACCCTCCAGGCCGTGGCACGACATTCGGGGCTGATTAAGAGGCGGAGGCATGAGCGGAAATCAGTGCAGTTATCCCTTGTCTGATAGGTGCTGAGTGGTACTTTCAGGACTTCAGTTGACTTGTTAGACGGGAGCAGGATAAGGCACGGTTATCAAAGTCCAGTTGGGACAGGTCCTGTCATAGAACACAGGTAGTTGAATCCCATTCTCTTCCGGGATAAGTGCAGAGCTTACAGCAACGTCAGAGACCCCCAAATACAGGAACAGGTCCACGTTATCTTTGGGTTTTGATAGCAGTGGTGGAGACGTCAAGTAGGCCTTGAGATCTTGAAATGCTTTCTCACAACCTTCATCCCACTTATCTCTGAATGCCTTCTTTACTGCTTGGAAGAAAGGTCGACACCGGTTAGTTGACTTGGACAGAAACCTGTTCAATGATGTCGCTCGTCTAGTGAGACTTTAAATCTCTTTCAGACTTGAGGGGGACTTCATCTCGAGTATTGCCTTGATTTGCTTTGGATTTGCTTCGATCCCACACTGAGTCACAAGGTATCCCAAGAACTTCCCTGCTGACTTCTCGAACGTACACTTCAGAGGGTTGAGCTTCCTTTTGTACTTTTTCAGCAAGTTGAAGGTCTCCCGTAAGTTGGTGATATGATCCCCTCGTTTTTCTCCTTTGACCATGATGTCATCCACATAGACCTCCATGGTTTTTCCGATGAGATCTTTGAACATCCGATTGACGAGTCTCTAGTACATTGCTCCCGCATTCTTGAGGCCAAATGGAATGACCTTGTAGCACTACACACCTCGGTCGAAGACGAAGGCATTTTTGTCCTTGTCCTTTTCATACATGAAAATCTGATTATAGCCTGAGTATGCATCCAGGAAGCTTAGCATCTCATTCCTTGCAGTTGAGTCCACTAAGAGATCGATTCTGGGCAGAGGATAGTTATCCTTTAGGCACGCAAGATTGAGATCGGTGTAATCAACACAAACTCTCCACCGTCCAGCTTCCTTTTTCTTGAAAAGCACGACGTTTGCTAGCCATTCAGAGTGCGGAACTTCTTCGATGGATCCAGCAACGAGTAACTTGTCAATCTCTTCTTGGATGATAGCAATTTTCTCGGGGGAAAAATTGCGCCTCTTCTGTTTGACTGGCTTGTGGTGGGGATTGATGTGTAGCTTGTGGCTAGCGACGGTAGGATCAATCCCTAGCATGTCAGACGGAGACCAAGCAAAAACTTCTTTCTCCTCTCATAGGAAAACTATGAGTTCTTCTTTTTCTTTGTCGCTTAACCGGGCGCCAATGCGGGCCTCTTGCTCAGGATATCGAGGGTCAAGTTGAATGAGGATGACGTCATCCTCCAGCTGCCACCCTTCCGGAGTTGGTGGTTCCTCATGAATGTCAGGATCTTGACTCATGATTAGTTGCTATTTGGGAGACGAAGAAGAAAACTTGCCCCAAGTGCATGATCCTGCTTGGGGAACAAACTCTGCCTCCTTGACCTCCTTTAGCCCTTCAGTGAGGCACCGTCGAGCCATCGTCTGATCGCCATTGATCGCCATGATTCCACCACCGAGAATAGGGAACCTAATCTTCTGGTAAAGGCTTGATGTGATTGCGAGGATCTTGTGAAGCCATGGCCTTCCCAAGATTCCATTGTATGGAGAGTACTCGTCCATGATGTAAAAATTCTGGGACGTGACAACGAGATCTGAGTGTACATCCAGCTGGAGAGTACTTACGGTCATACTGGTTGACCCGTTGAAACCTCGGAGCGGTACATCCCTTTTTGTTGTGAGGTTTTCTAACCCCATCTTGCGCACTGCATCCAGGCCGAGGATATATGCCGCGCTCCCTTCATCAATGTGAATCCGATCAACTTGAGCATGTGCGATCTGAATTGACACGACTAATACACCATCATGAGGCCAATCAAGTCCTACCCTATCCTTCAAAGAGAAACCAACAACAAGGTCGTTGGCCACCCCGAGGGTGGTAATATGGGAGACCTGAGAGACGAAAAAATGCATCTCGTATCTTTCTTTTCTTCTGCTTGGAGGTGGTTCCTAGCAACTCCGATTCAGCTATGATGGTGTTGATGCGGATCATCTTTGCTGTAGGTTCCTTCGGCCCTTTGTCAGCGTGTCGATCCACAGCCTTCCCTTTGACGTACAGTGCAATGTCCTTCTTTGATGAGATTCCGAAGATATCTCTCGAAAGGCACACCACTTCGTTTTATCAACCTTCTCTTAATCACCCTTGACTGGTCCCGACTTCTTAAACCATGGCTTGTCCTTAATTTCATTATGGATCTGATGGACTGGCAAGGATAGCTGCAAGTTAGGCCTCCCCATAACTGGTGTTTGGGAGGGTTGTCCCGCCTTGCGCTCATTGAGCTTTCCCGTTGCAAACTTTCCATGGGACTCATCTTTATTGGAGACCTTTTCACTAGCCCCAGCATGGTCCTGAGTATGCGTGGCGTTCTTCTCGTCCTCCCAGCTTGCATGTCGCTCTGCCAGGGAAAGCATTTTGGTAAGATTTCGCGCATTGCTCATGACGATGTCCCCGTAAAGCTGGATGTCCCGAGGGAGTCCTTGTTTAAACGCCATTGCTGCAACAAGGTCACTACAGCCGACAATCCGAGACTTCTCTTCGCAAAACCTTCGATGTATTGTCGCAGAGTGTCTTTTTCTATCTTTCGAACAGAGAAAAGATGGTCATCCTTCACCTCGATTGTCCGAAGTTGTGCGTACTCCTTCACAAATGTCAGAGCCAACTCTTCAAAGGACTCAATTGACGATGATTGAATCAAGTCATGGCTTGGCCTTGAAGAGAAGCTTGAAAAACTTTGCACATAAGTGCATCGTTATGCCTGTGGGGGACCATGACCCCCCCAGTAATAATCTATATGTTTTACCGGGTCGGAGGCTCCTTTGAATGGAGCGAAGTTTGTCGTTGCGAATCTTTGGAGGAATGGCTCCTCCTCAATATCCCTTACAAAAGGCGCAGAGAGTTGTATCTGGTGACGTAGATCGTCCTCTAGATCGCCATCTCGTTGAGCACGAAGGTGACTGTCCAACATTCTTCGAACATCATTGTCCCGCAACGCACCTTGTCGAGGCTGAGAGTCATTTCGTGCTAATCGCCGAAAACTTCCTTGAGCTTCTCCCCTTGATATCTGGGATCATGCAGAGGAGTAGGCTTCATCTTCTCTCTCACTGCCATGGGCAGATCGTCTTGAGTCTTTGTGTAGAGGCTAAGGTTGCCCCTTACGCCCATGTGAGTGCCGTGAACGCTCCTCCCGTGAAGTTGTCCCAATCCTACTCCCCAGCCGCTCATGTACTGATGGTTTTAGGCATTGTGGGATTTTTGCTCGGCGAGCGTGAATTTCTTCACCGAAGTCGCTGAGTGAAATGTCTCGTGACATTGTTCGGCAGTGGACTGGCTCTTTCCCAGGACGCCTTTGAGCAATCTCTTGTCTTCCACGTGACGTGGAATGTCTGTCCTGCTCTTGGACTGGTCTCTCTGCTAGGAGTCGCTGCAAGAGCTCTAACTGAAGTTGAACTTGGTTGCTTAACCTTTCAACTTGCTGCGCCAAGTTGTCCTAGGGAGGTTGGCGGTAATTTTTCCCTGAGACGTCGTGATGCCCATCCAGAAAGTCCCTTATGTCCATGTTTGTTGTGGCCTGATCATGTCGTGATGTACTTCCTATCAACCTCCCGCCTGCTTGTTGTAAAGCCGAAGTTCCTTCCCCTAGCGCGGGTACTTGGTTAGCTGGAGAGGGGAATGCTCCAAAGCCGAAGGTTGGCCTCCCTTCGAGTGTCTCTATGGGCGATTCTATGGACACACGCATGGGTTGAGTTGACCGCTTCTCTGGAGTCTCTATGCGAGCCTCATTCCTCGTCTGAGCTGTTGAGGCAGAAACACCTTCTCCAGCTGATCGAACGGATTGACGAACCTTAGCCATGCCGAATCAAGGAATCTTGAACTGGAAAGCTGTTGATGACTTGAACAATGTTCAAAATCTTCGAACAATGTCGATGAACGACGAACGAAGAAAGATGAACGATGAACAATTTCCTGAAGAACGATGAACACCGTTGAAGAACGATGAACAACCGAGAGAGCTTCTTCTAAGTATTCCTCAATTGCTCTCAATGAAAGCACCAATTATTGAATCAAAAATTGAACCCGCCGCGAAAAGTCCTCACAATTCCTGCAAACAGCAAACAATTAGCTATCGTCGCCTCGATCGATTTACCCGAGGGGTTGTTCGACCAAGAATACTCCGATGCTTAAGTTAGTTTTGAGAGAGGAAAAGGATATAATTCGAAGCGAAGAATCGACGTACCTTGGAAATGAAATGTGCTCTGCTATTTATAGGAAAATCTTGGGAGCCTTGGAGCATTCTGATTGGTCGGTTGAATTTTTAATTAATAAATAATATATTATTAATTAAATATATTATTTAATAATTGTAATGATGGCTCATCATGATAGTAATGACAATTATTGTTTTAATATTAATATTAATTGTCCATTATTAAGAATAATGACAATTAACTCTCGGGGAGAATATTAATATTACGGAGATTTTAACCCGATCAAATAACGTATTTAGCTGGTAAATAGATTATTTAATGTGCGGGTGTTTTCAAATGATCAGTATTATTGCTAGGGGCAATTTGCTCATTTTTTGGAATTACGGTCCGTGTGACAGCTCCATAATTTTCGGATGATTTTGGGTTCCACAACAACATTAAATCAATTGGTATTCGACTGCGGTTACCATTTGCTTAACGTCACGGTCGGTGTTGGTGATCGAAGACTTGAAATTAAGCAATTAAGTATAGCATATAGAATTATAGATGGCTTAGACGAAAAAAAAAATATTAGAATATTGATGGCCGTTTATATTTTCCTTCATACACAAAAATAAAGTTTTTAATATTCAGGTTACGTTGGTTGATGTTGATGGTTTAGTGTTCAAAGAAAAATCAATGTTAATTGGTGAACGTTGGTCTCCATAGTTTCAAATTTGTCAGCTGCACGAGGGATCAACGAACATATTTTGGAGAGGGATATATGCTGGTTTTAATTGGAAATTTTGGCATTATATATATATATATCCGTACATTAGTGTTCAGTCTATGTTCCATGTGCATTTATGTAGATAAACATATCCAAGTTCGTCGAATTTCATGCATTTTCAGACTTCATTTCTTTGTTCTACCGTCGGGGGTTGTCTGATGGTCGAGAGATTTGATGTGGTGTGATTGTCAAACATGAACTCTTTTTTCTTTTCTGCCATATATTGTTGGTCATGTTCGTCAGTTTCGACATCACAAATTGTTAGGTTATTGGTGAAATTTTTGTCTGCAAGGTTTGATGATTTGGATTCACGAGGGTTCTGCATGCTCATGGTGTTGCCTAGTAAGTTTTGGTCTAGCAATCACGACTTACTACCGGTGGTGGTGATATCAAAAGCGATGAATCAGAGCATTTACGATACAATTAATAGTGGATAGTATTCTATTGTCGTATGTGATATTGTAGGTAAGTAGGCGATGACGGCCATGATGGGTGGCGACAACCTTGGTCGTGCCCCATTGGTGCTTTTTGTTTATTAATTTTTTTTTATATTTTAATTTTAATGTGGTTTGTCTAAATAAGTCTAATAACTGTTTTATTGAGCAGATACAATTAAGTTTCTCTTATATGGGATTGTGAAAATGGGTTGTTTGTGCAATAATGGTATAGATGATACCTGAAATTGGTTGTTTGTATAAGTTACCTTCACTGCGTTGCATCTTCTCAAAATGTCGGATGCCAATAATATTTTAATTACAGAAAATAAAAATGAAACACATGCATGCATGAGTCGGGTCAAGAATATTAATTACGCTTTGGCTTCCATAATGAAAACATATATAATAAGATGAGTCTAGACTCCGGATCGAGGTAGAGGGTCTTCATGTATCATGTTATGTTTCAGCAGATCAAGTTTCGTGAATCACATGTTCCCCCACAGTCGTCCGTCAACACTGATTCATAAGTTAGCAGGACACCCCGTCATGACTATGAGTATAATAACAAGATTAATTAACATTAAAATTATTATTTTTTCAAATGCCTTAGCGTCATTGCTTACTATAACTATTATTAAAAAAATCATATTAATATTACGTGAAGATTTGGGTGGATGCATGGGACGTCCCTAGCTTTTGAAATCAAGAATAAAAAAAATATAATATATAGTTGGATGGAAGGTTCTTGTAGGGTAGGGTTCATGCATTTTGGTTAATTTGCAATGGAGGTTGAGGAAATGAGTCGTCACTCGTTTGTCATTATTTTTTGGTCGTTAGGACTTAAGACTCAGAAATAATTATATATAAGCTTGAAGTTGAACAAGTTTGTCACAACTCACATTATTTCCACCAATTTTCTACGTACCCAGAAGAATCATGTCTTTATAATTAATATATTGACGGAGCCAATCCTCATCGTATCTCTTATTCTCTCGTTGTGTGTAAATATTCCATTCAGATCCAACTGTGAGTGTCCCCACCTTGAGAGATCAAAGTAAAACAGCTACTGATCAAGATGGTATTCACCAACCATGATAAAACTATCTAAATTCATCGTGCCGCATATGATTGGCGGTACTTAATTCCTTCCATTTTTTGGCTACAGATGGGAGTAGAGAGAGGGCTAGAACCGCGATGTACTGTTCAACAAAATGAGAGATCGATGGGAGGAACACACCCATGGTTTTGAGCATAAAAGGTTGAAAATATATATTTGAAACACATTCTTTATCGCATTATCATTTTCAAACAATAGCGGAGTCAAGAGCATATACATAGTTACATAGACAAATTAATTTTTTTTTATCAAAATAATTACATTTAGATCTCCTAAATACTAATTATGTTTAGACGTATAAAGGTCATATTTAAAAGGAACATACTTATCAAACATGATATTTTAAGCGTACGTGAAATTAAAAATAAAGTCTTCATTTTTGCCTAGCATATGCACTGAAACAAAATTTATTGTCTTGAGATAGATTTTAGTACTCTTAGTATTTTGGGAAGTGCTATTGGATCACTATAAGGAAATAGGGCTGGCTCAGTGAAGGTGCTCCATCGAGCATGTCCAAGCATTTGCCTGGTAAGAAGTTTTCCCAGCGAAGCTCTGCCGACTAACATGCATCACGCAAGGGTCGTCGGGTTAGGGTCTTACTTGACGGCGAAGAAGATCCGCCGAGCAAGACGGAAGTTAACGACTTTTACCTGGCGAACTAATCCGCCGAGAGAATCCAAATTAAGAGATCAGCAGCCTTTCAAATGCTTGCCCAGCGAAGGTCCGCCAATCAAAGTTTAATTCTAAAGGCTTTGCCCGACGAACATTTGTTAGGCAAACTTACAAATAACAAGTTTTGCTCGACGAATCTTCACTGAGAAAAGTTTCAAATAATTTTTAAAAATATATTTTTAAATTTGAATCATTATATCCAATTAATATTAATATATATTTAAATAAATGAAATTAAAATAATAATAATAGAAAAAAAATTAAAATAATAATAGCTAAATGAAAATTAAAATAGTATATATAAAAATAAGTGTAATATTTTTATATAATTAAAAATGAAAAATTCTAAAAAAACTAAATAGTCGACGGTGGGTCGGGATGGATGGGGTGATCATCGTCCTGGGCTGGCTGTCAAGTCGAGTCATGGGACTAGGAGCCAAGGCCATTCGGCACACGCTAACCTATTTGGTTGACATGAGTGTATGCTGGGACTGAATTTGCGCATTTTTTGCCCGCATTTGCTCATGTTGGACCTAAAGGTGCGCGTAATGGGCCTTGAGCTTGGCATTCTTCGTTTGGAGGTTCTCCAGATTGCCCTTCAGTTGAGAGACATCCTCATGATGGACTCCCCAGGAAGAACTCGAAAATCGGCTCGAGACAACCCGAACGAGCCTTTCCCCAGCGCCCTAAATACCTTTCTCGGGACGCCTACCAATTTAGCGCTCTAGGATTGAGATCTAACTCCCAGGATCTGATAGTTGTTCCGGCAGCAGGATCTCAAATTGTTGTTGTGTCAACTGCTCCTGAGTCTACTGCACGTCCTCTACCATAATTGCCGAAAAAATTGGAATAAATTAATAATTAAAAAAATTAAATTGAACATTTAATGATCGCAAACATCAAACTTACGTGAATAACGTTAGCCACCTGTCTACCTCGCCCAGTATAAACCTCCCCCTAGGCATCTACTTCTGGGAACTGCGATATAGTCGTGCGACAGGCCTCATGTTGAGCCAAAAAAGGGCGCGTTCCCCTGTGGTGCTCAAATTTCTTCGCTGCCCGATTCGCCATATTGGTTGTTGAATTTTTTTCTGTACATTAGAAAAACATTCATTATTAATACAGAACTACATAAAGTAATATTCTAAATAAATATAACGATAAATAACCATAAATTGCTCATTTATCCAATGGTCGCAAAACCAGATCCACGGTAACACCCCGGACATTAGAGAAAATGTGAAATTGGAAATTTAGGGCAAAAAGATGATTTTGCCCCTATTAAGTTAAAATGTTGACTTTTTGATCGAGATATCTTTTGGGAATTCTGAGAAGGCTGTTATGAAGATCTCGAAATCCTGAGAGCATACACAAGCGGCAAGTTGAAATCAGAGTTCGCGTGATATAGTTATGGGTCAAAAATGAAGAAGGGCAAAATGGTAATTTTTCCACCAAGGGAATTTTGGTCTTTTTGCAAGAGTCTAGAGTACCCTAGAAAGTTATAATTTTTTCTCTCTATTTTTCTGCCACCGACTTACCATATATATATATATATTCATGCTGATTTTTGGGAAGATAAGAGATGACTTTGGGGTGGGTTCGGTAGGTGTGTACCGAAAAGAAGAAGAATGAAGAATCGTGGAGGAGATGCAGAATTTGAATCCAGAAAAGAGAGGAGAGACAATCAGAGATGATGAGGAGATGATCAAGTGAGAAAAAGGAAGAAAATGGTGATGAAAACAAGGTGAAGAAGAGGAGGATTGGTAAACGAAAACTTTGGCCCCGTAAGGTTTACTTTGAGTTTTTGGTTTTGGACCAAGAAACCAAGATCCAGTTGTTCCAATAGCTTTCTGGATATCATAAGATGATTATAGGGATGAGAACTGTGAGTTTTGGATGTGGAAAAGTCTATGGGTAACTCCTGGACGCCATGGTCGCAAAACTTGAAGCTCGAACTATAATTTTAAGGTATGTGATGAGCTCTTATGCATAATTTGACTATATTTGTTGGAGGAAAATGATTATAATGATAGTAAAAGGTAAATGATATTGTAAGGACATATTAGGTAGAAGAATATTACAACTTAGGGAAATTAAGCTCTCATGTGAATTATGGTGATTTATTTGATTGATGGTATTTGGAGTGTGATAAGGAATAAGAATAGGGGTTGGTTGTGAACATGGTTTACATAAATTAGAAAATGTTTAAGGTTGGAAATGGGTGAGGCTGCAAATAACAATGAGAACAAGATTGGATATATTCGAACATGGTTATCTTGGTGATTTTATAATAAAAAGCAAAACCTTGTTTCAGGGAAAATTAGGATTCTCCGTCCTTGTTGGGATTAGAGGGTCAGAAGTGGGTGGTACCCCGTAAGTGGGAAATTCTTTTGGTTAAGAATAATTAGCTAAACGTGCGATAAAGAAATTTGTATACCCCTTGTATGACTAGGGTCTCCAGACGGGAGCAGGACCAGTCCGATTTTTCTTGGAATTTTGGGACGGGTCTTGTCATCCACTCCACCAACTTGTTCCCCCACATCTCCTCTGAAGGATTTTCCTAAGCTTCATCATGCGAACTCTAGTCGTTCCACCCACACGACTAAGATCCTGTTGTTGGTCGACCTGCAGATCCGCTGGGACGCCAACTCCTTGCTAATGTCGCACACCTTTATGTTTCGTCCTGCAAATTTAGGGAACATTAGTACATATTTTGAGTAAAAAATAAAAAAATTGAAATTCAGTTAGACATTAAACTTACCCGACATGAGCTTTCCATTAACGACCTCCTTTGGAACGTCCACTCCAGCGACCTCGGGGTGGATATAGGGTTGCTCATATTTCTTGCTAGTGCGACACCTCGCCGATCGTGCCTTGGTATCACCCGATCATCTGGAATGGAAGGGAGTGCTGACGAAGGAGTTAGTTGCTTTGTCGATAAGGGTGCACCAACAGGAGATGGTCGCTCTGTCAAGTAAGGTGCTGATCTAAGAGATGGGTGCTTTGCCTGCACCGTGGGACGAACCCCCCGAAGTGATCAACCTACGCTTAGACATCTGCAAAAAAAAATAATTAATATTATTAAATAAATAATTCAATATATAAATAATTAAATAAATACATAAATAAATAACCCTATTTTTAAATTCCAATGATAATTTAAAAAATAAAAAAATTATAAAAATGATAAATATCCAATAATCCCTATTTTTAATTCTAATAATAATTAATTCCCTATTTTTTTTTTAATTCTATCGTCAACCTTCAAATAATCCAATAATTAAGAATTCGAATATATCCAATAATCCAACATCAAACTAATAACCCAATAATATCTAATAAAATCCAATAATTCTAACAATTAACAATAATCCAATAATGCGAAATAATCCAATATTATCCAATAATCCAATAATATCCAATAATCCAATAATGTCCAATAATACCCAATAATCCAATAATATCTAACATATCATTCAATAATCAATAATGATCAAATATTCATATCAATCCAATAATCAAAAACTAATTCAATAATCAAAACTCTATCCAATAATAAAAAGTCACTAAATAATTAAAAATAAATAAAAATGAAATTGAGGGACTTATATTAAGGAGAAGAGAGAGAGAGAGAGAGATAAGTGGGAGGGCTGGTTTGATTTTGGGGTTTGGGGTCGTGGATCGTGGGTTTAGGTCGTTGGTCGGTTGTCAGTCGTCGGTCGAGCAAGAGAGCTCAAGAGAGAGAGAGAGAGAGGGAGAGAAAGGAAGGAGTGAGGGAGCTAGAGAGAGAGATGAGGAGAGAGAGAGAGAGAGAGAGAGGAACAAGAAAGCTTGAGAGAAGAGGGGGATAGCTAGAGAAAGATGGATTGGGGATGTTGGGTTTCAGGTGTGTGTAGTCTGTTCAAAGCATATGAAAGGGAAGAAGGAAAGAGAAGGGTCCCAACGATGTTTAAGTGAGTGAGAACTTTTCCTAGTGAATCACTCCGTCGTGCCAACTATAAAAGAAAATTATAGAAAATTGTAAAACCACCAAATTCATTAACACTCAAACTTTTGAAGGAAATTTCAATAGTCATTTGGTTTTTTTGGTTCAATTGATATGCAAACGAGTAAATTTGAATAATCTAACCGTTCAGTTCATGATACAATGTGCCTAGATCTCACCCGTCGAAAAATCGTGATGTTTTGAGGACGTAAACCCATTGGATCAACAAAAAACGTTTTGTTACCATCGTTTCATTGTGCATCGTTACCTAATCTCAAGACTTCAAATTCGCTAATTTTTAACATAGATGATCTATGAGTGTGGCTTATAAATATGGACGGTTGGATCATTCGAACTATGAAAGAAAGTACTGAACATGGTAAGTAAAAGAAAAAAAATTGTGAACCTTGCTCGGCGAATGTGGGATATTCATCAGGCTAGTACAGCCTTGCTCGACGGATGTTCGCCAGGCCAACCTAATTATATCTTATGAGTTAACATTAATACAAATAATTAAAATTAATATATGTATATAATTATTATCTATTTTAACAAATGATGTGTTTGACAAAAAAAAAATCTGTGAAGCTTGTGGAGAATGTGGGATATTCGTCAGGCTAGTATACCCTTACTCGACGGATGTTCACTGGGCCAAACTAATATATATTATTATTTAACATTGATATATTTTTAATTAATCTATAATTTACATTAAAATAATAATAGCAAAATGAAAATTAAGTAAGTTACATACAAATTGAAGGTTTTATCTGGACAATTGTTAATCAATGTCGGTTTCTCTATCCCCTCCTAATCACCATCATTATTCGAGATATGCATACTAGTTGTTTCCTCAGTGTCACTTTCAATTGGTTTGAAGGTACCGAGATCAATAAAAATGTCATGAATCGCAACTGGTGAGTAACGTCGTCGGTGCGTACTCTTTCCACGTTTAGAGCAGGTGATGAGGAATCCTCTTGGTAAACGACTTCGTCATCTTCTGCTCTTCATCATCTTCATGGTGCTGGTCATCCAAGTCTCATATGTTTCAATGCTTCACCATCTCAACTACTTTCCAACCAACACCAGCTTTTGAATCATCCACATATAATACTTGTTTTGTGTGGAAGGCAAGATGTAGGGATCACTCTCAAACCACAACACCTAAATTATACCACTACCTTACGGTTCACATAAAACACCTTTATCACACTTAACAATTTATCGTAAGACCCTGTGTCAGGACCCGACCCTCCTCGGTCAGGACCCGACTCATCTAGCACCATATTGTCCGCTTTGGGCCTCGCCCTCACGATTTTGTTTTTGAGAGCTCATGGTGCAACTTCCCAGGGGGTCACCCATCATGGAATTGCACCTGCCTCAACTCGCTTAACTTTGGGGTTCCAATCCCCCCCAAAGCCACTTGAGCTCCCAATCCCCCCCAAAGCCACTTGAGCTCCCAAAAGGCCTAGTGCTAGATAGGTGTGTGCCTACACCTTTAAGGCACACCACCATCCCCTCCCAGACCATTCCCCCTGGCAGGAATGTGGGATTGTTCACAGTTCCCTACAGGACACGGGTCTTACAATCCACCCACCTTAGGGCCCAGCGTCCTCGCTGGCACACTTCCCGGTCGGGGTCTGGCTCTGATGCCAAATTGTCAGGACCCGACCCTCCTAGGTCAGGACCCGACTCATCTAGCACCATATTGTCCTCTTTGGGCCTCGCCCTCACGGTTTTGTTTTCGGGAGCTCATGGTGCAACTTCCCAGGGGGTCACCCATCATGGAATTGCACCAGTCTCAACTCGCTTAACTCTGGGGTTCCAATCCCCCCCAAAGCCACTTAAGCTCCCAAAAGGCCTAGTGCTAGATAGGTGTGTGCCTACACCTTTAAGGCACACCACCATCCTCTCCCAGACCATTCCTCCTCGCAGGAATGTGGGATTGTTCACCGTTCGCTACAGGACACGGGTCTTACACATCGTATCAGCATTTGATTCATCCCTTGGCACGAAGATCCCGCTATTTTAGTATACAATTTGTCATCATGTTTTGTGCACACAAACTTAACTCTGTTAACGTATGTTTCTCCTCGAAATGGGTCAATTGCAAGCTGCATCAATTCTTTGCAAAACTTTGATGAGTTGTCAGCTCCCAACTGTGTCATCTGGTAAGAAAACACAAAACGTTAGTTTGGTTCAATAAAAATAATTTAATATAATATTTGACTTTCATGTGCAGAAAACTAATGTGGAAACAAATGTTCGTCCATTTCCACCCAATTAGAAGGATATTGGGCCTTCATCAATGCCTCGTGTTGGTCGAGGAAAGGCCAGACTTCGTCACAGTTGTTCAATATGAACCAATGAGTCACTGTTATGTCACTATTGGTCAAGTGCTTTGAGACTGAACCCAAGGATTGAAATATCGATATCGACGGATATATCACTCGTCGAATTTACGGATATCTTGCCCCAAATATCGATATCGATATCGATATCGTTTACGGTCAACAAAAATGACGGAAATTGGGTCCAAATGACGGAAATTTGGAATGAAACTTTGGGAAAACTTAAGTACCAAATAATGGTTATATATGACTAATAAAAAATATAAAATGACTTTGATATAATAAATATATGATGAATCATATGATAGAATATAGGTCTGCCGGCCACTAACAGTATAAAATCTTAAAGATAAACTTAAATTAAAACATAATTCTATTGATAATATTGCATTAAAAATATTGTATACATTGAACTTGATAAAAAACAAGTAGAGTGTCTATCAACTTGCAAATTAGATTGGTCTTGATCTACCAAGACACAAAAGTTTTTCCAAGTGATGCTATTTGACCAAAAGGAAATGTATTGTTGGACATAATACTCGTATATCTCCTTTGAATGGCCTACTTTTCCTCCATAGATAGGGTAGTTCGGATTTACCCAACTAACTTCTCCATAATCTTCATTGAGATGAGGATCTTCATAGCCTTCATAACCATGTGGCATTTGACGGAGATGGCTGTCTAACTGGTGGTAACGATATGGATCATAAACATATGGATCATTTGAGTTGTTACTAGTATCGGTGCCTAAACTCATTGACTCAAAACTAATTGACATGGAATCCTCAGAAGATGGGTTTCCATAACCTTCATATATGTTGCATGTCCGAGTGTAATCTTTTCCAACACCACCGATTCCTATTCCTCCTTCTCTACAGCCATGATCATAATCTTGGGTGACATGAGTGAAATCCGCCTCTCCAGTAAATGGGCTCAAGGGTGCATATGTTTCGGTTACATGTTCATTTCCCCCATCATCATCCCTCCGTCATCCTTGTCTTCATCGTTTGTCTCAACATTATCTCCTTCATCATCATCATCATCATCATCATCATCATCACCATCATCATCAACAACAACATCATCAGGAGATTTATTTTGATGAAGTCCCTTAGTAGTAGCATCAGCTCGTAAGTCACGTCTAGCGGTAAAACCAAGCATTGATCTATTCCATGAAGACATATCATGCTCACTTCCTACGTCCTCACTCCTCGCTTCTTCAGATAACACTCTATCGACATTAACACTGTGTTCACTAGCAAGATGGGCTACTCGAGGGTCAGGCCTTCCACTATCATCATCCAAGTGAGCTGGCATAATCCATGCTTGAAGTGGATCAGCCTCATTACCTTCCACGAGTTGACCAACAATTTCCAAAAAGGTCAACATAGTATTCTTCCATAACTTTACCAGCTTCAGTTTCTTCATCTCTTAACTTGAGTTTCATGTTGTAATAACAGAAAACAAGTTTTTCTAACTTAGATGCGAGGCGATTTATTTACTTTGTATGAATTAAAGCAAATATACTCCAATATCTCTCACATGCCGAAGAGGATGTCGTTTGTGATAATATACGAACTGCAATTTGTTGCAAGCTGGGAGAAGTTTGGCCATATCGTTCCCACCACTCAGCTGTCAATATCAAGTTTAATGTAAGAGGCATTATAAAGTGTTAAGTTATACAATATCAAGTTAAATGCAAGTAATATACCTGGGGGCATTTTCATTCGTGATTGTACAGCCATAGGTGAACGAAATATTTTCCAACCATCTCTAAAGTTAATCAACTACATTAAGGCTGATATTAATATAATGTCATAGATGTACAGATTCAAAAATATCAAGGTTCATATATGGTAGTGAACGTACGTCTACTCCAAAATTTTGTAAACTCACTTGCCCATTTGGATTCAATTTGAGGAATACTTGTTGAACTGATTGGACGAGATAGGAGTCATGCCCAACACCTGCTTGATATTGATATCGGGGATTCCAAGTAATAAGCTGCAAATCATGAATGAACTTTGCTTAGTAAACAACAATAAAATAAAATATTAACAAGTTCAATAAGATAGAAATATATCAGCGGAATGTAAGGCATGCACTAATGTTTTTTCCGATCGCTCCTGTATGATTTTAAGGACCCCTTCTTCCCCTTAAGACGGGTTATCTTTTCTTTCATTCGATTGAACATATCATACAGGATTGGCATGGTTGGGATTACCTCTGTATCAACAATTTTAAGGATGCAATATAATGGTTCATATATTGATTGCATCATCTCCAAAGACTCCCATAATCTTTGGTCGAGGATATGAGCCTTAACCCTATTGCCTTCCACTTTCCTACTCAATGGGCTACCATGCCATTGATCACTGGTAAAAAATCTTCTAAGGCCAACTTTATGCTTAACTATACTTTTTATACAAATATAGTTGGTTGCGAACCGAGTTGCACCAGGACGAACCAAGTCTCCTTGACAAAATTCATGTATCTGAGCTAGTAACCATAGATGATTATAAATGTAGTTAGTTACCTGCCTAGCATTTTTTATAATGAGTGCCATTGTCTCATTCTTCCCAATATCTTCAAATATTAGGTCTATACAATGGGCTGCACAAGGAGTCCAATAGATCGAATACGTCTTCATCAGTTCTTTTCCAACCTTCTTGAAGTTCGACCCATTATCAGTAACGATCTGTACAACATTTTGTACTTCAACCTCCTGAACAACTTCTTTCAACGAATTTTGTATGTACAAATAGTCTTTATGGAATTTGGAAGAATCAACTGACCTAAGAAATACAGTTGAACCCTTATTATATACCATGAAGTTAATTATGGATAACTTCGTTGGACCGGTCCAACCATCACACATTATGGTACATCCATAAGTTTCCCATTATCGCTTTTGTTCCTCCACATACGCCGTCATATCTTCATACTCCATAGGAAGATATTTATTTTTCACTTCAAATGGAGAAGGAGTGGACACGCCTTCACCTGCAAACCAAAACATAAGTTAGCATTTAATGCTATTTCATGTTAAATAAAACATATATCATGAATAAATTTATTAAATACCAGCTCATTGGGCTTCAATAATCATATTCTTAAAATGATGAGAGTTGGCTTTATTTGGAGCCATACCTTCATATATAAAAAAATTTCTTATGTATCGACCCAACTTCTCTTTCGTCCCTTTCCACATGGATTTTACAGTCTTCTGTTGACTTCGTGCGGTTTTGTAGAGCTTTGGTTCTGGAGGAAATGGAAATGGATCACGCAAACTGGACCCGTCCCAACTGGACTTTGATAACCGTGCCCGGTCCTGCTCCCGTCTGATAAGTCAACTGAAGTCCCGAAAGTACCCTTCAGCTCCTATCAGACAAGGGATAACTGCACTGATTTTCGCTCATGCCTCCGCCTCTCAATCAGCCCCGAACGTCGTGCCACGGCCTGGAGGGTCATCAAAACAGAAAAAGTGTGAGTGGACAAAAATAATATCATTTAAAACAAATTTGAAACGCATCAGTTACCCTCCAGTTTATCAAACCATGCATGCATAGGGAAAAACATATGAATCACAATCACCGGCTTTCCAGCCAAATCACATAACAAGTCAAATCCCGGCTCTCAGGCCAAAACATATAAAAACATAAGTACCTGGCCACACAGACCAAAACCCGTACTCAATACCAGTACGTAATCACAATCAACATGAAACAATACTATGCACAAGTTCACAATCAAGACAAATAGTCACACAGTTACATCCGCACTACGCGTAGGCCAATCTCGGGAATGACACTCAGGCACCATCCGAGTCATATCCATAATGTCTGGGAACTGCACACGTACCATCTAGACGTACCACATACTCGGGAACTGCACTCAGGCAACATCCGAGTCACGTCTAGGAACTGCACTCGCACCATCCAGGACATGATCCAGTATCCAGTATCTACAATCACAAACAAAATCCATACCACATCATATATCAATCACATCCATGACTTCAAACCAAGTCATAAGTATGTCCGACAGGGACTCAAGCCCAAATACCATTTATACGTAAATCTGTAATATCACATTGAAAACATTAAAATAATCCAGAACTCATCCTTGACTTACCAACTAAAGCAAAACATCCTTTTTAAAACTTTTTTGACTTTGGGCCTAGCCCAAAACATCATTTGCACATTTCTCGTAAAACGTGCTCGAAATATCGATTAAAATATTCATATAATCACAAATAATCATGCCACATCATCAGGACATCATTGCAAATCAAATTATGCAATCAATCATGTAAAACATGTAACTATGCATGCATCATGGTTTATAAAACAAACGTCCACTCACACACCATCCAAACTGCTCGCTTCCCAAGCTGCACGCGTTTACGTAATTTCCGACACTTGCCAGGAATCTCGAATCCTGTCCAAAATCATTATACAGGGTTACTAACAACTCAATTTACATCATATCAATTCCCCATAATTTTCCGGGATTTAAATATTATTTTAAAAGATAACATAAACCTTCGGACCCTCGAAACTTTATCGAGACGGTGTCCGATTGACTCGAAACCAACTCTAAAATGTTCGTTACATTACATGGAGTAAAACACCTGTTGAACACTTCCCCAGAAAACACTCCACGCGCCCTCACGTGCCGCCGCAAGCGGCTGCGCGTGAAAGCCACCCGCGTGAACAGTGTCGTCCCTGCTACCCGACTACCTGTTATCCGGGTCTGCAACCTGCGGTGCAACCCAATTTATTCCTAGCCAATTTGACCCCAATTTTACCGTTTCTTTCACTAATGTTCATCTATTCAATCCTAATTAAGGATCTGTAAGTTCAATTTCATAAAACTAGGCCTCAAAGCAGTCGACTCAAAGTGAAAACCCGACGGGTCTTAAATCGGGTTCCACCCGAATTCAATCTGTTTCATTCAATTAAGTACACAGGAAGCATCTCACGTCCATTCTAAACACAAATTTGAAATCAATTTCAAGAATCCTTAGCTCCAAGTATTCGAACTCAACCTCCAAAATTCAAAGATGTCGCCGGTTCTGTTCTTAGTCGTATCACCACCAATTTATTTCCCAATCGATTTGGTTCGATTCGTTTAGCTCCCAGAAGACGAAATATCAAGTCAATTTCAATCAAAACCGTCTAAGAAATCAAATTCGACATTAATTTTTTTGGACAGTTTTTCGGGTTTTCTCAGTAGGGTTCTAGGTCCATATGGCTAGTATTCCTCTCAGGTTTTCACTCAGTTTCTCTGTGGTTTCCTCTTTTCGTCTCAGGTTCTATCTGAATTACCTCATGTTTTATATTAAAATATTAAAACAAATATTACCAAATATATGAATTACCTCATGTTTTATATTAAAATATATATTACTAAAACATATTTTTAGCAATAAATGATCAACTTATTACTAATAAATGATTACCAAATATATGAATTAAGCCATATTATTTACCTAATAATAAATTTTGATCAATTAGAACATATATTCGAAGTTAGACTTTGATGATGATAAAAAATTAAGGAGCAAAAACACATATATTCATAATTTTTAATATGTATTCTAAAATAAAACAAATATTCTAAATTAAAAAAAATATTATCAAATATATGAATTAAGCCATATTTTATATTAAAACATACATTACCAAAACATATTTTAGTAATAAATGATAAATTTATTAATAATAATTTATTACCAAATATATTACCAAATATTACCAAATATATGAATTAAGCAATATTCTATATTAACACATACATTACTAAAACATATTTTAGTAATAAATGATAAATTTATCATTAATAAATGATTACCAAATATTACCAAATATATGAATTAAGCCATATTTTATATTAAAACATACATTACTAAAACATATTTTAGTAATAAATGATTACCAAATATATTAGCAAATATTACCAAATATATGAATTAAACCATATTATTTACCTAATAATAAATTTTAAATTTTGAAAAAAAAAAGTTTAAGGCTTTTTCTAATTTTGATATTTTAGGTTAAAAAAAGTAAATAATAAATTATATAATTTAATTTGACAAATAATTAAATAATATATGTAATTAAAAAAAAAAGGTTAAGAAATGAAATGAAACGAAACACAGCGTTTCGTTTCATTTCTTCTTTACTCAACAAATATCTGAATCTGGTCATTCTCGAAGTCTCGATCACTTTGGGGAAATCAGTCGTGAGGGTGAGGCCGTGAGGGTCAGGGGTGGCGTGAGGGTGAGGGTCAGGGGCGGCATGAGGGGCGACTTCGAGGGAGGTTCGAGCGACGGACGACGGGACGAGACGAGACCAGAGGTGGTTCGACCGTTCGACACTTCGAGCGACGGTGGTGACGACTGAAGAGAGGTGGTTCGGCCGTTCGAGACTTCGAGCAGAAGTGGTTGACTGAGACATGGTTCAACCGTTCGAAGTTTTTGCGATTTCGGTCGTCCATATTTATGCTATGTCCGAAAGCGAACGAGGTGAGTCCGTGAATTTGTGTTTTTTGTTTCCTTCCCAATTGTTCGTCCGTGAATGTGAAAACTGAAAAAAAAATCTTTTTGAATGTTTGAATTATTGGATGAGTCCGTGAATGTTTGTAAAATTGTATGATTGAAAAGTCGATTCTTTGTTCAATCCGTGCTCTTCTTTTGATCGCTTGATTTCGGTAGCTTGCATTCGGATTTCAGTGGCTTGTTCGCTTGTGTGCTCATTCGATCCAAAATCGCCGATATCAAACAATATCAGCGAATATCGCCGATATTTTTCAATATTGTTCGATATCGACGATTTTGGGGGAAGAATTAGGTTCACCCCCTCCTTAGCTGCTGGTGGCCGAAATTCGCGATATATCGCCGATTCCGGCGATATTTTCATCAGTGACTGGACCATTGCCGAATAATCTTACGGGTTGGGGAAATACGGATAGGGTCTCCAGACGTTGACCACCATCATCTTTGCATGTGCCATATTGAAATAAGTTTCAACATTTCAAAGATATATTGTGCAAAATGTAAGTGACTCTTTTGTAATGTATGCCTTCGCTATAGAGTCTTTAGGACGTTTCTTGTTGCGGACGTACCTCTTGTAGGTACCTAACATTCTGCAACGAAATATACAAAATGATTCACATATATACTTTATATTAAGGAAATAGTACCATTTAGGAATAATTTATACCTTTCAATTGGGTACATCCAACGATAATGAACCGGGGAAGCTAGCATTACCTCATCCAAAAGACGTATTAGTATGTGTACTATTACATCAAAGAATGATGGCGGAAATATTTTCTTAAGCCGACAAATGATGTAGACAATGTCCTCTTTAATTACTTTGAGGTCCACCTTTGCTAGCGACTTGGAACATAGTATCTAGAAAAATTAAGATAAATAAACTATCGTATCACCAATTTTAAGCTCCAAATAAGATTGAATGCCAATTAGAATGAATCGTTGTAACAAAATGTGATAGTTATTACTTTTGATGTCAAACAAGGTGCAACCATCGGTGCTAACATTTTGGAAGATTTTGTCTGCATAACCATCAGGAAATTTCACACTTTGTGTAAGACCCGTGTCTTGGAGGGAACGGTGAACGATCCCATATTCCTACGAGGGGAATGGTTTGGGAGAGGAATGGTGGTGTGCCTTAAAGGTGTAGGCATACACCTATCTAACACGAGGCCTTTTGGGAGCTCAGTGGCTTTGGGTTCGGTTGGAACTCAAAAGTTAAGCGAGTTGAGGTTGATGCAATTTCATGACGGATGACCCCCTGGGAAAATGCACCAGGAGCTTCCAAAAAAAAAAAATCGTGAGGGCAAGGAGGCCCAAAGTGGACAATATCGTGCTAGAGTTGGGTCCTGACTAAGGAGGGTCGGGTCCTGACGGAATGGTATAAGAGGCAGACCCTGACAGAGAAGTGTACTAGCGAGGACGCTGGGCCCTAAGGGGGGTGGATTGTAAGGCCCGTGTCATAGAGGGAACGGTGAACAATCCCACATTCCTTCGAGGGAAATGGTCTTGGAGAGGAATGGTGGTGTGCCTTAAAGGTGTAGGCACACACCTATCTAATACGAGGCCTTTTGGGAGCTCAGTGGCTTTGGGTACGGTTGGAACTCCAAAGTTAAGCGAGTTGAGGTTGGTGCAATTCCATGATGGGTGACCCCCTGGACAGTTGCATCGTGAACTCCCGAAAACAAAACCGTGAGGGCGAGGAGGCCCAAAGCAAACAATATTGTGCTAGATGAGTCGGGTCCTGACTAAGGAGGGTTAGGTCCTGACAAAATGGTATCAGAGTCAGACCCCGACCGAGAAGTGTGCCAGCGAGGAGGCTGGGCCCTAAGGAGGGTGGATTGTAAGACCCGTGCCCTAGAGGGAACGATGAACGATCCCACATTCCTACGAAGGGAATGGTCTAGGAGAGGAATGGTGGTATGCCTTAAAGGTGTAGGCACACACTTATCTAACACGAAGCCTTTTGGGAGTTCAGTGGCTTTGGTTTCGGTTGGAACTCCAAAGTTAAGCGAGTTGAGGTTGGTGCAATTCCATGTTGGGTGACCCCCCTGAGAAGTTGCACCATGAGCTCCCGAAAAAAAAAACCATGAGGGCAAGGAGACCCAAAGCGGACAATATCGTGCTAGAGTCGGGACCTGACCAAGGAGGGTTGGGCTCTGACACTCTGCAACCACTTAAGGATTTTTTTTTCTTGTTCTAAGGCATAAATGTATAACCTGAATGAGCCATGATGTATTTTCCATTCACAAATTTCGGCCAAAAAAGTCGTCGTATGCCCATGTCTTGCATACCCAGATATGTTTTTTTTGGTGTCTTTCAACTTGCTCTCAATAGGTAAAATTGTTTCAACAAGACTTTCAGCAACATTCTTCTCAATGTGTATTGGATCCGCGATGTACATGATTTTTAATTTCGACCAATACGGTAACTGGAAGAATATACTCTTTTTCGTCCAATTTTCCTATTTAGTAGGTTTGGGCCTTTTTGTGAAGAAGGTTGGAATGCTATTGAAGATGTCCAATATGTCATCACTAGACCTATCTCTTGGTCATGCCTGTAGCTCTGTTTTAACATCAAATGAGTCAGATAGCATATGTCATCGATGATCCTAAGGTAGAAATCTTCTCGAAATAACATACATTTGTTACGTTCTAAAAGAACATTGTGTAAGACCCAGTCTTGGAAGCAAGAACGGTGAGTAAAACTCGTGAGCTTGGAAATGCAAGATCGGTGAACAATCCCACATCGCTTAGGGAGGGAAAAGGTGAAGTGCCTTATATGCGTTAACACATATCTATCTTACACAAGGCCTTTTGGGAGCTCACTGCTTTGGATTCCTTGAGAACTCCAAAGTTAAGCGAGTTGAGGCTGGTGCAATCCAATGATGGTGACTTACTGGGAAGTTGCAAGTGAGCTCCCGTGAACAAAACCTTGAGGGCTGGGCCCAAAGCAGAGAATATTTTTCTAAATGGGTCGGGTCGTGACAGAATGGTATTAGAGCTAGACCTCGACTAGAAGTGTGTTAGCAAGGACAGTGTGTTAGCAAGGACGCTGGGCCCCAAGGGGGGTGGATTGTAAGTGTAACGACCAGTCCTGAATTTCGAGATTAGATTAGTGATTAATGGAGGATTAGCGGGACTAATCGGTGGTTAGTCGAAGAATCACGGACGGACAGTGCGAAATGATCGTTTTGGCCCTAGATATGGGCAGGATGTTGACTTTTGATTCCAGCAGGTAAACGGATTTTGACCGATGACCGTGACGTAGGCCGGAATGTCACGAGTCCGTAGACAAGCGACACATTCGATGGGCAAGTTACGGGTTTAAGAAGTTTACATGAAAACCGAGGATATGGACACATGACATGATTTGGTTGGCTTAGGGGAACATTCTGGAGGGACCCAGATGAGTGACAAGTGTCACCCATCTGTGAGGTCCAGAACCCAATTAATTGGGTTATCCTCATCTGATCAGCTACCACCATCATTTTGTGTTTTTGTCCAAAACTCATGGAAACCTCGCGAACCCGTGAAACCCAACCTACCCAAGCACCCCAGACCTTCATCGGTTGCTTGTGACTTGTGAACAAAAAAGAAAGGGAAAGTTGAGACGACCCTAGCGGTGGCCACGGTGGTGATCGCGACGGCGAAGGTAGTGTTTTCTCATGAAACTGTGTTTTTAGCCCAAAATGGTAAATCATGATTTGGTGGGTATTGATTGATTTGGTTAATTGGATGAGGTTCTGGAGGTTGAGGCGAGTCTACTGGGCTTGGAAACACCGCCAACGGTGGCCGGGATCGTGAGTATTGGACAGATGAAGGTTGGTCGATTTGTTCTTCGATCAGGAAGGTAAGTTTTGATAAGTTTTTCAATTTTCTGGGTTGCTAGATCGATAAGAAATGATGAGACGAAGAGATAGGAACAAACGGCGTGGAAAATGGTTGAGAATTGGTAGAGAACCGACCGGGTCGGATCGCCGATTTGGTTGACCCGGAAGAACCAGTAAACCGAGTTCACGCGATGGGGACGACGACACTGTTCCCGACACGTGGGCTTCAGGCGCAGTCACTTGCGGCGACACGTGGGGCTGCGTTGAGAGTTATGGTCAACACATGTTTTCATCCTTTCAATGTAAACGACATTTTGGGACAAGTTTCGAGTCGATCGGACACCGTTTCGGGGTAGTTTGGGTGTCTGAAGTTTTAGGGTCTATGTTAAATACATTTAAAAATTCTAAAAAAATAGGGAGATTGAATGTTAGGTTATTTGAGGTAGTTAGTGACCCTCGGGTGTGATTTGGACAGGTCCGGAACTTCCGGTGATAGTCATGTGGCCGGGAAGGCGCATGGCATGCGTATCGAGGCGGCAATTAGGACCGTCTGTGAGTGGACTTTGTTTTCTAAATGCATGCATAAATGTTTTATATGTTTTTCATACGTGATTTCTATGCTTATGATTTACATATTTGCACATATTTCGAGGTGATTTAGGTATTTACAAGTATTTCGAGGATATGCTTTTATACTGTGATTATATATGCTGTGTTATGATATTGGTTTTGATGGATGGTTTTATACTGCATTCATACGTACTGTGTTTCAATAATGATTTGATGAAAGGATTTTGGATTTTGAAAAGTGAATTCGGGCATGAGTCCCATTTCGGTAAAATGTGATTTCGGATTCGGATTCCGATTGATAAATGTGATTTTAGATTCAGATTTGGAATTGAGAAAGTGTATTGATGGATGTGGTTTTGATTTGAAACATGAATGGTTTTAAATTGGATTTGCTGGATTCGGTGCTATGTTTTGAGTTTAAAGACCCGTAAGTTTAAAGACTCGTTGATATTGACCAGGGGGAGTCCGGTATGTTATTTGAGTTTAAAGACTTGTGAGTTTAAAGCCTCGTTGATTACCCCCAGAGGCCTGTTACTGGGTTTAAAGGCTCATGAGTTTAAAGACTCGTTACCCGGGAGGCCTGATATACTATTGAGTTTAAAGACTCGTTGATATGTGATCCAGTAGGTTCGATTCACTGCTACGGTGTTCTGTTTTACATTATATAATGATTGTCTTCATATATTTTTTGGATGTGGCCCACTTGAGTTAGATTTACGACTTTTGGGCTGAGTTCCCACACTTGGTTTGGTTTATGATTTTGGGCTAAGGCCCAAGGATTTCGAAAGAAGTGATTTTAGTTGTTGCACTGTTTTATTATCGTTGATTTGAGTGAATGAGCTAGTTTTTGAATGCATGCATAGTTTTTAAAGTGAAGGGCAAAACTGTCTTTTTATGAAATGCATTTTCTGAACTTTTTATTTTCGTCCACTCACAGTCTTTTCTGGTTTTTAATGCCCATCAGGTTGATAGCGGATGCGGGCTGCTAATGAGGCTGAGACATCACACACTCCACTACTGTTCATGCGCGCTCTGGAAGACATTTGGTTGTCAGCTTGGGTATCCTTTATCTGGCTTTCAGGTTACATGGGGGTTAGACGGGTGTCTGGCCTTTATGTCACATGTGGGTTAGATGGGAGCATGGCTCATCCGCGTAATCCCGAAGGGATTGCGATAGGTCGTGTCAATAAGACCCAGTCTTGAAAGTCAGAATGGTGAGCAAGACTCATGAGCTTGAAAATGCAAGATCGGTGAACAATCTCACATCGCTCAGGGAGGGAAAGTGTGAAGTGCCTTATATGTGTGGACATGTATCTATCTAACACAAGGTCTTTTGGGAGCTCACTGGCTTTGGATTCCTTGAGAACTCCAAAGTTAAGCGAGTTGAGGCTGGTGTAATCCAATAATGGGTGACCTACTGGGAAGTTGCACGTGAGCTCCCACGAACAAAACCGTGAAGGCTGGGCCTAAAGCGCACAATATTATGCTAGATGGGTAGGGCCATGACATGTTGTGTCTGATCCACATGTCGGACAACCAAGATATTCATTGGTGCTCTATCCTGCTAACATACCGTAAGAAGGAAAATCATTAATTGTCCATATTACGGCCGCTCATAGAGTGAACATTCCTCCACTGCACTTTTCGTAGGTTCGAACACCATTTTCCCACAAATCCACAAGATCATCAATCGACGGTCGCAAATAAACGTCGATGGAATTACTAGGCGATTTGAGTCTTGGTATCAAAGTACTGAGAATTGTGAATTCTTTTTTCATGCATCTCCAAGACGGCAAGTTATACATAACTATAATTACTACACAAGTGCTATGAGACCTTGTAAAACTCCCATAATGATTAAAACTGTTAGTAGCAAGTCCTAATATGAGATTTTTTATCTCCTTGGCAAAATCGAGATACATCTTATCAAATTCCTTCCAAGTCTCTCCATCGGTCGGATGCCTTAATGAATCGGCATCGATGCATTTATCCTTGTGCCACCTTATATCACGGGTTGTGTGAGATGATCATTATCACACTGACTATCCGAATCACTTTCATCCCGACAGTTCACGTGTAACGACCCGTCCCGGAAATTAAGGTTAAGACAGCGATTAATATGGGATTAGTGAGCTTAATCGGGGGTTAGTTGGTCCCGATAAGGTCGTTAACCTAGAATGACGATTTTGCCCCTAGTTCGGGCAAAATGTTGACTTTTCGTTCGGGCTGTCAATTGGGTTTTGACCGATGACCAGGACGTAGTTTAGGACATCACGAATTCGTAGACAGGTGGCACGCCCGATTCCGACATCCGAGGAGGAAGTTATGATGTTCGGAAGGTTGAGGGCATAACCGTAATTTGGGTAAAAGAAGGGGAAAAGTTGACTTTTCGAACGATCGGGTTTTGAGACGTTGACCTAGGATGGTTAGATAGATTTCGTCATCCTGAGTTCGATGACAGGCGGCACGTATTCATCGGACTTATGATGTGTGAGATACGGGTCTAGAAAGGTAGTGGCATGATCAACCGGGGTGGGTCCTAACATCACGTGAACTGAAGATGCCGATGTAGTAAAATTTTGTTCACCGTGACTGATCCAAATAGTATAGTTGTGTACAATCTGTTTCATGACTGATGCATATGGACATCACTTAGCGACATCCAACAACCTTTGCTACACTTGTGGAACGTACACAAGATGCGTCTTTTTTCACTACCATGACTATGTGCAAGCGCGATGAAGCTGTCGATCCTATCCAAATACTAATCAGAAGATCAATACAACATTTGCATTCAGTCTCTGTCGATTGTGTCTGTATCCACAAAATAGAATCAGGGTAAGTAAATAATTAAATATTGTCCCGTATTTGGAACAAATTAATATCAAAACCCGCTCGTATCCTTATGCCTCCGGTGATTTTGCCTTATCACCTTCGAGAGTGTACGTTCTGTGCTGTATAGTTTGTGACCTATGAGGCTAAATTTTGACCGAGGGAAATTTCACCAGCATCAACCTATAGTTCTTCAAATGCACGATTTAGATATATTAAACAAATATCTACTATAAATTCAGAGAACATTGATGGGATATAAACCGAATTTCCCACTATCCAAACCTAACCACATCGACAGCAAACTACACAACATATAGTTGTGCATTCGCAAACTGTCCCAATAAATGGACAATTCAAGAGTCGGCTAATCAATCTAATTCACCGACTCTCAAAAGGGTCTTAAGTTTTCCATTGAATTTCGTTATATACAATTAATCAACTTGATTAACTTCATATGAACAGATAAATCACACTAGCACAATTATATCCAGAAGTCTAACATTTTCTACTAATTTTCCACAATAAATCCCAATTTTCTAACATAATTAAATCCAAAGTTCTTAGAAAAATTAAAATGAGAGGCAAATACACATAATTTTTATAAGTAATTCTTCAAATCAACCAAAAATTTCCTAAAATACAAAAAATTATTAGCTTCCAATAATGAACAAAAATCAAATAACTAAAACAAAAAAAAAATTAAAATCATCAAACCTTCGATGAAGTGATGATGAAGTTATGCACTGATGAAAATTTCGACCGTTTCGTCAATATATCTTCCGATATATCGGAAAAACCGACCACCGGTACTTAAGAAGGGGGGAAGATTTTTCTTCCCCCAAAATCGAAGGAAGAAAACGTCAAACCTCGAAGGAAGAAAACGTTGAAGCACCTAAGGATGGTCGACGGCTGAAGCACAGCACCACTACCCACTAGGATCCGACGAACCCTCCGGCTATGATCATGCATATTTTTATCGGCTTAATTGGGTTGCCGTCCAGATCTGCTCTTGTCATCGACGGCCGACGCCATTTGCTCTCTGTGTGTCTCTAAGACGTTGATTTTGGGTTGTGGGTAATGAGCAAAATGAGGAAAGGAGAGATTTTTTTGGGGATGAAGACGAAGTGAAGACGGTTATGGAAAAGGAAAATGTGAGGTCAGATTGTATTTAAAGGGGCTGAGAGAGGGACTGAGGAAAGGAAGGAGACAAAGTGGCAAACACTTCCCCTTTTCAACATTTAGTGCCTACTCACTTTTCCCAAATAATACATATATCATATATGTACTATTTATACATTACATATGTTCCATTTTTATCAACTATATTTTTGGAGAGTTAATCTCCAATCAGTCCCTATAAAAACGTTTCTCTGTATGCAACTATGAGAACCAGATTAATGATTTTTTTTTCACCTAAAATTTACATATAAAAGTGTTTTTGATTAATTGAGGCTTTCCTTCTCATATTAAAAGACCACATTGTCAACTTATTTCTACAAATTATTATGTATTAACATTCAATTATAATAATTCACTTCAATTTATGTTTATGGTTAAAATTTTATATTATTAGTTATCGTCAGAATCATACTAATCATGTTATTCATCATATAATTATTATATCAAACTCATTTTATAATTTTACTAGTCTTATATAATCATCATTAGGTACTTAAGTTTTTCCCAAAGTTTCATTACAAATTTTCAACTTTTAGACCGAATTTTCGTCATTTTTGTTGACCGTAAAGGATATCGACATCGATATCGATATTTAGGACGAGATATCCGTAAAATTGACTAGCGATATATTCGTCGATATCGATATTTTCATCCTTGAAATTATGTATGGTAGGTGAGAGGGAGTGAGGGAGGGTAATGAGAGGTGTGAGAGAGTTATGAGGAGGAAGAAGAAGAAATGCAGTTGTGGGTTGGCATTTAATATGTACCTTCACACCAAATTTTCCCTCGCGCGCCAAGGTGAGTCAACGCAAAGCTTGCCCGACGACGGTAAATTTGCCGTTAAGTGGATTTTTCCCGACAGATATTATTGGCTCGCGGGGAAAAATTCTCGTTTTCTGCGCACCAACAGCGTCAGCTTCTCACGCCGAGTTTTCCTGGAAAGCCATCCTTGATTCGCCGAGCAAAACTTCTTTTATCGGCAAATATGCCTTCACTGGGCAAAACTTTTTCAGGCAAGGCATGTTTTTTTGTAATGTATGTTACTAGATATATGTTAATGATCACATGCTTAAATCAAATCACGTCAAAAATGAAAATGAGTTTTGCGATTTATAATAGGATATGTATAGTGGAGTTTTACTCGACAATGGTATTACGTCACATATTTGTGAAGCAAGTATAGTATATAAGAACATCAACATCAGACTTTTAAAATGTCGTTCTTGAGCAAATCTAACGTAAAATTTGTCTAAAAGTTTTAAAATAATCATATAGCGGACTCTCTACATTTAACTTCAAAATTTTCCAAAATGAACAGCATCTGGCTAGATGTAGCTAGTACTATTCATTATGTTAAATTTAACATTAAATGTAGAGTTTGTTGCAATACTATTTGATGTTTGAATCAAACTTTCCAAAATCAAATTTGAGGAGTTTTCTGCTTTTCTCCAATCCTTAAAGATCGAAAGATATATCTCGTGATCCCTAGGTTGCAATATGTCTGGTTGTTAACTCCCTGCGTCGATGCCATGTTTCTAGGACCAACTGTCTCAAAATCCAACTAGTTTAATTTGAAGTGGGCTTGTAGAAGAGAACTTCCGAGCAGAGAAGGAGCCAATAAAATTAAGCACCCAAGCAATCTTTCTAAAAAAGCTAGACGGGAAGATGTGAATAGCAGGGGCCTTCCTACCACGCGAAGTCAAACCTTGATGAATTGCTATAAGAGAACTCTTGCCAATATTTCTAAGGATTATTCTAGAATCCCATTGCTAAAGGTCCATCATATGACTAGGTAAAACACAGCCTATAAGTAAATTTTCATGGGTGGATCTCTTAACTTTTATTTGACTTTCCCACTTGATTTTAACGTACAAGTGTTCTGGCTAATTCTGGAAACTAAAAAGCTTTTAAGATTGCATATAACTTTGTAGAATACAATGTGTTGACGTTACATCTGACCAAGTAACGAGCCTGCCACAATACTACCCTAGACCACGGGACAAGCCCACTAGAAGACCTCAAAAATCACACATGGCCCATAGAAGCCCATCACTACTATGACCTAACTCTAGATGACTTCTATAAATAGGGAGCCACTCTCCCATTGAAGATGACCTCTCTCTCCCTTCTCTCTACTTTCTCTCTCTAAAAGTTCTAAACCTCTCATACTTGTACAAACCATATCATCATGTTATTAATGAGAGAAGAGCAACACCGTGGACGTAGCCCAATTTGGGTGAACCACGTACTTTCTTGTGTCTTGGTGGCGTGAGTGTCTTTACATTCTCGTTGGTACAATTTTTGCATCAACAGTTTGGCGCCCTCTGTGGAAAGCGATACAAAAGGTTATGTCGGTTTCTTTCCACTTTTTCTTACCTGCTGACACACCATAGCCACCCAAACACCAAGAAAAATACAAATTGGCTTCCTACCAGGAGAACCCAGAGAATCATCTTTCTTCCCTGTGGTCAATGTCCAAAAAAAAAGACAACTATTTAGCATATATATATTCCGCCATTTTTGGATCTGCAGAGGAGGGGGAGAGAGAGGCCAACAAGTTATTTTCTGGGCTCTGTTTATCATCCGCGAGATTGGGGGACTAGGAAACCAGGGGACGCCTCACTGTTATGCTGTTGTACCACCACATCGCTGTGATGCCATGGAATGTTCCCCTCGGTTCGACCCAACCGGTCAACAACACGAAGGGAGCCACGACCCACTCACACCGACCCATCAAGGATTTCAGAAAACTGGCCACTCAACACTAAACCCAGCGCATATACACCCCTAGCGCATCCCCAATCCCCAAGCTCAACCGACCCATCGCTCGCCATCATTGCACCGCGGTTCGCCGACACACCGACTGTAACGACCAGTCCCGAATTCTGGGATTAGATTAGTAACTAATCATGATTAGTAGGGTTAATCGGTGATTAGTTGGGCGAAATCGGACGAACGATGCAAAATGACCGTTTTGCCCCTAATCGTGGGTAAAACATTGACTTTAATTCGGGAGGTCAAATGGACTTTGACCGATGACCGTGACGTAGTTTGGGACGTCACGAGTTCATAGATAGGTGGCACGTTCGATTCCGAAATTCGAGGAGGAAGTTATGACGTTTGGAAGTTAAGGGGCATTTTGGTAATTTTGGTTAATAGGGGCAAAATGTTGACTTTTTGACCGGGAGGTCTGATGGTCTAGGCCTAAGGATCGTTACATAGATCAGGAGGATACGAATCCATAGACAAGCGGCACGCTGAAATCGGACTTCGAACGAGAAAGTTATGGGTCACGGAAGTTCGATTTCACTATGCGCGCATTACGAGGCGAGGACACGTGGCTTATTCTGATTGGGTCAGACATTTTAAGTGGGACATGTGGACCAATAACCTGAAAGTGTGGACCTATGTCTTGATTGGTGGGATTGGATTAAAATATTAAGATTTTAATTATTTAAAAATTCTCACTTAACTCACCTTTTGATCTTGGCCCTTCATCTGACCTGTGCCTTCAATCTGTACCGTCCATCTCCTCCTTCCCCATCTGAATAGATTCCACCGTCTCTCTATTATACCACAACCCGAAACCTCATTTTCCTTCCCCCATACAAACACACATATCCCTCACCTCACCATCTCTGTTGTCTGTGCACAACTGACAGGACCCACCCCGATTATCACCCCGATAACCGAGGTGAACCCTGCTCCCGTCTGACAACCCAACACAAAAGATCGAAACAACCTCACGAAAACCCACAAATTACACTGCCATACAAAGGAGAATTAAAACATCCAGGAGTCAACCATTATACAGAGCATAGTACAAACAAGATAAAGTAAAAACTACACGCACAACGGAAAGCTGAAAACACTCCGAGATAACGTGCCTCCGACACTGCCCCAACGTCAACCCCCACGCTAGCTCCACGACCTGGAGGGCATTTAAAAACCAGAAAAGTGTGAGTGGACCAAAAAGAATAAAAGTTTCAAAAACAGTTTAATCAACAAACCAGGGTTTTGCCCTCCGTTTTGAAAACATGCATGCATAACCCAATATCTGAAAACATTTGTAAATCATATCATTTTCATCATGGAAACCGCAAAAACATAAACACAGTATGATAAACGTTATAAAACATTAGCAGTAAAACATAAAATACCAATATAATCATCTGATCAAACCTGCTGGATCTATCCGAGTCTTTAAACTCCCGAGTCTTTAAACTCAATCCAGGCCTCAACATAATCCGAGTCTTTAAACTCCCGAGTCTTTAAACTCAACATGCCTACGGGGGAAAATATCAATATATCCCAGTCTTTAAACTCCCGAGTCTTTAAACTCAATCCGGGTCTTTAAACCCAATCTGGGCCCGTCCCCCGTCAAGCATAATCCGGGTCTTTAAACCCAATAACCAGATCCAGAAATCCAATCCAAAACCATTTGAAAACCATTTCTCAAATCTACATCCAAACTCGAATTCGAAACCACTGGTCTGAAGCCCTTCCGGCGTCCAAAACCGTCATTCCGAACCCAAATCCGAAAATCCACTTTTCAACTTTAAAAGAAAATTCCGTTTCCCAAAATCCGATTCTAAAACTGAAAAACCTTGATCATCAAATCATGTCTCAAAATCCATTTATAATCATTGAAAACCAATTAGCGATTGAAATCCCAAAAGGATAGCATCAAAAGCATAAGCAGAATCTTTCTCGTAAAATGTGACAACTACGTAAATTCCTCGAAAATTGTGCCATTTCATAAAACAGGTATAAATTATTCAACAATCAAAAAATCATAATATAAACCATAAAACAAGTAATTAAAAGCAGTTATGCATGCTCAGTTATAAGGAAGAAAACCACTCACAGTTACCGGGAACGTCACTCACGTCCCGTACGTCCTGTACGTTCCTCGGTCTCCTCAGGGATTCCCGATCCTGTCACAAGTCACCAAAACTAGTCACTAACACGTCAACTAAGTTCCTCCTAATTTTCCCCAATTTTCCCCGGACTTCAAAGGTAACGAAACGGAACCCTAAACCTTCGACCACTTAGAACTAACATGAGACGTTGTCTGGTTGTCCCGAAACTTGTCCCAAAAGATTCGTTACACCTATTAGACCAAAAACTATGTTGAACACTTCCCCGGAAACTGCCCCACGCGCCCTCACGCACCGTCCAAAGTGGCTACGTGTGGCCCTCACGCGCCTGCACAGGGCAACCGTTTTTGTTCCTTTCAACTCCCCTAGCTTCGTCCTACTCTAAGCAACCTAATTCCCTAATCAAAAAACGACATCACAGCCTATAACCCGTCTCCCTCAAGCTCGAACAAAACCACCTGAAAACCCCTGTTTCGGTTCTCGGCCAACCGTGCATCCTCCCGTCACGGCTTCACAACCAGAAGGTTCCTAGGGACCTACTAAGTCGATTAGAACTCACAAGACACTTCGACTCAGCCCCAAACCTCACGACTTTACGTTTGAACCAAAACTGAAAAACAGGGGAAACAGAGAAAGTTTACATGTTCAGTGCACTGCCGTGAACTCCGTCGTACCTCAGCCCGTCTAGCAACTCTCCTCCGTCCTCTGATCACACCCACAACCCCAAACTCGACCAGTGTAAGCAAAACACGGCAGCACCACCACCAACCTCCCTCTCTGTTTTCCTGGAAACTCACTCTCCTCTCAGCCTTTCCCCACACAACCCTCTACCAAATACTCACCAGCTTCACAAATCCTCTCTACTCTCACTCATTGGGTTACCAACACTCACACCCTCGCCCATAAGCCGATCGATTTCTTCTCCCCAGGCACCGTCTCTGTTTTTCTCTCTTCTCACAAACACGACTCACACACACAACCCAAATTTTAAATGTGCCCGTGTAAGTGGCTAGAAGCCACCAGAAAACAGCCACATGTCACAATCTTGTGGTCCAAACCCAAAAATATCCAATAGGCCCTGTACACTTGGCCTTATCAGATTGGCCCAATTCAAAATGCACCAAAATACCCCTAAATTTCCAAATTGTGGTTTTACCCTTCGCCGTTCTAGACCCGTTTCTCACTCGTCCTACGTCCGATGAAAGTATGCCGCCTGTCGTTGTACTCAGGACGATGAGATCTACATAACAGTCCTCGGTCTACGTGTAAAATCTTTTCATACGAAAAGTTAACTTTTCCCCTTCTTTTAACCAAATTACGAAAGTGCCCTCAACCTTCCGAACATCATAACTTCCTCCTCGGATGTCAGAATCGAGCGTACCACCTGTGACAGGATCCATCCCAATCCCCCCGGGATTAGTGCGGGATGACCCTGCTCCCGTCTGACACGAAGTGTCAGACAAGGGATATTTCCGACCTTTACCCTCCCGGGCTATCAGAGTACGCCACGATCCGGAGGAGGCATGTGATATCTCGGTCTCTGCTACAGTCCACATCCGCTGTCAACCTGAAGGGCAGTCAAAACATTAAAAGCTGTGAGTGGACAAAACCAAGAGTTTATAAAAACATTTTATAAGACATTTGTACCCTTCACTAAAAAGCATGCATGCATTCAAAAACCATTTATCCAGAAAACCATAATGAAATCAAGTACATGGCCCACTGCCCAACTCCATAAGGGACTCAGCCCAAATCATAAAAAAAAACTAACCATACGGGCCACTACCCAAAACCTGTGTAAACGCACATCATACATCATATCATATATAGCATACATCACATATACATATAATTCACACAACCAATCCTGTCACGGTTTCCAAATCTACGCGCGTGCTACACAGCTCTCAATCCGAGTCTTCTCAAAGTCAAGATCAATGTCCGCAGACCACTGACCCTACCCGAGGTAATAGTAATCATAGCCTTCCTGAGAGTAAGGAACCCAACTGGGGGGTGACTCCACTCAGTCGGTGCTCCGTGACTACTCCGGGGTCCACCCAGGCCAACGACCCTCCCCGGAGGAGATAATAGAAGTAAAGGAAGGTAGATGAACATATATATACATAACATAATATTCATGCCCGGTTCCCCTGAACCGTCATGATCCATAATATCCATAGCCAAGGTAACATGCCGGTTCCCATAAACCGTCATGAACCACAATGACCTTTCCAGAGTTCATGCCGGTTCCCGTAAACCGTCAAGAACTTGGAAATCCATCTAGGGTCCCTGACCCGAAATCATCAGTGTAAAACAACTGGGTCTCGTGCCCGAACATATGACTCAATTGGGCACCGTGCCCGATATCTAAGGGTCAGTCACGACTCCAATCATAGTGATGTGTACAACCATCCATCCAGGACCGCTCTCAATCCTGGTATGTCGCCGTGAACGAATCAACCGACGCGACCACCACAAGATCATGGTGCACTCATCACCGATCGCTATCCTTAACCATCAGCACTCCGAAGTCGAGCCTCCCCAGGCTGCCCGACCACGAATCCTGCATCGTGACCTCTCCAGAAGGAACACATCCTAATCCGGAGGCGAGCGTCGTATCGTTGATCGCCGTGCACATAGCACCCGTCGCGACCACGATTTAGACCCGAAGGACGTAAATAGCGTCATATGCTTGAGACAAAACCAAATGGGTCTCATACCCGAGTTTATCTTTTTAGAAATCCAAAATCAAATCATTTAAATCAATAAAGAAATACAGACCCGTATAAGCACCGTATAAGGCCGAAACCTCGAAATACGTGCTTATACGTAACCACATACAAATGCACCCATGGCATTACAAACAAGCATTTAAAACATATAATAAACATTTATGCATGCACCAATTTAGAAAACAAGGTCCACTCACAGACCGTCCAAGCTGCCGCCTCGATTTGCGTGCCATCCGGCTCCCCGAGCCGATCACCATCACCAGGACTCCTAAACCTGTCCAAATCGTAATAGAAGGTTACTAACTACTTAATTAACCTCCTACCAAAGCCCCGTAATTTTCCCGATTTTCTAACTATTTTTAAAACCAAACCTAAACCTTCCGATGCCCAGAAACATATCGAGACGGTGTCCGATTGACACGAAACCAGTCCCAAAATGTTCGTTACATCGAATAGAAGATTTCGTATGTTGGAACCTTCCCCAGATTCCCTGCCACGCGCCCTCACGCGCCGCCTGAAGTGGCTGCGCGTGGACTTCACGCGCCTGCTACAGTACCCGTCTCCTTCCTCGCACAGCCGGTCTGGGCCGGCCGGTCCGGTCCAACCCCTGCAACTGGACCGACGTAACCGGTCCAGGCCTCCTTCTCCCTCATTTTTCATCCGTTTTTTTCCATTTCAATTCCTAAATTCCTATTTTTGTGTTTCCTATCTAACCGAATTAACAAAACAACCTAAAACCCTCTAAATCGATCCCTAAAAATTAACCCCCACGGCCCCTGTTTTTCCCGGCCACCTTCCAGCCTTCCTCCACCGTGAACCACCCTCCAAACCCTCCTAAAACTATCCTAGCAACCTATTTAGTTCAATGAAACCATCCAAATCGGCCCATAACAATTAAAATGGAAAATGAACAAAATCGGGTATAACCGATTACCTCGATCGCCTCCTCCTCCGCCGTCCACGGCGGTGCGTCCTGGGCCAACCACCACGTCCTCTGGTCCTCTATTCCTTCTCTAGTCTCTCACAAATGGTCATGGATAAAGGGTTTGGATTGTGGAGAAGAAAATGGTGGATCGGGTTTGTGTTTGGGAACCAAGAAAAGAAATGGTCGATGGTGTGGGTTATGCATGAATGTGGGCTAGTGACTAGTAGATGAGTGACACTTGTCACTCATCCATTGGTTACTGAAAAGTAACTGGGCCCACTAAAGACAAAACTCTCCTTTTTGTCTCGTAAAACGTGTCGTTGGGAATAGTATCCCGAAACTTCCGTGAACCGTAACTTCGCCGTCGAACGTCCGAATTCGACGTGCCACCTGTCTACGGATTCGTATCGTCCTTATCTCCGTAACGGTCTTCGGCCCTCGGCCATCGGACCTCCTGGTCAAAAAGTCAACATTTTGACCCTTTTAACCAAAATTACCAAAATGCCCCTAAACTTCCGAACGTCATAACTTCCTCCTCGAATGTCGGAATTGAACGTGCCACCTGTATATGAACTTGTGACGTCACGAACTACGTCACGGTCATCGATCAAAGTCCATTTGACTGCCTGATTGAAAAGTCAACGTTTTGCCACCACCATGGGCAAAACGGTCATTTCGCATCGTTCGTCCGATTTCGCCTAACTAATCACCGATTAACCTCACTAATCGTGATTAGTCACTAATCTAATCATAAAATTTGGGACGGTCGTTACAACCTTCCCTCCTTAATTAATTTCGTCCTCGAAATTCCAATCGATCTAATTCTAGCCGTTCTTCCCTCCTTAATTAGTTCCGTTCTCGAAACTCCAATTATCTTGATTCCACATCCACCCCTTGGAAAGTAGAATCGACCTCGAAACTCGAGTACACTCGTACACCCACTAACCAGAACGATACTCGTCTGCAACCAGACGTACCACTAACACTCACGTCGTATCGACTACATTCGACCACGTCGAATGACAGAAGTCGTACGCTCCGAACTGACACCACTTGTCAGATCTACCGTTTCTCTGACACAACCAACTAGACGGTTCCCTGCTCAACCACTAACTATCCTGTCGTCTGCTCCCACTGGGAGTCATCAGACCTCACACCGCGATCCACGCTGACACCTCCTACAAACTGTCACCACTTGACAGTCGTCAGTCGAAAACTGACACTATACACTCGTGGTTACACTAACCACCAACTCACTCAACCTGAGTAAACACTAACCAACAAATCACCCGACCTGTGTGTAACTAGACCCATTAGAAATACCATGACCCAGTGCGCAGTATCCAATATCCAGTCCACGACCTCAACTAATCTAATGGTATCGGAACCAATCCGACTGCCAACACGCTCACCAACGTACTACCGGTATAACCTATATACCGTCACTAGGCACCACAAGTATGCCCAGTATTGTACCTCGAATTATGTACCAGGTACGTACACCTACCCATCAATTAGCTTACAACCACCTAGGTCATAGCCAATCATGTTTCAATTATGTAGTTCATTCGTCCAATCCAGCATTAGACAAATCGAAACTCCAACCCATCATCTATTCCCAAATCCGAATCCGAATCCGAAATTTTGTAGGAAATCCCGAATCCAAACCCAGAAATCATATCCATAATCCTGTCCAAATTCGAATCCGAAATCATCATTCCGTAAGCTAGCATTTGGAATAACCATTTCGAACCCAATTCCATAAAAGAAAATCCACAGTCAAGCTCTAGAATCAAATCCTGAATCGTCGCCCAGAATCCGATTCCAAAACCCAAATACAGAAATCCTCTTTCAAGTTCCAAAATAAAATCCTGAATCGTCATCCAGAAATCTGATTCCAAAACCTGAAATCTCGTTCTCGTCTACCGAGACGCACCATATCCGAACCTATCGGATACCTGTTCCACCGATTACCACATTACCATCGATTGACTTCATAGGGAAGTCAATCCCAACATCAACACAACACTAGGTCAGACAAAATCCGACCTCGTCAGACACCTACTCCCCTGAGTAATATACCATACGGGATTTACCTCGAAAAGAAGTTCAGTCCCAACATCCTCAACTCAAACGTCCAGGTATGAGTGATAAACTCCCCACCTATTTGGATCATCAAAATCACGATCCAGATCCATAACGATACCCAAATTCCTAAACCAATTCCCACATCTAAACAGATTAGTCAATGACGAGACACGACGAGACTGTGGGTTCTCACTGATTACCTCGTATCGATCCTTGTCATTCCACCTAGGAAAAACCAAGGATGATCCAAGGTAATGACATCAAAAGTCATCCTACGTGAATGCAACCAAAACTCGCTGCACTCACCACGCCACGTAATTCAAGATCGTCTGCCACCATACAGAAGACGAGAATCTCAGTCACCCGACGTCGATATACTCAATACCAATGCGGAAAACCCACATTCCTCTCGTCACCTGAATCGCAAGCTCTCGCGATTTCAAAGTTCCAATCATATCGGAACCGACACACTAGGACATCAACCATGCGACCATAATGAGTCAAACTCACTGCCAAGTTCGACTGTCGGTTTACACTATTTATGTAGATACACTCATTCCGAGTGGAATTCACGCAACTCAAGGTTAAACCTTGTATATTATTTACGAATGTGCCTAAACGGCATCCAACACACGCATCTTGTACCACGAGTCCCAACTACTGCTAGATCCAATCCAGTCCGTCACTATCTGTGATCCACTCCCGAACCACAGATACTGAACATATAAGTAACTCGATGGAGTCACATCCCAACTCGTGACTTACCGTCATCACAATCACCGGCACCAGCACCAGCGCTAGTACCAGCGCCAACGCACTGTCATCAACACTAGTATCAATATCAGCATCGGCACACCATGTGCAAAACTAACAACCCTGGATCTCCGCTCATACTGAACGACGATCCCGTACCTCTACTCATATTGGAGAAACTCTGTCTCCCTCGTACCCGACAACTCTGGGTACAGTCACCCTGACAACTCATGCGAGAAAACGAAACGTCCCCTGAACGTCCCCGATTCCCAACAACCATATCTACGACCACTCTCGGTAGTAGCGCCTGCCACAAACTCATGCAGACCTAACTACCAGACATCGCTATTGAGATTTGCATCCAACGGAATCAACCGCCCGTATTAACCACTCCGGATCCCACTCAGGGATTCCATCGACAAGTACTAACCCTGATAACTTGTCCAACCGAACTCTAACCAGTCGTACTCCGACTAACCCTAATGTCGTCTACCAGGTCGCCCACGACCTTAGTTGCACCAACTATCCATCACAACTAAAGTAGCACGACAACTAACTCGGTCTAACAGATAAGTACAACCCCGACTGTGAGGTATAGTCCCAACACAAGCTGACATGACTAGACCGACTAACGAATCCAAATCCGAATAGTCGTCCAAGTCACACCACTCGTCAACTCACATTTCCGAACCATACACCCAAAAGTAGGGTTCCACGACCACACCTAGAGTTTCCCTGAACCCAACTGCTAACTGTCGACTGCAGTAAATCCATTTAACCCAACCAAAGTCCGAACATCGAACTCAACAATATTCGACCATCCGATGATCACAATTCCCAACTAGTCGTCGGAACCGATCCTACGACATCGTGAAGACGATCCCAACTAACCATCTCACGATCCAAAACTCTAACGTAATACTACGTTCATCCTTCCATAGGGTCTCACACTGTCAACCCTGACAGAACTATGGCAACCCCGGCATCGAATGCCGAACCAAGATGTTCCACGATCCAATCCTACTAACTATCGTATCGGCACCCTAACTATCAGGTTGATCACAAACTGTAGCCCCTTGAGATATCACATCCTCGACCAGCATACATAGCAAGAGCTCCGCGGTTGCTCGAATAGAGACAACCCCGCTCTGATAAGCATCCTACGAGCAATCCTATGCTCTGATACCACGTTGACAGGACCCATCCCAATCCCCCCGGGATTAGTGCGGGATGACCCTGCTCCCGTCTGACACGAAGTGTCAGACAAGGGATATTTCCGACCTTTACCCTCCCGGGCTATCAGAGTACGCCACGATCTGGAGGAGGCATGTGATATCTCGGTCTCTGCTACAGTCCACATCCGCTGTCAACCTGAAGGGCAGTCAAAACATTAAAAGCTGTGAGTGGACAAAACCAAGAGTTTATAAAAACATTTTATAAGACATTTGTACCCTTCACTAAAAAGCATGCATGCATTCAAAAACCATTTATCCAGAAAACCATAATGAAATCAAGTACATGGGCCACTGCCCAACTCCATAAGGGACTCAGCCCAAATCATAAAAAAAAAAACTAACCATACGGGCCACTGCCCAAAACCTGTGTAAACGCACATCATACATCATATCATATATAGCATACATCACATATACATATCATTCACACAACCAATCCTGTCACGGTTTACAAAGCTACGCGCGTGCTACCCAGGTCTCAATCCGAGTCTTCTCAAAGTCAAGATCAATGTCCGCAGACCACTGACCCTACCCGAGGTAATAGTAATCATAGCCTTCCTGAGAGTAAGGAACCCAACTGGGGGGTGACTCCACTCAGTCGGTGCTCCGTGACTACTCCGGGGTCCACCCAGGCCAACGACCCTCCTCGGAGGAGATAATAGAAGTAAAGGAAGGTAGATGAACATATATATACATAACATAATATCCATGCCTGGTTCCCCTGAACCGTCATGATCCATAATATCCATAGCCAAGGTAACATGCCGGTTCCCATAAACCGTCATGAACCACAATGACCTTTCCAGAGTTCATGCCGGTTCCCGTAAACCGTCATGAACTTGGAAATCCATCTAGGGTCCCTGACCCGAAATCATCAGTGTAAAACAACTGGGTCTCGTGCCCGAGCATATGACTCAACTGGGCACCGTGCCCGATATCTAAGGGTCAGTCACGACTCCGATCATAGTGATGTGTGCAACCATCCATCCAGGACTGCTCTCAATCCTGGTATGTCGCCGTGAACGAATCAACCGACGCGACCACCACAAGATCATGGTGCACTCATCACCGATCGTTATCCTTAACAGTCAGCACTCCGAAGTCGAGCCTCCCCAGGCTGCCCGACCACGAATCGTGCATCGTGACCTCTCCGGAAGGAACACATCCCAATCCGGAGGCGAGCGTCGTATCGTTGATCGCCGTGCATATAGCACCCGTCGCGACCACGATTTAGACCCGAAGGTCGTAAATAGCGTCATATGCCCTAGACAAAACCAAATGGGTCTCATACCCGAGTTTATCTTTTTAGAAATCCAAAATCAAATCATTTAAATCAATAAAGAAATACAGACCCGTATAAGCACCGTATAAGGCCGAAATCTCGAAATACGTGCTTACACGTAACCACATACAAATGCACCCATGGCATTACAAACAAGCATTTAAAACATATAATAAACATTTATGCATGCACCAATTTAGAAAACAAGGTCCACTCATAGACCGTCCAAGCTGCCGCCTCGATTTACGTGTCATTCGGCTCCCCGAGCCGATCACCATCACCGGGACTCCTAAACCTGTGCAAATTGTAATAGAAGGTTACTAACTACTTAATTAACCTCCTACCAAAGCCCCGTAATTTTCACGATTTTCTAACTATTTTTAAAACCGAACCTAAACCTTCCGATGCCCCGAAACATATCGAGACGGTGTCCGATTGACACGAAACCAGTCCCAAAATGTTCGTTACATCGAATAGAAGATTTCGTATGTTGGAACCTTCCCCAGATTCCCTGCCACGCGCCCTCACGTGCCGCCTGAAGTGGCGGCGCGTGGGCTTCACGCGCCTGCTACAGTACCCGTCTCCTTCCTCGCACAGCCGGTCCGGTCCAACCCCTGCAACTAGACCGGCGTAACCGGTCCAGGCCTCCTTCTCCCTCATTTTTCATCCGTTTTCTTCCATTTCAATTCCTAAATTCCTATTTTTGTGTTTCCTATCTAACCCAATTAACAAAACAACCTAAAACCCTCTAAATCGATCCTAAAAAATTAACCCCCATGACCCCTGTTTTTCCCGGCCACCTTCCAGCCTTCCTCCGCCGTGAAGCAACCTCCAAACCCTCCTAAAACTATCCTAGCAACCTATTTAGTTCAATGAAACCATCCAAATCGGCCCATAACAATTAAAATGGAAAATGAACAAAATCGGGTAAAACCGATTACCTCGATCGCCTCCTCCTCCGCCGTCCACGGCGGTGCGTCCTGGGCCAACCACCACGTCCTCTGGTCCTCTCTTCCTCCTCTAGTCTCTCACAAATGGTCATGGATAAAGGGTTTGGATTGTGGAGAAGAAAATGGTGGATCGGGTTTGAGTTTGGGAACCAAGAAAAGAAATGGTCGATGGTGTGGGTTATGCATGAATGTGGGCTAGTGACTAGTGGATGAGTGACACTTGTCACTCATCCATTGGTTACTGAAAAGTAACTGGGCCCACTAAAGACAAAACTCTCCTTTTTGTCTCGTAAAACGTGTCGCCGGGAATAGTATCCCGAAACTTCAGTGAACCGTAACTTCACCGTCGAACGTCCGAATTCGACGTGCCGCCTGTCTACGGATTCGTATCGTCCTTATCTCCGTAACGGTCTTCGGCCCTCGGACCTCCTGGTCAAAAAGTCAACATTTTGACCCTTTTAACCAAAATTACCAAAATGCCCCTTAACTTCCGAACGTCATAACTTCCTCCTCGAATGTCGGAATTGAACGTGCCACCTGTCTATGAACTCGTGACGTCACGAACTACGTCACTGTCATCGGTCAAAGTCCATTTGAAGGCCCGATTGAAAAGTCAACGTTTTGCCACCATTAGGGGCAAAACGGTCATTTCGCATCGTTCATCCGATTTAGCCTAACTAATCACCGATTAACCTCACTAATCGTGATTAGTCACTAATCTAATCTTAAAATTTGGGACGGGTCGTTACAACCTGTGTACGGACTCGGGACGTCTCAAACTACGTCATAGTCATCGGTCAATACCCAATTGACCGCCCGAACTAAAAGTCAACTTTTTGCCCAAACCAGGGGTAAAATTGTCATTTTACGCTCAAAGTCCAAAAGTAACCAACTAACCACCGATTAACTCAGCTAATCCGTCACTAATCACTTCGTTAATCCCGACTCCCGGGACGGGTCGTTACAACAACCATGAGAGTGACTGAGATAGTGAGACACGACGGGAGGCGGCAAGTAAACAGCGGCGACCACGGTGGTTCACGGCAAGGTGAGTAACCCGAGAGCTATTTTTGTCCCAGTTTTGAAAGTCGACTTTTAGTGGTGGTTTTAAGCTCCTAATGGATTCTAGTGAGACCTAGGGACAGAGACAAACCCATTGAACCTAATTTCGAGGCTCGAGGAGGTCTGGATCGAGAGGAAGGATGATCGAAAAATCTGGGCTTCGGGTTTTTGTTCAAAGGTAAAGATCTAAACGTGTTCTCTTGTTTTTGATTCCATAAACCTCTTAGTTGGACCTAGAAGAACACGTAGGAAGAAACCCCGTAGGAAATGGGTGAGTATTGGCTGAGAACCGGCCAGACTGGTTCACTGGTTAGGTCGAACCGGAAAAACTAGAGGACCGGGTTCAGTGCGAGGTAGTGGATGACACTGTTCACACGCGTGGGCTTCATGCGCAGCCGCTTGCGGCGGCCCATGGGGGCACGTGATGGGTCCAATGGGGAAGTGTTCAACATGTGAAACACTCTATTCGATGTAACGAACATTTTGAGACTGGTTTCGTGTCGATCAGACACCGTCTCGATAATGTTCGGGGAATCGAAAGGTTTCGGATCAAGTTTAAAAATAGTTAAAAATTCGAAAAAATTGTGGGACTTGAATAGGAGGTTAATGAAGAGGTTAGTGACCCTCTAGTGTGATTTGGACAGGTTTGGGAGTCCCAGTGATATTGACGAAGCCCAGGAAGGCCTATGACACGCGTATCGAGGCGCATCGTAGGATAGTCTGTGAGTGGACTTTGGTTTTATAAATTTTATGCATGCATAACTATTTTATATGGATTATGATTGAGATTATATGATGTTGATTTGGATATTGGTGAATTATATGGTTTCACGCATTTCGAGGTGATTTACGTGCTTGCACGTAAATCGAGGTTTTTCCAGTTTTACACTGATTTTCCATACTTATGGCTTTGGATATGATTTCATGAAATGGTTTTGAAATTGGAAAGATAAACTCGGGCATAAGGCCCAATTGTTTTGGAAACTTCAGACTTGGAGTCCAATTGAGTTACGTAATCGGGCCGGGGGCCCAATTGATTTATAAAATCGGGCCATGGGCCCAGTTATTTACGAAATCGGGCTAAAACCCATTTGAGTTATATAATCGGGCCAGGGGCCCAGTTGATTTACGAAGTCGGGTCGTGGGCCCAATTGATTTACAAAATCGGGCATGAGGCCCAGTTGGTTATAAATGTGACTTAGGGCCGGGGACCCTAAGTGGATTTGAATAAATGGTTTTGGATTTAATAAATCAGATGTTTGGAATTGTGATGGTTTTATGGAAATTCCGGGAAGGGCCCTTGAGATGTTTGAAATGATTGATAAACTGTTTTCCATAAACCATCTTGATATGAGGATATGTGATGGTCTTCTCCAGGTGTCTGGGACACTGGGGAAGTCACGGTGCATTGCCTGCGAGGGGTCATTATACGGAGCTACCGAACCGTATGATGACTCAAGAGCATGATTGCTATGATTAGACGTCTGGGAAGTCAGACATCTGGGATGTCAGAGTTATGGACCCAGAGAGGCCCCGGGCAGCACGCGTTGCTTATTATTATACCGTGAGATATGATGTCTGGGACGTCGAACGTCTGGGACGCTAGGAATCTGGGATGACCAAGATGGTTTAAACATGTTTTCCTGGAAATGGTATTTATGGTTATTGTTTTATGGCCCACTTGGAATTGGAATTGGTATTCTGGATGTTGGATTTTTCATAATATATGTTTGGTTTTCGGTATTCATGGTTTTGGGTAGAGACCCACATGATTTGGTTTACGGTTTCTGGGCTAAGGCCCTAATTGTTGCTTTAGTAAATAGTTTACTTACTTGTTTTCGATGCATGCATACGTTTTAATTAAGGGCACAAATATCTTTGTGAAATGTGTTTTATGAACTTATTTAATTTCGTCCACTCACAGCCTTTGTTGTTTTTAATGCCCTTCAGGTAGATCACGGATGCGACTACAGCAGAGACTGGGACATTGCATAGCTCCTCCATCGATCCTTGCGCCCTCTGGAAGCTCGTTGGGGCAGTGGATTTAGGTTATCCCTTGTCTGACACTTTATGTCAGACGGGAGCATGAGACATCCCACGGTAATCCCGGGGGGATTTGTAACACCCCGGAAATTCGAGGATTTTAATATTGTAAAATAATGTATGAATTGACGCTTTTACCCTTGTGATTTGTATGGCCAAATTGTTGACTTTTTGATTGGTGGGTCCAATGGACTTTGACCAATGACCGTGACGTAGTTCGGGACGTCACGAGTCCATAGCCAGGTGGCACGTCCAATTCGGACGATCAGGGAAAAAGTTATGGCTATCGGAAGTCCAGGGGCATTACCGTAATTTGGACGGTTGGGGTGAAAATGTTGACTTTTCGTTTGGCAACTAATTTTCACATGACTCAAGGACCGTTAGGTAGGTCTCGACATCCTGAGTCCGTAGACAGGCGGCACGCCGAAATCGGACCCTTGGATGAGTGACAAGTGTCACTCATCCCCACACTCCCTAAAACAAGGATCTATGTTGGCCATTAGATTAATTAATTAATTTCCTCTCCTCAAATCCTCACCATTGAATCTTAAATCTGATGGAATCCTAGCCCTTGATTTCATCCACTCCATCTGTTTAAAAACCAACGGATCTCACTTCCTCACACTTACATTTTCATTCTCTCAAACCGTTTAACACGGTTACCACTTGGAACAAGCTCACCCGCACCTCACCTCTCAACCTCACACTCACGGCAACACCAGGCAGCCAACAGCCACCCTCAGACGCCGGCCACCACTCCACGGCCACCCTGCAAGGCCGGATTTCCCCCAGACCCGAGAAGAAACCCGAACAACCCAAACCACCCAAACCATCCAAACCTTCACACCTGGATTCGAACCAACGTACGGTTGGGTTCACTGTGACGATAGGACGGCCAGGAACTAAACTAGGCGGCGTACGGCGGCGACACGGCGGCGGTAGGACGAAAAACCCGTGAGTACCCGATTTCCTTCCCTACTTCAAAACGTTCGTTTTTGACGTTGGAATTGTTTGGTTGTTGTTATGACACATTTAGGGGACCTTGACGACCAGTTTGAACCAAGGACCGTGGCTGGAAACTCGACGACTCGCCGGAGAAGATAACCAGAACCGGCAGCCAACCTTCCCGTCGATTTTCAGGTAGTCTATTCAACCTAGAATCTAGTTTTAATTGCACAGAACCATTGTTGAGGTAGGGACGAGTGCATAGGAACAAATCCCACCTAAAATGGTGGTCGGAATCACGATCTGTGATCGGGACGAGCCGTGGGTCTGCGGTGACCCGGTTTTCTAACCCGGTTACTGTAGCTGATGACGTCATCATGCTGACGACAGCAATGACGTCATGATGACATCATCATGTCAGGAACTGTCAGACCAGGGACCAATGGACTGCTGACACGTGTCCTCTGACACTGTCAGTGGTGACGTCATGCTGACGTCAGCAGTGACGTCAGCAGTACTGTAGCACAGTTGACCAGAGGGTTGACTAGGCGCGTGGGGGCGCGTGTGAATAGTACTTTTGGTGGGACCACCACCATTCTTTAGGTTTCGACGATCCGGATCCAACGGCGGTGGTTTCGAGTCGATCGGAGATCATTAAGTTGGTCAAAATGAGGTTTATTGCCTTGGGAAGCGCGTTCGGGCGGCTTTTCCGGGCCAGTTTCGGTCTAGGGTTTCATGGTTTAATGTTAGGGGTTTAAAATTGACCTTTACGAATACTTTGGACTTGACAGGGATTGTACATTTGTACCAGGACGAGGGTATACGTTCGGTTCCTAGCAGGATTGTACTATGAGTGGGCCCGATTTCATTAAAACCTTGCATGCTTAAATGTTTTCTGATTTACTTATATGTTCACATGCTGGAATCAATAAATGGTTTTGATGATATTGAAATTTCGGTTATGGCACGTTTCACGGTATTTGGGCATGAGACCCGTTTGTTGAAACGTAACGATCGGTTCGGATTTTACCTATGTATACATATATGTTTTGCATGTGGATATCAATAAAATGTATTTGGTACTGCACTGTATAGATCCTTCCATATGATACTGTCTCCTCCGGATGAGGTGCCCCGGAGAGGTCACGGACGTCTAGAATGTCCAGCGTCTATGACGCTAAGCATCGGGGATGCTGTACCCGAACGGGGTTCGAGGATTGAACTCGGAATTGAGACCCGAGTGGCACGCGTAGCCTTGTGATTGTGACCTTATTGGACGTCAGGGACGTCAGACAACAGGGATTTCGGATTGAAGTGTATAGTGCAGTGGCTAAAATTATGTTTACGGTTTTACTATATGCCTTATGGTTTATATTATATGATTGATGGTTTTAAATTCGGCTGCATGCATGTTTGGAAAACGGAGGGGTAAATTATAGGTTTTACTTATCAAATGATTTTATAAACTTAAGTTTTGGTCCACTCACCCTTAATGTTTTGGTAACCCCTCCAGGTCATGATACTGAGGTAGATGAGGAACCTGAGGCTGAGGCATAGATCTAGTTCTGCGTACCTGAACCCCTGCTGGGTGGTTTACCCGCAGGTTTATGTTAGAGTCGTGCTCGCAACTTGTAATTTTGGATTTCATCCCTTGTCTGACATCTGTTTAATTCGGATTTGATGTATGACTTTAATTTGGTTATTTATGCATTTGATGTTTTGAGGTTAAAATTGGTATGAGTTTTTGGTGTCAGACGGGAGCAGGGCACGTCCCCTAGTGGTCCCTGTGGGATCGGGGCGGGTCCTATGAGTTTTTAATTTCCCCGGCAACGGCACCAAAAATTGATAATGCCCAAACTACGCATTAAATTAAACATGTAATTTGAGTATTATGCAAATTTAAACCCTTTTGTGTAGTTATAGCATTGGTAAGTAGGGATCGTTCTTAACCGGGGAAATTAGGGAATATTAATAATATGTTAGTTAAAAAGAATAATGAATAATTAATGAATTGAAGAATTAAAGAATTAAAGAATTAAATAATCACATAATTAATTAATTGAATAATCAAGTAATAAAGAATTAAAGAATTAACGAATAAAGGAATAAACGAATTAATAAATAAGAGAATCAATAAATTAATGAAATAACGAATAAATGAATTAAATGAATAAAAGAATAAAGATGGGGGTTTTAGGTATTTTGATCATGCAAGATAAGTAAAGACATAAATGAACTAATTCTATTCCTATTTTAACATATATACAAGTGGACTTTCTTTAAACACAAAGTCTACCAACACTCTAACATTTGCAAAGTTTGAATACATCACAAAATTCTACTTTCACCATCTCACTCATGCATACATTTTATAAACATTATAAATGCACCGAAACGCGGTCATAAACACTTATAAATTGATTAACCCAATGTTTATGATTTGAATGTGTATTAAACATTTAAATCTCTTCAATTTTATACTAAGTGCACCGAAACGCGGTCATAAACACTTAGTATAAAATTGAAGCTTAAGCACTCAAATGTATGAAGTAAATGAAGTTTGAAAAGTAGAACACATTATAATAATATCCTTGTCTACAAAAGTTAGAAAGAAAATACCCACAAAAATATTGAACTAAAGAAAATAAAACCGAAACAACCATGAGAGTTTAAGCAAAGGAAAGAACAAGTTACACCTTCGGAATCCAAGAAAGCTTGTGATTCCGAAAATGGATGGAATAAAAATGACATGTTATTCATAAGATTTTCTGACAGCAGAAGAAACCTTATGAAGATGGATGAATAAACACGAGAATGCGAACTTAAACTCAAAAATTGCAACGGAAATACTAGGCTTGAATTTCTAAAGGAAGGATACAATTTTGTGTTTTGGAGTTCTTTCCCCATACAAAGTCCCCCCAAAACAAGTGAAATGCACTCCTATTTATAGGAGGAGAAAGCTACTAAAAACAAATAAAATAAAGTAAAAAAAAGAAAAATTACAATAAAAAAAATAATTAAAAGTGACATGATGAGTAATGATGAAATTAGGTGAGGTTTAGAACTAATTTGTGGCTAAAAATAAAAGGAATAGCAGAAATTGGGAGCAGTTGGGCTGGCTGGAGTACTATTTGGTGCAGCTGGGCTGCACTGTTGAAGGCTGCAGCTGGGCTCAGAGCACGCAAGTGGGCTGCGTGGTTAGGTGGAGTGGTGAGCAGGCCGTAGGAGTGATGGACGGTTGCTGGAACAGTGGAGTTGGTGACGGGCCAGGCGTGCAGTGGCCTGGTGGCGTGATGGGCTGGGTGACTCGACGGGAGCAGGTGGGCTGCGCAAGTTGGCCTGGAGATCACGCGTGGGCTGGCAGTGTACGGGATGTGCAGTGGGCTGGTTCGCGCGAGTCCAGGGGCCGAGCAAGTGAGCGAGCATGTGGACTGGGCCACGGTGAATTTGTGCAGTAGCTGGGCTGACGCATCAGGCTAGCGTGATGGGCTGGCCTGATGGACTGATGCGGATTGAAGTTGCGGAATGTGGGCTTGCTACAGGTGGCCGGCTGGGCGAGCTGCGGGCTGGACTTTTTGCTGGGCTGGACACGCGGGTCAAGGCTGGGTTTCTCGCGAGGCCTGGGCCGGAAAAGAAGAGAAATGGGCTGCACCATTTATTTGGGCTGCAAATTAAATAAGAAATTGGGCTTACAAAATTAGTGATAATTAAAAATATAATTCGAACGAATTTCGTCCATAATTTCTTCGTTATAATTCCAATCGGGACGATTCTTTCGCAAAAACGCTCCAACTTACAAACTTTATTTAATTAAACAGAAAAAACACCAAGTAAATTATTTTATCTAATTATTTATTATTTTAATATTAAAAGTCAAGTATAAGGGTATAAAATAATATAAAATAATGTTGATTTAACGACCTATCAAATACCCCCACACTTAAACTTTGCTAGTCCCTAGCAAATACTGAATTTAAACTACGAAATCAAAACAAGTAAATCCTTAACCATTTGTCTCAAAATTCCATCAATATTATGGCATAAAAGATTTTCACTTAAGGCGTTTAAGCATACAGAATTTCAAGGGTTAATACATGGTAACAAAATGCTTAAACAAGTAAGATAATGAGTAAATATGGTGAAATGGATATCAACATGAATAAAACAAGTATGAATTAACTCACAAGGATATGCACTCATAAATTCACTCAAATTTTGTAAGGGTTTGTGTTTGCACTCAGAATATGTGAGAAAATGTTCACGTAATAGAAGTAAAGTACTTTTGCAAAATCTCAAACAAACACCTCAAGATAAAGATTTAAACATACTTGCACAAATGAACCAAAACCATAAGCTTACTCAAGTGATTGACTCAACTAATCAAAGTTTACCATCTTAAGGATCATAAGGCCTTTACGAAGGTTGTAATGGGGCTAAGTTTAGAGGCAAGGAATATATAGGACAAGTGGTGCTCAAATTCGTTCCAAGACTTAAACGATTCCCAAACCATAACTTCCCAATCTTAGTATGAATTCATTCCTTCGAACATGTTCAATTATTCAAATGTAAAGGACTTAACTCAAATATAATCAATCTTTATTACCTTGATAGAGACTCAACTTCTTCTTCTTCTCTTTTTTTTTTTTTTTTGCAAATATCAAGGTAATAACATAATATACAAAGTTTGGGTAAGTAAATCCATACACACAAAAGTCTTCCACACATCATCAATTTTTCTTCACCCCAATTTCATGTCTTCAATCAAGTCTTTGGAACAAGGGTGAAAGATGTCTATACTAAGCTCAATTGTTTAGATAATCATGGTGATGAAAGAAAGGCTTAATGTAGGCTCAAAGGGGTTAAAACTAAGGGGGTCGCAACTTGTGCGCACAAAATAGGGAACATGGATGTTTGAATTTGTGGTGTTAACCCTAATGCCTTAATCATATCCAAAATCAGAGAGTTTAATGACTTAAAAGCTTTGAAAATCAAATCGAATAAGTTCTAGTACTCTAGAGTTCATTAAGATCTATTGCAAGTAGTTATGAGGCATATGTTTATCAATTTAAACAAAGAACTCATGAATCACTCATCAAAGATGTATATATAGTTCTAAAGCTCACATAAGGTTTAAATGATTCATACTTGTTTTAGCATGCTCGTTTATGTACCAATTTACATGCACTATCTTAAAAGTTATACATTTAATCACAAAATATTAACAACCGAATTCAAGTTATAGTGATCATATTTATAGCCATAATATACTTATTCCCTTCATTATTATCATTGACAGGTTAAAGGGCAACTAAAGACTCGATAAAAACGAAAAGACTCAAGAAAACCAAAATAACTCTTTTTTTTTTAATTATTACTTTTTTTTAAAATTGTAAACCACTCCCCCACACTTAAATTCTACATTGTCCTCAATGTGAGAAAATAGACATGAAATGAACATAGACTCTAAGTAAGGAAGAGGATTTTACGAAAATAAACTAAGAAAAACACTAAAGACATAAACATAAAAGAGAGTGAAGGGATGAAAGAGAGCAAATCTGCGGTGATGGCTCCTTCACGACTCGGGAATACGTTGGGTTGCCTCCCAACAAGTGCTTTGACGGAGTGCTGAAGTCAACTCATGTGATGCGAGGCCGTAGCACCTTCGTTGTTTCCACATCGTGTTCTCCAAATTCCTCAATGTACGGCTTTAATCTGTGGCCATTGACTTTGAACTCCTTCCCGGTTTCGATGCTTTTGATCTGTATGGCTCCATGGGCAAACATATTAGTAACAACAAAAGAACCTACCCATCTAGAACATAACTTACCAGGAAAGAGTCTGAGTCGGGAATTGAATAGCAAAACTTTCTGTCCGATGTCAAACGTTTTACTCTTGATCTGCTTGTCATGAAATGCCTTAGTCTTCTCCTTGTAGATCAGAGTGTTTTCGAATGCATCATTTCTGATTTCCTCAAGCTCACTCAGCTGGAGCTTTCGATGCAAACCGGCATCATCTAGCTTGATGTTGAATGTTTTGACAGCCCACCATGCTTTGTGCTCCAGTTCCACCGGAAGGTGGCATGCTTTTCCATAGACCAACCTATAGGGTGACATCCCTATAGGAGTTTTGTAGGCCGTCCTGTAGGCCCAAAGTGCATCATCCAATCGCTGGCTCCAATCCTTGCGACTAGGGCCCACGGTTCTCTCTAAGATCTTCTTGATTTCCCTATTGCTGACTTCGGCCATTCCACTCGTTTGAGGATGATACGGTGTAGAGACTCTGTGAGTGACACCGTATCTTTTCAGTAAGGCTTCAATGGTCTTGTTGCAGAAGTGACTTCCACCATCACTGATCAGAACCCGAGGGATCCCAAACCTGGAAAGAATGTTAGTTCTGAGGAAATTTGCAACAGTTTTAGAGTCATTAGTCCTGGTGGCTTTAGCTTCCACCCATTTCGAGACATAATCAACAACAAGTAAGATATAGAGATAACCATTAGATTGAGGAAATGGACCCATAAAATCAATACCCCAAACATCAAATATTTCAACAGTTAAAACATAATGTTGTGGCATTTCATCCCTTTGTCCTAAGTTTCCTGATCTCTGACATTTATCACATGCTAAACAGAATGAATGTGCATCTTTAAAAAGTGTGGGCCAATATAATCCAGATTCTAAAATTTTGAGTGCAGTTTTTCTAGATCCAAAATGGCCCCCACAAGCATGGTTATGGCAAAACTCTAGGACTGACCTATGTTCAATATCAGGGACACATCTCCTAATTAATAAATCTGCACAGTGTTTCCATAAATAAGGTTCATCCCAAACATAGTACCTAGCATGCTTCTTAAGTTTATCTTTTTGTGCACGGGTGAGAGTGGAAGGTAACTGCTTGGTGACTAAGTAATTTACGATATCAGCATACCAAGGAGTACTTACCTGAATTCCGAAGAGTTGTTCGTCCGGAAACATCTCCTGAATTTCCACGGGATCTCGTTCATTTGCTATGCGACTCAAATGGTCAGCCACCACATTTTCTACACCTTTCTTGTCTTTAATCTCGATGTCAAACTCTTGGAGAAGAAGAATCCATCGGATGAGCCTTGGTTTCGCCTCCTTCTTGGCGAGGAGATACTTCAGTACTGCATGATCAGTGTAAATAATGACTTTAGTTCGAAGTAAATAAGAGCGAAATTTATCTAAAGCAAACACTACAGCAAGCAACTCCTTCTCGGTAGTGGTGTAGTTCATTTGAGCATCATTCAGAGTTCTGGATGCATAATAAATGACGTAGGGCTTCTTGTCCCGCCTTTGTCCTAGTACAGCACCAACTGCATAGTCATAGGCATCGCACATTAGTTCAAAGGGTAAGGACCAATCCGGGGCACAAAGAATAGGTGCAGTGGTTAGAAAAGTTTTAAGCTTCTCAAAAGCTTCCTGACAGTCAACATTGAAGACGAAGGGTGTCTCCTTCTGAAGCAATCGGCACAAGGGCCTTGCAATGTGGGAAAAGTCCTTGATAAATCTTCTGTAGAAACCTGCGTGACCAAGAAATGAATGGATCTCTCTCACCGAAGTGGGAGAGGGTAAGTGTCGCACAATATCAACTTTAGATTTATCAACTTCAATTCCTCTTTCAGAGACAATATGGCCTAAGACTATCCCTTGTCTAACCATGAAATGACATTTTTCCCAGTTAAGTACTAGATTAGTTCCGACACACCTTTGTAAGATAAGTTCTAAGTGTTCTAAGCATGCATCAAAACTATCCCCAAAGACACTGAAATCGTCCATAAATACTTCAATTATTTTTTCGACATATTCAGAGAAAATAGAAAGCATGCATCTTTGGAAAGTACCTGGAGCATTACATAAACCGAAAGGCATTCTTCGGTAGGCAAAAGTTCCAAAAGGACAAGTGAAAGTCGTTTTGTCTTGGTCATTTTGAGCTATACAGATTTGATTATATCCAGAATAACCATCAAGAAAACAGTAATAGGAGTGACCTGCTAACCTTTCAAGCATTTGATCAATGAAGGGCAAAGGAAAGTGATCCTTCCTAGTTGCTTTGTTGAGGCACCGATAATCGATACAAACTCTGTATCCGGTCACGGTTCTCTGGGGCACCAGCTCGCCTTCGCTATTCGCCACAACTGTGACTCCACTTTTCTTTGGGACTACTTGGACTGGTGAGACCCATTTTCTGTCTGAAATTGGGTAGATGACACCACAATCCAAGATTTTTATGACCTCTTGTTTCACGACCTCCATCATCGGGGGATGAAGGCGACGTTGAGCTTCGCGAGAGGGTTTTGCTTCATCTTCAAGCAAGATTCGATGTACACAGGTTGTAGGGCTGATTCCCTTGATGTCGGACAGAGTCCATCCAATGGCTGTCTTGTACTTTGTCAAGACCCGTACCAATCTATCTTCCTGTGATTCGGTTAGTGCAGAGGACACTATGACAGGCAGAGTCTCGTCCGGGCCAAGATAGGCATACTTCAGGTGGTCCGGCAGAACCTTGAGCTCGAGAACGGGGGCCTGCACTACTGAAGAAGGAGTGGCATTAGTACTAACTGGAAGGGACAAGGGTACCTGAGGATTTACCATTCTGGGGGCCTCATTTAGGGTCATGACTTCATCCAAAATTCGAGGCCCTAGTTCATAATCCGCATCTTCAACCAAGGCGTCCCCTGATTGAGTGAGGCCAACTCCTTCCTGGATTATCATATTGAGCGTGTCTTCTCGAATTGATTCAAGATGTTTTTCTGCAAAATAAGTGCACACATCAATAGAAAACGTAGTTTGAGTTGTGGAACTCGGGTACCTCATGGCATCGAAAATGTTGAAGCCGATTTCCTCTCCATCAACTTCCATTGTTAATGTACCATTGAATACATCAATCTTTGTCTTAGCAGTTCTCATAAATGGTCTTCCCAACAACATTAGTGGAGCTTGATTTGTAGGGGAATCCTCCATTTCTAGGACATAAAAATCCGCGGGGAAAATGAGCTGGTTAACCTGCACAAGAACATCTTCGACGTATCCCTTGGGATACACATTAGAACGATCGGCTAATTGAATGATAACATGTTGTAATTTTCCTAAACCTAGGGCAACATATAACGAATATGGCATAACATTAATGGATGCACCTAAGTCTAGCATGACTTTATCAAAAGACTTGTTACCAATCACGCAGGGAACAGAAAAACTCCCTAGATCCTTCAACTTTAGGGGTAGCCGACGTTGGATTACAGCAGAAACTGTTTCACTCACCATCACAACCTCCTTCTCCCTCGTTTGGCGCCTTGGAGTACATAACTCTTTCAGAAATTTTGCGTATTTCATCACTTGTTTGATGCACTCGATCAAGGGCATGTTGATTTGCACCTTTTTGAAGATTTCCAAGATTTCCTCATCGGATTCATCCTTCTTAGATTTGGCAAGCCTACTTGGAAATGGTGCACGCACAGACGGGGAATTAGTAACAACAGAACTTGAAGGGATTGGGTTGTTACCTTGTGTGTGGGTAGGTTGAACTGGCGGTTGTGCCATGGTGGTCTTAGTTGCCACCTTGTGCTTTTCAGCCTCAGAAACGGCTGGATCTGGCTCTATTTCACCGAGCACTTTACCACTTCGAGTGATAATCGCATTAGCTTCAGGTCTTGCATTCGGGTTGGGTGTAGGTTGAGGTGGAAGAACCCCACTAGCTTGGATTTTACCCATGAAGTCCACGACCTTGCCCATTTGGTCCTTGAGATCAGCGATGTCTTTTTGCTGATTTTGCTGACCTGTGACAAGAGCTTGAGTCGAAGCCATTAGTGTTTGCTGCCCTTGTGAAAGAGCAGCCAGCATTTTATCATAATCAGGATTAGAAGATGAAGAGATATGATTATTTGCATGATTATGAGAAAAGTTAGAAAATGGAACCGGGGGCCTTGGTTGCCATGTGGGCTTTTGGAAATGTTGAGGATTCGGGGCACGGGTTGGGCCTGTCATCATGTGTTGAGGGTTTAGGACATTGTTCGGATCTCTCCAACTATAGCCTTGGGTCCTTGGCCCTCCTTGAAATCCACCAATGGCATGTGCCATTTCAGTCCCGGGGTCTTCCTCCCTTGCAGTGTAGGGGCATTGGTCCTCAAGATGGCCTTGGGAGCATATGGAACATACCGGGGCTACCTGCTTCTTTAGTTCCAACACATTCGAAAGCATAGAGGTGATTTTATCTAATTTAGAATCATTAATAACTTGGGAACTTACCTCATGTACCTTTCTTGGAATAGGCTCGGCACCTTCATATTGTGCATCATTGAGTGCACGGCTTTCAAGTAATGCATGACCGTCTACTAAACTCCGAGCTAAGAAACTTCCGTTAGCTGCAGCATCAAGTAGTCCTCTATCCCAACCTTTGAGTCCTTCGTAGAAGTAGGTTAAGAGATATCCTTCAGTGATTCCGTGAGTCGGGCATGAAGCACAGAGTTCCTTAAACCTTTCATAATACTGGCTGAAATTCTCATCATGCTCTTTTTGCTTGATTCCAGTGATCTCCTTTCTTAACACCGTCATCTTTGAGGCAGGAAAGTATTTGGTAAGAAATTCCTGAACCAGCTTCTCCCAAGAGTCGATATGATTGGGTGGGAGACTCAAAAGCCACACCCGTGCTCTATCTTCCAAGGACAATGGGAAAGCCTTCAGCTTCATGATTTCCAAATCCGCATCATCGGGACACATGCTACTGATAATGAATTGGAACTCCATCAAGTGTTTGTGTGGATCTTCATTTCTGATTCCATGGAACTTGGGTAATTGATGAAGGACTCCACTCTTGAGCTCAATATCTTTCTTGTTGGTTCTAGGCTCGGGATACTGGATGCAGAAATTCGCAGTGCCACTTGTGTTAGCACATGTCTGCTCTCGGATACTCAGATTTCTTGCCATGACTACTGGTGTTCCAAAAGTCTGTTCCTCGTCTGAATTACTCTTCTCACTTATTGATTCACCGAGTATTGGGGATGGTGGTCCGGATGAGCTGGTTTTCTTAAGTGCGTCTCTGAATGTTGCGTTGCTTGGTGAGATGTCAAGTTGCTTTCTCAACCGATCAAGCTTAGACTGATGAGCGTGCATTCATAAGTACGTACCTAAATTAAAAGTGAACACTAAGTTAGAAGGTAAATATACACAAGTACTTAGCTAGTGAAAGTTAATTTAAACAGAATAATTGCGACAAGAATTAGGGTTAATGTTCGGAATATACGTTAAGAAAGTCACAATTAGCAAGAAAATGTGAGTTTTGAACAAGTATTAACTTAAGCTGGAATTAACATATACACAAAAAGAGATAGTAAGGGTATGAGAGTATAGATTTCATACAGTGTGACATAAATAGAAGCTAGAATTAACAAAAAGTCACAGTAATAGCAAGAAAATGCACAAGTTCCAAATGCATCTAAACTAATGCAACACAAAAGTATCTACATGAAGCATGGTGTGAATGCATTTATTAGAACCTGCACAAGACATAAGAGTTACGTGACAGTTCATGAAAGAATGGCCTACACCTTCGATGACAGGACCCATCCCAATCCCCCCGGGATTACCGTGGAATGTGCCCTGCTCCCGTCCAACAAGGGGTGTCAGACAAGGGATAACCAAGAGCTACTGCCCAAACGGGCCATCCAGAGTGCGCAAGGACCGATGGAGGAGGTGTGCAATGTCTCAGTCTCTGCTGCAATCGCATCCGTAATCAACCTGAAGGGCATTAAAACCAAAAGCTGTGAGTGGACAAAAACCAATAAGTTTACCAAATACATTTATAAGACATTTATGCCCTCCAATAAAAACGTATGCATGCCACCAAAAACCAGTAACCAAAACGTTTGCTCAACCGAGCCATTAGGGCCTTAGCCCAAAAACCGTTAACCAAAAACCAAGTGTGGGAACTCAGCCCAAAACCGTGGAATACCACCACCATACATATTAAAACCATGTGGGTCACCACCCACTACCATAAATGAACATTAATTCATTAAAATCACACAATCATAAATCCACCCGGAAAGCCATTTCATTAATTCATATTTTACCATTACCATCACCAGCATCCCTGATGCTAGACGTCCCTGACGTCATGTCTCACGGTTTCATAAGCTACGCGTGCTGCCCGGGGTCTCTCCGGGTCCATATATCTGACATCCCTGATGTCTGACGTCCCTGACGTCAATCATAGCAATCCTGCTCCTGAGTCATCATACGGTCCGGCTGCTCCGTATAATGACCCCTCGCAGGCAATGCACCGTGACTTCCCCAGTGTCCCAGACATCTGGAGGAGACCATCATATATCCTTGTATCCAGATGGTATATGGAAAACAGTTTTATTAAATCCTTTTATCACATTATTACCATTGGGCCCTGCCCGAAATTTACATAAAACCACATAATTCCATTTAGGGTCCCTGACCCAAAATCACCATTATAAAATATAGGGTCCCTGACCCGAAATCACATTTATTATCCAACTGGGCCTCATGCCCGATTTTATAAACCACTGGGCCCACGGCCCGATTTGTAAACCAACTGGGCCCGCAGCCCGACTTATAAACCCACTGGGCCCACGGCCCGAATTCACAAATCAACTGGGCCCCTGGCCCGATAATATAACTCAAATGGGTCTCAGCCCGATTTCATACCAACTGGGCCCCTGGCCCGATTTCATTAACCAACTGGGCCCCCGGCCCGATTCTCAAATGGACTCCAAGTCCGAAATTTCCAAAACAAGTGGGCCTCAAGCCCGAGTTCATATTTCCAATTTCAAAACCATTTCATCATATTATTTATTTAACCACAAGCACACAAAACCACAAATAAACCGTTAATCCCGATATACGTGAAATACGGAAAACACCTCGAAATACGTGCAATATAACCAAAATCAATGCTCACAAATACCATCATAGAAATCATGTATATAAACCATATAACACATTTAAGCATGCATAGGATTTATAAAACCAAAGTCCACTCACAGACCGTTTTAACCGTGTGCCTCGATACGCGTGCCACCGGCCCTCCCGGGCCACACCACTATCACCGGGACTCCCAATCCTGTCCAAATTACATTAGAGGGTCACTAACCTCATCATTAACATCCTATCAAAGTCCCGTAATTTTCCCGAATTTTTACTTATTTTTAAACTTAATTAAAAACCTTCGGACATCCCGAACACTATCGAGACGGTGTCCGATCGACACGAAACCGATTCCAAAATATCCGTTACATTAAATAGGACAGAAGTCATGTTGACCTTACCTCGAGATCCGTGCCCACGCGCCGTCACGCGCCGCCGTGAGTGGCTGCGCGTGAAACTCACGCGCCTGCTACAGTGTCACCAGCCCAACCCGTTTGTCTGGTAAACGGGTCCAATTCACCCGCGACACAACCCGGTTCCAATCCTGTCAATTCGATCCTAAATCCTTCAATTGATCAATCCATTAGCTTCGTTTTAAGTCCAATTATAAGTCTGTAAACTCAATTACACAAATCCTTACCCAAATTCCCACGATTCGATGATGATCCACGAAGAACATCCGGTCACTGTTCAATCATGGGATTCCTTCAATCTCGATTGATTTCCCCAAATTGGTTCAACCAGAAGCATCAGTGGACCACGAGGAACAATTCCCCCACATCAATTGCATCAAACCGGTGCTCAAACGTCACGACTCAAACTCGAGCACCGTCACTGTTCATCAATGGAGTTCTGCCATTCTCCAACGTTTTCCTTCAATTGACGATCCCAGAAGCATCGTGGGATCATGGGAAGCAGTTTCCCCACCTCAATTTCATCCAACAAAGCCTCCAATTCCACGACTCAACTTCGAAATTCCTCCTCTGTCACCAAGTGTGATCAGAGCCAATTGGTGGCCAAATCCCTTCGTTCCTTCGACAATTCTGATCGTGGAACTCCCAGAAGGCTGAATGTAACCTCCAATTCGATCCTCACGGCCCAATTCCCAGTATTCGAATTTTCCCCCCAATTTTCCCGAAATCCAAAATCCAAAATTCGACACCCTCACAACCCCTCGTGTTTCCCTGTTAATTCAATCATCAAAGTCTCCCATTTTCTCACAAGAACAGCAGAAGAAGGGAGCCAATTCTCCCAGTTCATACTCTCCCTAAATCATGCACGGTTTGAAAGAAAAACAAAGGAAAAGGAAGGATAATGGTGGATAAGGAATGATGATGTTGTAATGATGGTGTTGGGAGGGAAACATGGAGCTGGAAACAAGGGATGGGTGACACTTGTCACTCATCCGGATGTGCACAGTCAACGGTCACTATTCATTATTATATTATTATTTTAATCCTGGCCTCGGTTCGTTAGTTCGTTTCCTTGACCATAACGTCGTCGTCGGATCTCCGATTTCGGCATGCCGCCTGTCGTTGGATTCGTATCGACGATACCTACGTAACGGTCCTTGGCCCTCGCCCATCGGACCTCCCGATCAAAAAGTCAACATTTGGCCCCTAATAAGCCAAATTACCAAAATACCCCTCAACTTCCGAACACCATAACTTTCTCTACGAATGTCGGAATCGAACGTGCCGCCTGTCTATGAACTCGTGACGTCCCGAACTACGTCACGGTCATCGGTCAAAGTCCATTTGACCGCCCGAACAAAAAGTCAACATTTTGCCCACGACTAGGGGCAAAACGGTCATTTTGCACATTTTGTCCGATTCCGCCCTACTAACCACCGTTCAACCTCGCTAATCAAGATTAGTCACTAAACTAATCCCGGAATTCGGGACGGGTCGTTACAACCTTCCCTCCTTAATAAATTTCGTCCTCGAAATTCCAACCGATCTAATCTCAACGTACTTCCCTCCTTAAAAAGTTTCGCACTCGAAACTCGATTACCCTGATTCCACAAACACCCCGTGGAAAGTGGAATCGACCACGCAACACGTGTACACCCGCACACCAATTACTTAGACAAAACTTGTCTACACCCAAACGTACCACTAGTACTCAAAACACAACGATTACATTCGACCCCGTCGAATGACTGAAACTACTAGTTTCGAATTTGACACCACTTGTCAAATCCACCCTCTCGTTGACGCAACAACTCGACGGTTCCTTTCCCACTCCCACTAGGAGTCAGCTGACCCCACTCAACAATCTATGTTGACACATCCTGACAAACTGTCACCACACAGTTGTTGTCAGTCGAAAACTGACACTAGACTCACTCGTGGCTACACATGCCACCAACGTACTTAACTTAGTAAACGATTACCGACCTTTCAAACGACCTGTGTGTAATTAAACACATCGGAATTACCATGACCCATTGCATAGTAATGTCCGGTCCACAACCAATCCCATGGTATCGGAACCAATCCGACTACCAACACGTTCACCGACACACCTCGGGTATATCCCGTATACCGTAACTAGACATCACAAGTCTACAAGGTATTGTACCTCGAACCATGTACGAAGTACACACATCTACCTAATAACCAGACTACAACCGCCTAGGTCATAGCCGAACGCGTTCCAACAATGGAGTACGTTTGCCCAATCCAGCATGAGACAAAACGAAACTCCACCCAACATCTAGTTCCAATTCCGAATCCAAATCCGCAATTTCGTAAGAAATCCCGGATCCAAACCCAGACATCACAGTTTAACTCATTTCCAAATCCGAATCCGAAATCATTATTCCGTAAGCTAGCATTTGGAATAACCATTCCGTACCCAAATCCGGAAATATACTTTCAAGTTCCAAAATCGAATCCTGAATCGTCACCCAGATATTCGATTCCAAATCCCGAAATCTCGTTCACATTTACCAAGACACACCAAAACCGAACCTATCGGTTACCCGTTCAATACACTTGATTGACTTCATAGGGAAGCCAATCCAACCTCCACACGTCTAAGGTTGACAAAATTCAACTACCTTGAAAACCTAGTCACCCGAGTAGAATACCCTACGGGCCCTTCGAAAAGAAGTTCAATCCCGTCATTTACGACTCACGTACCAAGGTAAGAGTGATATACTCTCCCCCTATCTGAATCATCAAGATCACGACCCAGATAGACACTGTCCCTGACAATAACGTCAAAATCCTAGATCGCCACAACGATCGACAACCGACGCCCACAACTAGACAGATCAGTCAACGACGAGACACGTCGAGACTGCGGATTCTCACGGATTACCTTGTATCAGTCCTTGTCATTCCACCTAGGAAAAACCAAGGACGATCCAAAATGATGACGTCAAAACTCATCCGACGTGGATGCAACAAAACTCACTGCACTCACCACGCCATGTACCGCAACATTGTCTGCCACCAAGCAGAAAATGAAAAATCTCGTTTACCTAATTTCGAACACGTAGCTCCTCCTAATGACCTCGCAATTACACCTGACCCACCAACCAATACACGCTCAACGTACAGGTAACTACAGTCAATGTCTGCCAGGGCAGAAAATGATATGTCGACCCCAAGGACTTCGGAATACCAATCACCAAAAACGAGCACCACTCTCGTTCCCCAATCACAACTCTCCTTGACACTAAGGTTCCTACCTCCTCAATTCACTTGGACAACCCCGTGTCCACAATCAATCCGCTATTGTTCCGTTCGCACATCCCGACCTTTACAGGTTCAACACTCGTTTTCCCAAGTTCGCAATTACAAATTCCTACCTTTATACCACTAATGGTTTTCCTCGTCTTTTCCAGTAAATCCACCAATTATCATGACGTAGGGGACGTCATCCCAAGATTACTCGAGTCTCAATTATACCCTTTTTAATCTACTCCTTACTGGTTATCTCACCACTATTGGGACTTATCCCAACACAGCACAATCTTAACTGGATCCCATCCAGTCCATCCCTCAACCATTACCGAATCTCAAAGACCGAACATATGTTCATCATGACGGAGTCACACCCAATTTGTGGCTCATCGTCAACACCATTACCGACACTAGCACCAGCGCGAGTACCAGCACCGACACTCTATCAACATCACTAGTATCAGCACACATGCATCCATACTAGCATCAGCACAAAAGTACCAACCCCGCAAACATCCATACTGCACACCGTGTGCAAATACGATAACCCTGGATCTCCGTTCATACGGAACGACGATCCCGTACCTCACGACTATGGGTACCACTATTCTGACAATCCCTATCAGGAAAATGAACGTTCCCCGAACGTCCCCTGATCCCCAAGTATCAGAACCATACCAATTACCCTCGATAGCCAGTCATCTCCATATGACTTCCGACTAACTGTCATTGCTATCGAGATCCGCATCCACACATCACACCAATACCCGATCCAACACGGGATTCCATAATTTATTTCAGAACCGTATCCGTACATCGAATCCCATAGTTCTGCCTAAACTCACCAGAGCCATCCACATGGTCATCCATGACCTCAGCCACTTCTCGCAGCACAAGTTCTCACCCGCTAATCACAATTAAGGTTTACCTTTTTAATACTAGGGTTCCACAATCACACCCTATGGTTCAACCGAACCAAACAGCTCTCCGTAATATAAAATTCACAACCTGACCGACCCCGCGGTCTAGACATCGAATAGACATCCAATCTAATCCTACCATCCCATCAACGTGGGTTCCACCACTAGGTCATCGGCCAACTCCGATGAACCAACATCCCTCACACTAGAAACCACCACAAGGGTTCACATTTTAGACCATTACTCACATGAGGTTCCCCGAACCTAGCTGCACCTAGCAGCACAACAATCCAATATCACATGACCGAACCGACGGTCCCACTATACTAGTTCACCACAATCAACCCCACTTGGGTCGAATCACATTAACGCACGGCGTATCGGGCCAATCGCACTCCATCCACTATCCAAACCCAAAAACTATCTATCAGGTTGATAACGAATTGCAACCCAATGAGACATCACACCCTCGACCTGCGCGCACAAATAGAGCAACCATGCTCTGATACCAAGTTGACAGGACCCATCCCAATCCCCCCGGGATTACCGTGGAATGTGCCCTGCTCCCGTCCAACAAGGGGTGTCAGACAAGGGATAACCAAGAGCTACTGCCCAAACGGGCCATCCAGAGTGCGCAAGGACCGATGGAGGAGGTGTGCAATGTCTCAGTCTCTGCTGCAATCGCATCCGTAATCAACCTGAAGGGCATTAAAACCAAAAGCTGTGAGTGGACAAAAACCAATAAGTTTACCAAATACATTTATAAGACATTTATGCCCTCCAATAAAAACGTATGCATGCCACCAAAAACCAGTAACCAAAACGTTTGCTCAACCGAGCCATTAGGGCCTTAGCCCAAAAACCGTTAACCAAAAACCAAGTGTGGGAACTCAGCCCAAAACCGTGGAATACCACCACCATACATATTAAAACCATGTGGGTCACCACCCACTACCATAAATGAACATTAATTCATTAAAATCACACAATCATAAATCCACCCGGAAAGCCATTTCATTAATTCATATTTTACCATTACCATCACCAGCATCCCTGATGCTAGACGTCCCTGACGTCATGTCTCACGGTTTCATAAGCTACGCGTGCTGCCCGGGGTCTCTCCGGGTCCATATATCTGACATCCCTGATGTCTGACGTCCCTGACGTCAATCATAGCAATCCTGCTCCTGAGTCATCATACGGTCCGGCTGCTCCGTATAATGACCCCTCGCAGGCAATGCACCGTGACTTCCCCAGTGTCCCAGACATCTGGAGGAGACCATCATATATCCTTGTATCCAGATGGTATATGGAAAACAGTTTTATTAAATCCTTTTATCACATTATTACCATTGGGCCCTGCCCGAAATTTACATAAAACCACATAATTCCATTTAGGGTCCCTGACCCAAAATCACCATTATAAAATATAGGGTCCCTGACCCGAAATCACATTTATTATCCAACTGGGCCTCATGCCCGATTTTATAAACCACTGGGCCCACGGCCCGATTTGTAAACCAACTGGGCCCGCAGCCCGACTTATAAACCCACTGGGCCCACGGCCCGAATTCACAAATCAACTGGGCCCCTGGCCCGATAATATAACTCAAATGGGTCTCAGCCCGATTTCATACCAACTGGGCCCCTGGCCCGATTTCATTAACCAACTGGGCCCCCGGCCCGATTCTCAAATGGACTCCAAGTCCGAAATTTCCAAAACAAGTGGGCCTCAAGCCCGAGTTCATATTTCCAATTTCAAAACCATTTCATCATATTATTTATTTAACCACAAGCACACAAAACCACAAATAAACCGTTAATCCCGATATACGTGAAATACGGAAAACACCTCGAAATACGTGCAATATAACCAAAATCAATGCTCACAAATACCATCATAGAAATCATGTATATAAACCATATAACAAATTTAAGCATGCATAGGATTTATAAAACCAAAGTCCACTCACAGACCGTTTTAACCGTGTGCCTCGATACGCGTGCCACCGGCCCTCCCGGGCCACACCACTATCACCGGGACTCCCAATCCTGTCCAAATTACATTAGAGGGTCACTAACCTCATCATTAACATCCTATCAAAGTCCCGTAATTTTCCCGAATTTTTACTTATTTTTAAACTTAATTAAAAACCTTCGGACATCCCGAACACTATCGAGACGGTGTCCGATCGACACGAAACCGATTCCAAAATATCCGTTACATTAAATAGGACAGAAGTCATGTTGACCTTACCTCGAGATCCGTGCCCACGCGCCGTCACGCGCCGCCGTGAGTGGCTGCGCGTGAAACTCACGCGCCTGCTACAGTGTCACCAGCCCAACCCGTTTGTCTGGTAAACGGGTCCAATTCACCCGCGACACAACCCGGTTCCAATCCTGTCAATTCGATCCTAAATCCTTCAATTGATCAATCCATTAGCTTCGTTTTAAGTCCAATTATAAGTCTGTAAACTCAATTACACAAATCCTTACCCAAATTCCCACGATTCGATGATGATCCACGAAGAACATCCGGTCACTGTTCAATCATGGGATTCCTTCAATCTCGATTGATTTCCCCAAATTGGTTCAACCAGAAGCATCAGTGGACCACGAGGAACAATTCCCCCACATCAATTGCATCAAACCGGTGCTCAAACGTCACGACTCAAACTCGAGCACCGTCACTGTTCATCAATGGAGTTCTGCCATTCTCCAACGTTTTCCTTCAATTGACGATCCCAGAAGCATCGTGGGATCATGGGAAGCAGTTTCCCCACCTCAATTTCATCCAACAAAGCCTCCAATTCCACGACTCAACTTCGAAATTCCTCCTCTGTCACCAAGTGTGATCAGAGCCAATTGGTGGCCAAATCCCTTCGTTCCTTCGACAATTCTGATCGTGGAACTCCCAGAAGGCTGAATGTAACCTCCAATTCGATCCTCACGGCCCAATTCCCAGTATTCGAATTTTCCCCCCAATTTTCCCGAAATCCAAAATCCAAAATTCGACACCCTCACAACCCCTCGTGTTTCCCTGTTAATTCAATCATCAAAGTCTCCCATTTTCTCACAAGAACAGCAGAAGAAGGGAGCCAATTCTCCCAGTTCATACTCTCCCTAAATCATGCACGGTTTGAAAGAAAAACAAAGGAAAAGGAAGGATAATGGTGGATAAGGAATGATGATGTTGTAATGATGGTGTTGGGAGGGAAACATGGAGCTGGAAACAAGGGATGGGTGACACTTGTCACTCATCCGGATGTGCACAGTCAATGGTCACTATTCATTATTATATTATTATTTTAATCCTGGCCTCGGTTCGTTAGTTCGTTTCCTTGACCATAACGTCGTCGTCGGATCTCCGATTTCGGCATGCCGCCTGTCGTTGGATTCGTATCGACGATACCTACGTAACGGTCCTTGGCCCTCGCCCATCGGACCTCCCGATCAAAAAGTCAACATTTGGCCCCTAATAAGCCAAATTACCAAAATACCCCTCAACTTCCGAACACCATAACTTTCTCTACGAATGTCGGAATCGAACGTGCCGCCTGTCTATGAACTCGTGACGTCCCGAACTACGTCACGGTCATCGGTCAAAGTCCATTTGACCGCCCGAACAAAAAGTCAACATTTTGCCCACGACTAGGGGCAAAACGGTCATTTTGCACATTTTGTCCGATTCCGCCCTACTAACCACCGTTCAACCTCGCTAATCAAGATTAGTCACTAAACTAATCCCGGAATTCGGGACGGGTCGTTACAACCTTCCCTCCTTAATAAATTTCGTCCTCGAAATTCCAACCGATCTAATCTCAACGTACTTCCCTCCTTAAAAAGTTTCGCACTCGAAACTCGATTACCCTGATTCCACAAACACCCCGTGGAAAGTGGAATCGACCACGCAACACGTGTACACCCGCACACCAATTACTTAGACAAAACTTGTCTACACCCAAACGTACCACTAGTACTCAAAACACAACGATTACATTCGACCCCGTCGAATGACTGAAACTACTAGTTTCGAATTTGACACCACTTGTCAAATCCACCCTCTCGTTGACGCAACAACTCGACGGTTCCTTTCCCACTCCCACTAGGAGTCAGCTGACCCCACTCAACAATCTATGTTGACACATCCTGACAAACTGTCACCACACAGTTGTTGTCAGTCGAAAACTGACACTAGACTCACTCGTGGCTACACATGCCACCAACGTACTTAACTTAGTAAACGATTACCGACCTTTCAAACGACCTGTGTGTAATTAAACACATCGGAATTACCATGACCCATTGCATAGTAATGTCCGGTCCACAACCAATCCCATGGTATCGGAACCAATCCGACTACCAACACGTTCACCGACACACCTCGGGTATATCCCGTATACCGTAACTAGACATCACAAGTCTACAAGGTATTGTACCTCGAACCATGTACGAAGTACACACATCTACCTAATAACCAGACTACAACCGCCTAGGTCATAGCCGAACGCGTTCCAACAATGGAGTACGTTTGCCCAATCCAGCATGAGACAAAACGAAACTCCACCCAACATCTAGTTCCAATTCCGAATCCAAATCCGCAATTTCGTAAGAAATCCCGGATCCAAACCCAGACATCACAGTTTAACTCATTTCCAAATCCGAATCCGAAATCATTATTCCGTAAGCTAGCATTTGGAATAACCATTCCGTACCCAAATCCGGAAATATACTTTCAAGTTCCAAAATCGAATCCTGAATCGTCACCCAGATATTCGATTCCAAATCCCGAAATCTCGTTCACATTTACCAAGACACACCAAAACCGAACCTATCGGTTACCCGTTCAATACACTTGATTGACTTCATAGGGAAGCCAATCCAACCTCCACACGTCTAAGGTTGACAAAATTCAACTACCTTGAAAACCTAGTCACTCGAGTAGAATACCCTACGGGCCCTTCGAAAAGAAGTTCAATCCCGTCATTTACGACTCACGTACCAAGGTAAGAGTGATATACTCTCCCCCTATCTGAATCATCAAGATCACGACCCAGATAGACACTGTCCCTGACAATAACGTCAAAATCCTAGATCGCCACAACGATCGACAACCGACGCCCACAACTAGACAGATCAGTCAACGACGAGACACGTCGAGACTGCGGATTCTCACGGATTACCTTGTATCAGTCCTTGTCATTCCACCTAGGAAAAACCAAGGACGATCCAAAATGATGACGTCAAAACTCATCCGACGTGGATGCAACAAAACTCACTGCACTCACCACGCCATGTACCGCAACATTGTCTGCCACCAAGCAGAAAATGAAAAATCTCGTTTACCTAATTTCGAACACGTAGCTCCTCCTAATGACCTCGCAATTACACCTGACCCACCAACCAATACACGCTCAACGTACAGGTAACTACAGTCAATGTCTGCCAGGGCAGAAAATGATATGTCGACCCCAAGGACTTCGGAATACCAATCACCAAAAACGAGCACCACTCTCGTTCCCCAATCACAACTCTCCTTGACACTAAGGTTCCTACCTCCTCAATTCACTTGGACAACCCCGTGTCCACAATCAATCCGCTATTGTTCCGTTCGCACATCCCGACCTTTACAGGTTCAACACTCGTTTTCCCAAGTTCGCAATTACAAATTCCTACCTTTATACCACTAATGGTTTTCCTCGTCTTTTCCAGTAAATCCACCAATTATCATGACGTAGGGGACGTCATCCCAAGATTACTCGAGTCTCAATTATACCCTTTTTAATCTACTCCTTACTGGTTATCTCACCACTATTGGGACTTATCCCAACACAGCACAATCTTAACTGGATCCCATCCAGTCCATCCCTCAACCATTACCGAATCTCAAAGACCGAACATATGTTCATCATGACGGAGTCACACCCAATTTGTGGCTCATCGTCAACACCATTACCGACACTAGCACCAGCGCGAGTACCAGCACCGACACTCTATCAACATCACTAGTATCAGCACACATGCATCCATACTAGCATCAGCACAAAAGTACCAACCCCGCAAACATCCATACTGCACACCGTGTGCAAATACGATAACCCTGGATCTCCGTTCATACGGAACGACGATCCCGTACCTCACGACTATGGGTACCACTATTCTGACAATCCCTATCAGGAAAATGAACGTTCCCCGAACGTCCCCTGATCCCCAAGTATCAGAACCATACCAATTACCCTCGATAGCCAGTCATCTCCATATGACTTCCGACTAACTGTCATTGCTATCGAGATCCGCATCCACACATCACACCAATACCCGATCCAACACGGGATTCCATAATTTATTTCAGAACCGTATCCGTACATCGAATCCCATAGTTCTGCCTAAACTCACCAGAGCCATCCACATGGTCATCCATGACCTCAGCCACTTCTCGCAGCACAAGTTCTCACCCGCTAATCACAATTAAGGTTTACCTTTTTAATACTAGGGTTCCACAATCACACCCTATGGTTCAACCGAACCAAACAGCTCTCCGTAATATAAAATTCACAACCTGACCGACCCCGCGGTCTAGACATCGAATAGACATCCAATCTAATCCTACCATCCCATCAACGTGGGTTCCACCACTAGGTCATCGGCCAACTCCGATGAACCAACATCCCTCACACTAGAAACCACCACAAGGGTTCACATTTTAGACCATTACTCACATGAGGTTCCCCGAACCTAGCTGCACCTAGCAGCACAACAATCCAATATCACATGACCGAACCGACGGTCCCACTATACTAGTTCACCACAATCAACCCCACTTGGGTCGAATCACATTAACGCACGGCGTATCGGGCCAATCGCACTCCATCCACTATCCAAACCCAAAAACTATCTATCAGGTTGATAACGAATTGCAACCCAATGAGACATCACACCCTCGACCTGCGCGCACAAATAGAGCAACCATGCTCTGATACCAAGTTGACAGGACCCATCCCAATCCCCCCGGGATTACCGTGGAATGTGCCCTGCTCCCGTCCAACAAGGGGTGTCAGACAAGGGATAACCAAGAGCTACTGCCCAAACGGGCCATCCAGAGTGCGCAAGGACCGATGGAGGAGGTGTGCAATGTCTCAGTCTCTGCTGCAATCGCATCCGTAATCAACCTGAAGGGCATTAAAACCAAAAGCTGTGAGTGGACAAAAACCAATAAGTTTACCAAATACATTTATAAGACATTTATGCCCTCCAATAAAAACGTATGCATGCCACCAAAAACCAGTAACCAAAACGTTTGCTCAACCGAGCCATTAGGGCCTTAGCCCAAAAACCGTTAACCAAAAACCAAGTGTGGGAACTCAGCCCAAAACCGTGGAATACCACCACCATACATATTAAAACCATGTGGGTCACCACCCACTACCATAAATGAACATTAATTCATTAAAATCACACAATCATAAATCCACCCGGAAAGCCATTTCATTAATTCATATTTTACCATTACCATCACCAGCATCCCTGATGCTAGACGTCCCTGACGTCATGTCTCACGGTTTCATAAGCTACGCGTGCTGCCCGGGGTCTCTCCGGGTCCATATATCTGACATCCCTGATGTCTGACGTCCCTGACGTCAATCATAGCAATCCTGCTCCTGAGTCATCATACGGTCCGGCTGCTCCGTATAATGACCCCTCGCAGGCAATGCACCGTGACTTCCCCAGTGTCCCAGACATCTGGAGGAGACCATCATATATCCTTGTATCCAGATGGTATATGGAAAACAGTTTTATTAAATCCTTTTATCACATTATTACCATTGGGCCCTGCCCGAAATTTACATAAAACCACATAATTCCATTTAGGGTCCCTGACCCAAAATCACCATTATAAAATATAGGGTCCCTGACCCGAAATCACATTTATTATCCAACTGGGCCTCATGCCCGATTTTATAAACCACTGGGCCCACGGCCCGATTTGTAAACCAACTGGGCCCGCAGCCCGACTTATAAACCCACTGGGCCCACGGCCCGAATTCACAAATCAACTGGGCCCCTGGCCCGATAATATAACTCAAATGGGTCTCAGCCCGATTTCATACCAACTGGGCCCCTGGCCCGATTTCATTAACCAACTGGGCCCCCGGCCCGATTCTCAAATGGACTCCAAGTCCGAAATTTCCAAAACAAGTGGGCCTCAAGCCCGAGTTCATATTTCCAATTTCAAAACCATTTCATCATATTATTTATTTAATCACAAGCACACAAAACCACAAATAAACCGTTAATCCCGATATACGTGAAATACGGAAAACACCTCGAAATACGTGCAATATAACCAAAATCAATGCTCACAAATACCATCATAGAAATCATGTATATAAACCATATAACACATTTAAGCATGCATAGGATTTATAAAACCAAAGTCCACTCACAGACCGTTTTAACCGTGTGCCTCGATACGCGTGCCACCGGCCCTCCCGGGCCACACCACTATCACCGGGACTCCCAATCCTGTCCAAATTACATTAGAGGGTCACTAACCTCATCATTAACATCCTATCAAAGTCCCGTAATTTTCCCGAATTTTTACTTATTTTTAAACTTAATTAAAAACCTTCGGACATCCCGAACACTATCGAGACGGTGTCCGATCGACACGAAACCGATTCCAAAATATCCGTTACATTAAATAGGACAGAAGTCATGTTGACCTTACCTCGAGATCCGTGCCCACGCGCCGTCACGCGCCGCCGTGAGTGGCTGCGCGTGAAACTCACGCGCCTGCTACAGTGTCACCAGCCCAACCCGTTTGTCTGGTAAACGGGTCCAATTCACCCGCGACACAACCCGGTTCCAATCCTGTCAATTCGATCCTAAATCCTTCAATTGATCAATCCATTAGCTTCGTTTTAAGTCCAATTATAAGTCTGTAAACTCAATTACACAAATCCTTACCCAAATTCCCACGATTCGATGATGATCCACGAAGAACATCCGGTCACTGTTCAATCATGGGATTCCTTCAATCTCGATTGATTTCCCCAAATTGGTTCAACCAGAAGCATCAGTGGACCACGAGGAACAATTCCCCCACATCAATTGCATCAAACCGGTGCTCAAACGTCACGACTCAAACTCGAGCACCGTCACTGTTCATCAATGGAGTTCTGCCATTCTCCAACGTTTTCCTTCAATTGACGATCCCAGAAGCATCGTGGGATCATGGGAAGCAGTTTCCCCACCTCAATTTCATCCAACAAAGCCTCCAATTCCACGACTCAACTTCGAAATTCCTCCTCTGTCACCAAGTGTGATCAGAGCCAATTGGTGGCCAAATCCCTTCGTTCCTTCGACAATTCTGATCGTGGAACTCCCAGAAGGCTGAATGTAACCTCCAATTCGATCCTCACGGCCCAATTCCCAGTATTCGAATTTTCCCCCCAATTTTCCCGAAATCCAAAATCCAAAATTCGACACCCTCACAACCCCTCGTGTTTCCCTGTTAATTCAATCATCAAAGTCTCCCATTTTCTCACAAGAACAGCAGAAGAAGGGAGCCAATTCTCCCAGTTCATACTCTCCCTAAATCATGCACGGTTTGAAAGAAAAACAAAGGAAAAGGAAGGATAATGGTGGATAAGGAATGATGATGTTGTAATGATGGTGTTGGGAGGGAAACATGGAGCTGGAAACAAGGGATGGGTGACACTTGTCACTCATCCGGATGTGCACAGTCAACGGTCACTATTCATTATTATATTATTATTTTAATCCTGGCCTCGGTTCGTTAGTTCGTTTCCTTGACCATAACGTCGTCGTCGGATCTCCGATTTCGGCATGCCGCCTGTCGTTGGATTCGTATCGACGATACCTACGTAACGGTCCTTGGCCCTCGCCCATCGGACCTCCCGATCAAAAAGTCAACATTTGGCCCCTAATAAGCCAAATTACCAAAATACCCCTCAACTTCCGAACACCATAACTTTCTCTACGAATGTCGGAATCGAACGTGCCGCCTGTCTATGAACTCGTGACGTCCCGAACTACGTCACGGTCATCGGTCAAAGTCCATTTGACCGCCCGAACAAAAAGTCAACATTTTGCCCACGACTAGGGGCAAAACGGTCATTTTGCACATTTTGTCCGATTCCGCCCTACTAACCACCGTTCAACCTCGCTAATCAAGATTAGTCACTAAACTAATCCCGGAATTCGGGACGGGTCGTTACATTCGATCTCACTTCCCTAGATTCACTTAGTCTAGGGGGCCCGGTGATGAATTCCGAGCATCATGAAATCTCAGGGAGGGTATGCAACTATTTATGCAATAAGTAGAGCCTTAGAGTGCCATGAATAACTTTCCCCTTTCGCTTCTCATAATACTTTCCTGGGCGTACGGCCTGCGCGTACTGATAACCACCCTTCCACCATTCAACGTTAATCATGGCCAGTTGAGATAGATGTAACGCGAGAAGTAAAGATAATTTCGAGAACACCCCGAGGCTTGCATTGGCATATACTCCATTGGTGTTCTCTTTCTTAATCTAAAACTTGTCACCAGTCATAACCCTTCTAGACACCATAACCAACCGATGGAAGATTTGGTGAATTACCAAACCCGAGTGTTTACAAACTCCGCCCCAACCTCATGCCCATAGATTCGAGTCTATGGTGTGTGGTGATGAAATCCACACATCACGAAGGGTTAAGGAGAAAATAAACACAAGGGGCGCTACCTGTTCCCGAAAGTAGAATTTTGAAGAAAAAGGGGCCCTGAGATTCATGCAACTCTAAAACATTTAATAGGAAACAATATTTACATTTAGGAAAGTCACATATATATAGCTCTAAAAATTAATAAAATAAACAAGTATAAAATACAATTAATGAAATAACACAATAAAGGCATTAAATACAATTTATGAACAAGCATATTATGAACATTGTTAATTAATATAATAAGGCAAGCATAAGACATGAAAGTTGTGAACAAAAATGGATACTCAAATATGAATAAAATAACTTAAGTGTGTAAAAGTATAACCAAATTATGAACAAGTATGACAAATAACAAGTAACAAAATTACAACTTATTTATGCTAACACAAAAATAAAAGGTATGAAAATTTAGTAAAGGTAAATAATAAACAAGTAGGAACAATTAATAAACATAATAAAAGTAAAATGAATAGTTAAAACACAATCTAAAATTAAGTATGCACAAATTAAATTGTTCTTTTATTTACTACAATTGATTTATACTTATCCGAAATTTTCTTATTATTATTATTTTTTTATTATTATTTTTTTAATAGAAATATTAAATAAACAAATAAATAATCATAAAAAAAAGTAATTGTAAACAAGTAATATACAAGTAATACTATGAAAGTAAACGAATAAACTATGAACAAGTATTATGGCAACATAATTAAATAAATAAATAAAATTTAAGAATATGTATACTTAATTCACAAATATGAACATTTCAAATATAAACAATTTTATACATACTAACACATTAAGAATGATTTTTAATTTCCCCGGCAACGGCGCCAAAAATTGATAATGCCCAAACTACGCATTAAATTAAACATGTAATTTGAGTATTATGCAAATTTAAACCCTTTTGTGTAGTTATAGCATTGGTAAGTAGGGATCGTTCTTAACCGGGGAAATTAGGGAATATTAATAATATGTTAGTTAAAAAGAACAATGAATAATTAATGAATTGAAGAATTAAAGAATTAAAGAATTAAATAATCACATAATTAATTAATTGAATAATCAAGTAATAAAGAATTAAAGAATTAACGAATAAAGGAATAAACGAATTAATAAATAAGAGAATCAATAAATTAATGAAATAACGAATTAATGAATTAAATGAATAAAAGAATAAAGATGGGGGTTTTAGGGATTTTGATCATGCAAGATAAGTAAAGACATAAACGAACTAATTCTATTCCTATTTTAACATATATACAAGTGGACTTTCTTTAAACACAAAGTCTACCAACACTCTAACATTTGCAAAGTTTGAATACATCACAAAATTCTACTTCACCATCTCACTCATGCATACATTTTATAAACATTATAAATGCACCGAAACGCGGTCATAAACACTTATACATTGATTAACCCAATGTTTATGATTTGAATGTGTATTAAACATTTAAATCTCTTCAATTTTATACTAAGTGCACCGAAACGCGGTCATAAACACTTAGTATAAAATTGAAGCTTAAGCACTCAAATGTATGAAGTAAATGAAGTTTGAAAAGTAGAACACATTATAATAATATCCTTGTCTACAAAAGTTAGAAAGAAAATACCCACAAAAATATTGAACTAAAGAAAATAAAACCGAAACAACCATGAGAGTTTAAGCAAAGGAAAGAACAAGTTACACCTTCGGAATCCAAGAAAGCTTGTGATTCCGAAAATGGATGGAATAAAAATGACATGTTATTCATAAGATTTTCTGACAGCTGAAGAAACCTTATGAATATGGATGAATAAACACGAGAATGCGAACTTAAACTCAAGAATTGCAACGGAAATACTAGGCTTGAATTTCTAAAGGAAGGATACAATTTTGTGTTTTGGAGTTCTTTCCCCATACAAAGTCCCCCCAAAACAAGTGAAATGCACTCCTATTTATAGGAGGAGAAAGCTACTAAAAACAAATAAAATAAAGTAAAAAAAAGAAAAATTACAATAAAAAATAATAATTAAAAGTGACATGATGAGTAATGATGAAATTAGGTGAGGTTTGGAACTAATTTGTGGCTAAAAATAAAAGGAATAGCAGAAATTGGGAGCAGTTGGGCTGGCTGGAGTACTATTTGGTGCAGCTGGGCTGCACTGTTGAAGGCTGCAGCTGGGCTCAGAGCACACAAGTGGGCTGCGTGGTTAGGTGGAGTGGTGAGCAGGCCGTAGGAGTGATGGACGGTTGCTGGAACAGTGGAGTTGGTGACGGGCCAGGCGTGCAGTGGCCTGGTGGCGTGATGGGCTGGGTGACTCGACGGGAGCAGGTGGGCTGCGCAAGTTGGCCTGGAGATCACGCGTGGGCTGGCAGTGTACGAGATGTGCAGTGGGCTGGTTCGCGCGAGTCCGGGGGCCGAGCAAGTGAGCGAGCAGGTGGACTGGGCCACGGTGAATTTGTGCAGTAGCTGGGCTGACGCATCAGGCTAGCGTGATGGGCTGGCCTGATGGACTGATGCGGATTGAAGTTGCGGAATGTGGGCTTGCTACAGGTGGCCGGCTGGGCGAGCTGCGGGCTGGACTTTTTGCTGGGCTGGACACGCGGGTCAAGGCTGGGTTTCTCGCGAGGCCTGGGCCGGAAAAGAAGAGAAATGGGCTGCACCATTTATTTGGGCTGCAAATTAAATAAGAAATTGGGCTTACAAAATTAGTGATAATTAAAAATATAATTCGAACGAATTTCGTCCATAATTTCTTCGTTATAATTCCAATCGGGACGATTCTTTCGCAAAAACGCTCCAAATTACAAACTTTATTTAATTAAACAGAAAAAACACCAAGTAAATTATTTTATCTAATTATTTATTATTTTAATATTAAAAGTCAAGTATAAGGGTATAAAATAATATAAAATAATGTTGATTTAACGACCTATCAATGCCCTCGTGGATAGTGACATTCATGTCACACATACGTGCCCTCATGCATGCCGACATACATAACACTCATCCATGTCAAGCATACATGCACTCATACATACGCTCAACACATTACCGAGCCGCTCGACACATTACCGAGCACCCACATAAGCTCAACACATTACCGAGCCGCTTGACACATTACCGAGTACTCGCATACGCTGCGGCTTGACACATTACCAAGTACCCACATAAGCTTAACACATTACCGAGCCGCTCGACACATTATCGAGCACCCACATACGCTCAACACATTACCGAGTCGCTCGACACATTACGGAGCACCCACCTCGGCTCAACACATACCGAGCTACTCGACACATTATCGAGCACCCACATCAGCTTAACGCATACCGAGTCGCTCGTCTACCGAGCCTACTTTCAACGCTACACCTAGCTCACATGCCGAGTTACACAAATGTACATCAAAGAATCACTCACATGCAGTCAGATTCATACCTGGAGTCATACTCACCGGGGGACTACTAGAGCGTAATCACTACAAACGTCAATCCACTCAGACATACAACAAACTACAGGGTATCTTCTCTTCCGCATCCTACCTCGACTGAGGACTTGGGGGACGGATGGTACACCGAGCAGAGCAATGCAAAAGTTCGCCGTTGCTAGGTCAATGCATTTTACTTGAAAGTCCTCAATCGAGGCAGTCCGCCTCAGTCAAGAACTAGGGGACTTGTTGACGTGACATCTGATAAAACAACGGGCCTGCCACAATACTACCCTGGACTATGGGACAAGCCCACTGAAGACCTCAAAAATCACACAAGGCCCATATAAGCCCATCACTACTATGACCTAACCCTAGATGACTTCTATAAATAGGGAGCCACTCTCCCATTAAAGATAACCTCTCTCTCCCTTCTCTCTACTTTCTCTCTCTAAAGGTTCTAAACCTCTCATACTTGTACAAACCATATCATCATGTTATTAATGAGAGAAAAGCAACACCGTGGACGTAGCTCAATTTGGGTGAACCACGTACTTTCTTGTGTTTTGGTGATGTGCATGTCTTTACAGTCTCGTTGGTACAATTTTTGCATCAACACAATGAAATTCTTAAGCAACGTATTGTGATCGTTGAGCTCTTTCTAGAGAATAAGCCAAATATTTTCTCTTTTTCCGTCCAAAGATCTATTTCAGTTACATGATAAGTGTTCAAATTCACTTGTGTATCAACTTAGAGTTAAACTTTCAAACTTTTCTTGGATTAAAATGATTACGTTTCATTATAATATGTCAAATGCCATAGTTTTTTTTTTCTATATATTGTGGACTGATTTTGAGTTAAATAATATTCAAATCCTCTCATAAATTGAAGCAAATTAATAATATACATTGAGAACCGAAACGTATATGTGCTATGTTACTAGCTATAGCCTATATACATATATGTTATTAACACATGTTGAAGGCAATAACGTTATAGATCAAAATGCATTATTTTGATATTTATAATAGGATATGTATAGTGGAGTCGCGATTACTCGACGATGGCATTACGTCACATATCTAATGAAGCAAGTCAGCAGACTAGATAATAACCACACCAGTAGAGACCAGCCGGCAGCAGAATCGACAGAATAAAGAGATGCGTTGAGGTGAGACTCGGCGGGGGAGAGAAAGAAAAAGAGTGTTTACACTTGAGAGCTGAGACTGAATAAAATAATTAACGGTGATTTGGATCCATCTTCATTTTTTATCAACTTTAATTAATAGTCTAACAAAGATGTAGCACATTAGTTATAGAATAATATTCATTTTTAATTTATTAAATTATTTCTTTGTATATATATCATAATCATAATCATTCATTTTCTAAATACACATATCAAGTTCTTTTACATAAAAAATTAATAAGATCGAAGATCGTTTGATTATTAATATAATTTAACTAAATGAAAAATTCGTCACGATAACCTTAATTTTTAACAAAATTATTGATTTATTTAATATATATGAATGATTAAACAATATTCAATTTGTTGATTTTTTATAGAAATGATCTTGACATAGTGATTTAGAAAATAAACGATTACAATTATGATATATGTATAAAAATAATTCAATAAATCAGAAAGGATAATACGATAAAATACCATCAATGTGAGATGCTAATATTTTCTTTAATTATATATGCTCTTTAAAATCCCATTTGCACCCATAGATTAATAATTACATGTAATTCGTATCCACAACACAAACAACCAAAAATTACAAACAAATTTCTTGATTACAACGTTTGCATGAGTATTCTTAAAACAAAAAATTTCATGAACTTGTAATTTGTTTCAGATCTGTATGAACTAGTAATCTATTGTCAATTTTTTCTCATGAATTTTATTAAATTATTTTTCATCATGAACGTTATCTTATTAATCAATATTTCTCATGAAATTGATTTATATTAATTTTACCTATAAAATATTATCAATGATCAATAGTTTCCTTAACTATAATTTTCACACCACACATTTCGTCCAAGTTTTCATCTAAAAATTTACTTGAAATGTGACGGTAAGAAAGAAATTAGCGGACGTTTATAACTGCACGAGTGGGAAGAAAGAAATTTGGAGAAAGAATTAAATAAACAACTTAATAATTAATTTCATGTATTAAAAAAATTGAACTAATTGAGCTGTATTGATGCAGATTAAGTAATTTTTAATTTGTGGGTGAATGAGTAGAATAACATCTAACAATCATATAAAAAAAAAAGCCAGCAAGACTAAATCAAAGTGATTCTATTATACGTACTATCATAATCATCATAGACGCATAATTGTTCATTATTAATTTCTAATGTTGGTCAAATATAGAACAAGCATGTAGTTTTAGTTGCACGTGCACCAGTTGAAAGGGCCCGTGATCTATAGTATAATGGGGGCTTGGTCCACCTTAAGCAACTTGATCGATTATATCTGCCACCTTCTAAAGCCAATCATCTTTCTTTTTTTTTAAACACCTAAATAAAGTCCCATTATATTTATATTTATTTATGTATTCGAGTTTAAAACACCATGTAAAATTAATGTTCAAAATGACGCTAAACGTTATTAGAGCGATCGATAGAGGTTTAGTGTCTAAGTCGGTGGGGTCTAATGTCTAAGCCGATGGGGCCTAAGCGGTATTTTTTCAAAGACAAAATTCAACAAATTAATAATATAATGAATACTATCAAATAATTTCAGAACAAAAATTGATTATTTAGATAAATAAATTGAGTTGGAAATCATAAATGTTGAAAATGTAAGTTTTTTTATTAATTTTATTATACAACAATCTATGTTTTTAAATTTATTATCTTTGTTTTAATTAATATATACTTATATTATTAACTAAGTATTTAATTAATAAAATAACTTTTATAACTAATATATATATATATATATATATATAAATGTACACACAAATCTACCTAAGTGCTTTTAGCCATTATGCTGGACAATTTCTCACCTTCGAGAGTCTGACGTACTATGCGGCCACCGTTTTGAACACGGTATAAAACTCACATCTACAACAAAAAATGTTAATAGTTTAAAATCATTCACATATCAATATATCTTCAACTTGATTGATTTTTTTCCAAAACAATTTTTTCATAAATTTTTAAGAAATTAACAATTCCGATCTCCCATATAATTATCTCAAGTTTAGATTACTTTGTATATATTTTGAGAAACACCACTCACCATCATGCATACAATAATTAAAAAGACACAGAATTACAGAGAAAATAATAATGGAACACAATTAAATTTTCTTATAATATAAAAAAAAAAAATTGGTCAAACATAATTGATTTGAACACATTGCAAATTTGCACCATATACAAATCGTCACAGCCGACGGCTGAAGACAAAATACCCAGCATTGAAATTCTTGCTGCTTCTTTCCCTTCTTCTTTATCCTTCCTTCTTCAGCGGCTTCACTACTTCATCGTTTTCCTTTCTTTAATCATTTCCCATCTATATATACAAATCACTCCTTTCTATTTTTTCCAATTCATTTTCCACATCTTTCATCTCAAAATTAGTTTTCTCACAAATCCTAATCTCATACTTTACTTAATTCTCTCGAAAACCCTAGATTTCGATTTTCCATGGAATCTTACTCCTCCTCGTCCTCAGCCTCATCCACCACCACGTACTTGTCCCAGGCCATGCAACCAACAAATGGTTCATATCCCAATAATAAGCCAGCTCCTTGTTATAATCCTAACTCATCACTCCACCAAGTTCGACGGTCTTCTTCGAAACCGTGGAGAAAGCCGGCAGTTGCACCGCTCCCACCAACCCCACCAAAAGTTTACAAAGTGGACCCCATGAACTTCCGGGACCTTGTTCAGCAGCTCACCGCTGCGCCGGAGTTTTTGGAGCCTCGCACTCTCCAAAGCGTTGCTCCTCCACCTATTGATGTTGTTCGTGTTGCTCCTTCTTTTCCCCCGAAAATTAGTTCGCCTTTTTCGGGGATGTACAAAGACTTGGCTGATACATTGGAGCCGAGTACCACCCCTCGCCGCCATCAGAATACGGCCGCACATGATAGCATGGTGGATGACTCGAGTTATCTGAAGTTGAATTTACAGTCGCCGTCTTCCCATCATTGGTTTTCTTTTCCTCTTCTGAGTCCAGGGACTTTGTCTAGCATCGAACAAGGCACAGTTCTTTAGTACAAGCTACTATTATATATATATGACTTATAATTAACTATAGATAAGCATGATCCTGCTAGTTATTCCCAAGTGATGAGCTCAGTTTCTTATAATTGTGGCTTTTTAAAATGTTTATCGCTTTGAGTTTATTAATTTATAAGTTGTAACCTTAATTAATGTGAATGTGAAGTTATGAATGAATGAAATAATCAAGTTGGGTATACAATGTGATCATATGGAATCCAAAATTAAGCAACCCGACTCGCTCGCTTGTGATGTGACAGTTTTTCTGAAAAGCTCAATATATAATTAATAATAAAGAAGATTTGGCCAAGATTGAGGAACTACTCATTCAATGATGGAATAGAATTATCTTTTAGTAAAAAACTTGACCAAGAGAGAGAAATCTCTCTGCCCTCCCTCCATGTTTCTCTACACTTTTAAACCCTCGTAGACGCCACCCCTTCTGGGGTCGGTGGCAGCGCTTCTCACCCTCATTTGGCTTCTCTTTTTTTTTTCTACACTTTTTTTTTAACCATCTCTTCTTCCTCTCCTCCCCTTCCCATCCCTCTTTGCCGCCCCCACCCCCTGTTTTCTTTTCCAATCCGATCATTTTCATTCTCTTCTTTCCCCTGCTGTTTTTTTCTATTTTGGTGTGGTCTGAGACGGTTGGGATAGCGGTGGGTGGACTCTCATTTCTCCTCTCCGCTGTCCTGCTCTCAGTCTGCTGGATTGCTATTTTCATGGCTCTACTACTGCAGTGTCTTCCTCGCTCTGCTGGATTGCTACCTGCAATGTCTTCCTCTTCGCCAGTTTGCTTGCTACAGTGGATCTCCTCCTTGCTGGTCTTCCCTCTTGGTGGAGGGTCTGGGGTTGCTGCCGCCGGCTTTTGGTGAAGGCTCTTGTCGGTGTCGCCATCTCGATCGTGAAGGCTCTGCGTGTTTTCTTTTATTTCTTTTCAGTTTTTTTTTGTTTTTTGTTTTTTGTTGTTTTGTTTTGTTTCTTTGTTTTCAGTAGGGTGGTTTTTGGTTTGTTTTTTCCCTTGCTAATTTTAGGAGCTCTTCTATTTCGGCTATGTTCCCTTTTTCTCTGTGTCGTTCATCTGGCCTCTTCCACTGTATAGACTTTTCCTTCTCTTCCCTTGGAGACTTCCGGAGTTGCATTTAGATCTACCATCCCATCTTCATTTCAACTTCCTTTCACCATGCTTGAATCCATTCCTCTTCCTTCATTCAACACACTTGATGACACTGAACTTTGAACACTATGTCAGTGAAATCCAACACTTAATCCAATGGCTATTTTGTCATGGAATTGTCTTTAAAGTGAGTTTTGCACATGTCGAATGGATTATGGGAGTGTTCTTTGCGCGAGTGACTTACTCACCCCCATTCTCCTCTGACTTCTTCAGTTTCACCTTCATTATCCTTGCTTTTGGCGATTTTGTGTCTGTTGGTTCGTGGCAGTTTGGGCGGCGTTTGAAGTCGGCGAGTTAGGTTAAACCTTAAATACTAAATTTAAAAAAAAAGAAGGAAATTTTGGAAAATTTTCAAACATCTTTATGATTTCTTCAATATCAAAGTTTATATAATACAATAATCTAAATAATATGATCGACATGAGTAGCAATTAGTAAATGTAGATGAATGCTAAACAATATATATTTACCAATTTAAACCCTTGCATCTAAAAAATCCGTAATTTCTAACAAATCGATCCCCAAATTACATGCATGGCAACCTAATTCAATCCTTGAACAACTAGAAGACATAATCAATCTAAGGCTAAAGGCTAAGGAAAACTACTTGTTAATTTCGGTATGTACAAAATAATTATGAGTTCACGATGATAGGGCTAAGAATGAGAGGGAAGTGTTGGATGTAACGACCCGTCCCGAATTCCTGGATTAGATTTAGTGACTAATCACAATTAGTGAGGTTAATCGGTGATTAGTTGAGCGAAATCGGACGAACGATGCGAAATGACCGTTTTGCCCTTGGTCGTGGCAAAACGTTGACTTTTCGTTCGGGCTGTCAAATGGACTTTGACCGATGACCGTGACGTAGTTCGTGACATCACGAGTTCATAGACAGGTGGCACGTTCAATTCCGACGTCCGAGGAAGAAGTTATGACGTTCGGAAGCTTAGGGGCATTTTGGTAATTTTGGTTAAAAAGGGGCAAATGTTGACTTTTTGACCGGGAGGTCCAATGGCCGAAGGCCAAAGACCATTACGTAGATAAGGACGATACGAATCCATAGACAGGCGGCACGTCGAATTCGGACGTTCGACGGCGAAGTTACGGTTCATGGAAGTTCGAGTGCACTATTGCACGAATTACGAGGCGGGTTCACTTTTGGACTCTAGTGGGCCCAGATATTTGTCCTGATGCCCAATGGATGGGTGATGAGTGACAAGTGTCACCCATCCAATGGACACCATATTTCCTTCATGCACCGTGCAAACCATTCCATTTTCTCCATTTAAAACACACACCCAAAACCCACCCGATCTCACCATTTCTCTCCATCTTCGTGCAACCCAAAACCTATCCATTTCGACCAGGAGTGAGACCAGAGAGTGGGGAGGCTGTTGGATGCGGTGGCTGGCCCAGGAAGGCGCTGACGTGGGCGGTGGAGCCACGAGCCCGTGCGGGTGCACAGTAAGGCCCAATCTTTCCTATTTTTCAATTTCTACATTATGCTTGTTTTTGGGTGCCTAGGAAGTGATTATTAGGTTGCTAGGGACTCAATATGAAGCTTTTTAAGGGGTTTAACGGCTGAGAAGCCATGGGAGGGAAAATGGAAAACTTTGGTCGTGAGTTCCATTTTGGAACCATGGGTTTATACGGGTTTTAGGTAGTTTTGTTGATTGGTTTAGATAGGAAATGAAGAAATAGGAATTTAGGGATTAAAATGGGAGCAAACGAACCGAAAACGAAGGATGAGGGGCACTGAACCGGTCACGCCAGTTCAGCACAGTAACTGGACGGTTCATATCGGTTTTCTGAGGTTGATGACGATAAATAGTAACCTGGCCCTTCTAGGAGCGCGTGAGGGCGCGTAGGCCATAATTTGTGGAAGTGTTCAACATATGAAATCTTCTATTCGATGTAACGAAGATTTTGGTACTGGTCTCGCATCTATCGGACATCGTTTCAATAGTTTTCGGGGTGTCGGAAAGTTTAGGGTCGGTTTAAAAATAGTTAAAAGTTCGGAAAAATTACGGGGCTTTGGTAGGAGGTTAATTAAGTAGTTATTAACCTTCTATTAAAATTTGGACAGTTTTGGGAGTCTCGGTGATGGTGATCGGCTCGGGGAGCCGTGTGGCACGCAAATCGAGGCGGCAGCTCGGACGGTCTGTGAGTGGACCTTGTTTTCTAAATTGGTGCATGCATAAATGTTTACTATATGTTTTATTACATGTTTGATGATGCCACGGGTGCATTTGTATGTGGTTACGTATAGGCATGTATTTCGAGGTTTCGGCCCTATACGGTGCCTATACGGGTATGTATCTCTTTATTGTTCTAAATAATTTTGTTTTGGATTTCAAAAAAATAAACTTGGGTATAAGACCTAGTTGGTTTTTTCTCGGGCATATGACGCTATTTACGACCTTCGGAGAGGTCACGATGCACGATTCGTGGTCGGGCAGCCTGGGGAGGCTCGACTTCGTAGTGCTGACGGTTCAGGATATCGATCGGTGATGAGTGCACCATGATCTTGTGGTGGTCGCGTCGGTTGATACGTTCACGGCGACATACCAGGATTGAGGGCGGTCTTGGATGTAACGACCCGTCCCAAATTCCTAGCTTAGATTAGTGACTAATCACGATTAGTGACTAATCACGATTAGTGAGGCTAATCCGTGATTAGTAGAGCGAAATCGGACGAACGGTGCGAAATGACCGTTTTGCCCCTGATGGTGGCAAAACGTTGACTTTTCAATCGGGTGGTCAAATGGACTTTGACCGATGACCGTGACGTAGTTCGTGACGTCACGAGTTCATAGATAGGTGGCACGTTCAATTCCGACACTCGAGGAGGAAGTTATGACGTTCGGAAGTTTAGGGGCATTTTGGTAATTTGGGTGAATAGGAGGTCAAATGTTGACTTTTTGACCGGGAGGTCCGATGGCCGAGGGCCGAAGACCATTACGTAGATGAGGACGATACGAATTCATAGGCAGGCGGCACACTGAAATCGGACTTCGAACGGGAGAGTTATGGGTCACGGAAGTTCGATTTCACTATGCACGAACTTCGAGACGGGGACGTTTCGGCGAAATCTGATTGGGTGGATATTTTGGTGGGCCCCATGGATGAGTGACAAGTGTCACTCATCCCATTGCTTTGATCCCCCAAATTGTGGATCTAAAATAATTAAATATTATTATTTTAATTATTTTATAATTAAACCTAACAACTATTAATCCTAACCGTCCATTACCAACTAACTATCAATCCTCACCATCAATCTCTCCTTCTCTCATCAGCCATCCTCTTCTTCTTTGTTCCTTACCACCCGAAACCCCCCATAACCCATAATCCTCCATTTTCTTCATTTTCTTCAAAAACCCAAAACACACACACACCATCACCATTCATTGCTTGTGCGAGCTGGACATGACCGTGAGGTGGTGGAAAGAGGCTGAGGAAGGCAGGCCACGGCTAGCCACGGCGGAGGACACGGCGGGGAGAGAGAAACCGTGGGTGAGTTTTCTTTCAAAAATTGAAAGTTGATTTTTGTTGAGTTTTAATCGAATCTAGGGATTGGGAAATGTTCCTAGAGGTCTTAGGGTTCTTTTAGGATTGTTTTCGAAGGCTGAGGTGGCCTGTAACGGCCGTGAAGAGCGGAGGTAGTCACGGCCGCCATTGATGAACTTGGAAGGTATGGTTTTTGTGGGTGTTCTTAGTTGTTAGGGCCATGGATCTTTAGGTTAGGTTGAGAGGAGTAGAATGGGACAAACGGGAGGAAAAATGGTGGCCGGAGCTGGGAGAACCGGCCGGGTCAAGCCGCGGGTCACGGCGACCCGGTTGCAGACGTTCGGGTCGACCCGCGGGAGGGCAGGGATGACAGGTGACGTCATCCTGCTGACGTCATCATCTCAGCGATGACGTCAGCCTTGTCAGATCTGACAATGTCAGCTGACATGTCAGAAAATGGGCCAATAGGAGTGCGACACGTGTCACATGTCAGTGCACAGTCAGCACTGACATGTCAGTGACGTGGCCCAATCAGGGGCTGACACGTGGCACTGACGTGGACCAGTGCCGTGATGACACGTGGCATATGTCAGACTGCCATGTGGCACTGACAACACAGTAACATGGACCAATGGGAGCATGACACGTGGCACCTCTCAGAGTCTGACATGTCAGACCTGACAGCTGTCAGATGACGTCAGCGATGACGTCAGCAGGCACTGTAGCAGGCGCGTGAAGCCCACGCGCAGCCACTTCAGGCGGCGCGTGAGGGCGCGTGGCAGGGAATCTGGGGAAGGTTCCAACATACGAAATCATCTATTCGATGTAACGAATATTTTGAGACTGGTTTCGTGTCGATCGGACACCGTCTCGATATGTTTCGGGGCATCGGAAGGTTTAGGTTCGGGATTAAAAATAGTTAAAAATACGGGAAAATTACGGGGCTTTGGTAGGAGGTTAATTAAGTAGTTAGTAACCTTCTATTACGATTTGGACAGGTTTGGGAGTCCCGGTGACGGTGATCGGCTCGGGGAGCCGTATGGCACGCAAATCGAGGCGGCAGCTCGGACGGTCTGTGAGTGGACCTTGTTTTCTAAATTGGTGCATGCATAAATGTTTATTATATGTTTATTTACTTGTTTGATGATGCCATGGGTGCATTTGTATGTGGTTACGTATAAGCACGTATTTCGAGGTTTCGGCCTTATACGGTGCTTATACGGGTCTGTATTTCTTTATTGATTTAAATGAACTGAATTTGGATTTCAAAATGATAAACTCGGGTATGAGACCCATTTGGTTTTGTCTCAGGCATATGACCTCAGATTCCGGGCACGGTGCCCAGTTGGTGTCCTATGTTCGGGTACGAGACCCAGTCACTTTACGGTTTTGATTTCAGGTCAGGGAACCTTAAATGGATTCCCAGGTTCATGACGGTTTATGGGAACTGGCATGAACCCTTGTTATGGTATCATGGTTCATGACGGTTTATGGGAACCGGCATAAACCCTTGTTGGTTATTACGGTACATGACGGTTTATGGGAACCGGCATGTTACCTGATTATGGATATTATGGATCATGACGGTTCAGGGGAACCGGTCATGAATGTTTATGTTATCTATATATATGTTCGTCTACCTTCCTTTACATGTTCTACTATCTCCTCCGGGGAGGGTCGTTGGCTTGGGTGGACCCCGGAGTAGTCACGGAGCACCGACTGAGTGGAGTCACCCCCCAGTTGGGTTCCTTACTCTCAGGAAGGCTATTATTACTATTACCTCGGGTAGGGTCAGTGTTCTACGGACATTGATCTTGACTTTGAGATGACTCGGATTGAGACCCGGGTAGCGCGCGCGTAGCTTTGGATACCGTGACAGGATTGGTTGTGTGACTTATATATATGTATGTGATGGATATATGATATATGATATGTGGTGTGTACAGGTGTGCACAGGATTTGGGCAGTGGCCCGTATGGTCGTTTTTATTGTGGTCCTTTCGACCTTAGTTTATATCTGCTTTGGGCTTAGTCCCACATATGGTTGTTTTGGATAAATGGTTTTCGAATGCATGCATGCTTTTTAGTGGAGGGTACAAATGTCTTCCTTATTAAATGTTTTTATAAACTCTTTGTTTTGTCCACTCACAGTTTTTAATGTTTTGACTGCCCTTCAGGTTGACATCGGATGTGGACTGTAGCAGAGACCGAGATATCACATGCCTCCTCCGGATCCTGGCGTACTCTGATAGCCCGGGAGGGCAAAGGACGAAAATATCCCTTGTCTGACACTTCGTGTCAGACGGGAGCAGGGTCATCCCGCACTAATCCCGGGGGGATTGGGATGGGTCCTGTCACTGGATGGATGGTTGCATACACCACTATGACCGGAGTCGTGACTGACCCTTAGATATCGGGCACGGTGCTCAGCTGATGTCATATGTTCGGGCACGAGTCCCAATTGTTTTACACTAATGTTTTCGGGTCAGGGACCCTAGTTGGAGTTCCAAGTTCATGACGGTTTATGGGAACCGGCATGAACTCTGGAAAGGTCATTGTGGTTCATGACGGTTTATGGGAACCGGCATGAACCTTTGTCAGGTCATTCTGGTTCATGACGGTTTATGGGAACCGGCATGAACCCTGGTTAATGGATGTTATAGATCATGACGGTTCAGGGAAACCGGGCATGAGTGTTTATGTTATGTATATATATATATGTTCATATACCTTCCTTTACTTCTATTATCTCCTTCGGGGAGGGTCATTGACCTGGGTGGACCCCGGAGTAGTCACGGAGCACCGACTGAGTGGAGTCACCCCCAGTTGGGTTCCTTACTCTCAGGAAGGCTATGATTACTATTACCTCGGGTAGGGTCAGTGGTCTGCGGACATTGATCTTGACTTTGAGAAGACTCGGATTGAGACTTGGGTAGCACGCGCATAGCTTTGGAAACCGTGACAGGATTGGTTGTGTGAATTATATGTGTATATGATATAAATATGATATATGATATGTGATGTGTGGTTACACAGGATTTGAGCAGTGGCTCGTGTAATTGGTTTATTTCTGATTTGGGCTTAGTTCCCACATGTGGTCTATTTGGTTAAATGGTTTTCGAATGCATGCATATTTTTTAGTGAAGGGTACAAATGTCTTCTTTATGGAAATGTTTTTATAAACTTTAGTTTTTTCCACTCACAGCTTTTAATGTTTTGACTGCCCTTCAGGTTGACATCGGATGTGGACTGTAGCAGAGACCGAGATATCACATACCTCCTTCGGATCCTGGCGTACTCTGATAGCCCGGGAGGGCAAAGGTCGAAAATATCCCTTGTCTGACACTTCGTGTCAGACGGGAACAGGGTCATCCCGCACTAATCCCGGGGCAATTGGGATGGGTCCTGTCAACATGATATCAGAGCTCGGATAGCTCATCGAATAACCAGGATGCTCTGATACTGTCAACGTGGTATCAGAGCATAGGATTGCTCATAGGATACTTATCAGAGCATGGTTGCTCGTGTTACTCTGAATTCCAGAGCGTGTTTTGCATACTACTCCTTACGCTGGTCGAGGATGTGATATCTCAATAGGCTACAGTTCGTTATCAACTTGATAGTTAGGGTATCGGTACGATAGTTAGTAGGATTGTATTAAGAAATTTCTTGGTTCAGCATTGGATGTCGTGGTTGCCATAGTTCTGTCGTGGATGGCAGTGTGGGACCCTCCGAAGGGATGAACATCGTAGTACATTAGCATTTTGATCGTGAGATGGTTAGTTGGGATCGTCTTTCACGATGTCGTAGGATCGGTTCCGACGACTGGTTGGGAGTTGTGGCCATTCGATGATCGGATTTATTAGATTGACGTCTTTACGATGTCAAGACTGCGGAGTCGGTTAGATTGTTGATTTTACTGCTTTTCGCAGTTGGGTTCGGTGGAACTCTAGGTGTAATCGTGGAACCCTACCTTGGGTGTATGGTTCGAAATGTTAGTTGGCGAATGGTTTGACTATGACGACTATTCGCATTAGATTCGTTAATCGGTCTAGTCATGTCAGCTTTCGTTGGGACTGTACTCTGCAGTCGAGGTTGTATTTATCGGTTAGACCTAGTTGGTTGTCGTGCTACTTCAGTTGTGATGGACTGTTGGTGCAACTAAGGTCATGGGCGACCTGGTAGACGACATTGGTTGAGTCGAGTTACGACAGGTTAATAATTGGTTGGGCAAGTTATCAGGGTTGGTACTTGTCGATGGAATCCCGGAGTGGGGATACGGAGTAGTTGGTACGAGCGGTTGATTCTGTTGGATGCGGAGTCTGGATATCGAGATGTCTGGTAGTTAGGTCTGCACGAGTGTGTGGCAGGCGCTAGTACCGAGAGTGGTTGTAGTTACGGTTGTTAGGAATCGGGGACGTTCAGGGAATGTTTTTTTTTCTCGTATGAGTTGTCAGGGTGACTGTACCCAGAGTTGTTGGGTACGAGGGTGGCAGAGTTTCTCCTATTCGAGCAGAGGTACGGGGTCGTCGCTCGGTATAAGTGGAGATCCAGGGTTGTCAGATTTACACCCTGTGTGCTGATACTGATACTAGTGTTAGTGTGCTGCTACTAGTGTGGATGCTTGTGTGCTGATACTAGTGCAGGTGATAATGCGTTGGTGCGGATACTGATGCTGATGTCTGTGTGCCGATGCTAATACTAATGTTGATGCTTGTGTGCTAGTACTAGTGCTAGTACTGGTGCCGGTGATTGTGATGACGTGAGTCACGAGTCGGGATGTGACTTCGTTGAGATGGGCATATTTTCGGTATCTGTGGTCCCAGAGTGGATCTCAGATAGAGTTAAATTGGTTAGGGGACACGTGGTTGATGTCTGAGTGTGTTGGTTCCGATATGGTTGGAACTTCAGAATCGCGAGAGGTTGCGATTGTAGTGACGAGAGGAATGCGGGTTTTCCGCATTGGTATTGAGTAATTCGAAGTCATTTTGGGTAACTTCTCAGGTTCTACTACGGTGGATGATTGTTGGTTGCCACTAGTACACTGATCGTGTATTGGTTGGTGGACCCGGGATTTGTCTTGGGTCATCAGGAGGAATTGAGTAAATCGAAATTAGGTGACTGAGATTTCTCATTTTCTGCTTGGTGGCAGACGATGTTGGGTTAAGTGACGTGGTGAGTGCAGCGAGTTTTGGTTGCATTCACGTTGGATGGATTTTGATGTCATTGCTTTGAATCATTCTTGATTTTCCTAGGTGGAATGACAAGGATCGATACGAGGTAATTAGTGAGAACCTACAGTCTCGACGTGCCTCGTCGTTGACTGATGTATTTAAGATGTGGGAATTGGTTTAGGCTTTGGGTATCGTTATGGATCTGGATCGTGATCTTGATGATTTAGATAAGTGGAGAGTTTATCACTCTTACTTGAGTGTTGAGTTGAGGATAATGGGACTGAACTTCTTTTCAAGGTAAATCCCGTATGGTATATTACTCAGGTGAGTAGTTTTCCGACGTGGTCAGATATGGTTAGCCTTAGAGATGTGGATGTTGGGATTGGCTTCCCTATGAAGTCAATCGATGGTAATGTGGTAATCGGTTGAGCAAGTAACCGATAGGTTCGGATATGGTGCGTCTCGGTAGACGTGAACGACATTTCGAGTTTTGGAATCGGATTTCTGGATGACGATGCAAGATTTGATTTTGGAACTTAAAAGAGGATTTCCTTTTATGGATTTGGGTTTGAAATGGTTATTCCTAATACTAGTCTACGGAATGATGGTTTCGGATTCAGATTTGGACATGATTAGGGATATAATTTCTGGGTTTGGATTCGGGATTTCTTACGAAATTGCGGATTCGGATTCGGATTTGGAAATAGATGATGGGTTGGAGTTTCGATTTGTCTAGTCCGGGATTGGACAAATGGACTCCATAATTGAAACATGATTGGATACGATCTAGACGATTGTAGGCTGATTGATGGGTAGATGTACGCACCTTGTGCGTTGTTCGAGGTACGATACTGGGTGTACTTGTCGTGTCAGGTGACGGTATTTAGGTTATACCAAGGGTACATTGGTGAGTGTGTTAGTAGTCGGCTTAGTTGTAACAACCCGTCCCGAGAATTGGGATTAGTAGAGTGATTAAGGTGTGATTAGTAAGGTTAATCAGGGGTTAGGTGGTCCCGAGGGGTCCGGGAACTTAGAATGACGATTTTGCCCCTGGGTCGGGCAGAAATGTTGACTTTTATTTCGGGTGGTCAATTGGGGATTGACCAGTGACCAGGACGTAGTTGAGGACGTCATGAACCCGTAGACATGTGGTATGTTTGATTCCGACATCCGAGGAGGAAGTTGTGATGTTCAGAAGGTCGAGGGCATTATCGTAATTTTGATAACATAGGGGGAAAAGTTGACTTTTTGGATAATCGGGTTTTGGTAGGTTGACCTAGGATGGTTAGATAGTTCTTGTCGTCCTGAGTTCGATGACAGGCGGCACGTATTCATCGGACTTACGAGGCGAGAGTTACGGGTCTAGGAAGTTTCGGTAAAACCGTAAAAATGAGTTAACAAGAAGGGTATTTTGGTCATTGTCGCACATTGGGATGTGTGCAGAGAAAGCAAAATGGACGGCTGAGATTGGGCCACATGGGTGAGAGAGAGAGGGGGATGGTGACATGTGGCAAGTGTGTAGTGGGTTCTGGGGGATTCTAAGGTGTGTGCACGGTTCTATTTTTGGGGTGTACCTGTGCCCGTGTTCGTGTTTGTGCGCAGAAGGAAACAGAAAACAGAGGGAGATCATGAAGGAAATTGAGGGTGGTGGTGTGAGTGTTGATGAATTGTGAGTGTGTGAGGGTGATCAGAGAGTGAGAGGGAAGCAGTGAGAGAGGTTGACGGTGTGGTGGTTGTGTGAGAAGGTGTCAAGAGCTGCGGGGAAAACCAGGGGTAAATAGCAGGGAGGTTGTGAGGATTGTGGCGGTGGCGGCCGTGTACGGGGCAATTGAGACCGTGGTGGTGTCGTGCGGGTTGCGAGGAGTCAGCCACTACCAGCAGAGCTCACGACGGCGACAGGTTGCAGGTAATTTCTATTGCCCCGTGTTTATGCTCTGTTTTGGCCGTGAACTTCAAATCGGAAGTTGTGGCCTGAGAGGTTGAATCGAAGAGTCTAGGGGAGTTTAGGGAGTTTAGTTGAGTCCAGGGCGTCATTTGGTTGAGCTGCCGTGACGGGAGGTGCACGGTGGAGGTTGGCACGACGGAGGGACTCTGTGTGCCCTGTTTTTCCGTTTTGGTTCAAACCAAGAGTCGTGATCCTAGAGACTGAGTCGAAGGCCTAGGAGAGTCGGGTTAGGTTCCTTGAGGTTCTAGGAACCGTCTGGTCTTGCCACCGTGAAGGGAGGTTACCTGGGTGGCCGGATCGTGAAACAGAGTTTTGGGGAGGTTTGAGTTCGAGCTTGAGACGACGGGTAGGAGGCTGTGTCGAGGTGATTGGAGGATGGGGATGCTTAGAGTAAGGTTGGACGAAGCTATAGGAGAAGGAAGGAGGTGTTTTAGTGCAGGCACGGCGGAGAACCGTTGACGCTGGTTCAAGCTGTAGCTTACTGTGTTGAACCGGGTCGACGTGAGGTTGAAGGTGTACAGTAGCTGGCGCGTGGGGCCACGCGCAGCCACTTTGGGCGGCGCGTGGAGGCGCGTGCGGCGGTTCTGGGAGAAACGGTCAACATAGTTTTTGGTCTAGGAGTTGTTGTGAGTTCAATGGAATTGGTTTCGAATCAATCGGAAGTCGTTTGAGTGTAGTTCCGCGAGGGTGAATGTGTAGGGTCCCGGGGTTTTAAGTCTTCGGTTCGGGGATTTTTGAGGGAATTTAGGTGAACTTTCGTAGACGTGTTAGTGACGTAATTTGATGGTGATTGACAGGATCGGGATTTCCCGAGGAAGCCGAGGAACGGGCTGGACGTTCGGGACGCGAGTAGGGCTCAGTACTGTGAGTGGACCTCTTCTCTAAACTCGAGCATGCATAACTGTTTTCTATAATTGTATTGTGGTTTTCAATCATGATTTTGTGTTTATCGAATATGTTTGGTCGGTTTTGCATTATTACACGTTTTTCGAGGAAAGTGGTTTTTAGCACGTTTTACGAGGAATGGTTGGTTTTTGGAATATATGTTATGATTTTGGGATTTCAAATGATAAGTGGTTTTCAATGGTTATAAGTGGATTTTGGGGAACATGATTTCGATGATCAAAGTTTTCGATTTTAGAATCGGATTTCACTAATCGGAATTTGGTTTTAAGATTGGAAAGTGGACTCCGGATTTGGGTTCGGAATGACGGTTCTAGATGCCGGGAGAGCATCGGACCAGTGATTTCGGATTCGGGTTTGGATGTGGATTGGTAAATGGTTTTTAAATGGTTTTGGGATTGGATTTGCTGGATCTGGATATTGGGTTTAAAGACCCGGATATATGTGACGGGGGACCGGCCGGATTGGGTTTAAAGACCCGGATTGAGTTTAAAGACTCGGGAGTTTAAAGACTCGGATATATATATTGATTTTCCCCCGTAGGCCTTGAGTTTAAAGACTCGGGAGTTTAAAGACTCGGATATGATTAAGGCCTGGATTGAGTTTAAAGACTCGGGAGTTTAAAGACTCGGATAGATCCAGCAGGTTTGATCGAGAAAAGGATGATTTGGTGGTTATGGTTTTGATACAGTTTCTGATACTCATGTTATGGTTTCTTATGATATTTTAGAGTGTTTCTGTTTCTTATGATGTTTAAGAATGATTCTTTATAAATGTGTTTATAACTGTTGGTTATGCATGTGGTTTCAAAACGGAGGGTTTAACTCGGTTTTCTTATAAAATGGTTTTTGAACTTTTGTACTTTCTGGTCCACTCACATTTTCTGTTTTAAATTGCCCTCCAGGTTGTGGAGCTAGCGCGGGGTCTTGACGTCGAGGCAGTGTCCGAGGCATAGAAGTGACGTGAGAGTTCCCAGAGTAGATTAAAGGCTTCCGTGTGCGTGTAGTTATCGGTTTTATTTTCTTTGTATGTTCGTACTATGTTCTGTAAATGCTACCTTCGGGACATTGTGTCTAATTACTCCTGCGTTTGACTGGGTTCGAGTAAGTGTTCCTTAGGTGTTGTGTCGGGGAGTCAGACGGGAGCGGGATTTACCTCGGGTTTCGGGGTGAAACCGGGGTGGGTCCTGACATTAGTTCCGATACCATTGACTTAGTTGAGGTCGTGGACTAGACATTGGATACTATGCGTTGGGTCATGGTATTTCTGATGGGTAGTTACACGCAGGTCGAGTATTTGTTGGTTAGTGTATACTCAGGTTGAGTCAGTTGGTGGTTAGTGTAACCACAAGTGTATGGTGTCAATTTTTGACTAACGACTGTCAAGTGGTGGCAGTTTGTCAGATGTGTCAGCGTGGATCGTTGAGTGGAGATTTAGTAAGGAACCGTCGAGTTTTTGTGTCAACGAAACTGTAGATTTGACTAGTGGTGTCAATTTGGAGCGTACGACTTCTGCTATTCGACTTGGTCGAATGTAGACGAGGCGACGTGAGCGTTAGTGGTAGGTCTGGTTGCAGACAAGTAAGTACTATTTTGTTTAAGGGGTGTACTAGTGTACACGTGTTTTGCGGTTGATTCTACTTTCCACGAGGTGGATGTGGAATTAGGATAGTTGGAGTTTCAAGTACGGAACTAATTAAGGAGGGAAGAACGGTTAGATTTAGGACGGTTGGAATTTCGAGGACGAAATTAATTAAGGAGGGAAGGTTGTAACGACCCGTCCCGAATTCTTGGATTAGATTAGTGACTAATCACGATTAGTGAGGTTAATCAGTGATTAGTTGAGCGAAATCGGACGAACGATGCGAAATGACCGTTTTTCCCTTGGTCGTGGCAAAACGTTGACTTTTCGTTCGGGCGGTCAAATGGACTTTGACCAATGACCGTCATGTAGTTCGTGACGTCATGAGTTCATAGACAGGTGGCACGTTCAATTCCGACGACCGAGGAGGAAGTTATGACGTTCAGAAGCTTAGGGGCATTTTGGTAATTTTGGTTAAAAAGGGGCAAATGTTGACTTTTTGACCGGGAGGTCCGATGGCCGAGGGCCGAAGACCATTACGTAGATAAGGACGATACGAATCCATAGACAGGCGGCACGTCGAATTCGGACGTTCGACGGCGAAGTTACGGTTCACGGAAGTTCTAGTGCACTATTGCACGAATTACGAGGCGGGTTCACTTTTGGACTCTAGTGGGCCCAGATATTTGTCCTGATGCCCAATGGATGAGTGACAAGTGTCACCCATCCAATGGACACCATATTTCCTTCATGCACCGTGCAAACCATTCTATTTTCTCCATTTCAAACACACACCCAAAACCCACCTGATCTCACCATTTCTCTCCATCTCTGTGCAACCCAAAACCCATCCATTTCGACTAGGAGTGAGACCAGAGAGTGGGGAGGCTGTTGGATGCGGTGGTCGGCCCAGGAAGGCGCCGCCGTGGGCGGTGGAGCCACGAACCCGTGCGGGTGCACGGTAAGGCCCAATCTTTCCTATTTTTCAATTTCTACATTATGCTTGTTTTTGGGTGCCTACGAAGTGATTATTAGGTTGCTAGGGACTCAATATGAAGCTTTGTAAGGGGTTTAACGGTTAAGAAGCCATGGGAGGGAAAATGGAAAACTTTGGCCGTGAGTTCCATTTTGGAACCATGGGTTTATACGGGTTTTAGGTAGTTTTGTTGATTGGTTTAGATAGGAAATGAAGAAATAGGAATTTAGGGATTAAAATGGGAGCAAACGGACCGAAAACGAAGGAGGATGGGCACTGAACCGGTCACGCCGGTTCAGCACAGTAACCGGCCGGTTCTTTCTGAGGTTGATGACGATGAATAGTAATCTGGCTCTTCTAGGAGCGCATGAGGGCGCGTGGGCCATAATTTGGGGAAGTATTCAATATATGAAATCTTCTATTCGATGTAACGAAAATTTTGGTACTGGTCTCGTGTCAATCGGACATCGTTTCGATAGTTTTCGGGGTGTCGGAAGGTTTAGGGTCGGTTTAAAAATAGTTAAAAGTTCGGAAAAATTACGGGTCTTTGGTAGGAGGTTAATTAAGTAGTTATTAACCTTCTATTAAAATTTGGACAGGTTTGGAAGTCCCGGTGACGGTGATCGGCTCGGGGAGCCGTATGGCACGCAAATCGAGGCGGTAGCTCGGACGGTCTGTGAGTGGACCTTGTTTTTTAAATTGGTGCATGCATAAATGTTTACTATATGTTTTATTACATGTTTGATGATGCCATGGGTGCATTTGTACGTGGTTACGTATAGGCACGTATTTCGAGGTTTCGACCATATACGGTGCCTATACGGGTCTGTATTTCTTTATTATTTTAAATGAAATGGTTTTGGATTTCTAAAAGAATAAACTCAGGTATAAGACCCATTTGGTTTGGTCTCGGGTATATGACGCCATTTACGACCTTCGGGTCTAAATCGTGGTCGCGACGGGTGCTATGTGGACGGTGATCGACGATACGACGCTCGCCTCCGGTTTGGGATGTGTTCCTTCCGGAGAGGTCACGATGCACGATTCGTGGTCGGGCAGCCTGGGGAGGCTCGACTTCAGATTGCTGACGGTTCAGGATATCGATCGGTGATGAGTGCACCATGATCTTGTGGTGGTCGCGTCGGTTGATACGTTCACAGCGACATACCAGGATTGAAGGGGGTCCTGGATGGATGGTTGCACGCATCACTATGATCGGAGTCGTGACTGACCCTTATATATCGGGCACGGTGCCCAACTGATGTCATATGTTCGGGCACGGTGCCCAACTGATGTCATATGTTCGGGCACGAGACCCAGTTGTTTTACACTGATGATTTCGGGTCAGGGACCCTAGTTGGAATTCCAAGTTCATGACGGTTTATGGGAACCGGCATGAACTCTGGAAAGGTAATTGTGGTTCATGACGGTTTATGGGAACCGGCATGAACCTTTGTCAGGTCATTCTGGTTCATGACAGTTTATGGGAACCAACATGAACCCTGGTTAATGGATGTTATGGATCATCACGGTTACCGGGAATGAGTGTTTATGTTATGTATATATATGTTCATATACCTTCCTTTACTTCTATTATCTCCTCCGGGGAGGGTCGTTGGCCTGGGTGGACCCCGGAGTAGTCACGGAGCACCGACTGGGTGGAGTCACCCCCCAGTTGGGTTTCTTACTCTTAGGAAGGCTATGATTACTATTACCTCGGGTAGGGTCAGTGGTATGCGGACATTGATCTTGACTTTGAGAAGACTCGGATTGAGACCTGGGTAGCACGCTCGTAGCTTTGGAAACCGTGACAGGATTGGTTGTGTGAATTATATGTGTATATGATATAAATATGATATATGATATGTGATGTGTGGTTACACAGGATTTGAGCGGTGGCTCGTGTACTTGGTTTATTTCTGATTTGGGCTTAGTTCCCACATGTGGTCCATTTGGTTAAATGGTTTTCGAATGCAAGCATGCTTTTTAGTGAAGGGTACAAATGTCTTCTTTATGGAAATGTTTTTATAAACTTTAGTTTTTTCCACTCACAGCTTTTAATGTTTTGACTGCCCTTCAGGTTGACATCGGATGTGGACTGTAGCAGAGACCGAGATATCACATACCTCCTCCAAATCCTGGCGTACTCTAATAGCCCGAGAGGGCAAAGGTTGGAAATATCCCTTGTCTGACACTTAGTGTCAGACGGGAGCAGGGTCATCCCGCACTAATCCTGGGGGGATTGGGATGGGTCCTGTCATTGGACTTGGGGAGAATTAGTCCTTCCTCTTTGTTCTATGTCAGATTAAGCTTAGTTAGTTGGTTGTGTTGAGCTTGATTTTGATGTGCAGGTAGGTATTTCTTTTGAGAAAAATAGACTTAAAAATAGTGGTGGGTATGGTGCGGTTCGATACAGATATTGGTAATATTCAAATCCAAACCGTTAAAATCATAACGGTTCAAGACGATTTTGATTTTCTAAAATTAGAAATTAAACTGTTTCGATGCAAACTGTCTAACGGTTTGGTTTGGATCGAAACAGTTTGAAACCATTTAGAAATAAAAAAAAACAAAAACAAAACAAAAAACAAAATAATCAATGTTCAAAATTTTATATATTAAGAATATTGAATTGCAAACATTATTACTATATTAACATTTATCAAACAAACATTACTATTTAATAATCTTTTATTATACTCTTATACGGATATACATGTATTTATATGAATATATTTAGGTATCATTTTATTTTTATTATTTTTATTTTGTATTAATAATATATTTAAAAATCAATAAAAATTAATATATTATTTAACGGTTTGGTTTGAATTTAACAAATTTTCAAAATGAATCTCCAAATTCAAACTGTTACTAACGAAACGGTTTGGATTATTATACTGTTTAACTTTTATTCAATTAAATCTAAATCGTTGGATAAATAACAATTTGAAATAGATTGGTTAGCAATTTTAACGAATTCATGTACACCTTTAATTGCTTGCGTTTGTTAGGGTACTATATTCGTATTATAGTTGGTGTAACAATTTGGATGCACATTACACTACTAGTGTAGCTATATGTACTTGCCACGTGGTAAATGCTAGGCCTAGATTTCGGAAGACTTACTATACCCTTCAAGTTTAGGTGTGCGTGCTGTCAGGCATGATAGTAAATACGTATTGGAAGCTAATTAAACATGGACTTGTAGTATTGTCTGTTTAATAACTAATCATTTTTATTTTTTAATTTCAGTTTTTATGCTTGAGATAGGAAGAAAATATAAGAGAGCAATAAGAGATATATGAACTTATGAAGAAGAAAGATGAGGAACGTTAAACACTTCCGATTGGCTTTAAAAAAAAAAAGTCAGAGAAGTAATTTTCGCAATTAATTTTTTTATTTTTTTTATATTCATTTTTTAATTCTTTTAATTATTAAATTGAATAAATTATAGTAGAATCGACGAATGAAAAGAAGATGATAAATGTAAAGGTAAAAATGGAACGAAAATCTCTTTTTCATTTTTCTTTTCTACAATGGAATTGCACGAAATATGAACAAGTTAGGGTTTACAGCAATCAACGTCATCACACATACAATAATGAAGAGAAGAGAAGAGAAGAGAGAAGGAGACGTAGAAAAGGACCAATAATGGGATGGAGCGCAATTTTATGTAAGACTGGTCAAAGTGTCAAACAAAATGATTTGACCACATTTCAGTATGGCACATTGCATGATCGTCAGCACACAGCCACACAGACGCCGCCGACGGCTCAAGTTGAAAAAAAAAAAACATCGAAATTCTTGCTTCTCTCTCCAACGACTTTACTTCCAGGTCGTTGCCTTTCTTTACTTACTCGTTTTTCAATCCATATATATATATATATATAACAAATATTTCTCCCACCATTTTCACAACACTAATTATCTCCGAAATTAATTATCTCATATATCCGCCATGGAATCCGCCTCATCCGCCACCGCCCCCTATTTGTCCCAAACCAAGCAGTTGCCACATCTCCACTCTGTTCGTAGGCCGTCGTCGAAGCAGTGGAGGAAGCCGGCGGTGGCGCCACTCCCACTGAACCCACCAAGAGTCTACAAAGTGGATCCCATCAACTTCCGGGACCTTGTTCAGCGGCTCACGGGCGCCCAAGAGTTTTTGGAGGCTCCGACGCCTCCACAGGTTGATACCCACGTGCCCTCTGTACCAAACCATTCCCGCGCATCGAAAATTAGCTCAGCATTTTCAGTTATGTACAAGGACTTGTCCGACACATTGAAACCCAATACGACGCCGAATCGTCAGAAGGCGCATGATAGCAAGGAGGACTCGAGTTATCTGGCGTTGAATCTGCAGTCGCCATCTTCCCATAATTGGTTTTCTTTTCCTCTGCCCAGTCCAGGGACTCTGTCCAGCGTAGAACAGAGAACACTTCTTTAGCACTATTCTAGAATCCAATTTACAGAAGGTTGTGGCCTTTTTTATGTTGTTTGATGAGGTTGTAGGCTTGTAGCATCCTAGTATGGTGAGTTACGTTTGAATATTTATTATTACAATTCAATGAAATAAGTTAATTGAGTATGCATTTCTCAATATCCAATTGTGGAGAATACCCATAATTTGATGAACGATTCTTTCACAATACAAAAAACATTACTGTTTTGTTCATTGAATGACTCAGTTCTTAACCTTTTTGTATGTAGTTGATTCTATGTAAATTCTGAGTTCGGAACATAATTTTCAGAGACTAACTTTGTTGCAGATTAGCTTGCTCATTTGGTGAATCGGGCTGATTGAGGGTGGTAAATTTTAGTTACAAAAGAGTGTTTTGTTTTAACTTTGGTACCCCTGGTGTTCCTTCATTTTCCGACGGTGTCCTCGGATTAAGTTTAGGGTTGCAAGTTCATAATCACAGTGGTAAAGGTTGGTTTGGCCGCGGCAAAATCATTTGAAGCTAAAATGTGTAAATATGAGTTCTTATTATCTTTCATAATTGTTTCACATTTATTTTTTGTGGTACGTTGAAGCATATGCAGAAAGATGATGAAGAAGAGGAGTAAAAATAGCAAAAGACAGGGAGGAGAAAGAAATGTAATATAAATGGTTTCAATTATGGCATGCATCATGCATTCATGCATGTATACAGATAAGATAAAAATATAAAAGAGAAATCCAAATTTGCCGCCTTGTGTTTAGGTTTTGAAAGAAACAGGGGCGGCTGAAAACAAGTGGACCAAATGGAGTAGTCGCTATACACCCGTCACTAATACATACCTCGCCCCATTTTCTTTTCGTTTCTTTTTTCTGGTGTAGCCGAAAGAGAACAATTCAGTGACATGGCATAAAAGAAATTATTAGAGATATTACTTAAATACGGATATTATGGTGACTGTCAAAATACCTAACGAGAGTAAGAATCCTACAATCGTTGTCCAAGTTTAGAGTGGATAGTGTCAATCAAGAAATACGCTGGAGGTGCTTTGGAGAATAAAGTTTGCTTGAAGTAATTGTTCAAGATAAAGTTTAAATGGATTGCTAAATTTAACGATATAAAAAGCATCACACATTATAAGCTCACATTTTATTGTCGTCATTATAGAAAGACCAGCTTCTTTGTGTTTTTTCCCCTTTTGGGCCTCGGAACGTCTGGCCTGCATTAATATCATACATGGTTATCGAAAAAGAGGTCTGAAAAAGATTTAGCTAAATGCACATTGATCAAATGGAACAAGTATTTGTGCATAATCTGCTAAATGGACGCACATATCATTCATCTACATATATACACAAGAACATACATCCCCACTCCATCACAAATTTGGAGAAGGGGAACCAAAAACTGTCAGAAAATAAGTAAAATGGTACCAAAAAACTATGGAAACCGAGTTAAATTCACCGCTATTGATCCCAGTAGTTTCGAAGCTGTGACATGTGAAGCAAAAGTTCATCCCGGCCCAGGTTAGTTACACTGCTCGTCATGATCCACGGGGGATGTACCCGGTAATTTTCCTTGATGAACTGCTGAAAATCCCTGAGGTTATCATCTGGCCTTTTACCTTTGCCACCCCTCATCTTGTCACACTTGGTGAAGACAAAAGTCATCGGTATCTAAAAGCAGAAACAGCAGAAAAATCATGAGCATATATTATGAAGAGGTTAACCTAAAGGTATTTGGTAGCAGAGAGTAGTGTACATTGTTACGTCCAAGCCAATTTGCGCAGTCTAGGTCTATCTTCTGAGGTGGAACACTAACATCAACTAGAAGTAAGACGGCAACAAGATTATCCCTGTTCAGGAAGAAACCTTTGGTGAATGCAGACCAATCCATTCGAGCAGCTTCAGGAGCATTAGCAAACCTTAGAACAAAGAAAATCACTAAACATAAGGCTAAGGTAATTTGTTTGTTTTTGTATGTCCTTACTAAAACAATAACCATGATTAGTTCTCATTGTTTGCTCGAAATGTTTTGCGTACGAGTTCAAAGAACATTAAAACAGAAATAAAAGGATTCCAGGATCAAAGTTTAGCAGTCTCTTAAGCAACATAATCTTTGTGTTACGATAGGTTACCAACATTGCAGCCAGTACTGAAACATAAAAATGACAATCAGAATATGGTTAGGGCCATGTCAGATCTCTTGACTATCAGTCTACGGTCATCTCTTCAGCACAATATAAGGTCTCTGGGTCATTATCTAATTGTTAACATGGTTTATGCCTAAACTATTCAGTGGGCAAGGATGATGGCAGGCTCCAGCCCCTTGATCATATCCTCTATTCCTTCCCCAATGAAGCAGTGATGCATTCAAATTGTAAAGGAATAATTGAACATTGACTTTGTAAGCACTTTACTTCCGCAAGGGAGTGGTGGTGCATTCAAATTCTAATGGACATTCAACACTGGCTTTGTAAAAAGGGCATCTATATGCCTTTTTTTATGGACAAAAACAAGAGCTATAAGGGAAAACATCACAATGTGCCTGTTTTCCATTCATCTTCCCAGAGTTCATTTACTAAAGTCAGCTAGTGCAAGGCAAACAGACTAATACTAAGAACTTCTTAAAAGTATAATAACACAAAAATGTGCAGGTTATTTTAGTTTTAGTTTTAGTAGAAGAAACAGGTATGGTTTTAGCAAAATAACACTAAATTCAGTTGAAGACCAGGTTCACAAGAGTATCATTATCCAACAACGATGAGCAGGATGCTGGAAATTTAGAAGCTTAAGACTATTACAACCACTTGAAACTATAATGGCCTTAGATATAGCTTTTTAACATTTGTTATAAACTCAAGTCACGAAAACAGCTTTGTGTGAGGCATCCTTGTGTACAAATGTCATGTCAGTTCACTGACCCAAAAGGCCAAAACTGGATTGCATCCCATTCTTTCAAACCAAACCAGAATAAATTGTACCCAATGAGAAAACTCAAACCCAACTGATTTTAACCAGCTACGTCCAACAAAGTCTGAGATTTTCTGCATTCAAACTGATACTTTCCTAATATACAATTAATGACAAACAATCTAAATAATTTCATTACCGCATAAACAAACGGCAATCCTTAAACCTAAGTGGAAAAAGAATGCAAAAGTTTTCATTATGAAAATTCAACCTGAAAGAAGTTCACGACCTGAAATTTTCACTGTTTAATGTATACTAGTAGAAGAAGGAAGAAGTGAGGGCCTTACCCATAACCAGGTAAATCCACTAAGTACCAACTTTTGTTGACCAAGAAATGATTAATAAGCTTAGTCTTCCCTGCACAAAATTACACAAAAGTAAGCAAAACCCAGAAACCAAAACACATTAAAATTTCTGAAACTATTGAAGGAAAAAAGAAACCTGGTTTCTTAGATGTAAGTGCAACATCTTTTTTACGGACCAAGGAATTAATAAGCGAGGACTTGCCCACATTGGAGCGACCCAGAATAGCAAATTCGGGTCGGTCGTGTTTGGGGCAATCCTTAGCTCTAGCACTGCTCTTCACGAACTCCACCTCCTTAATCTTGGCGTCACCGGCATAGGGTCCGAGCACGATGTTCGACCCGGATAGGACCATGTCCTGGGTCACCTCCGCTGGTTCGACCCCCGGCGGTAGGAATAGGACGGTCGTGTCCAAGATTGTCGGGTCGGCTGTGGCTTTGGGAGTTGAGACATGGCGCTTTGGGATTGGGTTTCGAGGGGCCAGGTTTGTGTGGAGGGTTCGGAAAGAGAGGATTAAAGGTTGGGACTTTAGAGGTGGAAAGGAAGGTGGTGATAAGAAGGAAGTGATTTGGAGGGTCAGGAGGCGATTCCTCAGTAACATTATGTTGGGTTCTAGAGAGGTTTAGTTTTGAAAGGCAATACACAAACTCCATCTACTCCTCGGAGGCTTATATTTTTGCCAAGTTTATGACCTTCGGCTTGGATCGAGCTTGATTTAATATTTTATTTCTCTAATTTTTAAATCGTGTTCTGTTGAAATTAGAAGAAAAAAATTAGGTTGAAATTATTCTTCTTCTTACCAAATATATAAGAGAGTAAATTCGCACTCTAATCATGTAAATATAAATTATGTTAGTTGATTAAGATAATATATATCTTTTCGCAATCAACTAACCAAATTTAATACCTTTTGCACTAATGAATTCATCTTCAATTTTACTTTGGAGAAAGAGATTGCTAGTTCAACTTAGGCGTCGAATACAATGAAAGTGTTCCCGAGCTCAACTCAAATCTCAAATTCACTTTTTGTAAGAAGTAAAATCATTAGTTTATACGTATGATCCTTCAAACTCAATATAGTTTTTTTAACACAAAAGATATTGGGAGGTTCAACATATATCTCTCTAACTCAATATACAATATCATTTTTTTTTTGTATAAAGATATTCAGGGAATTATATATAATTAATGTCGATCTCGCCAGCTAGTTTAGAGAAAACCATCCTTATACAAACCTCTGTAGCAACAACGTTGATGAATGAGCTTTGAGAATGCAAGATGTTCAAGTCTTTTTGTTTTTAGTTTTTTACCCCAAATGCATTAGGAACATAAACTTTAATCTCAAAATGTATTAGGAATAGAAATTTGCCTCAATGTGCAACAAAAATAGTAGCAACGTCAAAAGCGTTACACCAAGTAACTAATGAACTCACAGACGTCATGTAAAGCATAGACCTAGCATCTAATGGGTGGATATATTAGTAAATTTGTGCGGACAAAGATCAGTAGAAAATAGGTTTTGATGAATATCCATTGAAAATCGTTGAAGCAGCAGGTGAAACCCTGGGTTTCTAAATCTGGAAAATCACAAGGTTTCCCATAGTTTGAATCGCGATATGAATGAGTGTGGAGGGTGGAAGCAGTAGTAAGGATGCCTTTGTGGGAAGGTGGTCACAATAAAGATATCATTGACCGATGATAACCCAAGCAAGAGGTTTCTTGTTTTCCTAGATGGTCAGGTAAGTAATACTTCTAGATGAAATTGGATGTGGATTTGTGGATTATGGTGGATTACTACTTGCATTGTTTGCCCATGAGGTTTCTTCTTTGCCTAGGATGTTTTTTACTATTCAATCTTGAAAAAATATCGATTTAATGTTGAGAATAAAATTGGAAGTGGGTAAGTAATAATTCTATTTAAAGTAAAATTTTGATTTTGTGGTTTAATAGAAAGATTTGGATTTGAAAAAAAATTATGTGTTTGAAAGGAATTGATGATCACTATGAAAGTTAAGGAATTTGTGGTATGATGATTGCTACTTATTGATGATTTATGGTATTAATGATATTTATGTAATTGATAATTTGTTATGACATTTCAGGTTAGGGGTCAGAATTATCGTGGCAAAAGGTGTGGCTATTGGTATGGATCCGAAAATGTGCAAAAAGTCAACAAAAATAATTCTGAGGTTACTAAGGAAGCTAGATATAGGAGAAGATCAATTTTTGAACGAAAAGAGGAAGGTATTTAAACTTAGGATTGCACTTATGTTAACATGGGTTGTGCTGATTGGTATTTTGTATGTGGGGATCAAAATTTAGTTGAAAGAATTAACTAAGTTATATAAGGTACTTTATGAAATGGGCGATTAAGCACTAGTACTAGTTTTGTACTAGAATGTTATGTATAATGTATTGTAAGTATTCAATGTTATGAAATATGGGAATTTAAAGAATTGATTTTCGTTATGAGATGGTATATAGTTTGAACATGATTCAAATTGTGGCACTTTGAGCATAAAACAACTTTGAGCATTAAAAAACGAGCACTTGACCATTACAAAAGGATCATTTGACCATTACAAAAGGATCACTCTACCATTACACATTGAACATAAAAGGATGCATAAGATTGCCATTCAAATTTAGACCATTACCAAATGATGGATTGAGTTTCATAACAAAACCACCACTACAATACCGACAAACATCAAACTTTTGAAGTCCAATGTGTCAAAAAAGGCAAGGATGCATTGGACTTAAAATTTTCCATTACCTGACAATTAGGCTTCATCCTATTGTAATTTAAGCATCAAATGGTTTCAAATGAAAACAAAAAAGAGCAAAAACAAGTTAGCCTAGCTAGTTAGTTTTATAATAACAGTGTCAATGAGGCAAAAGTTCCTTTACCCTTTTAAGCCAATCTTTGTTTGATATCTTTGGCTTTGAAAGTGCTCTTAACTTTGGCTTTGGATTTTCCTTTGCAGGTGACTTGAGTTTCTTTGGTTTGGGTTTGCCAACTCGACCTGTGAAACTTGGCTACTTTGCAAAGCATGTATTGGTTATGTGACTGGTTGAGACTCTAGTAAGTTATTAGGTGGGACATGGGAACGTGGCTTAGTTGCTACCTTTTTTAGTCTAGTAATCTTGGCTGGGGTTGTGAAAGGGGAGCTCAATGAGGCCATTTGGGGTTGTTGGTTCAATTTAGTTTTTGTTGTTGGCAGGGGGGGGGGGGGGGGGTGGGGGGATTTAGGATAGATCACACACTCTCTCTCTATCTCAATTCTGGTTCTAATCAATCAAGCAATTCTGTAGAGATTCACAGAATTGCAGAATGCACTCTATGTAACGACCCGTCCCGGAAATTAGGGCTAAGACAGTGTTTACGATGAGATTAGTGAGCTTAATTGGGGGTTAGTTGGTGAAGATAAGGTCGTTAGCCTAGAATGACGATTTTACCCCTAGTTCGGGCAAAAGGTTGACTTTTAGTTCGAGCGGTCAATTAGGTTTTGACCGATGACCAGGACGTAGTTTAGGACGTCACGAATTCGTAGACAGGTGGCACGCCCGATTACGACATCCGAGGAGGATGTTATGATGTTCAGAAGGTTGAGGGCACTTTTGTAATTAAGTTAAAATAGGGGGAAAAGTTGACTCTTCGTATGACCGAGTTTTGACACGTTGACCTAGGAGGGTTAGCTAGAGCTCGTCGTCCTGAGTTCGATGACAGGCGGTACGTATTCATCGGACTTACGATGTGTGAGATACGGGTCTAGAAAGGTAGTGGCACAACGGTAATTTTGACTTAAAACGAGGCGTATTTTGGTCTTTGCACATGGGTATTTGTGCAACAGAGAGGGAAAATGGAGGGCTGAGATTGAGCCACTTGTGAGAAGGCTGAAGGGATGGTGACACGTGTAGGGGTTCTGGTTGGTTCTAGGGAACACGTTCCCAATTATTTGGGGTACCCGTATGTGTTCATGTGTGTTCTTCGAACTAGACAGAAACAGAGGGAGCGAGTTGGGAGAATTGGACGGTGGTGGTGTGTGTGTTGTGTGACTTGATGAGTGAAGAGTGATCAGAGATTGAGAGGGAGATAGTGAGAAGGTCGGGAGGTGAGGAATCAGTGTGTGGATAAGTTGAGAGCCACGGGAAAACCAGGGGGAAAATCAGAGAAAAACAGGGAGGAATTGAGAGATCGTGGGGGTGGTGTGGCCGTGCACGGTGCAATTTGACTCGTGGTGGTGTCGTGAGGGGTGAGAGGAGTCGACTAGCCCCAGCGGAGCTCGCGACGGCGACCGGAGGACAGGTAATTCCTCATCCCCATTAACTTGCTCTGTTTTGCCGTTTAGGTTCAGACACCAAGTCGTAGCTTTAGGGGTTGAATCGAGGAGTCTAGTGAGGTCTAGGGAATTCAGTAGGGTCCTAGGTGTCTTCTGGTTGTGTAGCTGTGGAGGAGGAGTGCACGGTGGAGAGTACCCGCCGTTCTCTGTTTTTCCGTTTTGTTTCAACCGTTGAGTCGTGAAGTCTGGGATTGAGTCGACAGTTTTGGTGAGTCGGGTGAGACTCAATGAGGTTTTAGGAAGGGTTTAAGGTAGCCACTGTGACGGGGGAAGACCTGGGTGGCCGGAGAAGAGAACAGGGGAAGAGTACGGGTTTCTGTTCGAGCTGGAGTCGACAGGTTTTAGGCCGTGTCGAGGTGGTTGAGTGAGGGGACTGGATTGCTGAGGATGGGACGATGAAGATGGTGAAGAGAGGAGCCATTTTGGTGCAGGTACGGCAGAGAACCGCTCACGCCGGTTCGATTTGCAGGAACTGTTTTGAACCGGGTCGGCTCGAGGTAGACGATGCATTGTAGCTAGCGCGTGAGGGCCACGCGCAGCCACTTTGGGCGGCGCGTGGGGGCGCGTGCGGCGGCGGTTGAAGAAGTTGTCAACATGGTTTTTAGTCGGAGGTTGAGGAAGTTGTCAACATGATTTTGATGATCAAGGGTTTTCGGTTTTAGAATCGGATTTCGGTAACGGGATTTGATTTTAAAGTTGAGAAGTGGATTTCCGGATTTGGGTTCGGAATGACGGTTCTGGAAGCCGGAAGGGTTTCAGACCGGTGATTTCGGATTCGGGTTTGGATGTGGATTTAGAAATGGTTTTCAAATGGTTTTGGATTGGATTTGCTGGATCTGGTTATTGGGTTTAAAGACCCGGATATTGATTGACGGGGGACGGGCCCGGATTGGGTTTAAAGACTCGGATTGAGCTTAAAGACTCGGGAGTTTAAAGACTCGGATATATTGAGATTTCCCCCGTAGGCCTGTTGAGTTTAAAGACTCGGGAGTTTAAAGACTCGGATGTTATTGAGGCCTGGATTGAGTTTAAAGACTCGGATAAGTCCAGCAGGTTTGATCGGATAATGATGACTTGATATTCATGGTTTATGATACGGTTTTATGATGCTTATGCTATGATTTCTAAAACTGTGTTTTATAGTGTTTCTGTTTATGATGAGGTTTATTGGAACTATAACTGCATTAATAACTTGGTTATGCATGTGGTTTCAAAACGGAGGGCCAAACCCGGTTTTTTTTAAATGGTTTTGGAAACTTTTCTTTGATTTATGGTCCACTCACACTTTTCTGGTTTTAAATTGCCCTCCAAGTCGTGGAGCTAGAGCGGGGTTTCAGCGTCTAGGTAGCGTCTGAGGCATAGAAGTCGCGAAAAGGATCCCGGAGTGTTGTAAAGTTTTCCTTGTGCGTGTTTATAGTTACCAGTTTTCTGTCTGTTGTATTCAGAACTATGCTCTGTAAAACTCGCCTTCGGGATGTGTTATAATTTCTCCTGCGTCTGATTGTGTAGTTTGGCGGTTTATCGTGAGTTTACTTTGGTTATGTTTTGGGTTGTCAGACGGGAGCAAGATTTACCTCGGGTTTCGGGGTGAAACCGGGGTGGGTCCTGACACTCTATGTGTTCGATAAAATGCAGGATGAATGTGAATGAAATGTTCTTGGTATCACAGTGATCAGAATCTCTCTGATTCTCACTGTACCACTTTTCTATTCTCATTAATTCAATCAAGGACGATTACAATGCATATATTCACTCACTCACACACACACACACACACACACACTGCATGACAGTTAAATGTGATAGTTACACTTCCTTAGCTTAAGCATCACACCAACACGTCACTCATTCTCTAACAGAATCCACTTCACTCATTTGCTGATTTGTACTCTTTTCTCTTGTTTTGACACCTGTCTCCTCGAGTTGGTAATAGGAAAACTGCCAAGTCATATTAGTGCACACCTTACACTCCAACTGACAGGACCCATCCCAATCCCCCCGGAATTAGTGCGGGATGACCCTGCTCCCGTCTGACACGAAGTGTCAGACAAGGGATATTTTCGTCCTTTGCCCTCCCGGGCTATCAGAGTACGCCAGGATCCGGAGGAGGCATGTGATATCTCGATCTCTGCTACAGTCCACATTCGCTGTCAACCTGAAGGGTATTAAAAACAGAAAGACTGTGAGTGGACAAAAATAAAGATTTTATAAAACATTTCCATAAAAGACATTTATACCCTCCACTAAAAAGCATGCATGCATAGTAAAACCATTTATCCAATAATATATGTTAAAACACCCATAAATAGGGTCTCAGCCCCAAATTCTGTAAATACAAGTCACACGAGCTCCTGCCCAAAACCATTTACAGAAAATCATAACACATTGAACATATGTGGGATCTCAGCCCAAATCCATTTATCATTATAAACACAATTTCCCAAAACCAATTGAAACCATGTTTATCCAATATATTCATATCTAGAACCTGTCACGGTAAAATAAAGCTACACGTGTGCTAACCGGGGTCTCAAACCCAAGTCTCTCCAGGGTCCACCCAGGTCAATGTCCGTAGATCAATGACCCTCCCTGAAGGTAACGAACCATGCCCATCCTGAGAGTAAGGAACCCAACTGGGGGGCGACTCCACTCAGTCAGTGCTCCGTGACTACTCCGGGGTCCACCCAGGCCAACGACCCTCCCCAGAGGAGACAATCATATATATAGGATGGAATATGAAAAACCTTTTGAAATCATTCTTGAAACCTTTCAAGGATTCATGCCCGGCCCCCATAAGCCGTCATGAACCATAAAATCCTTTCATGGGTTCATGCCGGTTCCCATAAACCGTCATGACCCGTAAATCCATTTCAGGGGTTCATGCTGGTTCCCATAAACCGTCATGACCCGTAAAAACCATTTGTAATACATAACTGGGCACTAGGCCCGAATTCACATAGAAACTGGACCCCCGGTCCGAATCGTAAACCAATTGGGCCTCCGGCCCGATTCCCTAAATCAAAGGGACCTCAAGTCCGAGAATTACCTTTTCAAATTCAAAATCATTTCATTAAATTAATTCCAAGACCATAAGAATGGAAAATCGGAGTAAAACCGAAAAACCTCGATTTACGTGCAAGCACGTAAATCGCCTCGAAATATGTGAAACCATATAATTCACAAATATCCAAATCAACATTATCAAATCAAATTCATTATCCTTTTGGAAATCCAAAACCATTTCATTTAGACCAATAAAGACCTACAGCCCCGTATAGGCACCGTATAGGGCCGAAACCTCGAAATACGTGCCTATACGTAACCACACATCCAAATGCACTCATGGCAACACAAACAAGTATTTAAAACATATAATAAACATTTATGCATGCACCAATTTAGAAAACAAGGTCCACTCACAGACCGTCCGAAGCCGCGTCTCGATACGCGTGCCATACGGCTCCCCGAGCCGATCACCATCACCGGGACTTCCAAACCTGTCCAAATTAATTTAGAGGGTTACTAACTACTTATATAACCCCTCACTAAAGCCCCGTAATTTTTCCGTATTTTTAACTATTTTTAAACCGACCCTAAACCTTCCGATGCCCCGAAACATATCGAGACGGTGTCCGATCGACTCGAAACCAGTCCCAAAATGTTCGTTACATCGAATAGATGATTTCGTATGTTGGAACCATCCCCAAAAACCCTAGCACGCGCTGCCACGCGCCGCCCAAAGGCCCCTGCGCGTGGGCCTCACGCGCCGCTACAGTACCCGTCGTCTCCAGCGATCGAACCGGTCCGACCGGGCCAGTCCGGTCCAACCTCTGCAACTGGACCGGCGTAACCGGTCCAGGCCTCCTTCTCCCTCATTTTCGGTCCGATTTCCTCCATTCCAATTCCTAAATTCCTATTTTCTCATTTCCAATCTATCCTAATCAAGAAAACTAGGAAAAACTCGCCTAAACCTATGGTTCCAAAATGAACCTCACGGTTCTGTTTTTCCCGACCACCCTCACGGCTCCCTCCGCCGTGAAGCACCTTCCAAATCCTCTTAAAATCATCCTATCAACTCCCTAATCATCTTCCAATCACCCATAACAACCCATAAAGTCATATTCGAAAATAATGGAAAAATGGGCATAGTCGGGTAATCGGGTTACCTGGGCCTTCACGGCCGTGTGCGGTGGTCCAGGTGCTCCCAGCCACCGTCCCTTGCTTCCTCAGCCTCTCCCTCACTCTATGGTCCCATTCAAGATCGGCTGGAAAGATTTGGATGGGTTTGGGTTCAAACTGAGATCGGGTGGGTGGTTGGATGAATGGAAAAACAAAGAGATGATCGATGCATGTATGGGAATTAAGGGCCAGTGGATGGGTGACAAGTGTCACTCATCCATTGGTTTCTGAAAAGTAGTTGAGCCCACTAAAGACAAACGGTCCTCGTAAAACGTGTCACCGGGAATAGTATCCCGAAACTTTCGTGAACCGTAACTTCGCCGTCGAACGTCCGAATTCGACGTGCCGCCTGTCTACGGATTCGTATCGTCCTTATCTACGTAATGGTCTTCGGCCCTCGGCCATCGGACCTCCCGATCAAAAATTCAACTTTTGACCTCCTATTCACCCAAATTACCAAAATGCCCTTGGGCTTCCGAACGTCATAACTTCTTCTACGAACGTTGGAATTGAACGTGCCACCTGTCTATGAACTCGTGACGTCACGAACTACGTCACGGTCATCGGTCAAAGTCCATTTGACTGCCCGATTGAAAAGTCAACGTTTTGCCACCACTAGGGGCAAAACGGTCATGTCGCATCGTTCGTCCGATTTCGCTTTACTAATCACGGATTAGCCTCACTAATCGTGATTAGTCACTAATCTAATCTAGGAATTTGGGACGGGTCGTTACACCAACAGCCCCTCCTAAGGTGTTCACTGGTATTACTCCTAGTAGTTCTCTAAGGTATTAAAACCGTTCCTTAGGAAGAACCTTAGTGAATATGTCTGCCAACTATTCCTCAGACTTGCAATACTGAATGGAAACTTCACCATTCTGAATTGCATCTCTTTTATAGTGCCATCTTCTGTGAATATGCTTGGTCTTTTGATGGAACACAGGGTTCCTAGCCATGGCAATTGCAGACATGTTATCACACATGATAGGGGTAGCTTCTATATGCTCTTCTCCTAGGACAAATCTTAACCAAACAGCCTGAGTAGTTGCCTCTGAGGAACTTACATACTCTACTTCTGTTGTTGAGAGGGCAACACTAGACTGTTTTACAGAGGCCCATGAGAACACACCACTGTCTAGTGTGAAGGTATAACCAGAGGTACTCTTCATGTCATCAGTAGAGCCTCCCTAATCACTATCACAGTATCCTACTAGGATAGCAGCCTTTCCCTTCCTGTATCCAATCCCAAAGTTCAAGGTTCCTTGAACATATCTTAGAACTCTCTTAGCAGTCCCAAGATGTTTCTTGGTTGGTTTTTGCATGAATCTTGACAGCAAACTTGTTGCAAACATCACATCTGGTCTAGTGGCAGTGAGATAGAGCAAGCTTCCAACAATCTGCCTGTATAATTCCTCATCTGCAGTTCCACTTCCATCTTCCTTTTGTAATCTGTCACTAGTAGCAACTGGTATGCTGACAGGTTTGCAATCATTAAGACCAAACTTCTCAAGGAGAGTTGCAGCATACTTCCTTTGGTGAATATAAATCCCCTCATTGGACTGTAGGATTCCCATCCCTAGAAAATGATGTAGTAGTCCCAAGTCTGTCATTTCATACTTTCTCATCATATCTTGTTTGAACTCAGTCATCATTCTAGTGCTGTCACCTGTATAGATAATGTCATCCACATAGATAGACACAATCAAAGTCCCCTCACCTTGTTTTCTCTTTAAGTACAAAGTAGGTTCACTTGTGCTTCTTTCAAAATCACATCTTAGTAGATAAGAATCTATCTCACCATACCAAGCCCTTGGTGCTTGTTTCAAACCATAGAGGGCCTTGTGCAATTTGTAGACCTTGGATTCATTTCCTTGAACCTCAAAACCTTCAGGTTGGTCAATGTACACCTCCTCATCTAGTACACCATTCAGAAAAGCAAACTTTACATCTAGTTGGAACAGCTCCCATCTTCTTTGTGTTGCTAAAGCAATCAAAACTCTGACTGTGTCCAGCCTTGCTACTGGAGCAAAAGTCTCATTGAAGTTCACACCAGGCTTTTGTGCATACCCTTTTGCAACCAACCTGGCCTTGTGCTTCTGTACTGAACCATCAAGGTTCAGTTTAGTTTTGAGCACCCATTTGACACCTATCACAGGTTTAACTGTAGGTCTCTCCACAAGTTCCCATGTTCCATTCTTCTCCATCATCTCTATTTCAGCTTCCATTGCTTTTCTCCAAACAGATTCCTTGGCTGCTTCTATGAAACATTCTGGTTCTATCATGCTCATGTGACATCTAGCATAGATGTCACTTAAGCTTCTTAGTTTCATAGGTGTATCACTGGTCTCTTCTGTAGAGCTACTTGCAGCAGTGCTGGATGAATGATCAGGACTGTGACTAGGTTGATCATCTTCACTTGAGCTTGAACTAGTCATGTTAAGAGAGTGAGTTGATGTTGCTGGTTCTGTCTGAGAATCTCCAGCAGTGAAATTTAGAGGAATGTAACTTGAAACCTCTTCAAGCTTCTCCCAATTCCAGTGAGTTTTCTCATTGAAAATCACACTTCTAGACACCACAACTTTCCTGCTTTCCAAACTGTAAACTCTATAGCCCTTTTCACAACTTCCATAGCCTACAAAAATTCCTTTGCTGCTGGAATCATCCAACTTTTGCCTGGTCTGTTTTGGAACATGCATGTAGCATAGAGATCCAAAGATTCTTAAGTGAGTCACCCCTGGTCTTCTTCCTGAGAACACTTCAAATGAAGTCTTATTTAACACAGCCTTTGTAGGACATCGATTCAGGAGATATACAGCAGTGTTAACTACTTCTCCCCAAAACTCATAGGGTAAATGCTTACAATGAAGCATTGACTTAGCCATTTCTACAACAGTTCTGTTCTTCCTTTTAGCTACCCCATTCTGTTGAGGAGAATAGGCCACAGTTATTTGCCTCTCAATTCCTGCTTCATCAAGAACCTTCTGAAACTCATTAGACATGTACTCTCCTCCCCTGTCACTTCTCAGTTTCTTAATCTTGAACCCACTCTGCAATTCTATCATAGCCTTGAATTTCTTAAACACATTCAAAACCCCTGACTTGTGTCTTAAGAAATACACCCAGCATATTCTTGAATGATCATCAATGAATGTTAGAAAATACAGATTGCCTCCAATTGTTTCTGTTTGCATAGGACCACACACATTTGTGTGTATGAGTTCTAATGGTGATGATGCCCTCCAAGCCCCTTGAGTATCAAAGGAACTAACATGATGTTTTCCAGCTATGCATCCTTCACACACCCCCTTTTCTCCATGTAAACTAGACAATCCAATCACCATATCTTTCTGTTTGAGTTGTCTCAGACTAGCAAGGTTTAAATGACCAAATCTCAGATGCTAAAACTCAGTACTTTATTCAGTGCTAGCCTTCAAACCCTCAACTGTTTCAAGTTCCTTAGTTCTGAAATTCACATAGTTGAGAGAAAGCTTGAAACACATGTTTCCTGTCATAGGAACTCTTGCCACTCTTTGCCTCAAAGTCCCATCTTCAAAGATTTCTGCAAATCTGTTTCCAAACACCAAACTGTACCCATGTTCTACCATCTGTCCCACACTTAATAGATTTTCATCTAATCCAGGTACAAGCATAACTTCCTTGATGTATTTGTCTCCTTGATCAGTGTGAACAAGTAGGGAACCTTTTCCTGCCACCTGAACAAGATCTCCAGTACCCATTTTCACTTTCACATTTAGGTTTCTATCAATATTGGTCAGCAAAGACTCATGACCAGTCATATGATTGCTACAACCACTGTCCAGGTATCAAACAGCTTCATCATGTTCTATTGATGTTGAGTGACAAGCATAAAACATACTCCCTTCAGCCTCTTCAGCTTTCTGAGCAAAAACTGCAGCAGGCTGTTTTCTTGAGCAGTTCCTTGCCATGTGACAAAATCTAGAGCATTTGAAATACTTCACTTTGCCACCCTTCAACCAGCACTCACCCCAGTGATGCTTGTTACAATCCTTGCAGAAAACCTTCTTAACTTATCCTCTTTGAGTTTCTGTAGGTTTCTCATGCTTCATAGTTCCTTTAGGTTTATCAGAAGTCCAGGGTCTAGATCCTGGCCTTCCTTGAAACTCCTTTGCTTTCCAGGAACTAGTCATGGATTGTCCCTGAGATTTACCAGAAACATTCATACTTGTGAAGGCTCTCTCAATCTCAGTCTCATTGTGCATTTCCAACCTTTGATCAAAGGCTCTGATGGAAGCAGAAATACTCTTAACACTAACCAGGTCCAAATCCCTAGTTTTTTCTAGAATTGAAACTATGGAATCATATGTTTTAGTTAAGCTGATTAGTATCTTTTGAGTAAGTCTTTTCTCAGATATCTCTTCTCCATAAGTTTTCATTTGATTAACAATAACCAACAGTCTAGAAAGATAAGCAGAGAAACTTTCATCCTGTCTCATACGGGTAAATTCAAAATCCCTTCTAAGAGCTTGAAGTTTTACAGCCCTTACCTTAGGATGTCCTCTGAATTCCTTCTTAAGAACATCCCATGCTTGCTTAGCAATCTCAATATTTGAGATTCTTGGGAAGATCTCCTCTGATACAAAATTCTGAATCAGATTTAGGGCCTTAGCATTCTTGATCAGATCAGCATGACTTACATCTTGATCGATTTCCTCATCCTCACTATCATACTCAGGCTCTGGCAATCCTTGAGTGACAATAGACCATAGATCACAAGCCTTCAATGCTGTCCTCATTTTGATGCTCCAAAAATCATAATTCTCCCCTTTGAATACAGGTAACTTGGGATCTCCAGCTCCTGTCATCGATTTCTTGATCTCGAAGAAAATCGGAATTGCACAGAAGTTTCTTCACTGGCTCAGTCGATTTCAAATCACCGAAGTACCAACACAATCAGACGCCCCAAATAAGCAGATCCACCTGCTCTGATACCATATTGGATCTCAGAAAAGCAGAGGAGTCGATCAAGTTCATCGGATGCACTGTTCCATTGTTTTCCAGGTAAGCTTCTCAACTCACACTCTAGCTGAAATGAACACGAGATTAGCTCGTATGAATTTAGGATAGATCACTCTCTCTCTCTCTCTCTCTCTCTCTATCTCAATTCTGGTTCTAATCAATCAAGCAATTCTGTAGAGATTCACAAAATTGCAAAATGCACTCTATGTGTTCGATAAAATGCAGGATGAATGTGAATGAAATGTTCTTGGTATCACAGTGATTAGAATCTCTCTGATTCTCACAGTACCACTTTTCTATTCTCATTAATTCAATCAAGGATGATTACAATGCATATATTCACTCAGTCACACATTCACTCACTCACACACACACACACACACACACTGCATGACAGTTAAATGTGATAGTTACACTTCCTTAGCTTAAACATCACACCAACACGTCACTCATTCTCTAACAGAATCCACCTCACTCATTTGCTGATTTGTACTCTTTTTTCTTGTTTTGATCCTGTCTCCTCGAGTTGGTAATAGGAAAACTGCCAAGTCATATCAGTGCACACCTTACACTTAGTTTTAGGGCCGAACTCCCGAATCTATATAATGGTCGGAATCCCGATCTCTAATATGGTATCAGAGCGGGTTAACCCACGTGGATGGTTTAACCGCCACACGTGCCACACGTCGCCCATTCACTAGCCGCCACACGGATAGGGGGCGTATCCGGGGCGTAGTGATGACGAAAGAAAAAAAAAGAGTTGAGTTGAGAGAGGATGTGGGACAATGGGCTCACATCATCACGTGTTGGCTACAAGAGCCACCACACGTGAGTGGGCGTGTTGGGTTGGAAAAGAAGAAATAGAATGTGTGCCTTATATAGCCTTGGGCAACTCCCTCTATCACCAATTGGTTTTAGGGTCGAACTCCCGAGTCTATATAATAGTCGGAATCCTGATCTCTAACAGGGGGTGGGGAGCCCATTTGGGGTTGTTGGTTCGATCTAGTTTTTGTTGTTGGCCGCGGGGGGTGGGTGATTGCAGGGAGGTATGTGGTGCTGCAAGTTGGGAGGACTGCAGTGCTGTTGGTTGGGAGGACTAGCTTGTTGCAGGTTGGGAGGGCTGTTATGGTGCATTGTTTGAGGATGACCCAGAAGTCATGATTGCTAGAACACATTTGCAGGCGTAGTTCATTTGGGTGTGTTCAAGCTTGTTACTTTGGTTGTGTTTGGTAAAGATAGTGGCGGTTGGGGAGCTATGACATCCACATTCACTCTCCAATATAACCCATCGGATACTAGAAATTACACAGTTTCCACTTTCGTGGTTCCGTCGCAGAAGATGAGGAAGGGGATTGGGATTGGGGTTGTCTGGCGATGAATAAGTAAGAGGAAGAAGATTGTTCAAAACACCCTTTAATTATTATCACATTACTGCCATATAAGTATTTTTAATGGCATAGTAGAATGAATTGCGATTTCAGTTTCATTTTGAGATGTTGGCGCAATCCTGCTACATCTGCGGTAAAAAATTTATGCCAAAAACGACGGCGTATATGAAACTTTAAATCCCAGCTAAGAAAGAAAGACCGACTCTGCAAGCCAGATGAAGTAAGAGCATATCAGCGTGCCCTCACACAACTTTGTGAAAACCGTTGATCATCTTCCACTCCACATTTCCACAATGTCATGGCTCGCTAAGTCCATCGCTAATTCACTCAAGCTCGACGACAACGACGACGACGACGACTACCACAACCCCAACCCTAATTCCAATAATGCCGCAGGCCCAAATCCACCACCACCGGATCCCAATTTCGCTTCACCCTCCTCTTCGCCGTCAACTCCTACAGTCAAAGGCGACCTTTCCGAGCTCACAAAAACCCTATCACGTCAGTTCTGGGGCGTCGCCTCTTTCCTCGCCCCGCCTCCTGATTCGCCCCCTCCACCTAATCCCTCCGATCCCGAACTCTCCGACGAGGACGTCATCGCGGGAATTCGCAGCGACTTTGCTGAGATCGGCGGGAAGTTCAAGAACAGGATCTCGAAGATTTCGACTAACATAGCGGTGTCGGAGTTCACTAAGATCGCATCGAATTTGCTTCAATTTGGATCGGAGGAAGAGGCTCATGCAGCTGGTGCTGCTCTTGGTGTCACCCAAGAAGTTCTTGCGTTCGTCCAGAACATCTCTATGCATCCAGAGACTTGGCTCGATTTCCCTCTTTCCGATGACGAAGATTCGGATGGTATGTTAAACTTAGAAATTTACATTTTGTTGGTGTAATTAGATTCAGTGTGCTTAGCTTTGATAAATCAATTGACCGTTTGATGTCGATTTGTGTTATTCATGGTCAATTGAGTGTTTATAAAAGCTATTACTGTTGTCCATCTGCATTTTCCTTTTATATTTCTTTCAATTGCAGCTTTGAATTCAATGCATTGAGTAATGAAGTAATACCCACGTAGTAGTATAAGTGAGTCTAAGTTCAGCTCTTGATTTGAGGGTTCAAAACTTTAATTTTTCTGGGTGAAAGAGCGGATCTTTTGTTGATTTGTTATTGCCATTTCACCGAGGAGTTAAATTTAGTCATGGAACTTATGTTGAAATATGTGTTTGATCAATAGCCTGGAGGTTGAATCTTTTATGGTGCTGAAATAAGAACATTATGAGGTCTTCTTTTCCAGATTTTGAATTATCTGATGTCCAACAAGAGCATGCTCTGGCTGTTGAACGGCTTGCACCATCTTTGGCAGCTCTAAGGATGGAACTTTGCCCAGAGCATATGAGTGAGGATCACTTTTGGACGATTTACTTCGTGCTCTTGCATCCTAGACTCGGTAAACATGATGCTGAGCTTTTGTCAACACCCAAGGTAAGTTGCTTCTATGCACCTCTGACCCAGCACTTCCTTTTTGTTGTTCATGCTCACTGTCATGTCATTTTTGTTTGTTTGTTGCTTTTGGTTCAACGAACTATGCTTTGCTGGACTTATGATATATCTGCAGATAGTTGAAGTCAGAGCAATGTTGTCTCATGAGTTGAAGAAGCGAACTGGTGAAAAGCTGGAATTTGACTCTTCAGGAAGTGGCACTATTTATGCAAAAGGACCTGCGGATTCCCTAGAAGAACAGCATCTTTCTGTGCCACTAAGCGCTCAATCTGATTTAATGCCTCCCCATACATCGACCATCAGATTAGCTCCTCCCTCAGGGGAAGTTGATCTCGAGACAGAGAAGCACCTGGTCCAGACTAGAGAAATCCAAATTATTGACAAGCCTGTTATTGAGGAAGGACAAGTGAAAGAAACCAAGTATCAACTGCCACTCTCTAATTCTTCATCTAAAGTGGCAGATGAGAAATACGACGATGATGCTGATGATTGGTTAAAAGACGAAGCTTCGGAGAATGATGGTGTTGGGGGAACATCCATCCCTATAGAGAATGATGAGGATGTATCTTTCAGCGATCTTGAGGATGATGATGGAGAAGCGCCCTCAAGTTACAAAAAGGTCACGTCTGGCTCTGATTCTTCAACAAAGGACTCTAGAGACTGGGTTCAGCTAAGCAGAGGCTCTGCTGATTTAGACAAGGACATTAACTCTGTTGAGATTAGACATGCCAGGTCTGGGCAGGTAAGTTCCCGTAACCTGGAGACCAAAGAATCTAATGACTGGCCTGACGTTGAAGACATTGATGTTATGTGATCACTTATATGAACCCTTTTTTTGGTCAATATGGCCTCTTTTTTTTTCATTTCTCCCTTATTGTGAATAGATTGTGAAAGTTACTTTAGTCTGAGTTGGGCTTGGGAAACTGTATTATTGTACATAAGCCCGATACTGAATTATTGTTTTTATTTTATGAAGAATGTATCTGCAAATGTAGTGAAATACACCACTATGCAATAATCTGATCTGTTTAATTCATATAAAATTGTCTTTTGTTAAGCTCCTTTTCGTCGATGCTAGAAGGGTTTTCTGATCGGTTTTTCTTCATCTGCGACGGTTGTGTTTTGTGAGAAACTTGTTCAAAGCCAAAATGGAAAAGTTTTTACTACGAGCATGTTACAAGAATTTTCAAAAATTCGCATATGATGTTGAATTGTCTAAAGAAGGTTCAGTTATAATAGCTGGTCACCTGAGAGATGTTGAGCATATTGTCAAGACTCATTTATCGGTAGCTATTTATCCGTTTTGAGAATTGTGGGTTATGCCTTGGTTGTGCATTAGTTTCGCATTTCGGGGTCTCTCGTCGACACCGGAAAAATACCTCTAAGCACAATTTCCGGCAATGTTCTCCATGGAAGACACTGGGGCCTAACCCGTTACGAATACAAAAATAGGAGGATTAGTTTTCAACTTAGGAAAACAATCTTTTGGTTACATAATGAAACCAATTGCATTTAGGAACTTAATTCTTAGGGTTTAGAGGATGGAAAGAGGGATGAAGACAAAAAATGAAAATAAAATCTAAAAAGTAAAACTAGGTTAAAATAGTTTTTGGTTTACATTTGTTAATGGCCCTCTTACGAGGCCCTAAATGAATTGCTGGTTGCAGATTTCTTCCTTCTTATTTTTGTGTTTTTATTCTCCCTCGGTTTTTTTTTCGGTGGTTGAAATTAGTTGTGGATTTATTTTTTATAGAATCTAATTTAAGATACTGGGGATGAAAATTTTAAATATTTTAGTAAAGACCAAAATGTAAAATATCTAGGCCCAAATTTCAAATATATCTACAAAATGTTGTTCGAAGCATTAATGAAGTAAGTGGTTGTAGGTAAGTGGGATCCAAAATGTAGTAGGTGGTTGTAGGTAAGTGGGATCCAAAATGTAGTAGGTGGTTGTAGGTAAGTGGGATCCAAAATGAAGTAAGTGAGTGGGTGAAGTATTAATGAAAGCATTTAGATGGTTCCTCCTTGGCCTATATAAGGAGAGGTCATTTGCTCATTCCATCAATCTCATCCAAGAGAAACATCTTCCTCCAAGTAGAGAGTGAAGAGTGCCCACTCTAAGTTGAGAGTGTTGAGTGTTGTAGTGTTGGTAGCAAAACAAGTGTGAGAGAGAGAGTTTCCTTCAAGTAGTGTTCTTGAAGTTGTGCATCTCTTTGTACCCCTAATTTCATTAGTGGAGGTTCTTGTTGTTGTTGCCCCGTAGACGTAGGCATATTGCTGAACCACGTTATATCCGGTGTTCTCTATTCTTTGCTCTTTTATTTCCTTGCATATTTATCCTTTTTGTGGGTTGAGTTATTATTTCCATTCTACTATTTTCTGCAACAGTGGTATCAGAGCTCTAGGTTCGTTGAGAGTTAGAATGGAAGGCTCAAGGAGTACCATGGTTCGACTCAACCACTCCAATTGGATTACATGGAAGCCGAGAATGGAGGACATTCTCTATTGCAAGGATCTGCATGAGCCCATAGAAGGAGAGGAAGGCAAGCCTGAGAATATGGGAGATGCTGAATGGAAGAAGTTGAATCGCAAGGCTATTGGCCATATTCGTGAATGGGTGGATGATAGTGTGTTCCACCATGTGTCCAACGAGACTAACGCCCATGCTCTTTGGTTGAAGTTGGAGTCATTGTTTGAACAAAAGTCCGCATCGAAGAAAGCGTTTCTCATCAAGGAGCTTGTCAACATGAAGTATAAGGAGGGTGTAAGGGTGACTGAGCACCTCAACAACTTCCAAAGCACTGTCAATCAATTGGCCACGATGGACATGAAGATCGCGGATGAGCTTCAAGCGTTATTGCTTCTTGGATCTTTGCCCGACAGCTGGGAGACCTTTGTCATTACTGTAAGTAACTCTGCTCCCAATGGTGTGTTATCTATGGATAATGTTAAAGACAACATGTTCAATGAAGAGACTAGGAGAAAGTCATCTAGTTCCGATAATAGTCAAGTCTTTGTGACGGAGAATAGAGGAAGGAGCAAGAGTAAAGGTCCCAGTCGAGATCGCGGAAGAAGTGCAAGCCGTTCGAGGACACGATTCAATGGAAGGTGTCATAATTGCAATCTCTATGGCCACATGATGAAGAATTGCAACAAACTAAAGAATAACAAGAAGGATGGGAAAGATGGTTCAACCTACCAAAAGAAGGGGGACACAACCAATACTGCAGCTACCGCTACTGTGTCCAGTCAAGCATGTGAGTTGTTGTCTCTTGACAATAATTGCCTACATGCTGATGAAGATAAAAACATTTCTTGGGTAGTTGATTCTGGAGCATCTTTCCATGCCACGGCGCACTCGGAGTTCTTCACCACATACAAAGCCGGAGACTTTGGGGAAGTGAAGATGGGCAATGATAGCTATTCCAAGATATCAGGAATAGGTGATGTTTTGTTCGAGACTGATTTGGGCAACAAGCTGTTATTGAAAGATGTGAGACATGTTCCTGGTTTACGTCTCAATCTAATGTCAACCGGTGTGCTTGATAAACAAGGGTTCCATCATCATGGGGGAGATCAAAAGTGGAGGCTTACCAAGGGATCGCTAGTCATCGCTAGAGGGAAGTTGTGCTGCACCCTTTACAAGACATATGGGAAGGTTTGCAAAGGAGAGTTGAATGTCGCGGACGATTCTCATCCAAATCTATGGCACAAAAGATTAGGTCACATGAGTGAGAAGGGATTGCAAGTTTTGGCAAAGAAGTCTCTCATTCCCTTTGCCAAAGGTACCTCACTCGACTCTTGTGATTATTGTTTATATGGCAAACAAAATCAAGTCAGTTTTTCTGGTACCTTCACAAGAAAAGAAAAAATATTAGACCTAGTACATTCTGATGTTTGTGGCCCTATGGAAGTTGAATCATTAGGTGGTAATAGATATTTTGTTACCTTTATTGATGATGTTTCACGAAAGGTTTGGGTATATTTGTTGAAATCAAAAGGTCAGGTATTCCAAACCTTCAAGCAGTTTCATGTCATGGTGGAGAGGGAGACTGGGAGAGCCCTCAAATGTATCCGCAGCGACAATGGAGGAGAGTACACTTCGAACGAGTTCAGAGATTACTGTTCGAAGTATGGCATTAGGCATGAAAAGACAATTCCTAGCACCCCACAACATAATGGTGTAGTTGAAAGGATGAACCGCACCATTCTGGAGAAGGTCAGGTGCATGCTGAAGACAGCCAATCTATCAAAGCGTTTTTGGGCCGAAGCAGTGTCAGCCGCTTGTTACCTTATCAACCGATCACCAAGTGTACCATTGAACTTTGAGACTCCCGAATGCGTATGGACCGGTAGAAGCGTTTCATATTCACACTTGAAAGTGTTTGGGTGCAAAGCATTTGCACGTGTATCTGACGAGAAAAGATTGAAGATAGATGACAAAGGCACACCGTGCATCTTTCTCGGGTACGACAATGAAGAAATGGGCTACCGCATGTGGGATCCAAAGACCAACAAGCTATTCAGAAGCAGAAATGTACACTTTTTTGAAGATCAGACCGTGGCAGATCTTGATAAGGAGACAGTTAAAAATGCAGGCCAACTCACCTATGATTCATCACCGCTGCAACAAGAACCCAGTGGCAGAGCTCAAGAGGTTATACATGAAGACGTTCCTGACATGGCTGAAGCAGAAGGTGCTGAGATAGTGTCTGAACCTGAAGACGATGATCAGGACGATCAAATTCAGGGGGAGCCAAGCCAGGAGGAGCAACCAGAGATTTCCCAAGTACCAGTTCGTAAATCAAACAGAGTGCCGAAGCCGAATACTAAGTATCCTTCTTCACAGTATATTCTCACGACCAGTGATGGGGATGACCCGCATTCCAGATACATTCTGTTGACTGGTGATGGAGAGCCTGAAAATTTTGAGGAGGCAAAGACTCATGCAGACAATGACAAATGGATGTTGGCAATGAAGTCTGAGATGGAGTCTTTATTGAAGAATGACACCTATGAGTTGGTGGAGCTTCCTAAAGGCAGAAAAGCACTCAAAAATAAGTGGGTGTTCAAGTTGAAGAGGGACGAGAATGAGAAGTTGACAAAGTTCAAGACTCGCTTGGTTGTCAAGGGTTTTGGGCAGAAGGAAGGAGTCGATTTCGACGAGATATTCTCACCAGTGGTTAAGATGACTTCTATCCGAGTTATTCTGGGCATGGCAGCTAGCATGGATCTTGAGGTGGAGCAGTTGGATGTGAAGACAGCATTTCTGCATGGTGATTTGGAAGAGGAAATTTACATAGAACAACCAGAAGGTTTTGAAGTTGAGAGAAAAGGACACATGGTTTGTAAGTTGAAGAAAAGCTTGTACGGGCTAAAGCAGGCACCGAGGCAATGGTACAAGAAGTTTGACTCATTCATGTTGGGTCATGGGTACAAGAGAACAGATGCCGATCCATGTGTGTATATCCAGCAGTTCACCGGAGGTAACTTCATCATTTTATTGCTCTATGTTGATGATATGTTGATTGTGGGGCACGATGTTAATATGATTCACAAGTTGAAGTCAGATTTGTCAAAATCATTTGATATGAAAGACTTAGGTCCAGCTAAGCAGATTTTGGGCATGGAGATCACTCGTGACAGGAAGGCGAAGAAGCTATGGTTGTCACAGGAAAGGTACGTTGAACGAGTGCTTGAGAGGTTCAACATGAAAGAAGCTAAGCCAGTGAACTCACCTCTAGGTAATCAATTCAAGTTAAGCAGAAGTTTATGCCCAACTACACAAGAGGATATGGACAAGATGGCAGGTATTCCCTACTCATCAGCTGTTGGTAGTCTTATGTATGCTATGGTTTGTACTCGACCAGATATAGCACATGCAGTTGGTGTTGTTAGTAGGTATCTCTCTAACCCTGGCAGAGAGCATTGGGAATCAGTCAAGTGGATACTCAGATATTTGAGAGGCACTTCAAAGTTGTGCTTGTGCTTTGGTGGATCGAAACCGATGTTAGAAGGTTTCACGGATGCAGACTTGGCAGGAGACCTTGATGCTAGAAAATCCACTTCTGGATACTTATTCACCTTTTCAGGGGGAGCTGTTTCATGGCAGTCTAAGTTACAAAAATGTGTTGCCTTATCCACCACTGAAGCTGAGTATATTGCTGCAAATGAAGCAGGCAAGGAGATGATTTGGCTGCAGAGGTTCATTCAAGAATTGGGTGTGAAGCAAGAAAGTTATGTGGTGCATTGTGATAGTCAGAGTGCTATTCATTTAAGTAAAAATTCAGTGTACCATCCTCGCACGAAGCACATTGATCTCCGTTATCATTGGATTCGAGATGCAGTATCAAAGAAGCTTTTCCAGTTGAGGAAAATTCACACCAACAAGAACACTTCAGATATGTTGACAAAAGTTGTTACACAACATAAGTTGGAGTATTGCAGCAAATCCGCTGGAGTGGACTTCAAGTAGAATTCACGTCGTTTTGACCTAGTTGGCCTAGAGGGGGAGATTGTAAAATATCTAGGCCCAAATTTCAAATATATCTACAAAATGTTGTTTGAAGCATTAATGAAGTAAGTGGTTGTAGGTAAGTGGGATCCAAAATGTAGTAGGTGGTTGTAGGTAAGTGGGATCCAAAATGTAGTAGGTGGTTGTAGGTAAGTGGGATCCAAAATGAAGTAAGTGAGTGGGTGAAGTATTAATGAAAGCATTTAGATGGTTCCTCCTTGGCCTATATAAGGAGAGGTCATTTGCTCATTCCATCAATCTCATCCAAGAGAAACATCTTCCTCCAAGTAGAGAGTGAAGAGTGCCCACTCTAAGTTGAGAGTGTTGAGTGTTGTAGTGTTGGTAGCAAAACAAGTGTGAGAGAGAGAGTTTCCTTCAAGTAGTGTTCTTGAAGTTGTGCATCTCTTTGTACCCCTAATTTCATTAGTGGAGGTTCTTGTTGTTGTTGCCCCGTAGACGTAGGCATATTGCTGAACCACGTTATATCCGGTGTTCTCTATTCTTTGCTCTTTTATTTCCTTGCATATTTATCCTTTTTGTGGGTTGAGTTATTATTTCCATTCTACTATTTTCCGCAACACAAAATGATCAAGGAAATTCAAATTTGAGCTAGAAAAATTTTGCTTAAACTCGTTGAGTGTGAAACTCATAAATCTTGCAGATAATAACTAATCTGTACAATGAATACGTATAGAACCTTTGCTCAACTGGCATATATGGGAGGAGACTAAAGCTGGATTCTTAAGCTACGCTAAGCTAAGGCTGCCTAGATAGGAAGAGAAGAAGGAGCTATAAAGACTTACCAGGTTACACACCTATTTACAGACGAATTCATAAATATAACATTAAAAAGCACCATCTTAACTATTGTTATTAGGAGCTTGTTATGATTTTCTTGCTCCAGAACTGCTGGAAAGGCGTTCGAGATAAGACCAAACCAGGCTCCCAAGTGAAAACCTTGGCCTCTCTTCTACATCTTTTTCTTCTTGCACTCTTCTGTCTACTCTCTGGCTTACCCTCGAGGTGGATCCTTGAGGAGTAACACACGTCTGAGATTTGTGAACTGCAATGATCGACTCTCCAATCTCTTTCCTCACCAATTCCACTATTTTCAGATTTACATCATGTCCTGATGCATCCGTCACGTAGATTGATCCTACCGCTCTTTCACCTAGTGTTCCAATCTCAATTCTTGACATGGATAAACCATTCTCTCGAAAAACCCTAGTGATGTCCGATAACAACCCCATTCGGTTTTTTGCGCAGAGGTCCAGTCTCAGTCCCTGCAAAAGTTGTCATCATAAGTCTCATTTACGAAAATAACAAATAACACTAGCATTGCATTCTCATATCACATTATGAAGCTAAAAAATGTATCGACATAGCTAGTCACGCAAATTCATACCTGTGAGACCCTTCTCTCTATTGCAGCACTTAAGCATAGGGTAAGCTTGTTCCTCTCGCTCTGTGTGTTCAAAGTGTAGCCATTTTTGTGCCTTACAAAGTACTCCTGTGACATTCACATTTAAATAACATTCAAACACCATGCAAGTTGAGATGTATATGCACAAGGTAGCTGGGTTACCTGATCAGCCATGCTGCTCTTGGAGGCAACCACCGCATGGAACACCACGTATTGTAAGTCAGTTAGGGCACACACCGTGTCAAACAGTAATTTCGGGCGATCTCTACTCCTCACATTCACAATCCAATACCCTTTCTCTTTACAACTATCTACGTTCACAAGCGTCCTATCACAACCCTTCTTGTGCCTACTGCCACCACCATCACAACCACGACAGCTTTCATAGTCCTCGTCGGCATACATCAACTGGTGGAGCCGCCGCTCCATGTGGGTATGGCCGCTCGCCGGGGTGGTCAGCCTTACACTTCTCTTTTCACCGTCCTAATGATGGGCCTCAATAACATTCTCCACCTGCACTTGTACATGGGCCAACCGCTTTTGGTCAGTAATTGGGCCACCATTTAGCCCATCTTCCATGTAGAAAATGCCGGCGGCCCGAGTACTATGGGTCCAAGCCAAGGCAGCAATTAGGTTGCAACCCAGCTCAACAAGGACTGCAGAAATCTCGGACACGAGGCCGGGGCTGTCCTTGCTAGTCATCTCTAGGGCGGAGTCCTCCAGTCCGGGTGTTACTTCTCTTCTTGGGCATAACCTTGCTTCGTTAGAAATCCCTCCCCTGCTAGTACATAGCGCCTGCGAATTTATTAGTTTTGAGTAGAGTAAAATGAGACTGGTAATTCACGTTGCTCCATTTCCTTTTTCATCTCTCTTAAATTCTAACACTTCAGTAACTGGTTTATGAAAAATAAACTTTGCGTTATTCTTTTAGTGGGGGCAAAGTTTTTGAGTAATTCTGTCAAATAAGTAATGCCCCCGTCCAATAATATGCGGATAACCACAAACATTCAAGTGAATAAAAATAAGGGAAATAAACAAAAAAATTGGTTAAGAGGGAAAGAGTGAGAGAGAGGGACCTGCTGAATATAAAGTATGATGCTTTGTTCAGTGATTTTGTTTCCGACCTGGTCCGTCACGTGGAACACTGTATCAGAAAAGACCCACATGAACATAGGCAGAGAGGACATGCAGAATCATCAAAAATATTTACAAAATATTACTAAAACTCATAATGAATAAAAATAAAATCATTAACATAACTAATTAAGCATCTTATTTATTCATATGTAGAAAAGATGGGACAATAAAATTATAATTACCATCCATAAACCATCCACCATCAGAGCATATGTATGATTTGGAAATAACTAGGTCAAGATCTGTCAAAACTTGGACCATCTCCAGCAAAATTCCATGCCTGTTTGCACTATCAACCTGCACTAAATAAAGCTTGTTATTAAGACCGAAATAATATTTTACTTTAATCTAATTTAGGTCGAGATCATTATAGCAAAGTTTGCCACGCTGGGATCTACAGGCATATGTCATTTTCGTAGATTTTAAGTGTAATGGACCGCTTGTAGTAACTACTGGGTCCGAGGAGGTCAAGTTAGTTTTGGGTTTGCAGGGTTTGTGTACAAGTAGATGATGTCATGTACTCATGTGGTGAGGGTTCAAAGGATAACGTGTGTGCATGGCACTGTTCTGTTTAAATCTTTGGCATGGACGCAGAAACCAAAAAGAGAAGAAATGAAGACAGCACCAATGGTGGGTTTGGGTCCACTTTAAATTAAATTGGGATGGTTTATGCAGAACCATAACATTTCTCTCTGGGGATTATCAGGGTTCATGCCATCCCTCATGCATAATTATTCCAGATCTAGGGATTGTTTAACTATTGAATATTAAATTAAAATTAATATCGATATCAGCTTCTAACTATTGTTTAACTTTATATATGTGGGTGATGACCCACTCGGTCACTAAAAACAACCATGTCCATAACCCACGGCCCACCCCAACACCATTAGAACCCAACAAGCTAGTAATATATATGTGTGTGTGTTCGTATACATACCAAGGAGGATAGATTCTTTCAATGAGGCATTCGAATTCGGGGTCGATATAGGGCGGGTAAATGATCTCCATCTTCTTCTTTGTCTATCTTCCTAATTAAATTGCAGCTGATTTCATACAACAATGAGATGGTTGCATTTCTTGTTTATTGGTCTCTGTAGCTGTATGGGTATAAATACAAGAAGCAATTGGAAACTACATATTCAAAACACATGCCTCAAAACAAACACATAACTTGTTAATGGGATAAAAGAGCGGCGCCGTCTAATGGCCATTTGCTTGTGTCCTAAGTCGATTCATCCTCCAACACATTTATACAAAACAAATACTAATTAAGGTAATAAATAAATAATATAATATTAATATGATAATTATGTTGTGTTGGAACTTATTATATCTTAGAGGTGCATTTAGCTTCGTTCTTGGGAAAGATTAAGATTCACGCCAATGATTATCTTCGATTATTTAAATTGGCCTTGGAAGGAAATTGGAAAAAGAACACGTCTATCTTCTGCACCGCACAATTTTTATTTCTTACGAAATGATTGGTTTGACCCCTGAAATACTGGTGGCAATTCGGATATATCCAAACTAAGGATTCAACTAATGAAGAAATTGAGGAGAGACACACAAAACCAGAATTCTTGATTCCACCAAGAAAACCTAGCCAAAAGGGTATTAAAAAAAAAAAATCAAAACAAAACCCTAGCTAAAAGGGTATCAAATTATGGAGAAGAAAAGCTCCGCAATTTTGGATAAAACCATGATCAAAACTCTCTCTAAAATTTTGATCAAAACTAAAAATAATAAACAAATAATACTTACATAATGGTTTGACAGAGTCCTTTTCTGGTACACAAGATTCACAGCGAGCGTAGCTGATGAACTTGGAGAGAAGGAGCAGCTTCTTTGTAAATAGGAACCCCCCATCCTAAAACATCTAATTCTATAATTCTGAGCCTTTGCATTTAGAATACCTCACGGAATCGGAATAATGGGTTGTAGTGATCAAATTATATAACCCACCCACCAAAAACTTTTCTGTTTTTCTTTTGGGTGCCAAATTTATATGAAGTGCTGTTTGCGTTTGATTTAACAACGTGTTGGCCAGTGGGATGATTTAGGTTTCCTAGGAGGACTCAAAGTTTGGCTGGCAATGACCCACGTAAAATTGCGCCTCCACATGGCAGGCGGACGGGGAGGGCTCCTGCGGCGGCGGCGGCTCGGTCGATCAATTTCTATTTCAAATCACGCACCCATGCTTTTGGCTTTTGGCTTTTGGGTAGGTCGTACGCAATGATAAAAATATCGATATCGACGGAAATTTGGTATAAAAGTTAAAAATTTAGAATGAAATTTTGAGAAAAACTTAAGTATTCAATGATAGTTATATAGGATTAATAAAAACTATAAAATAACTTTGATATAATAAATATATGATGAATAATATGATACAATAGGGTTTTGCCGATAACTAATAATATAAAATTTAAAATATAAATATAAATTGAAGTGGATTACTATAATTGAATGTTAATATAGTTAAAACATAAAAATAAGCATAATAATAGAGTTTACATTTACATAATAATTTAGAAAATTAGACATTAGTTATTGAAAATTGGACGTAAAACGAATTCTTATTAATCGTATGCTCATTTCATAATTTTTCTAAAATTCATTAATATTCAAATTAACTATTCAAATAAGTTTCTTCAATTGAACATAATTTATTTGAATTGAATTCAACATAATTTGCTTCAAAATAACTATCTCTTTTCTACGAATCATTTCATTCAATATAATTTGCTTCAAAAATTCATTAATATTCAAATTAACCTTATATTTGTATTCGCAATTTTTTTTATATCAAATACTAATTTAAATATAAAACATATTATATTAAAGGGTAAAGTTAAAAAGAAGATTAAAATAAAGGAAAAAAAATCTGATTTCCTACAAGATTTTAAAGCTACTCAACATGTTGTCCAAGACAATATCAATGTCAAAACAGCCCTTCCCCAGAAGCTTAAAATTCAAAACGCACAAAATTAAAAGATTAATTGAGATCTATTTGTCCCATGAAACCATTTTCCCCCATCCAAACACCAAGTAATTAACAAATCTTATCATAGACCCAGCTGTGATCAGGACCGACCATAAATGGGGGCCTGAGGAGCTCCAACGGCTGGACCTAGGTCATGCTCTGGACCTTGGATTTCCACTTGTAGACCGCAGCTTAGGACGATGACGAGGTGTTTGAGGAGGACGACGTCGTGTCTGGTTGCTTTAAGGGGATGTTTCGGACCGATCGGGTAGACATCGGTATGGAGGATCCGTTGTGAATTCGGCAGAGCTGTGGAGCCCATAGCCACGCTCTTCTTCTTTTTCCTCACGTTGAACATCTTCTATTATTCTTCATATTTGTCATCTTTATGCTTGCAATTTGACCGAAATATTGTGAAAATCGTCTGATTTCTTCGATATTCGTCGAAATTTTGCGATAGCACCAAAATTGGGGGAAGATTTTTCTTCACCCCCCCCCTCTTAATATGTCGACCAGTCCGATTTCCGATATTTCGATGGAAATATCAGCGATTTTGTCGATTTTTACTTCAGTGGTCGTACGTAGATAAGAAACTATTTCGGGATTACAGTTATGATTAGGTCTCTTGGGCATTTTGGTCATTTCAGGGGCTTTAAATAGTTAGCATTGTTGGTTGTGGCCCTCTGATCTCTAATGAGCTATTATCACGCCGTCTGATTACATCAAATCAGGCTGAGATGTATGCAGCTGGTGCCAACGTGGCAGGATCATATGGTGCAGTGCACTTGGTTGAGTCTTGGACAACCTGCTGTATTTGCAAGATTAACATTCTTGTAAACTGTTATTATTATATTTTTATTTACCATTTTAGCTAGTTACTATATATTGTGGTCAACACATATGAGAAGAACACTATTAAGATTTATTTAGGCCGTCACAAGTTTGAGTTGGTTTTTGGTCCAACTACATGACAACTTGAAAGTTAGGCAATTTTTAGTTGTGGAAACAAAGATTGAACAATATCAGGTTTTAGTTTTACACTCGGCTCTGTACACTAACTAAATTCGTTACAAATTGGTTTCGTGTTTGGGCTGTTATATGTTTAGCTCAATTTACATGCATATTGTTAGCCCTTACCATTTCGCGAAGAAGTCCATGGGCTTGTGGGTACCCGCTAGACTCGTTAATAAAAGCCCGACCCGACCTGAAAGTTGATGGGCTGGACTTGAGCTTAGAGTGTTCAAACCCGATAGGCCCGAGCTCGATAAGGCCGGGTAAGCCCGGCCTGACCTGCCCGTATAAATCCGGCCCATATCCCCGAATATATTAAATAATTATGGATTGAGTGATTTTATGATCATGATGTCATAGATGAGAAATGAATATATATTATATGTAGGTTTAGGTAGGATGATATATATCATATTAATATATACATTTTTGTTGCCAAAGGATGAAGCAGCAGTGAATCAAATTTAGAAGCATTCATAGTGCAATTTACATAATTGCCAAACTAAAACTGTAACGCCCCGGAAATTGGGAAAATGTATTTTTGTAAAATATTGAATAAAATGACGTTTTTACCCCTGTGTCTCGTATGGTCAATTTGTTGACTTTTTGATTGGAGGGTCGAACGGACGTTGACGGATGACCGTGACGTAGTTCGGGACGTCACGAGATCATAGACAGGTGGCACGTCGGATTCGAACGCTCAGGGAAAAAGTTATGACGTTCGGAAGTTCAGGGGCATTTTCGTAATTTGGACGATTAGGGGTGGAAAATGTTGACTTTTTGAAATACGATTGTTTTTCACATGACTCGAAGACCGTTAGGTTCGTCTCGAAGCCCCGAGTACAACGACAGGCGGCACGCGTGAAACGGAGATCGGATGACCGAGTTACGGGTCACGGAAGTCGGAGGGCATTTTGGTAATTATTACCCTGAGGGCATTTTGGTCTTTTTTACACGGGTTACTGTAGCACCACCATGAAAAACAGAGTCTGCCCAACCATGCTGTGAGTGCTATGATCATTGTCTTTGTTTAATCTGGTTAGTGGTCGTGTGGGGTGATTAGTTTAAGCCCTTTGAGGCAGTGGGAAACATGGTTGAATGGTTGGACTGAACACAGTGCACGGGTAAGGTTTAAAATTCGTATTGGGTTTTGTTTGTGGGAAACCATTTTTACAGGGGAATCAGAATGATTCCCACGAGTTGCCGCCCTCATTGATCGATTAACCGAGTAGGGGAGCGAGAGAGGGTTCCATTTTGCATCAGTTGTGTGGGATGAGAGTGAGAGGAACTGACGGGGAGAAGAAAACCAGAAAAAAAAATGGAGGGAAAAATCCAGTTTAATTCCTGAGGCTTATTCAACGAAACCAAGGGCCGTATTAGTCTTCTGGGAGCAATAGGAAATCGACCACATCGATTTCAAAGGATATCACTCACGAATTGGCCAAGAACTGAGGCCCCTGGTTCTGAGAATTTTCGAGCTTGAGGAAGGCTACTTCCAGGTTAGCATGGGGTCAATTGATTGGATGTTTTGGTTCGTCTAGCTCCCCTTAAGCTACTGGTGAAGTTAATTGGATAATGGAACTGTTTTGGGTGAGTTCTAGATGATGACCCGTTCGATTGTTCGGGTCTGGGTTGATCGATTTGGGGCATGTCGAAGTAATTAAATGATCTAGAACTCTAATTGAATGATTATAGAACATGTTAGGATCAAGAACGAGAGCAATCGATTGAGAATTGAGGGTTAACTGGTCGGGTTGAATCGCGGGTAACAGACCCGTTTAACAGGCTAGTCGGGTAGGAGAGACGACATTTTAGATGGGCGCGTGGCCTTCACGCGTAGCCACTTTGGGTGGCGTGTGATGGCGCGTGTGATGTCATCTCTGATCACGGTCAATATGAAACTTATTCCTTTCAGTCTAATTCACATTTTACCTTTAAAGTTCGAGTCGATCGGAAGTCGTTCGGGGATAATTTCGGAAGTTCGAAAGTTTAGGTCCTTAAGGTTAATTTCGTCGAAAAATCCGGAAAATTTCCGAAAAATCATACGAGTTATTTTGGGATGATTGTAACCCTCCTTGTGCGTTTTTATAGGCCCAGACATTTCCGAAGCTACAGAGGAGCGCACGGGGCGCGATTGACGCGTCCTAAAACCGTGAGTGGACTTTTGATTTCCAAATTGTGCATGCATGACTATTTTACTTATTTATCTTGTGTCTTCACTTATGATTTTATGTTGATAAATATGCTATTTCGATTTTACGTGATTTCACGCTTTTCGAGATAAATATCGTATTTCACGTATTCCGAGATTACGGTTTTCGCCTATGCATGAATGATGTTTTTGATGAAGTATTTGGATATGATTATGCATGTTACGTATTTATGATGTTTGATTATATTTGTGAAGTGATTTCGGGAATTGCATGTTTTGAAATTTGCATGTGATTTCAGACAAAAGTCCTATCATGACAAGATATGATTTTCGGAAGGATTTTTGGAAACCGGATCATGTTGAATCCTGGTTTATTGTGTTTATAAATGGTTTTGGATTTAAAGACCCGGTTGATTGTTGGATCTGGTTTTGGGTTTAAAGACCCGGTTAATTGATGACGGAGGCGGGCCCGGAAAATTGGGTTTAAAGACCCGGATTGAGTTTAAAGACTCGTGAGTTTAAAGACTCGGTTATTGTGATACCCCCGAGGCCTATCGATTATGTTTTGATTTTAAAGACTCGTTGATATCCCGGGAAGGCCTGATATTGAGTTTAAAGACTCGGATGGATCCAACGGTTTAATTGTGATTGTTGATTCACTTTTTAGTTGATTTGCGTAATTGATGTTTCAAAATGACGGTTTCTGGATTTTGGTAATCTTATATTATTTTACATGAGTTATGACGGTTTTCTGTAACGAGTTACATGTGTTTCGAAAAAAGGGATTTCTAATGTTTAATACGCGGTTTTCGAATATCTGGTTATGCATGCGTGTTATTAAACTGGAGGGCGAACCCCGATTTCCTTAAACTATTTTCTGCAAACCTTTGTTTCGGTCCACTCACACTTTGTTGTTTTAACTACCCTTCAGGTCGTGGTACAAGTTTGGGGGCTAGCGCCGAGGCAGAGGCAGAGGCATAAAGTTTCCGTTGCGGAGTAGTTAGTTTACAGAGTAGGATTTGTTCTTTAACTTGTTTTGTAATTTTATGCTCTGTGAAACTATGGACTTGATGTCCAGTCGGTTGTATTTGTTCAATCTCCCTAGTCTGACAATGGGTGTGATGTAATATTATTTGGTTTTCCGGTCTTTTGGGTTCGATTGTCAGACGGGAGCAGGATGCTTCCCGATTATCGAGGCGATAATCGGGGTGGGTCCTATCAATTGGTATCAGAGCATAGGTTTACGGTTCGTGTCTGGCACTTGGGTGTGCCTCGATTATTGCACTAACTTATGCCTCTTTCAGAAGAAGGACGATCGGCCATGCCTCCGCGACGTGAACCCCCTCCACGACCCTGATGATGGCGTCGCTAGAGATGCCGAGAGTGCTTCGATTGAGCGAGCCCAGCGTCTTGGGTCTACCTTGTTCAGTGGTGGAGCGGATCCCGAGGATGCCCACCGTTGGATTTCTCGGGTTGAGCAGATTTTTGCTGTGATGCACTGTTCTCCTGAGGAGCGAGTTGTGTTGGCTACCTTTTTACTTGATGGACCTGCTTATGAGTGGTGGTATACTCTGGAGTTGTCGGGTTGGGATGCCCGTACGGTGACTTGGGAGACCTTTCATGAATGGTTTCTGGATCAGTACTATCCCCGTTTATTCCGTGATGCTAGGGAGACCGAGTTTCTGCAGCTCTAACAAGGGAGCATGTCCGTAGTAGAGTATGAGCAGAAATTTCAGATGCTAGCCTGTTTTGCTCCTACCTTCGTGTCTACTGAGGCTGAGAAATTTCGTAGGTTTGAGCTTGGCCTACGGGGTGATATATGGGCCATTGTGACACCCGGAGCATTTACTACTCTCAGGGAGTTGTCTGACACCGCAGTGCGGGTTGAGGCTAGTGTCCCGACACGTCCATAGTACTCTGGTGGTGGAAAACGTCGAGAGCGTTCATATCCTGGATCGTATGGTCAGAGAGCCCCGAAGAAGGGACGTTATGGTGGAGCCTCATCTGCAGGCAATGATCGTTTCGGCAGGCCTGGTAACTTTCAGAGTCCTGGATTCAGAGCGCCTAGGGCACAGACTGCTCCGCAGGCGAGCGCGACTTCGGTTGCTTCCACAGGACGACAGAGTGGTAGTTTTGCTCGAGATGCTTCCAGTGTTATCTGTTTCTTCTGTGGCGAGCGGGGCCACTATCGGAGGGAGTGTCCATCTTTGCCATAGGGTGGTGGCGCAGGTCGGATTGGAGCAGAGCAGGGACGGAACACAGCTGCAGTTTCTGGGACTGGGAGTACTAGAGGAGGTGGTGCTGGAGCGACTAGTGGACTAAGGGGCCGGGGTCGTGGGCGAGCAGCTGGACCACATGCCCGAGTGTTTGCGGTTATGCAGCAGGAGGCCAGGGCAGCACCTGGTATTGTGACAGGTACACTCACGATCTTTGGACATGATGTTTGTGCTTTAATTGATCCCCGAGCTACTCATTCGTTTATATCACGGGACTGTGAGTTGTTGGCGGGTAGAGAGGTGTCCGCACTGGACTGTGACATGGGTGTGAGCACGCCCACAGGAGATGTATCTGTGGTAAATCAAGTGTTGCGGGAGTGTCCCGTAATGGTAGGCGACATAGGTTTGGTAGCAGACTTGATACTCTTGGACTTGCACGACTTTGATGTCATTTTGGGAATGGATTGGTTGACGCTCCATCATGTTTTTATCTAATGTGTAGATAAAAAGGTTACTTTTTGGAGCCCGGGGTTACCTGAAACCATCTTTCAGGGAATACAGCGAGCAACTCCTGTCGGAGTGATTTCAGCCCTGAAGGCAAGTAAGTTGTTGAGGAAAGGGTGCCAGGGATACTTAGCTCAAGTGATGGACGCACGAGCTGCACCATTGAGAGTGGAGGATATACCGATAGTACGGGAGTTCCCGGATGTCTTTCCGGAGGATATACCGGGATTGCCACCTCACCGAGATGTCGAGTTCACCATCGATCTTGTTCCAGGTACGCAACCTATATCTCAGACTCCGTATCGTATGGCGCCAGCCAAGTTGAGAGAACTGAAGGCGCAGTTGCAAGAGTTGCTTGAGATGGGGTTTATTAGACCGAGTGTATCCCCTTGGGGAGCCCCAGTGTTGTTTGTGAGGAAAAATGATGGGAGTTTGAGACTCTGCATCGATTACAGGCAACTGAATAAAGTAACAGCCAAGAACAAATACCTGTTGCCTCGGATCGATGACTTGTTCGATCAACTGTGAGGAGAACAGCATTTCTCCAAAATCGATCTCCGTTCTGGGTATCATCAGTTGCAGGTTAAGGATGAGGATGTACCCAAGACAGCCTTTAGAACCCGTTATGGTCATTATGAGTTCCTTGTGATGCTGTTTGGTTTGACCAACGCACCCACAGCGTTTATGGATTTGATGAACCGAGTGTTATAGCCATACTTGGATCACTTCGTCATCGTGTTCATCGACGATATTCTAGTTTACTCGAAGAGTGCGGGAGAGCACGAGGAGCACTTAAGGATGGTGCTGGGTACCTTGAGGGAAAATTAGTTGTATGCGAAGCTCAGCAAGTGTCAGTTTTGGTTGACGAGCGTGAGTTTCTTGGGGCATGTGATCTCAACTGACGGAATCAGTGTGGATTCTCAGAAAGTTGAAGCAGTGGCGAAGTGGGAACAACCGAAGGCCGTCACTGAAGTCAGAAGTTTCTTTGGATTGGCTGGCTATTACAGGAGGTTTGTAGAGGGTTTCTCTACCATTACTGCCCTGTTAACACGACTGACGCAGAAGGGAGTCAAGTTTGTCTGGGATGACGATTGTGAGCATAGTTTTCGGGAGCAAAAGGAAAGGTTGACATCTGCTCATATACTGACCCTTTCAGATGACAGTGGGGAATTCGAGGTGTAGAGTGATGCATCCTTACAGGGATTGGGATGTGTACTAATGCGGCATGGGAAAGTGATTGCCTATGCTTCGCGCCAGTTGAAACCACATGAGCGCAATTATCCTACGCACGACTTGGAGTTAGCTGCTGTTGTGCATGCGCTAAAAATTTGGAGACATCACTTGTATGGTGCGACTTGCAGGCTGTTCACGGATCATAAGAGCCTAAAGTACTTGTTCACCCAGAAGGACTTGAATGTGAGGCAACGACGGTGGCTGGAACTAATTAAGGACTATGATTGCACGATCGAGTACCACCCTGGAAAAGCCAATGTGGTGGCTGATGCTCTAAGCCGGAAGTCAACGCATTTTGTAGCACATCTACGGACGGTTCATTTGCCGATATTGGTTGAACTCCGCAAGACTAGCATTGATTTGGGACTGGATAACCAAGGTGACTTGCTAGCTAATTTTCATGTGAGACCACTCTTAATCGATCGGATTGTTGAGGCTCAATCTCAAGATCCTGTCTCGTGTGTACTTCGAATTGAAGTGGAAGCCGGTGAACGGATAGATTTCACAGTCAGGGAGGATAGAGCCTTACTAAAAGAAGGACGGTTGTGTGTGCCGGACGTTGAGGCACTGAAGAAGGAGATCTTGGACGAGGCTCACAGTTCGGCCTATGCAATGCATCCTGGTGGGACTAAGATGTATCGTACATTGCGAGAACATTATTGGTGGCCCGGTATGAAACGAGAGATTGCTGAGTTTGTCAGCAGGTGTCTGATTTGTCAGCAAGTGAAGGCTGAGATACAAAGACCTTATGGAGCCTTGCAACCATTACCTATCCCGGAATGGAAATGGGATCACATAACGATGGATTTTGTGTTTGGACTTCCTAGGACACCCAGAGGTCACGATGGAGTTTGGGTGATTGTGGACAGACTTACGAAATCAGCTCATTTCTTGCCGGTGCGAGAGAACTTCAGGATGACACAGTTGGCTCAGTTGTTTATCGATGAGATCATCCGGTTGCAAGGTACTCCGGAATCAATAGTTTCTGACAGAGACCCGAGGTTCAGTTCTCGGTTTTGGCAAAGTCTACAGGAAGCTTTTGGGACGAAACTTCGTTTCAGTACTGCATTTCATCCTCGGACTGATGGCCAGTCTGAGCGGACCATCCAGATATTGGAGGATATGATGCGAGCTTGCGTTTTGCAATTTCAAGGCACTTGGGAATCACACCTAGCCTTGATGGAATTTGCCTATAACAATAGCTATCAGGCGAGCATTGGGATGACTCCTTACGAAGCCTTGTACGGACGACAATGCAGAACCCCGTTGTGTTGGACGGACGTGGGTGAAAGGAAGCTAACTAAATCCGAGTTGGTGGAATTGACAACAGAGAATATCAAACTCATCAGAGATAGGCTCAAGGCAGCCCAAGACAGACAAAAGAGCTATGTGGACCATCGAATTAGAGATCTTGAGTTTGCGGTCGGAGATCAGGTATTTCTGAAACTGTCCCCTTAGAAAGGTGTAGTGAGATTTGGCAGGCGAGGAAAGTTGAGCCCTCGTTTTATCGGACCTTATGAGATTACTGAGAGGATTGATCAGGTGGCCTACAGGTTAGCACTACCGCCAGAAATTTCGAAGGTCCACGTTGTTTTCCACGTGTCGATGCTGCAGAAATACGTGTTTGATGCATCTCATGTACTGGAGGAACAACCTATTGAACTCCGAGAGGACTTGAGTTTTGAAGAACAGCTGGTACATATTTTGGACTGAAAGGATAAGGTGCTACGCCGGAAGACTGTTCCTCTGGTAAAGGTTCTCTGGAGGAACCAGAATGTGGACGAAGCCACATGGGAACCTGAGGCGCAAATGCGAGATCATAGACAGGTGGCACGTCCGATTCGGACGCTCGGGGAAAAAGTTATGACGTTTGGAAGTTCAGAGGCATTTCCGTAATTTGGACGATTAGGGGGAAAATGTTGACTTTTTGAAATACAATTGTTTTTCACATGACTCGAAGACCGTTAGGTTCGTCTCGAAGCCCCGAGTACAACGACAGGCGGCACGCGTGAAACGGACATCGGATGATCGAGTTACGGGTCACGGAAGTTAGAGGGCATTTTGGTAATTATTACCCTGAGGGCATTTTGGTCTTTTTTTACACGGGTTACTAAAGCACCACCGTGAAAAACAGAGTCTGCCCAACCGTGCTGTGAGTGCTATGATCATTGTCTTTGTTTAATCTGGTTAGTGGCCTTGTGGGGTGATTAGTTTAAGCCCTTTGAGGCAGTGGGAAACATGGTTGAATGGTTGGACTGAACACAGTGCACGGGTAAGGTTTAAAATTCGTATTGGGTTCTGTTTGCGGGAAACCATTTTTACAGGGGAATCAAAATGATTCCCACGAGTTGCCGCCCTCATTGATCGATTAACCGAGTAGGGGAGAGAGAGAGGGTTCCATTTTGCATCAGTTGTGTGGGCTGAGAGTGAGAGGAACTGACGGGGAGGAGAAAACGAGAAAAAAATGGAGGGAAAAATCCAATTTAATTCCTGAGGCTTATTGAGAGAAACCAAGGGCCGTATTAGTCTTCTGGGAGCAATAGGAAATCGACCACATCGATTTCGAAGGACATCACTCACGAATTGGCCAAGAACTAATGCCCCTGGTTCTGAGAATTTTCGAGCTTGAGGACGGCTACTTCCAGGTTAGCATGGGGTCAATTGATTGGATGTTTTGGTTCGTCTAGATCCCCTTAAGCTACTGGTGAAGTTAATTGGATAATGGAACTGTTTTGGGTGAGTTCTAGATGATGACCCGTTCGACTGTTCGGGTCTGGGTTGATCGATTTGGGGCATGTCGAAGTAATTAAATGATCTAGAACTCTAATTGAATGATTATAGAACATGTTAGGATCAAGAACGAGAGCAATCGATTGAGAATTGAGGGTTAACTGGTCGGGTTGAATTGCGGGTAACAGACCCGTTTAACAGGCTAGTTGGGTAAGAGAGACGAAACTGTAGCTGGGCGCGTGGCCTTCACGCACAGCCACTTTGGGCGGCGCGTGACGGCGCGTGTGATGTCATCTCCAATCACGGTCAACATGAAACTTATTCCTTTCAGTCTAATTCACATTTTACCTTTAAAGTTCGAGTCGTTCGGGATAATTTCGGAAGTTCGGAAGTTTAGGTCCTTAAGGTTAATTTCGTCGAAATATCCGGAAAATTTAGAAAAATCATACGAGTTATTTTGGGATGATTGTAACCCTCCTTGTGTGTTTTTACAGGCCCGGATATTTCCGAAGCTACAGAGGAGCGCACGGGGCGCGATTGACGCGTCCTAAAACCGTGAGTGGACTTTTGATTTTCAAATTGTGCATGCATGACTATTTTACTTATTTATCTTGTGTCTTCACTTATGATTTTATGTTGATAAATATGCTATTTTGGTTTTACGTGATTTCACGCTTTTCGAGATAAATATCCTATTTCACGTATTCCGAGATTACGATTTTCGCCTATGCATGAATGATGTTTTTGATGAAGTATTTGGATATGATTATGCATGTTACGTATTTATGATATTTGATTATATTTGTGAAGTGATTTCAGGAATTGCATGTTTTGGAATTTGTATGTGATTTCGGACATAAGTCCTATCATGACAAGATATGATTTTCGGAAGGATTTTTGGAAACCGGATCATGTTGAATCCTGGTTTATTGTGTTTATAAATGGTTTTGGATTTAAAGACCCGGTTGATTGTTGGATCTGGTTTTGGGTTTAATAACCCGGTTAATTGATGACGGGGGCGGGCCCGAAAAATTGGGTTTAAAGACCCGGATTGAGTTTAAAGATTCGTGAGTTTAAAGACTCGGTTATTGTGATACCCCCGAGGCCTATTGATTATGTTTTGAGTTTAAAGACTTGTTGATATCCCGGAAAGGCTTGATATTGAGTTTAAAGACTCGGATGGATCCAACGGTTTAATTGTGATTGTCGATTCACTTTTTACTTGATTTGCGTCATTGATGTTTCAAAAAGACGGTTTCTGGATTTTGGTAATCTTATATTATTTTACATGAGTTATGATGGTTTTCTGTAACGAGTTATATGTGTTTCGAAAAAAGTGATTTCTAATGTTTAATACGCGGTTTTCGAATATCTGGTTATGCATGCGTGTTATTAAACTGGAGGGCGAACCCCGATTTCCTTAAACTGTTTTCTGCAAACCTTTGTTTCGGTCCACTCACACTTTGTTGTTTTAACTACCCTCCAGGTCGTGGTACAAGTTTGGGGGCTAGCGCTGAGGCAGAGGCAGAGGCATAAAGTTTCCGTTGCGGAATAGTTAGTTCACAGAGTAGGATTTGTTCTTTAACTTGTTTTGTAATTTTATGCTCTGTGAAACTATGGACTTGATGTCCAGTCGGTTGTATTTGTTCAATCTCCCTAGTCTGACAATGGGTGTGATGTAATATTATTTGGTTTTCTGGTCTTTTGGGTTCGATTGTCAGACTGGAGCAGGATGTCCGATTATCGAGGCGATAATCGGGGTGGGTCCTGTCAAAAACTAGCTAATTAATTAAATTTGACATTATTAAACACAACATAGGCATAGATTTTTTGTTAATTAATTAATGTATTTGCCTAATATTAAGATGAAACATTACTTTTTTTACATACATATATATAATATTCAATTAACTATATTGTAGCTAATTTGCCTCATTAGGTCCACCAAACAGTGATAGATGTTATTGTAGCATCATGAAGATATATATATATATATATATATATATATGTGTGTGTGTGTGTGTGTATTTAGCTGTATAATTTCTTGAATAAGTTATTTTTAAAACCCCAATTGAACCCGGCCCATAAAGCCCAATAAAAGTCCAGCCCAAACTCAGCCCGATAAAAGGTACGAGCTTTCATATTTGTAACCAAACCTGCCAAGTCCGGTCCGACACTTTTCAAATTATGAGATAGGCCAAGCCCAAGCCCAAGCCCAACAAATTTGGGCTGGGCTTTCCCGACCCGTCCCAATGACGAGGGCTACATATTGCTATAAAACTTATAACGGTTAATATTAAGCGAAGGGTATTTTTTTTAGGTCATCTAGACTATGTTTGACACGTCATATAAAAAGCAGAATAGAATAATATAATATAAAATCAGTGTTCGGTATCAATCTTATTAATTAGTCACTGTATAAATTAATACGATTGAGTGCTTTTATAATAATAATAATAATAATAATAACAATTTAATAAATAGAAATAATAATATACCATTAATTAATTAAAATAAATAATAATTAATTGAATTAAAATAATAATGTACATAATTAATATTTATGATATAAATATTTTTTTTATCAACTACCACTATAATATAATTCGTCCAGAAGAATATAGTCGGCATTTTAATCTGGTTGAGTACCAAACGCCCGACTAAATAGTCAGTCTATCCGACAAACAAATTAGTTTATACGACTGAAATAGTCAATACAATACGGCGTACCAAACGAGACCCTAATGATTTGGTCACTATAGATAATTAATGACATTTAAGCTCTAGACATGGGAGTAAAATATACAAGTGCTTAATTACTAGACTCCTCAATGTGGTTAGCCTAATTTATATATTTAATTCCTTAATTTGGTATTCTAATTTTATAAACTAAGGTGTTTTAGAGTGATGATATCGAGGGAGCTGTAAATACTTATGTGACTGCTAAGTTGTTTTAGATTTTCAGGACACCTCTTGATTTAGCATTGTAAGGCGCATAGTATAATTAATATGCCAACAAAAATAATGTAAGGTCACGTAATACATATATATATTATTAATATTCAATTTCAATTGGATTTTAAAGATTCAATTATATATTAGTTCAATTTTAATAGTTAATTAACATTGAAATAAGTCCATTGAATATCTAGTCAGCATTTTTTTATTATAAAATATTAATTTTATTTTCCTACACTACCCCCAATAATTTAATTAAAGTAATATTATCTTCTTATTCCTTAAAAAATATTCATAATATCTCAGCTTACTTTTTGAGGTATTTGAATTCTAATGGGATATATAAGGTGTCCATCCATTTCGAAAATAAAAAAACTGTCATCATACTAGAGTTACGTAAAGAGAGTGACTGCACTAGTTGAGTGTTTCCGTGAGAGCATGGGTCAAAGACCCACATTTAGGAAGCACACAACTTGTCTTAGTAGAAGGATCCAACAAGAGAGCCCCAGACACAGAACTCATTGGCAAGACTGATCGATGGAGGCCATAGAGTTTCTTTCTTAACGTGCTATTACCACATCGAGATATATGCTGATACAATTGAGGCAAGGAATCCCATGGTAGGTGTTCTTTTCGGGTGTAAACAGTAGGTGATTATGTTGAAGTTCGTATATTGAAATCCACAAGAGCATCATCGCTATATGGAGAGGCGGTTGCGGCAAGTAAATTGAGCATTTTTTTTTACAACAATTGGGGGAAGAAGCCGTTGCTTGTGGGAGTACAAGTTGAAGATTAAATAGGTGTGCCCATTGCTTTGATAACATCAATTTAGCGCCTCTTCAAAGATAGGACATGAGTTTTGTTTAAATGCAGCTAGAATTGGAGAAAGTTATAAATTTCGTGTCATATGAGAAGCTCAATTTTTTTTATTAGGTAGATGAAATCTTACAATTTTTTTTCAATTTTTGATCACTCGTTTGCTACTTGATAAAAGATATTACAAATTTTTCAATTTATTTCTTACAGAAGTACCGATTGAATATATATATATATATATATATATATATATATATTGTTCCATAGGTTTGTAAGGTTTATCTTCAGGTTAATAAATTTCTATTTCCTAAGTACATATGTGCTTATCTATTTATATATTAAGTAAATTAAAGTATTTATGTTTTTATTAGGGGTGGACACAGTACGGTTCGATACGGATATGTCAATATCCAACTTCAAACCATTAAAATCTTAATGGTTTAAATTTTTTAAAATTAGAAACGAAACTGTTTCAAACCAAACCATTACTAACTGTTTGATTTGAATTGATACAGACGGTTTAGGTATAATAAAAAATCGATAATATATAGACTATATGGACTCTCATAGTGCATTCCAAACCAAAAACACCTCAAAATTCATTCATACATTCACAATCTGTACTTTCTTTGTGCAATATGTAGTTGTACTAGTTTTGTTCATTCATATATTCACAATTCTTCAAAACTGTGTCGGGAAAACAATTACTGAAAATTCTTAAATCGAAGAGTTATTTTTGGCATAAGGGTGGTAAGTAGTTTTGTTTTATTCTCTGGTTTATTTTTCTTGGGCATTTGTGCGCATATGTGCTCTTATGTGTGTGTTTAATGTCTTTATCTAATACCCAAAAAAAATCGTTTCTATTTTGGCATTTAAACTGTTGGTGGCTTGTATGATTTGTTTATACAAAATTCTCTACATGAGGTAAGTTATTGATGAGTTAATCCCTCCATTAAGTAAAGAAGAATTTGATGGGTTAATCCTTACATTAAGTGGATGATAATTAATATGATCTTTGGAGTTCCCTAAATGAAGACTTTTGATATCTCAATGCACATGTAATAGATTGTGCATGGATATAATTTTGGGTAGGTTTATTCATGTTCATGAAAACAAGGAAGATCATTTATTGATGGAGATTACTATGCTCATGGAAATTACCATGAGATTAATTGGAACCAACTCTTATGCATGACTATGCATTGATGGCTTCCTTCCATCCATCCCTATATAAAGGAGATGGATTGAGCATTCTCAATCATTCTTCAAGTAATAAGTGATCCACCAAAATTGAGAGTGAAAACAGAGTTCATTCTTGTATGAGAAATATAGAGATAGCCTCTTTTGTGAGAAAAAAAGAGAAAGTGAGATCAACCTGAGTGAATCCAAAAGAAAGATCCACCATTGAGTAAAATTGTATTTGTAATCCCATTATTTATAGTGAAATAATTTTGGAGCTATTTTCCTAGGATGTAGGCATACTGCCGAATCTCGTTAAATTTTGGTGTTCTCTTTTACCTTTTTTTTACTTCCGCTTTATTTCTTCAAATTCACTTACTCAATTTATTTTGAGGGTAGTAAAAGTTTGATCCTGTTGATTATAATTATCTATTTGATTTGTACATCTTTCCCAACAAGTGGTATCAAAGCTACACAAGCTCGTCGTTCGAAGTGGCAGAATTATCGAACTCATCATCCTTGACAATGATCAAACTCACCTCTTCAAATTATTTCATATGGAGACCACAGATGGAGGATATCCTTTATTCCAAAGATTTGTACGAGGTATTGTTGTGCAATTGATAAAAACTAGAAGAGAAATCTGACAAATATTGAACCATTCTAAACCGAAAAGCTATTGGAGAAATCCGCCCATGGATCGACCAAAGTGTTTTCACCAGATTTTAAAGGAGACTGATGTCTTCCAAATGCTGACAAAATTGACGTCAATGTACGAAATGGAGACTCCTCAATACAAAGTTTCACCCATTCGTCGATTGGTGAACTTAAAGTACAAAGATGGTCAAAGTGTTTATGAACACTTGAGCGATTTCCAAGAATTGGTGAATCAACTATCAACCATGAAGCTGGTGCTTGAAGATGAGTTGTTAGTACTGTTGCTGCTTAGTACTTTACTAGATACCTGGAACACACTTTTGGTTTCCCTTAGCAACTCCGCTCCTCAAGGTGTCCTTACTTTGCCATTGGTGAATGATAGTTTATTAAATGAAGAAATAAGGAAGAAAAAACAAAGGACCATTCTAGAAGCACATACAGACCAAGAAAGAAGATAGAATGTTACCATTGTGGTTAGAAGGGTCACAACAAGAGCGAATGTAGAAAGCTCAAAAGGAGCAAAAAAATGGGGCCAGTGAGAAGAATGAAACCAAGGATATAACTGCTACTGCTTCTAAAAGTGATGAGGTAATCATTATTTACGATGATGGTTTTATTAATCTAACTTCTCAAGATTCATGTTGGATTGTAGATTCTGGCGCATCATTCCATGTTACTTCGCGAAAGGAGTTCTTCAAATCCTACACAAGCAGAGATTTCGGAAATGTGAGGATGGGAAATGACAAGGTGTCTAAGATTGTGGGAAGAGGAGAAATAGCTCTTGAGACCAACACAAGCTAACTCTTGGTTCTCAAGAATGTGAGACATATTCCAGACATACATCTCAATTTGATCTTTCCCTACTTACTAGATGATGAAGGTAACACCAATGTGTTTGGCGGTGGAAAATGGAAGCTCCTCAAAGGCTATTTAGTATTAGCAAGGGGAAGGAAGGAGAATACACTCTATATGACACATGCCAAGATCAGCAATCAGCATGTCAACACAGCAACCAACCAATGAGATTCAGCGATTGAGCTATGACACAAGCGTTTGGGTCATATGAGTGAGAAGTGATTGAAAATTCTCGCCAAGAAAGAGGTATTGATTGGATTAAAAGCAAAAGGTACACCTCTAGATCAATGCACTGCTTATTTGGCTGGAAAACAGCATAGAGCTTCATTTCATTATAAAGCAGCACCTAGAAAATCCAATATATCGGATATTGTTCATTCTGATGTTTGTGGACCTATTCCAACTAACACTCTTGGTGGTACAAGATACTTTGTTACTTTTATTGATGATCATTCCAGAAAGGTGTGGGCCTTTGCAATCAAATTCAAAGATCAAGTCTTTGAAGTGTTCAAGAACTTTCAGGCCACTGTTTAACGTGAGACAAGCATGGCACTCAAGTGTATCCGTTCTGATAATGGTGGAGAGTACATGGGAGACTTCAGAGTCTATTGTAAGAATAATGAGATCATACATGAAAGATCAGTTCCAAAGATCCCTCAACACAACGAGTTGGCCGAGAGGATGAACAGAACGATCGTTAAGAAAATAAGGAGTATGTTATCTCATTCCAAGTTACCAAAAAGTTTCTGGGGTGAAACATTTATCATTGTAGTGCACTTGATCAAATTATCTTCATTAGCTCCACTAAATGACAATGTACCAAACAAGTTTTGGAGCGATAAACATGTATCCTATCAATACTTGAAGATGTTTGGCTGTAGAGTATTCATTCACATCCCAAAATATGAGAGGTCCAAGTTTGATATCAAATCAAAAGAATGCATTTTTCGGGCTATGAAGATGAAGAGTTTGGGTACATACTATGAGATCCTGTTAATAAGAAGATTTTCAGAAGTAGAGATGTGATCTTCTTTGAAGATCAAACCATTGAAGATATCTAGAAGAGGGAAAAGTCAAATGACTCCAAAGAATATCCAGTCAACTTAGATTCAGTTCCTCAGCCCAGGGTTCGTGATGAAAGGGGAGATGCGGTCGAGAACAAAAATGTTGAACATTTGTAAACAACAATGATGATAATGTTGTGCCTGAATATGTGCAAAAAATCAAGCTCTTGAAGAACCACAACTGAGAAGATCGATTAGACAATGAAAACCCAATAGTTTCTACTCCCCAGATCAGTTTGTGCTGCTAACAGATGCAGGAAAACTCGACTACTCCCAAAAAGCTATGACCCATGAGAAAAATGGGGAGTGGTTGAAAGCCATGAAAGATGAGTTGAAATCCTTGCATAAGAATCACACTTATGATTTGGTGAAATTCCCGAAGGGAAGAAGAGCACTCAAGAATAAGTGGATGTACATGTTGAAGTCATAAAAGAACAGCTCACAACTAAGATACAAAGTAAGGCTAGTTATTAAAAACTTTAGTCAGAAACTAGGAGGTGACATGTAACGACCCGTCTCGAATTCCGAGATTAGATTAGTGACTAATCGAGGATTAGTGAGGATAATCGGTGATTAGTTGAGCGAAATCGAACAAACGATGCAAAATGACCGTTTTGCCCCTAGTCGTGGGCAAAATGTTGAATTTTTGACCGGGAGGTCCGATGGCCGAGGGCCGAGGATTGTTACATAGATCGGGTCGATACGAATCTGTAGATAGGTGGCACGCCGAAATCGGACGTCGAACGGAGAAGTTACGGTTCATGGAAGTTTCAAGTCACTATTGCACGTTTTACGAAACGAATGCCTTTTGGCATTAGGTGGGCCCCAGATATTTTAAATTGGCCCAATGGATGAGTGACAAGTGTCACCCATCCATTGCCCAGTATGTTACATACATGCATATCCCCATTTCCCCTTTTCATACATTTTCCCCGAACTCACCAAATGCCATCGACCATGACCACATCTCAATCCCTTCCCCCTCACTTAGTTCAACCTGAGAATGAGGCAAAGAGTGGCTGAGGACTGAGAGGTGACTGTAGGGAGGCCTGGACCGTCGTGGACGACAGCGTGGGGGAGAAAACCCGACAAGGTATCAATTTGCCCTTTTTCTTCTATTTTTGACTTCATTCATTATGGACGGTTTTAGGTGTTTGGAATGGGCTTAATAGGTTGCTAGGATGCTATTAGGAAGGTTTTGATGGTTGTTTGACGGCTAAGGAACCGTGGGAGGAAAATGGAAAAATGAGACGTGAAGGAGAGTTGTATAGATCGGGTTTTAGGTTGTTTTTGTTAGTTCTTTTTATAGGAATAGATAGGAATTGAGGAACTAGGAATAATAGAATTAAAATGGAAGCAAACGGACCAAAAATAAAGGAAGGAGAGCCTTGGACCGGTCACGCCGGTCCAGGTAGACATGATTTGCAGGGTGAACCGGGCTGGCCGGTTCGGACCGGCCTGGCCGAAGGATAGGGAAGCTGAAAAGTGGGCGCGTGGCTCCCACGCGCAGCCCCTTTGGGAGGCGCGTGAGGGTGCATGAGCGGTCCGATGGAGAAACTTCCAACACACGAAATGTAACGCCCCGGAAATTCGAAGGATGTAAAATTGTAAAATAATAAATGAAATGACGTTTTTACCCTCGTGAATAGTACGGTTAAATTGTTAACTTTTTGGTTGATAAGTCAAACAGACGTTAACCGATGACCGTAACATAGTTCGGGACGTCACGAGTCCATAGACATGTGACACATCCAATTCCGACGAGTAGGGAAGGAGTTATGACGTTCAGAAGTTCAAGGGCATTTTCGTAATTAGGTCGAAAAGGAGGAAATTGTTGACTTTTTGTTCGACGACTATTTTTCAAGAAATTCGAGGACCGTTAGGTAGGTCTTGATTCCCTGAGTCCGTAGACAGGCGGCACGCTGAATACAGACCTCGGACGGTTGAGTTACGGGTCTAAAACGAGAAGGGCATTTTGGTAATTTTGTGCAGAAGGACAAAACAGTAATTTCACAGGGGCACTGTTTGAAACCGTGGAAACAAGGACTGAACCACCGTGCTTGGGTGGCCTAATCAAGAAATTGTTTAATTGTGAGCAGCATTGGGTCAGTTTGAGGTAGTGGAAACAACTTGGTGTGGCTGGTGACAGATTACAGTGCACGGGAGGGATTTAAAAATTTGGTTTTGGGTCTGTTGCGGGAAACCATTTACACAGTGGGAATGAGATTCCCTTGGGTTTCCGTGAGGTCTGATTTGATTATAGGGAGTGAGAGTGAGTCAAGAGAGAGTCATTTGGAGCAGAGAAACACTAAGAATTCGAGAGAAACATAAACGGGAAAAAACGGGGGAAATTGGAGGGAAATTCGAAAGTTAAATTTTGAGTCGAGAAGAACAAAACCAAGGTTAGAAACAGTCTTCTGGGATCATTTAGAGTTCAACCGTATCAATATCGAAGGGAATCGATCACGGTTTGGCCAGGAACCCAAGTTCCAGTTTTGGAGAAATTTCAGGCTTAAGGACGATCACCTACGGGTAAGTTTTCCTGAAATTGGTTGTGGTTTAATGTTCGTTTAGGTCCTATGAAGCTTCAGTTTAAGTTAATTTGAAAACTGGGTTGAGTCGAGTGAGTTACAACGGTTGACCCGTTTGTTTGATCACGGGTGGATTGATCGTTTTAGAGAGAGTTGAGTGTAATTATTGATTGGGAACCTAAATTAAAATGTAAAGGAAGGATTTAGGTAGAAAAAGGAAAGGAATCGAGTGAGAATTGATGGAGATTTGGCCGGGTTGTGTCGCGGGTCGAACAGCCCATTTGCAGGCTAGTCGGGTGAAGAAGGTGACATTGTAGCAGTCACTGTAGCAGGTGCGTGACTTTCACGCGCAACCGCTTTGGGCGGTGCGTGAGGGAGCGTGGGGCCGTGTCTCCAGTCACGGTCAACAGATAAGTTCATCCTTTCAACTTAACGAACATTTTGAGTTAAATTTCGAGTCGAGCGGACGTCGTTTCGGGATAGTTTTGAGGGTTCGAAGGTTTAGAGCTTTAACTTAATTACGTCGAAAAATCCCAAAAAATTAGGGAAATTAATGTAAACTTATTGGAAGTGTTTGTGACCCAAATTGTGATCTTTGGCAGTCCAGAACATTCCTGAGGAAACCAAGGAGCGTACGGGACGCGATTGACGCATTCAAACTCCGTGAGTGGACTTTTGATTTCCTAACCGAGCATGCATAATAACTGTTTTTACTCACTTGTTTTATGTTTTCATATATGATTTCATGGTGATGATTATGATATTTCTGTTTTACGCGATTTCACGCTTTTCGAGGTGATTATCGCATTTTACGTATTTCGAGATTACGTTTTCTCTTGTGCATGGATGATGGTTTGATGAAGTGATTTGATATGATTATGCATGTCACGTTTAATAATGATTTGATTATGTTTTGTGAGTAAGATTTTGGGGTTGCATGTGAAATTCGGACATAAGTCCTATTATGACGAAAAGTGATTTCAGAATGGTTTTGAAAAATGGATCATGGTGGATTTTGGATTGTTACGATATTACGCATGATTTGGGTTTAAAGACCCGGTTAATTGATGACGGGGGCGGGCCCGGATTGGGTTTAAAGACCCGGATTGAGTTTAAAGACTGGTGAGTTTAAAGACTCGGTTATTGTGATACCCCCCGAGACCTATTGATTATGTTCTGAGTTTAAAGACTCGTTGATATCCCGGGAAGGCCTGACATATGAGTTTACAGACTCGGATAGATCCAACGGCTTGATTTTTGATGTTATATTCAGTTTTACATGATTTTATGGCTGTTTACTGTAACGGTTTCCGTATGATTCGTAAAAGTATTTTCGAATATTTAGTCATGTTGTTTTCAAATATTAGTTATGCATGCGTGTTGTAAAACTGGAGGGTGAACCCCGATGTCATGAAACTATTTTCTGGAAACATTTGTTTTAGTCCACTCACACTTTTCTGCTTTTAATACCCTCCAGGTCGTGGTACAAGTTTTGGGGGCTAACGTAGAGGCAGAGGCATAAAGTCTTCCGTTGCGGTATAGTTAGTTCACAGAGTAGGGTTTTATCTTTATCTTGGTTTGTAATTATGCTCTGTGAAACCGTGTACTTGTTGTCCAGTTGGTTGTACTGTTTAATCTCCCTGGTCTGACAATGGGGATGGCGTAATTTATTTGGTTATTTTAGTCTTTTGTGTCCGATTGTCAGACGGGAGCAGGATTCTTCCCGATTCTCGAGGTGATAATCAGGGTGGGTTCTGTCACAAAATCATCTATTCGATGTAACGAACATTTTGGGACTGGTTTCGTGTCGATCGGACATCGTTTCGATAGGTTTCAGGGTGTCCGAAAGTTTAGGATCGACTTTAAAAATACTTAAAAGTTACAGAAAATTACGGGGCTTTAGTGAGAGGTTAATAAGGTAGGTATTAACCCTCTATTACGATTTGGACAGGTTTGGGAGTCCCGGTGACAACGATTGACCCAGGAGAGTCGTAGGACACGCGTATCGAGGCGGCAGTTCGGACGGTCTGTGAGTGGACTTTTTTTCTAAATTGATGCATGCATAAATGTTTATTATATGTTTCAATACTTGTTTTGTGATGCCATGAGTGCATTTGTGTGTGGTTACGTATTGACACGTATTTCTAGGTTTCAGCCGTATACGGTGCCTATACGGGTTTGTACTTTCCTTATTGGTTTGAAACCTCCTCCTGATGTGATTTGTCTTTTGATGAAACACAGGATTCTTAGTCATTGCTATTGCAGAGGTGTTGTCACAAAACAGGGTAGTAGGCCCTGTTTGCTCCTCTCCAAAATCCTCTAGCACACACCTGAGCCACTTTTCCTGAGTTGTAGCTTATGAGGCACCAACATATTCAGCCTCTGCAGTGGATAAGGAAACATTGTGTTACTTTACAGATGCCCAAGAGAAAACCCCTCATCCAAATGAGAAAGCATAGACTGATGTGCTTCTCATGTCATCCATGCTTTCCCTCCAATCAGAGTCACAATACCCTATTAGAGTTTCCTGTTTTCCTTTAGTGTACTCAATTCCATAATCCACCATCCCTTGGATATATTAGGACTCTCTTAGCTGTTCCAAGATGTTCTTGGATGGACAGTGCATAAACCTGGACAGTAGACTTGCAGAAAACATAATATCAGGCCTAGTAGCTGTTAGGTAAAGAAGACTACCCACAATCTGTTTGTAGAGTCCCTTATCTGCCTCTTCTGATCCATCTGTTCTGCATAGTCTGTCATTTGTAGCCAATGGCACACTAACTGGTTTGCATCCCTTCAAACCAAAATTCTCTAGGAGAGTCTATGCATACTTATTTTGGTGAATGACGATGCTTCTTGCAGACTGTATCACTCATATTCCCCGAAAATAATGTAAGAGTCCCAAATCTGTCATCTCATACTTTGACATCATTTCTTCTTTGAATTATGAGATTATTTCCTCATTGTTTCCTGTGTACACTATGTCATCTACATAGATAGACACAATAAGGGTCTCTTTCTTGCTGTTTGTCTTCAAATACAATGTAGGTTCACTAGGACTTCTGTGAAATCCACACTGTCCTAGATAAGTATCAATTTCACCATACCAAGCTCTTGGAGCTTGCTTCAAACCATACAAGGCCTTTCTTAGCCTGTACACCTTATCTTCTTCATTTCTGACTTCATGTCCCTCTGGTTGTTCCACATAAACCTCTTCTTCCAACACTCCATTTAGAAATGCTGATTTGACATCAAGCTGGTACAATTTCCAGCTTCTTTGAGCTGCTAGGGTAATCAAACTCTTATTGAGTCAAGTCTTTCCATAGGGGCAAATGTCTCATTGAAGTCTATCCCAGGCTTCTGTGAATACCCTTTGGTAACCAACCTTGCTTTGTGTTTCTGAACTGAACCATCTAGGTTCAGCTTTGTCTTGTACACCCATTTCACTCCTATCACTTTCTTATCTGGAGGCCTGTTTACTAGCTCTAAGGAAGATTTCTTTTCAATCATTTCCAACTCTGCCTGCATTGCATTCTGCCATGCTTTATCTTGAGCAGCTTCTTGATAGCTTTCTGGTTCAAGAATGCACATGTTGCATCTTACATAGATCTTATTTAGGGATCTCATTTTGACTAGAGTTGAACTAGACTCAGAAGCATTGGTGTTGCTTGAACCAGATTCATATCCACGACTGGTTCTCTGGTTTAGTATAGGAGAGGCACTCAATGAACTCTGATCTTCAGTTGAGACTGGATCAACTTCACTGTCAAACAGAACAACAACCTCTCATTCTTTCCCTTCTTCCCAGTTCCAAGTTCATTTCTCATTAAACACCACACTCCTAGTGAGCACAATCTTCTTAGTCTTAAGATTGTAAACCCTGTATCCTTTCTTCATACTTCCATATCCCATGAACACTCCTTTAACTCTTGCGTCATCAAGCTTCTGTCTAAGCTGATTTGGCACATGAATGTAGCACAGTGCACCAAACACTCTCAAGTGTTTCACACCTGGCCTTCTTCCACTGTATTATTCAAAAGGAGTCTTTCCTTGAACAGACTTGGTTGGACACCTGTTATTTAATTAATTAGATCCACAATTTAGGGGATTGTCCAATGGGATGAGTGACACTTGTCACTCATCCATGGGACCCACTAAAAATATCTGCCTAATCAGATTTCACCAAATCATCCCCGCCTCGAAGTATTTGCATAGTGAAATCGAACTTCCGTGACCTATAACTCTCCCGTTCAAAGTCCGATTTCAGCCTGCCGCCTGTCTATGGATTCGTATCGTCCTTATCTACGTAATAGTCCTCGGCCATCGGACATCCCGGTCAAAAAGTCAACTATTTTTCCTTTTAACCAAAATTACCAAAATGTCCCTAAACTTCCCAACGTCATAACTTCTACTACGAACGTCGGAATTGAACGTGCCACCTGTCTACGAACTCGTGACGTCACGAACTACGTCACGGTCATCGGTCAAAGTCTGTTTGACCGCCCGAATGAAAAGTCAACGTTTTGCCACGACTAGGGGCAAAACGGTCATTTCGCATCGTTCGTCCAATTTCGCCCAACTAATCACGGATTAACCTCACTAATCCTGATTAGTCACTAATCTAATCTAGGAATTCGGGACGGGTCGTTACAACTCTAGTGCGAGTCAAGTTTTCGATAGTGAACTGGATGGAGATCGTAGAGCCGATTGGTTACCAGCTAGACACGATGGTTCATCGTGGATGTTGTTGACGGTTGACGCTTCGTAGTGGAAGAGAACCGGTGACTGCTTATATGGAGCAAAAATGTTAGGCTAGTTTCTGAATTGCACCTGCGTAGGTGGTAGGTGAGGTTGATGAGTATTGATGTTCCAAGCGTGGCTCAGGAATTGCGTTTTGAAGTTTCAATGGCAGTGTGAGTCACTCTCGTGTTAGGTACGGTCATTGAGGATGAGCCAGGATTCAACATTGATAGTTGGATTGTTGATAACGTCGAGTGACGTTTATTCCTTGTGAGTATTGCAGATGGTGTTTGAACGTGGACGTACATGTGTAAGCCTTGGGCCGGGGCGGTATCAGATTCCCTAGTTAGGCAGAGGTTAGTGTGGATTTCTAGGACGAAACGTTTATAGGAAATTTTGCGGATGAAATTCTTTAAGGGGGGTAGAATTGTAACATACCGACCTGAAAATTACGAAATTATCGCGAAATTATCGAGACTAATCAGGATTAGTCGAGGCAAAATGACGATTTTCCCTAGACGAGAAAAATGTTGACTTTTGACTTTGGAACTTATTTGCACGTTGGCTGAGGTCCATTGTATAGATCGAGGGCTTTCGAGTAAGTAGATAGGCAACATGTCGAATTTGGACGCCCTATGGTTATTTTATGGGTTTAGAACGGTTTGATCGATTTTTTAGTGGCACATGTTACAAGAAAATTAGATTGTTGTTTGTTTGATATGTGGCCCAAAATATCTTATTAGGGATCATAGGATGAGTGACAAGTGTCACTCAACCTATTGGTTCATATCCACCCACCATGAAAACCTTTCTCCCCTTTGTTTATCACACCTGAAACCCCCCATTTTCCCCTTTCTTAATTGTCTCAGTAGTTGGGCTACTTGAGAGAGACATAGAGTGAGACTGGGGGACTGAGAGAGGCGGTGAAGGATGGAGAAGCCACGGTGGCTTCTTGAAAAATGAGAAACAGGTAAAAACCCGAGAACCTTTTTAGCTTGAATTTCGGGTATTAGATTTTAGGGGTTAAAACTTGGGTTTCTAATCACTTTCATCTTCTCTGAATTCATACGAGTTCTAGGGGCCAAAATGGCAGGAAATGCACAAGTGACCAGCCTTGGAAGGAAGCTCGACGGTTGGTCGAGAAAGTTGAGCTTGGCCAAGCGATCTCAGGTTAGTATATCTTGATTTTAAGCCTATAGAAATCTTCCTCGGTGAGAGACGAATATCTAGGAGAAAGAATGGAGAAATTTGGTTAAGGATTGAGTGAAAACGGACCAGGTTTGGAATCTGGATCGAACGACCCGTTTTAGACTCGCTGGTCGACCCGTCGAAAGGTAGGAGATGATGACGTGGCATGCCATGTCATCACTATTAGGCCACGTGGCAAAGGCGGTGACACATAGCAACATGTTAGAAATGTTCTAGGACTGATGTGGTAGTAATGACGTTAGTAGGGAAATGTGGAAGGTGTTAGGTGGGACACGTGGCACCAATCAAGGGGTGCCACATCGTAGTCTGTTAGGTTGTCAACGCTGACGTCAGCATTGACAAAAATTTGACCGCGCGTGAAGGAATGTGGGTGCAAATTTTGAGGTCAAACTAATCTTGTTTGAAAGGTTTTGGCGTCTTGAATCCAATGGTGGTGGTGTCAGGTCGATTGGAGATCATTTAATGGGTGTTTTGGAGGTTTGTCTCCTCAGGAAGTGTGTTCAGGACGTATTTTTAGTTCCAAGGTTGGTGGAGATTTCTGATATGGACTTTTATATATTGATATGACCATTGGGTGTAATTTGGACAGGTCCGGACATCCCGGAGGCTTCGAATTGGCTTATGGCTCAGATTTTGAGCGACCGGTGGTACTGTGAGTGGACAGTTTCTTTCGTAACCTTCATGCATGCATTATGATATTTTTCACTGGTTTAATACTATGGTTTAACATGATTATGATTTTGAATATATGCTTGGATTTGAAACGTATTTATGATTGTTATTTCTGAATAACGAGTTATAGTGGTTTTGGAAATCGTGTTTGGGGCTGGTGCCCCTATGGAAGCTGTTTTGGGCTGATGCTCTTCTGGAAACTATTTTGGGCTGATGCTCCTATGGAAATTATTGCCCCTAAGGAAACTATTTTGGGCCAATGCCCCTAAGGAAACTGTTTTGGGCCAATGCCCCTATGGAAACTGTTTTGGACTGGTGCCCTGGTCCATATTATATTTTGACTTGACTATATTATATGTTATGGATTAGTCACCCTCATGCGATTAGGTCGTCATTTCAGAGCTGGACTCCGTGGATACGGAGATACGGACTCAGATGTGGTCAAAGATGGGCTCGACACGTACCAACGGAGTTGGACTCCGTGGATCCGTAGTTTTCTACCTGTAGTACAGATGGAATGCTAGTTGGACTAGTGGGCTTGTTGGACCAGCGAGACGAGGGTTGACTTATGGCTGGTTGGATCAACGCGATCAGGTTTGGTTTGTACACTGATTTATGATTTTTGTAGAGATTATGTGTAAATATTTTCAAAATGACTTAGAGCCGATGATTTCATTGGAGTGTGGGCCAGAAGGTCTTTATTATTCATGTGTTTTTGGGGGTGGACCCATTGTTTATATATATACTGCTGTTTGATTTGAAAGAAAATATTTCTTGGCTATGCATGCATTTTTTATAAAATGGAGGGTTAAATTGTGTTTTCGGAAAATGGTTTTCCAATACTTTATTTTTTTCCCACTCGCACATTTTGTTGGTTTTGGCACCCTCCAAGTTGGATGCGGACGCGGGCTATAGGAAGACTCAGGCATCAAAAGGATTTGTGTACTCTGATTATCCGAGGTAAGAAGTAGGTTATCCCTGGTCTGACACGTGTTTATATGTCTTTTTGGTTTCTGAGGGTATATTAGTCATTCCCTCAAGGACGTGTCAGACGGGAGGACATCCTCCCACGCTAATCGAGGGGGATTATAGGGAGGGTCTTGTCAAATAATGACATATTAAATTGATTATATTAGTTATTACATTGAAGTGAAAATCAACAAATTGTGTTATTTCAATATATTAAATCACATTGTCTTTATATTTTAGAATAAATAAAATGTCACATCCATATGATGAATTCAGCGTGTCATGCTTTTTATTTAAACCATAAATCCTTATTTTTAACCAATCTGATATATGTGTAGAGTCATAGAAAGGATGAAACATGTTACTAATCTTATTAACAATGAATTCTACCATTAGTAAATTTCATTCTTTATGAGCTCAACAAAATTAAAATTTCTCAGGTGTGATGAGCTAATGGATTTATCATTACTCCTAAAAGCCAATGATTAGGTTGCTAGATACCTCACACCCTCTACTAAGGTAGTTAGTTGCAATCGATTTTTTTATCACTTGTTTGGATGATTGTGCATTGACCATTTTTTCAATATGAGAAGAATGGTCTTTTAAATTACTCTATTTTTGCATAGCAAGATGATGCAGTGAATTTAAATTACCCATATGATGCTGAAAAATATAATATTTTCCCCTAACTCTCTTCCCTTTTTTATATCCATCAACAATAAATGCTGAATGCAATTAACTATTGTAAAAAAGGAAGCATGGAAAACAAAATGCCCTATCTTTATCAACAGAATACTCAAGCCAAGGGGAATGATCAAACCATGTACTTTGAAACCAACAAAATTGCTTTCCATCTTGTCTACATGGGTATACATCCAATTTAGGTTGACATGGTCCTAAAAGAATGTATGCTCTTTGAATATTATCATGTTCATTAAATGGATATTTAGATATTAAGCGATAAGGTTCCCTGATCACGTACTTTGAGTCAAGTGGAATTATCAAACCATGTACTTTGAAACCACGTATTCCCTGATTACTTTCACGAAAATTGATATCGAAGGCTTGATCATCATTGAGTCTTTGAGACTCAACTCTTTCTTCGACAATAGGAGGCTGAGGAAGAGGTTCATCACAAATTGAAATAGATAAAGACTCGAAAGGCTTGCTACTTGATGATGAATCATTTTTTTTTCTACATAATAAGAAAATAAACTCTTGACGATTTTACGAATCATGGATGATTTTCAATGATTTTTTTATTGCACACTTTTCGAGGAAAGTTTATTTTGGTTTGTTTGTGGGGACTAGATGTAACACCCCGGAAATTCGAGGATTTCCATATTGTAATTTTTTTGTGTGAATTGACGATTTTACCCCTGTGAATGGTATGGTCAAATTGTTGGCTTTTTGATTGAGGAACTAAATGGACTTTAACCTATGACCGTGACGTAGTTCGGGACGTCACGAGTTCATAGACAGGTGGCACGTCCAATTCGGACGATCAGGGTAAAAGTTATGGCTATCGGAAGTTCAGGGGCATTACCGTAATTTGGACTCTCGGGGGAAAATGTTGACTTTTCTTTTGACAACTAATTTTCAGTTGACTCTAGGACCGTTGGGTAGGCCTCGACGTCCTGAGTCCGTAGACAGGCGGCACGCCGAAATCGGACTTCGTACGAGGAAGTTATGGTCAGAAACGTGAATTCGGGAAGTTCGTGTCTCGGTTTTCGTGTCGAATATTAAATTCAGGAAATCTGATTGGAGGACATCTGGTGAGTGACAAGTGTCACTCACCCATTGGCTAGATTGGATCAGATCCACTATTGGATTAATTATCATTTAAATCTGCTTTAAATTACAGCCCTTAGATCTGAAATCCTTTGATTTGATCTCAGCCTTTGATCTCATTCTGAGATTTAATCCTGGCCCTTGATTCATTTTCCTATTCAGTATTAAAAGTCCATGAGTTCATGCACCCATGTGTTCATTCCCTTAAACCGTGTGTGCGATTTCTCCCTGGAACCAGCCCATCAGCCACCACCACTCAACCCCACACCTCAGACAACCAGCAGCCACACCCCTGACGCCGGCCACCGCTCCACGGCCACCCTGCACGGCGGCATCCTTCCAAACCCGTGAAGGAAACCCGCGGAACCCAAGTCACCAAACCATCCCAACCTTTGATCTAGGCCTGGAACCAACGTGCGGTTGTGACCACCGTGACTACTGGACGGCAAGGAGCTGACCCTGACAGTGTACGGCGGCGACACGGCGGCGTTCGGACGTTAAACCCGTAGGTAACCATTTTCCTTCCCGGCTTCAAAACACCTGATTGTGACGTTGACATCATTGAGTTGTTGTTAGGACTCGTCTAGGTGACCTTGACGACCATTTTGGAACCAGGACCAGGGCTGAACAACCGTCGACTCACCGGGAAGGATTACCAGAACCGGCAACCAAGCTTCCCGTCGAGTCTCAGGTAACCTCCTAGACCTAAAACCTAATTCTAATTACATAGAACCAATCTAGGGACTAGGACGAGTATTTAGGAATTGAAAGGACTGAAAATGACCCAGAAATGAAGGAATGGCAACCGGGTCTCGATCGCGGGTCTGATCGACCCGAGTTGCAGAGAAACGGGTCAACCCGTCTGAGGACAGTGGTGCTGACGTGGCACCCTGTCAGACTGTCAGGTGACGTGGACCAACCGTGAGCCGACACGTGTCACATGTCAGTGCACAGTCAGCACTGACATGTCAGTGACGTGGACCAGTCAGGGACTGCCACGTGTCACTGACATGTCAGTGACGTGGACCAGTGCCGTGCTGACACGTGGCACATGTCAGATCTGACACGTGGTCTGACAGATCAGTGAGGTGGACCAATTGGATGTTGACACGTGGCACCTGTCAGAGTCTGACACGTCAGACCTGACAGCTGTCAGATGACGTCAGCATGACGTCATGCTGACGTCAGCAGTGACGTCAGCGATGACGTCAGCAGGAACTGTTCCTGCGTTGACCGCCACGTTGACCGGCGCGTGGGGGCGCGTGTGAACAGTGTTTCTGGTGGGACCACCACCATTCTTTAGGTTTCGACGATCCGGATCCAATGGCGGTGGTTTCGGGTCGATCGGAGATCATTAAGTTGGTCAAAATAAGGTTTATTGCCTTGGGAAGCGCGTTCGGGCGGCTTTCCCGGGTCGGTTTCGACCTAGGCTTTCATGGTTGAATGTTGGGGGTTTAATTTGACCTTTACGAATACTTGGATTTGACAGGGATTGTACATTTGTACCAGGACGAGGGTATACGTTCGGTTTCTAGCAGGATTGTACTGTGAGTGGGCCATTTTCTTAAACCCTTGTGTGCATAAATGTTTTCTGGTTTTATTATACTTATTCACATGCTAAAACAATGATGGTTTTGATGATATGGAAAGTGTGGTTATGGCACGTTTCACGGTATTTGGGCTTGAGACCCGTCCGGTGAAACTGAATGGTTGGTTCGGATTCTATCTATGTATATATATGTTTGCATGTGGATATCAATAAAATGTATTTGTTACTGCACTGTATAGATCCTTCCATATTGTATTGTCTCCTCCGGATGAGGTACCCCGGAGAGGTCACGGACGTCTAGTACGTCCAGCGTCTATGACGCTAAGCATCGGGGATGCTGTACCCGAACGGGGTTCGGAGATTGAACTCGGAATTGAGACCCGAGTGGCACGCGTAGCCTTGTGATTGTGACCTATTGGACGTCAGGGACGTCAGACATCAGGGATGTCGGGATTGGAGTGTATAGTGCAGCAACTAAAATTATGGTTATGGTTTTGCTATATGCCTTATGGTTCATATTATATGGTTTATGATTTTGGAATTATGGTGCACGCATATTTGGAAAACGGAGGGGTAAATTATATGTTTTACTTATCAAACGATTTCATAAACTTGTGTTTCGGTCCACTCACCCTTACTGTTTTGATAACCCCTCCAGGTCGGGAAACTGAGGTAGAGGAGGAACCAGAGGCTGAGGCATAGATCTACTTCTGCGTACCTGAACCCCTGCTGGGCGGTGTACCCGCAGGATTACTTTAGAGTCGTGCTCGCAAATTTGTAATTTTGGATTATATCCCTTGTCTGACATTCGTTTAATTCGGATTTTATGTATGACTTTAATTTGGTTATTTATGCTTTTAAATGTTTTGAGGTTAAAATTGGTATGAATTATTGGGTGTCAGACGGGAGCAGGGCACGTCCCCTTGTGGTCCCTGTGGGATCGGGGCGGGTCCTGTCAGCTTGGTATCAGAGCACTAGGTTGTGGTCAGTACTAGGGTATTGGTCTGCATGCTAGACTAGCGATTAGTACTAGTTACTTTTCGACTTTTAAGAATATTGTTTTCTGATCTATGCCTCTTGACAGTTGGTTATGCCTCCTAGGAGAATTCCGCATACTCGAACGGACGAGGATCTAGAAAGAGAGATGGAATGCGCGAGCATCGAAAGGGCTCAACGTTTGGGAGCCACTCCTTTCTGCGGGGGATCAAACCCCGAGGATGCTCACGACTGGATCACCAAGTGGGAGAGGATCTTCTCGGTGATGCACTGCCCTCCGGGCGAACGAGTGACTCTGGCGGCCTTCTTACTGGAGGGAGGAGCCTACCAGTGGTGGCATGGACTCGAAATGTCCGGGTGGTCTGTCCATACCACTACCTGGGAAGCTTTTCGTTCCAGGTTTTTGGACCAGTACTACCCGCGATCCTTTCGCGCGGCGCGAGAGGCGGAATTCCTGCGGCTGGAGCAGGGTGACATGTCTGTTTCAGACTACGAGCAAACATTCGGGAGACTTTCCCGGTTCGCTGCCTCATTCGTAAGCACGGAGGAGGACAAATGCCAGCGGTTTGAGCTTGGACTCCGAGGGGAGATCCGGGCCAGTGTGACTGCTACCACTCATGCTTCTCTGAGGGATATGGTCGACGCAGCGGTGCGTGTCGAGGCCAGTCTGGCGGCACACCAATCACGACAACCTTCGGGGGAGGGGCGACGTCAGGATCGCCCACACCATGGGCCATCAGGCCGGAAGAACAACAGGGGAGGGAGCTACAGAGGAGCACCCTCATCCTTCAAGGGTCGTGGCTGGTCGGGTCGACGTGGAGGCTCTCAGGGCAGAGGATCTGGACACAACTCTGGGCAGCACTCATCTTGGAGTGGTGCATCTGGTGGGCATTCGGGCAGGCCAAGGCCAGTAACTTGTTTTGCTTGCGGAGAGGAAGGCCACTATGCCTGCGATTGTCCGCAGTTGTCCAAAAACAACGACGCTGGGGGCTCGAGTGTGGTGCAGAGCACGGCGTCCCACACTAACGGAGGTCGCGGTCAGGGAGGTGACCGTGGTGCTGGACGTGGCGCGCGCGGGCGCGGACGGAACGGAGGGCCGAGGGCCCAAGTGTTTGCAATGACCCAGCAGCAGGCGAGGACTGCTCCAGGCGTGGTCACAGGTACACTACATATCTTTAATTTTCTTGTACGTGTATTAATGGATGCGGGGGCTACACATTCTTTTATTTCGAGGAGTTGTGCTGGTTTGCTTGATTGTGTGGTATCAGCCTTAGATTGCGAAATGGGTGTTGGCACCCCGATGGGTACCGTGTACCTTGTGAATCAGGTGATTCAGAGGTGCCCGGTAAGAATTGAGGATGTGGATTTACCAGCAGACTTAATTATTCTGGATATCCACGACTTCGATATAATCCTAGGGATGGATTGGCTGTCGGAGCACGGATCGCTCATCGACTGCTGTAGCAAGCAAGTAATTTTGCGGAGCCCGGGTTTGCCGGAAGTTATCTTTCAGGGGGAACGTGATGGTTCGCCTCCTGAAGTGATTTCGTCACTTACTGCTACCAAACTTCTACGGAAGGGATGCCAGGGTTATCTGGCGCATGTCGTGTCGGAACGGGTCGATACTCCGGTTATCGACGAAATACCGGTGGTCTGTGAGTTTCCGGACGTATTCCCGGAAGACTTACCTGGATTGCCACCATCGCGGGAGATTGAGTTTACTATTGAACTACTCCCGGGTACCCGACCTATATCCCAGGCACCATACCGGATGGCGCCGGCCGAGTTACGGGAACTCAAGACTCAATTGCAGGAGTTGGTAGATTTGGGGTATGTCCGACCGAGCACTTCACCGTGGGGAGCACCGGTGTTGTTCGTGAAGAAGAAGGAAGGAAGTCTCCGTTTATGTATTGATTATCGACAACTCAACAAGGTGACATTGAGGAACCAGTATCCTCTACCCAGGATTGATGACCTTTTCGACCAGTTGCGGGGAGCTCAGTGCTTCTCGAAAATTGATTTGCGATCTGGGTATCACCAACTGAGGATTTCGGAGGAGGATATTCCGAAAACTGCTTTTCGAACCCGTTACGGGCACTACGAGTTCCTTGTTATGCCATTTGGTTTGACGAATGCTCCAGCAGCATTCATGGATCTGATGAACCGGGTCTTCCGACCCTACCTGGATAAGTTCGTGATTGTGTTCATCGATGATATTTTGGTATACTCGAGGAGTGCCCGTGCACATGAAGAACATCTACGGTTGGTCTTGGAGAAACTGAGACAAGAACAATTGTATGCCAAGCTGAGCAAGTGTCAGTTTTGGCTGAGCAGTATTGGTTTTCTGGGACACGTGATATCAACGGATGGGATTTGCGTGGATCCCCAGAAAACAGAAGCGGTGACCAACTGGGCTAGACCGACAACGGTGACCGAGGTGCGGAGTTTCGTCGGATTAGCAGGCTACTACCGGAGATTCGTGGAGGGTTTCTCCAAAATTGCTGCACCATTGACTCGTCTGACTCGGAAAGGAGTAAAGTTTATCTGGGACGAGCAGTGCGATCGGAGCTTTCAAGAGTTGAAGGATCGATTGACCACTGCACCTGTCCTTGCATTGCCGGACGACAGTGGAGAGTTTGTAGTTTTCAGTGATGCTTCACTGCAAGGTTTGGGCTGCGTGTTGATGCAAACTGGCAAGGTTATCGCCTATGCATCCCGGCAGCTGAAGACTCATGAGTTGAACTACCCTACCCATGATTTGGAGTTGGCGGCGGTGGTTCATGCTCTCAAAATCTGGAGACATTATCTGTTCGGCGCAACGTGTCGAATATACACCGACCACCAGAGTCTTAAATATTTATTCACTCAGAAGGAGCTCAACATGAGACAACGGAGATGGTTGGAGCTACTGAAGGACTATGACTGTACGATCGAGTACCATCCGGGTAAGGCCAATGTGGTGGCGGATGCACTCAGCAGGAAATCAGCAGGAACTATTGCACACCTTGGGGTGGTGTATCTTCCCTTGCTGGTGGAACTCCGGAAGGCGGGAGTTATTTTGGGTACTGACGAGCATGGAGCTTTGTTGGCCAGCTTCCATGTGCGACCAGTACTGATTGATCGGATCATTGAAGCACAACTGCAGGATCCGATACTCTGTATTTACAGAATTGAGGTCGATGCGGATGGGAGACAGGATTTTACCATCCGGGACGATGGAGCACTGGTGAAATTGGGCCGTTTGTGCGTACCTGCAGTGGCAGAGTTACGGGCCGAGATACTTGAGGAGGCCCACAGTTCGGCCTATGCTATGCATCCGGGAGGTACAAAGATGTACCGTACCCTCCGGAACCATTATTGGTGGCCAGGAATGAAGAAGGATATTGCTGAGTTCGTGAGCAAATGCTTAACCTGTCAGCAGGTTAAGGCAGAACGGCAGAGACCGTATGGGGCTATGCAGCCACTTCCGATTCCTGAGTGGAAGTGGGATCACATCACCATGGACTTCGTCTTTAAGTTACCGAGGACTCAGAGTGGAGTGGACGGAGTATGGGTGATCGTGGATCGGTTAACCAAATCAGCCCATTTTCTGCCAGTTCAGGAAACCTATAAACCTAACCGACTGGCTCAGCTGTTTGTGAAGGAAATCATACGACTTCATGGTACGCCGGAATCGATCGTGTCTGATCGTGATCCGCGTTTCACTTCCAGGTTCTGGCGGAGTTTGCAAGCTACTTTGGGAACAAACCTACGTTTCAGTACTGCTTTCCATCCACAGACCGATGGACAGTCTGAGAGAACCATTCAAACCCTGGAGGACATGATGAGGTCATGTGTACTACAGTTTCAAGACTCTTGGGATACTCTTTTGCCATTGATGGAATTCGCTTACAACAACAGCTATCAGGCAAGCATCGGGATGGCACCGTATGAGGCACTGTATGGCCGACAGTGCAGGACACCTATCTGCTGGACGGAGGTAGGGGAGCGAGCGGCTGTAGGGCCGGAGATAATGGACTTAACCATGGAAACTGTTCGCGTGATCAAGGAAAGATTGAAGGTGGCACAGGATCGCCAGAAGAGCTATGCCGACCGACGGATTCGAGACTTGGAGTTTGAAGTGGGAGATTTTGTCTTCCTGAAGTTGTCTCCGTGGAAAGGGATTATCCGTTTTGGCCGACGGGGGAAACTGAGTCCGCGTTTTATCGGACCTTATGAAATCGTGGAGAGAATTGGCAAGGTTGCATACAGATTGGCACTACCCCCAGAACTATCAAGAGTTCACGATGTTTTCCACGTATCGATGTTGCGGATGTACGTACGTGATGCTTCTCATGTACTTAGGGAACAACCTGTCGAACTACGGGAGGATTTGAGCTTTGAAGAACAACCAGTACAGATCTTGGATCGGAAGGACAAGGTACTACGTCGAAAGACGATCCCTCTCGTGAAAATTCTCTGGAGAAACCAGGATGTGGAAGAAGCCACATGGGAGCCCGAGGCTCAGATGCGAGAACAATTTCCTCATTTGTTTCTTTGAAATTTCGGGACGAAATTTCTTAAGGGGGGAAGGTTGTAACACCCCGGAAATTCGAGGATTTCCATATTGTAATTTTTTTGTGTGAATTGACGATTTTACCCCTGTGAATGGTATGGTCAAATTGTTGGCTTTTTGATTGAGGAACTAAATGGACTTTAACCTATGACCGTGACGTAGTTCGGGACGTCACGAGTTCATAGACAGGTGGCACGTCCAATTCGGACGATCAGGGTAAAAGTTATGGCTATCGGAAGTTCAGGGGCATTACCGTAATTTGGACTCTCGGGGGAAAATGTTGACTTTTCTTTTGACAACTAATTTTCAGTTGACTCTAGGACCGTTGGGTAGGCCTCGACGTCCTGAGTCCGTAGACAGGCGGCACGCCGAAATCGGACTTCGTACGAGGAAGTTATGGTCAGAAACGTGAATTCGGGAAGTTCGTGTCTCGGTTTTCGTGTCGAATATTAAATTCAGGAAATCTGATTGGAGGACATCTGGTGAGTGACAAGTGTCACTCACCCATTGGCTAGATTGGATCAGATCCACTATTGGATTAATTATCATTTAAATCTGCTTTAAATTACAGCCCTTAGATCTGAAATCCTTTGATTTGATCTCAGCCTTTGATCTCATTCTGAGATTTAATCCTGGCCCTTGATTCATTTTCCTATTCAGTATTAAAAGTCCATGAGTTCATGCACCCATGTGTTCATTCCCTTAAACCGTGTGTGCGATTTCTCCCTGGAACCAGCCCATCAGCCACCACCACTCAACCCCACACCTCAGACAACCAGCAGCCACACCCCTGACGCCGGCCACCGCTCCACGGCCACCCTGCACGGCGGCATCCTTCCAAACCCGTGAAGGAAACCCGCGGAACCCAAGTCACCAAACCATCCCAACCTTTGATCTAGGCCTGGAACCAACGTGCGGTTGTGACCACCGTGACTACTGGACGGCAAGGAGCTGACCCTGACAGTGTACGGCGGCGACACGGCGGCGTTCGGACGTTAAACCCGTAGGTAACCATTTTCCTTCCCGGCTTCAAAACACCTGATTGTGACGTTGACATCATTGAGTTGTTGTTAGGACTCGTCTAGGTGACCTTGACGACCATTTTGGAACCAGGACCAGGGCTGAACAACCGTCGACTCACCGGGAAGGATTACCAGAACCGGCAACCAAGCTTCCCGTCGAGTCTCAGGTAACCTCCTAGACCTAAAACCTAATTCTAATTACATAGAACCAATCTAGGGACTAGGACGAGTATTTAGGAATTGAAAGGACTGAAAATGACCCAGAAATGAAGGAATGGCAACCGGGTCTCGATCGCGGGTCTGATCGACCCGAGTTGCAGAGAAACGGGTCAACCCGTCTGAGGACAGTGGTGCTGACGTGGCACCCTGTCAGACTGTCAGGTGACGTGGACCAACCGTGAGCCGACACGTGTCACATGTCAGTGCACAGTCAGCACTGACATGTCAGTGACGTGGACCAGTCAGGGACTGCCACGTGTCACTGACATGTCAGTGACGTGGACCAGTGCCGTGCTGACACGTGGCACATGTCAGATCTGACACGTGGTCTGACAGATCAGTGAGGTGGACCAATTGGATGTTGACACGTGGCACCTGTCAGAGTCTGACACGTCAGACCTGACAGCTGTCAGATGACGTCAGCATGACGTCATGCTGACGTCAGCAGTGACGTCAGCGATGACGTCAGCAGGAACTGTTCCTGCGTTGACCGCCACGTTGACCGGCGCGTGGGGGCGCGTGTGAACAGTGTTTCTGGTGGGACCACCACCATTCTTTAGGTTTCGACGATCCGGATCCAATGGCGGTGGTTTCGGGTCGATCGGAGATCATTAAGTTGGTCAAAATAAGGTTTATTGCCTTGGGAAGCGCGTTCGGGCGGCTTTCCCGGGTCGGTTTCGACCTAGGCTTTCATGGTTGAATGTTGGGGGTTTAATTTGACCTTTACGAATACTTGGATTTGACAGGGATTGTACATTTGTACCAGGACGAGGGTATACGTTCGGTTTCTAGCAGGATTGTACTGTGAGTGGGCCATTTTCTTAAACCCTTGTGTGCATAAATGTTTTCTGGTTTTATTATACTTATTCACATGCTAAAACAATGATGGTTTTGATGATATGGAAAGTGTGGTTATGGCACGTTTCACGGTATTTGGGCTTGAGACCCGTCCGGTGAAACTGAATGGTTGGTTCGGATTCTATCTATGTATATATATGTTTGCATGTGGATATCAATAAAATGTATTTGTTACTGCACTGTATAGATCCTTCCATATTGTATTGTCTCCTCCGGATGAGGTACCCCGGAGAGGTCACGGACGTCTAGTACGTCCAGCGTCTATGACGCTAAGCATCGGGGATGCTGTACCCGAACGGGGTTCGGAGATTGAACTCGGAATTGAGACCCGAGTGGCACGCGTAGCCTTGTGATTGTGACCTATTGGACGTCAGGGACGTCAGACATCAGGGATGTCGGGATTGGAGTGTATAGTGCAGCAACTAAAATTATGGTTATGGTTTTGCTATATGCCTTATGGTTCATATTATATGGTTTATGATTTTGGAATTATGGTGCACGCATATTTGGAAAACGGAGGGGTAAATTATATGTTTTACTTATCAAACGATTTCATAAACTTGTGTTTCGGTCCACTCACCCTTACTGTTTTGATAACCCCTCCAGGTCGGGAAACTGAGGTAGAGGAGGAACCAGAGGCTGAGGCATAGATCTACTTCTGCGTACCTGAACCCCTGCTGGGCGGTGTACCCGCAGGATTACTTTAGAGTCGTGCTCGCAAATTTGTAATTTTGGATTATATCCCTTGTCTGACATTCGTTTAATTCGGATTTTATGTATGACTTTAATTTGGTTATTTATGCTTTTAAATGTTTTGAGGTTAAAATTGGTATGAATTATTGGGTGTCAGACGGGAGCAGGGCACGTCCCCTTGTGGTCCCTGTGGGATCGGGGCGGGTCCTGTCACTAGATATTTCTCTCCAGGTTCATGGGATGAGTTGGTCCCTATTCACCAATCATCTAGAATTTTTTTCCTCATCTTTTATTCACACACACACACACACACACACACACACACACACACACACACACACACACACACACACACACACACACACACATGTACTACCCCCATCACCCTTGCCTTTCGGTTTTGTTGCTCCAATTAGTTTGGAGTGTGTGTGAGTGAACTAAGTAGTGGACGAGAAGGGAGGAGGAAGCACATGAGTTGTCGGAAGCCAAGGAAACCCGTGAACCCATGTAGCTTGAATTTCGGTTTTTAGTTTTGGGGTGCTCTAACTTGGAATTGAGTCCATGGGAGTCTCCCTTGAGGTTGTGCGAGTGGTCAAGGCCAGAAATGATGGAAAATGGACTGCTCCTAGGGTGGGTTCGAAGGTTGGCCGTGAGATTCGAGCCTGGCTCGAGAGATTTGAGGCGAGATTCTTGAATTTGGGATCATAGGATTATTTTTGGGTGGATTTTGAGTTGAATAATGGTTTTTGGTTGAAGGTAGGACGTGATTTGGTGGAGTTTGAATTGGGTTTTTCACTCGGGTCGAGTGACCCGATTGTAGGCTCGTGGGTCGACTACGAGAGGTAAGAGACGATGATGTGGCAGCCACATGGTGTCCACATCATCACTATCAGGCCACATGGCAGGAGCTGGATGGAGCCACGTGGCAGGCTGACATGATGTCAGCAGTTGATGTCATGATGATGTCAGCAGCTGATGTCATGATGACGTTAGCAAATGAGGTCCTGATGACATTAACATGTGACATCATGATAACGTCAATAACGACATATGGCGAGTACCACGTGGCATGTGGCAGTTGGTGCCACATGTCACGTATCAGGGGGTGCCACATGGCAAGAGATGTTATGTTGTTAATGACACGTCAGCTAGGGCTGACATTAGCAGCTGACGTCACGGCAGCGCATGAATTTGATCGTCAACTTTGATTAGCTCATATGAACACGTGTCTAGGAATTTTAAGGTGAAACCAATCTTGTTCGAAAATGTTTCGATGTCTTGAATCAAATAGTGGTAGTTTCAGGCGAATCAGAGGTCGTATGTGGATAGTTTTGGCTATTTTTCTCCTCGAGATGCTTGTTCAGTATGCGTGCCTTATCTTGGGAGTGACGAGGATTCAGGGTTAGACTAGTGATAATGTTAGTGACCTTCGAGTGTCATTTGTGATAGGAATTGATTCTCTAAGAACCTTGGAAAGCGTGCAGTTAGGGACGGAGTGCATTCAGACAGTCTGTGGTAGACCCTTGCTTTCTAAACTATTATGCATAGTTAGAGAATTGTTTTAAATTTTTTTAGTATATTTTTGTTATAATTGTAGTGATATGTGGATTTTTGGATTTGGATATTCATTGATAATTTTTTAGGCACCGATTTTACGGATTTGCATGTGTAAACTATGTTTTGCCTTGGGCCGAGTTTTATGGTTTTGACATGAAGTCGAGGTCAATGGTACATGATTTGCAATGATGTTTGAGATTTTTATGGCTATGACTATTTCCACGATTGACAATCCTTAGAGTTTAATCAAGTCTCAGACTTCAGGAGTAAGGCTCCGCAAATCCTAAGACGGACACCTTTGGTGATTACTTTTTCCTGGACTGGCATTTGGAGTGTGTCTCCACCAGCTTCCTAGGAGCCTATATTTCCCGGACTGGCATATGGAATGTTTCTTCGTCAAGTCATAGGGGTTGTCTAAGCGTAGCACCGGGGTTGGTTAGCATGGTCAGGTACGGAGGATGGTGTATCTTAGTTACTGGTCTGGTGTCCAGGTTGTTTTCTCGATGATTTGCTCAGGGTTGACTTAGGGCAGTATGTGCCATGGTATGTTATATACGGTTTTATATTGAACTCTATGATTTCGATCTTTTCTTTATGTGCATGCATGTGTTTTGAACTGGAAGGTGATTATTGTTCCTTGATAAATGTGTTTTAAAAGGTTTATTTATTTTTGGTCCACTCACGAGTTTTTTGTTTTGTTTTGAAAACCCCTCTAGATTGGGGTTTGGGTATTAGGACTACTTCTGCGGCGGAGGCATTACTCGTGGCTGCGTACTCGATGAGGATCTCGGTATAGCATTAGTTGCTCTGATTAATCAGTAGGTAGTATTGGTTGAATGTGTATCCCTGGTCTGATACTTGTACAAGGGTATTTTGGCCTTGTGTGCTAGACGAGAGCAGGACCAGACATGTGTGTTTAGGAATTTCTTGGGCGAATCTTTGTCACCCTTCTCTGAATTCCAATCTCATTGCAAAATTCTTCTGCCAATCTCTCATCGACTCTGTGCATCCTCCACCCAACTTTCTCAAAAACAAACTCATCTTTTCCCTTTTGATCCTAGGAGAACTTGATCCGGGATCTCTTTCGCTCAATCGTGAAGTTTCTCTCATCGGATGGCGTAGAGTAGTCGATGCTAAGAGCGAGCAACATTTGGGGCGGCAAAGCGAAATATGAAGGAGGCAAGAAGGACACAAGCAATGGGGACACAATCATCTTTCCCAAGCGAGGACGTCGATATAAGAAGTTAGTTTCCCAATTGGGTGGCCGAGTCTTCTCTGAGTGAGGCTTGTATCAACCTTCAGGGGTTTTGGAAAAAGCTTTTATCAGAGATTGGATTTGGGAATTGTTTGCTCTTGAAGAAGACGACGGCGACGTCATTGGGGTCGTCTTCGTTGTCGATGATGAGGTGGACAACATCGGTTTAACCCATTTTTGTTGTGGAAACCGTTGCTGAAGATCGTCAACGAAATGTAGTGTTGTGGAATCACAGCATCCTAGTGTTTTTTATTGGGTTCCTTCATTACTGTTGTGATAGGTCGTTAATTACGTATTATTTTATACCCTTTATGTAACACCCCGGAAATTCGAGGATCCCAATATTGTAATTTAATGTGTGATTTGACGCTTTTACCCTTGTTTTGGGTATGGTCAAATGTTGACTTTTTGATTTATGAACTAAATGGACTTTGACCTAGGACCGTGACGTAGTTCGGGACATCACGAGTTCATAGACAGGTGGCACGTCCAATTCGGACGATCAGGGAAAAAGTTATGACTATCGGAAGTTCAGGGGTATTACCGTAATTTGGACTTTTGGGGGTGAAAATGTTGACTTTTCTTTTGGCAACTAATTTTTAGTTGACTCAAGGACCATTAGGTAGGTCTCGACGTCCTGAGTCCGTAGACAGGCGGCACGCCGAAATCGGACTTCGTACGAGGAAGTTATGGTCAGAAACGTGAATTCGGGAGGTTCGTGTCTCGGTTTTCGTGTCGAATATTATATTCAGGAAATCTGATTGGAGGACACCTGGTGAGTGACAAGTGTCACTCACCCATTGGCCAGATTGGATCAGATCCACTATTGGATTAAATAGCAATTAAATCAGCTTTAAATTCCAGCCCTTGGATTGAAAACCCCTGATCTAATCTGAGCCATTGATCTAATCATGGAGATCAAATCTGGACCGTCCGTTTCCTTCCCTCCATTTCTTTATATTTCATACCCGCAGAGCACATTCTGCCCATTTCGATTAAACATCCCAGCAAATCATCCACTCTCTGTGTCTGCGTATTGGGGACTCACTGGCGAGGCTGAGCGACGGCAGTGACCACGGCGGAGGACGGCGGCGAGGAAGGAATCAGGGAACCCGTGGCGGTTTTCAAACCCAGATTTTGGTAAATCCATTTCCCATGTTTAGTTTTGTTTTTGATGGATCCTAATCGACTCTAGGGACTGCCAGGAACCTACTGAGATTGAACTCGTGGCCGGAGGTGCTCAGGACGGTGACACAACTGCGACGGGAGGCCGGTTCTGTTCTTCGAGGTAGGCCCTCGATCCTATCTGTTTTTCTCAATTCTAATTCCATAGAACCCTTCCTAGGATCCAGACGAGTAGCTAGGAATCAAAAGGAATGAAAATGATTAAGAAATGAAGAAATGGTGACCGGGTCTTGATCGCGGGTCTGATCGACCCGAGTTGCAGGTTTTCGGGTCAACCCGTCTGAGGACAGCGGTGATGACGTGGCACCCTGTCAGTCTGTCAGGTGACGTGGACCAACCGTGAGCCGACACGTGTCACATGTCAGTGACATGGACCAGTCAGGGACTGCCACGTGTCACTGACATGTCAGTGACGTGGACCAGTGCCGTGCTGACACGTGGCACATGTCAGATCTGACACGTGGCCTGACAGATCAGCGAGGTGGACCAATCGGATGTTGACACGTGGCACCTGTCAGAGTCTGACACGTCAGACCTCACAACTTTCAGATGACGTCAGCATGACGTCATGCTGACGTCAGCAGTGACGTCAGCGATGACGTCAACAGGACTATTCCAGCGTTGACCGGCGCGTGGGGGCGCGTGTGAACAGTGTTTCTGGTGGGACCACCACCATTCTTTAGGTTTCGACGATCCGGATCCAACGGCGGTGGTTTCGGGTCGATCGGAGATCATTAAGTTGGTCAAATTAAGGTTTATTGCCTTGGGAAGCGCGTTCGGGCGGCTTCCCCGGGCCGGTTTCGGCCTAGGCTTTCATGGTTGAATGTTAGGGGTTTGTATTGACCTTTACGAATACTTTGGACTTGACAGGGATTGTACATTTGTACCAGGACGAGGGTATACGTTCGGTTTCTAGCAGGATTGTACTGTGAGTGGGCCATTTTCTTAAACCCTTGCGTGCATAAATGTTTTCTGGTTTATTATACTTATTCATATGCTAAAACAATAATGGTTTTGATGATATGGAAAATATGGTTATGGCACGTTTCACGGTATTTGGGCTTGAGACCCGGCTGATGAAACTTAACGATTGGTTCGGATGTTAACTATGTATATATATATACCTTGCATGTGGATATCAATAAAATGCATTTGTTACTGCACTGTATAGATCCTTCCATATTATATTGTCTCCTCCGGATGAGGTACCCCGGAGAGGTCACGAACGTCTAGAACGTCCAGCGTCTATGACGCTAAGCATCGGGGATGCTGTACCCGAACGGGGTTCGGGGATTGAACTCGGAATTGAGACCCGAGTGGCACGCGTAGCCTTGTGATTGTGACCTTATTGGACGTCAGGGACGTCAGACATCGGGGATGTCGGGATTGGGTGTATAGTGCAGTGGCTAAAATTATGGTTATGGTTTTATTACATGCCTTATGGTTCATATTATATGGTTTATGATTTTGTATTGTGATGCACGCATGTTTGGAAAACGGAGGGGTAAATTATATGTTTTACTTATCAAACGATTTTGTGAACTTGAGTTTCGGTCCACTCACCTTTAATGTTTTTGATAACCCCTCCAGGTCGGGAAACTGAGGTAGAGGAGGAACCAGAGGCTGAGGCATAGATCTACTTCTGCGTACCTGAACCCCTGCTGGGCGGTGTACCCGCAGGTTTACTTTAGAATCGTGCTCGCAAATTTGTAATTTTGGATTTCATCCCTTGTCTGACATTCGTTTAATTCGGATTTGATGTATGACTTTAATTTGGTTATTTATGCATTTAAATGTTTTGAGGTTAAAATTGGTATGAATTATTGGGTGTCAGACGGGAGCAGGGCACGTCCCCTTGTGGTCCCTGTGGGATCGGGGCGGGTCCTGTCAGCTTGGTATCAGAGCACTAGGTTGTGGTCAGTACTAGGGTATTGGTTAGCATGCTAGACTAGCGATTAGTACTAGTTACTTTTCGACTTTTATTGTTTTCTGATCTATTCCTCTTAACAGTTGGTTATGCCTCCTAGGAGAATTCCTCATACTCGAACGGACGAGGATCTAGAAAGAGAGATGGAATGCGCGAGCATTGAAAGGGCTCAACGGTTGGGAGCCACTCCTTTCTGCGGGGGATCAAACCCCGAGGATGCTCACGACTGGATCACCAAGTGGGAGAGGATCTTCTCGGTGATGCACTGCCCTCCGGGCGAACGAGTGACTCTGGCGGCCTTCTTGCTGGAAGGAGGAGCCTACCAGTGGTGGAACGGACTCGAAATGTCTGGGTGGTCTGTCCATACCACTACCTGGGAAGCTTTCCGTTCCAAATTTCTGGACCAGTACTACCCGCGATCCTTTCGCGCGGCGCGGGAGGCGGAATTTCTGCGGCTGGAGCAGGGTGATATGTCTGTTGCAGACTACGAGCAAACTTTCGGGAAACTTTCCCGGTTCGCTGCTTCATTCGTAAGTACGGAGGAGGACAAATGCCAGCGGTTTGAGCATGGACTCCGAGGGGAGATCCGGGCCAGAGTGACTGCTACCACTCATGCTTCTCTGAGAGATATGGTCGACGCAGCGGTGCGTGTCGAGGCCAGTCTGGCGGCACACCAATCGCGACAACCTTCGGGGGAGGGGCGACGTCAGGATCGCCCACATCGTGGCCCATCGGGCCATAAGAACAACAAGGGAGGGGGCTACAGGGGAGCACCCTCATCTTTCAAAGGTCGTGGCTGGTCGGGTCGACGTGGAGGCTCTCAGGGCAGAGGATCTGGATACAACTCTGGGCAACGCTCATCTTGGAGCGGTGCTTCTGGCGGGCATTCGGACAGGCCAAGGCCAGTAACTTATTTTGCTTGCGGAGAGGAGGGCCACTATGCCTGTGATTGCCCGCAGTTGTCCAAGAACAACGACGCTGGGGGCTCGAGTGTGGTGCAGAGCACGGCTTCCCACACTAATGGAGGTCGCGGTCAGGGAGGTGACCGTGGTGCTGGGCGTGGCGCGCGTGGGCGCGGACGGAACGGAAGGCCGAGGGCCCAAGTGTTTGCAATGACCCAGCAGCAGGCGAGGACTGCTCCAGGCGTGGTCACAGGTACACTACATATCTTTAACCTTCTTGTACGTGTATTGATGGATGCGGGGGCTACACATTCTTTTATTTCAAAAAGTTGTGCTGGTATGCTTGATTGTGTGGTATCCGCCTTAGATTGCGAAATGGGTGTTGGCACCCCGATGGGTATTGTGTACCTTGTGAATCAGGTGATTCGAAGGTGCCCGGTAAGAATTGAGGATGTGGATTTACCAGCAGACTTAATTATTTTGGATATCCACGACTTCGATATAATCCTAGGGATGGATTGGCTGTCGGAGCACGGATCGCTCATCGACTGCTGTAGCAAGCAAGTGATTTTGCGGAGCCCGGGTTTGCCGGAAGTTATCTTTCAGGGGGAACGTGATGGTTCGCCTCCTGAAGTGATTTCGTCACTTACTGCTACCAAACTTTTACGGAAGGGATGCCAGGGTTATCTGGCGCATGTCGTGTCGGAACGGGTCGATACTCCGGTTATCGACGAAATACCGGTGGTCTGTGAGTTTCCGGATGTATTCCCGGAAGACTTACCTGGATTGCCACCATCGCGGGAGATTGAGTTTACTATTGAACTACTCCCGGGTACCCGACCTATATCCCAGGCACCATACCGGATGGCGCCGGTCGAGTTACGAGAACTCAAGACTCAATTGCAGGAGTTGGTAGATTTGGGATATGTCCGACCGAGTACTTCACCGTGGGGAGCACCGGTGTTGTTCGTAAAGAAGAAGGAAGGAAGTCTCCGTTTATGTATTGATTATCGACAACTCAACAGGGTGACACTGAGGAACCAGTATCCTCTACCCAGGATCGATGACCTTTTCGACCAGTTGCGGGGAGCTCAGTGCTTCTCGAAAATTGATTTACGGTCTGGGTATCACCAACTGAGGATTTCGGAGGAGGATATTCCAAAAACTGCTTTTCGAACCCGTTACGGACACTACGAGTTCCTTGTTATGCCATTCGGTTTGACGAATGCTCCAGCATCATTCATGGATCTGATGAACCGGGTCTTCCGACCCTACCTGGATAAGTTCGTGATTGTGTTCATCGATGATATTTTGGTATACTCGAGGAGTGCCCGTGCACATGAAGAACATCTACGGTTGGTCTTGGAGAGGCTGAGACAAGATCAATTGTACGCCAAACTGAGCAAGTGTCAGTTTTGGCTAAGCAGTATTGGTTTTCTGGGACACGTGATATCGACGGATGGGATTTGCGTGGACCCCCAGAAAACAGAAGCGTTGACCAACTGGGCTAAACCGACAACAGTAACCGAGGTGCGGAGTTTCGTCGGGTTAGCAGGTTACTACCGGAGATTCGTGGAGGGCTTCTCCAAAATTGCTGCACCATTGACTCGTTTGACTCGGAAGGGAGTAAAGTTTATCTGGGACGAGCAGTGCGATCGGAGCTTTCAAGAGTTGAAGGATCGATTGACCACTGCACCTGTCCTTGCATTGCCGGATGACAGTGGAGAGTTTGTGGTCTTCAGTGATGCATCGCTGCAAGGTCTGGGCTGCGTGTTGATGCAAACTGGCAAGGTTATCGCCTATGCATCCCGGCAGCTGAAGACTCACGAGTTGAACTACCCTACCCATGATTTGGAGTTGGCAGCGGTGGTTCATGCTCTCAAGATCTGGAGACATTATCTGTTCGGCGCAACGTGTCGGATATACACCGACCACCAGAGTCTTAAATACTTATTCACTCAGAAGGAGCTTAACATGAGACAACGGAGATGGTTGGAGCTGCTGAAGGACTATGACTGTACGATCGAGTACCATCCGGGTAAGGCCAATGTGGTGGCGGATGCACTCAGCAGGAAATCAGCGGGAACTGTTGCCCACCTGGGGATGGTGTATCTTCCCTTACTGGTGGAACTCCGGAAGGCGGGAGTTATCTTGGGTACGGATAAGCATGGAGCTTTGTTGGCCAGCTTCCATGTACGACCAGTACTGATTGATCGGATCATCGAGGCACAACTTCAGGATCCGATACTCTGTATTTACAGAATTGAGGTCGATGCGGAGGGGAGACAGGATTTTACCATCCAGGACGATGGAGCACTTGTGAAATTGGGCCGTTTGTGTGTACCTGCAGTGGCAGAGTTACGGGCCGAGATTCTTGAGGAGGCCCATAGTTCGGCCTATGCTATGCATCCGGGAGGTACAAAGATGTACCGTACCCTCCGGAACCATTATTGGTGGCCAGGAATGAAGAAGGATATTGCTGAGTTCGTGAGCAAATGCTTAACCTGTCAGCAGGTTAAGGCGGAACGGTAGAGACCGTATGGGGCTATGCAGCCACTTCCGATTCCTGAGTGGAAGTGGGATCACATCACCATGGACTTCGTCTTTAAGTTACCGAGGACTCAGAGTGGAGTGGACGGAGTATGGGTGATCGTGGATCGGTTAACCAAATCAGCCCATTTTCTGCCAGTTCAGGAAACCTATAAACCTAACCGACTGGCTCAGTTGTTTGTGAAGGAAATCATACGACTTCATGGTACGCCGGAATCGATCGTGTCCGATCGTGATCCGCGTTTCACTTCCAGGTTCTGGCGGAGTTTGCAAGCTACTCTGGGAACAACCTTACGTTTCAGTACTGCTTTCCATCCACAGACCGATGGACAGTCTGAGAGAACCATTCAAACCCTGGAGGACATGATGAGGTCATGTGTACTGCAGTTTCAAGACTCTTGGGATACTCATTTGCCATTGATGGAATTCGCTTACAACAACAGCTATCAGGCAAGCATCGGGATGGCACCCTATGAGGCACTGTATGGCCAACAGTGCAGGACACCTATCTGCTGGACGGAGATAGGAGAGCGAGCGGCTTTAGGGCCGGAGATGATGGACTTAACCATGGAAACTGTTCGCGTGATCAAGGAGAGATTGAAGGTGGCTCAGGATCGCTAGAAAAGTTATGCCGATCGACGGATTCGAGACTTGGAGTTTGAAGTGGGAGATTTTGTCTTCCTAAAGTTGTCTCCGTGGAAAGGGATTATCCGTTTTGGCCGACGGGGAAAACTGAGTCCGCGTTTTATCGGACCATATGAGATCGTGGAGAGAATTGGCAGAGTTGCATACAGATTGGTGCTACCTCCAGAACTATCTAGAGTTCACGATGTTTTCCACGTATCGATGTTACGGATGTACGTACGTGATGCTTCTCATGTACTTGAAGAACAACCTGTCGAACTGCGGGAGGATTTGAGCTTTGAAGAACAACCAGTACAGATCTTGGATCGGAAGGACAAGGTACTACGTCGGAAGACGATCCCTCTCGTGAAGATTCTCTGGAGAAACCAGAATGTGGAAGAAGCCACATGGGAGCCCGAGGCTCAGATGCGAGAACAATTTCCTCATTTGTTTCTTTGAAATTTCGGGACGAAATTTCTTAAGGGGGGAAGGTTGTAACACCCCGGAAATTCGAGGATCCCAATATTGTAATTTAATGTGTGATTTGATGCTTTTACCCTTGTTTTGGGTATGGTCAAATGTTGACTTTTTGATTTATGAACTAAATGGACTTTGACCTAGGACCGTGACGTAGTTCGGGACATCACGAGTTCATAGACAGGTGGCACGTCCAATTCGGACGATCAGGAAAAAAGTTATGACTATCGGAAGTTTAGGGGTATTACCGTAATTTGGACTTTTGGGGGTGAAAATGTTGACTTTTCTTTTGGAAACTAATTTTCAGTTGACTCAAGGACCATTAGGTAGGTCTCGACGTCCTGAGTCCGTAGACAGGCGGCACGCCGAAATCGGACTTCGTACGAGGAAGTTATGGTTAGAAACGTGAATTCGGGAGGTTCGTGTCTCGATTTTCGTGTCGAATATTATATTCAGGAAATCTGATTGGAGGACACCTGGTGAGTGACAAGTGTCACTCACCCATTGGCCAGATTGGATCAGATCCACTATTGGATTAAATAGCAATTAAATCAGCTTTAAATTCCAGCCCTTGGATTGAAAACCCCTGATCTAATCTGAGCCATTGATCTAATCATGGAGATCAAATCTGGACCGTCCGTTTCCTTCCCTCCATTTCTTTATATTTCATACCCGCAGAGCACATTCTTCCCATTTCGATCAAACATCCCAGCAAATCATCCACTCTCTGTGTCTGCGTATTGGGGACTCACTAGCGAGGCTGAGCGACGGCAGTGACCACGGCGGAGGACGGCGGCGAGGAAGGAATCAGGGAACCCGTGGCGGTTTTCAAACTCAGATTTTGGTAAATCCATTTCCCACGTTTAGTTTTGTTTTTGATGGATCCTAATCGACTCTAGGGACTGCCAGGAACCTACTGAGATTGAACTCGTGGCCGGAGGTGCTCAGGACGGTGACACAACTGTGACGGGAGGCCGGTTCTGTTCTTCGAGGTAGGCCCTCGATCCTATCTGTTTTTCTCAATTCTAATTCCATAGAACCCTTCCTAGGATCCAGACGAGTAGCTAGGAATCAAAAGGAATGAAAATGATTGAGAAATGAAGAAATGGTGACCGGGTCTTGATCGCGGGTCTGATCGACCCGAGTTGCAGGTTTTCGGGTCAACCCGTCTGAGGACAGCGGTGATGACGTGGCACCCTGTCAGTCTGTCAGGTGACGTGGACCAACCGTGAGCCGACACGTGTCACATGTCAGTGCACAGTCAGCACTGACATGTCAGTGACGTGGACCAGTCAGGGACTGCCACGTGTCACTGACATGTCAGTGACGTGGACCAGTGCCGTGCTGACACGTGGCACATGTCAGATCTGACACGTGGCCTGACAGATCAGCGAGGTGGACCAATCGGATGTTGACACGTGGCACCTGTCAGAGTCTGACATGTCAGACCTGACAGCTGTCAGATAACGTCAGCAGTGACGTCAGCGATGACGTCAGCAGGACTGTTCCAGCGTTGACCGGCGCGTGGGGGCGCGTGTGAACAGTGTTTCTGGTGGGACCACCACCATTCTTTAGGTTTCGACGATCCGGATCCAACGACGGTGGTTTCGGGTCGATCGGAGATCATTAAGTTGGTCAAATTAAGGTTTATTGCCTTGGGAAGCGCGTTCGGGCGGCTTCCCCGGGCCAGTTTCGGCCTAGGCTTTCATGGTTGAATGTTAGGGGTTTGTATTGACCTTTACGAATACTTTGGACTTGACAGGGATTGTACATTTGTACCAGGACGAGGGTATACGTTCGGTTTCTAGCAGGATTGTACTGTGAGTGGGCCATTTTCTTAAACCCTTGCGTGCATAAATGTTTTCTGGTTTATTATACTTATTCATATGCTAAAACAATAATGGTTTTGATGATATGGAAAATATGGTTATGGCACGTTTCACGGTATTTGGGCTTGAGACCCGGCTGATGAAACTTAACGATTGGTTCGGATGTTAACTATGTATATATATATATACCTTGCATGTGGATAGCAATAAAATGCATTTGTTACTGCACTGTATAGATCCTTCCATATTATATTGTCTCCTCCGGATGAGGTACCCCGGAGAGGTCACGAACGTCTAGAACGTCCAGCGTCTATGACGCTAAGCATCGGGGATGCTGTACCCGAACGGGGTTCGGGGATTGAACTCGGAATTGAGACCCGAGTGGCACGCGTAGCCTTGTGATTGTGACCTTATTGGACATCAGGGACGTCAGACATCAGGGATGTCGGGATTGGGTGTATAGTGCAGTGGCTAAAATTATGGTTATGGTTTTATTACATGCCTTATGGTTCATATTATATGGTTTATGATTTTGTATTGTGATGCACGCATGTTTGGAAAACGGAGGGGTAAATTATATGTTTTACTTATCAAACGATTTTGTGAACTTGAGTTTCGGTCCACTCACCTTTAATGTTTTTGATAACCCCTCCAGGTCGGGAAACTGAGGTAGAGGAGGAACCAGAGGCTGAGGCATAGATCTACTTCTGCGTACCTGAACCCCTGCTGGGCGGTGTACCCGCAGGTTTACTTTAGAATCGTGCTCGCAAATTTGTAATTTTGGATTTCATCCCTTGTCTGACATTCGTTTAATTCGGATTTGATGTATGACTTTAATTTGGTTATTTATGCATTTAAATGTTTTGAGGTTAAAATTGGTATGAATTATTGGGTGTCAGACGGGAGCAGGGCACGTCCCCTTGTGGTCCCTGTGGGATCGGGGCGGGTCCTGTCACTTTATACTTGACTTTTAATATTAAAATAATAAATAATTATATAAAATAATTTATTTTGCGATTTTTCTGTTTAAATAAATAAAGTTTGTAATTTGGAGCATTTTGGAGAAAAAATCGTCCCGATCGGAATTATAACGAAAAAATTATGGACGAAATTCGGTGGAAATATTAATTAAGTTATAAATTAATTAATTTTTATTTTGCAAGCCCAAAATCATTTTAAATGCAGCCCAAAAACTCTTTTTCTGCAGCCCAAAATCCCAGCGGCAGCCCAATCCATTCTGTTCCTGCGCAGGCCTAAGAAACCAATCCAGCTCCAGCCCGTTATCACCTGCCCTGCAAGCCCATGATGCCTGCGGCCCAGTAGCAATCCAACCCAGAATGATGAGCCCAAGCCACGACCCAACTTCATACCTTCCTAGAACAGACGCCATCAGACGCCTGCCGATTCGCCTCTCTTCACTCAGCGCGCATGTACCGAACCAGGCTTCCACCTTCGGCGCGCGTGCGTTGAATATCAGAACTCCTTTTTAGCTGCTTCTCACCAACCCACCTGTTTCCTGTCAGCTACAGTCCACCAAATTCAGAGGCTGATTTTCAGCAACAGCTCACCAAACCTTCAACTGCTCCATTTGCAGCAGTTTTTCAGTCCTTTTCTGATTTTTCTAGCTCCAAACCATCCCTAAAATCATCATTATTCATCATTTCATTTTTATTGTAATTTTTATTTATTTTATTTTATTTTTGGCAGCTTTTTCTCCCTATAAATAGGGGTTCAATTCTTGTAACAAATGTCCCCATTTTGTCCCATTTTATTTCTCTTTTTAGTAGCTAGGTTCTAATATTTCTATCTAATTCTTCTCTTCTTTTAGTTCATCTTCTTTATTTTTGTTCTTTAGTTTTGGGGACCATTTTAACTTCTTGTAGATTTTTTATTTAATTGGCTTTCTTTTAATTCTTGTTCTTAATTTATTTTATTTCTTAATTTCATTTCTTCTTTACTTTGTTCTTATGATTTTTCTTTGAGATCTCTTAAACACATTTTTATGCTTTCCTTAAGAAATACCTAGGCCAAGTATTTCCGAAATAATTCTAGAATTTAAGTCCGCATTCTTATGTTTTATCCTCCATCTTCATAAGATTCTAGCCGATGTTCGGTGTTTCTTATGAATAACATTCCATTGTTTCCATCCACTTTCGGAATCATAAGCTGTTCTTGGGTTCCGAAAGTATAACCTTATTCCCTTTACTTAAATTTTTGTTATTGTTTTGGTTTTACTTATAATTCAATATATGTGTTGATATTTTCTTTCTAATATTTGTAAGTAAGAATGCAATCTCCATGTGTTTTACTTTTTGAATTTATTTTACTTCATATGTTTTAGTGCTTAAACTTCAATTCTACGCTAAGTGTTTATAACTGATGTTCGGTGCACTTAGTAGAAAATTGAAGAGATTTAAATGTTTGACACACATTGAAATTAATAACGTAAGGTGAATCGTATTATAAGTGTTTATGACCGTTGTTCGGTGCATTTATATTATTAAAAAATGTATGCATGTATTTGAGATGATTAAGGTATGATTTCGTGATTGGTTCAATATGAGCATGATGTTAGAGTGTTGGTAAAAATATGTGTTTGAAGAAAGTTCACTTGCACAAAAGTTAAAGTAGAAGTAGAATTAAGTTCTTAATTATTTTTACTTGTTTTCTTTATCCTATGATTACAATCTTCTCAAACCCCCCATTTAATTCTTTATTCTTTTATTATTTAATTCTTTATTCTTTTATTATTTTATTATTTATTTCATTAATTCATTAATTCTTTTATTCATTAATTCATTTATTCTTTAATTCTTTATTATTTAATTATTTAATTACTTAATTATTTAATTCTTTAATTCATTATTCTTTGATTATTCATTATTCTTTTTAACTAACATATTATTAATGTTCCCTAATTTCCCCGGTTAAGAACGATCCCTATTTACCAATACTATAACTATACAAAAAGGGTTTAAATTGCATAACACCCGAATTACGTATTTAATTTAATGCATAGTTTGAGCATTATCATGTTGCTGTTAGTTTCACGATTTTGTTGGAAATGTGTCTTTGTTTTGTGTGTCATCTATTTTCTTGATTTCTTGTGTTGTTCTTGCAATCTGCATTGGCTTAATCTGGGTAATTTCATTTTTTTTTTCTTCAGTGAATAAGTATTTTTATATGCAACTTAATGGATGCAACACCTTCTTCACGAAGCAATTTATGAGTTTTGTTTTTGGGTTTTTCTGAATTTAAAGAAGATTAAAATTAGACCGAAAAAAGGAAAGAGATGGGGAGATGGAAACAATTTCCATGGAGATAAAAGGACTCAGTCCACCACTCATTCTCTCTCACAAATCCAGATTGTCATTTCAATTAGTTGAAGAAGCAAGAAGATGAAACCCAAATTTACTATTCATTGTTAATCTTCTTCTACAATTTTTTATTTTTAAATATTTAGTTTTAATAATTTTTTATATACAATCAACACATACTAACACGTAAACAATATTAACATTGTTACTAACTTGGTTAACGAAATGGAGCAACATAGTTAATATAAACATTGTTATAGCAGTACATTGCAACGAAATTTAATTTAAAGAGTAAAGTGAAATTGAATATCTGATTCAGACAATATTTTGAGTAATAAGTCCATTAATCACTTAAGTTGAGCATGGCTTCTTTAAATAAAAAATTAGGGGTGGCAATGGGTTGTGTCGTGTCTGGTTCTTGTCGTGTCATGAATTCTGTTTTACCCATTTATGTCCAACCCGAACTCGACCCGTTTAATAATCGTGTCAAGAATGTCCAACTCAAACTCGACTTGTTAATGACCCGCGTAACTCGTGTAACCCATTTAATAAATAGGTCGTACTCAAAACTCAATTAACCTATGATCCGTTTAATTCGTTTAACATGTTTAACATGTTTAACCTATTAAAAATTATAAAATTTAATAGGTATTTAGGTAGATAAATAGATAGATATATGGGTTAGTAATAACACGTATTAAATTTGTCAATATATAAGCCAATATACGGGTTAAACTGTTAATCCGAAATCTACCAATTTATTAAATAGATTAACAGGTAATTATACGGGTTAACAGGTTGACCCGAAATCCACCCGTTTATTAAACGGGTCATAACGAATTGATCCGAAATTTTAATCGTTCGTGTGGATTAACTCGAATAAATTTTATGCGAATTTTAAATTGTTTATTGAGTCCTGTCAAAAATTACGACCCTTATTAAAAATACAAAAATATCCTTTTATCTTCAAGATGGCTAAAATTGTAAGCCCGATAAATAAAGCACATGGTCGTAGTCGACAATAGAAATGTTACTGTAGATCTTTATGAGTTCAAGTTCGGAGAGAACCGGATAAATAAATAATACATAGACCCTAGCCTATCGGCATAACTTTTCATTTCTGTCACTACTCCTCTCTCCTTATCTCTTTTGGGTCATCCTCTTCTCATTCTCAGAGGTCTCTCTCTCTCTCTCTCTCTATCTCTCTCTCTCTCTCTGACGTAGTCCTGAAACTTATAGCCCCCTTGTTGAAAAACCCAAATGTCCGTTTCTGCTTTGCTATCTATAAAATAACAGAATCTCCCACTTTTGATTGCTTAGGGCCATGCAGAACAAAGAACAAGGCTCAACAGCTATTGGTGTCAGCCGAGGTAAACACTTCGTCTTTTTCTCTTGAAATTGAACAGTAAAAACGTGAGCTTTACACAGTTTAATCATAATCAAAATTAGGTACATGAGATTTTGTATTCTTGATGGACTTACAATTAGCAAAAAAAGGTTTTGAGTATGCCCGGAAAAGGAAGAAGTGGCTCGCTGTAGCGGCCGCTTTAAGCTTCTCCGGTTATAGTGTGTATAAGGTTTATCACTTGCCGGCTGTAACGAGAAAGAGGAAAAGAATTTCAAAGCTCTTTGGTGCTTTAGTTTCTATAGCTGAAGTAGTTTCAGACTCTGCTGAGTCAATTGGAATCGTCTCTAAGGATTTGAAGGACTTTCTGCAGTCCGATTCTGACCAAATTCCAAAGAGCTTGAAGCAAGTTTCGAAAATTGCTAAGTCGGCTGAGTGTTCGGAGTCTGTTGTCAAGCTCACAGAGGCTGTAACTTTGGGAGTTTTGCGGGGTTATCGAGCCGGTTCAAGGAGTGATAGTGAGTATGCCTTTTCCAGTGATTCAAGCTTTACAGATCAGCTTATGGATAAGCTCTTTACCAAATCCGGGTCGGGTTTTGCTTCTGTTGTTGTTCGAAGCTTTGCTAGGAACTTGGTATTAGCTTTCTACTCAGATGGGAAGTCTGGTGGGGCATCGGATAATTTCACAAGTGGGGATCATTGGGTAAATGTGATTTGCGACGATAGGTGCAGAGACCTAATTGGTGATTGTGTTCAGTTATTTGTGACCACAGCTGTTGCTGTTTATCTTGACAAGACAATGAATCTCAACACCTATGATGACATCTTCTCTGGTTTAACAAACCCCAAGCACGAAACAAAAGTTAGAGACATGTTGTCATCTGTTTGTAATGGCGCAGTGGAAACTATTATCCGAACATCTCAACACGTGTTGGCAAATTCAAATTCGAACTCAACTTCAAAAGTAAACCATTCAAGTTCAAATTCAAGTCCTTATTTGGAACTTGATGACTTCCCATATCCAGCTAGTGATGAGGGGTTGAGGCAACAGGCATTGTCAAGAGGATCAAATGGATCCTATGAGAAGGTAGATAGTGGCTGGGTTGGTAAAGTGTCTTCTACTTTGGCAGTGCCAAGCAATCGGCGGTTTGTTCTTGATGCCACTGGTAGGGTTGCATCTGAATCAATGAGATCATTTCTGGAGTTTTCGACGGAGAGAGTGTTTGAAGGGATGAGAGCGTGTGCTAATTCGGTTCGTGAGGAAACTGTGGACAGGGGCGCTGAGTTAGTTAGATATGCTACTGCAAAGTCATCTGTGATTTCTACAATATCTCTATCTTTGTGTTTGCACATACTGGAGAGCCCATGGGCGCTGGTGCCAGCTAAGCTTGCTCAAGTACACTCTTATTTAGCAAGTTCATGTGGCCAAAAATTCTTTTCTGCAAGAGCTTCTTTGGTGGATGCTTGTGTATATCATTATTTTGCCGAAATCTGAAAGTTTCATTACGATTGAAGAACTGGTAAGAGAATGCCGCTTATTATGGCTGGAGTTGAATTTAAGATTTTATGATTATAGATTTGAAAACATACTGAGTTCACAGGTTGATGCTTTTGATATATAATGTTTTACAAATTGTAAAGATACACCTGATTATATTTTACAGGTGAATTCTAAGCATTATATTTCAGATTAGACTATTCAGATTTTCTTTTACATGATTGCATCTCTGTTAAATGGTGCAGAGCAAAAACAACATGCCATTTATTTCTTCCTTCTTTAGGAGTGACGGAATAGCTATTTTGATTTTGTGTAGCAGTGTGTAATAAGATGAACCTGCCCAAAATAAGAGATGTCGAAAACAAAGTCCTCATGTTGCGAGGTTATGTCAGAATGATGTCAAGACATTGGCTGTTTCGGACAGTTTTTCCTTGAAGAAACAATAATAACCAAACCAAAATTTTTAGAGAAGATAGTTTGGCTACTAGATTTCTTTTGAGAAGACAGTTTGGAGCCAACTTTACTCGAGCCACAACAAGAATTTAACTCTCGCTTGCTATCAAAGTATCAATTATAAAAGATCGAGGCCGGGATCAAAGCAAATAGGGAAAGAACCCAATGACTGAAAGCACCAAGAAGTTAAAAACAAGCCAATTTTTCTCGTGGTATCAGTAAAGCTCAATAACAGCATTTATTGGAATGGTACAAAAATCATAATGCAATTCAGAAAACAGAGTTGGTGAATGCCTTCTTCAAATGTGACAAGGATCCCAAGTTAAAAAACACTAGCTGTTAGCAGCTGCCTTGATTCTACCATGTAAGTGTGTGTGTGTGTGTGCGCGCGCGCGCGCATAAATGAATTAATAAAAGAAACGACCCAACATGAGAAGAGTTGGTACATACATGTTAACTCGTGCTTTCATTAGTCTTCTTCGTAGCTGCCTCTTCCTGCTGCTTCTTTTTCCAGTACGCATCAAGTGGGGGTCCAAATATTGCCTTGCCTGAAACAACTCCAATACTGCAAATCACACAGAAAATAGTTGAATTAGCTTGAGCGAGATATACAACAGTTGAATTAGCTTGAATGAACCTCTTCAGGAGCTATCATTAATGGAAAAAAGGAGTACAGCGCAGTACTAACAAACAAACAAAAAATTTGGTTCGAATTGTATTTTAATTCTAACCCATTTCCCCACCTTCCCTCGCCACTTGAACTTACACCAATGGCTTCAGTATTAGAAGTTTGGTTAACCCATCCTCAGCTGAAAATTAAGCCAAGATAAGAAACTAAGAACTACTGCGCCCTTTTTTGCACTGGGCATTCAAAGAAGGTTGGCCAGGTTGCCTAACACTTAAGACAATGCTTGATCAGCTTCTCCGTTTCTCATTTTGTATCTTATACTTAATAATGCTGCGCTCACACGTATCTTAACAAAATCCATGGACACGCTTTCTGTGCCAATTGAGTACTTCAGAATTAGTACCAAAAACATAACTTGTAATATGAGGTAGGATGGCAAATCAAACATAGTTACTAAGTGTATTTGAAATTCTAATCATAATTATCCGATTCTATGTGCTCCGATTCTATGTCTTTGCACACAACAAATTATGTTACAATCTGACATGAAATGGATGTGTTTAAATAAGTCTGTCATTCACGACAACTAGATGAAGCTTTCTCAGTCTTAATCTATTATTAGAGCAAAGATGCAATGGCACGTAATGCATTTAGTGCAACAAGGAAACTCAGAAACTCGGCAAATCTCAATAAACAATGCAAATTTGTCATGGGCAGATGCATAGTAAAATGAATGCACAGTAAAACGAATCATATACACTTACTAATACAAAAATTGAAAATAAGATGCAATTTATGTCTAATAACAATTCAATTCTTTTTTGAAAGCTAGTGTACTTTCTACACCAATATGCTTCAAGATCTCTCAACAAAATATCACTTGTAAACCCTGCCTCAAGAAATCGGTAATCTCACAAAGAAACTAAACCAGATAAAATACATTTGATGACATCTGTAATTAGAAAAGAAAATTAAACCAACAGTAAGTCGCTAGCAGATTCAATTCTGCAACTCTGGGTCAAACCCAAAAGACCAAATTAGACATTGGAGCGTTCTTCGGCTTAAACATAGCGCAGGTGTATCCCACAAACTGAGATGAAATTGTAAGAGAAAGAGAGACTTACATGACAGCTCCAATTAACAAAGGAAACGAGAGGAATCTGCTTCGACCAAACATTTTCAATTTTCAATTTTCAATTTTTAATACAATGACTCCCTCTGGCCAATTTGTATTCTTTCCGAATTTCAGGGTTTTCAGCTTCTTGGTTTTCGAGGGTTTAAAGATAGCTAGAGACGTAGGGGGTGGTGGTAGGGGTAGCAGGATCGTGACTGAATTTTAGAGGTGTGAAGAGGACTGCCGGTTTGGGGCCGAGTGCGTGGTCGGTCAGGTCAGCAGTAAGTCAAGCGGAATAGAACGGCGTCGTTTACCTTTTTCATTCTGTTCTAACTTACAATATTTTTTATTTTTTTTGGCAATATTTGTATGGCTCGTCGAGGTATGTTTTCCATTGAGACGTACTAATTTGTGTATTAATATTATAATTGATATAATATTGTTGTCATTAGATTTGTGGGAAACATTGCTAAGGGTGATCGATCATGTAAGCTGCAAGCAGTAAGCCAATCGGCAAAGAACGTCGTCGCTTTCATCTTCATTTTTTTTTTGTTCCAACTTATAACTTTTCTTTTTCTATCATTCTTATATTAAATGCAAAAAATCAAGAAACGATTTTAACTTGTTGGAAGGGAGCAAATCCAAATATTATTTGCTGCACTCCACTTTTTTATTTTAATATTTTCTTGTAATTTTATGAATTAAATTTTCAAATTTATCCCTCTTCTTTGACTTTAACTTTTTTTTTTAATGTTAAATCTTTAGACTTTTGTTTTTTTTTCACTATGTTCATACCATATCGGCCCAGACCGACCTGTAGGCCCAATCCACTGCCAGATATGACATCAGCCCAATTCGACTTTGGAGGCACAGCCCTCTGTCGGTCGGCGAGCAGGATCAGACCAACTTGGAGGCCCAGCCCTCTATCAGCACCATGCCACATGCCGACTCTAGAGGCCCAGTCTTCTGTCGGTCGGTACGTTGGCCCAGACTGACCCGAAGGCCCACTACCTCCGCCCAACACATCTCCACAAGCCCAAGGGGTCTCGCCAACACATCTCCACAGGCCCACTCAGATGAGCAATCCCTAGTAGGGTCTTGCCAACGCCGACACGTGGGTAACCCCGCCTGCCACGTGTCGGCCCCACAACAGCCGAAATTTATCCCACATCGGGATAATATAAATATTATACTCACCACACTCATACAAAAGGTGTCCATTTGTCATATAAAGGTAACTAATCATTTACTATTCACAACCACTTTTACATTACACTTATTACCACACCCTTATATCTCAGACCGACCACTGACTTGGGCTTTAGAGTACCTTTGGGCTAATACCATACTGGCACTTATACTCTGACCGACCAACCAGTTTTCCTCTTTTTTAGGTATATTCAAGGGCACGTGGTAGAACAACATTCGCTCCCAAATTGGCACATTTCATGCATCAACACACTTCGTTCATCAACACACTATAAACGCTATATCTCTTGTGATCTCCCCTCTTCCCCTCTCCATCTTTCCAAATATAGAGCTCTTTATCATTCTTGTAATAAAATTCTTCTTTATGGTCGGTAGTGAAAAAAAAACATGGTTGAAGAATTCGAATTCAATATAGAGGCAGATTTGTAGAAAATTTTGGATATAGTCTGCAAGGATGATGGAATGTTTATCTTTCCTTCTAACTCTTTCGAAGCCTTAGGCATCAGCCAGGGTAAGTTTCCTAATCTATTGAAATTAGGGTTTTTTCTCTGTATTTTCTTTTTGTTATGGATTTTTTTCCTCTGTGACCAACCCTAAAGCCTTCCATTAAAGCTTTCATTGTAAAAGCTCTAACATGTTGCTCCCTTCTAAGTACTTTTGTAGTTTCCCTCTACCTTTATGCAACCTCTAATTACCCATTATGCTGCAACTTTAATGTCATCTCATGAAGAAGATGAGATTTAGGGTTTTTCTTAAATGATATAAGACTATGATTCCATCTTAATCGGACTCTTTGTTAGAGTTTTTTTTTTTAAGGATAATAATTTTCCTACTATTTTCTACTATATAATACTAATGCTCGTATAAAGATAAAGGACTACCAAACAAAAACATTCGAGCAAAATGGAGTTTCAAGAAGAAATGATTTAGTGACTTTTCTTCCTCAGCACAGACTAGGCATGTTCCATCAATACATATCCTATGATTTTACAGATTTTGCCATACAGCTACATAATCATGGCAGCAACGCCGTACAAAATATCGCAGTTTTTCAAGTACATCTACATTCATACTTGTTTTCAAAATGCCACATTGTCGACTCTTGAAGTGCACTCTCCACTTCCATAGTTATTAAACTTTCCTTCCTTCATTAATCCCATGACCATGCCGTAACCACTTTTGACTTTTGACTGTGTAAGCCCTATGCAATATTAAATGCCAAATCAGTTTGTCTCTACATCTCAAACGACTAAGGGGAATAGTAAGGATGCTATTTATGACAGGACCGGTGTAACGACCCGTCCCGAATATCGGGATTAAATATTATTTAATTATGATTTAGAATGACTAATCTGAGATTAGTTAAGTGAAATCGGATGAAATGTGCAAAATGACCGTTTTGCCCCTAGGCGTGGGCAAAATGTTGACTTTTAGATCGGGCGGTCAAACTGACTTTGACCGATGACCGTGACGTAGTTCGGGACGTCACGAGTTCATAGACAGGTGGCAAGTTCGATTCCAACATTCGAGGAAGAAGTTGTGACATTCGGGAGTCGAGGGGCATTTTGGTAATTTAGTTGAAAAGGGGCCCAATGTTGACTTTTGACCCTGGAGGTCCAATGGCGAAGGGCCAAGGACCGTTATGTAGATCAGGTCGATATGAATCCGTAGACAGGCGGCACGCCGAAATCGGAGGTTCGACGACGAAGTTATGATCTGAAACGTGAAATCGGGAAGTTTATGTCTCGAAAATCGTGTCAATTAATTAATTATTTCTGAAGCAGTGGGAATGTGGTTAGGGGACACTTGGATGAGTGACAAGTGTCACTCATCCGTTGGCTAGATTGGATCATGTTTCATTAATTAATTGGTTAACAACTAATGTCTCCACTAAATAAATTAAATATGATTTTGTTCCTCCTTTTAATACCAACCGTCGATCTCATTTTCAAGATTGAATCTGGACCCTTGCTTTTATCTGCCTTTCTCTTTTAATGGATCAGACAACTCACCTCACTTTCATTTCCTCTCAAGCCTTGAACACGACTTAGGAAGAACAGACACACACCCATGCCACCCCTCTGCTTTGCTCCACCACCATACTACCACCAGCCACCACCAGACGCCGACCACCACCACACGGCCAGCCTGCACAACCCAAAAACCTCCCAGACCCGAAAGGAACAAACCAACCCAAACAATCCAACCGTCCAAACCACTGCACCTGGGCTCGAACCAACATAGGGTTAGGATTACTGAGACAGTGGGAGGACTCAGACGTGGACTGGACGGCGTACGGAGGCGACACGGCGGCGGTAAGCCGAAAAACTCGAGAAGGTTTCATTTTCTTCCCTATTTCGAAACGGCTAGCTTTGACGTTAGGTTTCCTTGTTGATCTCTGAGACATGTTTTAGGGACCTAGACGACCAGCTTGGACCAGTCCTCGAGGCCAGAACCAGGTCGACTCGTCGGAGAAGACAACCAGAGTTCCAGCTGGTCTTCCCAGTGTTTTTCAGGTATTGTCTTCAACCTAAAAACTAATTTTGGGTCCACAGAACTTTAGAGAGGATTGTAACGAGTCTGTATGACCAAGCCTCATAAAAAATGGGGGTCGGGAAGGCGATCTGTGATCGGGTCAAACCGTGGGTCAACGGCGACCCGGTTTCTGTAGCGATGACGTCATCATGCTGACGTCAGCAGTGACGTCATCATGTCAGAATACAGTCAGAACAGGGACCAATGAACAGGTGACACGTGTCCTCTGACACTGTCGGTGATGACATCATGCTGACGTCAGCATCAATGTAGCACGGTTGACCATCCTGTTGACCAGGCGCGTGGGGGCGCGTGTGAACAGCAAATTTTATGGGACCAGTACCATTTTCAAGGTTTCGACGATACGAATCCAATGGCGGTGGTTTCGTATCAATCGGAGATCGTTAGGTTGGTCAAATTAGGGTTTGAAGCCTTGGGAAACGTGTTCGGACGGCTTTCTCGGGCCGGTTTCAGTCAAGGGTTTCTTGGTTGTTTAGTAGGGACTTTTAGTAACCATTACGTATGCTTTGGATATGACAGGAATCGTTCGATAGTACTCGGACAAAGGTATACGTTCGGACTGCAGCAGGATTGTACTGTGAGTGGGCCTTTGATTTCATTAAACCCGTGCATGCATAACTATTTTCACTTATATATATATGTGTGTGTGATTCAAGCAAAAGCATATGATTATCTTGATTTATGACTATGGCACGATTTACGGTATTTTGGGCATGAGGCCTGTCTGGTTAATTTAAGCATGGTTTTGAGTCATATACATATATGTTGAGGATATTGGTGATTATCTATAGTACTGCACTGTATAGATCTAACCGTGTGATACTGTCTCGTCCGGATATGGGTACCCCGGAGTGGTCACAGCGCAATGCCTGCGATGGGTCACTCTACGGAAGGACCGGACCGTAGGATGACTCAGGAGCAAGATTGCTATTATTGGACGTCCAGGACGTCTGGCATCTGGGATGCCATACCTGGACTGGGTTTAGGGATTGGACTCGGGATTGAGACCCTGAGTGGCACCCGTAGCCTTGGGACTGTGACCTTACTAGACGTCTGGGATGTCGGATATCTGGGATATCAGGGTTGGGATGTATAGTGCAGTGACTGAGATTATTATTATGTTTATATTATGTTGATTATGTTTATTTGATATGATATTACGGTTTTGGTACTGATGCATGCATGTTTGGAAAACGGAGGGGTAAAACTATATGTTTTCAAATTGATGAACTATTTATAAAACCTTGAGTTTCGGCCCACTCACCCTTAATGTTTTATGGACCCCTCCAGGCTGTGCTACTGAGGCAGAAGAGTACCCTGAGGCAGAGGCATAGGTTACGTTGCGCACCTGAACCCACAGCTGGGTAGGTCGGCACGTAGAGTGTTCTAGAGTCGTGCTCAATAATTCGTTTTGGAAAACATCCCTTGTCTGACGATATTTGTATTCGGATATTATGTATGACTTAAATTTGGTTATTTATACATTTAATTTTCTTTAAGGGTAAAATTGGTATGTTTTGTTTGGGTGTCAGACGGGAGCAGGGCACGTCCCCATGTGGTCCCAGGGGGATTAGAGCGGGTCCTGTCAACCCGTCCCAATTGGACTTGATAACTGTGCATGGTCCTGCTCCCGTATGAAAAGTCAACTAAAGTTCTGAAAACACCCTCAACACCTGTCAGACAAGGGATGACTATACTGATTTCCGCTCATGCCTCCGCCTCTCGAACAGTATCGAACTTCGCGCCACGGCCTGGATGGTCAATAAAACAACAAAGGTGCGAGAGGACAAAAATAATATTGTTTGAAAACACATTTCAAAATGGACCAGTTTACCTTCCAGTTATAAAACATGCATGTATAGAGTAAAACATATGAACAACCGGCTCTCAAGCCAAATCACATGAAAATCATCAAACTAGTCACAGGGACCATCGACAATAGTACTCGTCACCAGTACTCAAATATCATGCACAATAATGAAACAATACTATTCACAAGTACACAGTCAATCACACAATCACATCAGCCCTACGCGTAGGAAACCAACAATAAGTCAATAAACCCGAGCCACTCAACACAATCCTTAACTTAAAACCAAGTCAAAACACCATTTTCAAACCTGGGCCTAGCCCAAAACATATGTTTCATCATTCTTCTAAAACGTGCCCCAAAACCGATTAAATAATCCACAAAATCAACAAATAATCACATCGAATCATTATGCAATCCATTGCAACTCAAATTATGCAATCAATCATGTAAAAAATTTAAATATGCATGCATAACAGTTTATAAAACAAACGTCCACTCACACACCGTCCAAGCTGCTCAATCTTGAGCTGTACGTTCCTCAAACGTTTCGAGGATCAACTGGCTTGTCAAACATAAAAATTTAGGGTCACTGAGTTGTTACATAGCCTCTTATAACAATCCCCTAAACCCCGGGATTTAAAAAGAATGTTCCAATACGAACTACGCACTTCGGATACCCAAAAGTACCCAGAATCGATGTCTGGTCGACTCGAAAACTGTGCCAATAGGTCTGTATCATCGAAAACGTCAAAAAGTGTGTTGAACACTTCCTAAGAAATTCAACCACGTGCCCCTACGCGTGGCTTGAACGGGCTGCGCGTGAACCCACGTGTCGATGAATAGTATCATCATCCCAACCCGTATGTCTACAAAATGGGTCCATGAACCCGCGACTCAAACCGGTTAGAAATCCATCAATTCAACCTTACTTTCATCTATTCTTTCACCGAATTTCATTTAATCAATATTAATTAAGGATCTTTACAATAAATTACATGAATGCATACCTCAATCGATCGATTTCCAATTCGATTTCCGAAAGGGTCACGGGCTTAATTCCGTTCAATTTCCATCTATTTCTTCATTCTAATCAACCAGGAAGCATCTTAGGATCATTCTAAATGTGAATACGAAATCAATTGCATATTTCCTTACCTCCAATTACACGACTCAAGCTCGAATTTTTCCAATTTCCGTAAGGATTGTTCTTGGCCTTTTCTTCGTCAATTTCCTTCATTTTTGAAGTGGTTCAACTTGAAATGATCCCAAAAGACTTAATTCAAGCTCAATTATGGTAATCGAAGTCCACAAATTCAAATTCGAAATCTCAATTTTCTTTTTGAATTTCAGGATACGGGTTTTGGTTTTCCTTTCTTTCCTCTTGTTTTTCCTTCTTGTTTTGATTCTCTATTCCTCTCAATTGGTTCAAATACCTCAGTGCATCAGGGTGGGTTGATGTCTAGACGTTTTTGTTTGGGATTAATTCTCTCTGTTTTTCTCTTTTGCTTGTTATTAACACATAAACATCAGACATGAATCACACCACCAGCGGGCCACAACAAACCACTAAACTCTTTCTCATAAGTGACATGTGTCACTTAATGGAGGACATGAGTCACCATCGGCCGATTCATCAAAATCAGCATAAAGGACCAAATTACCATTTTACCCCTCGTTCGTAAACTTACCAAATTTCCCCTCGCCGTTTTAGCTCTGTAACGATCGTATCCGAACTCCAATTTTGATGTGCTGCCTGTCTATGAATTTAGCATCTCGAAATCTACATAACAGTCCTCGAAAAATGTGCAAAAAGTATTTCAAAATGAAAATTCAACTTTGACCACAACATTTACAAAACGTCATTTTACATTTTAATTTTTAAATTTACATTCTAACTTTTAAATTTACATTTCTCGAATTTTCAGGGCGTCACAATTTATACCCCATTCCCACTGTTCTTTCCAGCAAACCAGCATCCCAAGCATGAGTATCTTCTAGAATAAATTAGTCGACCAGTTTTGGGGTATCCATCAAAATCATCTTGACCTTAAAAGGGTTCTCGTAGAAATGAAAGGGTCCTACCTCGTTCTCCCTCGTACTTTAGGTAACTATAGTAACTATACCATGGTTTAAGGACAAATGAAAATACATCGGTATTACCTAAAATCGATATAAAAATACTATCGGTATTACATAAAATTTGTTGCCTAATGACACCTAATAGACAATACCAAACAACACAACTGTTTTTTGGAGGAATAAACAATGGATAAAATCTGTGTTTTCCAGCTTGATGTCACAGATTTTGTGTTTCCTAGTCATTCAGATAATTTCGCAAGTAGGGATAATTGGGTGAATGTGATTTGTACACTGTCCTCCAATGGCAATCAAGAACGCCGAGCTTGTGTTTTATGACATTATTATCAAGTAGGGATCATTCAGATAACTATAATAATAATGTTTCATCAACATGGCCATCATAAACATAATCCATCAAAATATAACTATAATATCGTGCATTATCGTTAAAGTCTTACTTGTAATTTCAACCAGTCAAAAATAATAATTTGTCTACGGCATTCACCTCCACACACATGGGCATTTTTCTAGCAAGCCAAGCATTCCTCTAAGATTAAAAACAATCATAACTTTTTGTGTATGATGAACCATAGTTAGATGCTAATAAGAAAACTTTATTAATAAGTCCTAACTCTATTAACAAAAAAACGACATTGGCCTTCACTTGGTACACTTATATTGAGGCCTTTTGGAGATGTCTTTGTGAGGCATTTTCTGCGCTCGCAGTAGGCATGATCATTAGAATGTTTGGCCATGAGATGAGACTTCAGCCCATTTGTGTTCCTAAAGATGGCAGTACAACTCCCATCATTGCAGACCCATTTTATATGCCCTTACATATGACGAGCAAAGTTAACTATGACATCCTCTTGTAAAACTGTGCAGAAAGTCATCCTGAAGGAATCATACCATTAGCTCATAAATCTTCTCATTAAATACTCAAAATCAATCACACAGTTAGCTAATAAGAGAGCAATATATAATGAAATTTAAAAGCAACCATAATCGTTAGCTAATAAGAGAGCAATATATGATGAAAATTAAAAGCAACCATAACTTTACTCTTAATAAAAATATCATGAATCACATTGTGCCATAACTTTACTCTTAATAAAAATATCATGAATCACATTGGTTCACACATTCACTTACTCACTTACTATAGTTATGTATGAGCTAACCCTTTCAAGTAAACTTGGCACTTCTTGCCCTCACAATAGTTGACTTCAGGCCATTTTCCTTATCAAAAATCGCATCGTAACTCGCAGCACTGTAGAGCCAAGTCCCATGGCCTATGATATATACATATATATATATATATATATATATTGCGGAATCCAAAATCACCGGAAGAATGTGGAGCTACCACGTGGCCCATAATTTCTGGAATGACCAAATTGCCCTTGGCAATAATATTTGAAGCCAAAGCACCGAACATGTCAAGACCCGTCCCAAATCCCCCAGGATTAACGTGGGACGCGCCTGATCCCGTGTCAAACCAGGGATAATTCCGTATCTAGCCCTCACCGGGCTTCCAGAGTACGCCAGGATCGTAGAAGGAGGAGTGTGATGTCACGACCCAACTCTTCTCGGTCAGGACCCGACTTATCTAGCACCATATTGTTCGCTTTGGGCCTCACCCTCACGGTTTTTTTTTGGGAGCACATGGTGCAACTTCCCAGGGGGTCACCCATCATGGAATTGCACCAGCCTCAACTCGCTTAACTTTGGGGTTCCAATCCCCCCCAAAGCCACTTGAGCTCCCAAAAGGCCTAGTACTAGATAGGTGTGTGCCTACACCTTTAAAGCACACCACCATCCTCTCCCAGACCATTCCCCCTCGCGAGAATGTGGGATTGTTCACCGTTCCTTCCAAGACACGGGTCTTACAATCCACCCCCCTTAGGGCCCAGCGTCCTCGCTGACACACTTCTTGGTTGGGGTCTGACTTTGATACCAAATTGTCAGGACCCAACCCTCCTCGGTCAGGACCCGACTCATCTAGCACCATATTGTCCGCTTTGGGCCTCGCCTTCACGGTTTTGTTTTCGGGAGCTCATGGTGCAACTTCCCAGGGGGTCACCCATCATGGAATTGCACCAGCCTCAACTCGCTTAACTTTGTGGTTCCAATCCCCCCCAAAGCCACTTGAATTCCCAAAAGGCCTAGTGCTAGATAGGTGTGTGCCTACACCTTTAAGGTACACCACCATCCTCTCCCAGATCATTCCCCCCTCGCAGGAATGTGGGATTGTTCACCGTTCCTTCCAGGACACGGGTCTTACATGTGATGTCTCGATCTCTGCTACAACCCGCATCCAGGATCAACTTAAAGGGTATTAAAAACATCAAAAGCTGTGAGTGGACGAAAATAAATAATTTAATTAAACTCATTTAACAAAAGACATTTACGCCCTTCACAAAAAGCATATGCATGCATTCAAAATCATTTGCAAAAAACATTCATAAAACCATTTGAAAACATTCTCAAAACCTTTCAAGGGTTCATGCCCGGTCCCCATAAATCCATTTAGGGGTCCTCGACCCGAAATCACAAGAAAACCGTAAATCAATACATGGGAACTCAGCCCAAATCAAACACAAGTGGGACTCTGCCCAAATCCAGTAAACATGGGTCTCAACCCAAAACTATTATTAGTGAAATACTAAAACATCGAATACGGGGTCTCCGCCCCAAACTATTTCCAAAATATCAAATACGGGGTCTCCGCCCCAAATCACTTTCCATAAGAACCTCATATGTATAACCCATCCCCGACACTTCCGAGAAGATGCCAACTCGGGGCACACAACCCTTAGGGAACACATCCCCGATATATGTCACGATTCATCTCTATACTAGTGTGCACACCACTCGGGGTCTCACTCCGAGTCTTCCCCCAGGAATTCTCCATCTGGGAGGCTCTATCTTCGGACCTAGTCCGATCATCTCTCCGGAATCTGGTCCGACACCACATCATAACTCATAACTCTCACTCCTGGAACGGGATCCCTATGGGGATACCCATTCTGGTCTGTGGATTGTGACTCTCCAGGTCGACGTCTGGAGGAGACCATATAATCACATGGAGGGTATATATACATTTTCAAAACTCTATCTTTCTCAAAGTATATTTCAACTGGGTCTCATACCCGATTCATCTCAATAGGATTCCTCGAATCCGATTCAAATCCACTTTCACAGGGCTCGTCCTAAATCCACAGTTCAACAGGGTCTTATGCCCGAATTCTCATTTCATAAACTGAACTGGGACTCAAGCCCGATGTTACAATCAACTAGGTCTCTCGCGCCGATATCAAGAATAACTGGGCCCAAAGCCCAAAATCATAAATCAATGGGGCCTTAAGCCCGATGTCACAACCAACAGGGCCTGAAGTCCGATATTACAACCAACTGGGCCTCAAGCCCGGATTTGTAAACCAATGGGGCCCTCGGGCCGATCGTATAACTCAAGTGAGCCTCTAGCCCGAATTCTCGTGAAATCAAATGGACTCCAAGTCCGAGGGTTTCCAAATCAAATGGGTCTCATGCCCGATTTCATATTTCTAAATCCAAAATCTATTCATTAAACCCTCATTGAAAACCTAGCACGTACAAGCATCGTATGAAAACGAAAATCTCGAAATACGGGCATATACGTAAATCCTAGGCTACCACAAACAAATGCACTCATGTCATCACAAAACATGTTCTAAAACAATTATAAAACATTTATGCATGCATTAATTTCAACATAAAAGTCCACTAACAGACCGTCAGAAGCCGCGCCTTGATACGCGTGCCATACGCCTCTCCCGGGCCAATCGTCGCCTCCGGGATTCCCAAACCTGTCTAAATTAATTTAGAGGGTTACTAAATACTTAAATAACCCCTCACTAAAGCCCCATAATTTTACTGAATTTTTAACTATTTTTAAACCCGAACCTAAACCTTCGGACAACCCGAACTATATCGAAACGATGTTTGATTGACACGAAACCAGTCCCAAAATGTTCGTTCCATCGAAAAGATGATTTCATATGTTTAATTCATCCCCAAAAGAGGTCCCACGTGCTGCCACGCGCCTCCCAAAGGGCCCTGCGCGTGGGCTCAATCGTCTACTGTTCAGTCACCCTCTTCCTGCAATTGAACCGGGTTCGGTCGGTTTGCCTGTAAGTTCGGTCCGCTTGGACCGGCGTGACCGGTACGGCCTGGTTTCTCACCCATTTTTGATCCAATTTCTTCCAATCCAATCCTAAACTCTAAATCTCCTCAAAACCTAGCTTTCCATGGATTAAAAATCAAGAAAACGGCTTAAATCTCAATTGTACAAAACTCCCCCTTCATGGTCCATTTTCCATTTTCCTCCCACAGTTCCTCAACTGTCAACCACCCTCAAAAACCTCCCTAAAACCTTCCTATAAACCTAGTAAGCCTATTCTAATCAATCAAAACCGTCCCCAAATTAAAAATAACACGGAAAGGCCAAAATCGAGTAATCGGTTTACCTCTGCACCTCAGCCGTCCACGGCGGCCTTGTCCTCGGTCAGCCACCACCACCACGTCCTCATGTCACCCTCTGGATTCACACATGATCAGATGGGGGGGAGGGATTTGGATTGGGCTCAAATGGTTTGATCGGGTTTGTGGGAAGATCGAATGATGGAAGGGAATAGGAAGTAGATGCATGTATGTGATCATACTGGGCAAAGGATGAGTGACACTTGTCATTCATCCATTGTGCATGTGAAATATCTGGGGCCCACTTAAGTCCAAAAGTCTCCAATCTCGTAAAACGCGCAATACTTCTCTCGAACTTCCGTGAACCGTAACTTCTTTATCGAACGTCCGAATTCGACGTGTCGCCTATCTACAGATTCGTATCACCTCGATCTCCCGGGTCAAAATTCAACCGTTTGCCTCATTTCAACCAAATTACCAAAATTCCCCTGAACTTCCGAAAATCATAACTTCTTCTTCGAACGTCGGAATCGGGCGTGCCACCTGTCTATGAACTCCTGACGTCCCGAACTACGTCACAGTCATCAGCCAAAGTCCATTTGACCACCTGAACAAAGAGTCAATGTTTCGCCCATTCTAGGAGAAAAATCATCATTTCGCCCTGCTCATCCGTTAATCCTCGTCTAATCCCCGATTAACCTCGTGAATCTGTCATTAATTCTTAATTAATCCCGATAATTTGAGACGGGTCGTTACAGAACATGGCTCAAGCGCACAACGCTTACATAGCCCTAACATTGGGCCCAAACTAGGATGACATGTGGAAGCCTTTCCACCCTCGATATGTGTAACACGTGTCAACATGCAAATCAATGAGAATTTGTCCCACATCGAAACTATGGAAATTGAACATCTCACTCACCCCCTATATAAGGGGTACACATTTCCTAATAAAAGTAAGTCGATTCTTTACTTCGAAGTATATCATTTTTCTCTCTCAAAGCTAACTTAGGCATTAGAGTGTTCTTGGTCGAACAACCCCCCGGGTAATTGATCGAGGTAACGATAGCTAATTGTTTGCTGTTTGCAGGAATTTTGAGGACTTTTCGCGGCGGGTTCGATTTTTGTTTCAACAATTGGTGCTTTCATTGAGAGCCGATTGAGAAATACTCAAGGTGAGCTCTCTCGATTGTTCAACATTCATCATACTTCGTTAGTCGTTCATCGACAATGTTTGAAGTTCTTGAACGTTGTTCATCGTTCTTCAGCTATGTTCATCGTTCATCGCTCATCGTACTTCATTCGTCGTTTATGGACTGTGTTTGGAAGTCCTTGAACATTGTTCATCAGTCGCGTTCATCGTTCATCGTACTTCGTTCGTCGTTTATCGACTATGTTTGGAAGTCCTTGAGCGTTGTTCATCAATCATGTTCATCGTTCATTATACTTTGTTCGTCGCTCATCGACTATGTTCGAAGTTCTTGAATGTTGTTCATCGTTCGTCGAAACTTTCCCTCAATCCTTGCGATTCAATATGGTTAGGGCATGACGATCCATTCGATCATTTGAAGGTAGCATTTCAGCCTTTGCAGCTTGAAAGGGAGCAGAGAATGCACTGTGTCTCCAGAAGAGCACCAAAACCTTCGCCCCAGGGAAGCATCTAAGCCTTCGCCCCAGCGAAGCATCTGAAGCCTTCCTTCCCTCGAAGCATCAAATCCTTCGCCCCTACGAAGCATCCAAAACCTCATGCGAAGCATCCAAAGCTTTCACCCTCATGAAGCATCCAAAGCCTTCGCTCTCGCGAAGCACCAAAATCTTCGCCTTAGCGAAGCATCTAAAGCCTTTGCCCCGCGAAGCATCAAAGCCTTCGCCTCGCGAAGCACCAAAGCCTTCGTCCTGCGAAGCACCAAAGTCTTCACCCCGTGAAGCACCAAAGCCTTAGCCCCAGCGAATCATCTGAAGCCTTCGCCCCAACGACGCATCTGAAGCCTTCGTTCCCGCAAAGCATCTGAAACCATTGCTCCCGCAAAGCATCTGAAATCTTCATTCCCGTGAAGCACCAAAGCCTTTGCCTCAGCGAAGCATCTGAAATCTTTGCTCCCACGAAGCACCAAAGTCTTTGCTTCCTCGAAGATCCAAAGCCTTCGCCCCAGCAAAGCATCTGAAGCCTTCACTTCTGCGAAGCACCAATGCCTTCACCCCGCGAAGCACAAAAACCTTCGCCCCGCGAAACACCAAAGTCTTTGCCCTAGCGAAGCATCCAAGCCTTCGCCCGGAGAAGCACCAAAGCTTTTTCCCCAGCGAAGCATCCAAGTATTCGCCCCCGCGAAGTGCCAACGTCTTCATCCCCGTGAAGCATCAAAGCCTTCGCTCCTGCGAAGCACCAAAGCATTCGCCCTAGCAAAGCGCCAAAGCATTCGCCCTAGCGAAGCACCAAAACATTCGCCCCAGTGAGGCATCCAAGCCTTCGCCCCCGCGAAGCGCTAAAGTCTTCACCCCCGTGAAGCAACCAAGCATTCACTCCCGCGAAGCACCAAAGTCTTCTCCCCAGCGAAGCATCTGAAGCCTTCGCTCCTGCGAAGCACCAAAGCCTTTGCCCCAGCGAAACATCTGAAGCCTTCGCTCCCGCGAATCACTAAAGCTTTCGCTCCATCGAAGTACCAAAACCTTCGTCCCCGTGAAGCACCAAAACCTTCGCCCCCGCGATGTACCTAAGCCTTCACCCCCGTGTAGCATCTGAAGTTTTCGCCATGTGAAGCACCAAGGCCTTCGCCCTTGCGAAGTATCCAAGTCTTCACTGATGCGAAGCACCAAAGCCTTCGCCATGCGAAGCATTAAAGCTTTCGTCATGCGAAGCACCAGAGCCTTCGCCATGCGAAGCATCAATACCTACGTCATGCAAAGCATTCAAGCCTTCGCCTTGGGAACCACCCAAGCCTTCGCCTTGGGAAGCACCCAAGCCTTCGACTTGGGAAGCACCCAAGCCTTCGCCTTGCGAAGCACTTAAGCCTTCGCTCTACAAAGCATCCAGAACTTTACCCTGCGAAGCATCAAGGTCTTCCTCTGGGAAACATATCAGGCATTTCCTTGAGGAAGCAATCAAAGCCTTTCTCCAGAAGCAATCCAAGTCTTCACCCCATAAGCAATCCAAGACTTTTTATGGGAACCACTCTAGACCAATTGGAGTGGAAAAGCTCTCAGTGGATACTCATAGCTGCAACGGGGGCATTTGAGAAACCTACAAGTGTGGAAGCTAATTCAAACAAATAAAATTTTTGTAGAGGAAACTTCACACATGAATTCAAAATTCAAAATTTTCATTTCATTATTCGGAAAATGGTTGGTAAATCACATGTCGATTTCTCACACCAAGCATTCTATGTAGAAATGAAAATACAATCATGGACAAAAAACAATTACTCTATGAGAATTCTGGGGGCAATGCACCAATACCTATCATGACAGGACTCATCCCAATCCCCACGGGATTACCGTGGAATGTGCCCTGCTCCCGTCCAACAAGAGGTGTCAGACAAGGGATAACCAAAAGTCACTACCCAAACGGGCTTCCAGAGTGTGCAAGGATCGACGGAGGAGGCGTGCGATGTCCCAGTATCTACTGCAGTCGCATCCGTAATCAACCTGAAGGGCATTAAAACCAATAAAAGCTGTGAGTGGACGAAAATCATTAAGTTTATTAAACGCAGTTATAAGACATTTATGCCCTCTAATAAAAACATATGCATGCCACGAAAACGAGTAACCAAAACGTTTGTTCAACCAAGCCATTAGGGCCTTAGCCCAAAAACTGTTAACTCAAACCATGTGTGGGAACTCAGCCCAAAACTGTGGAATACCACATCCATACATACGAAACTATGTGGGCCACCGCCCAAATCCGTAAACATAATTTCCAACCGAAAAACCATTTTATAGATCCATTAGTTTATATTTACCACATTACCATCTCCGGCATCCCAGATGCCTAGCGTCCCAGACGCTTGACGTCCCAGACATCATATCTCACGGTATAATAAGCGACGCGTGCTGCCCAGGGTCTCTCCGGGTCAATATCTTTAACATCACAAATGTCTGACGTCCCAGACGTCAATCATAGGAATCCTGCTTCTGAGTCACTATACGGTCCGGTAACTCCGTACAATGACCCCATGCAGACAATGCACCGTGACTTCCCCAGTGTCTCAGACAGCTGGAGGAGACCATCATATATCCTAGTATCTAGATGGTATATGGAAAACAGTTTTATTAAATCATTTCACAACATTACAATGGGCCCTGCCCGAAATCGCCATAGAACATCACAATTCCATTTAGGGTCCCAGACCCGAAATCACATTTATAACCCAACAGGGCCTCATGCCCGATTTTGTAAACCACTGGGGCCACGGCCCGATTTTATAAACCATTGGGCCCACGGCCCTAATTCGTAAACAACCTGGCCCCTGGCCCGATAATATCACTCAAATGGGTCTCAACTCGATTTCGTAACAACTGGGCTCCAAGCTCGATTTCATAAAGCAACTGGGCCCCCGGCCCGATTACGTAACTCAAATGGACTTCAAGTCCGAAGTTTCCAAAACAATTGGGCCTCAAGCCCGAGTTCATCTTTCCAATTTCAAAACCATTTCACCATATTATATCCAAGTCATAAGTATGGAAAATCCGTGCAAAAATGAAAAAACCTCGATTTACGTGCAAGCACGTAAATCGCCTCGAAATACGTGAAACCGTATAATTTACCAACATCCAAATCAACATCATACAATCACAATCATAATCCATATAAAACAGTTAAGCATGCATAGAATTTATAAAACCAAAGTCCACTCACAGACCGTCCAAACGTTGCGCCTCGATACGCGTGCCATAAGCCTTCTCGGGCTAATCCGACCTCTCTGGGTCATCCTGACTTGTCCAAATCATACCCAAAGGTTACTACTAACCTATACAAGTCCATATTAAGAACCCTAAACTTTTCCGGAAAAGTCAACGTGTCCCGTACACGTTTCTCGAGGTGAAAAACCTCAATTTAACCAACTTAACAATCTCCGATCGACCCGAAACCACCGCCATTGGATCCGGATTGTCGAAACCTTTAAAATCGTCCTCGTCCCACCTAAAAATATGCTCACACGCGCCCCCACGAGAGGGTCAAAGTTCTAGTCAAACGTTGACCAAAAAGTCAACGATGACGGCATCATGAATAGTAAGTCAACGGTCAAAAGTCAACGGGTCAGAGTCAACGAGTCAACTCACCGGCGACCAAGTCAACTCGCCGGAAAACTCCATTGATGCTTCAAACTTCAAACTTCGATATCTCACTCGTTTCTCAACCAAATTCGACGTTCTACCTATGTAAATCCATCTACTCGAGCCAAGGATTCCAAATATCAACCCAGAAATTTCAGAAAGTACCTGGATTTTAAGTTATGGCCATTCAAAGTTTCTGCCGGATTTCCAATCATCATTCCGACTACCTCCAACGTCCAAATCCGTCCCAAATTGCACCTACAAGCGCGTGAGAACTCAAAGAACATCATCCTAAAATCAAAAACCCAAAATTTGAATCTCACGGTTTACCTTCCGAAATTCCGGCCACCGTGCATGATGGTCCTTGCCGTGGCCACCATTGGGTTCGTCTCAACATCCTCTCCAACTTTCATTCACGGGTCATAAGCAATGTATAATGATTGAGAGGTGTTTGTATAGGATTGAGGTATATGGTTTTGAAGAAAATAAATGAAGAAGATGAAGATGACGGATAATGAAGAATGAATGATGATTAAGGGTATGATGGATAATTAAAAATCAATTAGAGGGAAACATGATCCATAATTTAGGGACCTCAAAACATGGGATGAGTGACACTTGTCACTCATCCAAGGATTCAAATTCAACAGTCACTATTTAATATTTTAATATTATTTTAATCGGAGTCTCGGTTCGTTCGGTTAATCTATTTCGCTCCAGTGACCACAACTTCGCCGTCGAACCTCCGATTTCGGCGTGCCGCCTGTCTATGAATTCATATCGACTCGCTCTACGTAACGGTCCTTGGCCCTCGTCCATTGGACCTCCTGGGTCAAAAGTCAACATTTGGCCCCTTTTTAACCAAATACCAAAATACGCATCGACTTCCGAATGTCATAACTTCTTCCTCGAATGTCGGAATCGAACGTGCCACCTGTCTATGAACTCGTGACGTCCTAAACTATGTCACGTTCATCGGTCAAATTCCATTTGACCGCCCGATCAAAAAGTCAACATTTTGCCCACGATCAGGGGCAAAACGGTCATTTTACACATTTTGTCCGATTTCGCCATACTAATCATCGATCAACCTCACTAATCAAGATTAGTCACTAATTTAATCCCAGAATTCGGGACGGGTGGTTACAACCTTCCCTCCTTAATTAATTTCATTCTCGAAATTCCAACCGATCTAATCTCCAACGTTCTTCTTTCTTTAATTAATTTCATTCATGGAATTCTAACTGTCCTAATTCCACAAACACCTTGTGGAAGGTACAATCGACCTCTCAACGCGTGTACGCTCGTACACCAACTAATTAGACAAAACTCGTCTACAACCAAACGTACCACTAGTATTTATGTCGCATCGACTACATTCGACCCCGTCGAATGACTGAAACCACCCGTTTCAATTTGACACCACTTGTCAAGTCTACCCTTTCATTGACGCAACAACTCGACGGTTCCTTTCTCACTTACCAATCTATCCTGGTATCTACTCCCACTGGGAGTCATCAGACCTCACTCAACAATCTACGTTGACACATCCTGAAAATCTGTCACCACTTGGCAGTTGTCAGTCGAAAACTGACACTCTACTCACTCGTGGCTACACAAGCCACTAACTTACTTGACTCAACTATACACTTATCAACATTTCACCCGACTCGTGTGTAATTAGACTCATCGGAAATACCATGACCCATTGCATAGTAATGTTCGGTCCTCGACTAATACAATGGTATCGGAACCAATCCGACTACCAACACGCTCACCGACACACCTCGGGTATAACCCATCCACCAGACTACAACCACCTAGGTCATAGCCAAACACGTTCCTATAATGGAGTCCATTTGACCAATCCAGCATGAGACAAATCGAAACTCCGCCCATCATCTAGTTCTAGTTCCAATTCCAAATCCGAATCCGCAATTTCGTAAGAAATCCCGAATCCAAACCCTTTTTAATCCATGTCCAAATCCGAATCCGAAATCATTATTCCGTAAGCTAGCATTTGGAATAATCATTCCGTACCCAAATCCGGAAATCCATTTTCAAGTTCCAAAATCGAATCCAGAATCGTCACCCAGAAATTCGATTCCAAAACCCGAAATCTCGTTCACGTCTACCAAGACACACCAAAACCGAACCTATCAGTTAGCTGTTCAATACATTTGATTGACTTCATAGGGAAGCCAATCCAACCTCCACACGTCTAAGGTTGACAAAATCCGACCACTTCGGAAACCTACTCACTCGAGTAATATACCATACGGGATCCACTTCGAAAAGAAGTTCAGTCCCGTCGTTTACGACTCACATACCACTGCGTCCACGACTATAAACGTCACGATCCTACTCCACCTAGGATCCACATAGTTAACTACTCGATTCCAAACCATAGGGTCTTACACCCTCATCTAATTTGTGAACTGTCACAACTTTCAACAGCCAACCCCCACAACTAAACAGATCAGTCAACGATGAGGCATGTCGAGACTGCGGATTCTCACTGATTACCTCGTATCGATCCTTGCCATCCCACCCAGGAAAAACCAATGATGATCCAAAACGATGACTGACAGGACCCATCCCAATCCCCCCAGGATTAGTGCGGGATGACCCTGCTCCCGTCTGACACGAAGTGTCAAACAAGGGATATTTCCAACCTTTACCCTCTCGGGCTATCAGAGTACGTTAGGATCCTGAGGAGGTATGTGATATCTCGGTCTCTGCTACAGTCCACATCCGATGTCAACCTGAAAGGCAGTCAAAACATTAAAAACTGTGAGTGGACAAAACAAGAGTTTATAAAAAAAATTCCATAAGAAGACATTTGTACCCTTCACTAAAAAGCATGCATGCATTCGAAAACCATTTATCTGAAAGAAACCATATGTGGGAACTAAGCCCAAAACCAAAATTGAAAGAACCATAATGAAAACGACCATACGGGCCACTGCCCCATCTATAAGGGACTCATCCCAAATCATAAGAAACTAAGAACACGCTCCACTGCTCAAAACTGTGTAACCACACATCATCTATCATATATCATAGAGCATACATCATATATACATATAATTCACACAACCAATCCTGTCACAGTTTCCAAAGCTACGCGCGTGCTACCCGGGTCTCAATCCGAGTCATCTCAAAGTCAAGGTCAATGTCCGCAGACCACTGACCCTACCCGAGGTAATAGTAACCATAGCCTTCCTGAGAGTAAGGAACCCAACTGGGGGGTGACTCCACTCAGTCGGTGCTCCGTGACTACTCCGGGGTCCACCCAGGCCAACGACCCTCCCCGGAGGAGATAATGGAAGTAAAGGAAGGTAGATGAACATATATATATACATAACATAAACATTCATGCCTGGTTCCCCTGAACCGTCATGATCCATAACATCTATAACAAGGGTTCATGCCGATTCCCATAAACCGTCATGTACCGCAATGACCTTTCCAGAGTTCATGCCGGTTCCCATAAACCGCCATGAACTTGGAAATCCATCTAGAGTCCCTGACCCGAAATCATAAACCGTAAAGTAACTGGGTCTCGTGCCTGAACATATGACTCAACTGGGCACCGTGCCCGATATCTAAGGGTCAGTCACGACTCCGATCATAGTGATGCGTGCAACCATCCATCCAGGACCACCCTCAATCCTGGTATATCGCCGTGAACGTATCAACCGACGCGACCACCACAAGATCATGGTGCACTCATCACCGATCGATATGCTGAACCGTCAGCACTCCGAAGTCGAGCCTCCCCAGGCTGCCCGACCACGAATCGTGCATCGTGACCTCTCCGGAAGGAACACATCCCAATCCGGAGGCGAGCGTCGTATCGTTGATCGCCGTGCACATAGCACCCACCGTGACCACGATTTAGACCCGAAGGTCGTAAATAGTGTCATATGCCCGAGACAAAACCAAATGGGTCTCATACCCGAGTTTATCCTTTTAGAAATCCAAAACCTTTTTATTAAGACCAAGAAAGACATACAGGCCCGTATAGGCACCGTATAAGGCCAAAACCTCGAAATACGTGCCTATACGTAACCACACATCCAAATGCACTCATGGCATCACAAAAAAGTATTTAAAACATATAATAAACATTTATGCATGCACCAATTTAGAAAATAAGGTCCACTCACAGACCGTCCGAGCTGCCGCCTCGATTTGCGTATCATATGGCTCCCCAAGCCGATCACCGTCACCGGGACTAATCCTATTAGCTTCCTAGAGTCCCCAGAAATGTTTCCCAATCCTTAGAATCGAACAAAAACTAACAAAACCGAAATTTGAATTTTTTGGGCATTTCCTTACCTCACGGGTTCACCCGCCATGAGCCGCCGCCGTGAGCCACCATGGCCGGCCGTCGTGTCCTCCTCATCATCCCAGTCCTGCCCTCACTCTCACACGGTCACACTTGATGGAGGTTTGTGTGTTTGAATAAAAATGAAGAAATGGTGCATAAGGGGGAGTTCGGGTTTTTGTGTGTGAAAATGGAGGAATAACAAAGATGAAGATGATGTTTGATCTGATGAGAGGGGAGAGGATTAAGTGAAATGAGTGGTGAAGATTTGAGAGATTAAATGAAATGGATGGATAGGATTTGATGTTGGAGAGATTAATTATAAAATAATAATTATATTAATATTTAATTAAGTAGATCCATAATTTAGGGGTATTGACTAATAGGATGAGTGACACTTGTCACTCATCCATGGGACCCACTGAAAATATCTTGGCCAATCAGATTTTGCCAAATCATCCCATCTCGAAGTACGTGCATAGTGAAATCGAACTTCCGTGACCTATAACTTCCCCGTTCGAAATCCGATTTCAGCATGCCGCCTGGCTATGGATTCGTATCATCCCGATCTACGTAACGGTCCTTGGCCCTCGGCCATTGGACCCCTCAGTCAAAAAGTCAACATTTACCCCTTTTAAACCAAATTTACCAAAATGCCCCTAAACTTCCGAGCGTCATAACTTCCTCCTCGAACGTCGAAATTGAACGTGCCACCTGTCTATGAACTCGTGACGTCACGAACTACGTCACGGTAATCGGTCAAAGTCCATTTGACCGCTCGATTGAAAAGTCAACGTTTTGCCACGCCTAGGGGCAAAACGGTCATTTCGCATCGTTAGTCCGACTTCGCCATACTAATCACCGATTAGTCTCACTAATTGTAATTAGTCACTAATCTAATCATGGAATTTGGGACGGGTCGTTACAATGACACCAATACTCATCCTACGTGGATGCAAACAAAACTCGCGGCACTCACCACGCCATGTAACCCAACATCGTCTTCCACCAAGCAGAAAATGAGAAATCTCGTTTACCTAACTTCGAAATACGCAACTCCTCTTGATGACCCCAAAACACACATGGGCCCACAAACCAATACACGCTCAACGTACTGGTAACTACAATCAACATCTGCTAGGGCAGAAAACAAGAAGTCAATCCCAATAACTTCGGAATACCTATCATCAATGCGGAACGAGCACTCCTCTCGTCCCACAATCACAACTCTCCTAGAAATTAAGGTTCCAACGGAGTAGGAACCAGACATGCTCCCAAATAGATGTTAAGTCCAACCACTGGACTTCCTACATTCTCATTTCACTTGGACAACCACGTGTCCGCAATCAAGCCATTATGCAGACCTCATGTCCGTTAATAACCATTTCCAAAATGACGTAATTCATTACTATTTCGTTCTCATGTCTCAACCTTTACAGGTTCAACACTCGGTTCTCCAAGTTATTCACAATCACAAAATCCCACATCTTTACTACCAATGATTTTCCTCGTCTCTTCCAATTCTAATCATTCCCGTGTACTTTCTGAGGATATTAAGAACATACAGTTACACCAATTTCGGAGTTGCCAACAACTCCCCAAATCCACTAATTCTCATGGCGTAGGGGACGTCATCCCAAGATTACTCAAGTCTCAATCATACCTTCTTATCCACTCATCACTTGTCATCTCATCACTGTTGGGACTGATCCCAACACATCACAATCTCAACTGGATCCCATCCAGTCCATCACTCAACCACTACTAAATATCAACTACCGAACATATGTCCATCATGACGAAGTCACACCCCAACTCGTGGCTCATCGTCATCGCAATCACCGACACTAGCACCAACGCTGGTACCAACACCAACGCATTATCATCAACACTAATATAAGTACACAGGCATCCATACTAGTATCGGCACAAAAGTATCAACACACCAACATCCATACTTGCACACCAGGTGCAAATATGACAACCCTGGATCTCCGTTCATACCGAACGACGATCCCGCACCTCTACTCGTACCCCACAACTATGGGTACCACCATTCTGACAACCCGCATCAGGATAATGAACATTCCCTGAACGTCCCCTGATCCTCAAGTATTGTAACCACACTAAATACCCTCGATAGCCAGTCATCTCCACATGACTACCAACCAACGGTCATTGCTATCGAGATCCGTATCCACACATCACACTAATACCCAGTCTAACTCGGGATTCCATAATTTATCTCATACCGTACCCATGGATCAAATCCCGTCGTTCCGACTAGACTCACTGGAGTCATCCACATGGTCATCCATGACCTCAGCCACTCATCGCAGCACAAGTTCTCATCCACTAGTCACAACTAAGGTTCACCTGTTTAATACTAGGGTTCCACAATCACACCCTATGGTTCCACCGAACCCAACTGCTCTCGATAATATAATCCAAAACCTGACCGACCCCGCGGTCCTGACATCGTATAGACGTCAAATCCGATCCTACCATCCACTCAACGTAGGTTCCACCACTAAGGTCATCGGCTAACTCCGATGTACCAACATCCCTCACCCTAGCAATCACCACTAGGGTCCACATTTTTTTTTACCATTACTCAAATGAGGTTCCTCGAACCTAGCTGCACCTAGCAGCACAACAATCTAATATTACATGACCGAACCGACGGTCCCACATTACTAGTTCATCACATACAACCCCACTTGGGTCGAATCACGTTGACGCACGGCGTATCGGGCCAATCACACTCTATCCACTATTCAAAACCAAAAACTATCTATCAGGTTGATAACGAACTGCAGTTCAAAGAGACATCACACCCTCGACCTGCGCGCACAAAAAGAGCAAACTTGCTCTGATACCAAGTTGACAGGACCCATCCCAATCCCCCCGGGATTACCGTGGAATGTGCCCTGCTCCCGTGCAACAAGAGGTGTCAGACAAGGGATAACCAAAATTCACTGGACAAATGGGCTTCCAGAGTGCGCAAGGATCATCAGAGGAGGCCTGCGATGTCCCAGTCTCTACTGCAGTCGCATCCGTAATCAACCTGAAGGGCATTAAAACCAATAAAAGTTGTGAGTGGACGAAAATCATTAAGTTTATTAAACGCAGTTATAAGACATTTATGCCCTCCAATAAAAATATATGCATGCCACGAAAACCAGTAACCAAAACGTTTGTTCAACCAAGCCATTAGGGCCTTAGCCCAAAAACCGTTAACTCAAACCAGGTGTGGGAACTCAGCCCAAAACTGTGGAATACCACATCCATACATACTAAACTATGTGGGCCACCGCCCAAATCCATAAACATAATTTCCAACCGAAAAACCATTTTATAGATCCATTAGTTTATATTTACCACATTACCATCTCCGGCATCCCAGATGCCTAGCGTCCCAGACGCTTGACGTCCCAGACGTCATATCTCACGGTATAATAAGCGACGCGTGCTGCCTGGGGTCTCTCCGGGTCAATATCTTTGACATCACAGACGTCAATCATAGGAATCCTGCTTCTGAGTCACTATACGGTCCGGTAACTCCGTACAATGACCCCATGCAGACAATGCACCGTGACTTCCCCAGTGTCCCAGACAGCTGGAGGAGACCATCATATATCCTAGTATCTAGATGGTATATGGAAAACAGTTTTATTAAATCATTTCACAACATTACAATGGGCCCTGCCCGAAATCGCCATAAAACATCACAATTCCATTTAGGGTCCCTGACCCGAAATCACATTTAATAAACATAGGGTCCCAGACCCGAAATCACATTTATAACCCAACAGGGCCTCATGCCCGATTTTGTAAACCACCGGGGCCATGACCCGATTTTATAAACCACTGGGCCCACGGCCCTAATTCGTAAACAACCTGGCCCCTGGCCCGATAATATCACTCAAATGAGTCTCAACTCGATTTCGTAACAACTGGGCTCCAAGCTCGATTTCATAAAGCAACTGGGCCCCCGGCCCGATTACGTAACTCAAATGGACTTCAAGTCCGAAGTTTCCAAAACAATTGGGCCTCAAGCCCGAGTTCATCTTTCCAATTTCAAAACCATTTCATCATATTATATCCAAGTCATAAGTATGGAAAATCCGTGCAAAACTGAAAAAACCTCGATTTACGTGCAAGCACGTAAATTGCCTCGAAATACGTGAAACCGTATAATTTACCAACATCCAAATCAACATCATACAATCACAATCATAATCCGTATAAAACAGTTAAGCATGCATAGAATTTATAAAACCAAAGTCCACTCACAGACCGTCCAAACGTTGCGCCTCGATACGCGTGCCATAAGCCTTCTCGGGCTAATCCGACCTCTCTAGGTCATCCTGACCTGTCCAAATCATACCCAAAGGTTACTACTAACCTATACAAGTCCATATTAAGAACCCTAAACTTTTTCGGAAAAGTCAACGTGTCCCGTACATGTTTCTCGAGGTGAAAAACCTCGATTCGACCAACTTAATGATCTCCGATCGACCCAAAACCACCGCCATTGGATCCGGATCGTGGAAACCTTTAAAATGGTCTTGGTCCCACCTAAAAATATGCTCACACGCACCTCCATGCGCGGGTCAAAGTTCTAGTCAAACGTTGACAAAAAAGTCAACGCTGATGTCATCATGAACTGTAAGTCAACGGTCAAAAGTCAACGAGTCAACTCGCCAGTCAACGAGTCAACTCGCTGGCGACCGAGTCAACTCGCTGGAATTTCTCGCCGGAAAACTCCATTGATGCCTCAAACTTCAAACTTCGATATCTCACTCGTTTCTCAACCAAATTCGACATTCTACCTATGTAAATCCATTTAGTCGAGTCAAGGATTCCAAATATCAACCCAGAAATTTCAGAAAGTACCTGGATTTTAAGTTATGGCCATTCAAAGTTTTGGCCAGATTTCCAATCATCATTCCAACCACCTCCAACGTCCAAATCCGTCCCAAATTGCACCTACAAGCTTGTGAGAACTCAAAGAACATCATCCTAAGCTTAGAATCGATCAACACCGTCAAAATCAAAAACCCAAAATTTGAATCTCACGGTTTACCTTCCGAAATTCCGGCCACCGTGCATGACGGTCCTTGTCGTGGCCACCATTGGGTTCGTCTCAACATCCTCTCCAAATTTCCTTCATGGGTCATAAGCAATGGATGATGATTAAGAGGTGTTTGTGTAGGATTGAGTTATATGGTTTTGAAGAAAATAAATGAAGAAGATGAAGATGACGGATAATGAAGAATGAATGATGATTAAGGGTAATGATGGATAATTAAAAATGAATTAGAGGGAAACATGATCCACAATTTAGGGGCCTAAAAACATGGGATGAGTGACACTTGTCACTCATCCAAGGATCCAGATTCAACAGTCACTATTCAATATTTTAATATTATTTTAATCGGAGTCTCGGTTCGTTCGGTTAATCTATTTCGCTCCTGTGACCACAACTTCGTCGTCGAACCTTTGATTTCGGCGTGCCGCCTGTCTATGAATTCGTATCGACTCGCTCTACGTAACGGTCCTTGGCCCTCGTCCATTGGACCTACCGGGTCAAAAGTCAACATTTGACCCCTTTTTAACCAAATTACCAAAATACCCATCGACTTCCGAACGTCATAACTTCTTCCTCGAATGTCGGAATCGAACGTGCCACCTGTCTATGAACTCGTGACGTCCTGAACTACGTCACGGTCATCGGTCAAAGTCTATTTGACCGCCCGATCAAAAAGTCAACATTTTGCCCAAAACCAGGGGCAAAACGGTCATTTTGCACATTTTGTCCGATTTCGCCCTACTAATCACCGATCAACCTCACTAATCAAGATTAATCACTAATTTAATCTCGAAATTCGGGACGGGTCGTTACATATCATCCTTTGAGACTCGATCCATTCTTCAGTCGAAAGTAGGGGGAAAGCCATCCACCATTCCCGACCTCAAACTCTTGCTCCAGCTCCAGCTCTTTGAAAGGGACTCCGTTGCAACTCATCATACCCAACTTTAGCTCTTTATTTTCTTTTCGGAGCAAAGTTGTGGGGGCATATGATATAAAAAACCATTCAAGCCTCAAATAGCAGGATTTCCACCCTTGTTGAGTTTTCCACTTCCAAAAAATTCACCAAGTGCTCGAAAGGACTGATGGAAAGTCTGAACCTGCTAGATGACCTTGATAAGCCATAACAACTAGGAAATGGCCTCAAGCAGACTTGGAAGAAAATTCAGGACTTGACTTATTCTCTGAAGGAAAGTCAAGCCTCTTTTTTGATTTTCTTCTTCAGGATGACGACAATTGTCAAATACACTTGAGCGCTCAGCTACTCCTTGACCAAGCTTTTGGAAGGTTTTCCACCATCCAAGCTTTTTGAGAATAAAAGTTTCAGCCTCAATTGATGACCAAAGGAGGAAGTCTTTATATTGTTCACTAGCTGGAAAGGCAAAGACATCATTGAAAAGGAAATTCGATTGCAAACTTTCCATGCCATCAATTCTTTGGGTCCCTCAAATTGCATATCCTCCCCTCGAAATGGATTCTAGCTACGCGAACCACCGCACTCCCACAATCAGATGCCCAGAGCTATCATGAGTATTCCAAAAACGTAGGACTAACAATATTTAAAATTTTATATATTGCATCCACAATTGACACAATCTTTGACAATCACTGCCATTCATGTTCCCCACTCCGCATGTGAACAAAATAACTCATGACAAGGGTTAAGCGCAGCATGACATGTAACCAATCCGAACTGTCAGCTTTAGCCTCAAATCTAAGCTCAATGTATGATGCATCTCCATTGGCACTAACATGGGCGCCATCAAAGGCGGGCCCTGCCTGCCCGATACACCACCCAGTGGCGAACATGTGGCGTTGTTTCCTCGGTGATTGGGCAAAAGCCAACCAGCGTTGGCCCACTATTGACCCTCCAACTAAAGCCCGACGCACGAAACCTTCTGTAGCAGTCAACCGACATCCCCTCAAGCCAATATGTGCCTAACATGTGGTGGTTAATAGCGGCACTAACAGAGCCGCCCACAAGGGCAGGCTCCCCCTGCTTGATCAACTACTCAAGAGTGAACACGTGGATTCACTTCTCGGCTAAAGCGCACCAACAACCACCGCATTTATTCCTTGCCAATGAAGAGTTTTGATTCTATAATGGAAGTTACAAACTGCCACAATTGAATGAGGGAATAAATTTCGCATCATCAATGGGAGAGTTAATTGGAGGTTACAAACTCCTATATTAGTTGGAGAATTAACCTCAAATGATCCATTAACCAAGTCCAAGCTAGGAGGTACAGTACAGACACATATCTGACTCCAAGCCTAAAGAATATTTATGTCATTTTGATGTGACATTTCGTACTCAGCGGAATTTATCATACACAAAAGCAACGGTACAATGAAATTGAAGATCAAGCGGAGTCCTACTCCTATATATAATTTATCGTGACCACAATACAAATTACATCGCTTAGGAATTCAGGCCCTTAGGATTCTCTGAATTCTTAAGCGATATGGAGGTATTTGTGGAATCCAAAATCACCGAAATAATGTGGAGTTGCCACGTGGCCCATAATTTCTGGAATGACCAAATTTCCCTTGGTAATAATACTTGAAGCCAAAGCATCGAACATGGCTCAAGCCCACAACACTTACATAACCCCAACAATGGGCCCAAACCGGGATGACATGTGGAAGCCTTTCCACCCTCGATTTGTGTAACACGTGGCAGCATGCAAATCAAGGAACATTTATCCCACATCGAAACTATGGAAATTGAACATCTCACTCACCCCTATATAAGGGGTACACATTTCCTAATAAAAGTAAGTCGATTCTTCGTTTCGAAATATATCATTTTTCTCTCTCAAAGCTAACTTAGGCATCAGAGTGTTCTTGGTCGAACAACCCCCCAGGTAATCGATCGAGAGAACGATATCTAATTGTTTGTTATTTGCAGGAATTGTGAGGATTTTTCGCAATGAGTTCAATTTCTGCTTCAACATATATGAGAAGCAAACATAGAATCTGCGACATTACGCTGACAAACACAAATATTCTATGTTGTCTATTCCTCCAAACAATCGTTATATTGCTCATTACTGACTATATATTAAGGTGTATTTAATCAATATATTACCGATGTTTTTTGCATCAGTTTTCGCGAATACCGATGTTTTTTCGTCCTTCCTTAAACCATGGTTATGGTTACTACTATTGGTAGAATACATTGCGCAACAGTTTATATTAACATTATGAAATCATTCTTGCCAAGTCTAGCCACCGTTATCTTTCCTTTTCTGTCATTAAAATCTCACAAAAACAATCATCATTATAAAATCTGATTACTGAAAACTCAATACTATTGTACAATCGTAAAAACTATCACGCACATGACCTATTAACTGACAAAGGGGCTAAATATTTCAAATCCAATTTTCTTTTTATAGGGAAAAATTTAATATCCAAAGAGAAAGTAACAAAAATGAATAGATTTTTTTTTTTCATGAAATGAATTAACACTATAAGTGAAACTTGTGAGATGATCTAATTAAGCTAACCAATTACTTATTGATCAGCCATATGACTTAGGAATGAATTAGTGCAACTTATCGATGGATGCAATGCATGGACGACGATGTCGACCATAAAAGTTGAGAGAGTGGAGGATGAACAGACCGACATAGTCAAAAGCTATATATATAATTAAGTAGTAAGTGGAGGACCACCATATAATCATATATACGTATGTACAAGAACTTCATTCACATCTGGTTTTCTAGAACTAGAAAGTCAGAAGAATATATTTAATTAAGATTATTGTTAGAATCTTAAGCCCCAAGGACGACCAACCCCATGCACGCTACTTCCCAACTTTCCAAAGGCTTCTTGCTTCACTTGCTTCTTTCTTAATTAAGCCTCTGCTTATAATTTCATGCCATCTTAAAAAAACTTACAAAACTATCCAACATTAGTTAGATGTGCGTTGTGTATTACAATTACTACTTAATTAAGGACTTGTTACTCAACCATGAACCATCTTCAACAACTTGTGGCTTTTTCTTTCAGGTGAGAAATGAGAATGTACAGCTTGTGATTTTTGTTGATTTGCAATCCTCTTTTTAGCTACAACCCATTGCTTCATTATGAGATTTAGCTAGCTTATTTAGAATTTCAAAGACGTTTGAAGTACAAAGTCTCGTAAAATACGGTTTCTTTTTCAAAGAGAGTTGATTTTTTGGTGATGTCATTGTATCCACATGAATCTGGCATATATATATACTTCTTGTTCTGGCTTGGAAAAGTATTCTCGCCATATCCTAGCTAGCTAGAAGACAAGATTCTAGAGTGCGCGTGGCATTTCAACTTCTTGTTTCTTTGAATATTGACCCAAACTTTCTACATGACATATTGTACTAGTACTAACTAAGCTTGCCTATCATTGTCTTTGCCATATACGATCGACCTAGCATTTCGCATAAGTTCATGTGCCGTAGTAATATATATATATGGGCATGGTTTCAAAATTTGGCCGGTGGCCGCTTAGGCGCTAGAGGCGAGTTATCCTCCTGATTTTGATGAACTTGGCGGGAAAGTCTGAAGTAAATTAATCGAGCACATCTAGGTAGGCCTGAACCGGTATAATCGAATTTAAACAAAAAAAAAAAATATTAGCAACATGTGTTCAAAGTCGTAATTTAATACTATAAGTGACAACATGCCAATATATAGATGACAAACATATCAGCTGAAAAAGAGTAAATTAATTATAATATCAGCTGCTAATAAACTGATAGTGAACATTTCTGCTTGTTATTGTTAACAAGCATTACATATATATAATCATTACATAATAATCACAATAGTTTGTACGTAGCTATAATTGACAAACTATAAGTTCAAGGATTATGCTTCTGTGTATAGATGTAATCAGTGTGAGCAGCCAGAGTCCTCCTCATTAAGCACTCGTCCTCCCCGACTCCGTCACAGCTCTCCGCCACCTCTTCATCAAATTCCTCCGTTTGAACACCCTGGTCAAGATTCAACACACAAACAATGGGAAAAAAAAATCCGCACATATTAGTTACTTAATCAAAACTCATAATCCCATTGCAACTAATACTACGATCAACTTTATTGTATTTCAATATGTCGTGAAGTGATATTGAGTTTGAATCTAGTTTCTAATAAGTGATGAAGTTAAAACTGTTCCTAACTATTGTAGTATAAGAGATAAATCTTTGTTCTGGTTTTGAAATAAATTAGGAAGAACAAAAAAACTAATGATGAAATTGAAACATGAGAATTTGGCTAACCTGGAGCTGGGTTTTTGCAGAAATGGATGTGGGAAAAGCCGGTTCTGGGCGGGCTGCGTGGACTAAAGCAGAGCAGAGGAAGAGGGCTAAGAAGAAGAGGGCTTTAAGTGTCGCCATTGTTTTTTGTTGGGACACGAATAAAACAGCGCGATGTTAGATGAATTTATAGAGATGAGATAAGGGAGGAGATGATCATCAAGCTTTATATGGTCCGCGTAGTGTGAACTAAAGAAGGGGAGGGGAGACTTTTATGCCGCAGGGTTTTTTGGACCCAAACGTACCCTTGTACATTTAATAGGCTATATGTATATAATATGTATATATTACACAGGAAAAGGTTTGAAACTATTGCGTGGTTGATATCCTCTTCGTTTGAGGAGGATGAAGAGGATTTTGGTGATTAAAAAGGAGAAAGAGGCAAAAGGATCCAAAACTGATTCCTTGTTGGCTCTGAATAAAGAAAGAGGACAATCTATCCAGCTTATTAATTATGTCAGCGTCCTAGTGCAATAAACTAATATAGTTATTTGGCTACACAATGTTAACATCAAAGTATAGGTTGATACCGCTACACATAAAAATTACTCAGTAATTTTATATTTTAGGAGAGTATGAGATGATTTTAATTTTGAGAGATGGTGAAGTGATTTTTCTCTTATTAAAAGAGTTGATGGTAAATTTTTGTTTAAAGCTTGCCAAATTAATGCAACATTAACCTTTAAACAAAATGCATGATGAGATGACGATAAATTTTTTTATAAAGGTAATTTCAAAGAAGTTTTTGCTAACATTTCGCTTGAGCTTTAGAAAAAAAATTATATTTAACGAAACAATTATAACTAAACTTGCATAGATATTGACGACATAACTAGATATTAATGCATTTTAATAACATAATTAATAGGACAATAATTAATTTGGAGCGATCATTATATGGTACCATACCTCTCACGGCTATGTATATGCCACATTCATTGTGTATATTATCGGCTATGTATATGCCACATTCATTGTGTATATTATGATATAAATGGATATTTATTGATATTATACTTTAAAGGTAGGAACTTTGAACATCGTCTTTCTCTCATGTTGTAATAACACTCGAATGAATTGGACATCTAATTATATTTGCATCGGGCCCTAAGGAGAACTTTATTGTTCCATTCTTTTAGTTTAGGTAGCTTTTTTATACGTGTATATATATATATATATATATTATAATCGAAACTATTCACTTTCTAAATCATCGTTTCAAAATTATATGTATAAAAAAAATTAATAAGATTCAAGCCACTTAGTCAACAATTCATGTGTATCAAACAAATCATTAATATTGCTAATTATAATTAAGATTCTCATTGTAAATTACCAACCTTCAGATTATAAATATGAATGGTTAAAAAATCTTCAATTTGATTTATTTTTGTATAAATGATCTTCAAGATAATATTAATTTAAAAGATAAACAGTTTCAATTATGATATATATATATATATATATAAAGAAAATTTAATAAACAAAAAAAAAATGAAACATGATGGTTAATCCTAAAAAGACTACAAATGTGATCTTCCGAATTAACATAAAATTGATCTTATTCTAGAGCCCCTAGAAATCTAGAATCCATTCATTTCTTCATTGTCATAGGTCATCGTGACATGTGTATGAAGTTGTAAATTTGTTTGGGGATTTTAGTACTAAGTCGCAACATAACCCTAGCTTGGACATGACTTCAGATCACCCTTTAATGATAGTTGTTGACTCAATTCATTCTTTCGTCGATCAGCTCATTACAACTAGCTAGCTCGAAGCTCCAAAAAAGTCAGAGCGAAAAACGGTTCCTCGATCTGGTGGTCTACGCGTATTAATAATCTGGGGGTTTAGGGAATCTTCGATTGATTTCGGATTGCCCATATCTAATTATGCAAGTAATAGGTTTTTCAAGAAAATGCTATTTTATTGATAGAAAAAAGAAAAATATCGTGCAAGGAGGTAATGGGTTATTTTAAAGACTTGGATTAAAATTTTGTTGGAATTTTAAAATTCGATAAAAATCACATTAAGAAATGAATATTTTTAAACGTGCTGGATCTATGAATATTTTGTGAGCATATGAATAATATACGGGTGACTATAAATATAATATATGAATAAAAGTCCCGTGCGAAAAATCTACATAAGATTTTGAAAAAAAAATAATGTATACTAATTAAAACTATTTAATCACGGAAAAAAGTAAGAATGATAGATGTACAATATATAAGAAATTAAACTGACCTAAAATATAGGTGATTCTAAATTTCTAATTAATCGTTGAATTATTTCCATCGTAGGGTAGCCCTTCATTTTCAAAAACTAAGACATATATATACTTAGCATGGAAAAAACGTAAGTATAAAAGTTTTCTTCCATCCACACCAGCTAGGATTCTAACAGCTATCAAGCTCTGAAACCGCGCGGTGACACAATCGCATGCGTGAGTTGTGTCGTATGTACTAGCTAGTATTCTATATATATACAGTGTGAACCAATGAAGGTTAATTAAAGTTCAAGTTGGTCTTTGATCGAATAGATTTTTTAAGGATTCACCAGTATCCTTGTATATATTTATAAGTGAATAGAATGTATATATTTACATGCAGTGTGTATATATATATATATATGAGCTTGTGGATTACCTTCTAGAGAAAGAAGAAATGAAGTATATGTAAGAAGTTTCGGTGGCATGCAGCCTGCAAATGAAATCAGCTCAAATGTACTTTTGGTAGGTATTTCATAAAAATATTTCTAGGCGTGTAAATGAAGTAAGAATGTAAGATGGTAGAAAAGCTATACCTTTTGTTTACTGAATTTGACCAAACTAAGACAATGACAACCAATGAATAAAGCACATTATTGTGGACCTTACCAAAGAAAAGAGAGAGAAAATAAAACATTGCGGCAAAGTAAAGGACGGGAATGTTTCTTTCACAGATCCATTTTTAGTAGATGTGAATCGAAATGTTTGAATTTTCTTCCTACTAAATTATTCAACAACCAAACGGGTTGGTAAGAGAAAAATGGAATGTTAAGTTGGATAAAATGTAAGCGTTAAGGGCCTAAGGCATGATTATATGCTAGGGTTTTTGTGCAGCCGAAAGGCAGCGATTCATTTGAGTCAAAGATTTGAGGTTGAGATTCTTTCGTAGGTAAAGCAAGCATTGGGCTGGACAAAGTACTGTATATATTGCTGGAAAATCTTCATACAGAATAACATGCTTTAGAAATTTACAGGTACATGAATCTTAGAGGAATTAATCGTTGCTGGAAGAGTGCCGAAGTGCGTGCAGATGAATGAATGTCGTAGAAAAGTTATGAATTTTTTACTGATTGAAATTACTAGTAAGACTTTAATAATAATGCAATTTTGTTAAAGTTAGTGATTTGTTTTTCTTCGTTTATGAGTCTCGTATCTTTAATTAAAAAAAAGTTGAAGATTCATGGCTACGCTAGCTTTTAACACGGGGAGGGTACGTGGTGAAGTTGGGGAGGAGCTGTGGAGATGAGGATGATGCTGGAGGTGATCGAGAGGATATGGTGAAGAGTGTGAAAACGTGAAAATACAAGAAGTTTGTACAACTTTATAAGGGTTTGTATGGAGTTATGTCTCTCCTCCAATTTCCAATTTATTTTGGAGTGGATTGTTAACTTCTTTCATGTGTGAAAATTATGTGAAGAAACAAAAGTTCCACATTAAAAAATTGCACAATCTTATAAGGACTTATAAAGAATTAAGTTTCTCTCTAAGTACCAATTGATTTTAGGTAAGAAGTATAAAACGCGTTATTCCACTCGTAAAGTTTAGTTGTCATGTACATATACTCTATGTCACTAAATATGATTTGTTCACATGTTAAACTTGAAAATTATCTACACGTGCGTGTGAAATGACGGATGTGTGAAAATATAAAAATATAAAAGTCTCACGTTAAAACATTTGCACTATTTTACGGGTTCTTAGGTGTCTTCCTCCATTACTAATTAATTTTGATGTGGAATGCCAACTTCCTTCGTTACTGAGGGGCTTCAAACATATATAGGACCACCAATACCAACTTCAATTTGTCTCACAAAAAAGTCTACAGATAATTTGGAATTGTCTACTTGAACAATTTGTCTACTATCAACGCTTTCCCCTCTTTTAAGTAATTGCTGACTTTTATTATTTTCTGTTTCAGTTCTCTTTTCCTTGTTGACTGTTGCCCTCGAGTTTCTAACATTCTAAATAGGAAAATGTTAGAAGCCACAATTGTAAATTGTATATTATTTACAAGCAGAGATTTTATTTGTGTTAGTAGGTCCTGTATTACTGTGTCATTTACATATATATGATTTATAAATGTAGTCGTTAGCACAATAAGTGTTTGTACAAAGGAGCATTAGCTCACATATAATATTTGCATCAAATTACTCAATTATCTTATAGATATATAACGTACCTAGAATTGTTTATTTAATTTTTAAATTATCTTTTTAAATCATTTCAATGAAGAAAAAAAAATTGATATAAAATAAATCAACGGTGTTCAAAACAATTAAGAATTTCATGATAAACTGCCTATTTAATTGGTATATACGAATGGAAAATTAAATGATCACCAATTTAGTTAATTTTTTTTTGCATAAATGATTTCGAAATAGTGATTTAGAAACTAAACCGTTCCGGTTATGATAAATATATATGTATATAAATAACATACTTAATAACCAGAAAGAGTACTAGAGCAAAAAAACCCCTTTAAAAATGATATCCAAGTATTGACTCATGTTATGGTTTCGTAATCACTACATGGATCATTTAAAAATTTGAAATTTGGATTCCTGTCTTTCAAGTTTCAACAGTTTACCGGCAATTTGTTGCTTCACTGGCTTGTTACAGATTCAATATATACGTACCTTACATGTGCATGAGAAGCTTCCTTGGTTCATTTTCACGTAACTTATGTGCAATCAATCCTTTAGATTTTCTCAACTCTTTATTCGATTATTAGGTCGACTTCCAATCAATCCTTATCGTCGAGTCCATATGAATAAGATACAGAGAAACCAGTCACGACTTAACAAAGAGCAGAAAACAAAATGGGGGTGGGGTGAGGTGGGGGGCTTAATTTCCACACTGATTTGTATGATTGCTTTGGCCGTGGGCTCCATGACAGAAAACACCATATATGTTATTTTCCCGACCATATATATAGTACCTTGGAACGTAAAGAAGCTGTGAATATGAACTGAGAACCTGAACTTTTTATGTCTTTTTATTTTCGCATCCACCTATCTTGAATAAACATTAATGACTTAGCTTTGAAGTGTTTTTGTTTGTCGGTCCCCCTCATCCCTGATTGATGGTTGGAACTTGGAAGAATGGTGCATGTTGGGCTTCTCGTCCACAACTCAAAAATACCTATCTGATCGAATATACTAAAGAGTATGTGATCTACGTACGTACGTATCCATCCATCACTGATTATTGTTCAATGTATTTTTTTCAGTGTTAATTTTCCTTACTAATTTTTTGTTAAGGATATAATAACAGTAATTACCTTGACTAATTGAGTTTGGTGTATTATGTATGGTTTTGTTATGATCGATAATGATGTTTCACGTTCATGCACATGTGTTCTTTGAAGCATGCAACAGGCGGTGGAAATTTGCAGGCCTTTGTGTTGTCTCATATCATTGCATTAATAGCATTCTGATCTCGACAAAGATCCATGCCTAAATTTTAGACTTGAACAAAATACGTTCAATCATTTTGCACCAAAAAAGAGGGAACTTCTGTGCGGTAATTAACTGTGTTTTTATATAGTGCAATAATTTAAAAGTGGGATATGTACGTGGATCGCTGATGTTAAATCATTATCATTATTGGAAACATTATTGTTTGTGATGTAACATTCAGCTCTTCAAATCATAAACAAGCACGATTATTAAAATAATATTGTGGGTGAGTACATTTTAATTTCGTATTTTTTTTTTATCGATAGAATGCGAATCCTTCTATGTTGACGAGGTCATATCATCAGGACAATTATGGCGAAAGGGAATTATTGTGACAAAACTGACTAGCTTTATAGATATATAGCGATTGACCTTAGAGATATGCAATTCATATATACCAAAAATTTCAGTATTATTAACAGCTTAATATGATAATGTTTGCCCGGCCAGCACGATTTTAGAGTTTAGACTAACGATGTGCTTTTTTACAAATCATTGATTTAATAAATTACTCTATGAACAGATATACGATTTTATTATAATCAATGCCATCGATGACAAAAAAATATGAATAAACAATAAAAACTGTTGATAGTGGAGTCCTATCTATTTAATTTGCGTTTGAGTTTTCGTTTGATAAGAATTTCGAAATGGATAGTCATGTAATCATGCCCAAATTTTCCATATAAGACGAAGACCAAGGGTTGGACTAAAAAGAAGAGCTTGAACAATACGATGGTTACAATCTCTGTAACTGATAGTACATGTCCAGTGGAATTACGTCAAGGCTGACTCTCAATGAAGTACCATCCAAAAATGTATATTTAGTTAACATGCTCGTAAAGAACGATATTAATATTTCATGGTTCTGGTTGGAATTTAACACTCATAAAGAACGGTATTAATATACGATATTCTATCTTGATTCACACTTATCACTATGCGCTTTATTAAGACCATAAATACAAGCAATGCCATCACCTACTTGAAGTACAGTAACACGTGTCTAAAATGTTTCAGGAGATTTGATACATAAAGCAACATATCCAACACAATATCCTTTAAATATTAGGGTTATAATAAGAAAATGATCATTTGGTATTATTTTGCAAAGCAATTTTTCATTTTTCAGATATAAAAATAGTTATAAAATGTATTTAATAACTCATTTTTGAGGAATAAATTTACAAAATAAAAAACATGAACATCAAACTAATGTTTGCTGAATTTTAAGGACACAATTCAAACAAATAAAGAAACAAAATACATATGATGCTAAGTAAGGGCCACCATAATATTACCATAGTCATCATCAACACCACAACCACCACCACCACCACTTATCACCCCTAGTAGGTCCCCTGCCACCATCGCAACTACCACTGCAGCAACTGCCATTGCCACCATCTCACCACCACCATTGCCTCCACCGATACTCCATCACACCACCATTATCTCTACTACTATCATTCTTAGTGTCGTCATATTTGGAGCTATAAACTTTATGTTTGTATATTTACATATTTTTATTTTTTATATCTTTTTACCAATCAAGTTTTTCGCTTTTATTTTGAAAAATCATATTTGGAGAAAATTACCAAACACATTCTCAAATATTAAAAATACACAATCTTGTTTATTGTTTTCATTTTACAAAATAATATTTTAAAAACTATTTTGCATAAGGATACCAAATGCCCTCTAAGTTTTCGTCTCTATCGAATTCCTAACAATGAAAAAAAAATTACGACCTATATTGCTTGGACAAGATAAAAAAAAATCAACACACACAATTTGACATGATGCGATACCCTAATAAGAAACTTCTCCGAAAACTAGAGTAGAAATAAGGCAAAATTAGAGCCATGTTTACTTGTTCATGTCAGAGAAAGCAGATCTGGTCCATTGGTCTCTTGGGCTTCAATGATTTCCATAGCCCAGCATGCATAAACAAGTTATTCGAAAAAATTATGGATAATTTATTGTTTTCCAATTTATTGGGCCTTGTATACAATTTGCTTTAATTTGAACCTTTTAAACCTTCATTAATCTAAAAATAAAATTATATCCAAACAGAAAGCATTAAGGTGAAAACTTACTAAACCAACCTTTCATATCAACTCAATTTTTTCTTTATATAGGATTATTTGTTTTTTTTTTCAGATATTATGTCCTCAACATTTCCAAACCTACTTTTTATCACAAGATAGAAATATATTATGATCATGCAAATTCTATTTAAAAGAAATTTTGCCAGAATGGACTTTCTTCTATGAATTTTCTAATTATTTACTTTTAAAGTTATAATAAGAAAATTATTTACACGAAGGGCCGTTTAATTACTACCGCTATGATCTCAAAATCTCATATTCGGCTATATAAAACTAAAGATATTTAAGTAGCTAGGATACCCAAAGTGCATGCCAATTTTTGGGAGCGTCCCTTACTTACTTGCTACTGCTGCTTTGATCCTTAAATTAGTTTGTAGGCAAAGTATGGCTTCTAAATCAATGGAGCTTAAGATTCAAGCGTACATGCTCACGCCATTCTTTTTTCCTCATTCTCTTTTGCCATTTTTATTCTCCACCTCCTAAATTTCCCAACACGAATAGTCAGATTTCAAAAACAAAAAAATCATACACATAAAAAATGTTCACTTATTGAGGTGAATTCTTTTTAAAAACAAAAAACCACCCCAAACCACTCCATGCAATATGTAGGAAAAATTATAGAGGCGGTTAATGCTAATTAAATGTACGTAATATCAACCGTATATATTAATAAGTTACGTACAATTTCAAAATATAACATTGCTCAAGTGAAAATGAGTTTTTATTTCTTAATGAGTTAAATATATAAGAACTTTTAACTAGGTTGATCTGTCATATAGTGAGAATATTCTCATGTAATATTTACGGTTAGAATTTGAATCCCATTAATCACTAATATAGAAAATCATATGAAAAACTAAGTTAAATTAATAATTGCCATCCATACTCGAATGAAGAAACTTCTTTATTATTCAACCTCCCATAAAAAACCACATTAAATTTTTTCTCTCGCCATGCCTATAGGTAAGGGGAAACCTAGTTACCATCTTCTTCAATTTTCCCAATCCATGGATTCAAAGACCAAATCAAATAGGTGCACAAGCTTGTGCTATTTCAAATGCTCACAAGAACCCCAAGACGAGGCCACCGAGCCCGAGCTGCCGCCACCGCCAACGCCGCCAACAAACACCAGCTCAAGTGGTGGTGTTCCTGCCGTGGGCAAAAAGCTCGATGAATTGGCAGGCTGGCTCTTCCACAGCGTTGCAGACGCGTTCTTCGGGTCGCTGCAGCGCTTCTCTTGCATTCTTGTCGACACCAAAGACGACACCGATGAATCTTTCCACTACATGCCTCTTAATAGTAGCAGCCTTGGATGCCAAGAGGGTAGTGACATGGAAATCCCAATAGCAAATGGGACGCGTGAAATATATTATTGATTCAGATGACTGTATTTTTTCCTTGCAAAATCATGAGAATGCATGCCACAAATGTATTTTAAATATATGATTGTACTTGTGGACCAATTATTCTTATAAATATTAATGCATTGTATAAGTATTTCTGATTCAAATTTCAACCAATAAATTAAGGATGAATTATTAATTACATTGAGTTTCCAACTAATTTTCCTGGTGATTAATCCAAGAAAGTTCTTAACATGAAATCGATCATTAACAATTACTTAACTACGTGGAGGATGAGTAGCAAAATTGCAATGTTGTCAAATAGAATTTAACCTAGTTGAAGGAAAAAGAGCATAAAGTCTTCAAACTTGTGTTCAATCCAAGAAAGAAATACTGCACGTTGGAAGTGCATGTTAAATGTTAATGGCTATAATTGGAGATACCATGCATTCACAGAAGTGGTCCTGTTAAGCAAACTCATGGGAGCTCATACCTATAATTTGTTAGGACAGTTAGGTAGTTAGGTAATTTTGTTATAGAGGTTAATCTCCAGCTGTTAGTGAGCTGTGAAGTAGAGCCAGGTGTCACAAGCTCATTTGATATATTTGTTCTCTGTTTTCAGTCCACATAGGGTATATATATTCAACTCCTCAGATTGTAAATAGAATGACGTTTTGTTTTCTGCTCAATACAACAGTTTCCCTTTCTTCTCCATTTTTCTCCTCTGATTTTCAGCATCCTGATCTAGGTTTTGATGGTATCAAAGCTCCGGTTCGGTCCTCAATCTAATCTTGAAGGAGTTCTCTGCGCAGGAGTTGTGATCTTTCGTGATGACTGTCAATTCCGAGCTTGTCCGTCTTTCTTGAGCTCGTCGCCACCATAGCTAAGTTCTCCTCAAAAAAATTGTGTTCTTCCCTCTGTTCTCTGTATCTTGTCATTCGAATTCTTTTTTTTCTTTTCTTCTTCTGATTGATCAAACAGAACCTTATGCTTGAATTCCAGTAGTAATCTTGATCTTGCTAAATTGTTCGGTCATCTGTTGGAATATAGTGTTGTTTGTGCGAGTTATGGTTAATTGAGTGGAGTGTGATCAGTGTTTTCTTTCAGTTCAAGTAGTAGTACGAAATCCGAAGTTGGTGTAGTAAAATTTAGGTTTGTGAAAAATTGATTAGAGTGAAGGAAGTGTACACGGTTCAAGAATGTCTAGTTCTCAGTCTCAAGTTTTTGGATCTAGTTCTCAGAATGCCCCTATTTTCCTTCCAAATATCATGCTTGATGAGTCCAATTACTCTACCTGGCTCTTTCGAATGGAATCCTTTTTGGGAGGCTTACATCTGCTTAGCTTTGTTGATGGTACCGCTAAATGCCCTCCAGAGTATATACTAGCAGAAGATGGTGTCACCAAGGTCTTAAATGATGCTTTTGTAAAATGGAAGGGTCAAGATCAGAATATTATCAATATGATAGGACAAACCCTGAGTCCTAGAGCCATGTCGTGTGCTGTGGGAAGCTTGTCTGCTGCAGCCATGTGGTCAGGATTGAAGTCAAAGTTTGCTGATTCCAATAAGCAAAACATTCTTCAACTCAAGACCAACCTGCAAAGAATTAAGAAAGGAAATGATTCTATTGAAATCTATTTGGAAAAAATCAAAAATGCAAGGGATGCTCTTGCAACAGTGGGAGTACTCTTAGATGATGATGATGTTGTAGTCACTGTTCTTGAAGGTCTTCCACCAGAATTTACTGCTATCAAAACTATCATTAGAACTCAAGCCACCTGTTCTATGATTAACCTCAAAACCTTGCTCAAGGCAGCAGAATATGACCTGGAGCAGGCCTCTCAGTTTACTACCATGCATAATTTGACTGCTATGGTTGCCAATACTTCACTGACATCTCAGGCTGGTTCTGGTGCCTCAAGTATTTTCAATGTGCCTTCTGGTTCATCAGCTCCTACTTTGGGAATGTCCACCTCCCAATCTACTGGGTCTGCTTATCAGTTCCCTCAGCACATGCAGTCTATGTCTGCAACACCCTTGTCCTCCCAATCGCAGTTTACTCACATGCCTCCATACCCTATGAATTTCCCTGGCTATACAGGTGATGGTTTTGGAGGTCAAATTCTTCCAACCTATTTTGATGGTAGAATAAACCACAGTCTACCAGCTTTCTTTGCTACTGGAAGAGGTGGAGGAGGTCAGTTTGAGGGTAGAGAAAACAGTGTAGGAGGAAGAGGAGGTTCTGGTTTTGGTCAAAATTCTAATGCCTGTCAGTTGTGCAATAAGCTGGGGCATTGTGCCAAGACCTGTAATAAACTACAAGTCTTTGATGTCACTGGTAGAGGTACAGGAACAGGTAGGGGCAATGGTGGTGTTGAATGTCAGTACTGTGGCAGGAAATATCACACAGCTGACAGATGTTATCATCTGATTGGTTTTCCTAATTCACGTGGTGGTGCCTCTACTCCACGAAGTCAGTTTGGGTTCTTCACAAACAGACCTGTGTTCAGTCCCACAAATCCTCCTAGTTTTCATAATGTAAACAACACTAATGGCACTCAGTTTGGTGCTCAAGTTGGTTCTTCTGGTACTATGTTTGGACCTTCTGATCTGACTGGGATGCCTGCTGCAAATCACAATCCTCCTGTACTAAGCAATACTACAACAGATGGTAGCAGTGTTTCCTTTGCTGGTAACAATGCAATGGTGGCCTCTGGCAATCTCAGTTCCTCTGGAAGCCCAACAATGCCCTATTGGATTGCAGATTCTGGGGCTTCCAATCACATGACCAGTGACATCCAGTTGCTTCAGAATGTCACTTCCTATCCTACTACTGATACTGTGACTGTTGGGAATGGTGAGAATTTGTCTATTACACACAGTGGTAACTCTTCTTTGGGAGTATTAGCTCTGTCTAATGTTCTGTTAATTCCTAAACTCAAAGCAAATCTGCTATCTGTTCATCAGCTCTGTAAACACAACGCCTGCAGGGTTATCCTTGATGAGTTTGAGTGCATTGTGCAGGACAAACTGCAGGGCAAGGTTCTGTTCAGGGGGTTGAGTAGAGGAGGGTTGTATCCACTTCCATGTCTTCAACACAATGCTTCACAACAGGTTCAGTTCCAGTTGCAGCATTCTGCTTTTCTTGGGAAACAAGTTCAGCATGAGCTTTGGCATAAACGGTTGGGACATCCTTCCAATGATATTACTAGGTCTATGTTGCAGAAAGCCTGTCTCTTAGACAAGAATAAGTCCTGTACACCTTCCCCTTTGTGTCAAGCCTGTATCAAAGGTAAGTTCACCAAGCTTCCTTTTCCAGTGTCTACATCTAGAGCCACTGAGCCTTTTGCTTTAGTACACTCTGATGTTTGGGGTCCTGCACCTCAAGCTTCTATAGAGGGTTTCAGGTATTTTGTACTTTTTATTGATGATTGTACAAGGTATACATGGATGTTCCCCATGATCAATAAAAGTGAAGTGTTTAGTCATTTCAAGAATTTCTTTGCCTATGTGTTAAATCAATTCCATGTCTCTATTAAGTGCTTAAGATCAGATGGTGGTGGAGAGTTCATGAGCTTAGCTTTCAAGAATTTCCTAAATGAGAAGGGAGTTCTTCATCACATTTCTTGTCCCTATACCCCTCAGCAAAATGGGATTTCAGAAAGGAAGAACAGGCATATCAGAGAAACAGCAGTCACCATGATCAAGCAAGCCTCCCTACCAGATATGTTTTGGTATCATGCCTGTGCATTGGCTATTTTTCTGATCAACAGGATGCCTACTGACACGCTGAAGATGCAATCTCCTTATGAGAAACTGTATAAGGTACTTCCTGGTTTAGATGCTATCAAGGTGTTTGGTTGTGCTTGTTATCCACTTCTAACACAATCCTTTTCTCACAAGTTGATGGCCAAGTCCGATCAATGTGTTTTTGTTGGGTTTGCTCTAGGGTACAAAGGGTTTATCTGCTATCATTCACAATCAGGAAGACTGATTATTTCTAGACATGTGATCTTTGATGAGAACTGTTTCCCATTTGCTATTCCATCCTCAAAAACATCTTCTCAACACCTCAGTTCTGTGGTTCAATCTCAGCCTTCAGGCTTCGCTCTTTTTCCCTCCCCTTCAGTGCTATCAGCACCTATACATGTGTCTTCTGAAAACGTTGCAACAGCACATGCTGAGATCTCTTCTGATCCTATTGATGCACCCATTATTGGGATCACTCAAACTTCTTCTCCTACCACAGTAATGCCTAGCTTATCTTCCTCTCATCCTTCCTCTGAAGTTTCTGCACCCGTGGCTGCTGAGTTTCCTTCTACTCCTGCTACCACCACTTCAGCTGTTTCAGGTCATACTCCCATTCCTTCTTCTGTCCCTGATCCTGGAGTCCCTTCTTCTGCTGATCATCAGGTAATTGATCTCTCTCTCGGTGAGCCCTTGTCTCATTCTCTGAATAGTCTTCCTGGACCAAACTTGGTAGTTGATCTAAGTGCTTTCTCTCCCACAAATCACACTGCCATTCACTTTGGGGAATCTACAGGTGCTATTTCTGTTAACACTGCCCCAGGAGAGGGTCTCTCTGTTACTATTGATGCTCCAGGTACCAAGAATCACTTTAACCCTATTTCTGAGTCTAACATCCTGCATCCAGTAGCAGGTCTATCTACTACAGACTCCAACACTCATGCAATGCTTACCAGAGCTAAAAGAGGTATCTTCAAACCTAAGTGTCTGCTTGCAGTGCACTCTCATCCTTCCATTGATCCTGCTCTCACAGAACCTCATTCCTACAAGGAGGCTCTTCAATGTCCTGAATGGAATGCAGCAATGCAGTGTGAAATGCAGGCCTTAATCTCACAGAAAACATGGACACTGGTACCTCTCCCTCCCAACAAGAATATTGTCAGTTGTAAGTGGATTTTTAAACTCAAGAAACATGCAGATGGCACAATTGCTAGGCACAAAGCCCGTTTGGTGGCTAGGGGTTTCAGTCAAGCTCAAGGAATCGATTATGATGAGACTTTCTCCCCCGTTGTCCGGCATACTACTGTTAGATTGGTCTTGGGACTTGCTGCTCATTTTGGGTGGAAACTGCACCAGCTGGATGTAAAAAATGCCTTCCTGAATGGCTACTTACATGAGGAAGTTTATATGACTCAACCTGGTGGGTTCACTGATCCGGATCATCCTACTCATGTCTGCAAACTTGCCAAGTCACTCTATGGTTTGAAACAGGCCCCTAGGGCCTGGAATGAACGGTTTACCAGTTTTCTTCCTACTTTAGGCTTTCATACTTCATATGCTGACCCTAGTCTATTCATCAAGACAGTGGCTGGTTCCTTGGTTTACTTGCTGTTATATGTTGATGACATCATAATTACTGGGACAAATCAGTGCCAAATTGAAGAGGTGAAGTCTGCTCTTCAGCAGGAATTTGAAATGACAGATCTAGGTCCTCTTCATTACTTCTTAGGTCTGGAGATCAAGTACATGCCTAATGGAGATCTGTTCTTGTCTCAGTCCAAATATGCAACGGATGTGGTGGACAGAGTTGGCATGGCAGGTTGCAATATTCAGGTTACCCCAAGTCAGGTAGGTGTGAAGTTACTTAAGGACACAGGTCAGAGGCTGAATGATGAAGAGGTGTCCTATTTTCGAAGTCTGGTGGGTTGTTTGCAGTACCTGACTTTCACAAGGCCTGACATAGCCTATAGTGTGAACACTGTGTGTCAGTTCCTTCAGCAACCAACACAGCAACATCCTGTTGCTGCTAAACGAATCATGAGGTATATCCAGGGGACTATTGACCATGGTATAGTTCTACAACGTGCTGCAGGATTAGAAACCAATCTACAACTCAATGCCGGCACAGGTATTCATCTTAGAGCATTTACTGATGCTGACTGGGCTGGTGACCCCAATGACAGACGATCAACATCTGGGTTTGTTATCTTGCTCAACAAGTCACCCATCTCTTGGTGCAGTAAGAAGCAACACTGTGTAAGCCGATCATCCACAGAGGCTGAGTACAGAGCTATGGCTGACACTACTTCTGAGCTACAGTGGCTGAGGCATTTGCTTAAAGACCTGCAGATTGAACTTACTGCCATCCCTTCCCTTCACTGTGACAACATCTCAGCCTTGGCTCTTGCAACTAATCCTGTGCATCATTCCAAACTCAAACACATTGAGGCAGATGTCCATTTCACCCGTGAAAAAGTCAAAGATGGGTCAATTACATTGAGGTTTGTTGCCTCTAAGTTCCAACTTGCAGATTTATTCACAAAAGCCCTGTGTTCTCCTCAGCATAATTTTTTCTGCAGCAGCTTGATGCTGTGTTCTCCCCCATCAAGCTGAGGGCGGGTGTTAGGACAGTTAGGTAGTTAGGTAATTTTGTTATAGAGGTTAATCTCCAGCTGTTAGTGAGCTGTGAAGTAGAGCCAGGTGTCACAAGCTCATTTGATATATTTGTTCTCTGTTTTCAGTCCACATAGGGTATATATATTCAACTCCTCAGATTGTAAATAGAATGACGTTTTGTTTTCTGCTCAATACAACAGTTTCCCTTTCTTCTCCATTTTTCTCCTCTGATTTTCAGCATCCTGATCTAGGTTTTGATAATTATGTATATACAAAGCCCTCAAAAGCCTAAAGTATGCAGGTTGCAAGATGGTTGGGTCCTCTTTGGTAAATAGTACTGTTGGGCTGCTGAAAAAAGGCCAATTCAGATTTAGAAAGTAGTCCTTGGGGGGGCGGGCGGGGGAGGGGGGGTGTGTGGGGGTGGGGTTGTGTGGGGGGTGGTGGGTGGTTGGTGGTTGGTGCTGGGTGTGTGTCAGTGTGTGTTAGGAATTTAGTTTTGAAAGTTCTGAAGCAACCATGCTAATAATATAAGTACTCAACTTTTACAAAGGTTACCTTTTTTTGTGGGCAGTGCCCTGTGCCCATATCAACAGAAATCGCCACCATCGATCCTTTCCAATTTGTTAATAACTTACTGATTACAATTAAATGAGTAAATACATACATATACTGATTATACATTAGACTAAAGAAATTTCTCAAAAAAGTTTTTTTTTTTTTTTCTGGACATTATCTCAAAAAAGTTTGCTTATATAGACCTGTTGACTTGTTGAGTCGATCGAAAGCATGTCTCGTTTGAACCATTTCGTGCATGGTTAGGCAATAGGCAGCAATCTTATCTGATGACTGCTGATTACAATTAGGGCATAATAGCTAATTGGTTATAGATAAAGGAAAAGAAAAGAAAAGCAAATTAAAGCTGGTAGCAAAAAGATTGTCTGAACACAATGAGCTCTACTGTATTTCCTTGGACACTTTTGCTTCCCTTTGATATGGAGACCCCATCAGCTAACTTGATCGAGCAGCTGTCGACCAGCCACAGGCTAGCTTGCCCTAGACTTCCAGGACACTTTTTATTCTAAGCCACAAAACATTAGGGTATGGCGTATGTGGTCCTCAATCATCTAAACTGAATTAGCAAATGTGGTATGTGCATCTCCATATGGGATAGCTAAAGATTCCGGCCCGTCTTTCTTTTTTCTTCTCTTACCAAAATTATTAAGGGTGAAGGAATTTTTATTTTTATTTTTATTTTTGTCAAAAGGAATTAACGGACGATAGAATGAGCCAATCATTAAAAAAAAATGAATTTTACACAGATTTATGTGATGTTGATAAAATATAATATATATATATATATATATATATAACAATTCTTGATCATTTAAAAATAAAGATAAATACCATTAGACGATAGTGTGATGAATATATTAATCTAACTAAAAATTCTTTCGATCTCTATATATACGTACGTTCATGATCGACATGGTCAAGAACCCAAGCTGTGTCTAGCCATTAGGGGTCTCTATCACTATATGTAAAATATACATGCCCAATACTAAAGTATAATCACAAAAGACATTTGGACTTCCATATTATTGGACTTATCTAGAATATATTTGTTGTTCTAGATTAAAGTGCATGAACCTAAGATATGTGTAGAAGGTTCATGAATGAAGTTGGTAGAAGATTCAATAAATTAAGTAGGTAGATGGATGAAGTATTAATGAAGACATTTAGATGGTTCCTCATTTACCTATATAAGGAGGAGATCTTGGACATATTTGGAAATCAAGGAGAACACATCATAAGTGAGTGAGTGAGAGAGCAACTCTAAGGGCCTTCGAGTATAGAAGCAAGGTGAGTTGTGAGTGTTTCAAGAACGTGCATATCAAGAACGTGCATAGCTCTTAGGGTAGAGTGATATTCTAGGTTGCGAGAGGGTGTACTAGAGGTATTCTATTGGATACAAGGGCTTGGGTTGGGTATAAACTTGAGTGGTGTATTCGTGTACTTTGTATTCTCTCATAGTGAAGGTGAAAACTTTCTGAGCACGTAGGCAAGTTATTTGGCCGAACCTCGTTAAATCTGTTGTGTTCTTAGCTTCTTTATTTCATTTCTTCCATCTTTATTCCTAGTACTTGCGTGGGAAAGATTAATTTCCTAACAAGTGGTATCAGAGCACCGGTTTATCGATCGTGGGCGGTTTGTCATGGCAAGTTCTAGTGTCTCACACTTCAAGGTGAAGCAATTTGATGGAAAAAAAAAAAGGAAATTTCACTCTATGGCAAAGGAGGGTGAAGGATATCCTAGTTCAACAACGCCTTATAAGACCGTTGAAGGGAAAGGATGCGAAGTCATAGAAGATGTTAGATGAAGATTGGGACGAGTTGGAGTCCAGGTATGTTAGCACTATTAGACTTTATATTTCTAACAATATTATAATTAATGTTAATGATGTAGCTTATGCGTCTGAGCTTTGGGAGAAAATGGAGAAACTTTATCTTGGGAAAGGCTTGCAGACGAAGCCGAATTTAAAACAGGATCTCTACAAGCTCAAGATGGGAAGAAGATCAAGCCCTTTTACTTCTTACCTTGCTTCCCGATACATATGAGAATATTGTTACTATAATTGTGTATGGTAAGGATAGACTAAAGATGGAGGAGGCAGAATCGACTCTCTTATCACATGCGAAGAGAAGGAAAACCGATGATTTTCAAGGTTCCGTCTTTATTGCTCTTGAACAGAATTTTAGGGGAAGATCAACTGCTAGGTGATTTAGTGAGCATATCAGGTATAAATCTAGAGGTAGAGGAAAGAGCAAGCAATGCTACAAGTGTAAGGAGTGGGAACACATAAAACTGGATTATCCATTAATGAAAGGGAATGACGATAAGGGCTCAAATTGCTCCTTGGCTGGTGAGGCGAAGATGGCTAGAGATTTTGGAGAATTTCTCACAGCCTCCAAAGGTAATTACATTTCTTCTCAAGATGATTTGATATCAGATAGCGGTTGTTCTCATCACCTTTGCTCTAGGAGAGAATATTTTGATATGTTCCAAGAAGTCCAAGGATTTTTTACTTGGGGTGATGGCACAAGACATTGTGTGATGGGTACGGGAACTGTAAAGATCAAGATGTTCGATGGATTAATTCGCACATTGGGTGATGTGGTGTATGTCCCAAAGTTTCGAAGAAATCTAATATCCTTGAGCCAACTAGACTCCAAGGGCTACAAGGTTTCGCTAGTAGGAGGAGTTATGAAAGTGTCACGTGGCTGCATGGTCCCAATTGTAACGACCCGTCCCAAATTCTGGGATTAGATTAGTGACTAAACAAGGATTAGTGAGATTAATCGGTGATTAGTTGGGCGAAATCGGACGAACGATGCAAAATGACCGTTTTGCCCCTAGTCGTGGGTAAAATGTTGACTTTTTGATCGGAAGATCCGATGGTCGAGGGTCGAGGGTCGAGGACCGTTACATAGATCGGGTCGATACAAATCCATAGACAGGCGGCACGCCGAAATCGGACTTCGAACGTGAAAGTTATAGGTCACGGAAGTTCGATTTCACTATGCACGAATTACGAGACGGGGATGATGTGCGATATCTGATTGGACATATATTTTAGTGGGACCCATGGATGAGTGACAAGTGTTACTCATCCCATTGGTCATTAACCCCAAATTGTGGATCTTACATTGATTGGTGAGATTTGGAATAAATAATATTATTTATATTATTTTATAATTCCCACTCATCTCATCTTTTAATCCTGACCCTTCATCTATATTTCTTTCTTCATCCTCACCGTCCATCCCATCCCTCTCTTACCTGATCATCATCATCATTTATGTTTCTCTCATAAACTCGAAAGCCCTTCCATTTCTCCATTTCCATTTGTAGCAAACAAACACCATAACCCCACGACCACATCCTACCTCCACATGCCATTGTGATGGACTGAGAGGGAGTAACCTGAGGGACAGGTCGACTTGACGGTGACGGCGGGGAAAACTCGAAACCGTAAGTAATGGTTTTGAAATTTCGAACTTGGGTTTTAAGAGGATTTGGTCGATTTTAATGATGGGGTTAGTCTTCTAGAGGTTGTAGGGATCGATTCGGATTGAAAAGGGAAGTTGGGACGGCCGGAGTCAATGGCGGAGGAAGGTTGCAGGTGGCCGGTTCGGTCTTCAATCATGGAGGTAATTTCTCGATCCCTTTCTCTTGTTCTTAATAGCTAGATCGATGGGAAAGGTTGCTAGGAACCTTTAGGAATAAAAATGGAACAGAATGGACCGAAAATGAATGAAATGGGGCCCTGGACCGGTCCAGACCGGTCCGGTCCAGTTCGAACCAGGTGAACCCGGTTTAACTGAGGTAGGGGATGACACTGTAACAAGCGCATGGCTTTCATGTGCAGCCTCTTTGGGAGGCGCATGAGGGGTATTTTGGGAAAGTGTCCAAAATGTGAAATACTCTATTCGATGTAACAAATATTTTGGGACTGGTTTCGTGTCGATCGGACACCGTCTCGATAATGTTCGGGACGTCCGAAGGATTAGGATCGGGTTTAAAAATAGTTAAAAATTTGGAAACATTACGGGGATTTAGTGAGGGGTTATTTAAGTAGTTAGTAACCCGATATTATGATTTGGACAGGTTTGGAGGTCCCGGTGACGGTGTTTGGCCCCGGAGAGCCGTATGGCACGCGTATCGAGGCGGCAGTTCAGACGGTCTGTGAGTGGATCTTGTTTTCTAAATTGACGCATGCATAAATGTTTATTATGTGTTTTACTACTTGTTTTATGATGCATTGAGTGCATTTGTGTGTGGTTACGTATTGGCACGTATTTCGAGATTTCGGCCTTATACGGTGCCTATACGGGTTTGTACTTTCTTTTTTGGTTTAAATGAAATAATTTTTGGATTTAAAAAGGATAAACTCGGGCATGAGACCCATTTGGTTTCGTCTCGGGCATGTATCCCTATTGATGACCTACGGGTCTGAGTCATGGTCGGGCGAGTGCTTAGTGCACGGCGACAGACGATACAACGCTCGCCTTCGAACTGGGATGTGCTCCTTCCGGAGAGGTCACAATACACGTACCATCGTCGAGCAGCCGATGAAGGCTCGACTCCGGAGTGTTGAGGTTCAGGATATCGATCGGCGATCAGTGCACTATGATCTAGCGGTGGTCGCGTCGGTTGATTCGTTCACGACGACATACCAAGATTGAGGGTGGTCCTGGACGGATGGTTACACGCATCACTACGATCAGAGTCGTGATTGAACTTGAGATATCGGGCTCGGTGCCCAGTTGAGTCATGAGTTCGGGCTTAAGGCCCAGTTGGTGTACGTTTGTACTTTCGGGTCGGGGACCCTAAATGGATTTACGGGTTCATGACGGTTTATGGGGACTGGGCATGAATCCCTTGAAAGGTTTTAAGAATGTTTTAGATATATATATATATATATATATATATATTCATATACCTTCCTTTACTTGGATTGTCTCCTCCGGGGAGGGTCATTGGCCTAGGTGGACCCCGGAGTAGTCACGAAGCACTAACTGAGTGGAGTCGCCCCCGTTGGGTACCTTACTCTCCGGAGGGCTTGGATTGTAACCCCAGGGAGAGTCATTGATCTACGGAAATTGACCTGGGTGGACCCTGGGAGACTTGGGCATTGAGAACCCGGGTAGCACGCGCGTAGCTTTAGATACCGTGACATGATTGGTTATGTGATTTATATGTATATATGATACGATATATGATGTACTGGTTTTGGGTTGAGTCCCACATGGATTTGGGCAGTGGCCCTCGTAACTTGTCTCAGAGCAGGTTTTGCGCTCAGAGTGATGCGCAGGTCGAGTATGTGATGTCTCTATGGGCTGCAGTTCGTCATCAACCTGATAGTTAGGATATCGGTACGATAGTTAGTAAGATTGAATCGTAGATCGTTTTGGTTCGGTACTCGATGCCGGGGTTGCCACAGTTCTATCGTGGTTGGCAGTGTGGGGCCCTACAGAGTAGTTAGTATAGGCGATTGATTCTGTTGGATACGGAGTCTCGATAGCGATGTCTGGTGGTTAGGTCTGCACGAGTTTGTGGCAGGCACTACTACCGAGCGTGGGTGTAGTTAAGGTTGTTGGGAATCGGGGACGTTCAGGGGACGTTTCCTTTTCTTGTATGAGTTGTCAGGGTGACTGTACCCAGAGTTGTTGGGTACGAGGGAGGCAGAGTTACTCCAATTTGAGCAGAGGCACGGGGTCGTCGCTCGGTATAAGCGGAGATCTCAGGTTGTCTCATTTGCATAGTGTGTGTGCTGGTACTGGTGGTGGTTCTGGTGGTGGTGCTGGTGATTGTGAGGACGATGAGCCACGAGTTGAGATGTGACTCCATCGAGATGGGCATGTGTTTGGTATCTGTGGTCCGGGAGTGGATCACGAATAGTGATGGGCTGGATTGGATCCAACAGTAGTTGAGACGTGAGGATCGAGTACTGTCGTGGGTATTAGCGACCAACCGGTTAGAATCGGTCAGAATTGGTCAGATATGGTCGTATGCAGAGATTTGACTGCAGATCACAGCAGGAGTCTGTTGTGACTCTTCAGTCGAGTGGTACATCAGGTTAGGATGAATTGATATCCTTTTGGATGTGCGTAAGTGGTAGTCACGGACAAGTGGATGGTGTCCGGATGAGCTGAGGACTTGAGAGTCCATTTCGGGTTGGGTTGGGTGACTGCGATTAACCATACCTCCTGAGTTTCGGGTAGGCTTGTTTGAGGAGAATTTGATTGTGAGAAATAGAATGGGTCATTACAATAGTTATCGACGGTCGTCGTTGGTCGGAAGGTCGGAGAAAGAGGACTTCTAGCTCCAGTAATTGGAAAAGTTGAGTATGCTTCCAACATGGTTGCAACTGCTCTAGACGTAGAAGTCGGTGAAGGAGACTTCTCGTTTTTTGCACTTTAGCAAATGATGTTGGATGCCGGTGGATGACATTGGATGAACTTTGATGTCATCATCTTGGATTCTCCTTGATTCTTCCCTAGGTAGGATGACAAGGAGTGATGTGACAGTTAAGTGTTCAAAGAGGGTGTAAGAACTGAACACCTAGGCTGTGAGTCAAATTTGAGTGATTCGAAGAGCAGAAAGTATTTGGCGTCACTGGATGTGACGAGTGAGTGACCAAGGTCTGGTAATCAGTAGGGTGAATTTCCTTGATGATTATACTAAGTTAGGAGGAGAGGAAATTAATTAACGCGGGGACGAAATTAATTAAGGAGGGAAAGTCGATTGGAATTTCGGGGACGAAATTAAATAAGGAGGGAAGGTTGTAACGACCCGTCCCGAATTCCGAGATTAGATTAGTGACTAATCAAGGATTAGTGAGGTTAATCGGTGATTAGTTGGGCGAAATCGGACGAACGATGCAAAATGACCGTTTTTCCCCTAGTGGTGGGTAAAATGTTGACTTTTTGATCAGGAGATCCGATGGTCGAGGGTCGAGGACCGTTACGTAGATCGGGTCGATACAAATCCATAGACCGGCCGCACGCCGAAATCGGACTTCGAACGGGAAAGTTATAGGTCACGGAAGTTCGATTTCACTATGCACGCATTACGAGACGAGGATGATGTGGCGATATCTGATTGGCCAGCTATTTTAGTGGGACCCATGGATGAGTGACAAGCGTCACTCATCCCATTGGTCATTAACCCCAAATTGTGGATGTCACATTGATTGGTGAGATTTGGATTAAAATAATATTATTTTATAATTCCCACTCATCTTATCTTTTAATCCTGACCCTTCGTCTATATTTCTTTCTTCATCCTCACTGTCCATCTCATCCCTCTCTCACCTGATCATCATCATCCTCTCTGTTTCTCTCACAAACCCGAAAGCCCCTCCATTTCTCCATTTCCATTTGTAGCAAACAAACACCATAACCCCACGTGCCATTGTGATGGACTGAGAGGGAGTAACCTGAGGGACAGGTTGACTTGACGGTGACGGCGGGCCACGACGGTGGCCACGGCGGGGAAAATCCGAAACCGTAAGTAATGGTTTTGAAATTTCGAACTTGGGTTTTAAGGGGCTTTGGTCAATTTTAATGATGGGGTTAGTCTTCTGGAGGTTGTAGGGATCGATTGGGATAGAAAAGGGAAGCTGGGACGGCCGGAGTCGACGGCGGAGGAAGGTTGCAGGTGGCCCGTTCGGTTTTCAATCATGGAGGTAATTTCTCGATCCCTTTCTCTTGTTCTTAATAGCTAGATCGATGGGAAAGGTTGCTAGGAAACTTTAGGAATAAAAACGGAACAGAATGGACCAAAAATGAATGAAATGGGGCCTTGGATCGGTCCAGACCGGTCCGGTCCAGCTCGAACCAGATGAACCCAGTTTAACCGAGGTAGGGAATGACACTGTAGCAAGCGCGTCGCTTTCATGCGCAGCCCCTTTGGACGGCGCGTGAGGGCGCGTGAGGGGTATTTTGGATAAGTGTCCAACATGTGAAATACTCTATTCAATGTAATGAACATTTTGGGACTAGTTTCGTGTCGATCGGACACCGTCTCGATAATGTTCGGGACGTCCAAAGGTTTAACATCGGGTTTAAAAATAGTTAAAAATTCGAGAAAATTACGGGGCTTTAGTGAGGGGTTATTTAAGTAGTTAGTAACCCTCTATTAAGATTTGGACAGGTTTGCTGGTCTCGGTGACAGTGTTTGGCCCGGGAGAGCCGTATGACACGTGTATCGAGGGGGCATCTCGGACGGTCTATGAGTGGACCTTGTTTTCTAAATTGATACATGCATAAATGTTTATTATGTGTTTTAATACCTTTTTTATGATGCCTTGAGTTAATTTGTGTGTGGTTACATATTGGCGCGTATTTCGAGGTTTCGACCTTATACGGTGCCTATACGGGTTTGTACTTTCTTTGTTGGTTTAAATGAAATGCTTTTTGGATTTAAAAAGGATAAACTCGGGCATGAGACCCATTTGGTTTCGTCTCGGGCATGTAGCCCTATTAATGACCTACTTGTCTGAGTCGTGGTCGCAGCGAGTGCTTAGTGCATGGTGATGGACGATAAGACGCTCGCCTCCGGACTGGGATGTTTTCCTTCCGGAGAGGTCACGATGCACATACCGTCATCGAGTAGCCGATGGAGGCTCTACTTCGGAGTGCTGACGGTTCAGGATATCGATCAGTGATGAGTGCACCATGATCTAGCGGTGGTCTCGTCGGTTGATTCGTTCACGGCGACATACCAGGATTGAGGGCGGTCCTGAACGGATGGTTGCACGCATCACTACGATCGGAGTCGTGACTGACCCTGAGATATCGGGCTCGATGCCCAGTTGAGTCATGATTTCGGGCTTAAGGCCCAGTTGGTGTATGTTTATGTTTTCGGGTCGGGGACCCTAAATGGATTTACGGGTTCATGACGGTTTATAGGGACCGGGCATGAATCCCTTGAAAGGTTTTAAGAATGTTTTCTATATATATATATATATATATATATTCATATACCTTCCTTTACTTGGATTGTCTACTCTGGGTAGGGTCGTTGGCCAGGGTGGACCCCGGAGTAGTCACGGAGTACTAACTGAGTGGAGTCGCCCCCGTTGGGTACCTTACTCTCAGGAGGGTTTGGATTGTAACCCCAGGGAGGGTCATTGATCTACGAACATTGACCTAGGTGGACCCTGGGAGACTTGGGCTTTGAGACCCCGGGTAGCACGTGCGCAGCTTTAGATACCGTGACAAGATTGGTTATGTGATTTATATGTATATGTGATTCGATATATGATGTACTTGTTTTGGATTGAGTCCCACATGGATTTGGGTAGTGGCCCGCGTAACTGGTTTCATTTACGTTTTTGGGCCAACGCCCTAGTGGTTTGGTAAATGGCTTTCGAATGCATGCATGCTTTTTAGTGAAAGGTACAAATGTCTTCAATAAAATGTTTTTATAAATTATTGTTTTGTGCACTCCCAGCTTTTAATGTTTTGACTGCCCTTCAGGTTGATCCCGGATGCAGGCTGTAGCAGAGACCGAGACATCACATACCTCATCTGGATCCTGGCGTACTCTGAAGCCCCTAGCGGGCTAAAGTCGGAATTTCCCTTGTCTGACACTCTGTGTCAGACGGGATCAGGAACGTCCCATGTTAATCCCGAGGGGATTGGGACGGGTCTTGACACCAATAAAGGGAGAAAAATGCAAAAGTATGTTCTAATAGGAAAAACTAAGACTTCAAAGGTTGTAGGGAAACAACATGCACGGGAGAACATGTACATGTAGTGGGTCTCGTTTGCGGGCATAGTAGAGACGTTAACATGTTTCTAGGTTTTAGACGACGGTGAGAAAGAAAATCCTGCTAGGGAAAAGGTAAAGTCAAGGTCCCTCTTCGAAGCCAACTAGTGATTGTTGACTCGGAGTAGCTGCACATAAAATTGGCCATTTTGAATCAAAGTGAGCTAGGACCGTATGCAACTGATTTGAGGTATGTGTAGCTGGTATAAGAATAAGACCAATGGAATTCTTATGGTTATATCAAGCGGTATCTCAATTTTAGATGGACTTCAAAGATTGAAGTGATGGTGCGACATTATCTACATAAGTTGGCCGGGAGGGGGAGATTGTAAAATATCCAGGCCCAATACTAAAGTATAATCACAAAAGGCATTTGGGCTTCCATATTATTGGGCTTATTTAGAATATATTTGTTGTTCTAGATTAAAGTGCATGAACCCAATATATGTGTAAAAGGTTCATGAAAGAAGTAGGTGGAAGATTCAACAAATGAAGTAGGTAGGTGGATTGAGCATTAATGAAAATATCTAGATGGTTCCTCCTTAACCTATATAAGGAAGAGATCGTGACCACATTTGGAAATCAAGGAGAATACATCACAAGTGAGTGAGAGCAACACCAAGGGTCTTCGGGTATAGAAGCAAGGTGAGCTGTGAGTGTTTCAAGAGTGTGCATAGCTCTTGGGGTAGAGTGATTTTCTAAGTTGAGAGAGTGTGTACAAGGGTATCCTATTGGATACAAGGGCTCGGGTTAGGTATAAACTTGAGTGGTGTATTCTTATACTTTGTATTCTCTTATAGTGAAGGTGAAAACTCTTCGAGGACATAGACAAGTTATTTGGTCGAATCTCGTTAAATTTGTTGTGTTCTTGGCTTCTTTATTTCCTTTCTTCCATCTTTATTTCTAGTACTTGCATGGCGGAGAATTAATTTTCTAACACTTTTTTCTTCTCTTACCAACATTATTAAGGGTGAAGGAATTTTTATTTTTATTTTTATTTTTATTTTTATCAAAAGAACGAAGGAATTAACGGACTATAGAATGAGCCAATAAAAAAATGAATTTCACACAGATTTATGTGTTGTTTATAAAAATAATATATATATAACTATTTTTGTTCATTTAAAAATAAAGATAAATATCAATAGAGCATAATGTGATGAATATATTAATCTAACTATTTTTTTTTTCGATCTTCGTATGTACGTACGTCCATGTGATCGACATGGTCAAGAACCCAAGGTGTGTCTAGCCATTAGGGTCTCTGTCACTATATGTAAAAGCTAAAGCAACCCTTCAAATCTCCTTTTTTTTCACCAACAATATTTCTTTTGATTTGTTTTCCTACCTGGCTTTTTCATCTCTCCCTACTATTCCACATGCGTTGCTCATCTTTCTTTTGCCATATGCCAAATATGTTGCAGCAATGCAACCCATGCCACTTGCGCACCTCCATGAATGGTAATTAGTCTTTGACAGATTGTCCCGAACAAGTAATGAGGGCATTTTTCTTTTGCTTTCAACCGTTCACTAGCAAATTAGCCAAGAACATCTTCTTTTTTAAGGAGATCGTTCACATGAGGTCTACTACTCTCCCAAGTTGATCTTATACACAAACAAGAGAACCCAGATGTGATGCTAGCTACTTGTTATTCGGTATATTATATCATGAATATTCACAAAAATCGAATTAAAAATCTCTAACCACTTAGAAATAAGCAAAAATAACATTATATATATTATATATTATAATCGACAATAATTAAATACATACTTTCTTTAAACAACGTACAAACCTAATGTGGTAGTTGCAGCTTTCCTGTTAATTAAGGAATCAACTTGCAAATGTGTATTTCCCAAACTAATTAGCGTTATTAGACAAAAGATACATATTATGCCATATATATATATATATATTATATCTGGACCTTTTTTAAAGTTTTTCTCTTTAAACCTTAAATTATGTAATTATCAACAATTCGCACCAACCTTAAATTATGTAATTATCAACAATTATGAGAGAAAACCATAGCAATCTCACAACTTTACCCTTTTGTATGGGAAAAAAAAAATTCCATCACCTGAATTATACTTTGTGTCATTTACAGCAAGTACTAAAATTTTATGCCAAAATATGCCCTATAATTATATACACCAGTGTGCTTGAATTTGATTGGAGTAATAAAAAGATTCAAGTTGTAAATTGAAACAAAATAGTGATCACATAAATGTGAACATATTTGACAGATATATATATGATGACCGTCTTTACCATTTTGGCACAAATATTTAGCTCACATGCTAAACAAGTGAAATTAGGTGTTTATATATAGAGTAACACTATTTAGACATATAAAATTGACTATATTTAATAACAAATTTTTTATGATTTAATTTATTAAAATAACTCCATTAATTGATTGCCACATTAAATGTGTCAGTAAATGTGTTCAATTTAATGTGTCTAAATAGCATTACTTTTGTATATAACTCTATTTCTAATTTATTTTTCCCAATAAGAATAAAGGAAGGAAAAAAAAAACAAATGCTTTGCCTATAAATGTTTCCAATAGTTATTAATTAGTTTACTTTTGATGATGCCAAAAATAGATCAATTTTCCTTGGTTAGCTTGTTCATTCTCGCTTTTCTCGGTTGATAGATGATCTGTAAGGAAGAGGAAAGAGTAAATGAGTATTGGTACGATGTCGACTTAACAATCTTCGATTACAAAGTTAATAGGTGAAAATGACTGAATGGTAATTTTGGAAGCACAATGGAAAGAATGTCAAGTTACCTTTGGAGGAAAGTACCCTTTGTATTTTTTTTTAGAGCAATGAATGTTTTAGGTGAAATGTTTCAACGTGTAATAAATGAACTGTGTTGACACCATATTGACCAACCAGGCCACATGCAAGCAGCACAACTGACAGTCAACAGGCAGACGTCAGTCGGCAGGCAGTGCAAGTTGTCATTCGGCAGGAAAAACTCCTATGTCCCTCGGTAGGCATGATCGGCACCCCTGGTCTGATCACTCTAGCTATTTACACCAACTCCATGGCACACCAACCCTCTGACACCAGCCCGGGTTTGCAGGGCACGTGGCAGCATCCCCAATCACAACTTGGAACTTTCTCTCAAACACTGCTCAACCACCACAATTATGGATACTATAAATAATCCCAGACCCTTTCACAAAAGTAACTCTCTCTCATCACTTCTATCTCTAGAAGCCTACACAAGCTCCACTCGGTAGCCCTTGTGTACTGTCTATCAGGTGTTCCATACGTTTATTGCCTTAAGCATCGGAGCCTCTTAGGCCGGCACCCCACTGGTGTCTAGTGTTTCCGCTCTACATTGCAGGTCACCGTCCGAGCAGAAGCAGGAGATCAATCAGTGACCCCAGCGGGTCTGAACACCCCCCAGCTGGTCTTAGATCCCCCAACGGGTCTCATCGCGTTACTTCCATTTTGGGAACAAACAAACTGTATTGTGGCATTGACATGTAATACAACTCATAATTAATGCATACAAAAATATTCAAATTGTTCAAATCAAAAAAATATTATCAAATTAAGTAAAAATTTAAAAAATTATATCATATTATTGACTTATTATATAATTATTTTATAGATCCCCCTTGGCTCTACCTCTCTAGCCAAAAGAGAGTCGATCCAGTGAGTGAATAGCTAAGAGAAATTAGGAGTGTTTGAGTAGGTGATCGACTGATCGAGAGGCATTGGGAGTGGCCGAAGAGATTATCGGCATGCGTGTTGTTTGTGTGTTGGCCTTGTTTTGTTCGCATGCATGGTGTATGTCTGTCAATTTAGATTTAAACATAAATCTTCCAAGTTTTTGAATGAGGTAGATTGCTTCTGTCAAGAACTTATTATTATGCTCAACCGACTTGCATTACTTCCTTGCTCGGATATGAACCTTCTCGTCCTCCAAGTCCTTGATCGACGATGCTCAACAAACAACGGGTCGCAAGATACAACGACTTTCGAGTTCGCCATCGAAGATTCAAAGTTGGGGACTTAGTCCTCAGAAAGGTCAACATTGCAACCAGGGAAAGATCAGCCAGAACATTCACCCCAACTTGGGAAGGACCCTACACCATCTCGAGGATATGTAGAGAAGGAACCTACCAGTTGCAAAACTCAGAAGGCAAAACACTCCCACACCCGTGGAATGCTGATCACCTCAAGTACTACTATCGATAGAAAAATGTTAAACATCGCAAAGTGATGGACTCATGGCCAAACTTTTGTAATCATTCATGGAACCCCCAGTATATCTTATCTATGATTTTTATCACTTGAGAAAAATTTATTAATGTAATTTTTTTATTCCAACTATCATCTTATCGGCCTTGGCCTAGGCCGAAACAACACCTTAGGCATATTCCAAGGTCACTCCCACTCTCTTAGCATCACTTAAATTTCTTCATACTTGGCCCACAACTTAGGCAACCACCCTTGGCAACAGTCCAGTGGATCTCGACCTAATACTTTTTCAGTACACTCTTGGCCCCCAGATAAGCACTCGCTTGACCTCATACCTACTGCCTCCAATTTTTTGTCTACTTATTCTAATCGGCCTCACCAACATTCAGCTCGACCTTTTCAAACTTTTCCTACCAAAAATTTCACTCGAATTATCCTCGTGTAAATTCACCACACGTTGTCGATCAGCCAACTTACCACAATTATGATCAGTCAACCCTTTTGGTTTAATATCCCTAACCTTTTGTTATGATCTGTTACACAAATGGCTTAAAAACATTTCAGTTTTATTCTCATTAGTTCTTTGATCGACCTAACAAATATCTACTCGGGCAGTTCACTAATCATAATTAGCAAACACATTTGGTCTAACTGATAAAAATATACTTTGTATACGGGAAAAAAACATTGTATGTATTGAAGTTGTTCGGTTACATAAAGGCATACAGACGAATTACAAAATCTTGGGACATTCCCCCGAAATAAAGTCCCCACTCTACTAAGGGCCAGCTTCTCCCTCTTCCTGTCGATCAGCCTCTCTATGCTCGGCATCCTCCACAACCTGCTCAGGCTCCACATTGGGTTGCTCATCCCCACCTTCCTGTTCGACTTCCTCATCCTGGGCCAGTTCATTCGACCCTACGTCATCGTCCTCCTCATTAGGGAGATGGTTGCCTTTCTGATCCAAGTAGTCATCGAGCCTTGGCAGAGACTTGAGCCAGGGGAAGACGACTAGATTCCTAATGTTGAACATCAACATCTTCTTGTATAGGCCGTCCTCCAAGTTGGCCCCAAACTTCTACAGTATCTAGTGGAAATCCTTAGAAGATTTGAACCCCTCAATGCTAACCCACTTGGTTGAGACTAGCTGCTCGGCAAGCTTGGCATTGGCCGACTCTAGCTCCCTTCCTTGAGCTTTTGCAGCCTCCACCTCCTGCTCTTTCAGATAGGCCGCTTCGGCCTCGCCAACCACTTACAGCTCCAAGGTCTTCACCTTGAGCTCTATCTCGGCCTTCGTTGCCAAGGCTTGGTTGAAGATCTTCTTTTGATCGGGTAGGGCATATGCATTACCCTCTATCTCCTTCTTCAACTCAGTTTCCTGATATCGGACATGAATCGATGCTGAAATGTGGTGAAGACCTCACCGAGAAGCTGCAAAAGATTCAAGTCGAGTCAGAAACACTTGATCAAACAAAAATAAAACAAAGGTAAGAGGACGACACACTTACATGAGCCCCAATGTGTATCGTCATGTCGCATCGATCTAGGAAATCCATCGACTGCAACTAGGAAATCTTGTCCAACTTATACTAGGACCCACGAATAACGGTGTTCATGAAGTCCAGCTAGGACGAATGGAAGGTCCTACCAAGATGCCTCAAGCTGTCGTCCACCTCTTGGGTTCTTACTAGGTCAGGCTCCCCATCAGAATCCATGAAGTAGGATTTGATGGAGCCATCTTGTAAGACCTATGTCTTAGGAAGAACGGTGAACAATCCCACATCACTCGGGAGGGAAATGTGAAGTGTCTTATATGTATGGGTACGTATCTTCCTAGCATGAAACCTTTTGGGAGATCATTGGTTTTAAGTATGGTTAGAACTCCAAAGTTAAGCAAGATTAGACTAGAGCAATTTTAGGATGGGTAACCTACTAAGAAGTTGCGTGTGCGCTCTCAAAAACAAAACTGTGAGGGCATGGCCCAAAGCAGACAATATTGTGCTAGGGGAGTCGGCTCGTGACATAATGGTCTCAGAGCTAGACCCTGATCGAAAATGTGCCAGCGAGGACGTTGTGCCCCAAGGGGGGTGGTGTAACGACCCGTCCCAAAAATTGGGATTAGATTAGTGCTTAATTACGGATTAGTTAAGTTAACTGGTGATTAGTTGGGTAAGTTCGGACGGACGGTACGAAATAACGGTTTTGCCCTTGGAATGGGCAAAAGGTTGACTTTTATTTGGGTGGTCAAATGAACTTTAACCGATTACTGTGACGTAGTTCGGGATGTCACGAGTTCATAGACAGGTGGCACGTCCGATTCCGACGTTCAAGGAAGAAGTTATGATGTTCGGATGTTCGAGGGTAGTTTGGTAATTTGGTTTAAAAAGGGGTAAACTGTTGACTTTTCACATGACATGAATTTTTCACGTATTTCGAGGACCGTTAGGTAGGTCTCGATTCTCTGAGTACAACGATAGGCGGCACGCTGTCATCGGACTTCAGATAGTTAGGATTTTGGTCTAAGTTGTGAAGGGCAAAATGGTAATTTGCAAAGGCAGGGGCATTTTGGTCATTCTGATGCATTGGGATTTGTGCCCAGTAAAACTTGGACACTTGGCTGCCTAGGGATTGATGCCTACCCAGATTGGGACACATGTCCCTCTCTGGAAGGCCGTGGAACTCTCACTCACTGCCTAAAATTGTTTTAAACATATGGCACAGATTGGTTCAAAGGAAAAAACAGAGAGAATTCTTCCACCAGGTTCCTCGATCTTTATCCTTTGGCCCTGAGTTGTGAATGAAATACAGAGAGTGGATGGTGAGGAGAATGGTGGTGCCACCATAGGGAGTGGCCGTGGACGGCGGCCCTAAACCGTGAGGTAAAACAAGCAGGGGACCCGTGCCCATGAAGAATTTGGATTTTCACACTCTTGGGAAACGAGGTACTTAGCTCATGGTTCTACATGAAAGTGAGAGGCAGGATTGAAATATGAATGGTGGTGGTCACGGCAGAGTACGATGGCGACGTCAAGTGAGTATTCCCATGAAGTTAGAGTTTGATTTTGATAATGGCAGAACATGGTCTGAGGGTTATTGACTGTTTTGGCCTATTGAAACATGCTCTGGAGCTTGAAACATGACTAGGGAAACCAGAACCGACGCTAGAGGTGGCCGGGATGCCAAGAATAGGGTAGAGGAAAAACAGAATGGAGTCCTTCGAATTGGAAGGTAGGATTTAGCTTTGAATGCCATGTTTTGATTAGATAAATTAACTGGGATTGAAAGGACGAACTTAAGGGATGAATTAGGACTAGAAACGGATAAAAAATGGACTGAAAAATGGGAGAACCGCCCATGCCGGTTCGGGTCTGGACCAGGACGGTCAAGACCAGTTCGAACCCGGTTCACCTGAGGACAGGGACAGTGAACAGTAACCGCACGTGAAGCCCACGCGCAGCCCCTTTGGGTGGCGCGTGAGGGCGTATGGCACACATTTTGAGGGAGGTTTCAAAATGACTTGTAAAGTATTCGATGTAACAAACATTTTGGCACTGGTTTCGAGTCGATCGGACATCATCTTGATAGGTTTCGGAAGGTCCGAAGGTTTTAGGACAAGATTAAAAATAGTTAAAAATTTGGAAAAATTACGGGGCTTTATTAGAAGCATTATAAAGTAGTTAGTGACCTTATTATGGGATTTGGACAGGTTCGGTAAAGTCGGTGAAAGTGGATTAGCCGGGAAAGCGTAATTGTGCGCATATCGAAGCAGCATAAAAAATGGTCTGTGAGTGGACTTTTCTTTCTAACTTATGATGCATGCAGAAATGTTTTATATGTTTTCTATATGAGATTTCTATGTTTAATATTTTGACCTTGATGATTTACGATTTGCACGTATTTCGAGATAATTACGTATTTGCATGTTTTACGAGCTTACGATTTATGTTGTGATTTGATCATGGTTTTGGTGATTTGATTTTGGGATTTGAAATATGATTTGATTTCAATGATTTATAATGGATTTTGGAAAAGTGATTTCGGGCTTGAAGCCCTGTTCATAAAAGTGATTTCGATAAATGTGATTTCGAGTTTTGGAATCGGATTTCGGAATATGATCCTGATTCGGTCTTGGAGCTTGAAAAAAGGATTTCTGGATTTGGATTCGGAATGGTGATTCTGGATGCTGGCTTATGGAATCATGATTTCGGATTTGGCTTTGGAAATGGACTATGGATGTGATTTCTGGATTGGAACTAAGACTCCAAGTCATGATTTCATATTGATTTTCGGTTTAAAGACCCGTTGTTATTGATTTTGGGTTTAAAGACCCGTTGTTATTGATTTTGGGTTTAAAGACCCGTTGTTATTGATTTTGGGTTTAAAGACCTGTTGTTGTTGATTTTGGGTTTCAAGATCCGTTGATACTTGGTTTTGGGTTTAAAGACCAGGATATGGCTGGATCTGGTTTTGAGTTTAAAGACTCGGTTGATTGATGACGGGGGAGGTCCCTGGATTGATATGTTTTGAGTTTAAAGACTCGGTTATTGTGATATCCCCCGAGGCCTGTTGATTGTGTTTTGAGTTTAAAGACTCGTTGATATCCCGGGAAGGCGTGATTATGCGCATGTGTTTTGAGTTTAAAGACTTGGCATGCTTGAGATCCAGCAAATTGATTGATTACGATTTTTGGTTGGCTTTTCACTAGTTTTCAGATGATTTTGGGCTGTGTCCTGGATGATTTGGATGTTGTGGATTTTGGGCTGAGTTCCCGTATGTTGATGTTGATGTTGATTTATGATTTTGGGCTTAGTTCTCGTATGTTGATGTTGATGTTGATTTATGATTTTGGGCTGAGTTCCCGTACTTGATGTGTCAGGACCCGTCCCAAATCCCCCGGGATTAACGTGCGACGCGCCTGATCCCGTCTGACATGAAGTGTTAGACCAGGGAAAATTCGGTCTCTAGCCCTCACCGGGGCTTCCAGAGTACGCCAAGATCGTAGGAGGAGGAGTGTGATGTCTCGTCTCTGCTACAGCTCGTATCCACGATCAACCTGAAGGGTATTAAAACCACGAAAACTGTGAGTGGACAAAATAAACATTTCATTAAAAAAAAATTCACAATAAGACATTTATGCCCTTCACTAAAAGCATATGCATGCATTCAAAAACAGTTATCAAAACGTTCATAAAACCATTTGAAAAAATTCTCAAAACCTTTCAAGGGTTCATGCCTAGTCCTCATAAACCATCATGAACCATAAATCCATTTATGGGTCCCCGACCCGAAATCACAATCTTAAAACCATAAATCAATACATATGGGAACTCAGCCCAAATCAACATACGTGGGTCTCAGCCCAAAACCATCATCAGAGAAATACCAAAACATACAATACGGGGTCTCCGCCCCAAACCCTTTCCAAAACATCGAATACGGGGTCTCCGCCCCAAATAACTTTCTAAAACCTCATACGTATCAACATACGTATAACCCATCCTCGGCACTTCCGAGAAGATGCCAACTTGGGACACACAGCCCCTAGGGAACACATCCCCGATATATGTCACGATTCTAATAGGACGTTAAATACGCATTATTTTATATTATTTTATACCCTTTATACTTGACTTTTAGTATTAAAATATTAAATAAATTGATAAAATAAATTATTTTGTGATTTTTATATTTAGATAAATAAAGTTTGTAATTTGGAGCATTTTGGCGAAAGAATCGTCTCGATCGGAATTATAACGAATAAAATATGGACGAAATTCGGTGGATTAATTAATTTAGTTTTAAATTAATTAATTAATTAAATCTGTGCAGCCCAGCCCAGTCCAAGATCCGCACGGCCCGCAGGCCCAGCTACGTCCAGCCCACACGGCCCAAACGCGAGCAGCCTGCTTCAGCTGTCCAGAAGGAGTTCGGCGCGCGCTTGCCGAAGCAAGCTTCTCCCGCTCGGCCAGCACCTACCGTCGACAAGCGCTGCTCCCCAGTGCACGCCTGCCGGCCATGCAGCACCTTTCCAGCACGCGCCCACCGAAATTTGAGCCCTTTTTTCAGCAGTTCTGACAGATTCCCTTGCTTGTTGTTTTTCATGCTTTTCTTTTCTTTTTTTTTAATTTCTCTTCCCCAAAAACCACCCATACTCATCATTTCACTTTTGAATATTTTTATTATAATTTTTGTTTAGTTTTTATTTATTTTCTAGGGTTTAATTTGAGTTTTTCCCCTATAAATAGGAGTTGATTTCACTTGTTGAAAGCACTTCCAAGAAGCACAAAATTGAGCCTCTTTTAGGAGAAATCTTGTGACAGGACTCGTCCCAACTGGACCTCGATAACCGTGCCCGGTCCTGCTCCCGTCTGACAAGTCAACTGAAGTCCCGAAAGTACCCTTCAGCACCTGTCAAACCAGGGATAACTACCGCTCATGCCTTCGCCTCGAGATCAGCCCCGAACGTTGTGCCACGGCCTGGAGGGTCAACAAAACAGAAAAGGTGTGAGTGGACAAAAATATATTCGTTAAAACACATTTGACAAGACCTCATTTACCCTCCAGTTTATCAAATCATGCATGCATAGGGAAAAAACGAATGAATGACAATCACCGGCTTTCCAGCCAGACCACATAACAAATCAAAATCCTGGCTCTCAGGCCAAACACATGAAAACATAATCACCTGGCCCCACAGACCAGAACTCGTACTCAATACCAGTACGTAACATCAAACAGTACTCTGCACAAGGTCATAAACAATTTCTCAATCCGCACTATTCACAAGTGCATAAGTCATCACATAATCACATCCGTACTAGGCCATAACCCCGAGCATTAGCCGTCTGGGAACACCCCGAGCTCCGGCTATCTGGGAAAACTTATCACCCTGAGTACCAGCCGCCTGGGAACATCCCTAGCTCCGGCTGCCTGGGAACAATCACAATCATATCCCCGAGCTCCGGTCGTCTGGGAACACCCCAAGCTTCGACCGTCTGGGTATTCACAATCAATAACAATCACAATGAATCATCCCGGGAGCATATCCCAAAACATGTCAGTCAAGTCCATGACCCAATCCAAGTCAAATCATTACCAACCGGGACTCAAGCCCAATATCCTTTACACGTAATTTCGTAAAATCATATAGAAAACATTATCATAATCCAGAAATCATTCTTAACTCATTAATTCATCAAAATACCCATTTTGAAATCATTTTGACTCCGGGCTTAGCCCAAAATATCATTTGCACATTGCCTCGTAAAATGTGCCCGAATTACCGATTAAAATAATCATTAAATCATAAATAATCATCCAAACAAATCATGACATCATTGCAAACCAAATCATGCAATCAATCATGTAAAACATTTAACTATGCATGCATATCAAGTTATAAAACAAACGTCCACTCACACACCGTCCAATTGCTCGTTTCCCGCGCTGCACGCGTTTCCGTAATTTCCGACACTTGCCAGGAATCCCGAATCCTGTCCAAAATCATCACTCATGGTCACTAGGGACCTAATTATCATTATATAAATTTATCATAATTTTCCGAGAATTTAATATTAATTTAATACGTAACATAAACCTTCGGACCCTCGAAACATTATCGAGACGGCGTCCGATCAACTCGCAACCAAAACCAAATATGTTCGTTACATTAAATAGGACAAGTTTCATGTTGAACTCACCTCGGGATTCCCCCTCACGCGCCCCACGCGCCGCCGTGAGTGTCTGCGCTTGGGTGCCACGCGCCTGCTACAGTACCATGAACAGTTACCGTCCCAACCCGAATGACTGGTAAACGGGTAATTTGACCCGCGATGCAACCCGTTCCAAACTCCATCAATTCTGCATCATTTCTTACAATTCAAGCTTCTAACAGTATCGTTTAACCTCTAATTTAAGGTCTGCAATGTTACTTACCAGCGTCAGTACCTCAATCCCTTCGATCAAACATCGAGTGTTCTTGTTGAAACTTCAACATCTGTTCCGTTCATTATCCATCGATTTCTTCAAATTGATTGAGGCAAAAGCTTCATAGAAGTCTCCTGAATGCATTTCCAATTTCAATTTCTTCCCTCAAGCCTCCCCTGGCGCTCGACTCAATCTCGAAAAACCGAAGTCGTCACCCCTTCGGTTCTACAGCAAAACGACCTCAATTCTCTCAATTTCTGAGGGGGTTCAACTCGCCTTAGCCTTAAGAAGCTTAAATCAACGTCAATTTCAACAATTATGATCCGCATAGTCCAATTCGACTATCAATTGTTCTTCAATTTTTCACTCTTCGGTGTCTCGGGTTACGGTTCTGTTTTTCCTCAATTCTCCCCTCAATTCCACTCGTTTTTCTATCCTAGTTCCTCTCCCCGTCTCAGGTTTTATCACCCAGCCTTATTCACCGATCAATTTGATCGAAATCAGCAAAGGAAATTTGGGCGGTTTAGTTTGTTTGTGTTAGGCATTCAAGCCACCAATCTTCCTCTAATGGTGACAAGTGTCACTCCCTGGTCAATCCACACCCAAATTAAGTGAATCAGCTAATTTAATTCATACAGTAATCCCAACTGCAGAAAATTACCATTTTACCCTTGTCACAACAAATTACCAAAATGCCCCTCGTCATTCTAGACCCATAACTTTCACGTTCGGACTTCGATTGACGCATGCCGCCTGTCTACGGATTCAGCGTCTCGAGACCTACCCAACGGTGTTCTCAGAAAGTCCAAACAAGGCCCCGATCAAAAAGTCAACTTTCGGCCCCTTTTACCAACTTTCGCACGTCATAACTTTCTCCTCGAATGTCGGAATTGGACGTGCCACCTGTCTATGAACTCGTGACGTCCCGTACTACGTCACGGTCATTGGTCAAAGTCCGTTTGACCGCTCAAATCAAAAGTCAACTTTTCGCCCAATTCCAGGGGCAAAATCGTCATTTTCCCAAATTTCCAACTTTTTCCTTTTTGAATGTCCGGGTCGTCACATCTTGGCAAAATAGTTCCAATACAATTTTGAGAGTTCAAGTCCGAATTTCCTTGTTTAATTTTCTTCCATCTTCATAAGGTTCCAGCCGCTGTTCGGTGTTCCTTGTGAAAAACAATCCATTGTTCTCATCCAATCTGAAAAGTGTAACATTTGCTCTCCATTCTCTTAAACTCTTTTATTTGTTATTGGTTCTAATTATAATGCAATATATATGTATTGGTTTCTCCTTCCTATCTTTTGTGAAAATTGAGTATAATCTCCATGTGTTTTATTTTCTAAAAATCATTTACTTCTTACATTCTAGAGCTTAAACTTCATTTCGAAACTAAATGTTGATCCGTTGTTCGGGGCATTTAGAGTAGATTTGGAGAGATTTAATGTGTGACCGCTGTTCGGCGCATTAAATCATTAACTTAAGGTGAATCATATTGTAAGTAATAATCCGCTGTTCGGTGCATTTATAATATGAAAAATGTATGAAGAAATTTGAGTTTGTGAAGGTATAATTTTGTGATTAATTCAAATTTATGCAATTGTAGTATGTTGGTGAAGTTTATGTTTACGGGAAGTCTACCTTGTGAATAAGTTAGAGTAGAAATAGAATGAGTTCATCTATGCTTTTACATATTTATTACAAACCTCTTCAAAACCCCCCTTGCTTATTCTTTTATTCTTTGATGCCTTTATTCTTTCATTCCTTTATTCTTTAATTTATTTATTCTTTGATTAATTAATTCCTTTATTCTTTTATTATTTCATTCTTTAATTCGTTAATTTATTAATTCTTTGTAATTCATTAATTTATTATTTCTTTATTCTCTTATTCATCTATTCTTTAATTTATTAATTCTCTAATTCTTTAATTCTTTAATTCATGATTCTTTTATTCATCTCCCACTAACACATTATTAATGTTCCCTAATTTCTCCGGTTAAGAACGATCCCTATTTATCAATACTATATCTACACAAAAAGGGTTTAAATTGCATAACACTCGAATTACATGTTTAATTTAATGCGTAGTTTGGGCGTAGTCAGATTCATCTTTATACAGTTGTGCACACCACTCGGGGTCTCACTCCGAGTCTACCCCCAGGAATTTTCCATCTAGGAGGCTCTATCTCTGGATCTAGTCCAAGCTCTATCTCCGAATCTAGTCCGATCATCTCTCCGGAATCTGGTCCGGGACCATATCATAACACATAACTTCCACTCCTGAAACGGGATCCCTATGGGGATACCCATTCAGGTATGTGGATCGTGACTCTCCAGGTCGACGTATGGAGGAGACCATATAATCACATGGAGGGTATAATATATTTTCAAATCATTTCTTTTCTCAAAACATATTTCCAACTGGGTTTCATACCTGATTCATCTCAACAAGATTCCTCGAATCCGATTCAAATCCATTTTCACAGGCCTCGGCCTAAATCCACAGTTCAACAGGGTCTCATGTCCGAATTCTCATTACATAAACCGAACTGGGACTCAAGCCCGATTTCACAATCAACGGGGCCTCTAGCCCGATATCATGAATAATTGGGCCCTAAGCCCAAAACCATAACTCAACGAGGCCTCAACCCCAATTTTACAACCAATAGGACGACAAGCCCGATACTACAGTCAAAGGGGCCTCAAGCCCGATATTACAACCAAATGGGCCTCCAGCCCAGATTCGTAAACCAACGGGGCCCTCGGTCCGATTCCTCATCAAATCAAATGGACTTCAAGTCCTAGAGTTTCCAAATCAAATGGGTCTCGTGCCCGATTTCATATTTCTAAATCAAAAATCCATTTATTAAACCCTCGTTGAAAACCTAGCACGTACAAGCATCGTATAAAATCGAAAATCTCGAAATACGTGCAAATACGTAAATCCTAGGCTAACACAAACAAATTCACTCATGGCATCACAAAACATGTATTAAAACACTTATAAAACATTTATGCATGCTTCAATTTAGAAAGAAAGGTCCACTCACAGACCGTCAGAAGCCGCGCCTCGATACGCGTGCCATAAGCCTCTCCCGGGCCAATCGTCACCTCCGGGATTCCCGAACCTGTCTAAATTAATTTAGAGGGTTACTAACTACTTAAATAACCCATCACTAAAGCCCCGTAATTTTCCGGAATTTTTAACTATTTTTCAACGCGATCCTAAACCTTCGGATGTCCCGAACTATATCGAAACGATGTCCGATTGACGCGAAACCAGTCCCAAAATGTTCGTTGCATCAAATAAATGATTTCATGTGTTGAACACATCCCCAAAATCCCTACCATGTGCTGCCACGCGCCGTCCAAAGGGGCTGCACGTGTGGCTCACGCGCCAGTGCACTGTTCCAGCGTCTTCAACCTCCAGCAGCCGGTCCGGTCTGGTTCGGTTGGGCCGGCCGGTCCAACTGGATCGGCGTGACCGGTTCAGTGGCATAACTCCTCCATTTTTTGCCCTTTTTCATCCATTCCAACTCCTATGGCTTCCTCTCTTCATTTCCTATCCAACCATGTCCTCAAAACCTAGAAACCAATCCTAAAACCTATTGATTTTGAAAACCAAATTAAACCAAAACTTCCATTCTAGGTTTAGGGTACTTCTAGGGGTCAAAGCTTCATCCTAAGGCTTCCAATAGGTTCCTAGGATCACTAGAAAGAGGTAGGGAGGATCGATTTGGCCTAACTTGGCCGAAATGGGAATTCGGTGGGGTCCCACCGAAAATCCTCCGACCGCCGTTCCCGGCTTCCTCAGCAGTCCTCAGCCTCCAAAACCATCTCCTAGACCTCCTACCAATCCCCTAAACCCATCCTAGTCAACATCTATGCTCCCTAACGTCCAAAACCCAAATTTGAAATTTAGAACACCCAGGGGAAATGGTTTTTACCTTGGCCGTGCAATCCACCGCCGTCCACGGAGGCTGGCCGTTTGCCACCGTCTCCTCATCCTCTCCATCATCTTCAGTTTCTCTCACGGCCTTAGATGGATGCATGTAACGACCCGTCCCGGATATCGGGATTTAATAATATTTAATTGTGATTTACTAATCTGGGATTAGTTGGGCGATTTCGGACGAATTGTGCAAAATGACCGTTTTGCCCCTAGGCGTGGGCAAAACGTTGACTTTTAATTCGGATGGTCAAATGGACTTTGACCGATGACCGTGACGTAGTTCGGGACGTCACAAGTTCATAGACAGGTGGCACGTTCGATTCCGACGTTCGTGGTGAAAGTTATGATGTACGGAAGTGTAAGGGCATTTTCGTAATTTGGACGAAAGAAGGGGGAATGTTGACTTTTTGATCGGGAGGTCCGATGGCCGAGGACAGAGGACTGTTAGGAAGGTCTCGATGCCCTGAGTTCGTAGACAGGCAGCACGCATCAATCGGGGTCCGTATGACCGAGTTACGAGTCAGGACGCGTGAGGGGCATTTTGGTAATTTTCTGCACAAGGGCAGAATTGTAATTTCACACGGGGTACTGTTTCATTGAACAGCCGTGAAGGTGGAATGTTTGTGCGATCGATCCCATGGTTTGTTTATCAATTTTATGACTGAATTGGGACAGTGTGAGGTGGGATTGCACATGTATGGTGCTGGCAATCGATCAAAAGGACATGGGCACTGGTTTGTTTAATGTTTTCGGGTCAGTGCAGGGGATCTTTACACAGTGGATTGAGGACGGTTTTGGGTGCTTTTAAGAACTGATTTGGATTGTTAGAATTGAGAGTGAGTCGAGAGGGTCACTCTGCGATTGAAAATGAAAGGAATGAGTGAAATTGGTGCTGGATATCTCTGAAAACCCGAAACTGGTTTTTGAGAAATTCAAACTTGAACTTCTAGTTTTAGGCCAGCCCAAGCCTAATTGATGATGGATTGAGCTTTCTGGAACCTCAACGTGTCGAACCAGATCAATTGGGGCAAGCTTTGGGGCTCCTAGGGCCGTGAACGGACGAGGTGGACGGCCGGAAAACTCAAGCTTGAGTTGTGGTGATTGAGGTAACGTTGTGTTCAATTAATCACGTGAATTGGTTCGTATTAATCCTTTTAAGCTTCCTGTGAAGTTAATTTGACAATGGTTGAGGATTGGAGGAGTTTTGGTGATTGACCCGTTTTGGGTGATCACGGGTTGATGGCTTGATTAAGGAATGGTTGATGTTGATCGATGTCACAGACCTGAAATTCATTGGTTAATGATTGTTGTAGGATCAAGAACGGATTGAATTGATGTCAAATTGGGTGTGATTGAACCGGATCCTATCGCGGGTAATCAGACCCGTTTACCAGACAAACGGGTGAAGAAGGAACACTGTAGCAGTCACTGTAGCAGGCGCGTGGCTTTCACGCGCAGCCACTCACGGCGGCGCGTGGGCACGAATCTCGAGGTGAGGTCAACATGACTTTTATCCTATACAATGTAACGAACATTTTAGCGTTGGTTTCGTGTCGATCGGATCCCGTTTCGATATTGTTCGGGATGTCCGAAGGTTTTAAATCCAGTTTAAAAATACTAAAAATTCGGGAAAATTACGGGACTTGAATAGGATGTTAATGATGAGGTTAGTGATCCTCTAATGTGATTTGAACAGGATTGGGAGTCCCGGTGATAGTGGTGTGGCCCGGGAAGGCCTATGGCACGCGTATCGAGTCGCTCGGTTAAACGGTCTGTGAGTGGACATTGGTTTTATAAATTCGATGCATGCATAACTGTTTCATGATTGTTATAATTGGGATTATATGATTTATTTTGGATATCAATGAATTTATATGTTTTCACGCATTTCGAGGCGATTTACGTGTTTGCACGTGAATCGAGATTTTCTGGATTTGCACTGATTTCCATAAATATGGATGGATATGATTTCATGAAACGGTTACAGATTTGATAAAGTGAAATCGGGCCAGGGGCCCAGTTAATTTGTTAATCGAGCTAGGGGCCCAATTGAATTATGAAATCTGGCTAGGGGCCCAGTTAACTTACGAATCGGGCCAGGGGCCCAGTTGACTTATATATGTGATTTCGGGTCGGGGACCCTAAAATGGAATTGAATAAACTATTTCGGATTTGATTCAACTATTTGGACTTATGACGGTTTTATGGAAATTCGGGGCAGGGCCCTTGTGATATTTTGGAAATGAATAATAAAATGTGTTCCATAAAACCATCTCGATATGAGGATATTTATATCCTGGTCTCCTCCAAGTGTCGGGGACACTGGAGAAGTCACGGTGCATTGCCTGCGAGGGCTCATTGTACGGAGCTACCAGACCGTATAGTGATCCAGGAGCAGGATTGCTGGACGTCATGGACGTCAGACATCGGGGATGTCAGAGATATGGACACGGTGAGATCCCGGGCAGCACGCGTTGCTTAATACCGTGAGATATGACGTCTGGAACGTCAAGCGTCTAGGACGCTAGGCATCGGGTATGCCGGAGATGGAAAAATAATAAATGAATATTACTAGATTGATGAAATAACTCTTGGATTGACTTTTGGAATTTGAAACTATGCTTTGGTTTCCGGGCTAAGGCCATAATGGTTATTTCTAAATAAATATGGGATTATTGGTTTTTGGTGCATGCATATGATTTTACTGAGGGGCATAAATGTCTTATAAATGTTTTTAACAAACTTGTTTATTTTCGTCCACTCACAGCTTTTGTTTTTAATGCCCTTCAGGTTGATTCCGGATACGACTGCAGCAGAGACTTGAGCATCGCACACCTCCTTCATCGATCCTTACGCACTCTGGAAGCCCGTTTGGGCAATGGTAATCGGTTATCCCTTGTCTGACGCCTCTTGTCAGACGGGAGCACGTCACATTCCATGGTAATCTCGAGGGGATTGGGATGGGTCGTGTCAAGGCAGATGGGAAGGGCATGGATTTGGGTTCACTGGGTTTGTTCGGGTTGGTGGAATGATCGAACAGGAAAAGAGGATGGATATGCATGTATCTATGTAAGGGAAGCAATGGATGGGTGACACTTGTCACTCATCCATTGGGTCTAAGGAAAAGATCTGGGCCCCACTCAGGACAAAAGTCCACTTTTCCTCGTAAAACGTACCACCATGAATAGTACCTCGAAACTTCCTTGAACTGTAACTTCTTCGTCGAACGTCCGAACTCGACGTGCCGCCTATCTACGGATTCATAACGCCTCAATCTACGTAACAGTCCTTGGTCCTCGGCCCTCGGCCATTGGACCTCCCAGGTCAAAGTCAACCATTTGCCTCATTTTAACCGAATTACTAAAATACCCCTGAAATTCTAAAAATCATAACTTCATCCTCGAACGTCGGAATCGGGCGTGCCACCTGTCTATGAGCTCTTGACGTCTCTAACTACATCACAGTCATCGGTCAAAGTCCATTTGACAGCTTGAAAGAAGAGTCAACGTTTAGCCCATTCTAGGGGCAAAATCGTCATTTCGCACCGTATGTCCGAACATACCCCACTAATCACCGATTAATCACACTAATATGTCATTAATTCCTAATTAATCCCGATAATTCAGGACGGGTCGTTACATGATGAGGATTTATGATTTTGGGCTGAGGCCTGGATTCGAGCTACGGAATTGAGGAAAGGATTTGAATTCCGGTTTTCATTGATGGTTTTCTTATCTTGGATATGAAATGATTTTATGACATAGTTTTCATATGCATGCACTGGTTTTTCGTGGAGGGTATAAATGTACTCTCTTATAAACTGTTTTCTGACCGTATTATTTATTTTTGTCCACTCACAATCTTTTGTTTTTTTCGATACCCTCCAGGTTTGATGCGGTGCGGGCTGTTATGAGAGAGAGACGGAGACATCACATATGTGATCCACAGTAAGTTCTGCGCACTCTGGGACATCGGAAGTTGGATTTGGTACTTTGGCCTGGTATCCCTTGTCCAGCTTACGTGTTACATGGAGATTGGACGAAAGTTTAGCCTCCGTGTCACACGTAAGTTAGACGGGAGCATGACTTATCCCTTAATCTCGGGGGATTGAGGGTGGGTCGTGTCAGGTGGATGGTAAGACCCGTGTCTTGGGATGAATGGTGAACAATCCCTCATTGCTCGGGGAGGGAAAGGCTAAGTGCTTTTTATATGTGGGCACGTATTTTCCTAGCGCGAGGCCTTTTGGTAGCTCATTGGCTTTGAGTTTGGTTGGAACTCCAAAGTTAAGAGAGATTACGATAGAGCAATTCAAAGATAGGTGACCTACTGAGAAGTTGTGTGTGAGTTCCCAAAAACAAAACCGTGAGGGCATGGGCCAAAGTGGACAATATTGTGTTAGGGGAGTCGGGTCTTGAGCTCCCGGGAATAAAACCTTGTGGGCGGACTTGGTTAGACGAACGAGTGCAGAGGGGACAATATCGTGTTGGGTAGAGCAAGTCGTTGCGCAACTCTGACCTAAACGAGGCCTTTTGGCAGCTCACTGGCTTTGAGTTTGGTTGGAACTCCAAAGTTAAGCGATATTAGGCTAGAGCACCCAGAACAAAACTATGAGGGCATGTACCAAAGTAGACAATATCGTGCTAGGTGAGTTGGGTCGTGATAGATCCAACCTCAACCTCTTCAGCTTCTTAGGCATATTTCGGCCTTCAAGCAAGGAGACCTCTAAAGGCATGATCACCTTCCTCACCTATTCAAGGACCTCCACCACGTCTATTTTCTTCTTATGCTTCTTGTCCTTCGGATCTTCCTCCTTCATCTCGGTCATCTTCCTCTTTTTCTTTCTCTTTGCCTCGACCATCAGCCTCCTCCACTCTTCGACTGCATCATCAACATCGATGACCGGCGTCGAACTCTGTTGGCTTGAGGTGGGAGCTTTACCAATCCTCTTAGAGCTGACCAAGGCAGGAGTAGTAAAGAAAAGTGGCGCTAGTAGATCCATTGTAGACTAATCAACACCAACTAAGGAGGATGGTTCTTTGGCCTCAGCGTTGGATGGCTTAAGAGTAAGCTGAGGCACGTTGGCAGAAGGTTTAACATTAATTGACAAAAGGTAGTCCACCTTCGACGAGGCGCCTACCTTCTGAGCATCGACCTTAGCCGCGTCGGCCTGTTTCATGATCTCCTGGATTTGGCCATCCTCTTTACACACTGCTCCGCCGCGGTTACTACAAAGTCAAGCGAGGGTGACTGAACAAAAGCAAGTTAGAAAATTTCAAAAAAAAAAAAAACCAGATCGAAAAACAAGACAAAGTGGCCGCTTGGCTGAAATACTTACGAAGATTTGGTATTAGGCCGACCGCAAACAAGTTGCTCGACAAGTGCAGACTATCCCTATTTCTTTCTGCTCGGTCAAGTTTTTCGAAGAGCTCTACGCAGTCTGCCTTCTTCTGCTGGGTTATATGAGGACATTTGAATACTTTTGAAAAAAAAAAAAATCAAGTTGGTTAGCAACAGTATACATCCAAAATCAATGACCGACTAACCTAACTGACGTAAACAGATCGAAAAAAAAAAAATCAAAGGCTCATGGCCACACCTTTGGATTAGTAAATTCACGGTATCCTCTAGGTCAGATGGGCACCCACACAATTCCCGAAAACAAGTACAAGTCGATGCTTCCATGCCTTCTAGGAGGTCGGCATGTCCTAGATGAACGACCATATGGTCTTCTTATCTCTAGCCTTGACATAAAACCAACCAGTCAACTTGAAGGCCGTATATACCCAATCAGCATAATCTAATAGTTAAGATTGATCTGATCGAGGGCTACACCCATGTGTGCCACCATCGCCTAGAGTGACGAATGCAATGGCAACGTCACACTATGACTTAACACATCTGGATGCAACATCACCTATGGCTTCAGTGAGTCACTCGACATGTCCTTCTGACCGACTAACCTTATCTTGACCGAATCAAGAATCTGAACGATTTCCCTAAAGGCCAACACATCCTTCCAGGTGACAGCGCTAACTTGCCGATCAATTTCGTACCTTGACTTCACCGCTTTGTCCACGTCTATCTCCATGGGCTTTGACATTGAGCTAGATGCTTCCTCAGCCTTGTCCTTCATTTTTCCCTTACCCTTCCTTTTGGGAGGAAAGCCTACTAGGATGGCATCAAAGATGACTGTCTCGTCAACTAAAACCCCATCAATCACCATCCGCTCGGGCCCATCAATGGATGAGACAGATCGAGGCTCAATCTACTCAAAAGTTCTATCAAACTCATCCTAAAGATCTTGATGCATCCCAAAAATTTGAGGCTCCTCGAGGATTGGTGTCTTCAACCTGGAGATGAACTGGAAGTAGAGGCTGAATCACTGCTATTTAACTTTGAATTTGACTCGGTCGAGCTGATCGTTGATTAACCCTCAAAGACATTCCCATACTGATCGTCCATGCATTGAGAATCTTCAGAAGACATCTACATTGCAAAGGAAGACTCCTAAGAAGGGAAGTATACAAGACTCAACACCTACGACACATAGACGATTAAAGAAAAAACATGAATATTCATGCCCTGTTTGACAGGACCCACCCCGGTTTCACCCCGAAACCCGAGGTAAATCCTGCTCCCGTCTGACACCCCGACACTAATTACAAAGTAAACTCACGAAAACCATTACTATACACTGTCAGACACATGAGAAACTTTTACACATCCCGAAGTCAAATTTTACACAGAAAAGAAAAACCGATAAACTAAAATACACGCACGCGGAAAAATTTGAAACACTCCGGGATCCCTCACGTGACTTCTATGCCTCAGACGCTGTCTCGACGCTGAAACCCCGCCCTAGCTCCACGACCTGGAGGGCAATTTAAAAACGGAAGGTGTGAGTGGACCATAAATAAAAGAAAAGTTCTAAAACCATTTTAATAAAAACCAAGTTTCACGCTCCGTTTTGAAACCACATGCATAACCCAGTTCATAAAACAGTTATAAACCAAATTACAATAAACCACATCATAAGAAACAGAAACACTATAAAACAGTTATAGAAATCATATCACAAGCATCATAAAACAATAGCGTAAAACCTCATTTTCCGATCAAACCTGTTGGACCTATCCGAGTCTTTAAACTCCTGAGTCTTTAAACTCAATCCAGGCCTCAATAATATCCGAGTCTTTAAACTCCCGAGTCTTTAAACTCAACAGGCCTACGGGGGAAATATCAATATATCCGAGTCTTTAAACTCCCGAGTCTTTAAACTCAATCCGGGTCTTTAAACCCAATCCGGGCCCGTCCCCCGTCAAATCAATATCCGGGTCTTTAAACCCAATAATCAGATCCAGCAAATCTAATCCAAAACCATTTGAAAATCATTTCCGAATTCACATCCAAACCCAAATCCGAAATCACCGGTCCGATGCCCTTCCAGCATCCCGTACCGTCATTCCGAACCCAAATCCAGAGTCCACTTTTCAACCTTAAAACCAAATTCCGCTTTACGAAATCCGATTCTAAAACCGAAAACCTTGATCATCGAAATCATGTTCCAAAATCCCTTTATAATCATTGAAAACCATTTATTATTTGAAATCCCAAAACCATAGCATTATATTCAGAAATCAAGCCTTTCTCGTAAAACGTGTCAAATGCGTTATTTCTCAAAAACCGTGCAATTATGTAAAACCAACATCATAAATCCAACATTCATGTAATTACATATATAAAAAAATTTAGAAAAGCAGTTATGCATGTTCGAGTTTATGGAAAAGGGTCCACTCACGGTACCGAGCCCTCAATCGCGTCCTGAACGTCCAGCACGTTCCTCAGCTTCCTCGGGAAATCCCGATCCTGTCAATAACCACCAAAGTACGTCACTAACACGTCCACGAAGGTTCACCTAATTTTCCCCAAAATTCCCCTAATCCTAAACATAATAAACTAAGACCCTAAGCCTTCACCCTCGCGGAACTACTTCGATTCGACGTCCGATTAACCCGAAACCAATTCCATTAGACTCGTTATAACACCTAGACCAAAAACCATGTTGGAAGGGTCGCCGGAAAATGCCCCACGCGCTCCCACGCGCTCCCACGCGCCGCCCAAAGTGGCTGCGCGTGGGCCTCACGCCCCAGCTACAGTACGTCTTCAACCTCGAGTCTACTGTGCTAAACCGGCCGCCGCAGACTGAACCGGCGAGAACTGATCTCCGCCGTCCGGCCACCAATTCACCTCCTTTCTTCACCTATAGCTTCGTCCAGACCTACCCTATCCATTCTCGTACCCCAATCACCTCGACACGGCCTCAGACTTGTCGACTGAAACTCGAAATAAAAACCAAAGCCTGCCCTGTTTTCCTCTCCGGCCACCCAGGTCACCTCCCCTCATGGTGGCTACCTTAAATTCTTCCTAGGACCCTCCTAAACCTCACCCAACTCACCTCAACCGTCGATTCACTCCCAAACCTCACGACTTAAGGTTTGAACATCGACGGCAAAACAGAGCACACAGAGTACCCGCCGTCGTGTTAACCCCTACAGTGCACCTCCCGTCACGGCAGCACAACCAGTGACCTCCTAGGACTCCCCTGAGTCCCCTAGACCTCCATATATGCTTCGATTCAACCTCGAGACTCACGACTTTCGACTTGAACTCGACGGGAAAAACAGAGCATAGACACGGAGATTAGAAATTACTTGCAACCGTCCACCGCCGTGCTCACCGCCGCGTTCCCTGGAGTCCACAGTGTCGTCTCAACCTTCTCTCGAGTTCACTGGCACCGTACACGGCCACATCACCACCACAAGCTCTCAATTTTTCTCTGTTTTCTTTAATTTTCCCTTGGCTCCCAGCTTACCCACGTACAACCACCACACCGTCTCACCTTCTCACTGTCTCACTCTCACTCTCTGGTCACTCCTCCCCTCACCAGAACTCACCAACAACCTCAGCCACCATCTAATTTTTCCCCAATCTCCCTCTCTGTTTCCATTTTTCTCTGCGAACAACCACACACACTTGCACGGTTGCACCCCAATTATTTGGACCGTGCACACACGAGAACCCCCCAGAACCCACTACACCTTTAGCACGTGTCACCATCATCTCCATTCTCTTACACATGGCCCAATCTCCTCCCTTCATCTGCCTTCTCTTGCACAAATCCCCAGACAACTAAAAGACTAAATTGCCCTTCCTTTTAACTCAAAATTACGGTTTTGCCACTAACTTCCTTGACCCGTAACTCGCACATCGTAAGTCCGATGAATACGTGCCGCCTGTCATCGAACTCAGGACAACGAGATCTACCTAACCATCCTCGGTCAACGTACCAAAACCCGACCGTCCAAAAAGTCAACTATTCCCCCTTATTTCACCAAAATTACGGTTATGCCCTCAACCTTCCGAACATCACAACTTCCTCCTCGGATGTCGGAATCGGACGTACCACCTGCCTACGGATTCGTGACGTCCTAAACTACGTCCTGGTCACCGGTCAATACCCACTTGACCACCCGAACTAAAGTCAACATTTTGCCCGAACTAGGGGCAAAATCGTCATTCTATACTTATGGACCTATCGGGACCACCTAACCACCGATTAGCCTCACTAATCCCACCTTAATCACGCTACTAATCCCGGCTCTCGGGACGGGTTGTTACACTGTTCATGAAGTATTCTTATACATACATTACTTTCGAAGAAAATTTCAACATACCTTGTTTTCTCAGAATCATATTGTGAGCACTTCCGTGAAAGCAAGCAGAAAATTTCCTAGTGGTGGTAAGAGATCGCCTTGAAATCTCCCTCTTAAGTCCACTCAAAAAGTACAAAGTGAAAAGTGAAAAAAAAGAACCGTTACAAACCCACTCAGCCAGCCCAATGGTCGCACATTAGTTACGCGCACTACCTCGATCAGTGCAAATGTCACACATTAACCACGCACACGCATTCACGACAGTTGGGAAAGGTTCTTGGTTGGTCACTAGTCATGCCAAGACCAATCGACCACCTCATCGTTGGAGGGTCTGCGCAAGTTGGCTGAGCAAAGTGACATATACTTACCTTCGCTCCAAGTGGTTCTCTGTAGGTCACTGTTCATGCCAAGGCGGATCAGCCACCTCATCATTCAAGGGTTCGCGCAAGTTGACCGAGTAAGGTGACATACACTTACTTGTGCTCCAAGTGGTTCTCAATCGATTACTGGTCATGCCAAGGCTGATCGGCCACCTTATCGTGTGAGGGTCTGCGCAAGTTGGCCGATCAAGGTGTCGTACACTTACCTAGGCTCCAAGTGTTTCTCTGGGAGCACTCGTCCCAAAAATTTCGTGAAGATTGGACCGATCCTGCTCATGCTTGACAACTCTTGTTAGACAAGGGATAGTTCTTTAATTAACACTTACACCAATTATTGGATTAACCAAAATAAGTCCACTCTTGCAAGCTTTCCGCCCACGTCCTACCCACGTTCATGTCAAGTAGTGGAATTTACTAGGTTGACCACATTTAAAGCGTTTACTACATATGCACCAAAATATATCAATTTTTTAACCTTGATCTTAAGCACTACCAAGTATCTTCGTTTTTCCTTGATCCAAATTAACCTCGTAGTATTAATCTCCATTTTATAGAATTTAATCCTCATGTACGAGAACATACAGATAACTATCCTCCATCACCACCACTTACTAATCATAAGTTAAATTAACTTACTAGTATGCAATAGAAATCCCTTAACTTACTAGTATGCAAACTATATTTCCCTTGAGTATACATCTGAAATTACCATATTAATTCACTAACTAATTATACAAACATATGGATCTCCACTTTATTCCATCATAACATGTTATCTTGTATGCCATTAAGGTATGCTTAAATCTTAGGTTACTAAGTAATCACCATCAGTCTCAAACATGATGTTAACTAATGTATAATCACATAGAAAGCCATAATTAAATTTCTAACTAAATAAACACAATATTTGAGCTACCAATTACATAATACTCCATAACCTTTCCTAAGAATTCTTTGTAAACCCTTCATAACAATATTATACCTTTAAAGGGTTGTTAATAACCATAATCCCACTTAAGTTAAACTTAATATTACTTAATAAATATAAGCTATTATATAGGAAATTCGAAAATAAATTCAAATAGAGTCAAATTAATTCGAACTTTAGACCATTAAGCTCATAATAAAATTATGAACATTTTTCGTATTAACTTCATCTCTAGAAGACGCTAAACGTGCCCCTATGACCCACCATAAGCCTCTGCGCGTGGTGGTCACGTGCTGGTCACATGGTCATTTTCCAGACCCGTATGTCTGGTTTCCAGGTCACTTGACCCGCAATGGCGACCCGACCTTTTCTCCGCCACTTCACGTCTGTTTTCATTATTTCAAACATCATACTTCATCTAAACTAACTAAGGAGAAGATCCATGAGGTTAAGGATGCGAAATACTTACAGAATCTCGTCGTTCGACCTTCACCACCTTTAGGCCATGGCTTCCCTGTCGTATCTTCAACTTTTCCCACATCCATACAACACTCATTTTGTCCTAGAATAATCCTAGGAGCTTCAGGAGGACACTATCATTTCCATCTTCGAGTTTTCTAGCCTGGAACTAAAAAACATGAAGTAGGTGCCTCACAGGTTCCACCTTGTCCTCACTGTTTTTCCATGTTTCCCCCCTTCATTTCTCCAAGTTTTTTCTTCTTTTCACCCTCACTTTCCCTCATATTTCTCTACTTTTCCTTTCCTCTCTAGTTGGCTCCTTCTCTCTTGAGTTTTCATTATTTTCTCTCTTTTTCTTATTTTCAGTCTCTAATCACCGAACTGCTTGGACACACATAACACACACCTAAATAGCCAAGCAAGTCGCTGGGAAAAGGAATGGGAAGAGAAGTGAAGTCTAGTCCATGTATGAAAAACTACTAAAATACCCTTAGGGATTAAAATGACCAAATTGTCCTTTGTTCTTTCTTGATCCAAAACATTTATCCAAATTCCTTTTTTGTCATGTCACCTGTCTATGCATTCAGGAGGTCGGGACTTTCGTAATAGTCTTTTCGAAGTTTCTAAAAGAAGTCCCGGTCAGATGTCAACACTTTGAATTTTTGGTCAAATGGTCAAAAGTAAACTCTTTGACTTTCAGGAGCAAAAAGGTCATTTTTTTCATTTTCTCGAATATTCGGGTTGTTACATTCTCGGCCAGTCACTGGTCATGCTAAGGCCTATCAGCCACCTCATCGTGCGAGAGTCCACGCTAGTTAGTCGAGCAAGGTGACATACGCTTATCTTGACTCTAAGTGGTTTTCGGTAGGTCACTAGTCATACCAAGGCCGATCGACCACCTCATCGGCGAATGTCTATGCAAGTTGGACGAGCAAGGTGACATATACTCACCTTGACTCCAAATGGTTCTCAGTTGGTCACTAGTCAGCCAATGCCTATTGGTCACCTCATCGTGCGCAGGTACAAGTAAGTTGGTCGAGTAAGGTGACATACACTCACCTTGACTCCAAGTGGTTCTCGGTTGGTCACTAGTCATGCTAAGGCCAATCCACCACCTCATCGTGCAAGGTTCGACACAAGTTGGCCAACACACTCACATGTGCTCCAAGTGGTTCTCGGTTGGTCACTAGTCATGCCAAGGTCGGTCGGCCACCTTATTGTGTAAGGGTTTGCACACAAGTAAGCTGAATACAATTCCCCTCAGCGTCACTCCTTAGTTAAGGGCTTGGGGGACTGGGGACTGGCATAGTGTACATCTAGATAAGCCAATAGGCACAAAAAAAGCCCTCGATCAAGGAAATTCACCATAGTTAATGACTTGGGAGACTTCTGTTTGTACCTAATCTGGTAGCCTGAACAAAGGCTGAGCAGTCTCGCCTTAGAATTTCCCAAACCCTTAAGCTAGCAAATCATATAAGGTCATACCCCAACCGACCAAGGTAGGCCGATCACATCTTATCAGCCAGGTCCTCCATTCAGCCATCCTGATTACCAGCAATGAGGTTAGAACAACATAGACCGATCACACATGATCACCCTACCCCGCTGGTCGGCTTGGCATCCCAATCAGCCATTTTGACCACTCAGCAAGAGGTTGATCACATCTAGTCATTTAGGCGCACATGCAAGAAATATTTCTCAGGACCACACCAGGACACGTGTAAACGCCTAAAGGCAACGACATATATCCCACATCGATAAACACTAACAACAATATTCAATTCTACTATAAATATAAGGATATCCCCTCTAAAAGGTAATGAAAATCTTGCCTTTTTGCTGTCTAAATTACTATAGTACTCCCTCACTTAATATTACTTAAGTATCAGAGACTATTAAGCCAGCAACATACTGTTGTGTTTTTTCCCTTACCTTCTCCCTACACTGTTCTTCCTATCACGAGGAGAGTAGCTAAATGTATCCAGCGAAGTAAATTTAAGTTGATCCATTTCTTGCAACAATATTATGTATAAAATGGCCCTCCAAAATAAGGATGGAGACTCGAAAAGGCAATACGTACAACCCTTATTTTTCATATCTTTTATCATGTTTACGAGTGTTGTGTGTGTAACGGGGGATTGTGGATTGTGAGAGATCAAACACTATTTATATAGTGATAAGTCTTTTTCATTTATAATGAAAACACCAAGCAACGTAGCCCAGCTATTAAAAGTGAACAACGTGAATTACATGTGTTACTTAATTAGAATTGACAATCTCTACGCATTAGAACACTTGATTTAATTAGGAACAGCTCGCTAAGTAATGCTTAGTTGGTTTGGTAGGATTAATGGCGGATTTCAACACCGAGTCCCGAAAGAGGTCGATATTGTAGATATGATGATCCACTTTTAGGCCTCAACTGAATGAAGAAAGCTTCCAATGCATGGCACATGGCCATGCCATGCAGGCTCGAAAGACTTCAATTCAAAGACAAATTTGAAAGCACGTACTATATTCATTTATTTTTCTTCGAATTTTTTGTTTCATTTTGTTATGTCGTGAATCCCGTGATCTTAATTATATGTTTTCTTCTCATCGTCAACGTAGGTGACATGATTCTTGATCTTCAACTGTAATACGATATGGCAACCCGATCCATCTTCTATTCTTCTCGGTGGCCCATAATTCACGCAAAACCAAATTTGAAAACAAACCCCGTCACTCTCTTTTTAATTTCGCTGCTCAGTGTTCACTCCTTTAATTAAATAAAGATAGAACCTCTTTACAGTTTACTCCCTAAAATTTAAAACAATTCCCATGATTTAAAACCCTATAAAGAAAAAGCAAATGCGACGTCACTTCCTAGTGTTCGTCACTCGTTGGTTCTATTTCAAACTTAAATCATTACAATAATTTTTCGTCAATCAAGGGCCGGCTTCGTGCTCGGTTGGTTCAAGCCCATCCTGATGCCCTCGGCTGAGATTTATATGTGATTGGAACACGGTCACATTATCTAATTGTTTCACTTATAACATAATATTAATATACATATTTATTTTCCTTTAATATTCTAACGTGCAAGATAATAAAATATATCAACTTATTTAAATTAATATATAACAAATAAATTGATAACACTTAATATTATTGAATTATTAACATGTGTCCCAAGTGGATCCCAGGTAGTCTATTTGTTTCTTCGTGACTAAGCTTAAAATCAATCTTTTAGAGGAGCAACTAGGGCTATGTCACCCCGATGTCCCATTAAAAAGCTAAGATGTAGCCCGAGGCCCACACTATAGTGCCACCTGACTCAAAAGCTAAGACCTGTATGAATACGGCTAACATAAGCAATACGGTTTTGGACAAAACTAGCCTTGATCAACGAACGTAATTTCCCAAATGGGCCACTCCGGTTCGGCTTTAAATATGCATCCCCAACGATTCGTTCCTTCCATTTCCCCCTCCTCCCTCCCTCTCTATCTGAATTACAAATTTAGAGAGATTCTGTTGCAACCATGTTGTCTACTGTTCCAGCCTTGCTTCCCTCCAACGCCCTCCTCCATTTCCCCGCTTTCGAAGGGGGCTTCACCCCCGGCGGATTCACTCCCTGGGATTGCTCGGAACTTTTCCCAGCAGTCCCATCCCCAAAACCCGTGATTTCAACCCTAAGTTCGGGGCTGGTCCAGAGTCCCAAAACAGTAATTTCCAGTTCCGGTTCGGATGAAGACCCGAACCAGCCGAACCGAACCCATGGCAACGCGAAGTCATACCCAAATGAAGGCTCGAACCGGCCGGTTTCGGTGGTGGACGAGAGGAAGAGGAGGCGGATGATATCAAACCGGGAGTCGGCGAGGCGGTCTCGGATGCGGAAACAAAAGCACTTAGAAAATCTAAGGAACCAGGTGAACCGGCTTAGGATTGAGAACCGGGAACTGAACAACCGGTTGAGGTTTGTTATGTACCATTTTCAGCGCATACAGACCGACAACGATAGGCTCCGGTCCGACCATGTTATGCTACAGCAGAGACTGTCGGACATACGTCAATATGTGCTGTACCGGCAACTACAGCCCTTGTCTTCTGCATGGCCATGCAATAGCGTTATTCCGGAACAAGCCCCATCATTAATTACGTAATTCATTAGAATATTAAAAAAAAACCCTCATTAATTTCTTAAAACACGAAAAAAGAACCAGCCATGCACTTCTCTCTCGTTTTCTCTCTCGCTCTGTGTATAAAAGCTGCTAAACTAAATGGTGGGGTTAGGTCGTATGGCGAATGGTGATATTTTTTTGGAAAGAAGGAAATTTCGGGGGTTTGGAAAATGAAGGTTTGTTGTGGAAAACCTTTTGGTTTATTTATATATTATATTTTGTAAAAAAAAAAAAAAATTAGCCAATGTTTTGTTTATTGAAGCATTTTGTAGTATGTTTCTGTTATGGTATCGCCAAGTCTAGCTCCTTCCTTTATCAATCGATCGTTTTAGTTGATTGTAATCAAGTCTACCTCCATATATCGTTCATCAATCATTTTAGTTGTTCGTAATTAAAAAATGAACTTATTATTCGTGCCAATTGATCATGAAATTCACCACCTTTATTTTCTTTTTATAGAAACCGAGAAAGGCATGCACTGATTATTTAGGCTGCAAATCTCGGTCATGGACACCCACAAGTAATAGAATCTGTGGAACACGCTGAAACTTGTGCCAATGTTTCTCCCTTTTATATCCTGCTGATTGGGTTAGAGACAAGTTATGTAATAGTTCACATAATTAGTAAATGATGATAAGCACGAGCGCACTGACCAAAAGAAACAATGGAGAAAGGAGAAAAGATCAAAATGCCCCCCATTACTCCATCCCCTTATAGATGGATGACATTCTCAAACTCAAAGAATCTGACCAAGGGATATATATTTTACAAAGGAATATTTTAAAGGGCTATTGTTGTCTTTGAAGCATATAGAGCACACATGCTTTGTTGAATATAAAATGGAGATGCCAAAATCAATGGTCAAGCAAGGTCTCAGTTAATTACTTTTCTAGCTAGGGTTTCACTTTTTGCATAATCATCAATGTCTCACGTTTAATCATTAATATAATCCAGTAAGAAAAAAAAAATACTAACTTAATTCTTTACGTTGGTTGTAAAGAAAATTTATTTGCAAATTGTAATAATGTCTGCCAAATTTATGAAAAATAACCGCAAAGTAAAAGTAAAAGTAAAAGTCTCTTAGTATTCTAGAAATCAAGCAGTAATTGCCCCAAAAGACATCAATCTACTTGTGTTGTGTGACAAGTGACAACATATGATCTTCATTAAAACACCACAAAGGCTTTTGTCGTTAAATATATATGCCTAAATATATCAAAAGCACAACCAATAATCTATAGCCCCCATAATTAACAATATATCTTTATTCATGCAAGAGTCTAAATACATACGTAATGAGTTAAATATAGATAATTAAAACTTAGGAGTTAAATATATGTACAGAATTAAATCTTGAGAGTATAGTTACTTCGTTATACAAGAGATTTCATTGACTCCTCTCTACCCCCAAATCATATTAACTTAGTTTTCTCTACTTTTTTTTTTCTTTTCAAATTTAATTATAATCGAGCACAGACTCAGTCTATGATTGGATGGGCTTCAGTCCATTTCAAATGTAAGAAAAGTTAAAAAAATATAAGTACGGCAATTCACATCCAGCTCGTTTAACTCCCTTATTATGTATCAGTTTGAATATTTAACCTATTTTTAATTTCAAGTATGAGTTTGGGCTCAATTATAATATCAATAATACAAGAGATTCTATTGAAATCAATTGATATATATAAGAAGGAAGCATTAGCTAGTTTCCCTATTAACCCTTCTTATATAATTAATTAGTTAATTGTTGCAACCAGAAACTTCTCTTTTCACTTAAATTTACAATTTTGTTTTTATAGAAAAAAATTTCCAAAAAGAAGCTTCCATAAAAATACATCAAAATATCAAAATGCAAGAACAAAATGAAAAGAAAGGAGATTAGCAAATGCGTTTCTTTTGTATATTCATATTTTACTTTGAAGTAAGTACATGTCTTTACTCTCTTTTTCTCTCCTATAATTGATTGATTTTTGAATTAAGTGAAATTTAGTGAACTAAAACCTTTACTAATTTAATGATTATATTTTCAGTCTTGGAAAAAAAATGATTATATTTTCAGAAAAAAAAGGGACTACGAGTTATTTAATTTCTCTCGTTTTTTTAATAAGTTGTGTGATCAATGACGGAATCCAATCAGTGCATAAACCAAAAAAAGGGAGCCATCGTCAGTCGTCACCCCATTTTAATTGCTTTTTATTCAACAAAAGTATAATATTTAATAGCTACATGGACAGCAGACTACCCTCTACCTATTTTTTTATTATTGAATTTTAAACCATAGCTAGCTAGGTTAAATTCGTGGATGTAAGTGAAAGGAGTACTTTTGAAAAGAAATTTGAGCAATAATATTTTTTTATTATATATGATCATTTCTTTAATTACATACGAAATTCTCCTATATTAAAAATATTTAATTAATATCGTTATTTTAATGACATTTAAATACTCGCATTTAAAAAATTTATAAAAGGTTAGTACGTTACATTGAGCCGTATTGCTCGTTTCTCTTTTTGTTCGAATGCTATGTGTTTTCTGTATGATAGCGAGATTGAATCCTATAAGTATTTGTTCTTTGATTGTCCTATGAGTCGTGGTATTTGGTGATCCAATCTTTTTTGGGGGGTTGTTGTTGCCCTTTTGGACTTGTTGAGCCTTGCATTTTTAATACAATTTTGACTTAATAAAAAAAATTATAAAATGATTGAAAATTCTAATTCGAGAGTTGTATTTTAAAAAAGTTTACATGCTTGCACTATTAATTGCATCATGGATGGTAATATATAGTTTTAATTAAGTTTTGTTGAACTTTTCAAAAAACAAAAAACACTAACAAAAGTTAAGTTTCGATGAACTCATTTTCAATTTTAATTATGAATTTGTATCTATTTATTTTAATTTGAATTCTGAATTTGTGCATGCTATCCGCAGTAATAGTTACTTTGAATGCAAGGCCAGTTATAGTTACTTTGAATGCAAGACCAAAAGGCGTAGGCTGGAATGGTTTCCATTAGGTAGGAAGCCATAAAAATTAAAAAGTGAGGTGAGAAAGCATGATCAATGCTTATGTCTTATTTTTAAGACTAAGATCGATGATGTCTTGGCCCAGTCGTCCTTTTCTTTCACCCCAAATACTTCTATCACATGCACCAAATAAAATGCACACTCGGAGTCTTAGAGGTGGAGCTCCTAGCTCCTATCCTTCATATATCTTCACATTATATCAGCATGTCACGTACTCTCTTCTTTCGAATATTATAATAAGAGTATGATGTTTTGATTTTCTAGTTCTATATTCTCTTATATAAATAAAAATGTTGACATAACTTTTGTATAAAATTAATATCGCAGTAGTATTTGTATTTTTATATTTTAAATTTGATGCTAATTGATTACAACCATTTACATGAAAAATGCATCATAAGGGTATATATAAAACCTCCCATGAAAGATTTCTTTGACCCCTTTAAATGTCTATTTTTTTTTTAAAAAAAAAAATATTGACCTTGAGAAAGTGGTGGCATGTATAAACGAACTAGCTGCTCAAGAAACATGGAATAAGTAGAATTTTTTATATTGATGACCACTAAAATTTTCTTTTTTATTTTGTAGGATATGAAAGTAAATTGTTATATACCATAAACAAAATATTATTTCATGTATTTTATTGCATGCCTATGGTGTGGTAGATTGTCCATTTTTCTACCTGAACCTGTATTCAGTATTAGAGTTGGGTATTGGTATTTGGTAGCCACAGGTATATGTATACTACCTAATGGGGGACAATATCGAGAGAGGATGGGTATGGGTAGGGTAAGTATGAGTATTTCTAAAAATACCCACACGGATATGGGTTGAATATGGTATTAGACTTCCCCGGCCCAATCTCGATCTACATTATATTTTTTTCAAATATTAATATATTGGTTTACTACATATATTAAGCTATGTAATATCTTATGGATAGTCTTAATAACATTATCTCCTGTTTGTTTCTTCTTCGTTTTAGACTTTTAGTGACTTGAAAAATCAATATACTAAGTTATAAGTTGTTAGATTACCCAAAATGGGGGCCTAGATACTCCCCAGATTGTCCATGATATAGTTGCTAAGGAAAAAAAACCATCTGGATAAAATTTGGGGCTAGATTCACCCAAATTTTCGGTGGGACTTTCTCTAAAGGTTTTCAAAGTTTAACTCTAAATACGGTTATGCTAGTCTGATCATAGCCCACAAAAACTTAAAATTTAATTAAGAATTATTTGTGACCCACTTAATTTTTTTCTTTTTGAATTTTCATTTTTTTCTTTTTGAATTTTCATTTTTTTCATATCGAATTATGTGGGATCTACTTTAAATATCAAACAATAATTTTAGTCACTAATTCTTACTATTGATGCACAATAATGTATATACATATATATAGTTTCAATTTTTTTTCCATATAAATATCACTCTAAATTTTACAACATCCACAATATTTTCAATATTTTCTTTATTTTTCAAACTTGTGCTTACAAATTTTTTATGATGCACATTCTTTCCACCAATCATCAATAAATTCTCACCAAACATGAATTTTAATATTGAAAAAGATATGATTCTATGCTGAACTTATAACAATCCAATAAAACCAAGCGAGGACGTGTATAACAACAATTCTTTCTAATGGCATCCGACACATCACCGAGAAAACCGAAGAGTCTCAAAAGTCGGTGATCTAACAGATGAAATTGTGATAAGAAAATATTTTAATACATATTTAAAATATCATGAGAAATAAAAATGTAGCTCTCTATCCGCCCTCAATAAATATAGACCCCCATTATGAGTAATATGCTATTTAGCCCAGAATATTTTTTTTGATGCTACATTTGGAGCTGCATTCACCACAAATACAAGCTCAAATGTAACCTCCATTATGCCATTTTTTGTCTTAGATGACAGTGAAAAACTGTCATCTGATTGAAAAAAACAAGTGTTGTCTATGTGAGTGTCATCTATTTGAATCATATCAGACGACACTTATTAACTGTTATCTATTAGGCAAACAGACAACAGTTTTCAAAAAAACAGTTGTCTGATGCAACTTCAGACAACAGTTTTTCACACAAACTGTCATATGAGAGCCTAATAGACAACAGTTTTCAGAAAAACTGTTGTCTATGTGTGTCAAAAACTGTTGTCTGACAGTGCATCAGACAATAGTTTTTCTAAAAATTGTCATCTATTAGCCTAATAGACAACTATTAATAAGTGTCATCTGATATTATTTAAATAAATGACACTCATATAGACGCCAATTATAATCTTATTAGAAAATGACATTTGTGTGTCAATTCCTAGAGCACCTGACATCGATTCAAAAATAAACAAATTTTAATGAATAATAACAAATTCATCAAACGTGATTCTTTTATTAAATCAACTAAAAACAAAAAAAAAATATATTCGTACATTGAAATCCCAAAAATGAAAGAATTAGCTCTATTAGCTAGAAAGATTGGAAAACCTGAAAATTGTTGGAAAAAACAATAAGCAAACAAATTGACGTGAATACAGAATAAAGAACGCATTGACAAGAGTCAATGCATGCTCCTGCAGAGTGAGAGAGTCCAAATTACCCTCCTACAGAGTGAGAGACATTGGTGGTTTCAAAGTGACCATCCTTGAACACATGAATAAACTGTTCGGGAAATACATGCTCCACCTGCAAGATACGAAAGAAATGTTAAGCCATTAAGATATGAAAGAAATGCTCCACCTTCAAAACGATGTGTAATTGTTTAATACCTTCATCAACTATGCTGGTATTTCCTATGATGCACTTCTATAATGCTATCAAATTAACCCATTCACAACCATCTCACAAATAAATAGACATATGCACTAGAGTTTACATAATGGGATGCGAATATGAGAAATTAGATCCAAAAAACCCTAAAATAACAAGTACAAAATCGAACCCTAAAACCCCCGCCCCAGTTGCAATCGCAATCACTTCGAAGTAGCACTCCTCAAACATTTACTTTATTCACAATCCTATAACCAGTTATTTGAAACCAAAGCAGCCCTCACAAACTGTCATACATTCAAACAAATATCAAAAGTGATTCCAACAAATATTATTCACACAATTTTCCCTAGTATCTACCCTTTTCTCCTATAATTCACTTGTTTGAAATCAAATTTAAATTCCAACAGATATCAACTAATCAAGCCATACAACGAAATAGCAATGAACAAATTCTGAAATTCCATAACTCAGCTGGACTGACACAATGGAGAACAATCATAAATCAGCTTCAAATAATCAAGCCATACAAACTAAAAAAGATGCAACAACCAGATTTTAATAGACATGACCTGCATTGGCTAGAAATGTTGATCATCCCACAATATTTGGTCTTCAACCCTTTTATATATCTCATTAGTGCGATCCTTCAAGCCAATACAAAAAGCTCAGTTAGACATCTTGTTATAAATAAATGGTCAAGCAAGGTTAAATATTTCAAGAGCAGGACATTTCTTAGTTGCCTTGCATTACTTGAGTAAGGAAATTACTTATCAAATTAAATAAAGAAAAGTCAATAATTACCAATATGAAGCTCATATCATTGACATAGGCTAGGTACTTGTCATGCAGCTCAATCACTTTTTTAGCAAAAACCTGAGGAAATAATGGAAGTAATGAAACTCACCACAAAAACCTGGGGAATATTAGAATTCATGTACACCGAACTACTGGTTAGCGTGGCAACAAAGGAAGTAATGAAACTCACCACAACCTCAGATCATCATCAAGTAACCACAACGAAGGGGTAGGGGAATAAGGTTCCCATATAACTACCCATGAGAACTATAAGTAGAACAGAAATCTACCATCCATAATCCCTCCCAAAATTAGTTATCTGCCAAACGCCCCGTGCAGGTGAGAGGAAATTGAAGCATCCTCCCCAACCAACAAAATCAAGCTAACCACTTTTGCCACCAAACACCCACACCCATGGGATAAACCCAACGTTATTCTCTAGAAACCACATCCCAATCTAGTAGGAACCAAATGGTTTCCTAACTCTCAAAACGGCATTGATGAGTTTAGAGCTGAGTATTAATCAAACAAAAAAGGAAATCTAGCGAGATGGTTGGTTGAAACATGATACCCTACCTCAAGGACCCAATATATCTTCCCCAAAACTCTGCCCAACAGATCCCTAAGATCAATTAACCCCTCCTAATAAATTGCAGTTGTTAAGATAAGGTCCATATTACTCTTTATTTTAAGTGACATTAAAACACTAACCTGCTGATGAAGCTCCCTTGACATGGAACAAGAACCACTCCAACAAGTTCTGATGAGCTTCCTCGGCAGCCTTAACATCGTCTTCGTTTTCAACATTATATCTTATGGTCCACCCGTGTGCCATTTTCGGGATATCTTCACATGGTCTTTAACCTGAAGTTCCATAAAACCAACAGTTTATTTCAGCAAATTAGAATTTTTATCAGTACATCTATGCAGAATGGAACATCTCTACTTTCTTCAAGAAGGACTTGAACTTAGCTCACCTAAACCCCAACGCAATCTTGAAATAAGAAAAGAGTTATAAGCCATGTTTGATGAGTAGGATTGAATTAGATTCGTCAAGTCATCCAATTCAATGTATTATGAATATGAGGGATTCTATTGTAAAAAAGTTAGATAGGATTGGACATAAATGGAAACTTACCTGTTCTAGTCGTACTATTTTGAGGGGATTGGATTGCATCTATGTCTACCCCATCTAATCCTTTAAACATGAAAAAATATTCATTTTTTACCTTCAAGATATAGAGAATCTAATGAGTTATCCAACCCATTTCTGCCTACCAAACGAGCTCAGAGTGTTTTCAAAGTTCATCAAAAATGGTATATGGTCCCAAATAGAGTCATTTTTGTAGCAAAGTATATATTTTTGAATTGAACTCGCATTAGAGATTAATAGTAACATAGTATATAATCTCTAGGAAAACTTCCCTTACAATTTATTTTTGTAAAGTCAAGCTCTGTGTAACGATAATTAACTATGGTTTAGAATGACTAATAGGGGATTAGTTGAGAGAAATGGGATGGACGATGCGAAATGACCGTTTTTCCCTTGAGTTGGGCAAAATGTTGACTTTTGGCTCGGGGAGTCAAACATAAGAGGACCGATGACAGTGACGTACATCAGGACGTCACGAGTCCGTAGACAGACGGCACATCGAAATCGGACGTCGAACGGAGAAGTTATGGTCACAAGAGCGAAATCTGGGATTTACGTCTCGGAATTCGTATTAAATATTATTTTAATCCAATTTGGCAGATATTTTGGTGGGACCCTTGGATGAGTGACAAGTGTCACTCATCCCATTGGACACTCTCCTTAAATTGAGGATCTTGTCCCATTGGTCAATTATTATATTATTATTCCTCTTTTAATCTCAGCTGTTCATCTCTCTTATCACCTCATCCTCACCGTTCGATCATCTCATCTGATCACCATCTTCTTCTTAATCGTGCAAACATCCCCTTCTCTGTGAATTCCACTCCAAAACCGTGAACCCATCACCCATAGACCCTCTAAACCTCACCTAATGCTAATACTATGTGAATGAAAGTTGGAGTGTGAGGGCAGGCAAGGATAATGGTGTCAACGACGTTGACCGTCGTGGACGGCGGTGGTGGTTGGAACCAGAAAACCGTGAGCCCTATTTCGGGTCAAAATCGTGAGTTTGGTTTAGGGAGTTGGATGATCGATTTGGTTGCTTATATGATGTTCAGGAGGTTGCTAGGAGTTGTTCTAGCTTGGGACGGTGACTCGCCGTGGATGGTGGTCGGCATGCTCGATGCGGTAAGCTTGAAGTTCAAAAATGGTAAGTTGGTTTTTGGTGATTGTTAACTGATATTAACGATTGGTTAATGTTTTAGAGGTTGATAGGAAATGTTTGGGCTTGGAATCACGGCTAGAGGTGGTCGAAATCACAGGGAATGGACGATGGAAAACTTGGACCTTGATCATTCGTTTGGGAGGTAGATTACTGACCTCAATTTCGTGTTTTGCTTATGTGAATCGATTAGGATTAGTAGGACGAATCTATAGGACTTAAAAGGACTAAAAATGGACTGAGAATGGAGGAAAACCGAGGACACCGGTTCAGGTTTGACCGGACCGGTCTGAACCGGTTTAACTGAGGAAGACGATGAACAGTACTCCCGCGCGTGGGCTTCACGCACAACAACTTTCGGCGGTGCGTGGGGACGCGTGGGGCACTTTTGGGAAATTTGTTCAACATGAATTTTAATCTATTCGATGTAACGAACATTTTGGGACTGGTTTTGAGTCGATCGGATATCGTTTCGACATATTTCGGGGTGTCCGAAGAATTAGGATCGAGTTTAAAAATAGTTAAAAATTCGGGAAAATTACGGGGCTTTAATGAGAGGTTAAACAGGTGGTTAGTAACCCTCTAGTATGATTTGGATAGGTTTGGAAGTCCCGGTGATAGTGGTGTGGTCCAGGAGGGCTTATGGTGTCAGGACCCACCCCGGTTTCACCCCGAAACCCGAGGTAAATCCCGCTCCCGTCTGACTCCCCGACACAACACTCAAGTAAAACGCACTCAAACCCAGTCAGACGCAGGAGTAATAAACACAATGTCCCGAAGGTAGCATTTACAGAGCATAGTACGAAAAGACAAGGAAAATAAAACCGATAAATTACACGCACACGGAAGACTTTAAACTATTCCGGGATCCCTCACGTCACTTCTATGCCTCGGACACTGCCTCGACGTCAAGACCCCGCACTAGCTCCACAACCTGGAGGGCAAGTTAAAACAGAAGATGTGAGTGGACCATAATAAAAGAAAAGTTCTAAAATCGATATCAGAAAACTGAGTTTAGCCCTCCGTTTTGAAAACCACATGCATAACCAACAGTTATTAACACAGTTATAAATCAAGTCTCATAAAACATCATAAGAAACAGAACCACTATAAACAGTTAGAAAAACCAGAGCATGTGAATTCTCAAACCGTATCATGAATCATGAACATGAAATCATCATTTTCTGATAAAACCTGCTGAACCTATCCGAGTCTTTGAACTCCCGAGTCTTTAAACTCAATCCAGGCCTTAATCATATCCGAGTCTTTAAACTCTCGAGTCTTTAAACTCAAAGGCCTACGGGGGAAATCAATATATCCGAGTCTTTAAACTCCCGAGTCTTTAAACTCAATCCGGGTCTTTAAACCCAATCCGGCCGGTCCCCCGTCACATATATCCGGATCTTTAAACCCAATATCCAGATCCAGCAAATCCAATCCCAAAACCATTTGAAAACCGTTTACCAATCCATATCCAAACTCGAATCCGAAATCACTGGTCTGATACCCTTCCGGCATCCAGAACCGTCATTCCGAACCCAAATCCGGAAAATCACTTTTCAACTTTAACTTCCGATTCATTTAATTACCAAATCATGTTTCAAAATCCCTTTGTAAGCAATCAAACTAGTTATCCTTTAAAAATCCCAAAACCCTGGCATTTTACTCAGAAATCGACATTTCTCGTAAAACGTGTCAAATACCGTATTTTCTCGAAAAACGTGCAACAATGTAAAACCAACCAAAACATATTCAATAAACATAGAATCATAATCAAAATCATAAAACAATTATAGAAAACAGTTATGCATGCTCAAGTTGAAAGAAGGGGTCCACTCACAGTAGTGAGCCCTACTCGCGTCCCGAACGTCCCGCACGTTCCTCGGCTTCCTCGGGAAATCCCGATCCTGTTCACAATCATCAAAGTACGTCACTAACACGTTCACGAAAGTTCACCTAAATTCCCTCAAAATTCCCCGAATCCTAAACGTAATAACCCGGGACCCTAAACTTCCACCCTCGCGGAACTAAGCTCAAACGACTTCCGATTGACTCGTAACCAACTCCATTGAACTCACCAAAACTCCTAGACCAAAAACCATGTTGACCGTTTTCCCCATCGCCGCCGCACGCGCCCCCACGCGCCGCCCAAAGTGGCTGCGCGTGGCCCTCACGCGCTGCTACAGTACCACCTCCTTCCTCGAGCAAACCCGGTTCGCCACAGTCACCTGCAACTCAGACCGGCGTCAGCGGTTCACCGCTGTGCCTGCACGGTTTCTCTCCCTTTCTTCACCAACAGCATAGTCCAGACCAACCCTATCGATTCCCCCACACCTCTAACCTCGACACTGTCCCTAGCCCGTCGACTAAAGCTCGAACCAGACAACCCAAAAACCCCTGTTTTCCTTCCCGGCCACCCACGACTTCCCCCTTCATGGTGGCTACACCAACCTCTTCCTAGGACCCTTCTAAGCCTAACCCGACTCACCTTGACCGTCGATTCTTGCCCAAACATCACGACTAGCCGTTTGAACAGCACGGCAAAACAGAGCACCAGAGGGCCTACCGTCGTCTGAGCTCCGCCGTGTACACCCCCGTCACGACGACCCTCCTAGTCGACGCCTAGGACCCTCCTGAACCTCACCCTGACCTCCATTCCTCTCGACTCTAAGCCCAACCTCACGACTTTCACGTTGAACCTCAACGGGAAAACAGAGTATCGAAATGGGGACGAGGAAATTACCGGCCTCCTGTTGCCGCCGTGAGCTCCTCTCGGGCTGGTCGACTCCACATAGCCCTCACGACACCACCGCGATCTTAGTTGCACCGTACACGACCACCGCACCACCACAAGCCCTCAGTCTTCTCTGTTTTTCTCCCAGAGTTCCTCCCTGGTTCCCGTCGCTCACACCTCACACACACACACCCGCTGCACCTCTCAACCACCTCACCAGCTCCCTCTCACTCTCCCGTCCCTCACTCACTCACCAGGACTCCTCACTAGCCACGATCACCCTTCCAATTCTCTCAATTTCCTCCCTCTGTTTCTCTCTGTGTGTCGAAGAACAAGAATGCATAGCACGGGTGCACCCCAATTAATTGGGCCGTGAATGCACAGGATTCCACCAGAATCCTCTACACACATGCCACATGTCACAATCCACTCCACACACTCCCACATGGCCCAATCCCAGCCGTCCATTCCTTTCCTCTGTGCACAAATCCCAATGTGCCACAAAGACCAAAATACCCTTCCTTTTAACTTATATTTACAGTTTTGCCACTAATTTCCTAGACCCATATCTCACACCTCGTAAGTCCGATGAATACGTGCCGCCTGTCATCGAACTCAGGACGACCAGAACTATCTAACCATCCTAGGTCAACGTACCAAAACTCGAGTCTACAAAAAGTCAACTATTCTCCCTTTTACGGTTAGGCCCCTAACCTTCCGAACATCATAACTTCCTCCTCGGATGTCGGAATCGGACGTGCCACCTGCCTAGGGATTCGTGACGTCCTAAACTACGTCCTGGTCACTTGTCAAAGTTCATCCGACCACCCGAACTAAAAGTCAACGTTTTTGCCCGAACCAGGGGCAAAATCGTCATTCTACACTAATGACCTTTCGGAACCAACTAACCACCGATTAGCCTCGCTAATCCCACCTTAACCACTCTACTTATCCCGGCTCTCGGGACGGGTTGTTACATATGGCACGCCTATAGAGACGGCATCGTAGGACAATCTGTGAGTGGAATTCATTTTTTAAATTGTGATGCATGCATAACTATTTTATATGTTTTACATACGTGATTTCTATGATGATGATGATTGTGGCACTGGTGGTTTACATGATTGCACGTATTTCAAGGTAATTTCGTATTTACACGTATTTCGAGGTTTACGAGTTTATGCTATTGCTATGTGATTGTGAGTTTAATAATGGTTCTATGGCATGGTTATGGTTTTGGAAGATGAACTCGGGCATGAGACCCATTTGAATTATGTAATCGGGTCAGGGGCCCAATTGGTTTACTAAGTTGGGCTGAGACCCTTTTGAATTATGTGATCGGGCTGGGGGCCCAGTGGTTTACAAAATCGGGCATGAGGCCCAAGTGAGTTTTATAAATGTGATTTCGGATCTGGGACCCTATGTTTCATAAACGTGATTTCAGGTCGAGGACCCTAAATGAATTTGTGATATTTTATGGGGATTTCGGGCAGGGCCTATTGAGATATTTTGAAATGTCTTTGTAAAACTGTTTTCCATATACCATCTTGATATGAGGATATGTGATGGTCTCCTTCAGGTGTCTGGGACATTGGGGAAGTCACAGTGGCCTACGAGGGGTCATTATACGGAGCTACCGGACCGTATAGTGACTCAGGAGCAGGAATACTATGATTAGACGTCTGAGACGTCAGACACCTGGGATGCAGGGATGAAAAAATCGGTAATATCGCCGATATATCAGACGATATACCGGTTTTTCCGACTACCGGTAGGTAAGGCGGGGGTGAAGAAAAATCTTCCCCTAAAATCGGTAATTTCGGTCAAATATCAGAGAATATCGGCGATATTCACCGATAACTACCGATTTCATCAATATTTCGAGTGCCGTCGTACCTTCAAATTTCGAATCCGTCCGACTCCGGCGTCGAGGCTGGCAAAGGAGGGCTGGGCTTTCTTCATCTTGTTCATCTCGAAGTGGGGAATGATTTGTGTGAAAAATGAGGTTAAGTACTTGAATTTTCATCCCTGGATTCAACTGGATTTTGCTTGGTTGCAGACTTGCAGAGAAAGAGAAAGAAGATGAAGGCCTTCGGGAAGAGGAGAGAGGGGGAAAAGAGAAAGGGAGAGAGAGAAATGATTTAATTATGGTGCACAAAACAATAAATACTTTTTGAGATACGTTTTTCTCATTAAAATCCAACAAAGGTATTTGGGTCCAAGTGTCCAACCCACATTCAATTATGGTTTTGGAAAAATAAATTATAATTAAATATAATTAAACATTTATAATTCAATTAAAAATAATATTATTTTTATTTTCTTTAGATATAATTTATTTTCTAATATTTTTTTTTTATAAATTCAGTCTTTTCACTTTGAATTTCGTTTTTTAGAATATTTCCTTCAAACTTCTCGAAAAACATGAAAAAATCGAAGTTTAACTCCCAATTTAGTTCTATATTATGAAATCTATTATGTTTATATTTTTATTTATGTTTAAAGTATTATTATTTTTTTATGTTTAAAGTATTATATTGTCAGTTATCAAAATTACTATTAGCAGCGGGAAATGAGGTGTTGATCAAGACTATTGTTTCTTTTGCTGATATATCGCTCGATATATCGGAATTTTCGACCGGCCGTCCGTCCAACATGAAATAATATTTTTTTTTTAGTTTAATAGTACAACTTTGAAGTTAATTGGATAACATATGGGTACATTTCTGAAAATATAATATAATATATTTTATATTTAAATTAGTATTTGATATAAAAAAATTGGGAATATAAATATAAGGTTAATTTAAATATTAATGAATTTTTGAAGCAAATTATATTGAATGGAATGATTCGTAGAGTAGAGATGGTTAATTTGAAGCAAATTATGTTGAATTGAAACAAATTATGTTGAATTCAATTCAAGTAAATTATGTTGAATTGAAGAAACATATTTGAATATTAATGGATTTTAGAAAAATATCAGATGAGCATACGATTAATAAGAATTTGTTTTACGTCCAATTTTCACTAATTAATATCCAATTTTCTAAATTATTATGTAAATAAAAATTCTCGATTTTCTAAATTATTATGTAAATGTAAACTTCATTATTATGCTTATTTTTATGTTTTAACTATATTAACATTCAATTATAGTAATTCACTTCAATTTATGTTTATATTTAAAATTTTATATTATTAGTTATCGGCAGAACTCTATTGTATCCTATTATTCATCATATATTTATTATATCAAAATCATTTTATAGTTTTTATTAATTCTATATAACCATCATTGGTTACTTAAGTTTTTCCCATAGTTTCATTCCAAATTTCCAATTTTTAGACCGAATTTCCGTCATTTTTATTGATCGTAAACGATATCGATATTTGGGGCGAGATATCCGTAAATTTAACTAGCGATATATCCGTCGATATCGATATTTTCATCCTTGTTAGGATGTCAGAGATATTGACCCGAAGAGACCCTAGGTAGCACGCGTTGCTTATTACCGTGAGATATGACGTCTGGGACGTCAAGCATCTAGGCCGCTAGGCATCTGGGATGCCGAGGATGGTTATGTGGTAAATATGGATTATTGGAATCATGAATTGGTATTTTGGTCATTGTGGATTTGTGGTTATGGATTTGGGCAGTGACCCACTTGGTTTTGGATTTACGGATTTTGGTATTCTACAGTTTTGGGCTGAGTTCCCACACTTGGTTTTGAGTTACGGTTTTTGGGCTAAGACTCTAATGATTTATCGAGTAAATGCTTTAATTACTGATTTTACGATGCATGCATACTTTTTAGTGAAGGGCATAATTTATCTGTATGAAATGCGTTTGTATGAATTTATTGATTTTCGTCTACTCATAGTTCTGAATGGTTTTAATGCCCTTCAGGTTAATCACAGATGTGAGCTGTAGCAGAGACCGAGACATTGCACTCCTCCACCGATCCTGGCGCGCTCTGGGAGCTTCGTATGGGCTGAGGTACGTATTATCCCTTGTCTGAAACTTCGTGTCAGACGGGAGCATGACACATCCAACGTTAATCCCAAGGGGATTGGGATGGGTCGTGTCATCTGCCTATAATTCTAAGCAATGATAATTGTAAGAAAAAATAACAAGGATAAAGTTAAAAATCAATCTCAACTACTGATGGAACCGCCATGATTAAAATCTATAAATGTACTACCAGACTAAAGATTGTTGGATGAAGGATATTCGTGCCTCAGGCTTTGCATTCAAAACCTCCTCAACTTGTTTCACAACTTCAGGTGGAAACATCCGATCGATCTCAGCTCCAAGTATGGAAATCGGAACCTTAACCTCTGAATGTATTTCCATTAAATGATGATTGAGACTGATTTTTCTTTGAAGAAAAAAATTTATATTTGAACTAGGTACATTCATGGGATTGTAGGGTGTGCAGAAATAAAACATCTTGGTTGGTAAGCAAAGTCAAAAGGTGTGGAAAAACATTATGCATTGTGAATAGAAGCACTCGAATGACTGTACTTACTTTTGATAACAAAATATTACTAAGTAGATATGTATTTCTGAATTTCAAGTACAAAAATCATACCCTTGATATCATCCACAATGACAAATGAAGGATGACACAGAACATCACCTTGGATCAACTCGTGCTTTCCAAGTTCAACTACAATCTTGGCTGCGAAGTGAACACCACGCATAATTTAATGTCAACATAGCAATGTATTATGTATTAGTTGAACTAAAGAATTGCGGGGTTGTAAGTAAATATTATAATACTGTCTAGATGCAAACTAAAATTAAAACATTGTCTAAATATGAGAAATCTTGTTCAACTGAACAATAAAATCCAAATAAATACATCATAAAATTGAACTCACCTCCCCAGCAGAATCCCACAGCCCCTATTGCAGAAATTCCTCTTGTTTTCAAAGCTTTAATAACTGGTCTTGCATCTTCAAACCCCTTGTCCTATTAATACACAAACAAGATCTCCATGAGCTAAATATTTCAAGAATACTGGAAACATATGGATTGCATAGAAACTTCTAGAACACCACAATATTAGGGACCCATTTTTAACCATTGTCAAAAAAAGGTGGAACCAACCTAGCAAGTTTAAAACAGAAAAGAACAATGGGTTTGCCAAATTTTTTTTAAGACTACCAAGCTGAATCCATACACATATTCAAACAGCCCAAAATAAAAGTTTTCTTGTAAGTATCTAAATTAATATATGTAAACTCAAGAATCATAGATGAATATTTGTAAAAGCACTTAAATTATTCAAAAAATATAGTATATGATATTACTTAAAATAAGGGGACCAACCGTTCCATAATCTTTAATCCAAATAGGTAGAGGTCGATTAGCATCTATAGGGATCTTCAGAGCATGATATAAGGTCATACTATCTAATAGACAATCTGAAAGCAATGATGTAACTATTTTCCAAGTTACTTATATTTTTATAGAGAGACCAAACAAAAACTTTTTCTTCCTTAATGTCTGTACTCTTTAAGTAGATGATCTCAAAGTGACTACCAAGTCATCAAATTTAATCAACAAATGTATCTTTGCATAGAGTTGATATAAGAAAAAAGGTGCAGAAAACTTTTCTTAGGAATGTATGCAGTACAAATAAACCAACTATAGGAAACAGATAGGAGTAAGTCATACCTCAAGTTTGGAGCTTCAAATCCTGCACGAAAAAGCAACATGTATTATGTAATATTAAAAACTGAAAAGTGGCGTGATGATAGAGAGTATCAAAGCAAACAACTATAGCAGAGATAGTGTAACGACCCGTCCCGGGAGTTAGGATTAAGGAAGTGATTAGTGCCGGATTAGCAGAGTTAGTGGGTGGTTAGTTGGTTACTTTTGGTCCGTTAGTGTAGAACGACGATTTTGCCCCTAGGTTGGGCAAAATGTTGACTTTGAGTTCGGGCGGTCAATTGGATATTAACTGGTGACCGTGACGTAGTTCGGGACGTCACGAATCCGTAGACAAGTGACACGCCCGATTCCGACATCCGAGGAGGAAGTTATGATGTTCGGAAGGTTGAGGGTATTACCGTAATTTGGTTAAAATAGGAGGAAAAGTTGACTTTTCACAGGACAGAGTTTTTACACGTAGACCGAGGACCGTTAGGTAGATCTCGTCGTCCTGAGTTCAACGACAGGCGGCATGCTTTCATCGGACGTCGGACGAGCGAGATAGGGGTCTAGAACGAAGAAGGGTAGAATCGTAATTTGGACATTAGGGGTATTTTGGTCTTTTTGTGCCTTGGGAATTGGGCCAATCAGATAAGGCCAAGTGTACAGTGCTAATTGGATATTTTTGAGAATGGGACCACATGAGTTTGACACGTGCACTGTGTCTAGTGGGTTCTGGTTCTTTACACGGTGAAATTAAATTGGTTGTGTTAGTCATGCTTGAGAAAACAGAGAGACTGACCCGTGAGAGACTCGATTAGCCCCCCAAGTCTGAGCCGTGTGTGTGATCTTTGTGGTGTGTTCAGAGACTAACTAAGAGAGTGGTGAGTGTTTCTGGGTGAAGGTTGGGAGAGGAAACAGCTGGGAATGGGGGGAACACAGTGAAATAGAGGGCCACCGTGCAAGGCTGAGAGGACAGCTGATCAAACCAATCGAGTCTGGGTGTTGGGGTGGTGTTCAGAAGGAAGCTGAGCGTGAAGGGAGTGTTTTGGGAGTCAGGAGAGTCGAGTGGGTGTGTGAGGTGTGTAGAACTCAGAAAAACAGAGAGGAGTCGAGGTTAGTGGTGCAACCAAAAATCGATCTTTTGATCCAATTCAGTTCGAGGAAAGGCTAAGAAGGCTGAGGATATTCCGGTGAACCCAGAGGAACACGGCGGCGAGCACGGCGGAGACTAGAACACATGTGAGTTCCCTGGTTCCCCTGTTTTTAAGTTTTGTTTCAAACTAAGAGTCGTGGGTCTAGGAGCTTAGTCGAGCTGTTCTGTGGGTCCTAATAGGTTTAGTAAGTCGAGAGTGAGCTCAGGCCTCAGGGAATTAACTTGTGACTGGGAGAACAACCTGTGGCCGGGAACAGAATTTGGGATTTTTCTGGGTTTAAGCTCGACTTTGCGAGAGGAGTGTTAGGCCGTGATGTCATGTGTTTAGTAGTGGAATAGGTTGCTAGGAAGGGGACGAAACTAGTGGGATCAAAAGGGTTGGAAACGGACTGGATTTGAGGGGAAAACCGGTCACGCCGGTTCGGTTCACCTGGACCGGTTTGAACCGGCTGAGCAGAAGGTTGAAGACGATGAACAGTGCATGCGCGTGAGGCCCACGCGCAGCCCCTTTGGGCGGCGCGTGAGGGCGCGCGGGGACTGTTCTGGGGAAACTTCCAACATGGTTTTCACTCTAATCGTTGTAAAGAATCTTTTAGGAGAAGTTTCGGGACAATCGGACGTCGTCTTGGGTTAGGTTGGCGGGATCGAAGGTCTAGGGTTTCGTTTTACGTACGTTTGAAGTTCGGGAAAACTGGGGAAATTTAGGATACGCTTCGTTGACGTGTTAGTGACTTGTTTTGGTGACTCTGGACAGGTCGAGAATTACCGGAGACGGCTGAGGATCGCACGGGACGCGATTGACGCACGCAGAAAGTTGTGAGTGGACTGTTTGTTTTCTAACCGAGAATGCATAACTGTTTTACTTATTTAATTATGTTTCGATCATGTTTTTGTGCTTTCGATATATGATTTCATGAATTATGTTTCTATATCCTGCTTTACGTAATTATGCTTTATATAACTGATCGGATTTACACGTACTTCGAGAATAATGGTTTCTGTGATGCTTTTGAGTATGGTTTCAGATGAATGAATATGCTTTATACGCATTCTGTTTAATTAAGATTTGTGGAATGATTTGAGGTTGGAAATGAAATTTGGGAGGAAGTTCCTTTTTTATCAAATGACATGTCGGTTTTCGAAGATTTCTGGTTTGGCCATGGTTTTCGGATTTTGATGGTTTTTCTTATATGTGAGAAATGGTTTTGAGTTTAAAGACTCGGAAAACCCACTGGATCTGGTTTTGAGTTTAAAGACTCGGATTGATTTACGGGGGGGAGGGTCCTGGATTGATGTGTTTTGAGTTTAAAGACTCGGTATGGATTTGAGTTTAAAGACTTGGTGATAATGATACCCCCCGAGGCCTGTGATTGTGTTTTGAGTTTAAAGACTCGTTGATATCCCGGGAAGGCCTGGCTATTGCACATTGTGTTTTGAGTTTAAAGACTCGGGCGCACTTGAGATCCAGTAAATGTGTATGATTGATGTTTTTCACTGGTTTTCGAATGTTTTGGGTTGTGACCCGAATAACTTGGTTCTATGGCTTTGAGGCCGAGTGCCTGAACTTTGGTTTTGTTTTCTGGTGATTTCTGCATGTGGTTCCTTTCGTACTACAGTTATTTTAAATTACTTGGTTATGCATGCATGTTTTCAAAACAGAGGGTGTAATCCTGGTTTATTTTCGTAAACGGTTTTATAACTCCTTATTTTTAGTTCACTCACATTTTTAATGTTTTTGACACCCTCCAGGTCGTGGTGCGAGCGTTGGGGCTACCGTTGAGGCAGAAATAGAGGCATAAAGTCATCTGTTGCGCGCTTAGCTTACAGTAGGGCTTGTTTTGTTTCGTACTATGCTATGTATAACGGTTGACTCTTGGATGTTTTAAAATTCTCCTTCGTCTGACAATGTACTTTGTGGTTTTCGTGAGGTTATTTCGGTCTTTCGTGCTGGGTTGTCAGACGGGAGCAGGGTCCACCTCGGTTATTGGGGTGATAATCGGGGTGGGTCCTGACAGATAGATGGTTTGAATAATCAAGTATCAATAATCTATGTTATTAAGAGGACCGATCTTTGTTAATTGGCGGAGGAAAATGACATACACAGGTGGCACCAGAGAGAAATGAAAACAGCAATCACCAGGACACACGTATACAGTAGAATGGAAAACAAATAAGAAAGAAAAAAGAGGCCAAAATAATGATTTGATATATAAAAAAATCAATCGTAAGTACACATTTTCATGACCAAATTGAGCATCATCTAAGCTAAGATTATCAAATTTGAAAATGACGAAAGGAAAAATGATAATCCAGAAAAGCAAGGTAGGAAGGAAAATGCCATATACACGCTGATTCATCCAACCACGACTCAATCAGTCAACCAAACAAACTCAGAGTATCCATTCACATCCATAGGCTAAGAATCAATACCATTAAACCGAAATGAATACAGAATTTCAGACCACATAAACACAATTATGAAAATAACATAAAATAAACCAAAACAAAACAATAATACACTAAACAAAAGGACAGATATAGATTCTTGAAGTGGTGGGCACGTACCATAAACGTCAGAGAGGAGAAGGACTGCAAACTTGGAGTCGAAGGAGCCACTGACATAGGAATCAAAGGAGCCACTGACAGCAATACATGTTACGATCACAGATATGTGGAGGAAAGGGAAAGCAAAGGAAGCATAATCTACATCTAGGGGATGAACACATATAAAATCACCATGTAAGCATAATCTACAAAATCAAATCCATGGATTGAATTCATTTGACCAATCAAAGTAAGAAAGAACTAAACGCTGGTGCGATAAAACAAGCAGAAAATCCTCAATTCAAAAAAGAAAAACCCTAATTTCAAGATTAATTTTCCAAGAAGAGAACTAATTAATGAAAGAGCCATTGATAATAGGGAAACAAACCCTCAGCGTCGTCGATTTTGTGCTTCTCCTTTCACGGTCTTATTGAAGACAACGACCATTCATTCGCAGGGGTTTGTTCTCGATCAATGAAAAGGTAGACTTTTTGAAGATGGCATGATGATTGAACCTCTCAATTGAATCTCCATGGTCGATGTGGTCTGATACTTCGATCCCCTTTCGTTACTGTTGTAGTGGTGTTCAATTCGAACCCTTCAATAACAACGACTCGCGGTTTCCCCTGTCTTTTTTTTTTAAATGATGAAAAGTGACTCGCGGTTTTTCCTTCTCAAAATTCAGTTGCCGCCTTCACTACTTTGCAAATGTTTATTTCCTCCTCTTCCAAAAGACTCTAATAGACAACCGTAAATAAAAAAGGGTTGTCTATTAGTTCCCAAAATAATAAAAAAAAAAAAAAAGGCAATTAACACTTTTACAGGACCATAAATCATAGTTTTAACAAAAACTGTTATTTTTTAGAATAAGATGACAATTTTAATTTACACTGTCATCTATAACTAAAAATGGCATAATGCTCGCTTATTGTGTCGTGTGTCGTGAAGTATATACATATGAGGAAAAGAAGTTCAGGCACCTTCCTAATTGTTTTAGAATTTAAATTTAATTTTAAACCTACATTAAGAAAAAATATATATTAATTTTTTTTTATAGAACGGCGCGCCTATTTGAGAGGATATCGATTATCGATGTACCAATACTGGACGGATGTGGATGTGGATGTGGATATGGATAATATTGGATAGGAGTAATTGGATGAATACGGGTATGAGGGATAACGTTTTAGTGGGTATGGTGATGGATGTACTAATTAATTAAGATCCTAACCTGGCTTTCCTCATTAATGTCATCCCTACAAAAATCACTAATTTTATGAATAATTATTCAGATCTTTTTCCTTTTACAATACCATTAAAAAAGAAAATTAATACCCTCAAATTTTAATCTCCCAAGCAAAATTTCGCCAGATGAACTTGAAAGGAGTTGTTTTAAGTTAAAAATACTGCATACATATGCAAGTTGGGCACTGCCCCATATCTCTCGCTAATCACAATCCAAGTGCAAGCTTTGATTTTGGTTGGTGATGTCATTTAAAAAAAAAAAAAAAAAAAAAAGGAAAATAAGCCTCTCCCTCCGTCTCTTTCCCAAATTTGAGTATTATTCTAGCTTGTCATTGGGACCGACAATAACCATTGTTTACCCCCACTTGATCCCCCTCTATTAATTAGAATTAGGGTTAATAATATTTTATCAATGGCCGCAGGCGCAGAATATTATTATTATGACCACTTTTCAGGGTTTGGAAAATGTTGAAGATGGGTACGTCTTTGTGACGAGTATCTACTTAACAACTCTAATGATTCAATTAGGCAAGTAATTATACAAAACCATGCCAAAAAGAATTTATTAATCATATTTTATAAAGCCATTTGGATCTTCCTCGGTTCTAGGAACTTGCTTTTGCAGCTCTAAACCACATTTTCATTTTCTGACCCTAACAAATTTCACTTAGGTATGGGAAGATTGCATGCACCCAAGAAAGCGCAGGCTTACCCCAATATGATAGATCACAATTAGGTATATGGGGAATATATTACATACCCAAAAAGGTTTGGGAAATTTTAATTAGGTATGGGAATATTGCATGCACCCAAGAAAGCTTGGGTTTATCCCAATGTGATATAGATCACAAGCAGTTAAAAGTTCTTGATAACTCAATTTATTTTAAAGGTAGTTGTAAAGGGGAATGGTTTTTAATTTTGTGAGGATTGAATTTGAGAAATTTTCCACATGAATCATTCATTTTTTACTTTCAACTTAAGCAGTTTTTTAATTTTATTTCTTCGTTCTATATACTAGGGAGTTACCTAATTTAATTTTAAGCAAAAGAGAGAAATGAAAGCAAAAGAGAGAAATGAAACACCATTAATCTAGATATGCATAAAGATGTTTCCTCTCTGGACTAGTTAGGAAACAGTAACATGCTGTGAGAACAAAACTGATTGATTGACACCTAAATTATTAGTGTGAATGGTACGTACGTATACAATAGTTTTAAGTGGCCACTCTCGTCAAGTTTTGGTTGGCGTTATTCCTTGCACCATTTTCCCACTCACAAATATAAAATTTGCTTGAAAAAAGTGGTAGCATTTAAAAAGATGAATATGATAGATATCTACAAGCTAGGCTGGTGTCTTTCAATCACAATCAAGTGCGTCGAAGCTCATTTGTACTTTGCCAAGTATCTAAGAAAGACAGAATGAGGATTGAGGGCCCGGCAACATCTTCAATTTTTATTTGAGGTCATCTCTAACGATAGGCTTTTAAAGGATGATATGAATTTAAGACGCTAAATATTATATGGTTATATTTTATCGTCTATAGTAGTTAATGACTATACTACATTTCGTTTAATATTTTATAAATCTTTAATATATCTTTAAGTTTAATAAATTCATATTGTAACTAGTTTTTAGATACGTGATGAAATAAAAATATTTTGTATAAGATTTTTTTATCCCATGTAAGCTCATGAAATTTAAATTTTTATCATTTATTTTAAAATTAAAAAATAGTATAATTTTTATCATTTATTTTAAAATAAAAAATAGTATATTTTTAATAAGATAATTTGTCACATGTAAATACCAATTGATTCTCGAGATTTTCTATCTCAAGATTTCCTACTTTGAATCTTATGTTTGTTATTTTATATTTTTTAGTCTTATATTTGTATTTTTTTTTTTACTTTTATGTTTGTATTTTTTAGTCCTATGTTTGTATTTGTTTTGGTATTTAATATATATATTTTTATAATAAATTAATTTTAAATTTTGAAAATTTTGAATAATAATCTTTAAATTGGTTAATTATTTAAAATTAATTGAATTTTTTTGTTATTAATTATTTAAACATAGAAAAAAATTTTGAATAATACTAACGTGATCCTCTGAAGATAAAGAAGATGAAAAAAAAATGTTTTGTCTCATTTTTTCAAAGCTGCATGGAATTTGAGCAATAAAGCTGCATGAAAAAGCAAAGTGTCAAGACACACTAATTAGGAGATCCCAAACTGCTAACTATATTTAGATGACCTTTCGGTATCTGAAGTTGAGTAACCAAATTTAACTAAATTTAACATCAAAATGTGCCTGCAGCACACTAGTTAAATTTTAACGTATAATTTAATTTTTCCATTGAGTCTAATTATTAGTAATGAGCTGCCTATCACTAGCTATTTTTTCATTTCTTTTCTTTCTCTTTTCTTCTTTATCCTCTTAATCCTCTCTTCTTCTCAGATTTTCTCCTTCATTCTCAAAACTCATCATCATTTCATCCATAAGCTCTAAACTTTGCTGGGCTATCCAAAAATTTAAAGAAAAGAAAACGAATCTTCCTTTTTTTTTGGTCCTGGGTTCTTAGCCATGTACTGAACCATTAAAATGAATTTATCTATTTGAACCGTTAAAAAAATTAGCATGTAGTAAATTACCCGAATTATGGGCTGAATTGATTTTGCATCAAAAATCGACATATATAATTTAACTATTAAAAAACTACGTTAAAACTAACTGTTGTAGAAAAATTATATTGATATATATTCAAATTTGAAAAAACGAACTTAATATTAAAAGTTGATAAAAATATAAAGAGTCTCATTTTGGAAGCTATAAAAACTAACTAACTATTCATAACTTTTCAGTCATTTTAAATTAAATTTGTCTAAAAATTTAGCAAGTATGACGTGGATGCTTTTGGTTAGAGACCATAATTTAGTCTTTAAGTTCACATTTAGGACAGTTACTGAAGATATTTTTTTTATCCAATTTGATATATACCCAAAATTTAAAACACCGTAAAAAATGTCCTTATTATCACACTTTCTCAGCTTCAACTAGTCCAAATACAATACGGGTTCAAATTCTTCGTATCCACATTAAATTATAGAATAGTGCAATATCATGATCACTTTATATAGTTATATTATTACAAATAAGTTAATAATCATACCACGTAATTATAATTTTGTATAATCACTATGTGCCTGTGTACAAGATGAAAGCAATGGCTTTGTAATCTCGGTCAAAATCCTTTTTTAAAAGTAATTTAAAGAACATTTGTGGTTTTTTATTGGTTTTTAATTTCAAAATTTACTTTAAAAAAAAAAAAGGATGTAATGAGTGACTAGCTAGTTGCCACAGAAGTCGTAACTTTGTTATCACTTGAATTTTGAAAGATTGACTCAACATAGTTACTTTTCTTCACACATTCACTTGTTCATTTCCAAGACATAAAAAATCTTCTCTACATTAAATAATTAACTTTCACATAGTTTTTTTGGAAGACAAATTCTCAAACTTAATACTGTATATGATTTTTGGTTCATGGTATCGATTACATATTTGATAGGGAAATTTTCACTTCATTGGCGAGGGTTTGTTAGGGTTGATGCGTCCCCAAATTTGCAATCGAATTGGAGTCAACCTAATTCCATGACTCTCATCAACGTTTTCAATGTGAATCAAACTTGTAATTTTTTTTTACAAAATAAAAACGGATTTCATCAGACTATAATATAACTAATTTAAGTCCTTGCACTAATATTTATACTTCAGACGACCAAGTAACAATTTTTTTTATCTACTTTACATGTGTAAAGGTAATATAAACAGATGCTGTTTGTCGATTATTTTAATTGTAGGGAACCCTCTGAAATATTATTTTGTTCAATTCTTTGATTTTGTTTGACTTGACATTTGATGGGGCGTACATAATAGTATCGAAGTAAAATCACATTCTAATACACTTTCTTTGCAACTTGCTGGTAGTGGTTGCCATGTTCACTTCAATGCCAGTCATCTTACATTCCCATATCTTTAATTAATACATTACCATATATATAGGTTGCAATATATTGTAAATAGGACAAATTTAGAGTACAGATTTGTCATAATTCAAATTCATGTGTTAATACCTTATTAGATTAGACTCATTGAACTATATACCTAAAATTCAAATACTAAAGAAGAGCTATATGCCGAGAACAACTAAATAGTTGGAGAGACAACTTCCACCAAGCCCACAAAATCTAAACAATCTTAGCAATGGCTTAAATATGGGATGACACGTTGACACATTCTTACTAAATATCTAGATATCACATGTCAGCACCCAAACGGAAATGTATTTATCCGACATAAAAACTATTTATCAAGACCACATCAAATATCCATAAAAAATGGGTGCACATTTTCCAATGAGATAATTATTATTCACTATTTACTATTACTCTGTCAAAATTGTCACTTACTCTTACTTTTTTGGAACAAATTTACTAACTTGTTGCCGAAGAACTTTACGCTCCCACCACATTGGTGCTTATCCTTAACAAATGACCCACATCTCTTCCTAATCAACATGCTCGAAGAAGTACACGTGATGTTCGGTCATTAGACAAGACGTAATCCGAAGTTGGAACATTTTGTACTCCAATAGTTTAGTACCGTCTGTGAGAATTCAGACCAAGTCTGTCCATTGGTCTACCGAGCCGAGAACACCCCTGACCAACATAGAAAACACGCTAAGCGACCAGGGGGACAACGAGATAACACTAGACAAGGGTCCGAGATAAAGAAAGATAACTCTCCCAATTTCTTATAAGTAATCGAAAAACTACAAAGTTACATGGCCAAGATGAAATCTAAAGGCGCATATGCTGAGTTCATGTGGCAAGTTCCCGACAAGCAATACACTGAAGTAGCCATTCCGCTGAGGGCACTATAGGCCGAACTCACTGCTCATCGAGTTCAAGGCACCCGCTGAACCAATCAATTAAGCCTCTCAGCTACTTATCATACCTAGCAAGGCCTAAGCCGATACCAGGATCTACCAAGATGCCCGAGAAGCCCTGAGCATGGGATCTCAGAGAGACCAATCCCCACTTAACCTGATGCAATTGACTTACCCCCGAGACAAGGGTTTCACTTCTTGGCCAACCAGGACAATAGCTCACTAGATAACAGCAACATGGACCGCTCAGTTTTCGTTCTTGGTTATCGACCAGTTAGGGTATCCCTCACATTTTTTTCCTTTGATTGCCATCATGGAGTCAGAAGGCATTGATTCTTCCCAAAAAAAAACTAGTGCACAACCCAGTCAGTTCTCCGTGAAGTTGATTAGCAGCACTCGAGGGGGAACATGGACCAAGAGGCACCACCAATATCGTCTTTCTGAAGAAACACCGAGCAGCTTAGGCCCAGGGACCGAGCCCATCCTCATGGCAGCCACCAGGAGGTACTACTTGGATAATTTTCTCAAAGAAACACTAAACAACCTAGGATCAGAGATCGAGAGACCCTGAAGCTGAACGACCCTTGCGGTAACCAACAAGAGGTTCTTCATTGGTTGTCCCTAAGAAAACATACTAAGCGATCTCAGTCCATCGATCGAGAGGCTCCAAAATCGTATCAAGCTACCCACTCATCCAACACCTACTAGAACGAGTGAGAACCTTGGAGGCCAAGATAAAGCACTCAACCATGCAAGCGTCGGGAAAAATAAGATATGGACTATTCATGGATAGGATCAATCAATTTAGACACGACCATGAGATCAAGTCTCTGAAGATCCCACATTACACTAGACATGGAGACCCCAGCACCCATCAAAACAACTATCAGTTGAGCATAGCCTTCAAAAATCTCTTAGACGAGACACGGTGTCTGATCTTTAGCTCTACGTTAATCGAGGTAACAATCAATTGGTTCTATAGACTCAAGGCTGCAACCATAAACTCTTTTGAATAACTCCATGCAACTTTCCATAACTAAGTTATGATTTAGACCGATCGTTTGTTCTAAACGGAAGACCTCTTCAAGTTGAAGCAAGAGGACAACGAGCCATTATAGAAGTATAAGTCCAGATTCAGCCACGAGTACTCTCAATGCCCTGAAACTGATGAGAAGACATTGTTCACAGCCTTTACGATTCACTTTAGAGAATCTCCTTTTTGGTATGCTGCTCATACCCAGGGTTTGTCCAATTATACTGAGATAATAAAACATGCAGCCATACATGCGAAGGTCGAAATGCAGAACCACAAGGTAGAGGCCTCTTCAGCTAGAACATAATAGTCACCCCAACATGGCTCGGTTCAAACATACCAGACAAGCGGGCAGGGCCAACAATGGACCATTGAGCAGTGTCCAACCAACGAGCGAAGTATAATTATGGGGGAGGGGGGGTCGTTATAGAAAGGATTAGTCCAACAACAACAAATCGTACAAGTCTGCGGAGGAAGGCTAAGAACCCCCACTATCAAAGTTCACATTAAGGGCAGAATTGCCATGATGAAACCAAACAATGGTGACAAATTTTTTCCTCGCTCGAAGTACAAAATATACACCATCTTGAACATTTACTATGCGAATCTCTTGATAAATTTTGAACACATGATCCCTAAACCTAATTGGGCACTCGCGATTGGAAAACAAAGCAAGAAAACATGAACATACTACCCATGCCACAAGTACAATGACCATAATATCGACCAGTGCGTAGCATTCGGGCTCTTGGTCGAAGCCTTGGTCAGAGTAGGAAAAATCAACCAGTCCCTTTAGCATGCACCACCTCTGGTATGAAATCCACAAATCAACACGATCACTAGAGGACCTTGCATCTCATCCCCTTTGATCTCGAACCGAGCCAAGAAGAATTTCGTATGTGCCTCCAAATAGAACCAATAAGTCTTCAGCATTGAAGACGGACGAGCCAAGAAGGCAAAAAAATTTGGCTGGGAGCCCATCATATTTTCAGAGGAGGGGATGAGTGTCTTTGTCTACTTACATGATGATCCAATTATCATCCAAGCGTAAATCTCAAACTTCGATGTTGGAAAGGCCACAGTCGATACTTGCAGCTCCGTCAATGTCATCTTCATGGAGGAATACATGCAGCTAGGCATCCCGGAGTCTCACCCCGATCAATCCCGCAAGCCATTCTTCAACTTTACTAGGGACTCAATTGTACCACTTGACGATGTCACTCTTTCTCTCTTAGTGGGGGCAATTCTAAAATGAGAAATGGTACTCACACCTTTCCTAATAGTAAACTATCAGACTGTCTATAACGTTATCCTAGGAAGATAAGTAATCAACCTGCTCAAAGTAGTAGTATCCACTCATCTACTTCTGGTCAAATTTCTCACTTCCATGGGTATTGGCCAAGTTTGCAGAGACCAGATGATGGCAAGAACGTGTAACTTAGTAACACCCATCGCTCCACCGAAGAAAACATTGACCGTCACCTAGTTAACTCTCGAGGCCAACCCCATTGACCCTTAGGTTGCACAAAAAATACAAGAATGACCAATCGAGGGCCCAAGGACCACTCGACCACACCACACCTGCAACCTATTGAGGAAGTCGAAAAGATCGTGCTCTCCCATAACTTCTCCGACTGAAAGGTAAAAATTGGAACCACCATTTCACCAAACATGATATCTGAGCTACTCAAGTTTTTGAAAGACAACTCTAAGGTGTTTTCTTGGTCGTACACTAACATTCCCAGCATATCTACTGATGTCATCTACCACCGTCTCAACATCGATTCTTCCTACAAGCTAGTTGAGAAGAAATGATGCATATACGACACAGAGAGGATAGAGTCAATAAAGGTAGAGATAGTCAAGCTCAACACCATACACCGTTTTCGGAAGGCAGTTTATGCCATTTGGGTGGCCTTGGTCACGAAACCCTCAAGAGCTTGGCGAATGTGCATTGACTTCACAGATCTAAACAAGGCATGTTCAAAAGATAGCTTCCCTCTACCAAAGATAGACCAACTAGTCGATGCCACCGCACGACATGAACTCTTGAGCCTGGATGTAACAAACCGAAAATTTAAACAAAGTAATTTCGGAAATTTTAAAGAGGAAATTGATAAGTTTACCCTTAAAGGTCAAACATTGACTTTTTGGCTCCGTGTACGTTTAGGAATTTTCGTGAGGACCGTTACATAGGCCTTGGAATCCTGAGTCCGTAGGCAAGCGACATGTTGAAAACAAAAATCAGATGTATTTGTTGTGGGTCTAAATTGATCAGAGGCATTTTGGTAATTACACAAGTGGAGATATTTTGTGATCATCACAAGTGTCCATCCATATCTCTTTCCCTCCATTATCCTGTGTGAGTGTGTGTGTGTGTGTGTGTGTGTGTGTGTGTGTGTGTGTGTGTGTGTGTGTGTGTGTGTGTGTGTGTGTGTGTGTGTGTGTGTGTGTGTGTGCGCATCAACCTAGCATATATATATATATATATATATGGCTTTGGTGTGTAATAAAAAAAAGAAAATAAAAAAATGAAACTCATGAAGAGGAAGGAAGAGAGAAAGTAGATGGAAAATAGAGGAGAAGAGAAGATGAAGAAGGAAAAGAAAGAAAGGGGAAGAGAGAAAAGATGGAAGGAATAGGAAACTCCTAGACTTGAAAACTTGAGAAAACCCAATATGGCCCTTGGATCATCAAATAGTTTTGAGGCTTTAAAGCTTGAAACCAGCCATTCTAGAATGTTGCTCGAGTCCCTATGTTCATCTTGATCTAGAAACCTGACGGTTTGGATGCGGGAGAAGGTGGGAATGGAAGCTTGAAGTTTGGCCGAAATCCATGGAATCAGATTGTGTTTTTGTGGTGATTTTTCTGTGTTTTGAGGTTATAGGAATGTTCCTAGGATGGAGTAGATATGTTTGGAGTGTTACAACGTAAAAAAAAGAACATAAAATAGATGAGTTAAAATCGGATCAACCTGCCAAGTCGGGGAACCCGAATTGCAGGAAATGGGTCAACCCGCCTAAGTTTGAAGATGATCAATGCTAGCACGTGAGGCCAATGCGCAGAGAGCATGGGTGTCTTGTGTGGCCGTTGTGCTCACCTTCTAGATTTTTATCAACATGGTTGGGGTAGTTTTGAATGACTGAAGTATTCGCTGTTATGGATATTTTGGTGCAATTTATGAGTCGATCAGGCATTGTCTCAGGGTAGATCTGAATGTCCGAAGTGTTATGCTAGGTTTTTAATCCGTATTTTTTTCCAAAAATTAAAGGATTTTAATGTGAGTTTATTAAGATGTTAGTAACCTTTGGTTATGATATTTGATAGGCAACATAACTCCCGAAATTTCGAAGGAGCGTACAACTCGAAATCAAACAGCGAGGACGGTATGAGTGAACTTTGTTTTTATTACTTCTGATGCATGCATATTAAAATATTTTCCATTCTTTTTGCCATTCTCTGACTTGAAATGATTCCAATGATTTGAATAATGATTTCTAAATAATTATTTGATGATTTTCTAGATTTATCGATTGGTTATGGACATGGATTTTATGGTTCTTTTGTAGAAACTGTGTTTTGGGCTTATACTTGGGTTTTAAAAGTGTTTTGACTTGGTTTTAAGTCAAAAGATTTATGTTAAATAAGTTTGCTTGCTTTTGTGAACTATTTTTCTAAGGTAGTCATTCTCATATGATGTTAGTACAGTTCAGATAGTAAGTGAATGTAGTTCTCGGATGTGACTAGGATGGTGTGTGAGTGAAATTCCTGGGGATACTATTAAAGTCTTGATGGTACTGCGCAGTTCTTAGACATTTTCGAATGATGCGTGAGTGCAATTCTCGCACTTGAGTTGACAGGACCCATTCCAAATTTCCATGAAAATTGAGTCGGTCCTGCTCTTGTCTGACAACCCTTGTCAGACAAGGGTTATTATTCATTTTATCCTTACTCATACCTTTAAATTAACCAAATGGTATCCACTCTTGTGGGGTACCGCCCACGTCTAGCCCATTAACTCTGAAAAGTAGTGAAAATTTCTAATTTGACCTTAATTGGGGTTTTACTTCTATTGTTAACGTCATCGACATTACATTTACCAACTCAATTACCTATGTAGTCGACATTATTTCTATTAATAAACTTTTTGACAAACTCATAGTTCCTTAACTCTTCTGTTTAACATACCTTATCATAGAAGTCTAGGTACACCAAACATATTACTATTGTCTAATATCCATAAGTTTCCATGTTATCATAATTCACGTATAATTATGTTTTCATTACGTAAGTAACACCACAAAAAACACAATAAACTGCACATACTTAACATCTCACAAAATCAACTATTAATAACATTACATCATATATATGACATCATAGGATCACCATGTTACTAACATATATAATCTTTCTTCTTCACATTTTTAATTTATCTTAATGTTTCACAATCATAGAAACCTTATAACCATCAATATATTCATGACCACATTAACATTTCTACTCTTTAATCCCACATCCACATACCATAGGCCTACGACTCAAACTACCGGGTCGGAGTATAGGCTCACTTTGTGACGACCCGTTCCGAATTAGTGGGATTAATTAAGAATTAATGAAGAATTAGCGAGACTAATCGGGGATTAGACGAGGATTAACGGATGAACAAGGAGAAATGACGATTTTACCCCTAGAATGGGCGAATCGTTGACTTTTTATTCAGGCTGTCAAATGGAATTTGACCGATGACTGTGACGTAGTTCGAGACGTCACGAGTTTATAGACAGGTGGCACGCTCGATTCTGACGTTATAGGAAGAAGTTATGATTTTTGGAAGTTTAGGGGAATTTTGGTAATTTGGTTAAAAGGAGACAAATAGTTGTATTTTGACTCGGGCGGTCCGATAGCCAAGGGCCGAGGACCGTTACGTAGATAAGGATGATACGAATCCATAGACAGGCGGCACGTCGAATTCAGACGTTCGACAGAGAAGTTACAGTTCACGGAAGTTCGAAAATACTATTGCACGAAGTTCGAGACAGCTTGGGTTTGTCCTAAATGGGGCCCAGATATTTGTCACTGGCCCAATGAATGAGTGACTAGTGTCACCCATCCATTGCCCAGCCCAAACAATTCATGCATCTCACCTTCCTTTCTCATCGATCATTTTTCTTCATTTCCAAACCCAAACCCGATCTCCCTTCCACCCCAAATCCAAAACTTCACCCCATATGACCATGCCTGAGGAGCCAAGAGATTTAGAGGTGGTTGGTGAAGCTGTGGAAGGCAGCATGGAGGTGGTCGGACTGCCGTGCACGGCTGAGAAAAGGGTAAGTACTCGGTTTGCCCATTTTCCATTTTAATTTGATTTTTACATTATGGTTGATTTTGGGTGATTAGGAGATGATTATTAGGTTTCTAGGATGATTCTAAGATGATTTGGAAGGGGGTTTCATGGCTGAGGAAGCCTGGGAAAATTCTTAAAATCTTGGACCGTGGGGTTCAAAATCAAAACGTGGGTTTTAGTGGTTTTCTTTTAGGTTTATTGTTTGGAAATGATAGAAAATATCAAAATAGGAAGATTAGGATCAAAAAGGAGAAGATTGGATGAAAAATATGGAAAATATAGGCCTGGACCAGTCACGTCGGTCAAGTTATAGGCCCTGAACCGAACTGACCGGTCTGGACCGGTCTGAAGGTTGAAGAAGCTGAACAGTCGCCGATGCGTGAAGCCCACGCGTAGGCCAATCCTTGGGTGCGTGACGACGCTTGGTAGGGTTTCTGGGGATGTGTTCAAGACATGAAATTTTCTATTCGATGTAACGAACATTTTGGGACTGGTTTCGTGTTAATTAGACATCGTTTCGATATAGTTCAGGTTGTCCGAAGGTTTAGGTTCAGGTTTAAAAATAGTTAGAAATTCCGGAAAATTACGGGACTTTAGTGAGGGGTTATTTAAGTAGTTAATAACCTTATATTATGATTTGGACAGGTTCGTGAATCCCGGAGGCAACGATTGGCCCGAGAAGACGTTGTGGCACGCGTATCAAGGCGCGGCTTCGGACGGTCTGTGAGTGGACTTGTTTTATGAATTCGATGCATGCATAAATGTTTTATAAGTATTTTATTACATGTTTTGTGATGTCATGAGTACATTTGTTTGTGGTAGCCTAGGATTTATATATTTTTACGTATTTCGAGATTTATGGTTTTATACGATGCTTATACGTGCTAGGTTTGCAATGAGGGTTTCATGAATTGGTTTTGGATTTGGAAATATGAAATCGGGCACGAGAACCATTTGATTCATGAACTCTCGGACTTGGAGTCCATTTGATTTGACAAGAAATCGGACTGAAAGTCCATTTGAGTTATATGATCGGGGCGAGGGTCCCGTTGGTTTACGAATTCGGGCTTGAGGCCCAGTTGGTTGTAATCTCGGGCTGGAGGCCCTTTTGACTGTAATATCGGGCTTGAGGCCCCGTTGGTTGTGAAATCGAGCTTGAGGCCAGGTTGGTTTATGGTTTCGGGCTTAGGGCCCAGTTAGTCGTGTTATCGGGCTAGATGCCCAGTTGATTATGAAATCGGGTTTGAGTCCCAGTTCGGTTTGTGAAATGAGAATTCGGGTATGAGACCCTGTTGAACTGAGGAATTAGGCCGAGGTCTGCGAAATGGATTTGAATCGGATTCAAGGAATCCCGTTGAGATGAATCAGGTATGAGACCCAGTTGAAATGTGTTTTGAGAACGAAAGAAAGAGATTTGAAAATGAATATGAACCCTCCATATGATTTATATGGTCTCCTCCTGACGTCGACCTGGAGAGTCACGATCCACTTACCAGAATGGGTATCCCCATAGGGATCCCGTTCCAGGAGTGGGAGTTATGATTTATGATGTGGTCCCGGACCAAATTCCGGAGAGATGTGTGGACTAGATCCGGAGATAGAGCTCGGACTAGATCTAGAGATTGAGCCTCCTAGATGGAGAATTCCTGGGAAAAGACTCGGAGTGAGACCCCGAGTAGTGTGCACACTAGTATAGAGATGATATCGTGACATATATCACGGATGTGTTCCCTATGGGCTGTGTGCCCTCAGTTGGCATCTTATTGGAAGTGCCGCGGATGGGTTATACGTAAGTTGATACATATGAGGTTTTATGAAAGTGATTGGGGGCGGAGACCCTGTGTTTTATGATTCGGAAAGTGGTTTGGGGCAGAGACCCCGTATTGTATGTTTTAGTATTTTACTGAGAATGGTTTTGGGCTGAGTTCCCACATGTATTGTTTTATGGTTTTAAGGTTGCGATTTCTAGTCGGAGACCCAAATGGATTTATAGTTCATGACGGTTTATGGGGATCTGCATGAACCCTTGAAAGGTTTTTATGGGTTATGAGGGTTTTTGGGAACCGGGCATGAACCCTTGAAAGTTTTTGAGAATATGTTTGACAAATTGTTTTATGAACGTTTTGGTAAACGGTTTTTGAATGCATGCATATGCTTTTAGTGAAGGGCATAAATGTCTTTATGTGAAAATGTTTTATTAAAATATTATTTTGTCCACTCACGACTTTGATGTTTTAATACCCTTCAGGTTGATAGCAGATGCGGCTGTAGCAGAGATGAGACATCACACTCCCTCTCCTACGATCCTGGCGTACTCTGGAAGCCCCGGTGAGGGCTAAAGACGGAATTTTCCCTGGTTTTACACTTCGTGTTAGACTGGATCAGGTGCGTCCCACGTTAATCCCAGGGGATTTGGGACGGGTCCTGACACACTTGGCCTACACTCAATATTTGTCCTTGACTCAAACATTCGAGTCGGAGTACAGGTACACTCGGCCTACACTCAAACCTTGGCCATACGACTCAAACTACAGAGTCAGAGTATACACGTATACGACCTGCACTAAACACTTGGCCTTGATTCAAACATTCGAGTACAGGCACACTCGGCCTATACTCAGACCTTAGGCGTGTGATTCAAAAGTTTGAGTAGGAGTACATTCTCGCTCGGCCTACACTCGAAACTTGGGCTCAATGTTAGGTTTACAAACCAACTAGGCACTATTCTCGGCCTACCACTACAAGTTAGCTGAAAATATTATAATCGGTCAAGAAACAAGTGGAAAAATAAAATAGGCAAGGAAAACATAGATTTCCAAAAATAGATTTTCATTAATCCGACCAAATGCACGGTCATGAGCATTAATAAATTTGGCACTTGACCGACTGCAAAATAAAGAAAAAATTACAAGGCATGGCACTTGGCCGACTACTACTGCTTATTTCCTTGAAATCCTAGACTGGCTCCTCGACCTACTGGTCCCGGTTCCCATCGACCACTTACTCCTCATACTCAAGCTCTTGCTCTGGCTCTAGCAACAGATTTGGCTCTGGCCCCTCTTCCTCCTCATTGTCGTCCTTAGAGTAGGAAATGAACGCCTCGACCGTTAGATTTTGGCCGAGCCAAGGAGTAACGATCGGAAGGTGACTCTTGTATAGAAAAAGGTTCTTATAGAAGCCCTTTGTAAGCTCGAATGCATAATAATCCTTTAGCTTCCTCAACTAGGACAAATTTTGAACTCGACCACCGCCTCATTTTAGACTCGTGCAAGGTCGAGCTCCCTAGTTGCCTTCACTAAACTAAGCTCAGACCAATGTCGATGGACATCCTTTTGAGAACCACCAACTTAGCCTTCAGCTCCTCCTGACTAGTGGTTAGCTCGAATACTTTCTTCTTTTTGGTCTTCAGCTGCCAAGTCAGATCACAGTCGGCCTTGAGGGCCACCTCGGCCTACCAAAGTTTGGGAGCCAGCAACTCTCGTTGCCCTTTCAGCCTCTGCTTCTCCCCAACAGTTTCAGCCCGTCATATTTGAGCATAGCCAAATTGAAGGTATACCTCACCGAGAGTCGACACGTAAAAAGTAGTTAGAGTTGACACAAAAAGAAAGACTAAAACACTAGAAAAAAGTCACTTACATTGGAAAGCAACAAAAAACCCTTCTCTGTCTCCTGATTGGCCAATTAGGTAGGGAGGACTGCTAGCTTGTCCAACCCCATTGATGCCCTATGGTAGACACTTTTCACTAGCTATGTCATCTCCTTCTTAAGGCAAAAGAAGGCCAAGGAAGATTCCAATTTCTCCATGGTGAAGAGCTCACCTTGCCGAGTAAGCATATGGGTAATCTTTTCATCATGCCAATGATGAGAGGGAAGCAGACAAAAGTTCAAAGAGATATATGAGAAGAGTCAGAACCAACCAGTACTGGTTGATCCTCAACAATGGTCTCAGCCTCTCAGCAAGTCTCAGCAAACTAAAGATCAGTGGATCGAGTACTTTTTGACCGAGTCTTTATCGACTGAGTAACCTCCACTTGGTTTACATAAGACACCGAGTCGATCATCAATGTATAAGCCCCTTGTAGTGCCCTATTGATCTTTTTCTTTTTCATACCCATGATCTGGGACAACCGAACGGATGCCTCATCGTCTACCACTAGCTCATTATGCTTATAACCAGAGGCATCCACGTTCCTCCTCTGATCGGCCCCACTGGACCCACATGTTGCTACGCTCTTTGTCACGAGCTTATCAACCTCCTAAAAAGTTTCATGTTAGGTCATGGAAGACTGCATGACTGACCACCAAGTCAGAGACCGACAAACAAAACGAAGTAACTTACCGTTGTCCAAGGCGGTTAGACCAGCATCTTTCTGAACTAATGGAAAATGAATCTATAATCAGCTGCGTTGTACGTCAATCAACCTCCTCTTCACACGCTAAATGTCTTTTTTCGTAGTCATTGATATTGTCACGACTTTACCCTCTTCCAACAGGATATTATCCCCTCTGAACTCGCTGGTCCAACTAGCTTTTCCTGCAGGATTTTGTTTTTGGGAGCTCACATGCAACTTCCCAGTGGGTCACTCATCCTAGGATTGCTCTAGTGCCTTCCTCGCTTAACTTTGGAGTTCCAACCAACTCCAAATCTAGTGATCTCCCAAAAGGGCTCATGTTGGATAAAGACGGGCCCACACATATAAGACGCATCCCCCAGATCCCCCCATGCGATGTGGGATTGCTAATCATGCCTCAAATGCACGGGTCCTCATAATCCACCCCATTTAGGCTCCAACGTCTTCACTGGCACACTATATTTCGGCCGAGGTTTGGTTATGATACCAAATTATCACGACCCGACCCTCTTCTAACAAGATATTGTCCCCTCTGGACTCGCTGGTCCAACCAGCTCCGCCCACAAGGTTTTTTTTTCTTGGAGCTCACATGCAACGTTCCAGTGGGTCACCCATCCTAGGATTTCTCCTGTGCCTTCCTCGCTTAACGTTGGAGTTCTAACCAACTCTAAAGCTAGTGAGTTCCCAAAAATCCTCTTGTTGGATAGAGGCGTGCTCACACATATAAGGCGCATCCTCTAGATCCCCCTGGGCGATATGGGGTTGCTAACCATGCCTCCATGACACGGGTTTTCACAGATATCCCCCATGTTGGAAAGAGACCTGCGCGCCAAGTTAATGGTTAGAATACCCATGACACTTAGCAAAAACAAACAAAAAACTAAGTGACTGATAAACACTGATGAAGACTGAGAGTATTAAGTTCATTCGGTCTGGAACTTCCCCAATATAGGACCGCTCCTTAGTGCCCCTTTCCCAACCCCAACCAAAAAAGGTCAAGCGATTCTTGAAGGATTTTCGGGAGGTTAGCACGTTGTGGATGAAATCCCCATTCTTCTTCTTCTTGATTCACTGAATGTATATTCAACCTGTGCTCTGTTGCTGAAGGCCAAACTCATAGAGATACATGAGCTGAGCATAGGTCGGCTCAACCATATAAGCCCAGCTGAAGGCCATGTAGAAGGAGCAGAGGAAGATCTAGACGTTGAGCTTGAGCGGATCGAGTACAATATCCATCTTTTTCATAATCTTCCTCACCCATGGATGAAGTAGCATCAGACATCGTCAAACAGTGACTCGGGATGAAACAGTGCCTTGTCAACTAGCGCATAGCTCAGAACTATGCCTTCCATTGGCAGGCACATAGTCACAGAGTCGGGAATGCTATAAATGGAGTTTCTTCAATCAAGCCTTGGTCTCTCAGTTTACCTGCCTGTCAACTGTAAACTTTTCTTTAACAAGCGGCAAAGCTTTTAGCACTCAGCCTCCTCTTCATGACCTAATGGCACGAATCCTCACATCACCCTTTTGGGGGCCATGGATCAGCTTCAGTGCACTCACCGGGACAACTTGCACTTTCAGAAGACACTCTGCGTCTTCTCTGATATTACCGCCCCCTGTCCCTTCAGCCTCAACATTGGGCATAGACTCTTCTTCGTGGACAGATCTCTTAGCAATTTCCATATCTCCTGAGACCTATCCTCATTACCTTCTCTCATACTTGACTCGTTCTTATCTCTTGACGGAGAGGGACCTAAGATGACCAACCCTCCTATGAAGGCACTTCTTCAACCTCTAAGTCGTAACCTCACCTCTCAGCCAAGCCACTAGACTCGGACATATAAGCCCAAAAAAAAAAAAACTAAGAAACCAAACCTACAACCTAAAAGATCTAAACACACTCATCCACCAAGTTAATGTCCAGATCTTCCCTTGTCCTATTTTTCAATTGAAAAAAAAAAACATAAAAAACTTACCCCTTATTTTTCACGGCCAAGAGGTTCATCGGAAATCGCACAACCGTTAAGACCGCCTTAAAACCCTTGTCTAAAATCACCTTTCCAAAAGTCGCCTTGCAAACGAGCATAAATTCTTGAAAAAAAAATCGCAAAATAAAAGTGAAGAAAACCAAAGGCAAGGACTTCGAAGCGTCTCCCAGTGCATCCCTAGAGACCGACAACTGTACCGTACTAAAAAAACCATGACTCTGCTGAGCAGGTCTACTACCTCACATACCAGCACATGCGTAGCATGTAGAGGGCCACGACATACTGATTCCCTCACATATTAACATGCGCTCTATTTGCAGAGTGCCACGACACAACCAATAAGACCAACTCACTCTTGACCGACCATTCTCAAGGGGTACCAAAGAAAAGGTACAACGAGATGGCCAAGGAAAACAAACTAAGTGGTGCTATATAGACCACTCGATATATGTTTCAAAAAATGAGCACCATGCCACATCTGCTGCATGGATCGACATAACTACAATCGCCCCACCACTAGGCCTACAAGTACACAACGACCACTTTAAAACCAATGAATGCATCAACACATTAGGCTAAGGACAATTAAGCAATGCTAATGGATGGTAGGCCGAGAAAAGCACAAGCTGCTAGACCTATATTAGGTACACCTACAACTAAGGACATCTGTACAACAAACACACGAATAGCTCAGCGACATGTCTCAACAGAGGGACTTGGGAGACTATAGGTATACCTCGTAGCGAGTCTAGAGAAAAGACAAGTCCCCAACTGAGAAATTCGACCTTGCTTAAGAACTTGGTTGGCACTATATTGGACGAGGTTGATTAGGCCATATAACTAAAACCCAAACACCAAAGAAAAGCTAAAGCCTCAGAACAACCAAAAAATTGGAAAGGCAACTTGGGATAAGTATCTATACATATTCGTCGAGACAAAAGTTCAACTAGTCAATGGTATTACAGAGCAAATATGATTGTACAAAGAGTACTATGTCCTACCCCGAAAGGTATTCAGGTGCGCAACGGTATTCTTTATGCCTCATCCTCAGTATCAGCCCCAGATTCTACGCCATAGCCTGGACAATCAATAAAAACAATCAAAGTGTGAGTGGACAAAAATAAACATTTTCAAAATATGATTTAAGAAAAATCACAATTTACCCTCCGTTTTGTAAACATGCATGGATGGAAATCAAATCGTATGAAAGTAATTCAAACCATAATATCAATATAAATATCTGGACATAAATATCAATAAATGACAATATAACCAATCCCCAATATCCTCGATATCCATATCCAAGTAACTGTTACGATGTAAATTCTACGCGTGCAACTCGGGGTTTCATCCCTGAGTACATACCCATGATCTACGGCGTCTGTGGTGATATCTTCTCTAGGATCTACGACGTCTGGGTGATATCATAATCTCACACTCCTGATGATAGGACCCGTCCTAACGGGACTTTGATAATAGTACCTAGTCCTACTTCCGTCTAACAAGTCAACTGAAGTACCGAAAACACCCTCAGCACTTGCCAGACAATGGATAATCACACTGATTTCCACGCATGCCTCCGCCTCTCGATCAACCCTGATCCTCAAGCCACGACCTGGAGGGTCATAAAAAACATAAAAGGTGTGAGTGGATAAAAATATCAACGTCTGAACATACATTTCAAAACCGAATTTTTTCCCCTCCAGCTATAAAACATGCATGCATAGGGTAAAAACATATGAACAACTGGCCCTCAAACCAAATCACATAAAAATCACCAAACTAGTCACAAGGACCATCAAAAATAGTACTCATCACCAGTACTCAAAAATATCAAGCACGGTAATCTGATAGCACTACTCACAAGTGCACAGTCAATCACACAAACACGTTTGAGGATTTTTACTTGGAATTACACGTCCAGGCTTTCTGGAAATTACGCATTCAAACTTTCTGGGAATTACACATCCAGACTTACCGGGCATGACACATCCGGTTTCTCCGAGAATTACACATCCGAAAATCATTAAATATTCCATAAAGTCATCCTAGACTCACAATCCAAGTCAAAACACCATTTTTAAACCCTGCCTAGCCCAAAACATCGTTTTAACATTTCATCGTAAATTGTGCATGTAAATATATTAAATCATCCATAAAATCAACACGTAATCACATCGAATTATCATGCAATTATTGTAACTCAATTCATGCAATCAATCATGTAAACCATTTAACTATGCATGCATAACAGTTATAAAACAAATGTCCACTCATACACCGTCCAAGCTGCTCGATTCCGAGCTGCGCATTTTTCCATAAATTTCGGGAATCACGAATCCTCGTGAATCGTTCCCACTCGCCCTTACGCGCTGCCGCAAGCGGCTACGCGCGAAAACCACGCGTCTGACACTGTTCATCGTCCCTGCAACCCGTTTCCTGCAAAATGGATCATGTGACCCGCGACTCGACCTGATTAGAAATCTCTCAATTTGGCTTCATTTTCAAAAATGGAACCTAGTAATAGCATCTTAAGGATCTTAATTAAGGATCTGTTAAATCAATTCCATTAATCGTTACCTCAAATAATCCAATTCGAACTTGAACTTTCGAAGGATTGATGAACACTGTTCATCCTTTGAGTTAATTCAACCCCATATGTTTTCTTTGAATTGATTCATCAGAAAGCTTCGTGGGACCCTCCAATTACACAACCCAACCTTCGAATTCCTATATTCCCGCCAAGTCCATTCTAAGCCAAAAGGACACAAATTTTCTTCGTTCTTAAGGTGTTCCTGATCAAATTAGTCCTGGAAGCCTCAAACCAATCTCAGTTTGAAGCATCACGGCCTATAAATTCAAATTCAATTTTTTTAAAATTTGAATTCCAACGGGTTTAGCTTTCGGGTTTACTGAGTTTTTTTCTCCCTTTTTCTCTCGAATTTCTTCTTTATTGTCACTCTCTAATTCTCTCCATAAATCAATGTCTCGGTAATTCACGATAAGTTGTGGTGTGGAAGGTATTTGATCACGCATCCCCTGTTTTTGCTGGTTTTTTGTTCATACCACGTTGTTGTTTATTCATCTCACACACACACACGGCCAACAAGGCCAAATGCCACCCACCTTAGTTTTAAACATCCCATGTGTGACAAGATCAAAGGGGTGAGTCACTAAACATGGCTGAATCAGACAATGCCTAGCCAAATTACCACTTTGCCTTTCTTTACACAATGACCAAATTGCTCCTCACAGTTTGAGACTCGTAAATTATTCATCTGAACTCCAATTTCCGCGTGCCACCTATCTACGAACTCAGCGTCTCGAGACCTATGCAACGGTCTTCATGGAGAGTTCAAAAAGTGTCCCGAATAAAAAGTCAACTTTTGGTCCCTTTAACCAGGGGCAAAATCGTCTTTTCCCTCTAAAATTTCCAAATTTATTTTTTTATTTTTTTATTTTCGGGACGCCATACCTGAGCCTGAGCCTCTCCTCGGAGCTACTCATTTCCAAGTAGAGTATCGTGACTACTCCAGGATCTACGACGTCTGGAGGAGACAATCCAATTTGCATAGGATGATATATGTGGAATCCAATAAACTCATTTTAAAACCATTTCAATCATGTCTAAACCTTTCAACAGGGCCTATGCCCGAAACATGGCTTTCACAAGCTGTTTCCACAAAACCATCAGAAAACGGTGTCTAGAATTCATTTCATAAATCCAGATTTATCCAAATAATTAATGCCAAATCGGCTTTCAAATCACATCAAATATCAAATTTTCTTTCAAATTCATGTTTGACTCTAAATCCCAGTCAAAATCATTATCCAATTGGGTTTCAAGCGAAAAACACCATTTTCACGTCAATCCATAAAATCAATCATAAACCAATGATTAAACCCACAAATCATCAAGTAATAATATCAAATCATTTCAACTCAAATCATATACTAAAGCATTTAAAACCTTTATGCATGCATAATATTTCTAAAAAAAAAAATTCCACTCACACTCAGTCCACGCTACACGCTCAAAATCAGTGTCGTATCTCACACTGAATGAAATCTAAAGTCTCTGGACATGTCCAAATCACATCCGAGGGTCACTAACGTTCTAAAGTCTTTGGGCGAACGGTTGACTTTTGGTTCGAACGGTTAACCAGACTTTGACCAAGGACTGTGACGTAGTTCAAAACGTCACGATTTTAGAGACAGGTGGCATGTCCGATTCTGACATCCGAGGAGAAAGTTATGATATTCAGAAGTTTAAGGGTAATTTGGTAATTTGGTTAAAAAAAGGGGCAATTTGTTGACTTTTCAGACGACAAATTATTTTCACGTATATCAAGGACCGTTAGGTAGGTCCCGATTCCCTGAGTACAATGACAGGCGGCATGCATCAATTGGAGGTTGGACGACAAAGTTACGGGCCTAGGAACTTGAGGGGCAAAATGGTAATTTGTCCTTTGGGGCATTTTGGTCATTTTGCTATCTTGGAATGTGTGCCCAGTGATATCAAGACACTTGGCGATTTTTGGATGGGGTGACCACCACGTTTTGAACACCGGGCTAGGTCTGGATGGCTGTAGAACCTTACTCATCGCCTCATTGATTTTTAAACAGAATCGGTTTGTTGTGGACAATTGGAATGGAAAAACGTAGAAAACAGAGACAGAGCTAATCGTGGAACCCCAACCCTCTCAAACCTGATCAGATGAAGGTGGGGTGTGAAAGAAAGCTGGAAGGGAGGCTGTGCTGAGACGATTGGTGGCCACGGTGGCTCACGACAGCGAGGGGTGGAAAAGAACGCGTGAAAAACCGTGAGTTCCCCTGTTTTTAGTTGGAATGGTGAACTCGAATTAAAGGGCTAATGAGCACAACTGACTAATTGGATGATGCTTCTGGGGTGTTTAGGAGTTGAATAGACTTGGAATGGAGGCTCGCCGTGGACGGTGGAAGTGAAACCGACGAGGTAAGGTCGTGTGATTCAAAAATGGTACTTTTTGTTAAAGTAATTGTTGATCAAATTAATTAATGGGATAATGTTCATGATGTTTTTAGGAATCGATCGAGCTTGAGATAGTGACCAGAGACGTTCTGTATTGGCCAGAGGCAAGGAAGAAAAGGCAGGTTTCGAATGAGGACTTGAGAAGGTAGTATTCAGGTCTTTAAGTCGTGTTTTAATTAGCTAAATTGATTAGGCTGGATGGGACGAAGCTAATAGATCAAATAGAATTGAAAATCATGGAAAAACGAGGGAAAACCATGAGTGCCAGTTTAGGATTGGACCGGATTTTCAGAACCGGTTCAGACCGGTTAAATTGAGGAAGACGATGAACAGTGCTGAGGTGCGTGGCTCCCACGCGCAGCCCTTTTGGGCGGCACTTGAGGGCGCGTGGAGCCTAGTCTGGGGAAATTGTCAACTTGTGAATTGATGTAATTGATGTAACGAACATTTTGGCACTAGTTTCGAGTCGATCAGACATCATCTCGATATATTTTGGTATATCTGAAGGTTTTAGGGCTCGATTAAAAATAGTTAAAAATTCAGGAAATTACTGGGCTTTATTATGACCATTGTGAAGTAGTTAGTGACCTTATTATAGGATTTGGACAAGTTCGGGAAAGACGGTGATAGTGGATTGGCCGGGAACGGCGTAAGTGCACGCGTTTCGAGGCTACAATGCGAATGGCCTGTGAGTGGACTTTGCTTTCGAACTTATGATGCATGCATATATGTTTTAATATGTTTTTTGTACGTGATTTCTATATTTGTGAATTGATATTGATGATTTACGATTTTGCATAGATTTCGAGATAAGTACGTATTTGCACGTTTTACGATCTTACGATTTATACTGTGATTTGACCAAGCTTTTAATGATTTGATTTCGGGATTTGAATTATGATTTGATTCCAATGATTTCTAATGTGTAACGACTCGTCCCAAATTCCTAGATTAGATTAGTGACTAATCACGATTAGTGAGGCTAATCCGTGATTAGTAGAGCGAAATCGGACGAACGGTGCGAAATGACCGTTTTGCCCCTGATGGTGGCAAAACGTTAACTTTTTAATCGGGCAGTCAAATGGACTTTGACTGATGACCGTGACGTAGTTCGTGACGTCACGAGTTCATAGACAGGTGGCACGTTCAATTCCGACGTTCGAGGAAGAAGTTATGACGTTCGGAAGTTTAGGGGCATTTTGGTAATTTGGGTGAATAGGAGGTCAAAAGTTGACTTTTTGATCGGGTGGTCCGATGGCCGAGGGCCGAAGACCGTTACGTAGATAAGGACGATACGAATTCGTAGACATGCGGCACGTCGAATTCGGACGTTCGACGGCGAAGTTACGGTTCACGGAAGTTCCCAGTTACTATTCACGACGGCACGTTTTACGAGACAAAAAGTGCAGTTTTGTCTCTAGTGGGCCCAGATATTTAATGGAGGCCCAATGGATGAGTGACACTTGTCACCCATCCACTGGCCAACCTCACCCACTCATGCACCAAAACACTCAACCGTGCATCCATTTTTCCATTTTCCTCCAACCATTTTCCCGACCCCATTCCTCTCATCTGTGCGACCCAAACATCCAACCTTGTTCGATCATGAACCGAGAAGCCCAGAGGTGGAGAGGATGAAGGCTGGACGCTGGTGGCCGGCTGGAAGCCACGCCGCCGTGGGCGGCGGCCATGAAACCCGAGAGGTACTCGGTTTGCCCAAATTCGATTTTTAATTTGTGTTTTACATTATGGATCGTTTTGGTTGCTTAGGGAATGTTTGTTAGATTGTTTAGGGTGTATAGAGATGAGTTTGAACGGGGGTTGACGGCTGAGCAGCCGTGTGGGACGATCGGAAAAACAGGGACCGTGAGGTCCATTTTGAACCGTTAGGATTTTGGGTGTTTTAGCTAGTTTGGTTAATTGGGAATGATAGGAAAGATTAAAAGATGAATTTAGGGATTGAAATGGAGGAAAACGGATGAGAAATGAGGGCATCGGAGACCTGGACCGGTTACGCCGGTCCAGTTGCAGGGGACGGACCGGACCGGTCGGTTCGGACCGGTTCGATCGAAGGAAGAAGATGCACTGTAGCGGCGCGTGAAGCCCACGTGCAGCCACTTCAGGCGGCGCGTGAGGGCGCGTGGCAGGGAATCTGGGGAAGCTTCCAACATGTGAAATCATCTATTCGATGTAACGAACATTTTGAGACTGGTTTCGTGTCGATCGGACACCGTCTCGATATGTTTCGGGGCATCGGAAGGTTTAGGTTCGGGATTAAAAATAGTTAAAAATACGGGAAAATTACGGGGCTTTGGTAGGAGGTTAATTAAGTAGTTAGTAACCTTCTATTACGATTTGGACAGGTTTGGGAGTCCCGGTGACGGTGATCGGCTCGGGGAGCCGTATGGCACGCAAATCGAAGCGGCAGCTCGGACGGTCTGTGAGTGGACCTTGTTTTCTAAATTGGTGCATGCATAAATGTTTATTATATGTTTTATTACTTGTTTGATGATGCCATGGGTGCATTTGTATGTGGTTACGTATAAGCACGTATATCGAGGTTTCGGCCTTATACGGTGCTTATACGGGTCTGTATTTCTTTATTGATTTAAATGAACTGAATTTGGATTTCAAAATGATAAACTCGGGTATGAGACCCATTTGGTTTTGTCTCGGGCATATGACCTCAGATTCCGGGCACGGTGCCCAGTTGGTGTCCTATGTTCGGGTACGAGACCCAGTCACTTTACGGTTTTGATTTCAGGTCAGGGAACCTTAAATGGATTCCCAGGCTCATGACGGTTTATGGGAACCGGCATGAACCCTTGTTATGGTATCATGGTTCATGACGATTTAAGGGAACCGGCATGAACCCTTGTTGGTTATTTCGGTACATGACGGTTTATGGGAACCGGCATGTTACCTGGTTATGTTATTACGGTACATGACGGTTTATGGGAACCGACATGTTACCTGATTATGGATATTATGGATCATGACGGTTCAGGGGAACCAGTCATGAATGTTTATGTTATGTATATATATGTTCGTCTACCTTCCTTTACTTCTATTATCTCCTCCGGGGAGGGTCGTTGGTCTGGGTGGACCCCGGAGTAGTCACGGAGCACCGACTGAGTGGAGTCACCCCCCAGTTGGGTTCCTTACTCTCAGGAAGGCTATGATTACTATTACCTCGGGTAGGGTCAGTGGTCTGCGGACATTGATCTTGACTTTGAGATGACTCGGATTGAGACCCGGGTAGCGCGCGCGTGGCTTTGGATACCGTGACAGGATTGGTTGTGTGACTTATATATATGTATGTGATGGATATATGTTATATGATATGTGGTGTGTACAGGTGTGCACAGGATTTGAGCAGTAGCTCGTGTACTTGGTTTCTTTATGGTTTGGGGCCGAGTCCCTTATGGATTTGGGCAGTGGCCCGTATGGTCGTTTTCTTGTGGTCCTTTCGACCTTGGTTTATATCTGCTTTGGGCTTAGTCCCACATATGGTTTGTTTTGGATAAATGGTTTTCGAATGCATGCATGCTTTTTAGTGGAGGGTACAAATGTCTTCCTTATTAAATGTTTTATAAACTTTTGTTTTGTCCACTCACAGTTTTTAATGTTTTGACTGCCCTTCAGGTTGACATCGGATGTGGAATGTAGCAGAGACCGAGATATCACATACCTCCTCCGGATCCTGGCGTACTCTGATAGCCCGGGAGGGCAAAGGACGAAAATATCCCTTGTCTGACACTTCGTGTCAGACGGGAGCAGGGTCATCCCTCACTAATCCCTGGGGGATTGGGATGGGTCCTGTCAACGTGGTATCAGAGCGGGGTTGTCTCTATTCGAGCAACCGCGGAGCTCTTGGAGTATGTATGCTGGTCGAGGATGTGATATCTCATTGGGCTGCAGTTCGTGGTCAACCTGATTGTCGGGGTGCCGGTACGATAGTTAGTAGGATTGGCATGCCTTGGTTCGGCACTCGATGCCGGGGTTTCCATGGTTCTGTCAGGGTTGGCAGTGTGGAACCCTACGGAAGGCTTAATGTAGTATTACGTTAGAGTTTTGGATCGTGAGACGGTTAGTTGGGATCGTCTTCACGATGTCGTAGGATCGATTCCGACGACTGGTTAGGAGTGTGACCATTAGATGGTCAGATTATGTTGAGTTAAATGGATTTACTGCAGTTGGCAGTTAGCAACCGGATACGAGGAATCCTAGTTGGATTGACGGTAGGATTGGATTGACGTCTTTACGATGTCAAGACCGCGGAGTCGGTCAGATCGTAGATTTTACTGCCTTATGCAGTTGGGTTCTGAGGAACTCTAGGTGTGATCGTGGAACCCTACCGTATGTGTATGGTTCGGAAATGGGAGTTGACGAGTGGTTTGACTTGGACGACTATTCGGATTTGGATTCGTTAGTCGGTCTAGTCATGTCAGCTTGTGTTGGGACTGCACTTCGCGCAGTCAGAGTTGTACGTATCGGTTAGACCGAGTTGGTTGTCGTGCTACTTCAGTTGTGATGGACTGTTGGTACAACTAAGGTCATTGGTGACCTGGTAGAGGACATTGGGTTAGTCGATTTGCGACTAGTTAGAGTTTGGTTGGACAGGTTACCAGGGTTGGTACTTGTCGATGGAATCCCTAAGTGGGATACGGAGTATTTGGTACGGGCGAGTGATTCCGTTGGATGCGGGGTCTCGATAGCGGTGCCTGGTAGTTAGGTCTGCACAAGTGTGTAGCAGGCACTACTACCGAGAGTGGTTGTAGCTGTGGTTGTTGGGAATCGGGGACGTTCAGGGGACGTTTCCTTTTCTCGTGTGAGTTGTCAGGGTGATTGTACCCAGAGGTGTTGGGTACGAGGGAGACAGAGTTTCTCCTATGGAGCAGAGGTACGCGATCGTCGCTCGGTATGAGCGGAGATCCAGGGTGTCAGTTTTGCACACGGCGTGTTGATACTGACACTAGTTTTGGTGATAGTGCGTGGTGCTGGTACTAGCGCTGGTACTGGTGCCGGTGATCGTGATGACGATGAGTTACGGATCGGGGTGTGACTCCGTCGAGATGGGCATATGTTCGGTATCTGTGGTTCGGGAGTGGATCACGGATAGTTAGGGTACAAGTGGTTGATGTCTGGGTACGTTGTTTCCAATCTTGTTGGAACTTCGAAATCGCGAGAGGTTGCGATTGAGGTGACGAGAGGAATGCGGGTTTTCCGCATTGGTATTGGGTATGTCGAAGTCGTTTGGGTGACTTCTCAGGTTCTACCATAATTGATGGTGGTAGATGATATTGATGAAGTAGATGTTGTTGGTTGTCACTAGTACACTGATCGTGTATTAGGTGACTCGGATTTCCCATTTTCTGCTTGGTGGCAGACGATGTTGGATTACGTGGCGTGGTGAGTGCAACGGGGTTTTGGTTGCATTCACGTAGGATGGATTATTCGATCATTCTTGATTTTTTTCCTCGGTGGAATGACAAGGATCGATACGAGGTAATCAGTGGTAACCCACAGTCTCGGCGTGTCTCGTCGTTGACTAATCTGTTTAGATGTGGGAATTGGTTTAGGACTTTGGGTATCGTTATGGATCTGGATCGTGGTCTTGATGATCCAGATAGGTGGAGAGTTTATCGCTCATACTTGGATGTTTGAGTGGAGCATGTTGGGACTGAACTTCTGTTCGAGGTAAATCCCATATGGCTTATTACTCGCCTGAGTAGTTTTTCGACGTGGTCGGATTTGGGTCAACCCTGGATGGGTGAGTGTTGTGATTGGCTTCCCTATGAAGTCAATCGATAGTGTGGTCGTGATCGGTTGAACAGGTATCCGATAGGTTCGGATATGGTGCGTCTAGGTAGACGTGAACGAGATTTCAGGTTTTGGAATCAGATTTCTGGATGACGATTCAGGATTTGATTTTGGAACTTGAAAGAGGATTTCTGTATTTGGGTTTTGGAATCGGATTCTGGGTGACGATTCAGGATTTGATTCTAGAGCTTGACTGTAGATTTTCTTTTATGGATTTGGGTTCGGAATGGTTATTCCTAATACTAGTTTACGGAATGATGATTTCGGATTTGAATTTGGACAGGATTATAGATATGATTTCTGGGTTTGGATTCGGGATTTCTTACGAAATTGCGGATTCGGATTCGGATTTGGAAATAGATAATGGGTTGGAGTTTCGATTTGTCTAGATCGGACAGATGGACTCCATAATTGAAACGTGTTTGACTACGACCTAGGTGGTCTGGTTATTGTTGTGGTATGTCGATGGGTAGATGTACGTACTTTGTGCGTTGTTCGAGGTATGATACCAGGAAGACTGGTGATGTCGGGTGACGATATATAGGGTATACCAGTGGTACATTGGAGAGCGTATTGATAGTCGGCTTAGTCCGATACCATTGAATTAGTCGAGGTCGTGAACTGGACATTGGATACCGTGCATTGGGTCATGGTATTTCTGATGGGTCTAGTTACACACAGGTCGGGTGAATTGTTGGTTAGTGTAACCACGAGTGAGTATAGTGATAGATTTCGATTGACGACTGTCAAGTGGTGACAATTTGTCGGAGGTGTCATCGTGGATCGGTTAGTGAGTTTTGGCGACTCCCAGTGGGAGTAGATGTCAGGATAGTTAGCGGTTGAGCACGGAACCGTCTAGTTGGTTGTGTCAACGAAACGGTAGATTTGACAAGTAGTGTCAATTCAGAACGCATGACTACTGTCATTCGACGTGGTCGAACGTAGTCGATACGATATGGATGTTAGCGGTACGTCTGGCTGCAGACGAGTAAGTATTGTTCTGGTTAGTGGGTGTACTAGCATACACGCGTTGCGTGGTAGGTCGAATTATTTCCACGAGGTGGAGGTTGTGGAATCAGGATAGTGGAGTTTCGAGAACGGAACTAATTAAGGAGGGAAGAACGGTTAGATTAGGTCGGTTGGAATTTCGAGGACGAAATTAATTAAGGAGGGAAGGTTGTAACGACTCGTCTCAAATTCCTAGATTAGATTAGTGAGGCTAATCCGTGATTAGTAGAGCGAAATCGGACGAACGGTGCGAAATGACCGTTTTGCCCCTGATGGTGGCAAAACGTTGACTTTTTAATCGGGCAGTCAAATGGACTTTGACTGATGACCGTGACGTAGTTCGTGACGTCACGAGTTCATAGACAGGTGGCACGTTCAATTCCGACGTTCGAGGAAGAAGTTATGACGTTCGGAAGTTTAGGGGCATTTTGGTAATTTGGGTGAATAGGAGGTCAAAAGTTGACTTTTTGATCGGGAGGTCCGATGGCCGAGGGCCGAAGACCGTTATGTAGATAAGGACGATACGAATCCTTAGACAGGCGGCACGTCGAATTCGGACGTTCGACGGCGAAGTTACGGTTCACGGAAGTTCCCAGTTACTATTCACGACGGCACGTTTTACGAGACAAAAAGTGCAGTTTTGTCTCTAGTGGGCCCAGATATTTAATGGAGGCCCAATGGATGAGTGACATTTGTCACCCATCCACTGGCCAACCTCACCCACTCATGCACCAAAACACTCAACCGTGCATCCATTTTTCCATTTTCCTCCAACCATTTTCCCGACCCCATTCCTCTCATCTGTGCGACCCAAACATTCAACCTTGTTCGATCATGAATCAAGAAGCCCAGAGGTGGAGAGGATGAAGGCTGGACGCTGGTGGCCGGCTGGAAGCCACGCCGCCGTGGGCGGCGGCCATGAAACCCGAGAGGTACTCGGTTTGCCCAAATTCGATTTTTAATTTGTGTTTTACATTATGGATCGTTTTGGTTGCTTAGGGAATGTTTGTTAGATTGTTTAGGGTGTATAGAGATGAGTTTGAACGGGGGTTGACGGCTGAGCAGCCGTGTGGGACGATCGGAAAAACAGGGACCGTGAGGTCCATTTTGAACCGTTAGGATTTTGGGTGTTTTAGCTAGTTTGGTTAATTGGGAATGATAGGAAAGATTAAAAGATGAATTTAGGGATTGAAATGGAGGAAAACGGATGAGAAATGAGGGCGTCGGAGACCTGGACCGGTTACGCCGGTCCAATTGCAGGGGACGGACCGGACCGGTCGGTTCGGACCGGTTCGATCGAAGGAAGAAGACGCACTGTAGCGGCGCGTGAAGCCCACGTGCAGCCACTTCAGGCGGCGCGTGAGGGCGCGTGGCAGGGAATCTGGGGAAGCTTCCAACATGTGAAATCATCTATTCGATGTAACGAACATTTTGAGACTGGTTTCGTGTCGATCGGACACCGTCTCGATATGTTTCGGGGCATCGGAAGGTTTAGGTTCGGGATTAAAAATAGTTAAAAATACGGGAAAATTACGGGGCTTTGGTAGGAGGTTAATTAAGTAGTTAGTAACCTTCTATTATGATTTGGACAGGTTTGGGAGTCCCGGTGACGGTGATCGGCTCGGGGAGCCGTATGGCACGCAAATCGAGGCGGCAGCTCGGACGGTCTGTGAGTGGACCTTGTTTTCTAAATTGGTGCATGCATAAATGTTTATTATATGTTTTATTACTTGTTTGATGATGCCATGGGTGCATTTGTATGTGGTTACGTATAAGCACGTATATCGAGGTTTCGGCCTTATACGGTGCTTATACGGGTCTGTATTTCTTTATTGATTTAAATGAACTGAATTTGGATTTCAAAATGATAAACTCGGGTATGAGACCCATTTGGTTTTGTCTCGGGCATATGACCTCAGATTCCGGGCACGGTGCCCAGTTGGTGTCCTATGTTCGGGTACGAGACCCAGTCACTTTACGGTTTTGATTTCAGGTCAGGGAACCTTAAATGGATTCCCAGGCTCATGACGGTTTATGGGAACCGGCATGAACCCTTGTTATGGTATCATGGTTCATGACGGTTTATGGGAACCGGTATGAACCCTTGTTGGTTATTTCGGTACATGACGGTTTATGGGAACCGGCATGTTACGTGGTTATGTTATTACAGTACATGACGGTTTATGGGAACCGGCATGTTACCTGATTATGGATATTATGGATCATGACGGTTCAGGGGAACCAGTCATGAATGTTTATGTTATGTATATATATGTTCGTCTACCTTCCTTTACTTCTATTATCTCCTCCGGGGAGGGTCGTTGGCCTGGGTGGACCCCAGAGTAGTCACGGAGCACCGACTGAGTGGAGTCACCCCCCAGTTGGGTTCCTTACTCTCAGGAAGGCTATGATTACTATTACCTCGGGTAGGGTCAGTGGTCTGCGGACATTGATCTTGACTTTGAGATGACTCGGATTGAGACCCGGGTAGCGCGCGCGTGGCTTTGGATACCGTGACAGGATTGGTTGTGTGACTTATATATATGTATGTGATGGATATATGTTATATGATATGTGGTGTGTACAGGTGTGCACAGGATTTGAGCAGTAGCTCGTGTACTTGGTTTCTTTATGGTTTGGGGCCGAGTCCCTTATGGATTTGGGCAGTGGCCCGTATGGTCGTTTTCATTGTGGTCCTTTCGACCTTGGTTTATATCTGCTTTGGGCTTAGTCCCACATATGGTTTGTTTTGGATAAATGGTTTTCGAATGCATGCATGCTTTTTAGTAGAGGGTACAAATGTCTTCCTTATTAAATGTTTTATAAACTTTTGTTTTGTCCACTCACAGTTTTTAATGTTTTGACTGCCCTTCAGGTTGACATCGGATGTGGACTGTAGCAGAGACCGAGATATCACATACCTCCTCCGGATCCTGGCGTACTCTGATAGCCCGGGAGGGCAAAGGACGAAAATATCCCTTGTCTGACACTTCGTGTCAGACGGGAGCAGGGTCATCCCGCACTAATCCCTGGGGGATTGGGATGGGTCCTGTCATAATGGATATCAGAAAAGTTATTTCGGGCTTGAGACCCAGTTCATAAAAGTGGTTTCGATAAACGTGATTTCGCGTTTTTGAATTGGATTTCAGGATGACGATTCGGGATTCGATTTTGGAACTTGAAAGTGGATTTCTGGATTTGGGTTTGGAATGGTTATTCCGGATGCTAGCTTATGGGATGATGGTTTCAGATTCGGATTTGGGAATGGATTGTGGATATGATTCTGGATTTGGATTCGGGATGTTGATTTCAGATTCGACTTGGAATTCGAAATGGTGATTTCGAATTCGGATTTGGACATGGATTTGGAAATGGTTTTTGAATTGGATTTGCTAGATATGGTTATTTGGTTTAAATACCCAGATATGATTATGATGGGGGCGGGCCCGGATTGGGTTTAAAGACCTGGATTGAGTTTAAAGACGCGGGAGTTTAAAGACTCAGATATTGTAATTTCCCTCATAGGCCTATTGAGTTTAAAGACTTGGGAGTTTAAAGAATCGGATTATATTGAGGCCTAGATTGAGTTTAAAGACTCAGGAGTTTAAAGACTCGGATAGATCCAGCAGGTTCGATTGGTTGAAATGGATTTCAAATGTGTTTTGGATTTCGATGAGAACTTGATGGTTTCCAATAATGATGGATTTCAGATAACGGTTTTCCGATGTTTTGGGCTATGCCCCGGATGATGATTTCGATGGTTTTGGGCTGAGGCCCGGGATTTGAGAAAAGGAAATGATTTCGGTGTGCATAAATGGTTTGATTATCTCGAAAATGAAATGGTTTTCTGACATGAGTTGATTAAGCATGCATTGGTTTTTAAAAGGATGGTATAATTGTCTTTTCTTGTAAACAGTTTTCTAAACTTATTCTTTATTTTTGTCCACTCATAGTCTTTTATGTTTTCGATACCCTCCAGGTTGTTGCAGTGCGGGCTGTTGATAAAGAGAGACGGAGACATCACACACGTGATCCACAGTAGATTTTGTGCACTCTGGGAAGTCCAGAAGTTTTTGGACGGTCTAATCGAGAATCCCTTTTCCAGCTTACGTGTTACATAGAGGTTGGTCGTCAGTCAGCCTTCGTGTCGCACGTGAGTTAGACGGGAGCATGACTTAGCCCTTAATCTCGGGGGATTGGGGATGGGTCATGTCAAATTGGTATCAGAGCAGGTTTTGTGAGCTCTGCGTGAGCTTTGGCTCCCAGAGTCGTTGGTTCATTTACTTCTGTGCTGGAATGCTACTGTGGATGTGATGTCTCGACGCGGAACAGCCCGTCATCGACCTGGAAGTGATAGTGACAGTACGTTCGTTAGTGGTTAGTTAGCTGCAATTGTTAGTGCCAGGGTGTTAATCGCTCGATACGCGGTGCAAGGTATGACGTATGTCGGCTTAGGGCCGGAGAAGTTAGCGTGTTTGGCGCTGGATATGCTCGATGGTTGGAACATAGGGTCGAATGTATGCCAGCGTGGTTAACCTAGAAGGTAGTCGGTGAGCTACGATTACGAGTAGGCTGGTCGGCCTGTGGGCCCCGATAGTAGCCTGTTGTGCTGGTAGTACACGTGGGCCGAGGATGCTGGTTGACGATGGCCTGTTAGGCCGGATGGCGATTTGGATGACGATAGTATGGACTTGTGACCATTTGGTCAGATTGTTCGAGCTTGGACTTGTGCGGCTACGAGTAGCCAGATGCCTCGCGGGACGGGGTATAGGAAACTACTTTAAGGATTTGAGGGATTTTCCCCTAGTGTTGGTTACTGAGTGACGTCGGTGTGTAGAGTTTACAATAAGGAATGGTCTTAGTCGGTTGTGATGACCCGAGTGGTAAGGGTGTTGTGAGCTAGTGGATGTCGTGGGCTTTTGATCACACGTATGACGAGGATGATTTGAGGAACCCTGTGGAATGACTGGTCTAGAAACTATGAGTTTGGGGTTTGTGGTAGATAGTTGTTGTGATTAGGCCGATTTACAGACGGATTGGAGATGGTGTTGCTAGGTGCAGCCGAGGTAGTGGATGGTTGGCGGACGACTCGGGACGAGTCCAGTGAGACTGCGGCGTTGGTTGAGCATTGAGTTGCTCAGAGTTATGGATTACGAGGGATGTTAATTCCCTTGACCCGAGCGTAGGTTGAGGGTTTTGGCTGGGTAGGAGCGGAGGTTTGGGACTGGTGTGTTGTGAGCACGAGATAGAGGATGATGTGCCACGAGCTAGGAGGCTTGTAATGGTACGATGGGCACATCGTGAGTTGAGGATTGTGACCAGGCGTGAGATGCCGGTGTCTGGACGAAATTATGAACAGAGTTGGGAGATGGGATGACTAGGGGCAGGCCATGTTCGGTATGATCGATCAGGATGCCGTTGATTTGATCAGAGTAGAGCAGTGGAAGCGCGTGGACCTATGCTTCGTGTTGGATTGGGCTAGGTTGGAATGGTCGGGTTTGACCATCCATGAGGTTGATTTCGTGGACTCATCCTGATGTGTTAGACATGCCGAGGTTGGCTTTTGGGTGATGCCGAGGCCCATGCTTGGTGATTTCCCGAGAGTTGGTTACGAGTATGATAGTGGTGCTCGGGGTTGAACCTCCGAAAGTTTGGGATGCAAACATCAAATGGAGTAATGTTGGACATCCTTTGGATGTGTATAAATAGTGAGAACCGACAGGCGAGTTGGTCGGTGATTTGGTTTGGTTACGGACACGTGGTTGTGATCCATATGAGGTGTGGACTTTTCTAAGTCCCATAGAGGAGTTGATGTTTGGATAGTTAATCCATAGGTGGTATACTTTGGGATGAAGTCCCATGGTTGGAAAAGATGAACATATTTCCAACATGGTTGGAATTCCAGAATCAGGAGATGTTGTGATTGTGACGATGAGACCACTGTTGATTCTGAGGGTTGGATACTCTGGCGTCGCTTCCGGTGACTTAGTGGAGGCACTCTAGGAGTTGTGACCCTCCTTGGTGGTGGACACGTGTGGATGGGGTCAGGAGCAGAAAGAGGACTTAGTGACGCCATGTTTGGCATGTGTGGCTAGTGTCATGAGTTTTTGATAAGTTGGCTTAAGGTCGGATGACTTGTGAGTCATAGTAGTGGATTATTGTGAGTTTCCGTTGAAAGATGACGGAAGGAAGCAGAGAATGAGTGACTATAACTGATCGATATGAGGTTATTGACGAGAACCCACAATCTAGACGTGTGGTATTTTGGATCAATGTGATGGTATGATGCTAAGAGTAGTATGGACGAGAAGTGGGATCCACTTAGGAGTGAATGGATCGGGATTGGATTGTTTCTGGCTCAGGTTTGAGCTGTTGTGGATCAAGAGGATCATATGTGAGGCACATGTTGGATATCTTGACTATCTTGGAGGTGTACAGGACGCGTGTGGTCCGTCTCACATACGTATGGGGGTTGGTTTTGGATCTGGTGTTGGGTCTGCCTGGTATTCGTAATTAAGTTGTGATTGGATTTCATATGGGTTGGGAGACCCAGGAGACTGGGAGACTCGATATAGATTTGAGCTGGTGTTCTTCAGAAGACGTGTTTGGCCTGACGGGTTGGCCTAGTATTTGATTGGACCGATGGGCTTCAAAAGCGAAGCGTGTTTGGCCTCTCGGTAGGTAGTAATCAATATAGTTACGCGGAAGTTTGTGTGCCCTGGAGGTTTCACTGTGAAGTTGACGGGTACATTATGATGTTGTTGGTTGGACTTTTGGTGTCGTAGAGCGTGGCTGATGTCGATGTGGTTGATTGGTCGACTTACCGTAGGATGTCGTTGGAAGTAAGGGGGGATATACTCTACGAGCTGTGTTTGAGGTATTCTAAAATATCTGTGTGGTATGTACCGTGAATCTTTATGGTTGTGATTGGTGCATATACTTGAGATGTGTTCCGATGCGATTGGACGTGATGGATGTACATTGAGATGTTCTGGTAGAGAGTTGATGATCGGCGTAGTTCCGATATGCTTAATTTTGACGAAGTATGTAGCCTGGATCAGGGTGATCCTGAGTGACTGATGGATTATATCAGGAGTCAATAGTGATGTGGTCTGGATGCTCAGAGCCATGAGTGGCTGGTGGGACCCTGATACGCAGATGTGAGACCATGGTTTGAGAGGTACGTAATCAGGTCCAGTTATAGATAGGTAGTGTGGGACATTGATGGTGATCCCACAGGTTGACTATGCTAGTGGTTAGGGAAACCACCTGTGAGATGAATTGTTGCGTAAGGACTCCAGTAGAGTCAGCGCAAATCGCTGACAAAGTGATACGGATCGTCCGTCGATGTCGTCTTGTGACTTGGTGTACTTGAGCTTTGTGCCTGTTGACGGCAAACTCGCACAATGTATTGAAGTATTGGTACGAGGTACGCTTGACTCGGAAAACAATCAAGGATGGTAAGGCTGGTGGTAGTGGTGTTATGGCGTACCTACTGCTGGCGGAGTCGTGAGTGTCGGCTGGTGCGACGTTAGAGGTGTTTTGGGTACTAGTTGGAATGTGTTGACCTCTGAGAGAATGATCGTTAGATGGATTGGAAGTCGGATGAGTTGGTTCGCTTGACCAAGTTGGGCTGACAGTTTCGGAACTGTCAGGATAAGTTGGATTGGTAGGTGCTGGACATCGGGTAGGAGACCCAAGTATGAGATCAGTTGGATTCCCCAGATAGTTATGGAAGTATGAGATGCGGAATTTCGGGGACGAAATTCTTTAAGGAGGGGAGATTGTAACGACCCGTCCTGGAAACCGAGATTAGATTAGTGGTTAATGATGGATTAGTAAAATTAATCGGTGATTAGTTGGATGCTTTCGGACGGACGGTGCGAAATGACGATTTTACCCCTGGAATTGGGCAAAGGGTAGACTTTTGGTTCGAACGAACAACTAGACTTTAACCAAGGACTGTGACGTAGTTCGGAACGTCACGAGTTCATAGATAGGTGGCACGTCCGATTCCGACATCCGAGGAGAAAGTTATGATGTTCAGAAGTTTAAGGGTAATTTGGTAATTTAGTACAGAAGTTTAAGGGTAATTTGTTGACTTTTCAGATGACAAGTTATTTTCATTTATTTTGAGGACCGTTAGGTAGGTCCCGATTCCCTGAGTACAATGACAGTCGGCATGCGTCAATTAGAGGTCGGACGACAGAGTTACGGGGCCTAGGGACTTGAGGGGCAAAATGGTAATTTGTCCTTTGGGGCATTTTGGTCATTTTGCTATCTTGGAATGTGTGCCCAGTGATATCAGGAGACTTGGCTATTTTTGGATGGGGTGACCACTAGGTTTTGGACACCTGGCTGGGTCTGGACGGTTGTAAAACCTTACTCACTGCCTCACTGATTTTTAAACAGAATCGGTTTGTCATGGACAATTGGAATGGAAAAACGTAGAAAACAGAGACAGAGCTAATCGTGGAACCCCAACCCTCTCAAACCTGATCAGATGAAGGTGGGGTGTGAAGGAAAGCTGGAAGGGAGGCTGTGCTGAGACGATTGGTGGCCACGACGGCTCACGACGGCGAGGGGTGGAAAAGAACCCGTGAAAAACCGTGAGTTCCCCTGTTTTTAGTTGGAATGGTGAACTCGAATTAAAGGGCTAAAGAGCACAACTGACTAATTGGATGATGCTTCTGGGGTGTCTAGGAGTTGAATAGACTTGGAATGGTGCCTCGCCGTGGATGGTGGCCGTGAAACCGACGAGGTAAGGCCGTTTGATTCAAAAATGGTACTTTTTGTTATAGTAATTGTTGATCAAATTAATGAATGGGATAATGTTCAAGGCGTTTTTAGGAATCGATCGAGCTTGAGATAGTGACCAGAGACGGTCTGTACTGGTCAGAGGAAAGGAAGAAAATGCAGGTTTCGAATGAGGACTTGAGAAGGTAATATTCAGGTCTTTAAGTTGTGTTTTAATTAGCTAAATCGATTAGGTTGGATGGGACGAAGCTAATAGATCAAATAGAATTGAAAATCATGGAAAAACGAGGGAAAACCATGAGCGCCGGTTCAGGATTGGACCGGATTTATAGAACCAGTTCAGGCTGGTCGACTTGAGGAAGACGATGAACAGTGCTGAGTCGTGTGGCTCCCACGCGCAGCCCCTTTGGGCAGCGCTTGAGGGCGCGTGGTGCCTTGTCTGGGGAAATTTTCAACATGTGATATGATGTAATCGATGTAACGAACATTTTGGCACTAGTTTCGAGTCGATCGAACATCATCTTTATATGTTTCGGGATGTCTGAAGGTTTTAGGGCTTTATTAAAAATAGTTAAAAATTCAGAAAAATTACGGGGTTTTAGTATGACCATTTTGAAGTAGTTAAAGACCTTATTATGGGATTTGGATAGGTTCGGGAAAGTCGGTGATAGTGGATTAGCCAGGAACGGCTTATGTGCACGCGTATCGAGGCAACAATGCAAATGGTCTGTGAGTGGACTTTGCTTTCGAACTTATGATGCATGCATATATGTTTTATATGTTTTCTATACGTGATTTCTATATTTGTGAATTGATATTGATAATTTACGATTTTGTACAGATTTCGAAATAAGTATGTATTTACACGTTTTACAAGCTTGCGATTTATACTGTGATTTGACCAAGGTTTTAATGATTTGATTTTGGGATTTGAATTATAATTTGAATTCAATGATTTCTAATGGATTTCGGAAAAGTGATTACGGGCTTGAGGTCCAGTTCATAAAAGTGGTTTCGATAAATTTGATTTCGGGTTTTGGAATTGGATTTCAAGATGACGATTCGGGATTCGATTTTGGAACTTGAAAGTGGATTTTTCAGATTTGTGTTCGGAATGGTTATTCCGGATGCTAGCTTACGGAATGATGGTTTCAGATTCGGATTTGGAAATGGATTATGGATATGATTCTGGATTATGGATATGATTCTGGATTTGGATTCGAGATGCTGATTTCGGATTCGACTTGGAATTCGATATGGTGATTTCGAATTCAGATTTGGACATGGTTTGGGAAATGGTTTTTGAATTGGATTTGCTAGATCTGGTTATTGGGTTTAAAGACCCGGATATGATTATGACGGGGGCGGGCCCGGATTGGGTTTAAAGACTCGGATTGAGTTTAAAAACTCGTATATTGTGATTTCCCCCGTAGGCCTATTGAGTTTAAAAACTCGGGAGTTTAAAGATTCGGATTATATTGAGGCCTGGATTGAGTTTAATGACTCGGGAGTTTAAAGACTCGGATAGATCCAGCAGGTTCGATTGGTTGAAATGGATTTCAAATGTGTTTTGGATTTTGAAGAGAACTTGATGGTTCCCAATAATGATGGTTTTCAGATAATGGTTTTCCGATGTTTTTGGCTATGCCCCGGATGATATGGATTTCAATGGTTTTGGGCTGAGGCCCGGGATTTGAGAAAAGGAAATGATTTCGGTGTGCATAAATGGTTTGATTCTCTCGAAAATGAAATGGTTTTCTGACATGAGTTGATTATGCATGCATTAGTTTTTAAGCGGAGGGTATAATTGTCCTTTCTTGTAAACGGTTTTCTAAACTTATTCTTTATTTTTGTCCACTCACAGTCTTTTATGTTTTCGATACCCTCCAGGTTGTTGCGGTGCGGGCTGTTGATAGAGAGAGACGGAGACATCACACACGTGATCCACCGTAGATTCTGCGCACACTAGGATGTCCGAAAGTTTTTGGACGGTCAGATCGAGAATCCCTTGTCCAGCTTACGTGTTACACGGAGTTTGGTCGTCAGTCAGCCTTCCTGTCGCACGTGGGTTAGACGGGAGCATGACTTAGCCCTTAATCCCGGGGTAGTGTGGGTGGGTCGTGTCATAACATGTCTGACATGGCACTACCATGTCAGTACTGACTGGACTTGACAACCTGCCACGTGCATCACCTAATTTTCCATGTGGACTGACATCGATGACTTGCCATGCCACGTCATTGTCTCCTACCTTCAGATGGGTCGACCCGCGTCCCTGTAATAGGTCAATCAACTCGCAACCCGACCTGACTGGTTCTTCCTCCTCAGACTTCCAAAATGTGCCATTGTTTGACCTATCTACTCGTAATCGGCCCACAAATTGATCTATCGGTTTAAAAAAGGAAGAAAGTACCTCAATAGCTTCAACCAAGCTTGATACTTTTTGGCCAAACTTCAAACTCGAAACCCAGTCGATTCCAGCTGCCTTTTTCCACTATTTTTTTCTGCTGTTGACTCGTCCAATCCCAATGAATCATTTCCAACCATCAGAATGGCCTAACAACTCATCCAAACTTGAATTCGAAAATCAAGCCCAAATAGGGTTTTTAAGTTTACTTGGTTTCTGGGCTCCAGGCTACTCCTCCCTCCTCCGCTGTCCACCGTCGTCGTCTTAGTCGCCTCTCTCACTCTATCTTTCACTCAGACGGCTCAAGGATGAGAAGATGTTTGATGGTAGGTTTTGGGTGTTCGAGTGAATGAAGAAGAAGAAATAAGGAGATGCATGAACATGGGGACCAGGGCCAATGGGATGAGTGACAAGTGTAACTCACCCATTGGTCTATTTCAAATATTTTTGGACCAATGAAAAACTGCCAAAAGTCAAAGTCTTGAAAAATGTGTAATCGTGAATAGTTCATAAATCCTTTCTTAACCCGTAACTTCCCCGTCTGATGTCCGATCTCGACGTGCCGCCTGTCTATAGACTCGTAATGTCTCGATCTACGTAATGGGTCTTGGTCAAATTCCCAATAACTTTACGAGTCAAAAGTCAACATTTAACCACAATACATATGCAAGGGTAAAAATGTCATTTTACATTTAATTTTCCGAATTTATCATAATTGATATTCCGGGCTATTACGTACTACTCTTCCTAGTCAACATGAACCGGTACGATAACTACCAGAAAATCCAAAGCTAGTACTACCCGTTTTTGGGGCTCTCTAACTACAAGTACCAGTATATCGTCGTTCATGTCTTTGACCCAAACTCACACCCTGCTACTGCACTGGCAAACTTGCCTCTACTTGGATGCCAGCATCTGATAACTCTTAGGGTGGCAAAAGAACATACTGTCACGACAGGGCCAAATTCATCTCGTAGGGCCAACGCAAACCGTCGACACTTATCTGCCTAACGAATGCTGAGGTGAAGCGGGACAAACTTAGAAACTTATGTTCATACTGAGCTATCGTCATACTTTCATACTGAAAACGCAAGTACACCACCTCTCTGGCATCAAAAAATGGGCAAGGACAAAACTGATCCAGAAATATGTCTATAAATGTCTCCCATGTCAAGGTCTGGGCATCCTAGCCCATCATTTGTAACCCCTGCCACCACCAATATGTGTAGCCTCCTAATTGAAAGTTGGCTAACAATGCCATGTCCTGTGGTAGACATCTCATAACCTTGAAAATCATGTCCAGGTAGGTAATCCATTCCTCCGCCTTTTACAAGCAAGCATCACCCTTAAAAATAGTTGCCCCTAATTGTTGGGCTCTCTCAATATTCAGGCTCTCTCTAATTATCTATGTCTCATCTTTAAGTCGTGCATGGGGATCTCGTCTGAGATGCATAGTTGTCCCTTTTCCTGAAATAAACACACCTTAGCACACACTCTGCACCTCACAAGTGTAGTTAATAACAATAAACCTATGCTTTTAACCAAGTTGGCAGGACCCCTTCTCAAAAACACCTCAATATTCATGAAAGATCCTACTCCCATCGGATAGTCAATACTAAAAAAATTGAAATTATCCCCAGAAGTATTACATAATATTGATAAAACCAACCAACTTTCAGGCCATGGATACTTCACATATGTTATGCCATACATAGCATAAGTATTATTGTACAACTCAAGGTACAGAAATCTACCCTAAAATGTCAACGAGTGTGCATTGCCTAGTTTATGCCTCTGACTCCATGGTAGGTCCCATTCTTCGTGTCAAGGCTTGGAAGGCAAGTAAAACCCATAAAAATATGAGTAAACGAAAATAGACATTTAAAAACACAATTCGAAAAACACAAGTAGATTATCCTCCATTTTGTAAAACTATGCATAAGTAAAACCATTATACCTAGACTAAAACCAAATGATAAACTGTGAATTTAAAAATATGAGAAAATATCTGTAATTCAATTAATATCAGTAAATTAAATCAATACAAAAATATCAAACCATAAACAAAAATCATCAGATATAACCAACATATCCTTGATACTCGAATGTCAATCGTCATAACTACACTACTAGTAGGCCAACCACTGGGGAAAATAAAGTCGAGCTCTGGATGTTTGAGTAAAAATCGACGGAGACTTATTTTAGACGTCTGAGTCATTATCTAATCACCAGTCTCAGGAAAATAGAGTCATGCTTTTAAAGTTTAAGACTAACCAAATAACCAACTATCTGAGGATGGTTGTCCGTTAATAAAAAATTAACAAATATCAAGAAAACATATATATATATATATACATAGTCATCATAACATAAATCATGTAATAGAACAATTAAAATATTTAAAATTCATGCACAATAATTTATTTAAAATAAAAGTCCACTCACAGTAGTTATTTCTCTGTTTAATCCCAATTCGAACGTTCTTCACCAGCTCTAGGGACTATGTCGCCTCTCAAGTTTTGGCTGAACTTCCTTCGCAGTTTGTCATCCTAGGAGCTTAAGGAACTTGTTAGTGTCAGGACCCACCCCGGTTTCACCCCGAAACCCGAGGTAAATCCCGCTCCCGTCTGACTCCCCGACACAAAACTCAAGTAAAACTCACTCAAACCCAGTCAGACGCAGGAGTAATTAAACAAAAGATCCCGAAGTTATCGTTTACAGAGCCTAGTACAAAAATACAAAGAAACAAAATCCGACAATAGATACACACACGCGGAGGAAAACTTAAGCACTCGAAAATCCCGCTCGTCACTTCGATGCCTCAGACACTGCCTCGACGTTAAGACCCCGCGCTAGCTCCACAACCTGGAGGGCAATTTAAAACAGAAAATGTGAGTGGACCAGAAAATACAAAAAGTTCAAAACCACTTTATATGAAAACCGAGTTTAACCCTCCGTTTTGAAACCACATGCATAACCAACAGTTATGAACACAGTTATAAAATAATCATTATAAAACATCATAAGAAACAGAAACACTATAAAATATCATAAGAAACCATAGCATGAGTATCAGAAACCGTATCAAATCCTCATTTCCCGATCGAACCTGCTGGACCTATCCGAGTCTTTAAACTCCCGAGTCTTTAAACTCAATCCAGGCCTTAATCATATCCGAGTCTTTAAACTCCCGAGTCTTTAAACTCAAGGCCTACGGGGGAAATCAATATATCCGAGTCTTTAAACTCCCGAGTCTTTAAACTCAATCCGGGTCTTTAAACCCAATCCGGCCGGTCCCCTGTCACATATATCCGGGTCTTTAAACCCAATATCCAGATCCAGCAAATCCAATCCCAAGACCATTTTAAAAACCATTTACCAAATCCTCATCCAAACCCGAATCCGAAATCACTGGTCCGAAGCCCTTCCAGCATCCAGAACCGTCATTCCGAACCCAAATCCGGAAAAATATCCATTTTCATACCAAAACCACATGTAATCACAAATCACGTTTCATAACCCATTTATCATTATCCGAAAACCTTTATAGGTGGAAATCCCCAAATGTGGCATCAAAATCCGAAAACCAGCAGTTTCTCGAAAAACGTGCAAAATCCCGAAAACATCTCGAAAAACGTGCAAACATCTCAATCACGTATAATCACGTAAAACCATCATAACATATGCAATAAACATAGTGTCTTAAGTAAAACCATCAAAAACGTATATAAAAACAGTTATGCATGATCGAGTTTAAGGAAAGGGTCCACTCACAGTACTGAGCCCTACTCGCGTCCCGAACGTCCAGCCCGTTCCTCGGCTTCCTCGGGAAATCCCGATCCTGTCAAACACCGTCAAATTACGTCACTAATACGTCTACGAAACAACTACCTAATTTCCTTAAAATTCCCCGAACCAAAGACTTAAAACCCCGGGACCCTAAACCTTCACCCTCGCGGAACTACACTCAAACGACTTCCGATTGACCCGAAACCAACTCCATTGAACTCACGATAGCTCCTAGACCAAAATCCATGTTGATCACTTTTCCATCCGCCGCCGCAAGCGCCCCCACGCGCCGCCCAAAGTGGCTGCGCGTGGCACTCACGCGCCAGCTACAGTGCCATCTTCAACCTCCCGCACTGTACTGAACCGGCCACCGTAGCTTGAACCGGCGAGAAGCATTCTCCACCGTCCTGCCACCATTCCAGCCCCTTCTTTCACCTGCAGCTTCGTCCAGACCAACCCTGTCGATTCCCCAACTCCGTTCACCTCGACACTGTCCCTAGCCCGTCGACTAAACTCAAAACCAGACGGCCAATGTCCCCCTGTTTCACGACTCCTCTACTCCGGTCACCTCCCGTCACGGTGGTGACGCCAGACGGTCCCTAAGACCTCACTGAACCTAGACCATACCTCCGTTACCCTCGACCCACCCCCAAACTCGTCGCCTCACCGTTTGAATTTCACAGCCAAACAGAGCATCAGAGTGCTCATCATCGCCCGAGCTCCGCCGTGGACACCCCCGTCACGGTGACCATCCTAGTCGACACCTAGGACCTCCCTGAACACTATCCCGACCTCCAATCCTCTCGACTCTCAGCCCAGACCCACGACTTTCCAAATGAAAATCACGGGAAAAACAGAGCAGGAAGACTTACCCTTCAGTTGCAGCTCCGCCGTGCCGCCGTGCACGATTGCACCACCAAGTCACCACCACCATCTCTCACTGACCTCCCTGTCTCTCCCTCACTCACCCGCACTCAACACCAGCCAAGATCCTTCCTCAATTCTCCCTCACAAGCTCACTCTGTTTCTCTGTGCTTGTCGAAGAACCACATACGCACACACGGGTTCACCCAAGTATTTAGGACCGCACACACACAGAAGAACCCCCCAGAACCCACTACACAAATGCCATGTGTCACAATCCAGTCCATCCTTATCCCACCTGCTTAAACCCCAGCCGTCCATCTTGCTTCTCTCTGCACAAATCCCCAAAAGCCAAAAAGACCAAAATACCCTCCTGTTTTACACATTTTTACGGTTTTACCGAAACTTCCTAGACCCGTAACTCTCGTCTCGTAAGTCCGATGAATACATGCCGCCTGTCATCGAACTCAGGATGACGAAATCTATCTAACCATCCTAGGTCAACCTACCAAAACTCGATTATTCAAAAAGTCAACTTTTCCCCCTAATTTACCCAAATTACGGTTATGCCCTCGACCTTCCGAACATCACAACTTCCTCCTCGGATGTCGGAATCGGACGTGTCACCTGCCTATGGATTCGTGACGTCCTAAACTACGTCCTAGTCACCAGTCAACACTCAATCGACCTCCCAACTAAAAGTCAACTATTTGCCCGAACTAGGGGCAAAATCGTCATTCTACACTCATGGACCCATCGGGACCACCTACCCACTGCTTAACCTCAATAATCACACCTTATTTACTCTACTAATCCCGGCTCTCGGGACGGGTTGTTACAGTTAGGACCTTTGGTTCAAAGTTTCAACACCTTAAATGATCTAGATGCACATGTTCTTCAACGTTCTTCGTGTTCTTCATATATCACCTCCTCATTTCTATGACGATGTATCCATTGTCCAAATAGAGTGACACTTGTCACAATCTTAAAAACTCACAAAAAAATTTATTAGTAAAATTACGAAAAATGCCTCAATTCCGAATTACTAAAATGCCCTTAACAAGTCTAGACTTATAGTGCATTCATCCGATCAACGATTCCGACATCTGTCTTTCTACAAACTCGCGACACCGAGACCTACATAATGGTACTCACGAAAAATCCAAACAACAATTAGAGTAAAAAGTCAACTTTGATACTATTAAAGGTAAAATAGTCATTTTACAATAAAAGTTTCCAAAACTACATGTAACACCCCGGATATTCGAGAAAATAAAAATTTGGAAAAAATAAGAAAATATGATGATTTTGCCCCTAGTAAATCAAAACGTTGACATTTTGACCTAGACGTCTATTGGGCGATTGAAGAATGTCGTCAAGAAGGTCTCGGACTCCTGAGTCCGTAGACAGGTTGCACACGTGAATCAGAGGTCGGATGAAAGAATTACGGGCCAAAATCAACTAAGGGAAAAATGGTAATTATTCACCATGGGCATTTTGGTCTTTTTACTTGGAAGATTTTTGTGTTGGTGCCAGGTGGCCTGAATTTTCTAGATGTCTCGCTCCCCCTTCTTCCACTAACTGCCTTTCTATGTGTGTGTGTGTGGTGGGTGTGTGTGTGTGTGTGTGTGTGTGTGTGTGTGTGTGTGTGTGTGTGTGTGTGTGTGTGTGTGTGTGTGTGTGTGTGTGTGTGTGTGTGTGTGTGTGTGTGTGTGTGTGTGTGTGTGTGTGTTTGTGTGTGTGTTGGGTTGATGGGGGAGGGGTGGGATTCGGTAGTGGAGGACTGAAATGAAAAATGACCACCACCCAACCGTGAAAGAGGGCTGACGCAGGGCAGAAAGGGGAAAAAGAAAAGAAAAATAAATAAAGAAGAAGAAAGAAAGAAATAAAGGAAGAATAAGGAAACACTTTGAGAAAGAAGGAGAATAGTGGATGTCCAAGTGGTCTTGTAGGTTGCTTCGCATGAAAATGAAGGTTTTCATGCACTAAGTAGAATATTCTGATCACATTTGGACAAGAATGAGGAGTTTTGAATGTGGGGAAAAGAGAACTCAAGCTTAGGAAGCCATAGCCGAGAGATGAGAAGCTTGAACCTGGAGTGGAGGTAAGTATTTTGCTTCCTTTACAATCAAGATCTTCTCTTGAGATATAAAGGATGAAGTTATGTGTTTTACCCATTGGAAATGGTCGAGAAATGACGGAGATACAGCCGGGTCTAATTTGTAGGTCACGGCCAACGCGGTTGTAAGAAAACGGGCTAACGACCTGAGGTTGACGATAACAATTGTGACGCAGGTGAGGCCTACGAGCAGAGGCCTTTCGGGGCCGCGTGGGCGCACGTAGGGCGTTTTCTGGTGAAATGGTCAACGAGACAAATGTTCCTCTGTGTTTATGAGTTTAATGGTTCAAGTTCATATATTTTATTGGACCTATTCTGAAAGAGTTATGCTTGTTTGAATTTCATATATTTTATTTGAACCTTTTTAGTTAATCCTACAATTAAACATTAATTAAGGATCTAATTATAGTCAAGTTCTAATCTAAGTGACCTTATACTAATAAATGGTGTTAAGTTGAAACATGTGAATATTTGTATTAAGTATAATGTTTGGCTACGAATATCTTCAGAGACTGTATTTAAAGTAACTAAGGGTACTTCTAATTCATTACATGCTTTTAAAAATAAGTTTTTTTAATGATAAGGGTTACAAGAAATATCTTAACTAATTGATATATCATTAGAAGTATGACATGTACGATTAATGTATATGAGTGGAAGTAGTTTATAATTGCGAGTATGTAGAAGTTACAAATAACCGATGATTATGGAATCTTTAATGGTAAGAATACGTATACGTTGTTAAGGACCCTGTTGTTATACTCGGAAATTTATAAGGTTGTGAAGTTATAACATAGAATGAGGAATTGATTACAAAGGTAAGCTAGTAAGTTTCCACTATCTGCCGGGGTTAGTGGGTTGGACATGGGCGGTAACCCTGCTAGGTGGAATTTTTTTGGGTTATTTAATAAAGCTTTAAACCGGATTAAGACTTGTAAAATCCCTTGTTTGACATTACATTTCTAATTTTTTGGAAGGGGTCTTGGCATTACATTTCTAATTTTTTGGGTCATTACACTAGTTGTATTGTATGTTGGGTTGAATTTGAATTAACCAAGCTTGAACCTGTAAAAACTTGAATTAACCCAAACTCATAGAAACACACAAAATTCCGAGTTACCTTGAAACCACATAAACTCAAACCCAACATGTGAATACTGAGGTATTGCATGTACTCCTACCACCCATTGAGTTAGTCCTGTTAATTGATTAGAAAAAACTGATCGAATTACCGAATCAAACCGCACCATACCTAAAAAAACCAAACCGAAAAAAAATCATAATCGATCTCAAAAATCGAACTGAACCAAACTAAAATCGGTTTAGTTTTGATTTTCGGTCACTTAAAATCGAACTGAACCGAATGAAACCGAATTAGAGCATAAAAACCAAATCGAACCGAACCAAACCAAATTACTAACCCTATTGTAATGAAACTAAGTCATTTTTTTCTATTGGCCACTAACCCTAATTTATATATTCTGCTTATTCTCTCTTGACTTCCGTCTCTCGCGTCTCAACCAAGGAAAAAAAAGCCCCCACTCCCTCAGACCTCAATCTCATTTTCATCGCCGCATCACGCTTCAAAGATCGATTTATTTTTCCATCCTTTTCTCTCTGCTTTTCTCGCTTCTGTTGGGATCTTAGAACAACTCGAAGATCAGATCAAACGCTCTCTCGTTCTCAAACCAGGAAGTCCGAAAGCACTGAGCTCTCTCTCACCATAGGTCGTTTCATCTCTTTCTCCCTCCTTGAAAACGTTGGAGTTTCTATGGTTTCTCAATATTGTAGTTGCTTCTTTTGTTTCCTTTCTCGAAGGTTTCATTACATGGACTTTGAAGCCCTGGAGAGACAGAGAGAGGGGGAGCCGCCAGACTGTGATCCGAGCAATCTCTGATTCAACTTCGAGTTAAGAATCCAAGGTAAAAGGAAAAAGCACTATCATCTTTTGTAACGCCCCGGAAATTCAGAAAATGTAATTTTGTAACATAATGAATAAATGACGTTTTTACCCTTGTGAATAGTATGGTCGATTTGTTGACTTTTTAATTGGTGAATCAAACGGACGTTGACCGATGACCTTGACGTATTTCGGGATGTCACGAATCCATAGACAGGTGGCACGCCCAATTCCGACGATCAGGGAAAAAGTTATGACGATCAGAAGTTCAAGGACATTTTTGTAATTTGGACGAAAATGGGGAATGTTAACTTATTGTTTGACAACTAATTTTCACACGATTCGAGGACCGTTAGGTAGGTCTCAATGCCCTGAGTATAACGACAGGCGGCACGTCGAAAACGGAGTTCAGATACGAACGTTACGGGTCACGGAAGCCTAGGAGCAAAATGGTAATTTGTCGAACAAGGGGCAAAATGGTCTTTTAGCCTTGATCAGACCATGACACCTGTCCTTTGTCTGATTCTCACCCCAGAGAACATGGACACCGGTTTTGAGGAGTAGCTTTTGACAATTATCCCTTAATTAAGGGAAAGTGTAATGATTTTGTCCAATTGTCCAAATTAAACCGTGTTAGCCCTCTATCTCTCGTCATTGTGCGATTAAGTGTTTAAGGAAGTGATCTAAGAGAGAGGAACTCGAGGGATTGAGAGAACTGGGAGAATTTTGGTTCGAAAAATTCAGACATTTAGGGGAAATTCGAATTCGCAATTGTGGGCTAAGAAAAGGGAAATTGAGGATTACATTGAGTTTCTAGGATCAAAACGAAGCTCCTTGCAACAAAAACGAAAAGAAATCGTGTCGAATTGAGGAAGAACAGAAGCTGCCATGGCTGCCGAAAATCGAGCTTGAGTTCAGTTAGTTAGAGGTAAGATTTTATGAAATTGATCTTGTAGAAACGTTCCTTACACTCTCACGATGCTAACCATGTGAATTAATTCGAAAAACAGGGACGGAATCATGAAACCCGAATAGGAGACCCGTCGAAGTTCGATCGTGAGTCGTGAAGTTTTAGACCTTAATTGAGGTAATTAAACTCACAGAACTGAAATGAAGTTGGATTAGATGGGATCAGTTGAAAGAACGGATCGATTTGAGGTTGAATTGACTGAGATTGCATCGGGTTCTATCGCGGGTATTTCAACCCGTTTATCAGACAAACGGGTGAGAACGAAGCACTGTAGCAGTACTGTGCTACGCGCGTGGCTTTCACGTGCAGCCGCTTGCGGCGCCGCGTGACGGCGCGTGGAGGGGATTCTGGCAAAGTGTTCAACATGAAACTTGATGTTCTCGACGATACGAACCTATCCGCGTTGGTTTCGGGTCAGTCGGATATGGTTTCAGCGTAGTTCCGAGTACTCGACACGTTTAAATTATATGATAGTCTAGTAACATTAAATCACTTTGTTTGACACGCTGGAATATTCCCGGGACGTCGGAGGAGAACGAACAACTCGAGGCTGAACAATCGGGACGGTGTGTGTGAGTGGACTTTTGGTTTTCTAACCGTGATGCATGCATATATGCTATAAAATGCTTTATTATATGATTTGATATGATTTGTTATGATTGATGTTTCAATCCGGTGATTTCTCAATTTTATGATTATTATATTATATTTTGGCACGATTTTCGAGAAATGATGAAATTGGTGTTTTTGGGCTAGGCCCGGATTGAAATTGATGTTTTGACTCGGGTTATGAGTCAGGGAATTAAAAATGATATTTGGACTCGGATTTTGAATCAGTGATTGATTTTATGGATTTACGTGATCGTGGCAACTCGGGTTTACGGTTGCACGGATTTGCGTGAAAATGATATTTTGGGCTTGAGACCCAATGGAATTGTGTTTCTGATTGGATTTGTATTTCCATGTGATTACATGATGATATTGATGATTTCGGATTTATAAAGTAAATCGGGACTTTGGTTATTTTGGGGCTGAGACCCTGTGTTGATATATGATTTGGTTTTCAATGCAACTGTTTTTCACTGGTTTTTGTGATGATGATATGTTGCGGATATTTAGGGCTTTCGGGAGAAAATATGTTTTTCCCCGGAGTGCACCCTGGAGATAACGCTCGCCTTCGGGATGGAAGTGTTTACCCCGAAGAGGTCACGTAGCACAGTCTTTGTCGAGCAGCCGAGGGAGGCTTGACTCAGATCAGATGTGATGGATATACATAGATCGGTAAGTGATGTGTTCACTAGATCTGGATTACCGACTGGTGATGTGTTCACAGCGGCGGATGCTCGGATTTTGAGCGGTCCTTGAGCCTATTGATATGCACGCGTTGTAGGGATAAACGTGACTCTAAGCAACAAGATATGGAAATAAGTCCCGTGGTTTTGTGGAAATTGTTTTGATTGGTCCATTGAACATATTTGACTGATTTCTTACTATTACTCGTGTTTTATGATATGCATGCATGTTTGTGAAAACTGGAGGGTAAGAAATGTGTTTTGGTAAATGTATTTATAAAACCTTGTTTTGTCCACTCACACTTTTACTGTTTTATGCACCCTCCAGACCAGTGCACAGGTACGAGGGCTAGAAACGAGGCGAGCGAGGCAAAAGAATAAATAGACCGTTGCGCACTCAGACACTCTACAGAGTAGGAATTTGACCCCTATCTGTAATAGTACCTATGCTCTGTATTGTCTTTGACTAGTCAAACTTGTGACGTCATTGGTCTGTAAAACTTAACTATCCCTTGTCTGACAATGTTTTCTGGATTTGTTGTGTGGTGTATGTATATAAGTTTGGTTACTTTCGGTAATTTTTAGTTATTGTCAGACAGGAGCAGGATTCATCACGACTATCGAGGGATAATCAGGATGGGTCTTGTCAAATTGGTATCAGAGCATTAGGTTACGGTCTGAGTCGTGCACATTAGTATGCACAGAGTTGTGATACTGATATGTTTCTCTTACAGAACATCACAATATGCCTCCGAGACGCGAGCCCCGTACCCAGGCTGGTGATGAGTTTGGGGGTCCATACGTAGAGAGAGCTCAACGTTTAGGGGCCATTGGATTCACTGGCCTGACTGACCCAGAAGAGGCCTATGAGTGGATTACCCAATTTGACCGAATCTTCGAGATTATGCAATGTCTACCAGGAGATATGGTTCCACTGTCCACATTTATGCTGAGTAGCCAACCTTATGGTGGCGTGGATTGCAGCTGACAGGGATGGATGCCCGCACCCTGAATTGGGAGGACTTCCGCCATCGTTTCCTGGATCAGTTCTATCCTCGCTCATTTCGTAATGCTAGGGAGGTTGAATTCCTACAACTACATCAGGGGGACATGTCAGTGGCAGACTATGAGCAGAAATTCCTGAACCTGTCCAGTTTTGCTCCTCTATATGTAGCCAACGAGGAGGATAAGTGCCGAAGGTTTGAGCAAGGACTGAGGAATGACATCCGGGGAGTTGTGACTGTAGGAACTTATGCCACCCTGCGAGAGTTGTCTGATGCAGCTGCACGAGTTGAGGTGACCTTGCCAGTGCCACAGCAGTTTTCGGGCTCTAGTCGACGCCGGGACCGTCAGTACCAGAGATCTGCGAACCAGAGGTCCTCCAAGAGAGGTAATTATGGCTCTGGATCTTCTCATGGTGCTCATCCAAGTTATGGATGTGGGAGTACACAGACATTTGGGTATCGACCACCAGCGACTGCACAGTTCAGTGAGGCATCGGTGGGATCCACTAACCGACAGAGTAATGACCGGGGCAATGTTCTTGTCTGCTTTTACTGTAGGGAGTCGGGTCACTTCAAAAGAAACTGTCCACGATTGGTTGGTAGTAGTGGTACCGGATGAGGCTCTATTGAGCGGGGCCCTAGTACAACCTTGGCTTCAAATGCTACAAGTGGAGAGGAGGTGGCAGAACTCGTGGTGGATCTGGTGGATCACGAGGGCGTGGTCGGACTTCGGGACCACATGCTCGAGTCTATGCTGTGACTCAACAGGAGGCCCAGGCAACCCCGGAGGTGGTGATAGGTATGCTTACTATTTTCGGTCATCATGCACGTACTTTAATAGATCCGGGAGCTACCCACTCTTTTATTTCTCGGGAGTATGCACTGTTAGCAGATAGAGAGATTTCTGCTATCGGGTGTGAGATGGGAGTCAGTACACCGACTGGAGAGTTGTATGTAGTAAACCAGGTGATACGAGGATACCCTATTGTGATAGGGGATGTGCATCTAGTGGTTGATTTGATACTCCTAGACTTGTGTGACTTTGATGTTATCCTTGGGACGGATTGGCTGACAACCCATCATGCCTCTATCGAGTGTTTCGATAAGAGGGTAGTACTTCGGAGCCCTGGATTACCTGAGGTGATATTTCAGGGAGATCGGAGGATGTTAACCCCTAGAGTCATATCAGCCCTCTCGGCAGATAGATTTTTGAGGAAGGGCTGCCAGAGTTATCTAGCTTATGTTGTTGATGCACGGGATACACCAGCCAAGGCCGAGGATATCCCTGTAGTGTGTGACTTCCCAGATGTATTCCCTGAGGATTTACCAAGATTACCAACTTCTCGGGAGATTGAGTTCACTATCGAACTAATTCCTGGTACACGACCTATTTCCTTGACACCTTATCGGATGGCACCAGCTGAGTTAAGGGAATTGAAAGTACAGTTGCAAGATCTCGTGGATGTGGGGGTCATTCGACCGAGTGTATCGCCATGGGGAGCCCCAGTATTGTTTGTGAAAAAGAAGGAAGGAAGTTTGAGACTATGCATGGATTACATGCAACTCAATAAAGTCACGATAAAGAATAAGTACCCTTTACCTCGGATTGATGATCTGTTTGATCAATTAAAGGGAGCTAAGTATTTTTCGAAGATTGATCTTCGTTCTGGTTACCACCAGTTAAGGATTCGAGAGGAGGACATTCCAAAAACAGCTTTTCGAACTCGATATGGTCATTATGAATTTCTGGTGATGCCATTTGGATTGACTAATGCACCTGCGGCGTTCATGGATTTGATGAACCGAGTATTCCGGAAGGACCTTGACCAATTTGTTATTGTGTTCATTGATGACATTTTAGTGTATTCAAGCAATAAGAGGGAACATGAGGAACATTTGAGGATTGTGCTTGATACGCTAAGGAGGAACCAGCTCTTTGCCAAACTAAGTAAGTGCCAATTTTGGTTAACGAGTGTTGGTTTTCTGGGACATGTGATTTCCGTGGATGGAATTCGTGTTGATCCCCAGAAGATAGAAGCGATAGAAAACTGGGAGCAGCCGAAAACAGTGACCGAAGTGAGGAGATTTTTGGGGTTGGCCGGTTATTACAGACGTTTTGTGGAAGGATTCTCTGCGATTGCTGCTCCGATGACCCGCCTAACCAGAAAAGGAATCAAGTTTGTTTGGGGTGAAGACTGCGAGCAAAGTTTCCAGGAACTGAAGAAAAGGTTGACCTCTGCTCCTATTTTAACCCTTCCGGACGATAGTGGGGAGTTTGAGGTGTACAGTGATGCATCCTTACAAGGCTTGGGGTGTGTGTTAATGCAACATGGAAAGGTGATTGCATATGCCTCTCGACAACTGAAACCGCATGAACGTAACTATCCCACCCATGATTTGGAATTACCTGCGGTGGTACATGCCCTAAAGATCTGGAGACATTACTTGTATGGGGAGACATGTAGACTTTTCACTGATCACAAAAGTTTGAAGTACTTTTTCACACATAAGGAATTGAATTTGAGACAGAGACGATGGTTGGAGCTAATCAAGGATTACGACTGCACGATTGAGTACCATCCTGGAAAAGCTAATGTGGTAGCTGATGCATTGAGTCGAAAATCAGCTCATACTGTGGCGCATCTACGAATGGTACATTTGCCTTTATTGGTTGAAATTCGTAGGACTGGAGTTGCTTTGGGACTGGATAACCAAGGTGGCTTACTGGCTAGTTTCCAGGTGCGACCGATTCTGATTGATCGAGTTATTGAAGCCCAACTTGAAGACCCTATCTTGTGTGTCCTTCGAATTGAAGCTGATGCGGGGGAACGACAAGATGTTACAATTAGCAGGGATGGAGCCCTAGTAAAGGACGGACGGTTGTGTGTGCCCAAAGAAGTAACATTAAAGAAAGAGATTCTGGAAGAGGCCCATAGTTCGGCGTATGCTATGCATCCAGGTGGGACGAAAATGTACCGGACGCTACGAGAGCATTATTGGTGGGCGGGTATGAAACGGGAGATTGCAGAGTTTGTTAGTAAATGCTTGGTATGTCAACAAGTAAAGGCTGAAAGGCAAAGACCCTATGGAGCACTGCAACCACTACCGATCCCGGAATGGAAATGGGATCATATAACAATGGATTTTGTGTTTAAACTCCCCAGAACGCCTAAAGGACATGATGGAGTCTGGGTAATTGTGGATAGGCTTACCAAATCAGCACATTTCCTACCGGTGAGGGAAGACTTTCGGTTGACGCAGTATGCCAGACTCTTCATTGACGAGATTATTCGACTACATGGCACTCCTGTCTCTATTGTATCTGATCGAGATCCCCGATTTACGTCCAGATTCTTGCAAAGCTTACAGGAAGCTTTCGGGACGAGATTGCATTTTAGTACGGCATTCCACCCTCAGACCGACGGGCAATCGGAACGGACTATTCAGACCTTGGAGTACATGATGAGAGCATGTGTTTTGCAATTCCAGGGTACTTGGGAGTCACATCTACCATTGATGGAATTCGCCTACAACAACAGTTACCAAGCAAGTATTGGGATGGCTCCTTATGAAGCCTTATATGGACGACAGTGCAGAACCCCTTTGTGTTGGACTGAGGTGGGCGAAAGGAAAAGGTTAAACTCATCCGAGACAGACTCAAGACAGCCCAAGATAGACAAAAGAGTTGTGCGGATCGCCGAGTCAGAGACCTTGAATTTGCAGTTGGAGATTGGGTATTCTTGAAGTTATCTCCTTGGAAAGGCATAGTGCGATTCGGCAGACGCGGGAAATTGAGCCCCCGTTTTATTGGACCTTATGAGATTGTTGAGAGAATTGGTCGGGTTGCCTACAGATTGGCATTATCTTCTGAGCTTTCTAGGGTCCATGATGTTTTCCATGTGTCAATGCTACGGAAATATGTGTATGATGAGTCTCATGTGTTGGAAGAACAGCCCGTTGAACTCAGAGAAGACCTAAGTTTTGAAGAACAGCCTGTACAGATCTTGGACCGAAAGGACAAAGTGCTTCGACGAAAACCGATTCCATTAGTGAAGGTTCTTTAGAGGAATCAGAATGTGGAAGAGGCTACGTGAATAGTATGGTCGATTTGTTGACTTTTTGATTGGTGAATCAAACAGGCGTTGACCAATGACCGTGTCGTAGTTTGGGACGTCACGAGTCCATAGACAGGTGGCACACCCAATTCCGACGATTAGGGAAAAAGTTATGACGATCGGAAGTTCAAGGGCATTTTCGTAATATGGACGAAAAGGGGGAAAATGTTGACTTTTTGTTTGACAACTAATTTTCACACGAGTCGAGGACCGTTAGGTAGGTCTCGATGCCCTGAGAACAACGACAGGCAGCAAGTCGAAAACGGAGTTCGGATACGAACGTTACGGGTCGCGGAAGCCTAGGGGCAAAATGGTAATTTGTCGAACAAGGGGCAAAATTGTCTTTTAGCCTTGATCAGACCATGACACCTGTCCTTTGTTTGATTCTCACCCCAGAGAACATGGAAACTGGTTTTGAGGAGTAGCTTTTGATAATTATCCCTTAATTAAGGGAAAGTGTAATGATTTTGTCCAATTGTCCAAATTAAACCGTGTTAGCCCTCTATATCTCGTCATTGTGCGATTAAGTGTTTAAGGAAGTGATCTGAGAGAGAGGAACTCGAGGGATTGAGAGAACTGGGAGAATTTTGGTTCGAAAAATTCAGACATTTAGGGGAAATTCGAATTCGCAATTGTGGGCTAAGAAAAGGGAAATTGAGGATTACATTGAGTCTCTAGGATCAAAACGAAGCTCCTTGCAACAAAAACGAAAAGAAATCGTGTCGAATTGAGGAAGAACAGAAGCTGCCATGGCTGCCGAAAATCGAGCTTGAGTTCAGTTAGTTAGAGGTAAGATTTTATGAAATTGATCTTGTAGAAACGTTCCTTACACTCTCACGATGCTTACCATGTGAATTAATTCGAAAATCAGGGACGGAATCATGAAACCCGAATAGGAGACCCGTCGAAGTTCGATCGTGAGTCGTGAAGTTTTAGACCTTAATTGAGGTAATTAAACTCACAGAACTGAAATGAAGTTGGATTAGATGGGATCAGTTGAAAGAACAGATCGATTTGAGGTCGAATTGACTGAGATTGCATCGGGTTCTCTCGCGGGTATTTCAACCCGTTTATCAGACAAACGGGTGAGAACGAAGCACTATAGCAGTACTGTGCTACGCGCGTGGCTTTCACGCGCAGCCGCTTGCGGCGGCTCGTGACGACGCGTGGAGGGGATTCCGGCAAAGTGTTCATCATGAAACTTGATGTTCTCGATGATACGAACCTATCCGCGTTGATTTCGGGTCAATCGGATATGGTTTCAGCGTAGTTCCGAGTACCCGACACGTTTAAATTATATTAAAATAATATTATAAAATTCCGACAATTAGGGGATTCTTATTTGAGGATCATACGATAGTCTAGTAACCTTAAATCACTTTGTTTGACAGGCTGGAATATTCCCGGGACGTCGGAGGAAAACGAACAGCTCGAGGCTGAATAATCGGGACGGTGTGTGTGAGTGGACTTTTGGTTTTCTAACCGTGATGCATGCATATATACTATAAATTGCTTTATTATATGATTTGATATGATTTTTTATGATTGATGTTTCAATCCGGTGATTTCTCAATTTTATGATTATTATATTATATTTTGGCACGATTTTCGAGAAATGATGAAATTGGTGTTTTTGGGCTAGGCCCTGATTGAAAATGATGTTTTGACTCGGGTTATGAGTCAGGGAATTAAAAATGATATTTGGACTCGGATTTTGAGTCAGTTATTGATTTTATGGATTTACGTGATCGTGGCAACTCGGGTTTACGGTTGCACGGATTTGCGTGAAAATGATATTTTGGGCATGAGACCCAATGGAATTGTGTTTCTGATTGGATTTGTATTTCCATGTGATTACATGATGATATTGATGATTTCGGATTTATAAAGTAAATCGGGACTTTGGTTATTTTGGGGCTGAGACCCTGTGTTGATATATGATTTGGTTTTCAATGCAACTGTTTTTCACTGGTTTTTGTGATGATGATATGTTGCGGATATTTAGGGCTTTCGGGAGAAAATATGTTTTTCCCCGGAGTGCACCCTGGAGATAGCGCTCGCCTTCGGGATGGAAGTGTTTACCTCGAAGAGGTCACGTAGCACGGTCTTTGTCGAGCAGCCGAGGGAGGCTTGACTCAGATCAGATGTGATGGATATACATAGATCGGTAAGTGATGTGTTCACTAGATCTGAATTGCCGGCTGGTGATGTGTTCACAACGGCGGATGCTCGGATTTTGAGCGGTCCTTGAGCCTATTGATATGCACGCGTTGTAGGGATAAACGTGACTCTAAGCAACAAGATATGGAAATAAGTCCCGTGGTTTTGTGGAAATTGTTTTGATTGGTCCATTGAACATATTTGACTGATTTCTTACTATTACTAGTGTTTTATGATATGCATGCATGTTTGTGAAAACTGGAGGGTAAGAAATGTGTTTTGGTAAATGTATTTATCAAACCTTGTTTTGTCCACTCACACTTTTACTGTTTTATGCACCCTCCAGACCAGTGCACAGGTACGAGGGCTAGAAACGAGGCGAGCGAGGCAAAAGAATAAATAGACCGTTGTGCACTCAGACACTCTACAGAGTAGGAATTTGACCCCTATCTGTAATAGTACCTATGCTCTGTATTGTCTTTGACTAGTCAAACTTGTGACGTCATTGGTCTGTAAAACTTAACTATCCCTTGTCTGACAATGTTTTCGGGATTTGTTGTGTGGTGTATGTATATAAGTTTGGTTACTTTCGGTAATTTTTAGTTATTGTCAGACGGGAGCAGGATTCATCACGACTATCGAGGGATAATCAGGATGGGTCTTGTCATCTTTATTTTTCGATTTCTTTTTCCAATTTAGAAATTAGAAGATTGATTTGTTTGGCTTTCTTTGGTGGATCTGAAGCTATTACTACTTCACAGTGTAAACTTTGGTGGGCATAAATGACTATATAGTTCTAGATTCAATGTTTAAAGATGCCCGGTTTACACACATATGATTTGATTTGCTCCCGACTTCTAGAATCATATTCATTTAGAGCATTTTCTTTTGTAAAGTTATGTACCTTAATCTTTTGGTTGTTGGATTTTGTTTCACCTTTTATGTTCCTCAGTACATTATGTGTTTAAGGATGAAATTGTTTATGAAGAATTATGAATTTAATGTGGGCATATAAGAAAGGGTAACTCATGTTCCTGTGGCCTAGTGATAGGTTATAATTTATGCATGTTTTATTCATGATTTAATACCTTTTTACTTATATTTTTTTAATATTTTGTTCTATGCAATTGGAGAAAGTAATATATTTTGTGAGAAATGTGTAGATCAAATAGAGTTTAGAATTACGAGAATTTGGGCGAATGAATCACCTAAACCAGAATTTAAACAAAGAAGTTATGAAAACAAAATGACACAGGAAGTCGGTGGATACCCACATAAATAAGCATCAGGATCCTTCACGTGTCACTGTTGCGAGCCAGCTTCTTCGGTAAATGCCTACCAAATACCTGCATTCTGCTTCCGCGCGCTTGTGCTGAAGTGGTAGTTCTCGATTTGATGGACTTCTATCAAACACTTGCACAGCTCCTTTGCGCCTTTGACTTGCGATGACCACGCCTTTGACTGCTCCGGTTTCGGTGGTTGACCACTGAAAATGGTCCCTGAGGCTTTAATTCAGAGTTTGGGCTATTTTTAGGTTAATTTTAAGTTCCTTCCACATTTATTCTCCATATTGTATAGGGATTTTAGTCCTATTTCCTTTTGTTTTCTTTTTTTTAATTCCTTTACTTGTAGGAAAGGTTTTAATTAGATTTCTTAATTAATTAGGAAGCATTTTCCTTATAGAATTTAATTGTAAACTCCTTTTTTAAGGGGATTAATTATTCTCTTATGAATAGAGGTATTAGGTTATGAAGGGACATCCAATTTACCTCCTAAGGTCCCAAAATTCTGCTGAAATTTCTACTTAAATTTTATACACTATTAGCCGCAATTTTCCTTGTGTCCATTCTTTTGGATTTGATTCTTGCACCTTGATTGTGACATGAAGATGGGGAGGAGAAGAAGTGTTTGTTCAACTTCTCTCACGCATCATTCATCTTAGTATTTGTGTTTCTCAATCCCTTATCTCTTTATGCTTTATATGAATTCAATTATGTTGTTTGTTAACTTAGTTATGCGTGAGTAGTTTCCTTTGGGATTAAGGTTGTTTGAAGCCTAGCCATGTTAGTTCATAATTAGATTTCTGGCTGTTGATTATGGTTGTTATGTATGCCTGGATTTTTTGGATTACTATGCTTCATGAACTCAATTTATTCTTGTAAGTTTGATCACCTTATTTGCATATAATTTTTGATGTAACTGCTTGACGGATCACCTCGATGTTTGTGTTCACCCTACAATTTGTAGCATCACGTTTAAGAGGGGGTGGGGATTTTTGATGTAACTGCTTGACGGATCACCTTGATGTTTGTGTTCACCCTACAATTTGTAGCATCACGTTTAAGAAGGGGGGGGGGGGGGGGGACTCTTATTTGTAATCTAAACTCATGACTCCCTAGGTCTGTACATCACTTTTCTAGGGATAGTGTAGTGTCATTAAATCTTCTTCATGTTTCATGAATTATCACGCACCATCGGTAATAATTGTTTAAGGGTGGGTACATCACGCTTAAACATGCAATCTAAGAGAAGATAAATGTGTGGGGTGAGCATTAGCCGGACCCTTGCATGGGGACTTAATTCAGATACATGCATAATTAATCTAATCAACAAGAACTATACTTGGTAAAGGTGGATAACATGTCCTAATTCGTCCTAATCATCCAATCAACTTTCAAATCAAGTTTTTCCTCATTTTTCACTTGTTTTCATCATTCAATTTCGTTCTAATCATCACTCAAAACCCCCCCAACATTTTCGTACTTTTTATCAAGTTGTTTCATTCCAAACTAAGTGGATTCACGTTGAACAAGTCCTTAAGGGATCGACCTTTTGCAAACCTACTATACTCGTAATACGATTTTGTGCACTTGCAAAGTATTACATTAGGAGTTATCATTCATAATTTGTTGGTTGATAAATCTTCTATTAAGCTTTTGGCGCCGTTGCCGGGGACTTGTCCCTCAACGATGTCCATATAGTTTAGAATTATTTAACTTGGTTGGTTTATTTGTTTTTCAGGTACTAGTTCATGTCACGCAGCTCCTCAGTGGAGGAAACAACTCACGGCCTTACTTGTTCCTCTGGGAACTCTTCAATTCACGGCAGCCCCCCACCTGGCCCTCGTGCCATGGACAACCCACAAGTTCGTGCTCTTGTCCCTCCTCGTACCTCTAGGCTCCTTCGGGAGTTTACAGCCCCTCATGTACCCGAAGATCTCTTCCCCATTGTCTTTCCCGTAAGCACCGTTGAGAACTTTGAGCTTAAGTCTGGGACCTTCACATGTTGCCTACGTTTGATGGATTCTTTGGAGCAGACCCTCACCTTTATATCCAAGAATTTCTTGAGTTTTGTTCTACTCTTCGTATCAATGGGATGATTGAGAATGAAATTAGGTTGAGGTTGTTTAACTTTTCACTTGAGGATAGGGCTAAAGTTTGGTTTCATTCACTTGCACCCGCCTCTATTCATACATGGGTAGAATTGTTTACTTTATTCCTCATCCAATAGTACCCTATTGAGAAGACTAATGAATTTAGGGATAAGATTATGAACCCTAGATAGCTCCAAGATGAAACCTTTTATGAGTATTGGGAAAGGTTTAATGAGATGCTTCGTGCTTGTCCCCATCATAACATTAAGGATCATCACCTTATGATGTGGTTTTATGGAGGTCTTAGTTATGGGGATCGTACTATGGTGAATTCCCTATCTCAAGGTATCTTAGATGGCATGGCAATTGAGGCCCAAAATTCATTTGAGAAGATAGCTCAAAGAGAGAAACAGTTTAGTTACCGAGGCCACTCATCTAGGTTCGTGGCCGAGACTAGGGACAAAGATGGATCCATTGTGGAACTCATGGATTTGGTAAAGAAATTGTGCAGGGATAAGGTTAAGAATACCTTAGTTTGTTAGGTGTGTTCAGTCTAAGGACACTCTTCAGATGAGTGCACACAAGTGGGAGAAGCCAACTATGTTGACGGGTACAATGCTTCAAGGCCCCGGAATGATCATTTTTCGAACTCTTACAATCCGGGGTGGAAGAACCATCCGAATTTTAGGTGGAACAACAAATCTGTGGCTAAACCTTTGCCACCCCCTGGATTCCAGAAACCTCACGTTGCTGCCCCTTCTATGCAACCCCATGGTACATCCTTAACTCAAGGTTCAACTGGTAAGTCATGGGAGGATGCATTTGCAACTATGGCACAAGCACACTAATGCCTTCATGAATGAATCTCGAACTCACCAAGCAGCAACCAATGCCTTCATGAATGAGACTAAACATACCATTACTAATTTGGAGAGGCAAATTGGGCAGATTTCCAATCAACTCAACCAAAGAGAGCCCGGTAAGTTCCCTAGTCAAGTTATGGTGAATCTGAAGGGTCCCCATGGAACAACAGCGAATTCCATCACCCTCCAGAGTGGTACTGAACTTCTTAGCCCAGAGTACACCCAAAGGAATCATACTTCAAGACCCCAGGTCCCTGCTGTCCAAAAATCACAGCCATACACTCAAAATCCAGCAAGGTACCCAAGTACTCAGTGCTGGAACCATCAGGAAATTCCAGCACCCTATGGCGTGCAATATGCCCCCTCTTTGACCTCGGATGAGCCCACCCACATGGCATCACCTCAAGCTCACTTTCAATATAAAGAACCACAGGTTAAGGTCCCTAGAATCCAAGGCCCAGTCACCCAACAACAGCCCTTGAACTCGAAAGACAAAGCATTGGAACATGATGCATCCATTTCGGCTACCCCTGCAGTACCCCAGCAACATGCTGGACTTTCTAACCCTAAAACTCCTTCTAATTCCAATAAAATGTCTAAGAAGGTGTCTTTTGAGTTATCTAATAATGTCTCATATCCATTCCCTCGCAGGTTTCAAAATCAAAACAAAAACAAGGAAGCATTCGAGGACGAGATCATCAAGATGCTGCAGAAACTTCAAATCACACTTCCTTTTTCCAAAATCCTGGAGAACATGCCCATATTTGCCAAGCTTATCAAGGATTTAATTGCTGGAAAAAGAGGATTTGAAACCCCAAATGTCGTGGACCTGCCCCAAGCTTGCAAGGCAGCCCTTGTTTCCATGCCCTCGAAAGTCAATGATCCCGGCCCCCCTTCACTTCCTTGTGTCATTCAATCTAAACGTTTTGAACATTGTTTATGTGATATGGGAGCTTCAATTAACATTATACCTTTCCATATTTATAAGTCTTTGAACTTAGGAGATCTTAAACCTACTCATCTTTGTGTTCGATTGGGTAATGCGTCAGTTTCTAATCTTGTAGGTGTGCTGGAGGATGTTGTGGTTCAGATTGGTGATACGTCTTTTCCCTCTGATTTCTATAGCTTGAAAAATGATAGAATCGACAAGAATGGGGAGCCCCCATTGATCTTTGGACGTCCTTTGTTGGCCACAGCTGAATGCCTCATTAATGTGAAGAATGGACATGTATCTATTCGGGTTTTAGGCAAGCTTCATACTTTCTCTATACATGATACCATGCAGTATCCAGCAGAACCTATTGTTGATTTTCCTTTGAATACTATGGATATGCTCTTAATGAGAATCTTAAGCTATCATGTGTGGAAGATGACCTAGAAAAATCCCTCACCTTCCCTAAACCTGAAACCACCATGGACCGAAACACTATGGCCAAATTGTTACACCTTAACGCCATGCCTCCCATGCACTTGTCTAAGGCCCCCTATGAAGCCTTGCCCCTCACCACCACAGAGACCTTGCCCTCTCACATCTCTCCCCCTGTCCTTGAGCTTAAACCCCTATTGGAACATCTCAAGTATGCTTACTTAGGCAGCAACCAAACTCTCCCGGTCATCATTGTCGCGAACCTTACTCCATCTAAGGATGACTTTCTTTGTCACGTCCTTCGCACCCATCAAAAGGCCATTAGGTGGACTATTTCTGACATTAAGGGAATTAGTCCAGCCAAGTGCATGCATAGGATTCTCCTTGAAGAAAATTCGAAGCCCTCTCGAGAGGCACAAAGAAGGTTGAACCCACCAATGAAGGAAGTTGTCAAAAAAAAAGGTGCTGAAACTTTTGGATGTAGGAATCATCTATCCAATAAGTGATTCTAAGTGGGTAAGTCCAGTGCAATTATTGCCTAAAAAGAGTGGAATCATTGTGGGTAAGAATGAAAAGGACGAGCTTGTACCCCAAAGGATACACACGGGTTGGAGAGTATGCATTGATTACAGAAGGCTCAACACCACCACTCGCAAGGATCACTTTCCCTTGCCTTTTATTGATCAAATGTTGGAACGATTGGCAGGGCATTCTCATTATTATTTCCTAGATGGTTATTCTGGGTATAATCAGATTCCAATTTCAACGAAAGATCAAGAGAAAACGACATTCACTGCCCCTATGGAACATTCGCTTTCCGGCGCATGCCCTTTGGTCTATGCAATGCACCTGTCACTTTTCAAAGGTGTATGATGAGTATCATTTTGGATATGGTTGAGGATATCATTGAGGTATTTATGGATGATTTCTCTGTGTTTGGGCATTCATTTGAGTTGTGTTTGATTAATCTTTCCCGGGCACTTGAACGCTGCGAAGAAAGCAACCTAGTGCTGAATTGGGAAAAGTGTCACTTCATGGTTCAACAAGGTATTGTCTTGAGCCACGTGATTTCTAGCAAGGGTATTGAGGTGGAAAAGGCTAATTTGGATGTTTTTGAGAGATTACCATACCCAACCACAGTCAAAGAGGTTAGATATTTCTTGGGACACGCTTGATTTTATAGGAGGTTCATTATAGATTTCAGCAAGGTATCTCGACCTATGTGTGCTTTGCTTGCTAAGGATGTTGTGTTTACCTTTGATAGGGAATGTAGGAAGGCTTTCGACACTTTAAAGGAGAAGCTCACGAGCTCCGCTATCTTTATGGCCCCCAATTAGGACCTTCCATTCGAACTTATGTGCGATACTTCAGATTTTGCAATAGGTGCTGTTTTGGGACAGCGACGCGACAAACTTCCTCATGTCTTCTACTATGCAAGCCGAACCCTTAATGATGCCCAATTGAACTATTATATAACCGAAAAAGAGCTTCTTGCTATCAACTTTTCCCTGGAAAAATTTCGGAGTTACTTGATTCAAACAAAGGTCATAGTTTACACCGATCACGCATCGTTGAAATATTTGTTAAGCAAAAAGGATGCAAAGCCTAGATTGTTGCGATGGATGCTTCTCCTTCAAGGGTTTGACTTGCAAATTGGGGACAAGAAGGGGAGTGAGAATTTAGTTTCTGATCATATGAGTCATCTCATCCATGGCTTGAATGAAGAAGAGGATCACTTGCCCTTACACGGGACATTCCCCGTCGAACAACTTTTCAGCATTGATGCAATCGATCCATGGTACGCTGATTTGATTAACTTTATTGTAACTAAGAAATTCCCTTTATTTTTAAACAGGTACCAAAGGAATAAGCTTGCTAAGCAAGCTAGGTATTACATTTGGAACGAACCCTACCTATGGAAACATTGCCCGGATCAAATCATTCGACGATGCATTTCCGATTGTGATATACGTTCTATCCTTAAATTTTGTCATTCTTTTGCGTGTGGAGGTCACTTTGGGGCCAAGAAAACAACGTATAAAGTCCTTCAAAGTGGTTTTTATTGGCGCACACTCTTTAAGGATGCTTATGAATTCGTGCTCACATGTGATAAATTCCAAAAGAAAGGTAACATAGGACCTAGGAATCAAATGCCTTGGAAGCCGATTTTAGTTGTTGAGCTCTTTGATATTTGGGGCATTGATTTAATAGGGCCTTTCCCTAATTCTTTTGGTAATGTTTACATATTGCTTGTTGTGGATTATGTATCTAAATGGGTTAAGGCACTTGCCACTAAAACTAATTATGGTAAGCTTGTTGTGAGTTTCATTCAAAACCATATTCTAGCTAGGTTTGGTGCACCAAGGGCCATCATAAGCGATGGAGGCTCCCACTTTTGCAATCATTCTTTTGAGGCTTTGATGAGGAAGTATGGTGTAAATCACAGAGTATCTACCTCCTACCATCCTCAAACAAGTGGGCAAGCCGAAATGTCCAATAGGGAGATCAAAGCGATACTTGAAAAGACAGTTCATCCTAGTTGCAAGGATTGGTGCTTAAGGTTGAACGATGCACTTTGGGCTTATAGGACGGCTTTCAAGACACCTTTAGGTATGTCCCATTTTCGATTAGTCTTTGGTAAAGATTTTCATCTACCTGTAGAGCTCGAACACAAGACTTTTTGGGTGGTTAAGCGCATGAACATGGACCTAGACCCTACTGGAATTCACCGAAAGTTGCAACTGAATGAGCTCGATGAACTTCGCAATGAGGCCTATGAAAGCTCACAAATTTACAAGGAGAAGACCAAGACCTTTCATGACAAGAAAATTCAAAGGAAAGTCCTTCAAGTTGGCCAACAAGTCCTGCTTTTCAACTCCTGACTCAAGTTGTTTCCCGGTAAGTTACGTTCTCGTTGGTCTGGTCCATTCATTATCACTAATGTTTTCCCTCATGGTGCAATTGAAATTCAACATCCGGTTAAGCGAGAACCATTCATGGTGAATGGTCATAGACTCAAGCCCTACTTTGGGACGTCTCCCATCCCCCTTGAGGTACCGAGGCCCCTGCACCTGCAATACCATGAGCTGTTGTCCTCGTCTCGCCTAGACGTTAAAACATGCTCTCCTAGGAGGCAACTTATCCCTGGTTTGTTGCCTTTTTCTTATGGACGTTTTTCACCTTCAAACTCATGACTTTGTCTTCCTTTTATGCTCAAAACATTGAGGACAATGTTTCATTTAGGTTTGGGGGTATTGGACTTAAGTTTAGGGGTACACAACTCAGTTTCTGTTTTGATTTCCTTGCTGTTTTTTTCCTGCTCTTATTTCCTTGCTGTTTTTTGTTTTCTGTGTTGTGATGCTATTTTTTATGCCTAAACATGTTAATATGAATGTATAGAACATGAGAATTGTTTGTACTTACTAAGAATCATTGCCATTTCCATTGAACTCACACTTGCACTTCACGATACCATAATCAAGTGATTAAGCAACCAAAATAATTGAATTTGAGCATACTTAGAAAATTAGTGGAGACTACCATTGTGAGATCTTTGAGCTTAGTTGCCTTTCTTTCCGAGTGATCTACTTGTTTCTACTCTTAAACACTCATCACTTTGTTCTTAATTTCATGATCTCTTTCTATTTGCATTGATGTTTAAAGAACCATATCTATTGGATGCTCTTGATTTAATGTGTAATTGTTTATGAGATGTGATATAGGCTATGTGTGTTTACGCTCCTAAAGGCCTTCTTTTCCCCATCCTAATTGCATTCTCCTTAAGCCCCTTTGAAGCCAAACACTTAGCTTTTTTGTTCTTCACCTACAATATGACCTAACCAAGTTTTGAACCGTTCATAATGGCTACACCCTATAATCTAAACTTGTGTCAAGGTTGCATCAAATGAGATTCGTGGTGAGGAGGAAATATGTTGATGTTTCATGCTACTTATATTCATGTGATGGAAGTATGCTTGAATGGAAAAGATCGTTCGTTTAGTTGTAGATTGAGGAAGTTATGACAGGACCCACCCCGATTATCGCCTCGATAATCGGGAAGCATCCTGCTCCCGTCTGACAATCGAATCCAAAAGACCGGAAAACTAATCAAAATTACAACATACCCATTGTCAGACCAGGGAGATTAAACAAATACAACCGACTGGACGTCAAGTCCACAGTTCCACAGAGCATAATGTTACAAAACAAGTTAAAGAAACAAATCATACTCTGTGAACTAACTACTCCGCAACGGAAAACTTTATGCCTCCGCCTCTGCCTCGGCGCTTGCCCCCGCACTTGTACCACGACCTGGAGGGAATTTAAAACAACAAAGTGTGAGTGGACCGAAACATAAGTTTTACAGGAAAAACAGTTTTTCCGAAATCGGGTTCGCCCTCCAGTTTTGTAATCCGCATGCATAACCAAATATTCAAAACTTGCGTATTAAACTTTTGAAAACTCTTGTTCCGAAACACATGAAAAATGTTATAAGGATCGTCATAACTCATATAAAACCATTTAATAATACCAGTTTCCAGAAACCGTCATTTGAAACGTTAATTGCACAAATCAAGTAAAACGTAAATCAATAATCACGATTATGCCGTTGGATCCATCCGAGTCTTTAAACTCAAAATTAGGCCTTCCCGGGATATCAACGAGTCTTTAAACTCAAAACATGATTAATAGGCCTCGGAGGTATCATAATAATCGAGTCTTTAAACTCACGAGTCTTTAAACTCAATTCGGGTCTTTAAACCCAATTTTCGGGCCCGCCCCCGTCATCAACATACCGGGTCTTTAAACCCAAAACCAGATCCAACCATTAACCGGGTCTTTAAACCCAAAACCGTTTTTAAACACAACAAACCAGGATTCATCACAAACCGTTTTCCAACATTATTCCGAAAACATTTCTCATCATAACAGGACTTATGTCCGAATTCACATGCAAATTCCAACACATGCAATTTCTGATAATTACTTCACAATGTGATCAAACATCATAAATCCGGAACATGCATATTCATATCCAGGTACTTCATCAAAATCATCACGCATGCATAAGCAAAAACTGTAATCTCGAAATGCGTGAAATACGATAAATATCTCGAAAAACGTGGAAACATGTAAAACCGATATATTATATCACCATCATAAAATCATAGGTAAAACCAAGAGATAAATAAGCAAATAGTCATGCATGCCCAATTTAGAAATCAAAAGGTCCACTCACGGTTTTAGGACGCGTCAATCGCGTCCCGCGCGCTCCTCCGTAGCTTCGGAAGTGTCCGGGCCTGTAAAAATGTACAAGAAGGGTTACAAACATTCTCAAATAGCTCGTAGGATTTTTCCTAATTTTCCCGGATTTTTCGGCGAAATAAACCTTAAGGTCCTAAACTTCCAAGCTCCCGAAATTATCCCGAATGACTCCCGAACAATTCGAACTCTAAAAGTAAAATGTTAATTACACTGAAAGGATCAATTTCCATGTTGACCGTGAACGGAGATGACATCGCACGCGCCGTCATGCGCCGCCCAAAGTGGCTGCGCGTGAAGGCCACGCGCCAAGCTACAGTGTCATCGTTCCTACCCGGATAGCCTGATAAACGGGTCTGTCACCCGCGACACAACCCGACCAGTTTAAGTTCAATTCTCAAGCAATTCCTCCCGTTTTCAATCCTATTACCTTCTCTAACTCATTAATTCCAGGTCTGTACTAATTATTAACCTCGACTGTCCCTAAACCGTTTCAACCCAGACTTGAACAGCCGAACGGGTCGTCACCCAGAACTCACCCGAACTAACTCCATTCTCGAATTAACTTCACCAGTAGATTAAGGAAACTTAGACGAACACAAAGGCACTAACAATTTAACTCGCCGTTACCTGGAATTCGTCGTCCTCAGCACTGGTTTTCCTCTGAAACTGAGACTTAGGTTCTCGGCCAAACTGTCCTCCTCCTCCTTCAATTCTTGTACGGTTGTGCTCGAAGTGGCCCCAGAAGTCTAACACGACCTTTGGTTTCGATCAACAGGCTCCAGAAATTGAATGGGATTTTTCCCTCCAACTGGTTCCTCCCTGAACAGCACTTGGGTTCTAGGGCCAACAGTGGTCGTCCTCACCCAAATCTTGCACCAACGTGATCCTTTCACTCCCAGAAGTCTCTCAAAGTGTTTAGGTTTGTCTCTCAACCCGTAGAAGTCGAATTCAGAGCTTTCCCCCCAAAAACCCGAAAATGGTTCTTCACGGTTTCACTCACAGTTTCCTCTCAACTCAGCTCCTAAACTGAACCAAATGACCCAACTGAGTCCTCTCTTCACTCCTTTACTCTGTCGATCGATTCAAACGGCCAGCAACCCGTGGGAGACCAACTGAGATTTTCTGAAAATGTCTCCCACGCACACAGAAGCCATAGCCATTATTTAACCCAGCCCGTGCACTCAGTCTCTGCCCAGACACGCAGGGATGCTTCCCACAATCTTAAAATTCATAAACTAACCCCACTCACCAGTCCACTTAGCCATAAACAATTGCACGCACAAAGCTCCACGGCCGCACTCTGTTTTTCACGGTGGTGCTACAGTAACCGCCGTGAAAATGACCAAAATAACCCTCTGTGCAAATTACCAAATTGCCCTCCAGCTTCGGTGACCCATAACTCGGTCATCCGACGTCCGTTTCATGCGTGCCGCCCGTCGTTGTACTCAGGGTGTCGAGACGAACATAACGGTCTACGAGTCAAATGCATATCAATTGTCAAACAAAAAGTCAACTTTTCCCCTTAATAACGCCCAATTACGGTAATGCCCCTGAACTTCCGAACATCATAACTTTCACCCTGTTCGTCCGAATCGAACGTGCCACCTGTCTATGAACTCGTGACGTCCCGAACTACGTCACGGTCATCACTCCACGTCCGTTCGACCTCCCAATCAAAAAGTCAACAAATTGACCACACAAATCACAGGGGTAAAAACGTCATTTTATTCAATATTTTACAATATTACATTTTCAGAACGTCCGGGGCGTTACAAGTTATTACATGATCTTGGCTCAGCTCATGTAAATAAATAGGTATCAAGTTCATTAGTGAAAAGAAAAGAATAGAATGCAAAAGAGAGAAAAAAAAAGCCAAATTGCGATTTTGTTTTAAAAAAAAGAAAAAAAAAAGCATTGAACTTTGAGTTGAGTCAAGTGAGCCTAGTACCTCAATTAGAGCATTGTTATGAGCTTAAGCACGATTTTATCATCTAATACTCAAGGTCCGAGTCATGACTTCTCATGCCTTGATGCGGTTTAGGTTCTTTGAATTTCAACTTTCCTTTCTAAACCCAAGAACCTAGCCCCATTACAACCCGTGAATGAAGACCTATTGATCTTGTGAATGGTTATGTAAGGGATTAAGGTACGTATCTCTGTTCTTAAACTTCAATTCCTTCGTGAGATCATATTTGCATATAAAGTGCTTTTCTTCAATGAAATTCATATGTGATTAACTTGATTGTCTTTACATTAACTCATCACATATGCTTGTTGAGTGACTGCCTTACGATTCGTGTTCTTATTGAGTGATGCCTAGTGAGGATTGGAGTCGAGGTGAAATATTTCTAGGGTGTTTAGATGACATGGTTTTCTAGTTTGATCATTTGAGATATTGGTATAAACACTCGACACCTTGAGTTCACGGTTTTGGCATGTTCCTTGGATTGTATGAGTTTTTTTCTATTCTTGATTCTTATTAACTTGTTATTGCATGACTTCTAGCATCCTTTGTGTTAAGTAAAACGTTTGTGGGTATCGTGCTGCTATAACCTTCAGGAGACAAACCTCCTCCTACTAGGTGAACCTAGACCTTTAAATGCTTATCTTAATTAGATCGAGTCTTTTTTTTTTTGCTTGAGGACTAGCAAAAGATAGGTTTGGGGGTATTTGTTAGGTCATAATTTATGCATGTTTTATTCATGATTTAATACCCATTTACTTATGTTTTGTTAATATTTTGTTTTATGCAATTGAAGAAAATAATATATTTTTTGAGAAATGTGTAGATCAAATACATTTTGGAATTACGAGAATTTGGGCGAAAGAATCACCTAAATCGGAATTGAAACGAAGAAGTTATGAAAGAAAGAAAATGACACAGGAAGTCGGTGGATACCCACCGAAATAAGCATCAGGATCCTTTGCGTGTCACTGTTGCGAGCTAGCTTCTTCAGTAAATTCCTACCGAATGCCTGTGTTCTTGCACCTTGATTGTGACGTGAAGCTTGGGAGGGGAAGAAATGTTTGTGTCACTTATTTCACGCATCATTTATCTTAGTATTTGTGTTTCTCAATCCCTTATTTCTTTATGCTTTATATGAATTCAATTATGTTGTTTGTTAACTTAGTTATGCATGAGTAGTTTCCTTTAGGATTAGGGCTGTTTGAAGCCCTAGCCATGTTAGTTCATAATTAGACTTCTGGCTGTTTATTATGGTTGTTATGTATGCCTGGATTTGTTGGATTACTATACTTCATGAACTCAATTTATGCTTGTAAGTTTGATCACCTTATTTGCGTATAATTATTGATGTAATTGTTTGACGGGATCGCCTCGATATTTGTGTTCACCCTGTAATTTTTAGCATCACGTTTAAGGGGGGGACTCTTATTCGTAATCTAAACTCATGACTCCCTAGGTCTGCACATCACTTTTCTAGGGATAGTGTAGTGTCATTAAATCTTCTTCATGTTTCATACATTATCACGCACCATCGGTAATAGTTGTTTAAGGGCGGGTACATCACGCTTAAACATGCAATCTAAGAGAAGATAAATGTGTGGGGTGAGCCTTACTCGGATCCTTGCATAGGCACTTAATTCAGATACATGCATAATTAATCTAATCAACGAGATCTAACGAGAACTATAATTGGTAAAGGTGGATAACATGTCCTAATTCGTCCTAATCATCCAATCAACTTTCAAATTAAGTTTTTTTTTTATCATTTTTCACTTGTTTTCATCATTCAATTTCGTTCTAATCATCACTCAAAACCCCCCAACATTTTCGTACTTTTTCTCAAGTTGTTTCATTCCAAACTAAGTGGATTCATGTTGAACAAGTCTTCGAGGGATCGACCTTTACAAACCTATTATACTCGTGATACGATTTTGTGCACTTGCAAAGTAGTACATTAGGAGTTATTATATATTCATAATTTCTTGGTTGATAAATCTTCTATCACCTAGTTTTGTTAAGCCGACCTTTCATGGACATCAAAAAATGTGGTACCTGTCTCTCTGCATCTCTCTCCCCCTTTCTCTCTCCCTTTGAAACAAAATTTTGCAAAGTGAAATTCATATCAAACAGACACATACCCATTGCATAGAGTTTCATTGATAAAGTTGGATATTTATTATCTTTATTTTTTACCAATATCAAAAGTCATGGCCCCACTTACTGTGAATCAGTTGATGTTGCAACTTGCAAGAGTCCAGTTAGTCAATCCATTTAAACTTTTCGCGAAGCATCTTTAATCATCTAACCAATATATTGCACTAAATAGTGTATAAGTGTCAATAGTGTACTTTTAGCATTCTAACTACCCAGAAATTATTTACCAATAGCATGATACTTCGATTTATACCCTTTGAATATTTTCTTACTCTGAGTTAAATTATTGACCTTTTGGAGTACTGGAAGTGGACAGGGCCGAATAGAAATAGAGAAAATAAATCAAACTTACTGTGTGTACAATTCAGATGTTGCAACTGGTTACGGGGTAGGTGGTTTCTTGTTTCTTCTCTCAAGTGAATCCCTGGTACAGGTTAATCTTTTTAACTGTTGTAAAACTTAATCTATGTCGAAGGGTCATTATTTGGAAGCATTGATGCAGCCAATCTGGTCTCAGTGTGAAGTTTATGCATGTAAGATCGCTTGTTCTTCACACTTCACAGTCCACAATAACAACAAGGTTTTATTACCAAAAAAGCCAAATTTGGTTCAATTTTCTATTTTCAATTGTTTCTTAAAGTACAATAGCAACACACTTTTTATTACCATATTTATTAACTGTCGATTTCTATTAGACTTGATTCTCCTCGTAGTTAACTGAGTCAATTGGGTCATTTGAGTGTGAAAATGTAGAGTTAAAAAATAAAGGAGTAGTTAACACAGATGTATAATCTTGCACTTGGTCATGGAAAAATTAAGTCAAATAATAATTACTGATTCGTTTAGCGTTTGCATTATTTAGCCACTATCTACTATTTTTTCTTGACATCTTTCTGCTCATTCAGTCCGGGTTCAATCTCCCACCTGTAAGTTATATTTTTAGCTCAGTTTTTCTATTGTTTTGCGACCCACATTATTTTAATGCTCTTCACTAATAATACCTCATCTACACATAAACCTTTCTTCTCTAACTTTGGAGCCATTGTCGCGTTGCAGTCCTAGGAACCTTGATTGGTTCAGATGTTACTAGTATTCTAGTGTAAGTTTCTATTTTTCATCCTCAAAAATCTCTTTATGATAATTACAGTTTTTACACTACCCACTTATGTAGTGGATCAGTGGATTCATCTATTTCCCTTCATGCTGCAGTTACCTTGGGGGTCTAATGTACCTTACGTACAAACTTCCATTTGTGGAGTGCTTGATATTTGGTAATATAATGAGGATTTTGTTTTTATTTGCCTTGCTTGTTCAACTATTGATTGATGTATATTATCTTTATCATCACAGATAGAGTGGGATGAGTTTGGTTGTTCTGATAATAAACAGAACCGGGTTAGTTCATGTTTGTCGTTCCCTAATGTCTCATTAGACTAAAGAATGAATGGCTTAATGATGCAGTTTGGGCATTTCCTTAATGGGAAACCTGGCAAATAGCTATTATGTACAATTTAATTTCAGATTTATCTATTTAACAGTAATTATATTATTGCTAGTTTTTGAGTAATGGAAAATTGGACATTCTGGTTTTTTTATTTGTTTGTAATGGACATTATTGGTTTTTTATTTATATTGTTAATTTGGCTCTCATGTATTCAACAGTTAAATTAGGAATAATAAAAGATGTGGAATGAATTCTTTTTATCTAGATTGTAGTATTCTTAGAAATTGAATCTTAGCTGATATATTTGTTGTTTGTTAATTTTTTTTATATTACCCAAATTTTGGAAAAGAAAATTGAAAAAATTGAACCGCTCGGACCGATTGACTCGAACCGGATGTAACCAAATTTGAACTGGTTTACCCTAAACCGAACCAAACCGAACTGAATATTTTGGTTTCGGTTCTAGTCGGTTTTGAGCTTAAAAATCAAACCGAACCAAAACCGGTTCTTCAATTGGTTCGGTTTCAATTTTGGTAAAAAAAAAAAATCAAACTGGAAACCAATTAACAGGACTACATTGAGTAACGGAAGATCTCGGGAACCTTTGAAAAGGCGGAATTGTACCCGTGTGTTTAATTCCCTTCCCCCATATTTTTATACATATAAAAAATTAAAGTAAGATAAATGATTTTTCATTTTGAGGCAATTAGAGTGTGTTTATACTTGGATAAAATATATTCTTTCTTATCCTACTATTTTATAGAGATTGGATTGAATCAGATTATCTATATAAAATCCAAAGGCCAGCAAAAAATCCAATGGCCAAAATTAAATGCCAATAACATTATTTGTATGACGGCTAAAATAGTAAAACCGCATTATTGAAGAAATCTAAGAAAAAAGCATATACGAGTATTACCATTATAAATTGTAAATTAAGATTTTCAACATGTTACACTACACTTCAAGGTTTTAGGGTTTACGTTTTAAGCTTCAATTGTTTTCATGTAATTTATACACATTAAAATTTCATTTATTCACATAAATATTTCAATCATACATATCAAGATATTAAAAGGGTATGTTGGCAAAAAAAAAAAAAAAAAAGTAGAGATAGGGTATGTAATAAGTACTTACATTAACATATTATAAGGGTGTGGAATATATTTAACGAATAATATAAATAAGTACAAAATGTTTTGGATTCAAACAGTTTTCAATAAACCTAATAATCTAATATATTAAGGGTAGACGGGCAAAATCGATAATAAAATTAAAAAGATATAAATGTTTTTTTTTTACAGGGGAGGGGGAAGTTTTGGAAATTATTCATATAGCATGTCATCGAGGTGGAACTTGAGACCAATTATTTACAAGTCAATACTAGAATCAACTGAACTAAGCACACTTGATAAAAATATATAAATATTTAATTTTTTAATTTTTTGCATTTTAATTATTCAAGAATATTTTTGAATTTTTAAAGCAATTAATAATTTTTCAATTCTTTGTTTTTAGTTATCGTAAGTATGGATGACATAATTTGGATCAATGTGAATATCATCCAAATCTAAACCGTTAAATCTTAACGGTTGGATTAGATCGGTTTGAGTCATTCATGTATATATAAAATATTCATGTAATTTTTCCACTAAAAAGACTACTCTGAAACATAATTGTTTCCAAAATTCTACTGTTCTCATCAAAATTTCATTTATTAACATCAAGATTTCATTTATTCACATATATATTTCATTCATATATATATATATATCAAAAAAATTAAAATTCCAACATTTTAAATTCAAAATATAACAGGTTATGTTTAAATATAATTTAAATTAAAAAATAGTGCAAAATGAGTAAGAATTAAGTGTTGTAAGGTATTGTTGAATATTGATTAGTATAATTAATTTGAAACTTAATATTGGAAAAATATTAACTAACAAATAATATAAATAAATACGAACCTTAAAGGGTTTGGTTTGTATTCGAATGGTCTTCAAAATGAAATTTCAAAACCAAACTGTTATTAATAGAACAATTTGAATTTTTCAAACTGTTTAACTTTTATTCGGTTAAATTCAAATTAAAGTGTCAATTACAATCTAATCGAATCAGTTTCCTATTCAATGTAATTTTGGTAAAATGTTCAATTAACTCTAAGAATTCATTTGTTGAAGAAAATATTAAAGAAAAGTCAGTATAATATATTAAGGGTAAAAAAGGTGATAAAATAAAAAAGATATAAAAATTTAATTATCGTATTTTCGCATTTTTTCATCTTAATTATCCAAGAACATTTATTTTTTATTTTTAAAGCAATTAATGTCGTCCGATTCTTTGTTTTTTGTTATCATAATTCATAAGGGCATTTTTTTATTGTATTTTCTTCCACGAACATATACATTATCATTTTTTTCTTTTTTAGTTACCAAAACAAACCAAACTCCATAAACATAGAACTACCACCATCCCTTATTCCTTTTGCATTAGCTTTAAAAAAAAAAATTGGTTTAAAAAATAAAATATCTAAATTAAAAATTTTAGCCACATTTTATATATTAAAAATGCAGATTGACATGCGTATATACTTGATTAGTATAGGATTTTTGAACAATTTAATGAAGAATTTAGAAAATAAGGTTGATGTGAAAATACGAATGAAAATAGCACAAATAATTTCCTTTTGAGTCCATAAATCTTCTATAAAAAAAAAAAACAGTCCATAATAATATGCTCAAGTGTTGATAAAACCCGTGGTTAATGACAAATGACAACAGAATTGCAATAAAACTAAATGACTTTTGGTATCACTGTTAATGATGAGCTAAAAATACAAACATGTCTCTTTAAAAATAATTCAACTTTAAATCTTAATAATAATTATAAAACAATAATAAATTCGCATAATTTTTTTTTATAAAAAATATGCTTAATATATTTGTGAAAGAGCTTAGTGCAAGGGAGACGAAGTTAGTGGGAACTCCCTGGCATCGTCCCATACAGAAGCAAAGAGCGTAGAGTTCGGGCTCGATCTGAAGTTAGTGGGAAGTGGGAACTCCCCGGCATCGTCCCATACAGAAGCAAAGAGCGTAGAGTTCGGGCTCGATCTGTATCCTTCACGGTCGACGAAGTGAGCCAAAAGGAATTCAATGTAGGACCTTACTTCTATGCAGTAAGTCAATCCCCAACCTAATTATCTTTCTTCTATTTTTAAGTTTTATTTGGTGATTCTCTTAAATTAAAATGTTATACATTCCACAGTTTCCTCTTCAATGTTATGCAAACGAAAACGTTTGAAAAGAAGAAAGGACACGGAGTGAAGAAGGACCCGAAAAACCCATTTTCCCTCCACATTAGCTCTGGCCTTGAGTGTTGGGTTTTTCTTTAATCAGTATGGCAATTCACAATGTCCATCATGGAAGCATAGTTTGTTCTAGATGGGCTTCCGAGCCTGGTTTACATTTTTGGACTTCACCATTGCTTTGGGTTTTAGAATCCAAGCAACGAGATTTTAAAATACGAGTGACCTCAGTATGAAAGCAACCAAACGCACAAAAGGCAATCACAAAGATTGAGTAAGAGTGTAAGAGCAAATTAAGTTACGAGAATGGCACACTACCAATTTCACCATGCTCAACTTTGCTTATATATGGGGATCATATTGTTGGAAAAAAAACTGACACGTGAAAATCCATATTTTCAGAGACAACAGCAAATGCAATTTGATTAATTGCATGTCCAATTTGATCAAGAATTGACATTTCCAGAGACGACTGCAAATGCTATTTGATTACTTGCATGTCCAATTTGATCAAAGAATTGACAGAGAAATGCCTCACCGGAGTCGCAAGTTCTCCGGCGGCACTCTGGCGGGGGAGTTGCAGAACTGAGCATGAACGAGGAAGCGTGTGAACGCCTCTCGGTGCGTGGTAGCATGCGCCAGCATGTTTGTAGAGAACCAAAATAGGGAGTAGGATCCTCTAGGGATCTGACAAGATTTTTACTATTGGGATCAATGTATATAGACGGTATATTAATGGCATACTTTGATTACATTGAGAAATTGAAAATGAGAGAACAATTCAAATTAATTTTTGACCATTGGATCTAAATGAATGGCTGGAATACAATGATTCTCATGATGGGGATCATTTTAGATCCCTAAAGGATCCTAGTCTCCAAAATAGGACCAATTTTACCTTATTTCCACTTGCATGTTTGTAGCTTTTTATAAGTTTTTTTTGGGCAAATATCACTTTATACTCCAATATTTGGGGGTCAATTCCCTTTCATAATGTAGTATTAGGTTTCAATTTCATCATTTTAGTCCCTATGCTCTTTAAGATCACATCAAACTACTTCATCCGTCTATTTTACTATTAAATTAACAATTAAGTTAAGGATATTTTTTGTATTCATTAAAAAATTTTACCCATTTGTTTTTTAATTAATTGATTAATTATTTTGATTTAGTTACTTTTTCAAATTAGCGTATTTATATTTACGTTTTAGTTTTATTTATTTTTATTTTTATCACTAGTTGAACAATTTCATTAATCAATTTCAAAATGGGATCTCAAATACAAATAATAATAAAGAGTCCGGGAAACTACAAATAAGATAAGAGCCCAAATCATAGACAATAAAAACAAACTCATAACAACAAAAATCTAAAACATAAAAACCCTAGCAAAATTAAACACAAGGAGGCTGTTGTCAAAAGCTCTGCCATTGTCGTCACCTGCTCACCTGCTATATTTGCGCTGCCACCTGCTCTATTGTCGTCACCTGCTCTATTTGCGCTGCCACCTGCTTTGTCGTCACCTGCTCTATTTGCTCTGCCACCTGCTCTATTGTCTTCACCTGCTCTATTTGCGCTGCCACCCGCTCTAAGGCATATGAGAAAACCACAAAATGTTGCCACAAAAGGTGCGACAAAGAGAAACCACCCCAAAGATGAAGTAGTCATCCCAAAGGATGGAGTCAAGGAAAATTTCCAAAGAACAGAGTAGTGATAAAGTACACCAAAAAAGGAGAAAATTTGGACGAAAGGAAAGAAGATAAGAGAAGGAAAAGGAATGAGGAGGAGGTTAACCCTAAATCCAACACCAAGTGTTAAAAAACATTGTTCAAATTTGTGTTTAATTACTCGTCTGACTAAACATGTTATGACCCTTACCCATAATAAAACCTTGTTACAATAATTTCCAAATCAATTATTAGTAAAACAATTTCCAAACCTTTTTACTAGGAGGAAAGTTGTTAAAAAAAATTGAGATTTCACCACAGCCTAGGCTTGACACCTTGTTCACATGCAAAGACTAGATTCAATTTTAAGACCCCAAAGGGGGTCTGTGCAACCTACTAAGAAGAGTTACACATATCAGCCACTCTTCCTCACTCACTCCCCATCACGACTAAAGGCAAAACAGAGACTATTGCAGTCTCAATCATCCATCCCTATATAAAGGAGAGAGATTGAGTATTCTCAATCATCTTTCAAGCAACAAGTGATCCACCGAAAGTGAGAGTGAGAAGAGAGTTCCTCCTTGTGTGAGAAATATAGAGATAGTCTCCTTTGTGAGAAAAAGAGAGAAAGTGAGATCCTTTTGAGTGAATCCAAGAGAGATTTGTGTATCCACCATTGAGTGAGATAGTACTTGTAATCCCATTATTTATAGTGAAAATTTTTTGGAGATGCTGTCAGAGGACATAGGCACACTGCCAAACCTCGTTAAATTTTGGTGTTCTCTTTTACCTTGTTTTATTCTCGTTTTATTTCTGCCAATTTATTTACTCCATTTATTTTGAGGGTGGGAAAAATTTGATCCTGGTGATTATAGTTAATTTGTGCATTTTCCCAACAATTATTTTTGCACAACCACTTCACGCTGACCACCCACCATGGAACCACCCTCGAAATTAGCCTCACATTTGTGAAATAACCTCCATGCCACGAAGAACGACTCGAACTCCTCAATCATACTATAGTCTATCCACGGCCCATTTACCCTATACCTTTGAGTCTCGAGCAAGGACGACACACTGCTCCATACGAACACAATAGGTGGCTTCAAAGTTTGTTGATTAAACTTCGAAGCATGAAGCTTACCAGAGCTCAAGTCGAAAGTGGACACCGTTTTTTTAAATCGATACATCCTAGAAATATTCCAAGTTAAACGGGTAAAACTAAACTTTAGAGTAACATTAACCATTCATTCAAAACTAGAGCTTCCTCTTAGACTCTTTGGTTGCTGGTTTCTAATTAGGTACGACGGAGGAGATGGTCACCCAAAAACATAGAGCGGCCAAACTTCGTAGTAACTAGTTAACAACTTGAACCCAAATAATCACCAATCATCTCGCCTCCTTTAGTATTGAGTTTGTCTCAGTTTTGCGACAGTTCAAACTTGGGAACTCAATGAAGGAAAATGTTTCTGACAACGATTATGGCCTAAACAAGTAAACTCGTGTTCTAAGGTTACCATTACTGAAATCTTATTGTTCTTGGCTTCTCATTGGGCTCGTTGCATGTAGGTTTTGAGTGGAAGACAACGCTAAAGGAGACTTGCCAAATTCTGTGTTTTAACTCATATCACTAAAACTTCACAATGATTTTCCTGCGTCGTTCACTAAAAACTTAGTCTGGGAATATGTTTTTTGTGATTGTTAGATTGAGTAGCAAAGGTTTGATTGATTGCATGTTCAATTTGATCAAGAATCGAAGGAGAAAACCCTTGTTGGAGTCACAAGTTCTCCGACAGGCGAATTGCAAAACTGAGCTTGAACTAAAATGTTTGTGAATGCCACTCCTGGTGCGTGGTAGCAAGTGACAACATGTTGCAGCACATGTTAGTGCCTAGTGACATGTGCCAGCGCGTGGCAGTGCATGGCAACATATGGGCTTGATACGCTAAAACTAAGTATTAAAGTAAACACAAAGTCACACTCAACACTTAATAAAAACATATGAAAATTAAAACCTTTTTTTGTAGATTGTAGCATTGATAAGTATGAACCGTTCTTAACCGGGGATTGAGGGTACCTAAGCATGATTATTGTTTGATTAATTAACTAGGGGTAGTTGATTGTTTCTATTGTCCTACGTGATTAACTAACCTAATCTAATCTAATATAACCTAATTTATTATTTACATGGTCAACTCATTTTTAACCTAACTCATTCATGAATTTTATTAACTTCATGTCAGGACCAGTCCCCAATCCCCCCGGGATTAACGAGGAACGCTCCTGATCCCGTCTGACATGGAGTGTCAGACCAGGGAAAATTTGAACCTTTAGCCTGAAGGCTTCGAGAGTACGCCAGGATCCGGAGAAGGTATGTGATGTCTCGGTCTCTGTCACAGTCCGCACAGTATTCAACCTGAAGGGCATTGAAAACAGAAAGACTGTGAGTGGACAAAAAGTAATAAGTTTCGTAAAACACATTTATAAAAGACCTTTATACCCTTCACTAAAAAGCATGCATGCATAGCGAAACCATTTATCCAATCACATATGTTTAAACCACCATAATCATACGGGCTCCTGCCCAAAATCATTTACAGAAAACCATAACATAGTAAACATATGTGGGATCTTAGCCCAATCCATTTATCATCATAAAACACAATTTCCCAAAACAATTGAAATCATGTTTATCCAATTTATATTTCATATAACCCATCATGTCACAGTATCTAGAGCTATGCGAGTGCTACCCGGGGTCTCAAACCCAAGTCTCTCCAAGGTCCACACAGGTCGATGTCCGTAGATCAATGACCCTCCCTGGAGGTTACAATCCATAGCCTTTCTGAGAGTAAGGAACCCAACAGGGGCGACTCCACTCAGTTAGTGCTCTGTGACTACTCTGGGGTCGACCCAGGCCAACGACCCTCCCCGGAGGAAACAATTTATATATAAAGGACGGTATACGAAAAACCTTTTGAAATCATTCTTAAAACCTTTCAAAAATTCATGCCCGACCCCCATAAACCGTCATGATCCATAAAAACCTTTCAAGGGTTCATGCCGGTTCCCATAAACCATCACGAACCAAAATCCATTTTTGGGTCCTCGACCCGAAATCACAAACTTAAAACATAACTGGGCCCTAAACCCGAATCCATATAAAAACTGAGCCTCATGCCCGATTTCGTAAACTAAATGGGCCTCGTGCCCGATTTTGTAAACTAAATGGGCCTCGTGCCCAATTTTGTAAACCAAATGGGCCTCGTGCCCGATACGTAAGTCAACTGGCTCCGAGCCCGATTCGTAAACCAACTGGGCCTTCGGCCCGATGCCGTGTTAAATCAAATGGATTTCAAGTTCGAGAGTTCGTAACTCAAAGGGTTCTCGTGCCCGGTCCATATTTCATATCTGAAATCGATTCAAGAACTATTTGGGCCTCTAGCCCGAGAACGTCACTCGAAGGACTTTGAGTCTGAGGGTTTCCAAAATAAATGGGTCTCGAACCCGAGTTTACCTTTTCAAATCCAAAACCATTTCATTAAACTATTTCCAAAACCATAAGTAAGGAAAATCAGTGTAAAACCAAAAATATCGATTTTCGTGCTAGCACGTAAATTGCCTCGAAATGCGTGTAACCATATAAATCACAATCATCCAATTCAACATCATAGAATCATTTTCATAAACCATATAAAACATTTATGCATGCATCACAGTTTAGAAATCAAGGTCCACTCACAGACCGTCCTAAGCTACCGCCTCGATTTGCGTGTCGTAAGCCTCACTGGGCTAATCGCCGTCACCAAGACTCCCAAACCTGTCCAAATCGTAATAGAGGGTTACTAACTACTTAAATAACCCCTCATTGAAGCCCCGTAATTTTTCCAAAATTTTTAACTATTTTTAATCTCGAACTTAAACATTCCGATGAGACGGTGTCCGATCGACACGAAACCAGTCCCAAAATGTTCGTTACATCGAATAGAAGATTTGACATGTTGAACACTTCCCCATTGAACCCACCACGCGCCCCCACGCGCGGTGAACAATGTCACCCCTAACCTCTCGCCGACCGGGTTCACTGGTTCAAACCGGTCCAGCACCCAATCTCATCCATTTTCAAACCATTCATTCCCTTTTTTTATTTCAAAAGCTTCCTAATCTCAAACCCTAACATTTTAGATAATCAAAACAAGAAAACTGAGTTGAGAAGATACCTCCAAGATTGAAACCCGAACCGGCCACCTGCAACCAATCGTCGCCGTGGCCTCCAGCCTTCGTAGCCTTCGAAAACGACCTAGAACTTCCCCTTAGATCACCAGGAAGCTATTCCCATTAATAGAATCGACTAAGGACCCCCTAAACATAACTTCGAAATTTCAAACACAAAGACTCACCTTCTCGGGTTTCCCTCCGCCGTGTCCACCACCGTCTCACCGTCGTCCTCAGTCCCTCAGGTACACTCTCAGTCACTCACATACTCTCTGGTCTCAGTCGCATGTGATGGGGTGAGGAAACCGGGTGGTGGTATGTGTGTTTTGTTTTGAAAGAAAAAAGAAGAAAATGGATGGTGTTGCGGGGAGAGAGAGATATTTGAGTTAGATGATGATGATGATGATGATCAGAAAATAGGGAGAGAGATGGACGGTGAAGATTGAGGGAGGTTAGGAATGGATGGCTGGGATTAAAGATGAGATAAGTGGAAATTATAAAATAATTAAAATATTATTATTTTAATTAAATCTCACTAATCAATGTGAGATCCACAATTTGGGGTTAATGACCAATGAGATGAGTGACACTTGTCACTCATCCATGGGTCCCACTGAAAAGTCAACCAATCATATCATGCCACCTAATTCTCGCCTCGGAATACGTTCATAGTGAGATCGAACTTCCGTGACCCATAACTTTCCCATTCGAAGTCCAATTTTGCCGTGCCGCCTGTCTATGGATTCGTATCGACCCGATCTACGTAACGGTCTTTGACCCTCAGCTATCAGACTTCCCAGGTCAAAAGTCAACTATTTTCCCCTTTTAACCAAGTTACCAAAATACCCTTGAACTTCCGAATGTCATAACTTCTTCCTCGAATTTCGGAATCGGACGTGACACCTGTCTATGAACTCGTGACATCTCGAACTATATCACAGTCATTGGCCAAAGTCCATTTGACTGCCAAAATGAAAATTCAACATTTTGCCCACGACTAGAGGCAAAACGGTCATTTTGCATCATTCGTCTGATTTCTTCCAACTAATCACGGATTAACCTCACTAATCTAATCCCGAAATTCGGGATGGGTCGTTACAACCTATGAAATCCTCTAATTCTAGCCTTATGAGTTATTTGCATGTTATCTTAAGTACTTACAGGGAGACACTCACACCACACTTTTAGTGATATAGACTTGGATACATTCCTCTATCTAATCAAGCGTTAAGCACAAACATACAATCATAACAAACACTAGAATAAAAAAACACATAGAATATTGGAATTAATACAACCATAAAACCAAGAATGATATTAGAAATCAGTTCATAAATCAAGATATTCAAGAACAAAAGATAACTACAAGGTAAAGAGACCGTGTTACACTCTTTGGTGAGACACTTGGAGACGCTCCTCTATGCCACGGATGAAGGTTGTAAAATGTGGGATATGGTGTAATTAGTTTTGCACAAGAAATCTTGAATTTATTGAAAAGGGAAATTTTGGTTAAGCAGAGCTTCGGTACAAAGAATGAGCGACCTTTACAAATAACCTAAACCTCTCTATTTATAGGATAAAATTAATTTTCAAATAAATAGGAGTTCACAATTTAAATCCTAAAAGAAAAATGATTAAACTAATTAAATTAAAGTCCTAAAGGATAAAGGTAATAAAAATCCTAATTAAAAAGATTTCCTAGATAAAAAGGAAACAAACCCAAGCTTGAAATGGACAATTTTCCATAAGAAAGAAGGAAAATAGGTGCTGGAATTGAACATAAGTCGGTTTCGTGGAAGCCCACAGAAAATTAGGCTGGAAATTGGTGGTCAATGCAAGGTCAACGTGTGGTCAACGCGACAAGGAACTGGAGATTGGTTCGGTGGACACACGCTAAAGGCAGGGAGGGATTTCGGTGGACTCGCGCCGAGCTTGGTGCTGCCACCTTCGATACAAGCTCGTTGAAGCGGTAGTGTGGGTTTAGGAGGTGCGTGTTGAGACTCGACTCTGGATATCGGTAGGCGTGTGCCGAAAGCTTTCTGAGCTACCATTTTGTATTCGGTGTGCTCCTACCGAATGTCTTAAGTATTTTTTGGTGACTTCCTTTCATTCAATCATAAATTTTTCAATATAGCTCCGATTAAAGTAATTATTTCGCCTAAATTTTCGTAATTCCGTGCTTAATCCAATTCTGCACATTTCCCACAAAATAAATTATTTTCCCCTATTGTTTGGTATTTAAACATTAAAAGCTAAGCATAAAATGGTATAAAATGATGCTTAATTCAAGGCTTATCAGGGCTGCGTGGTGGCGTGTGGCGGCACATGACCCAAATTCTGAGACTTTTCGAACACGCTTTAACTTGTTTTCTAAATAGTAATTTACCCTTAGATCTTTGTTGAGCTAACGTAAACTAGGAAGAACTAAGTAACTTTATTCTAGATTCTAAACTTTGTCTTGGGATTTTGTACCAAGAGATCTGCATTAGGAGGTCGCGTTGATCCTACTACGTCAGGTGAATTTATCCCCAACTATTTTTTAGTGGACATTTTTCCTTAAGTTGTTTATATACACTATATTTACTACTTACATGTTTGACATATGTTTGATCAAGAATGACATGACCCATCTCAATCCCTCTGGGATTAATGTGGGATGTGCCATGCTCCCGTCTGACACGGAGTGTTAGATAAGGGATAATACATACCTCAGCCTATACGGGGCTCCCAGAGCGCGCCAGGAACGGTGGAGGAGTGTGATGTCTCGGTCTCTACTACAACGTGCATTCGTGATCAACCTGAAGGGCATTAAAACCATTAAGAACTGTGAGTGGAAGAAAATCAATAGTTTCATAAAACACATTCATAAAAAGATATTTATGCCCTTCATAATGCTAGTGATCAAAACAATCAAAACATTTACTTAGATAAACCATTAGGGCATAGTCCAAAAACTGTAAATCCAAAACCAAGTGGGCCACTGCCCAAATCCATAAACAAAAATTCAGCCGAATACCCATTTCATAGATCCAATAGTCCATATTGACCATATAACCATCCCTAGCATCCCAGATGCCTAGCGTCCTAGACACTTGACGTCCTAGATGTCATATCTCACGGTAGTAAGCAACGCGTGCTACCCAGGGTCTCTCCGGGTCAATATCTCTGACATCCCAGATGTCTGACGTCCCAGACGTCTAATCATAGCATTCCTGCTCCTGAGTCACTATACGGTTCGGTAGCTCCGTATAATGACCACCTCGCAGGCAATGCACTGTGACTTCCCAGTGTCCCAGACACCTGGAGGAGACCATTACATATCTTCGTATCAAGATGGTTTATGGAACAGAGTTTTACAATGCCATTTCAAAACATCTCAAAGGGGCCCTGCCCAAAATTTCCATAAAACATCACAATTCCATTTAAGGTCCCTGGCCCGAAATCACGTTTATGAAACATAGGGTCCCATACCCAAAATCATATTTATAAAACTCAATTGGGCTTAAATGGAATCAGGACATCGAGACCTACCTATACCCGAAATCACGTTTATTAACCTCCTATTAAAGCCCCGCCTGTCAATGGACTCAGGACGTCGAGACCTACCCAACGGTCCTTGAGTCAACTGAAAATTAGTTATTAGACGAAAAGTAAATTTTCGCCCCCAAATGTCCAAATTACGGTAATACCCCTGAACTTCCGATAGTCATAACTTTCTCCTCGAATGTCGGAATCGAACGTGCCGCCTGCCTATGAACTCGTGACGTCCCGAACTACGTCACGGTCATCGGTCAAAGTCCGTTTGACCGCCCGATCAAAAAGTCAACGTTTTGCCCACGAACCAGGGGCAAAACGGTCATTTTGCACATTTTGTTCGATTTCGACCAACTAATCACCGATCAATCCCACTAATCATGATTAATCACTAATCAAATCCCGAAATTCCGGACGGGTCGTTACAACCTTCCCTCCTAAATTAATTTCGTCCTCGAAATTCCAATCGATCTAGTCTCAACGTTCATCCCTCCTTAATTTGTTTCGTTCTCAGAATTCTAACTATCCCAATTTCACAACCACTCAGTGGAAAGTAAAATCAACCTCGCCACACGTGTACACTCGTACACCAACTACTCAGAACACACTTGTATGCACCTAAACGTACCACTAGTACGCATGTCGTATTGACTCCATTCGACCCCGTTAAATGACTGAAACCACCCATTTCGGATTGACACCGATTGTCAAATCTACCCTTTCGCTGACGCAACAACTCAACGATTCCTTTCTCAATTACCCATCCATCATGGTACCTACTCCCACTGGGAGTCATCGGACCCCACTCAATAATCCACGTTGACACATCCCGACAATCTGTCACCATTCGGAAGTTGTCAGTCGGAAACTGACACTAGACTCACTCGTGGCTACTCAAGCCACCAACATACTTAATTCAAATATATACCTACCAACATTTCACTCGACCTGTGCGTAATTAGACTCATCGGAAATACCATGACCCATCGCATAGTATCCAATGTCGACCTCGGCTAATCCAATGGTATCGAAACCAATCCGGCTACCAACACGCTCACCGATATACCTCGGTATGACCCGTATACCAATACCTGACACCACAAGTCTGCAACGTATCGTACCTCGAACTAGGTACAAAGCACACACATCTATCCATCGACCAAACTACAACCACCTAGGTCATAGCCAAAAGCGTTCCAATAATGGAGTACCTTTGCCCAATCCAGCATGAGACACAACGAACTCCATCCACCTTGGTTAATACATTCGATTTACTTCATAGGGAAGCCAATCCCACTATCCATACGTCTAAGGTTGACAACATTCGTCCCCGTCGGAAACCTACTCACCCAAGTAATATACCATACGGAATCCCCTTCAAAAAGAAGTTCAGTCCCGTCATTTACGACTCACATACCAAAGTAAGGGTGATAATCTCCCTATATGGATCATCAAGATCACGATCCAGACACGGCACTGCGTCCCTGACTGGTAACATCCCGATCCTAGGTCGTCACAATGCCCAAAGTTCTTAACAACACAATCCCGATCCACCTAGGATCCACCAGTTAACTATTAGACTCCGAACCATAGGGTCTTACACTCTCAACTAATCTGTATATTGTCACAACGTTCGACAACTAACTCCCACAACTAGACCGATCAGTCAACGACGAAAACACGCCGAGACTGTGGGTCCCAACTATTTACCTTGTACCTATCCTTGTTATCCGCTTAGGAAAACTAAGGATGATCAAAATGATGACGCTAAAACTCATCCTACGTGGATGCAATCAAAACTCGCTGTACTCACCATACCACGTAATTTAACACTATCTGCCACCAAGCAGGAAATGAGGAATCTCGCTAACCAAACTTCGATATACCCAACTCCTCCTGATGACCCAAGATAGTTCCCGGGTCCACCAACCAATATCTGACCAGTGTACTAATGACAACGACCATCACCTACCCTGGCAGAACCTGAGAAGTCACCCTAGTGGCTTCGAAAATACCCCTTACCAATGCGGAATACCCGCACAACTCTCGCTACCGCAACACAACCTCTCTTGATACCGTAGTTCCAACCCTGTCGGAACCAACGCATCTGGACATCAACTACGTGTCCCCCCTTTCTGACTGGTTACTGACACATGCCCATTCGATGAAGTCACATCCCGACTCGTAACTCAAAGTTAGCCCAACACCGATACTAGCACCAGCGCCAGTACCAGCACCAACACACTATTAACGATACTAGTAACAGCCCACCGACATTCATACTAATATCAGTACAAAAAGTATCAACATACAACCATCCACACTTGCACACCGTGTGCAAATCGGACAACCCTGGATCTCCGCTCATACCGAACGACGATCCCGTACCTCTACTCGTACCTTCTGGATCTTCGCTCATACCGAACGACGATCCCCATTACTTCTGCCAAAAAGAAGAAAACTCAGCCACTCGTTCCCAGCATCCCTGGGTACGAACACCGTGACAACTTGTACGAGAAGAGAGAATGTCCCTCGATTCTCAATAATAATGACTGTAACCACTCCGATACTAGTGTCTGCTACAACCTCGTGCGGACCTAACCAACAGACCTTGCTACTAAGACTCCGCAGAATCGCCTACTGCAATAATCAATGAGCGAACCGTGCTCCGTCAACCAATCCATTCCCAAGACAACATCATAAGGATTTGATCAACAAGTAAGTCTACATCCTCAATTCTTACCGGGCACCTCCGAATCATCTGATTCAGAAGGTACACGATGCCCATCGGGGTGCCAACACCCATTTCGAAATCTATGGCTGCTACCACACAATCAAGCATACTAGTACAACTCCTCAAAATAAAAGAATGGGTAACCCCAACATCAAATAACACACGTACAACAAGATTCGAGATACGCTAAGTACCTGTACCGACACCGGGTGTCGTCCATCCTTGTTGCATCGTGACAGCAATTATACGAGCTCGTGGTCCAGTAGCCTGTCCGCGCCCACGTGCTCCACGTCTCGCACTACCAGTTCCGCTCAGTCCTCGGCCTCCGATAGTGTTGGAAGCCGAACCTTGCACCACACCGGTGCCTCCCGTATCGTTACCCAAGTGCACAGCTGGACAATCCCGAGCATAGTGGCCCAAACCACTGCATGCAAAGCAAACGATTACACCCAGTCCCTCAGCTGACTTACTGGATGCACCATTCTGAGGAAATTTCGATCTCGATTTCTGGGAACTCCCAAGGTGACCCGGCCCTCCTCGGCCGCGCGATGATGTTCCACAACTGTGTCCTCCCTTTGCTCCTCGATGGCTCACCGGTCCAAGACACAGACGATCCCTGCGTCGTCCCTTACCAGATAATTGTGGTGCCCGGTGTGTCGCCAGGCTAGTCTCGACACGAACCGCGGCATCCACCATGTCCTTCATGGTAGCATGACAGACAGTTGTCATACCCGCCCGAATATCCCCTCGGAGCCCAAGCTCAAACCTCAGACATTTATCCTTCTCTGTGCTCACAAAGGCCGCTGCGAACCGAGAAAGTCTCACAAAGGCCTGCCCATAATCCGTCACTGACATATCACCTTGCTCAAGTCGTAAAAACTTTGCATCGCGGGCAGCGTGAAAAGATAGCGGGTAGGTCTGGTGGTCCAAGAATTTCGCACGAAAGTCCTCCCAAGTAGTCGTGTGGACCGACCAACCAGACATCTCCAGGCCGTACCACCATTGGTAGGCCCCACCTTCCAGTAGGAAGGTCGCCAATGCCACGCGCTCATCCGCTGGACAGCGCATCACCGCAAAGATCCTCTCCCATCTGGAAATCCAATCATGAGCATCATTGGGGTTTGATCCCCCGCTAAAGTGTGTGGCTCCCAAACGTTGAGCCCTTTCAATGCTTGCGCATTCCATTTCCCTAGCTACCTCCTCGTCAGTTCGTGCATGAGGAATTTTCCTTGGAGGCATAACTCACTGTCAAGAGGCATCGATCAGATAACAACATTCTTAACACTCGAAAAGTAACTAGTACTAATCGCTAGTCTAGCATGCTGACCATACCCTAGTACTGACCACAACCTAGTGCTCTGATACCAAGCTGACAGGACCCGCCCCGATCCCACAGGGACCACAAGGGGACGTGCCCTGCTCCCGTCTGACACCCAATAATTCATACCAATTTTAACCTCAAAACATCAAATGCATAAATAACCAAATTAAAGTCATACATCAAATCCGAATTAAACAGATGTCAGACAAGGGATGAAATCCAAAATTACAAGTTGCGAGAACGACTCTAAAATAAAACCTGCGGGTAAACCACCCAACAGGGGTTCAGGTACGCAGAAGTAGATCTATGCCTCAGCCTCAGTTTCCTCCTCTACCTCAGTATCACAACCTGGAGGGGTTACCAAAAACAATAAGGGTAAGTGGACCGAAACTCAAGTTTATAAAATCATTTTATAAGTAAAACGTATAATTTACCCCTCCGTTTTCCAAACATGCATGCATCATTATTTAAAATCATAAACCCTATAATATGAACCATAAGGCATGTAATAAAACCATAAGTATAATTTTAGTTGCTGCACTATACATTCCAATCCCGACATCCCTGATGTCTGACGTCCCTGACGTCCAATAAGGTCACAATCACAAGGCTACGCGTGCCACTCGGGTCTCAATTCCGAGTTCAATCCCCGAACCCCGCTCAGGTACAGCATCCCCGATGCTTAGCGTCATAGACACTGGACGTACTAGACGTCCGTGACCTCTCCGGGGTACCTCATCCGGAGGAGACAATGTAATATGAAAGGATCTATACAGTGCAGTACCAAATACATTTTATTGATATCCACATGCAAAGCATATATATATACCTAGATAAAATCCGAACCAATCATTAAGTTTCATCAAACGGGTCTCAAGCCCAAATACCGTGAAACGTGCCATAACCATATTTTCCATATCATCAAAACCATCATTGTTTTTAGCCTGTGAATAAGTATAATAAACCAGAAAACATTTATGCACGCAAGGGTTTAAGAAAATGGCCCACTCACAGTACAATCCTGCTGAAACCGAACGTATACCCTCGTTCTGGTACGCTTATACAATCCCTGTCATATCCAAATTATACGTAAAGGTCAATATAAACCCCTAACATTTAACCATGAAACCCTAGACCGAAACTGGTCCGGAAAAGTCGCCCGAACGCGCTTCCCAAGGCAATAAACCTCATTTTGACCCACTTAATGATCTTCGATCGACCCGAAACCACCGCCATTGGATCCGAATCGTCGAAACCTAAAGAATGGTGGTGGTCCCACCAAAATTACTGTTCACACGCGCCCCCACGCGCCGGTCAACGTGTCGGTCAACGCAGGAACAGTTCCTACTGACGTCAGCATGACGTCATGCTGACGTCATCTGATAGCTGTCAGGTCTGACGTGTCAGACTCTGACAGGTGCCACATGTCAACATCCGATTGGTCCACCTCGTTGATCTATCAGGCCACGTCTCAGATCTGACATGTGCCACGTGTCAGCACGGCACTGGTCCACGTCACTAACATGTCAGTGACACGTGGCAGTCCCAGATTGGGCCACGTCATTGACATGTCAGTGCTGACTGTGCACTGACATGTGACATGTGTCGGCTCACGATTGGTCCACGTCACCTGACAATCTGACAGGGTGCCACGTCATCACCTCTTTCCTCAGATGGTTTGACCCGTATTTCTGCAACTCGGGTCGATCAGACCCGCGATCATGACAGGTCACCATTTCCTAATTTCTCAATCATTTTCACTCTGGTTTGTTCCTACATGATCGTCTCAATCCTAACAACAGTTCTATGGAATCAAAATTGAAAAATACAGACGGGATCAAAGGCCTACCTCGAAGAATAAAGCCGGCCTTCCCGTCGCCCTTTAGCCACCGTTCAGGTCACCACTGGCCACGCAGACATGTCCCAAGGTTTCCTACTAATCCAGAGAGTCGATTAGGGTCACTAGAACTTGACAACACATGCTGGAATCAAGCTTCCAAATCCTGAGTTTTTTTTTTAAACGGTTTCGGGTTTGAAAACAGCTCACCTCGCCGCCGTCCTCCGCTGTGGTCACTGCCGTCTGCCGCCTCACTCGTCCAGCCCAGTGGCACACAGAGTAGGGTCAGGTGCAATGTGGTGTGATGGTATGGAATGGGCAGTACGTGGGTGTCGGGTAAGGAAATATATATAGAAATGGAGGGAAATGATGGACGGCCCAGATTGAATCTCAGAAATGAGATCAAGGGCTGAGATGCAATCTGAGGGTTTTGAGATGAAGGGCTAAGATCAAAAGCAGATTAAATCCTATTTAAATGCTTAGTGGAGTTTGATCCAATCTAACCAATGGGTGAGTGACACTTGTCACTCCCCAGGTGTCCTCCAGTCAGAAATTTAAGAATAAAATATTCGACACGAAAACCGAGACACGAACCTCCCGATTTCACGTTTCTGACCATAACTTCCTCGTACGAAGTTCGATTTTGGCGTGCCGCCTGTCAATGGACTCAGGACGTCGAGACCTACCCAACGGTCCTTGAGTCAACTGAAAATTAGTTATTAGACAAAAAGTAAATTTTCGCCCCCAAATGTCCAAATTACGGTAATATCCCTGAACTTCCGATAGTCATAACTTTCTCCTCGAATGTCGGAATCGAACGTGCCGCCTGCCTATGAACTCGTGACGTCCCGAACTACGTCACGGTCATCGGTCAAAGTCCGTTTGACCGCCCGATCAAAAAGTCAACGTTTTGCCCACGAACTAGGGGCAAAACGGTCATTTTGCACATTTTGTCCGATTTCGACCAACTAATCACTGATCAATCCCACTAATCATGATTAATCACTAATCAAATCCCGAAATTCGGGACGGGTCGTTACAACTGGGTCCCCGGCCCAATCACATAACTCAAAAGGGTTTCAGCCCAATTTCGTAAACGAACTGGGCCCCTGGCCTGATCACATAATTCAAATAGGTCTTATGCCCGAGTTCATCTTTCCAAAACCAAAACCATGCCATAGAATCATTATTAAACTCACAATCACATAGCAATAGTATAAAATTGTAAACCTCGAAATACGTGTAAATAAGGAATTACCTCGAAATATGTGTCATCATGTAAACCACCAATACCAGAATCATCATCATAGAAATCACGTATGTAAAACATATAAAATAGTTATGCACGCATCACAGTTTAGAAAACGAAGTCCACTCACAGACCGTTCTACGCTGCCGCCTCGATACACCTTCTCGGGCCCCATCACTATCACCGGAACTTCCAAACCTATCCAAACCGCACTAGAGGGTTACTAACCTCTTCATTAACCCCTATTAAAGCCCCGTAATTTTTCTGAATTTTTAACTATTTTTAAACTAGATCCTAAACCTTCGGACACCCCAAAACATATCGAAACGATATCTGATCGACACGAAACTAGTCCCAAAATGTTCGTTACATCGAATAAATTAAAAGTTATGTTGAACACTTGACCCAAAAGTGCTCCACGCGCCCCACGTGCGGCCGCAAGCAGGTGCGCGTGAAACCCACGCGCCACGTACTGTTCATCGTCAACCTCCAGCGAACCCGGTCTGAACTGGTTCACTGATTTGGTCCAGTTCAGCCGAACCGCCCAACCGACCCAGCCGGTTCTCCCAATTCCGGCCACCATTTTCTATGGGGTTTCAACCTACACCCCCGTCTTATCCCCCCTACCAATCTATGAGTTTAAAACTGTAAAACAGGGTCGAGATCTCACCTGTTCGAAGAGGAACAGTAGCCGGCACCTGCAACAGTGTTCTGCCATTGATTCCGACCGCCTCAATGTCCCATTCTTGATCTCTTAGCCTCGCAATAACCCAAGGGACAAGTTCCAATCAATGAGATCCCATGAAACTCGCTAAACCTTGACGTCCAAAACTCGAAATCACAAGCTTACCGTTTCGGGTTTCCGGCCACCATCCACGGCGACCGACGCTGTGACCACCGCTCGACTCGTCTCGAGCTCCTCTCCAATCTTCCTTCACAGTCCAGCAACAATGGGTGGGGTTTGGAGGGGTTATGGCTGGTTGTGGTTCGGGTGTTTTGAAAGAAAATGGATGAGATGGTCACAGGGAAGGAGAGAGAAATGTGTGATAAACCCATAAAATAATATAAAATATACTAATTAAATCATCTCCCCAATCAAACAAGATCCTTAATTTAGGGAAGGCCACCCATGGGATGAGTGACACTTGTCACTCAGCCAAATTGGATTAAAATAATTTTTAATACGAATCCCGAGACATAAATCCCCGATTACGCTCCCGTGACCATAACTTCTCCGTTCGACGTCCGATTTTGACGTGTCACCTGTCTACGAACTCGTTATGTCCCGATCTACGTCACGGTCACCGGTCCACGTACGTTTGACTTCTTGGGTCAAAAGTCAACATTTTGTCCAACCCAAGGGTAAAACGGTCATTTCGCACCGTCCGTCCGATTTCTCTCAACTAATCCCCGATTAGTCATTCTAAACCTTAATTAATTAATATTAAATCCCAATATTCGGGACGGGTCGTTACAAAGAATGCATGCTTAGTTGATTAATTATTATATTACATGTTTTTGAGCATGCTTGGTTGATTGATTGTTATATTACATGTCCCCGAGCATATTTGGACTGTGAAAGATTGTTATCTTGTAGGAATTACATTGTTTTTAATTTATAGTTAGTCATCAGTTTAAAAATCGTGAATTTAGACTTAAACTGTATAACATATACGTAGAAGTTGCTAGTATCTTTACTACCTGACTATTGGCCACATACTAGCCTCCACGTGATCAATCATCTGTGCTCGCTCAAAAACTAGTTAAATAATGTCAGCTTGTCTTCAAGGTCTAAGGGACATGAGGTGATGGTGTTTAGCACCATCCTTCACGTGATCAAAGTACATAAGCAAAACCTAGATACCCAGCCTATTATGTGCACATGACTAGAGCGACTCTAGATCTTAATGAGTGGGTTATAAGTCCTAGACATTGCTTGGGTTGAATTTGTTGGTTGTCATATTCTTGCAATATTATTTCTCGTAAAACGTGCAGATAAACTATATTGATAACTCGTTTTTGGTAAAACAAGAGGTTAATTACTGTTGAAGCGTTAAATGTTCCAACTATCGAGTACTCGTTGCCCAATCACCAAATGACGCGTGTCCCTCTTGTGACCTGTCAACTTAAGTGGATCGCGGGTTTCCGTTAGTATGAGCACCGGTGTGGTGCCGGCCTAAGGCTCTCCGACGATCAAGTCAGTTACTTTGTTCGTAAGAGGAAGCAGTAAATGGTAAGTTTGGTAAAGTAATAGTGATAGTAAATCTTAGTATTGGGAAATGTGTACCCTTACGTATGGGTAGGTGGGATGTTCAATTCCCAAAGTTCCGATGTGGGACAAATGCTTCTCGATTTACGTGCTGACACGTGTTACACAAATCGAGGGTGGATACGCTTCCACGTGGCATCCCGCATTGGGCCCGGTGTTAGGGCTGTTGTAAGTATGGTAGTTTTGGGCCTTGAGCGGGGTCTGGGCTTTAAGTATACGGCCTAGTGGGTCTGTTCAGATATGGTGTCAACAATTACTATCTCTTATATTTATGATTTGCACTAAAATAATTGCTAAGCTTTCTCACGCTTCTTTACATTTACCCCTTAGGACGGAGTGTGCATGAAACCATCTTCGAAGAGGATATAGCGAGTTGCAATTCTGTCACTATAGCTTCATGCGCGAGTTGAGACCTTTTTGTGTTTTATTTGAGTTTTTGGATCATCATGCCCACTATTTGTTTAAATTTACGATCTGCTATGTACCACCTAAACTCACATTGGATGTCTCCTTTTAATTCAAGTAGTCCCTTTTTAGTTCACTATTCTTCCTAAACTAGCCATTTCACTTGGCTTCGTCACGTGGGCCCCATCTTCACTTGTCGGCCAACATACCCCTTACAGAATCTTGGTGAATTTCTAGGTCGGGATGTGTCAAAACATGTTTTTTCATTAGGGTACTTTTTTTTTTAACATTTGATATTATTGGGTTGGATTGACTTTAACTCTCCTTTAGTATCCACTAGGAAGCGATGCCCGTGCGTTGCCACAAGCTATTCAATTAATTATGAATAGAAATTTTATGCAGAATATGATATATATATATATATATATATATATAAACAGATTTAGATATGAAAAGGTTTTTAAAAAATAATTAACTATTACATACATTATCATTTATTCCTTTAAATAATTTTACATGCCCAAGAAGCAACATTGGATTAAAATTAAATAGAACTTTAGATACATATTACTTAAGCTCAAGCATAATTTAATCAATGTGTTACATTCCTATACTTCCAATTGAGAACTAACGTTTAATCCTGAATATTCTTCAGTTTCTACATAAATACCAATCAATTATGTCAAACTGAAGAATGATTTATATCTAAATCGGAAACTATCAACTAAAACGACTGAATATCTAGATCAAAATAGATAATTAAGCCATCATCAAATCAACTTTAAAAAAAAATGCAGCATCCACTAAAAAAATGTAAATTATCAAACATTTTCCAACGTACAATAATTTGATTCCTTGATTTAAAAAATTAGCAAAACCGAAAAGCTCCCCCCCCTGAAAATTTACCAACAACCTCAGTATATAACAGAATAACCATACAAAATATTTAAAATACTCATCAGCAAAATTTAAAAATGACCTCGATATAAGAAAACATTCAAAACATGGCTTCATTCCTAAGAGAAACTTAATTGGTATATGGAAACCTAAAGCCTAACTAATAATCCAGATTTGAAATGTGGAATGGGCAGACTACAAAATTAAAGAAACCAAGATGTTTGTTGTGGACAAATACCAACAGGTGACGTTTTCCAAGTATTTGAGGAGATCAGATTGGTTTATAAAAAAAATTAAATAATAATGGTTGCTTATATGAGTTTAATGTTGGAAAACAAGTCATGTCAAAGAAGCAAATGGAAAAGACACAAAAAGCCATGCTTTTTAATAATGTCATCATCGGACTATGACCTTAATGTTATATAAGAGTGATAGAATAACAAAAATATTATCGCATTGGATATTCAATCTATGCATTGTCCAATTCCTTGAACTTGACTCCAAGACAATGACTGATGTCATTGTAACCATCGAAACCAACACGTTTACCATTTTTGTATTAGGTAATCCGTTGTGGTCTTTGCCTCCAAACCTGAATTCTGCAAATAGAAAATTCTAGCTGAATCAAATTAGTAAAAGGTGTTCAAAGAGGAATGTATTTTCAAGTAAAAGACAGTTCTTACACGAATTTGATATGACTTTATAATTTTGGTTCAAAGATTAACGTTGAACTTTCTTGTGATACATGACTATCTTTTTTTCTTTTTTCTTTTTTGTACGTGTGACACTTTACCACCTAATTAAACATTTGTATAGTTAAATTTCTATTTTTTATTTTAAAAAACAAACATTTGCTATTTTTTTTTTAAAGAGAACTGGGGGTAGAAATTAAATATTTAATATCGGGAACATTATAAATTGGGATGTTTGATATCTTTATTATTATAAAATTAAGAAGATCAAAAAACGGTTTCACCCAATTTTCTGACAAAAACAATCATTAATTGATAACATAATTTAATACATAGGGATAAAATGGTAAGACTAAATATTTAAATAAAAATATACATTTTAATGAAGGAGCAGGAGTTACTCAAACACTCATTCTTTTTATTTATTAATTTATTTTAATTCAAACATTTAAAAAAAGTAAAATTCAAAATAAAAATAGTTCACATACTCGTACGCTAGTGCATGCGTCTACTCTGAAATAATCATAAGAACTAGTTTGACGTAAATAATTTGAAAAAAGATAGTATGATTTGCACACGATAGTTTTTATGATAAACTAACACAATTTGACCGGATGTGATTGTATTTGGGCTTACCTTTAAGGGTGGCAATTTTTGACACAATTCGAAATTCAAAATTTATCCGGGTCAATCCGTACAAATAAAATTTCGGGTCATTTTCGGGTCAATCAGTTATGACCCGTTTATTAAACGAGTGGGTTTCGGATCAACCTGTTAACTCGTATAATGACATGTTAACCCGTTTAATAAATGGGTAGATTTCGGATTAACAGGTTAACCCGTATATTGACTCATTTAATAAACGTGTCATTACTAACCCATATATTTACCCATTTACCTACCTAAATATTTATTAAATCTTATAATTTAAATAGGTTAAATATGTTAAACGGGTCAAACGAATTATAGGTTAATTGAGTTTTGAGTATGACCTGTTTATTAAATGGGTTAAACAGGTTACACGTGTTACACGGATCATTAACAGGTCGGGTTCGGGTTGGACATTCATGACACGATTATTAAACGGGTCGGATTCGGGTTGGGCATAAATAGGTAAAATAAAATTCATGACACGACACGACCTATTGTCACCCCTACTTACCCCTATTTATTGGAAGGTCCAAATGGGATAGCTTTGCCTTCGTAAAGGAAAGACGCACAAGAGATTAAATAGTAGGGAAGATGCTTAGCTCTATCGGGAAATAAGTCATAATCAAAGCCATCGCCCAAGTTATTCCCCTGTATGAGGTGAACTTCTTCCTAATTTCCAAGGGTTTCTGTTCGGAACTTCAACAAGCAAAAGCCAATTTTTTCTGGTGGGGTGATGTGATGCTGAAAAAGAAAATTCATGTGCATCCCTAAAGATGAGAGATGACATGGATTTCAAAATTTTTATGCTTTTAACCTAGGGATTTTAGCTAAACAGGGGTGGAGGATTTTTAATAAGCCACATTCTCTGGTGGCTCGGTTGCTTAAAGCCAAATATTTCCCTAATAGGGATTTCTTTTTCGCTACAGTTGAAACCAATCCATCCTACTCTTGGAGGAGTCTGGCACAAGCACGAGATGTAATCCGAAGGGAAACTAAGCGGTGAGTGGGATTTGGGGACAAAATCAAGATTTGGGGAGATATGTGGATGCCCCTGTCGAAGCTCCCCTTTCTTATTTCACCTCTAGCCACTTATCAAGACCCATCCCAATCCCCCCGGGATTATCACGGGATGTGTCATGCTCTCGTCTGACACAAAGTGTCAAATAAGGGATAATCCGAAACCTTCAGCCCGACTGGCTTCCAGAGCGCGTCAGGATCTAGTGGAGGAGTGTAATGTCTCAGTCTCTGCTACAACCCGCATCCGTGATCAACCTGAAGGACATTAAAAACAACAAAAGCTGTGAGTGGACGAAAATAAATAGTTTAATAAAACTTATTTATTTCAAAAAGACATTTATATCCTTCACTAAAAACATGCATGCATACGAAAACCATTTATTAGGGTCTCAGCCCAAATTCCGTAAATCCAAGTCATACGTCGGAACTCAGCCCAAAACCATAGAATACCAAAATCTGTAAATTCAGATCCAAATGGATCACTGCCCAAATCCATAAAACACATAAATACCATTGCTAAAATCTAATTACCATTCCATAAATCCAATAAATCATATTTACCAAATATCATATACCCAATCTTGTCACGGTTCCCAAAGCTACGTGCGTACTACCCGGGGTCTCAAATCTCAAGTCTCATCAGATCAATGATCATCCATAGAGGTTATAATCCATATATGCCTTCCTGAGAGTAAGGTACCCCACAGGGGGACTCCACTCAGTTAGTGCTCCGTGACTACTCTGGGGTCCACTCAGCTAACGACCCTCCCCTGAGGAGACAATCCATAAATAAAGGATGGTATATGAAAAACCATTTCGTAATCATTCTCAAAACCTTTCAAACCTTTCAAAGGATCCATGCTCGGTCTCCATAAACCGTCATGAAACCAGAAATCCATTTTTCCAAATCCGAATCCATTTAGGGTCTCCAAACCCGAAATCACATTTATAAACCATAAATGGGACTCATGCCTGATATTATAACCAATTGGGCCTCAAACCCGATCATGTAAACCAACTAGGCCTCAAGCCCGATTTCGTAAACCAAGTGGGCCCCTGTAAGACCCGTGTCCTCGAGGGAACGGTGAACAATCCCACATTCCTGCGAGGGGGGAATGGTCTGGAAAGGGAATGGTGGTGTGCCTTAAAGATGTAGGCACACACCTATCTAGCATGAGGCCTTTTGGGAGCTCAGTGGCTTTGGGGGGGATTGGAACCCCAAAGTTAAGCGAGTTGAGGCTGGTGCAATTCCAGATGGGTGACCCCCTGGGAAGTTGCACCGTGAGCTCCCGAAAACAAAACCGTGAGGGCGAGGCCCAAAGCGGACAATATCGTGCTAGATGAATCGGGACCTGACAAACCCGATACCTTATTAAATCAAATGGACTCCAAGTCCAAGAGTTCATAATTCAAATGGGTCTCATGCTCGATTCCATGTTTCCAAATCTGAAATCAATACATCAATCCACGAACCAATTGAGCCCCTGGCCCGATAATGTAACTAAAATGGACTTCAAGTCCGAGGGTTTCCAAAACAATTGGATCTCATGCCCGAGTTTACGTTTTCAAATCCAAAACCATTTTATCAAACCATCACCGAAACCACAAGCACGTATAATCAGTGTAATACCATAAACCTCGATATATGTGCAAATATGTAAATCGCCTCGAAATACGTGTAATCATGTAAATCACCAATACCATAATCATCATGATAGAAATTATATATGTAAAACATATAAAACATTTATGCATGCATCACAGTTTAGAAATCAAGTTCCACTCACAGACCGTCCTACATTGTCGCCTCGAAATGCGTGCCATAAGCCTCTCCGGGCTAATCACCGTCACCGGGACTCCCAAACCTGTCCAAATCATACTAGACGGTTACTAACTACCTTATTAACCTCTCATTAAAACCCCGTAATTTTTTCGAATCTTTAAACATTTTTAAACTCGATCCTAAACCTTCGGACACCTTGAACTATATCAAAACGATGTCTATTCAATATGAAACTAGTCCCAAAATGTTCATTACATCGATACGACAAAAACTCATATTGACCGTGACTGGAGACAAGGCCTCATGCACCCCCACTCGTCGCCGCAAGCGGCTGCTCGTGAATCTCACGCGTCACTGCACTATTCATCCCTAACCTCCAGTGAACCCAGTTCTTTGGTTCGATTCGGTTCGGTTCAGCCGAACCGCCGAGATAGGTTCTCCCTCAATTCTCCACCATTTTTTATCCTATTTATCCCTAAACCTTCGTCTAAACCTCTCCTCCTGATCTAGGGGTTCAAAAACATAAAACCAGGCATAAAACTCACCTCCCCGATCGACGTTTGAACCAACCAACCTGCAACTGCACTCCGTCGTCGTCTCTGGTCACCATAATCCACGTAATAGGTCCTAATCGACTTGTCTGAGTCCTAGGAACACGACCATGTCCCCCAAATCGATACATACGCATGAACTCCAGCTTCCGATTTTAGAATAAAAACTGCACCGTGTCGGGTTGCCAGCCACCGTACACCGTCATCCAAGTTGTTAGCACCATTGTGCTCGCCTTGTTTCCCTCTCCAACTTCCACTCAGGGTTCACAAACAAAAGAGGAAATTTGGAGGGTGTTCAAGTAGGATTGGGTTTGGTTGTTCACGAGTTATGGGTTCCAGTTTCCCCACTATGCCGCTGTGATCCCCGTCGTGTCTCAGGCCGTCCATCAGCCTCTCAGTCACACTCATTCCCTTAGTCTCTCACATGAAGACAGAGAAGGGTAGGGTAGTGGGGTGATATGTGTGTTTGTTTCACGGTTTGAAGAAAAATAAAGAAAAGATAAAGGCTGAGTCGCGGGGGAGGGAGAGAGAAATATCAGAAGGACTTAGAAAATAATACTATAATAATTAATTATATATTTTAATCCTAATTAATCACCCAATCCTAGGCTAGATCCACTTTTTAGGGAAGCCACCAATAGGATGAGTGACAAGTGTCACTCATCCAAGGGCCCCACACAAAATATCTACCCAATCAGATTTTTAGATTATTTTATTCGAATCCTGAGACGCTAAACTCCCGATTTTGATCCCGTGACCATAACTTTTCCGTTCGACTTCCGATTTCGACATGCCGCATGTCTACGGACTCATGACGTCCCGATCTACATCACGGTCATCGGTCCTCATACGTTTGACTCCCCGAGTCAAAAGTCAACATTTTTCCCACGCTATGGGCAAAACGGTCATTTTGCGTCATTCCTCTGTATCCACTCAATTAATCACCAACTAATCTCACTTATCCTTCATAGTCACTAATTTAATCCCAGAATTCGGGACGGATCGTTACATCACTACTTGGAATGGGAACACCTTAGTTAGTGTCGTAATTGACAAGTATAGGTAGATTGAGCACAGGGTCTCGGAGCTCCTTTCGCTGGAGGAAGAAGGGCTGATACTTAGCATCCCATTGAGTTACCGTCAACCCAAAGATATTTTAGTTTGGCATAGGGAGCTTTCAGGGAAATTTTCAGTAAGGAGTGCTTATAGGATTGCATTAGCACAATTGGAAAGTGAAGCTTATCTAAAAGGAAGTTCTGGGGTACATGGTGATTTTCATGCCCTTTGGAAGAAAGTTTGGGGAGCGTGTGTCCAAAATAAAGTCAAGATTATGATATGGAGACTTTGTCGCCACATTCTACCTACCAGGTCCAATCTACTAAGGAAACATATTATTTTAGACCAGTTATGCATTTTATGTGGATAGGAGCCTGAAACAGATATCCACCTCCTGAAAGATTGTCATGTGGCGCATGGAGTGTGGTTACATAGTAATATTGGTATCCTTGCTCGGTCCTTCATCTGCACAACCTTAACATAATCGGTAGCATTCATCGCATCCAAGCTATCAAGCCCTAACTTTGATTTCTTTCTAATGATCTTGTGGCAGCTTTGGGAGGAGAGGAACAACTATCTTTGGAATGGTCATCATTTGCCTTTTTGAACATTCCCAAGAAGGCAGCCTCTTGGTTAGCCTCCTTCCACCGCCATCACCAGAGATCGAACGACACCTCCAACCGCATTAAGGCGGCTGGAAAAAGCCTATGCAGGGATGGTTTAAGTGCAATTTTGACGACTCTTATGTGGAAGAAGGAAGAAAAGGGGGATATGTGGCCGTAATTAGAGGTGAAAAAGGAGTTTGTGGCGACAGCGGCAGGCAATTTGACATCAGTGTCTTCGGTGCTGCACGCTTAGTTAGAGGCTGCAAGAATGGGAGTCCGCCTTGCTAGTCATTTGAACCTTCATGCGGTTGTTGTGGAAGGGGATTGTGCAATGGCGATTGTTGCTCTCTCTCAAGTGCGTAAGAACCTATCTGACATTGGACCAATTATTGAAGAGACAAAGCACTATGCACGAAGGCTAGAATTGGTTTTGTTCAATTTGACTCCTAGGACCGCCAACATGGCTGCTGATCGTTTGGCAAAATTGGGTCTCTTATTAGACCAAGAAGTCTTATGGTTCGAGGCACCTTTTGACATCATTGTGGATTTATTATTAGATGATTTTTAAAAAATTTAATTTGCGTGTGCGTGGTACTTTTTTTCTTTGATCCAGGTTAAAAACTCCAGCAATGTTTTAATGAGGCAATTTCTTTACAGTGCAAAGTCTTGTACAATTTTGATTCAGTTAATGGATTCTCATACCTTTCCCTAAAAATATATATATAATTTTTTTTTGTGCAATAAAGGTACCGTGTACGAGAAAATTCATATTAAAATTCTGTGCTAAATTAATGGGAGGAGCATTTCTTAGAAAGTCCAGAATGAGTTGATGATGATAGAGTTGATTTCAAAAGCTGCATAATTTTCTTGGTCGACCAGCAAGCAAGCTTAGCTAGCGTGCGTACCTACCATAAATAAAGACTTGTGAAGAGATGATCTGACACGTACATAAACATATTTACACATGCTTTGAAGTTTCTTTAGACATACTTACTTCCGTACACTTGTAAACCATGTCCCTTCCGGATTGAGTTTACTGGTTCTCCAGATTTAGTCATTTAGATACAAATAAAATGCTCAGATATGGAGACAAAAAAAAACTATATTCAAGGGGGACTAGGTCCCATGAAACCCAAAAAACTGGAAAAGTGGGCAAGTCTTAATTACTTGTGGAATTATTGGCACTCCTTTAATTACCTAATGAAACTATTTGGAAAATAAAAACAAAATTATACGCATATGTACACCTTGTTACTGTATTTTTCACTTGTCAGTCCCACTATATATTCGACTGTGGTGGCATTGAAGTTCGACTGTATATTTAGTTGAATTCAAGATACTTTTCAATCAAGGAGAGACAATTGCATCTAATTATGCGTAAAACTAGTTTGTTGTGTTATGATACATTGAAATTTGAAATGTACGAATTAATTTTATGTATCACAGCAACGAAACAAAAAAAATTTAATGATCTATAAATTAACAATTCTTCATATAAATCATGTGTTTGTGTACAAATTAGTATAGACAAAGTAACACGAATATGTCTGATTCCATCAGTTGGCCGATAAGAATGGAAAGTTTGAAATATATTTGAGTATGTTAAGATCGTTGGGTTCAAGCTCATTGGGAATGTTTTCATCTTAATGCTTCTGCCCTATGGATTTACTTGCCTTATTTTTTTCCCTGATCTTTTCAAAATCTAACCTAAACTCAACCAGTTAACTTAAGTTTTCTTAAAATTTTCACCCTTAATATGTACAATCCGAATTGTTATACTATCTTACATTGGCTATTTGGATTCCGATTCTCTACTTAATTTTACAAAATACTATCTTTTTTACTTACTAACCATTACAAAATACAATCTGAATAGTTTTATCATTCGAAACCATCTTGGTCTTCCTTTATTGGCCGGAGCCAAGAATCTTGGTCATACAAACAGTTTAGTAGCCAGAGGAATTGCTCTCCTGGAAGGCCTTAAAGCTGCTCATGAGTTTGGTTATCAACAAATTTTAGTAGAAGGAGATTATAAGGTTATAATTGATGCTGTTAATGGAAATACTTTTCATCCTTGGAGAATTGTGAGGAATGCATCCAACTCCATAATATTGAAAATGAAATTTCAGAATATTTGCCTCTCCAATGTATTACATAAAGCCAATTTTGTTGCTGATGTATTGGCGAATCTGGGGCATGTAAGGAATGTTGATTCTAGATGGATTAGATCCCTCCCACATGAAGCCATTGATCATTGGACTTTTGATTTAGCTGGGTGTGGGTGTTCTAGATCTATTGTTGTGAAACGATGTGAAGGGGATTGTAGGCTGCATTTTGTACCGGTAAAGCTACCACACAAGTCATTAATTACTACCCCATCTCACTCTCACCAACTCAATAATTTCCCCATTGAATTTGGAATTTTTTTAATAATATTAATAATTCCCAGCCATTGAATTCGTCAACTTCAACCCTCACACTCTTCAACTCCCATTTGGACTCCCACAACAACATATTAACTGGTTTCTTTCTCTTTCTCGTCATCACACAAATTGAAATCAATCTCTCTCTCTCTCTCTCTCTCTCTCTCGCACTTGAAGAATTCTTAAATTCATTTTAAAACCGAAGCATCTTCCTCTTCACGTTATCTTTGCTTGCCTATTAGGTATCTCTGCAGTTAGAGAGCACCAAAGGTCCATGAAAAGAGCCCTTTAAAATCCTTCCAAAAGTTCTCACAAGCAAAACCCAACCCTCCCAAAGAAAAAAAGAGCAGACCAAAAATATGAGTCACAGGAGGGTTCATTCGCAAGGGAGTGAGATACCCTTTTCATGGGAGGACAAGCCAGGTGTTTCCAAGGTCACAAGCGGCCAAGAGTACCCTACAGATAAAGGGTCCCCTGCCCTTCATGTCCTCCCTCAACACTTAGCAGACAGCCCGCCAAAACCTAAAGCTTTGGACAATCATGGGATGGTGATGAAAATAAAGATTCCTCTACCTCCATGCCCGATTTCGAAGCAGCAGGCTCATCCAAGCAGAAGCACGTCGGGAAAGGGGCTCAGATGGCAGCTGGCAGAGACAGAAGACCCTTTTCTCTTGGCGTACAAAGAATGCACCAAAAGTACAAGCACCCTGAATATCAATATTAATAATAAGAATAATAATGCTTCTTCGACAGGTAAGTTATTTGTTAATGAGAATAACAAGAAGGGTTCAGGCCTAATTAGGTATAAAGCTAGAAAGAGCAGGTTTAATATCAGTATGTTTTCTTGCAAGAGTTCGTCTGATATTAGAGATGATAATTTTGTAACCATGTCTCACTTTCCTCCTCTTCCTCGAGACAGAAGTCGATCGGCACGATGAAGATCGATCCGCAATTTCTTAATTATGTGAATTTTCCAGGGATATATAAATAATTAAGCATATGTTTCATTAATGACGCTAATGTGATGGAGATTTTATTACAATTTTTTATTTCTTATTTTCTTCTGATATTGTTAGCTAGATTACCACATTGTGAATTTGTGAGTCAAAATGAGGGATAGTTGGAATGATTAAATTGTACATAGCCGAATAAGTGTCATGGCTTTAATCTCCCCAATTTCACTCTGCGTATCTCCTTTTTCATTGAAGGAACCAAATTGCTAATATGTTTTTCTTTTACAATTAGCACTTCTAGAAGAGGGTATTATTTATGTGTTTCTCAAAAAAATCATGTTATATGCTTCTACCTCTTATCCAAAGCCCTTCTTAAAAAAATCTTAGTAGGCTGAATTATTATTTTCAAATGACAGCAAACTTAACCATACAAAAAGCACATCCCAACAGCGCCTAATTGCCCCTAATTGGGAATGTATTAAAATTATTTAATTGATGTGTGTAGTAACCGGTATTGATTAGGCGTCTCTATTTTGAATTTGAATTTATAAATTTGTTCTCTCCTAAAATTTAAGGATAACTGCAACTCTCCTAGAGTTTAGTGATAGTGCTAATCCTATGTTCAAAGCCTGAGGCTTGCTGTAATTCTCCTTTTTTTTTGGACTTGCCCAGCGTCTGCAACACCTCTCTGATAAAAACCTTTTTGTTACATGGCTTCCTCAATTCCCCCGATCTCCCCATCTTTCTCTGCTCCTTCTTCCACACCCAACATCTCCACACTTGTCATTGTCAAATTGACCGAAACCAACTATTTATTGTGGGAGAGTCAGATTAACCATTCCTGTTTGGCTAGAATTTTTGGAGATTCATTGATGGATCATGCCCATGCCCACCAAGGATGATCCCAGCTCCTACCCCTTCTGGTTCGTCTGTCTCTTCTGATGATTCCAACACCACCCCATCTCTTCTCCCAAACCCAGCCCACACCACCTGGTTTCAAACAGACCAAACATTGGTCAGTATGCTCCATGCGACGCTCACCGAACCTGTGTTGTCCCAGGTCATCGGTCTCTCAACTTCCCAGCAAACCTGGGAATGTCTTCGACGAAACTTCTCACAACAGTCATTGGCTAATGCTACCTATCTTCGCTTTCAATTGATGTCCATATCTAAAGGCACCAAGAGTGCGTCTGAATACCTGACTCATGCCAAATCTCTTTCTGATTCCCTTGAAGCAATCAATGAGCTGGTCTCTAACATTGATTTGGTAACCACCGTTCTGAGAGGTCTTGGTCCCGATTACTCTATGCGTGTTACTGTTAAGCTCAACTTTCCTCCCTTTCCTCAATTCTCCAATCTTCGTGCACAACTTCTTTCTTTTAAAGCTCAGCAATCATTGACTGCGTTAACTCATACACCCCAAGCATTCTATGCTTCTCGCGGACGTCCACCACAATCACGATGGAATACAAATTCTCGCAATTATCGAGGAGGCCGTTCCAACCATCAGCAAAACCCAGCTCGCTCAAATGGGACCCAAATCGACTACAACAGAGGTCAGTCAAATAAACCTTATTCTTCATCCAATCAGCGCAACTATTTACCCTCAACTCAACAAGGAATACTTGGCTCTCATCCTACTAGTTGTCCTCCCATTCAGTGCTGGTCCTGCCAACAATATGGCCATATCTCTGCCAATTGCCCCAATCGGTCCAGTGAGGATGATTTGTCTCGTGCCTTTACTGGTTTGCATGTTTCCAATTCTACTGATCCTAATTAGTACCCGGACACCGGTGCCATTCATCACATGACCGGTAACGGTCAAGGTATGACTGACTCCATTGCCTATGGTTCTAATGATGGAGTAATCGTGGGTAATGGTGAATCTTTCTCGGTTGCACACATTGGTAACCTTTCCTTTTCATCCGGTTCACATGTCTTTAAACTGTCTGATGTTCTTCATGTTCCTACAATTTGTAAAAATCTTTTGTCTGTCGCAAAATACACTCGTGATAATCTGGTTAGTTTAACCTTCCATCCCTCAGGCTTTGTTATTCGTGACCTCACCAATGGTATGACTTTGTTTCAGGGCCCTATAAGGATGATCTGTATCCAATTCGGCCAGATTGTCTTCCGATTTGATACCCATCCCCAAAACATGCATTTGCATCATTATTCAGCTCTATTTCAGTTTGGCATCGTCATTTAGGTCATCCATCTAATAAATTCCTCCGCATGTTGGCGTCTTCTTCCTCATTTGGACCTCTAATTTCCTTTTCAAATATGCAATTTTGTAATAATTGTGCCTTAGGCAAATCCGCTAGGCTTTATTTTCAGTGTGTCACTCATTGTTCCAATTCTTCTTTTCAAGTAATACATTCTGATGTTTGGATGTCGCATGTGCTTTCTAGTTCTGGCTATCGTTATTATGTTTTGTTTACTGATGATTTCACTCGATATTCTTGGGTCTTTTTAATGACACATAAATCTGAAGTTTTTCATCATTTTTCTATCTTTTTGTCGTTTGTTGAAAATCAATTTTTAGCAAAAATAAAAATCTTTCACTGTGATTGGGTGGTGAATTTCATAATAACTCTTTCTCTCCGTTGTGTAACCAAAAAGGGATTCATCAACATTTTTCTTGCCCATACACTCCTCAACAGAATGGGATTGCAGAGAGAAAGCATAGACATATTTCTGAAATGGGTCGCACCTTGTTACTATCTGCTAACTTACCTAAAAAATTATGGGCTGAAGCTATAAGTACGGCAGTTTATCTCATCAACAGATTACCCACACCAATTTTACAATGGGTTTCCCCATTTCTTCGAATTTTTGGTGCTCAACCTGATTACTAAGATATAAGAGTTTTTGGATGTGCTTGTTTTTCATATCTTGGAGATTATGTTTCTAATAAGTTAAAATCACGTTATGTTGCCTGTTTTTCCATTGGTTACAGCTTCATCCACAAGAGCTATTGGTGCTTACACCCTTCAACTGGACGGGTCTACATCTCTTGCCATGTGAAATTCAATGAGACAGATTTTCCATTCATGCACTCTATCACTCGGACACCGGTTGAACCTGACATGACCTTTTTGCCAATTTTGTTAACTGAATCTGCAGTGCTGTCTCAGCAACATATTGGGCCCACCATTGAGCTCAAACCACCACCTCACACACAAAATAAAGCCTGTAACGACCCAGACTTTCGTGAAAGGAAAATTTGGAAAATTTGAAGAAAAAGACGATTTTGCCCCTAGAAATTGGGCGAACAGTTGACTTTTGGCTCGAGCCGTCAAAAGAACTTTGATCGATGACTGTGGCGTAGTTCTGGACATCACGAGTTCATAGACAGGTGGCATGTCCGATTCCGACATTCGAGGAGGAAGTTATGATGTTCGGAAGTTCAAGGGCATTTTCGTAATTTGGACGAAAAGGGGGAAAATGTTGACTTTTTGATTGACCACTAATTTTCACACAATTCAAGAACTGTTAGGTAGGTCTCGAGACGCTGAATCCGTAGACAGGCGGCACGCGTCAATCGGAGTTCGGTTGACTGAGTTACAGGTCTAGAAGCGTGAAAGGAATTTTGGTAAATTTGTGAAGAAGGGCAAAATAGTAATTTTGCACAGGGGTACTGTTTGAAATCGGGAAGCAGGGGCTGAACCACCATGCTTGGGTGGTCTGTCCAGGGGATTGTTTATTTGTTGGGGGCTTTGGGCGTGAGTGTGTGCAAGCGTGGTGTTTGGGACACTTAAACTATGTGTGGGTGTGCTTGAAACAAGTGCACAGTGTGTGGGTTGGTGTTTTTAAAACGGTGCTGGTGTTTTTGAGGTGAAAAAAAAACAGAGACAGTGGAGGCAAGTGCCCAGTATGTGAGATTGTGTGATGGTGGGAAACTTAAAAAAATAAAGTAGTGTGTTTGGAAATAGAAAGGTAAACAGAACACAGAGCACGTGCATGTAGTGGGCTGGGAATACGGTGCTAGTGCTTCTGAAAATTGAAAAAAAAAACAGAGACTTTGAGCAGGGCGTGATCGTCTTTCCCAAGGCCGAATTGAGAGAAATTGTGAAAGGGAAAGGGATCAAAGTGGGAAATAGCAGAGTGTTGAGATTGAGAGAGGAAAGAAAGGGAGGAAAATGGGAGAGGAGAGTTCAAAAACCCGAAACTGCTTTTGTATGAATTCAAATTCGAATTTTCAGTTTTAGGCCAGCCCAAATCCAATTGAGGTGAGATTATGTCTTCTGGAATCCTAATTAGTCGATCCAAATCAAGTATTGCAAGGTTCGAAGCCCGTTGAGCTAAGAACAGACATAGCGGAGCTTGGAAATTCAAAGGATTGAGTCGCGTAATTGGAGGCGTTGGACGATGCAATTGAGCTTTAAAACAAGTTTATGATAATCATACGAAGCTGTTGGCTAGATTAATTGAAGAAAACGATGAGGATTGATGAACTTCAAGGATGAACAGTGCACGTCTGTTCTTCGAAGTTGAAACTTCGAATCGCCTGGATTAAGGTAAGTTATCACAGATTTGAGGTCACAGAGCCCTAATTAGATACATGGTGATCCTACTGAATGATTGAATTGATGAAATTAACATGGAATTTATAGAATCCCAGCCGGGTCACGCCGCGGGCCAACTAGACCCGTTTATCAGTCAGACGGGTTGGGACGACGACTGTACAATCACTGTAGCTGGCGCGTGAGTTTCACGCGCAGCCACTCACGGCAGCGCGTGAGGGCGCGTGGTCTCGATTCTCGAGGTGAGTTCAACACGACTTTTGTCCTATACAATGTAATGAACATTTTAGCGTTGATTTCGAATTAATCGGACACCGTTTCAATATTGTTTCGAGGGTCCGAAGGTTTATTTTACGTTTTTAATTTACATTTAATTTCCAGAAAATTATGGGAAATTAGTATGATGTTATTTGAGTCTTTATGACACTAAAGAATGTTTTCAGACAAGATTCGAGATTCCTGAAAAATATCGGAAATTACGGAAACGTGTGTAGCGCGAAAACGAGCATTATGGACGGTCTGAGAGTGGACTTTGCTTTCTAAAGTTTAATGCATGCATAAATGTTTTTACAATTTCTATGATTATGATTATGACTTGTGATAATTACCGTTTTCGTATTTATACATATTTTGGTATGCAATACATAACTGCACGTATTTTAAGACTACGATTTCTCTTATGCTGTGATGATGGTTTGATGAACGATTTTACATGATTTGTGAGCATGATGTTTTAAGGATGTTTTGATTGTGATTATGAGTATGACTTACGGTGTTGACACGGATTTCGAGAGTATTACGGATTTGCACGTTTTACGAGATTTTGAGTATGTTGTGATTGATCATGATTTTGATGAATTGAATTTGGGATTTGAAATACGATTTGCGTTCAAAGGTTTAAAATGGATTTTGGAAAAGGTGATTTCGGGTTTGATGCCCAACATAAAAATAATTTTGATGAACGAGATTCGGTTTTCGAGAACGTGAAAGTGGATTTCTGGATTGGGTTCGGAATGGTGGTTCCGGATGCCGGCTTGCGGAATCATTATTGCGAATTAGGTTTCGGGAATGGGTGACGGATATGATTGGGGATTTGAATGTGAAATTCGGACATAAGTCTTATTATGACGAAATGTGATTTCGGATTGATTTTGGAATTTGGATCACGATGGATCCTGGACTGTTGCGATTTACAAATGGTTTTGGGGTTTAAAGACCCGATACTACTGCTGGATTATGTTTTGAGTTTAAAGACTCGGTTAATTGATGACGGAGGAGGGCCCTTGATGAATTTAAAGACTCGGTTACTGTTTTGAGTTTAAAGACTCGGTATGATACCCCCCGAGGCCTATTGATTGTGTTGTGAGTTTAAAGACTCGTTGATATCCCGGGAAGGTCTGATTATGCGCATGGTTTTGAGTTTAAAGACTCGGGCGCACTTGAGATCCAGCAGATTGATTGACTTCTGAATTATTGTTGATTTCCGATGTTTTCGGATGCGTTGGGCAATGGCCTGGTTTGTATGGTTTGATGGATTTGGATTATGTTGTGTACTTGGATTTGATTCATAGTTTTGGGCTGAGGCCCTGTGTTTATGTCTACGGGCTAAGACCCGAAGGTTAAGAAAAGGAAAATGATTTTGATTTTCATACATGGTTTTCTTATGTTGGAAATGAAATGGATTGTGAAATGATTTTCGAATGCATGCATTGGTTTAACGTGAAGGGTAGAAATGTCTTTCTGTAACTGTTTTATAAACTGATTCATTTTTGTCCACTCACACCTTTTGTGTTTTTATTGACCCTCCAGGTCATGGCGCGTTTATCGAGGTTGATAGTGAGGCGGAGGTATGAGTGAGTACGTGTGTGGCTATCCCTTGTTTGGCAAGTACTGAGGATAATTTGGGAACTTCAGTCGACTTGCCAGACGGGAGCAGGATCGGGCACGGTTATCAATGTCCCTTCGGGGGCGATCCTATCACAGCCCCCCTGGTCTGCTCCAAGTATCCTCACCAGCACGAATTCCTGCAGCATTCTCTGTGCCACAAATCTCTCCCCTCCTTACGTCAATGGCACCGACGCCACCGCATGCACCGGCATTGCACCTCATCACTGAACAGTGTGATGCACACCCTATAGTCGTTCCTGTCTTGTAGTTCATCCTCGCTCCCTCTGTGACGTCCCCTGGATCGGACGCACTGCCCGCTGCCGACCGCGACTCCTTCACCGTCTCGACCATTGATAAGGTACTTGCTCTCCCTTCCCCGCCTGCTTCATCTTTAGGTATTCTAACTCGTTCGAAATTTGAAATTTATAAGCACAAATTGCGGTCTTATTTCACTGCTCAACATCCAATTTCGCAAGCTTTTGCTGCCCAGCTCAAATTTGATGACGAGCCTACCTATGTTAGTTAAGCCTCCAAGTCTTCTCATTGGTGACTCGCTATGGAGGAGGAGTTTAATGCCCTGATCAAACATCAAACATGGCTTTTGGTACCTCCCTCCTTGGCTCAGCACCTTGTTGGGTGTAAATGGGTCTTCCGCATCAGACAGAAGTCAGATGGTTCTATTGAAAGGTATAAGGCAGCTCTGGTTGCCAAGGGGTTTCATCAACAACATGGTATTGATTTCGCAAAAACTTTCAGTCTAGTTATCAAGCCAACTACCATCTGGATTGTTTTAAGCTTGATCGTATCTTGTGGATGGGTACTTAGTCAGTTGGATGTGAATAATGCTTTTCTTCATGGCTTCTTGTCTGAAAATGTCTTCATGCGTTAGCCCCCTGGGTTTGTTGGTCCCAGCCGCCCTTACCATGTTTGCCAGCTTAAAAAGGCCTTCTATAGTCTCAAACAAGTGTCATGCGCTTGGTTTCAACAGCTCATTGGCCGAGCCGATTCCTCCATCTTTCTTTATCGTCACGGCTCTCAGGTGATGTTTCTCTTGTTGTATGTTGATGGTATTGTGTTAACTGCCAATGATCCTGCTTTACTACGTACTTTTGTTTCCACTTTGGGACTGGATATTTTGAGTTAACAGATCTTGGGTGTCTGAATTTCTTCCTCGAACTGGAAGTTTCGTATCTTCCTTCAGGACTGAAGCTTACTCAAACCTGGTATACCTTGGATGTTCTTAAGCATCACCTCATGTTTGAGTGCAAACCATGTAAGACCCGTGTTCTGGAGGGAACGGTGAACAATCCCACATTCCTGCGAGGGGGGAATGGTCTGGGAAGGAAATGGTGGTGTGCCTTAAAGGTGTAGGCACACCCCTATCTAGCATGAGGCCTTTTGGGAGCTCAGTGGCTTTGGGGGGGATTGGAACCCCAAAGTTAAGCGAGTTGAGACTGGTGCAATTCCATGATAGGTGACCTCCTGGGAAGTTGCACCGTGAGCTCCCGAAAACAAAACCTTGAGGGCGCAGGCTTGCCGTTAAGTATTGTTGTGGCCCAAAAAGGACAATATCGTGCTATATGAATCGGGACCTGACAGAGGAGGGTCGAGTCCTAACAGAATGGTATCAGAGCCAGACCCCAACCGGGAAGTGTGCCAGCGAGGACGCTGGGCCCTAAGGGGGTGGATTGTAAGACCCGTGTCCTGTAGGGAACAGTGAACAATCCCACATTCCTGCGAGGAGGGAATAGTCTGGGAAGGAAATAGTGGTGTGCCTTAAAGGTGTAGGCACACACCTATCTAGCATGAGGCCTTTTGGGAGCTCAGTGGTTTTGGGGGGGATTGGAACCCCAAAATTAAGCGAGTTGAGGCTGGTTCAATTCCATGACGGGTGACCTCCTGGGAAGTTGCAAGGTGAGCTCCCGAAAACAAAACATTGAGGGCGCAGGCTTGCCGTTGAGTATTGATGTGGCCCAAAGAGGAAAATATCGTGCTAGATGAGTCGGGACCTGACAGAGGAGGGTCGAGTCCTAACAAACCATGTTCCACCCTTGTTGTGGCCAAGTCGTATCTTTCCACCCATCTTGGCTCACCATTACCTGATGCAATCGAGTATCGTCAAATGGTTAGCTCTCTTCAATACCTAACCCTTAAGCGACCCGATATTGCCTATGTCATTCAAAATGTTTCCCAGTTTTAGAGTTCTCCCACCAGTGACCATTTGGTTGCTATTAAGCATATCCTCCGCTATTTGAAAGGTACTTTGGGTAAGGGCTTACATTTTGCTCATGTTATTTCTCCTCTGCGAGTTGTTGCTTATTCTGATGCTGATTGAGCCGGTTTCCCTGACACTTGTCGCTCCACCTCGGGTTTTTGTGTATTTTTTGGCTCTAACCTTATCTCTTAGTGACAGGACCCGTCCCAACTGGACGTCAAAAACCGTGCCCGGTCCTGCTCCCGTCTGACAAGTCAACTAAAGGTCCGAAACTACCCTTCAGTGCTTGCCAGACAAGGGATGTTTGCGCGGATTTCTGCTGCTGTCACTGCCTCACGATCAGTCCCGAACGTCGTACCACGGCCTGGAGGGTCACAAAACAGAAAAGGTGTGAGTGGACAAAAATGACCTCTTATAAAAACATTTATCAAAATACATTCTTACCCTCTAGTTTTCACAAACTTGCATGCATATCGTAAAACATGAGTAGTAGTATGAAATCATTCAAGTATGAACAGTGGACCGATAAAATCAAAACATATTTTCCCATGGTCCACAAAAACTCATGTTCATCAAATCAGTTCATGTTATAAAACATCAAATCCCGGCTCTCAGGCCAAAACATGTGAAAACATAATCACCTGGCCACAAAGACCAAAAACTCGTACTCAATACCAGTACGCTATCACAAACAACATCAATCAGCACTAATCACCAGTGCACAATAAATATATCAATCCAATCAATCCGCATTACTCACAAGTGCATAAAATATCACAAATCACATCTGCACTACTCACAAGTGCACAATCAATCAAACTGCACTACGCACAAGTGCATAAAATATCACAAATCACATCTGCACTACTCACAAGTGCACAATCAATCAAACTGCACTACTCACAAGTGCTGCACTACGCGTAGGACAATATCCAGTCACTCTCTCGGGAACAAACACCTCTGGGCTCAACCCCCTCGGGCTCAGTCACCTCTGGGCGAACACATCCCCAGGCTCAGACACCTCCGAGTGGTACATCCAGGCTCAGTCTCATCCGAGAAGCTGACTACCATAGGATCAACTTCCGATCCTTCAATCACATCCTCCAAGCTCCGGTCATCTAGGTAATCCCCCCAAGCACCGACCGTCTGGGAATATCACAATCACAATGAAAACCATCCCGGGAATTACATCCCAAAACATTTCAATCAAATCTTGACTTCATACCAAGTCAAGATCATCCCCGACTGGGTCTCAAAGTCCAAAATACCATTTACACGTATTTCATTAAAATCACCTTTTAGAACAATAAAATAATCCAGAAATCATCATTGACTTACCAACTAAGTCCAAACATCATTTTAGAAATCATTTAGACTCCGGGCCTAGCCCAAAACATCATTTGCACGTTCCTCGGAAAATGTGCCCGAAAGACTGATTAAAATAATCATAAAATCCCAATAAATCATTAATTTCACAAATTCACAAGTGAGTCCAAATCCGAGTCAAAACCACTATTCATTTGGGTTCTCATGCCCAAAATAACATTATCACGCAAATCCATGCGTTGCAACCTCCGTTGTCATTTTCACGTAAATCCACGAAATTGACCCTTGACTCATTTCCGAGTCACCACATCATTTTTCAATCCATGACTCAATAATCCGAGTCCAACCCTTATTTTCAATCAATTTTAATCCCGGACTCACAAACCAAGTCCAAACATCATTTTTACCAAATTTCGTAATTTCTCGAAAATCGCCCAAAAATAATAATATAATAATCATAAAATCGAGAAATTACCGGATTGAAACATAAATCATGCCCAAGCATATAAAATCATATAATAAGGCATTTAAATCATATATGCATGCATCACGGTTAGAAAACAAAGTCTATTCACACACACCGTCCAAAACGGTCTGTTTCCGAGCTGCACGTTTTTCCGTAAAATTTGGAAATCACAACTCCTGCCCAAAATCATTATAGAGGGTTACTAACATCTCAAAATACATCATATAATTTTCCCCAATTTTTCCGGAATTTAAATACGTATTTTAAACGTAAAACAAAACTTCGGATACGCGGAACATTATCGAAACAATATCCGATTTCCCCGAAACCAACGTCAAAATGTTCGTTACACTGAGAGGATCAAAAGTCATGTTGACCTCACCTTGAGACTAGGCCGGACGCGCCCTCACGCGCCGCCGTGAGTGGCTGCGCGTGAAACCCACGCGCCAGCTACAGTGATGCTACAGTGCTCCTTCTTCACCCGTTTGTCTGGTAAACGGGTTGAAAAAACCCGCGATAGAACCCGGTTGAATCTCACCCAATTCGACCCCAAATCGATCCGTTCTTTCCACTGATCCCTTCTAATCCAACTTTAATTAAGTTCTGCAAGTTCAATTACTCGAATCATGGTCTAAATCCTCATGACTCTCGATCGATCCTTGACGGGTTTCCAATTCGGGTTCACCAATTCCGTCCCTGATTTCCAAATTAATTCATAGAGTAAGCATCGTGAGAGTGTATTGAATGTTTTTCCAAGATCAATTTGAAGAATTCTTACCTCTAACCCGTTGAACCCAAGCTCGATTTTGAGCTGCCATGGAAGCTCAGTTCTTCCTCAATCCGACACGGTTTCACTTTGGTTTTGATGCAGGAAGGTTCGTTTTGATCTCAAGAGTCGAATTGAATCCTCAATTTCGATCCTCACAGCCCACAATCTCGAATTCGAAAGTCCCCCAAATTTTCTGAATTTTCGAACCCAAATTCTCCCAGAGACCTCACTGTCACTCGAGTCTCTCTCTCAATTCGGCTTCCTCAGTCTCCCAATTGCACAATGACGAGAGACAGTGGGCTGAAACGGTTTAATTTGGACAATTGGACAAAATGATGAGTTAAGCCATGATTTAGGGAGAAATGTCAAAAGTGTATATCATTGTGTTTTCCATGTTTCCCGTTTCTATGTTTTAGCTGGGGCAAAGGAGATGATAAAGTGACAGATGTCACAATCTGGTAGCAAGAATCAAGGTCAAAAGACCATTTTGCCCTTCGTACGACAAATTACCATTTTGCCCCTAGACATCCGTGACCCGTAACTTGGTCACCCGAACTCTGTTTTCGACATGCCGCCTGTCGTTGGATTCGTATCGACGAGACCTACGTAACGGTCCTTGGCCCTCGTCCATCGGACCTCCCGATCAAAAAGTCAACATTTGGCCCCTAACATGCCAAATTACCAAAATACCCCTCAACTTCCAAACATCATAACTTTCTCTACGAATGTCGGAATCGAACGTCCCACCTGTCTATGAACTCGTGACGTCCCGAACTACGTCACAGTCATCGGTCAAAGTCCGTTTGACCGCCCGAACTAAAAGTCAACATTTTGCCCACGCCAAGGGCAAAACGGCCATTTTGCACGTTTCGTCCGATTTCACTCACTAATCCCCGATTAGTCATTCTAAACCATAATTAATTAATATTCAATCCCGATATTCGGGACAGGTCATTACAACCTTCTCCCCTTAAAAAATTTCGTCCCCGAAATTCCAACTATCCGTATTCCACAACTACCTTGTGGAAAACAAATGGGTCTTACAACATGTGTACACCTGTACACCCATTAGTCAACGCAGAACTCGTCTACACTCAGACGTCACATCACAGATGCACGTCGTACTACCTACACTCGACCACCTCGAGTGAAATTGATCACCAGAAATTGGCAATGTCACCATTAAGCTGACTCTTTCAGCTTGACGATCCCACGTAATCACTAACGTGCCCTGACTTTCGCTCTCATCGAGAGTCACCAAAACTCACTTGTCAGTCCATGCCGACACTACAAGCCAAACTATCACCACCAAGCTTTACCACCCTAGTAAAGCGCCAATCAGTAACAAATCAGTGACAACACATCATACTACAACATCCGTCAATGTAGCATAAGATCAACAACATGATCTCCCCTCGCAGGGCAAACTCAATCCTGCGACAAATACCAACAGCAGTAACCACAACTGTCACCCCCTCAGCGATCCCAGATGTTGGTAAGGTCACGACACGGTAACATCTCGCCGCAAAGCAACTTGCGGTCATACTAACCACCAACCCACTCATCCTGAGTATACGCATACCGTCATCACACTCAATCAGCCGATGCAACTGGAACACATTGAACACCAGCCTAGCAGTGATCACACAACTCAACACTAGAGTTATACTAGCCAACCGTGGCTAAGAGCACCTGCTCAAACAATCACTGAAATCATCAGAATCACTTTGCCCAGTGCATCGTGTTCAATGTCCAGTTCACGTTCACAACCCATCCAATGGTATCAGGATTAAGCCAACTACTAACACGTTCACCAACGTACTATTGGTATAACCCGTATACCGTCACCCGACACCACAAGTCTGCAATGTATCGTACCCCAAACCATGTACAAGGTACATACATCTATCCATTGACAAGACCACAACCACCTAGGTCATAGCCAAATACGTTCCAATAATGGAGTCCATTTGCCCAAACCAGCAAGAGACAAATCGAAACTCCACCGATCATCTAGTTCCAATTCCAAATCCCAATCCGCAATTTCGTAAGAAATCCCGAATCCAAACCAATCCATCACATTTTTAATTCATATCCAAATCCGAATCCGAAATCATTATTCCGTAAGCTAGCATTTGGAATAATCATTCCGCACCCAAATCCAGTATTCCACTTTCAAGTTTCAAAATCGAATCCTGAATCGTCACCCAGAAATTCGATTCCAAAACCCGAAATCTCATTCACGTCCACTCGGACACACCAAAACCGAACCTATCGGTTACCCGTTCACTATACTCGGTTGACTTCATAGGGAAGCCAATCCCATCAGTCACAACTCTAAGGCTGAACAAATTCAACCCCGTCTGAAACCTACTCGCTCGAGTAACATACCATAAGGGGCTCCACTTCGAAAAGAAGTTCAGTCTCGCCATTTACGACTCACATACCGGAGTAAGGGTGATAAACTTTCTCCCCATCTGGATCATCGAAATCACAACCCAGATCCATCACTACGTCAGTCGACCATGACCATCACGATCCTAGATCGTCACAATGCCCAATGTCCACGACATCACAAACCCGATCCACCTAGGGTCCACACGGTTAACTACTAGGAACCATAGGGTCTTACACCCTCATCTAATTTGCGTACTGTCACTACGTTTGACAACCAACGCCCACAATTAAAAGTTCAGTCAACGACGAGACATGCCGCGACTGTGGGTTCTCACTGATTACCTCGTATCTATCCTTGCCATCCCACCTAGGGAAAACCAAGGATGATCCAAAACAATAACACCAATATTCATCCCCGGATCAAGTTTATTCTGGGCCCAACACGCCCATCTACAAACCAAACTGCTAACAAAAACAACCATCCGGACCCACACTAGTCCGACACATTCAAAACACATGATACAATATTACAACACAAATGGACAATACAAACTATTTACAAGGTATCACGAAAACATGTATCAATACAATTATTTTGATCTACGGTCAAGTCGATCGGGGCAGTTCCTTCGCAAATGTCCAAGTTTCCTACAAAAGTGACAAGTGGCAGTGCTGAGGCGACTTGCCCCACCACGCCGCTTACTTGTCGACTGGGTTGAAGTTCCACCCGAATGAACACCCACCGAGGGTTGCGACACAAGAGTATGAAGGCTAACACGCTTCGATGTTTCCTGACTTATCTGTTCAGTATCCTGACGCTCTCAGCGCCGTCCAGAGCCCAAAGATTGTTTTGGCACAGGTAAAATAGTAGCCTCCACTCGGATGGCAGCATCCGATAACTCCCTCAGAGTAGAATACGAGCCAACAGTTACAGCACCTCGTAACTCATTCCTCAATCCCTGCTCAAACTTTTGACACTTATCCTCCTCAGTAGCCACATACAGAGGAGCGAAACTAGATAAGTGCAAAAATTGTTGTTCATAATCGACCACTGACCGATTCCCTTGCTGCAATTGGAGAAACTCAACCTCCTTCGCGTTCCGAAATGAGCGAGGATAAAACTGATCCAAAAATCGCTCTCGGAATGCATCCCATGCCAAGGTACGGGCATCCCAGCCAGTCAACTGTAAACTATGCCACCACCTGTAAGCATAACCATCCAGAAGAAAAGTGGCTAAGGGCACCATGTCCGCCAGGGGACATATCATGACCTCAAAAATCTTTTCCAATCGAGTAAGCCAATCTTCGGCACCTTCCGGTCCCGAATCACCACGAAACACAGTGGCTCCTAACCGTCGAGCTCGCTCAATATCTGGGCCTTTACTAACACTACTCTCGTCCCTCCCATCTTCAAACCGTGTACGGGACGCACGACTCGGAGGCATGACGTATCAACAGAAATCAAGAACCAAATGCTCTGATACCACTTTGACAGGACCCGTCCCAACTGGACGTCAAAAACCGTGCCCGGTCCTGCTCCCGTCTGACAAGTCAACTAAAGGTCCGAAACTACCCTTCAGTGCTTGCTAGACAAGGGATGTTTGCGCGAATTTCTGCTGCTGTCACTGCCTCACGATCAGTCCCGAACATCGTACCACGGCCTGGAGGGTCACAAAACAGAAAAGGTGTGAGTGGACAAAAATGACCTCTTATAAAAACATTTATCAAAATACATTCTTACCCTCCAGTTTTCACAAACTTGCATGCATATCGTAAAACATCAGTAGTAGTATGAAATCAATCAAGTATGAACAGTGGACCGATAAAATCAAAACATATTTTCCCATGGTCCACAAAAACTCATGTTCATCAAATCAGTTCATGTTATAAAACATCAAATCCCGGCTCTCAGGCCAAAACATGTGAAAACATAATCACCTGGCCACAAAGACCAAAAACCCGTACTCAATACCAGTACACTATCACAAACAACATCAATCAGCATTAATCACCAGTGCACAATAAATATATCAATCCAATCAATCCGCACTACTCACAAGTGCATAAAATATCACAAATCACATCTGCACTACTCACAAGTGCACAATCAATCAAACAGCACTACACACAAGTGCATAAAATATCACAAATCGCATCTGCACTACTCACAAGTGCACAATCAATCAAACTGCACTACTCACAAGTGCTGCACTACGCGTAGGCCAATATCCAGTCACTCTCTCGGGAACAGACACCTCTGGGCTCAACCCCCTCGGGCTCAGTCACCTCTGGGCGAACACATCCCCAGGCTCAGACACCTCCGAGTGGTACATCCAGGCTCAGTCTCATCCGAGAAGCTGACTACCATAAGATCAACTCCCGATCCTACAATCACATCCTCCAAGCTCCGGTCGTCTAGGTAATCCCCCCAAGCACCGACCGTCTGAGAATATCACAATCACAAGGAAAACCATCCCGGGAATTACATCCCAAAACATTTCAATCAAATCTTGACTTCATACCAAGTCCAGATCATCCCCGACTGGGTCTCAAAGCCCAAAATACCATTTACACGTATTTCATTAAAATCACCTTTTAGAACAATAAAATAATCCAGAAATCATCATTGACTTACCAACTAAGTCCAAACATCATTTTAGAAATCATTTAGACTCCGGGCCTAGCCCAAAACATCATTTGCACGTTCCTCGTAAAACGTGCCCGAAAGACTGATTAAAATAATCATAAAATCCCAATAAATCATTAATTTCACAAATTCACAAGTGAGTCCAAATCCGAGTCAAAACCACTATTCACTTGGGTTCTCATGCCCAAAATAACATTATCATGCAAATCCATGCGTTGCAACCTCCGTTGCCATTTTCACGTAAATCCGCGAAATTGACCCTGGACTCATTTCCGAGTCACCACATCATTTTTCAATCCATGACTCAATAATCCGAGTCCAACCCTTATTTTCAATCAATTTTAATCCCGGACTCACAAACCAAGTCCAAACATCATTTTTACCAAATTTCGTAATTTCTCGAAAATCGCCCAAAAATAATAATATAATAATCATAAAATCAAGAAATTACCGGATTGAAACATAAATCATGCCCAAGCATATAAAATCATATAATAAGGCATTTAAATCATATATGCATGCATCACGGTTTGAAAACAAAGTCCACTCACACACACCGTCCAAAACGGTCCGTTTCCGAGCTGCACGTTTTTCCGTAAAATCTGGAAATCACAACTCCTGCCCAAAATCATTATAGAGGGTTACTAACATCTCAAAATACATCATATAATTTTCCCCAATTTTTCCGGAATTTAAATACGTATTTTAAACGTAAAACAAAATTTCGGATACGCGGAACATTATCGAAACAATATCTGATTTCCCCGAAACCAACGTCAAAATGTTCGTTACACTGAGAGGATCAAAAGTCATGTTGGCCTCACCTTGAGACTAGGCGGACGCGCCCTCACGCGCCGCCGTGAGTGGCTGCGCGTGAAACCCACGCGCCAGCTACAGTGATGCTACAGTGCTCCTTCTTCACCTGTTTGTCTGGTAAACGGGTTGAAAAACCCGCGATAGAACCCGGTTGAATCTCACCCAATTCGACCCCAAATCGATCCGTTCTTTCCACTGATCCCTTCTAATCCAACTTTAATTAAGTTCTGCAAGTTCAATTACTCGAATCATGGTCTAAATCCTCACGACTCTCGATCGATCCTTGATGGGTTTCCAAGTCGGGTTCACCAATTCCGTCCCTGATTTCCAAATTAATTCATAGAGTCAGCATCGTGAGAGTGTATTGAATTTTTTTCCAAGATCAATTTGAAGAATTCTTACCTCTAACCCGTTGAACCCAAGCTCGATTTTGAGCTGCCATGGAAGCTCAGTTCTTCCTCAATCCGACACGGTTTCACTTCGGTTTTGATGCAGGAAGGTTCGTTTTGATCTCAGGAGTCGAATTGAATCCTCAATTTCGATCCTCACAGCCCACAATCTCGAATTCGAAAGTCCCCCAAATTTTCTGAATTTTCCAACCAAAATTCTCCCAGAGACCTCACTGTCACTCGAGTCTCTCTCTCAATTCGGCTTCCTCAGTCTCCCAATTGCACAATGACGAGAGACAGTGGGCTGAAACGGTTTAATTTGGACAATTGGACAAAATGATGAGTTAAGCCATGATTTAGGGAGAAATGTCAAAAGTGTATATCATTGTGTTTTTCATGATTCCCGTTTCTATGTTTTAGCTGGGGCAAAGTAGATGACAAAGTGACAGATGTCACAATCTGGTAGCAAGAATCAAGGTCAAAAGACCATTTTGCCCTTCGTACGACAAATTACCATTTTTCCCCTAGACATCCTTGACCCGTAACTTGGTCACCCGAACTCTGTTTTCGACATGCCGCCTATCGTTGGATTCGTATCGACGAGACCTACGTAACGGTCCTTGGCCCTCGTCCATCGGACCTCCCGATCAAAAAGTCAACATTTGGCCCCTAACATGCCAAATTACCAAAATACCCCTCAACTTCCGAACATCATAACTTTCTCTACGAATGTCGGAATCGAACGTGCCACCTGTCTATGAACTCGTGACGTCCCGAACTACGTCACAGTCATCGGTTAAAGTCCGTTTGACCGCCCGAACTAAAAGTCAACATTTTGCCCACGCTAGGGGCAAAACGGTCATTTTGCACGTTTCGTCCAATTTCACTCACTAATCCCCGATTAGTCATTCTAAACCATAATTAATTAATATTCAATCCCGATATTCGGGACGGGTCATTACACTTAGAGTGCCAAGAAACAACGTATTGTTGCACGCTCCAGTGATGAGGCTTAGTATCGGGCCTTTTCTTATGCTTGTGCGGACACTATCTAGATTCAGGGACTTCTTCGTGAATTGCAGCTTCCTCTTTCTCTGCCCGTTACCATTCACTGTGACAACTTGAGTACTACATTCATGGCTTCCAATCCGGTGTTTCATGCGCGTACTAAACACATTGCTCTTAAGTGTCATTTTGTCCGTGAGCGTGTCGCTGCTCAAACTCATCGGGACCTCTTCATTCCATCTTTCTCTCAGCCTGCAGATGTGTTTACCAAGCCTCTCTCGCGTGCTCGGTTCGCTCTCTTGGTACCCAACCTACTTGCCCCTTCGATGCACAGGTTGCGGGGGAGGGTTGATTAGCGTCTGTATTTTGAATTTGAATTTGTAAATTTGTTCAATCCTAAAGTTTAGGATAATTGTATCTTTCCTAGAGTTTAGTGATAGTTCTAATCATATTCAAAGACTGAGGCTTGTTGTATAAATTGGATGTACGTTCTCATTGATTAATGAGAAAACAAAGAGTGATTTTCCACAACTGATAACTCATATCAAGGTGAACTGAGCCATTTAGATGTGATCGGTTTGTTCGGATGACAGCAAATTGAGAGAGGGGATTATATATAATGAATATTAATCTCATTATTTAGAAGATGAAAAAGAATATCATTAAATTATTTTATTTTGCTAGCGGCAATATACATCGTCTAGAGCAGATGTTGAGCAACTCTTTAGGCCCGAGCTTAGGCTTATAGTGTTTCCAATAATAAAAGCCCAATCCAAAACAATTGGAAAAAAAAAAAAAACTTCAGGTCCAAAGGAGATACATTGAGGGTTTGCTCTTGATTGAATATATCTGTCTTCAATATGAAGGTCTAAAACCCAAATTTCAATTTGTTTGTCCATTTCCTCCTTTCACCAACTCTCATGCATTTTCTTGACACGGGAGGGGGACATTTTAGGATTATACATACATGGGATTTTGTCGCCTATAAACAATCTTAGCTTTGGTTCTTTCAATTCTTGTTCTTTGTCTATTCAGAATCTTTCTTCTTCAACTAGTTTTGTAAGCAAACTCTCTCTCTCTCTCTCTCTCTCTCTCTCTCTCTCTCTCTCTCTCTCTCTCTCTCTCTCTCTCTCTCTCCCCATCACTTGGGCTGACAATGGACCGGGTCTTATCGGGTTGATATTGTATCATGAACACTACTTTATACAAATATGCCTAACCTAACATTTAATAATCGTGTCAATAGTGTCTAACATGAACTTAACCTATTAATGAAGCAGATCACCTACATAATCCATTTAATAAATGAGTTTTGTTCAAACTTTATTAACCTATGGCCCATTATACTATATAACCTTATAATTTCATGAATTTATGTTATAGACCCTAAAAATTCAATGTATACTACAAATTACCATCAATGTATATATTAATTTCCCCAACTAACCTTAAAATTATAAAGACTTAATTAGTATAGAGGTAGATAAGTGGGTAAACATATGGGCTGGTAACTGACATGTTTATTAACTTCGTTAATAGGTTATTACACGTATAACAAGTTCAAACAAAATCCATCTATTTATTAAACGTGTCATAATGGATTGACCCAGATAAATTTTGTGCAGATTTCGATTCATTAATTAAGTTTTGTGTAAACTACCACCTCTAATCACTTACGAGAATCAGACACATAAGAGCATATCTAGTAGTAGAGGCAAAGGTAAGGGGTTAAGGTCAAAGTTTAGCCCCTCAATGTGACACTATTCATACATTTTGGTCCAGGGATATTTTTTGTGTTTTTAATGAGAAGAGGTCAGGGGTAAGAAATTTAATTTTATAAAATTTAAATTACATTAAAAATACTTAAAGTATAATAAAAAATAAAACCGTTAATTTAAATTGAAAAATAAAATCAATTAGTGGTAGTTACCATTAAAATAAAAGAAAAATTGACAATGATCAATTATTTACTTAAATTAATCCACAACCAAAAAAAAATTGAAGTAATTGACAATATTGAACTCTTGACCAGTTAGGATTGGTTGCAACTTTATTAATGGGTCTCTTCAGGAGTCTTGCCTGGACTGACAAGGAGGCTTACTTTTGTCTGGGCAATACTTCACTCACTAAAAACCAAAAACCTAATCTGTGGGCTAGGAGGAGCCTTGCCCAGACCATTTGGGATGCTTTCGACGTGCTCTAAGAACAATATAATTTGCGACGAATTTTGCGGCATAGTGCGAGAGAGCTAAAAGTTTTATACGTCGTTATTCGTCACCATTACTTATGAATTGTAAGCAGGCTGCCCATCGAGCCGATAAGCCTTAAAATTTTGATCCAGCCCGTTCCAAAGTGTGGGCCATAATAAGGCCACCAAAACTCTATTAACCCATCATTAAAAGACCCGGGCTCAAGCTATGACCCTGTGTCATTTTATTTTAAGCGCATGAAAGAAACAAGCTGAACAGTTTGAACTTGGGTCTTGGCCCAGGTTACGAGGGAAAATAGAGGGATAGTAACGTCATTTTGAACCGCCTATATTATTGAAGCTCAGAACAGTAGGGATTCTCTGGGCATGGTTCGGTACGGTTCGGTATGAAGGTGATACCGGAACCGTATTAAATAATTTTAACTAGTTCGGTACGGTATGATATTCTAAAATATGAAATTGATACCGTACCATACCATACCAATTGACTTCTGTACGATTTCGGTATGGTTTCGGTTTTGAGCCAAATTTACTCAACAAAAAATTGAGCCAAAATTTATGCAAAAAAAAAAAATCTAAATAATCTATTCATACGAAACTATTTTGTACTAAAAATTTTGTACCAAAGCCTCGTACATGTGATTAGAGAATTTGTATATGAATTGATAAAATAATCCATAATGCATAACAAATCCATATTTCAAAGTCTAACCAACAAAATGGGAACACTATTAAGAAATGATAAGTTGATAAGCATTATATTAGCTTGATGATTTAGTGGTGTCTATGCTCACAAGTGTGCAATGCATTCCAAGCAGCAACCACATGTCCATCATCTTATTTAATTTATGTAGGTAGAGGTTTCATGTTTATGGAATGATGAGAGGACTGTAATAAGTTGTGAGCTAATGGCTTATCCCCATAGCTCGATATATGTTTATATATGATAATCAAACAACAAAAATTCATGCATATAATTCATGTGCCAAAGAACATAGAAACATACCAGACATATATACGAGTATATATCAAAAAAACTTAGCACCATTTATCATTTTTAGATTTAATTTAATTATTTAATTAATTAAAAAAATTAAACCGGTTCGGTTTCGGTACGGGACGGTATTCCCCAACATCGAAACCGATTCCGTACCGGTTGGAACTGGTACGGTATCGGTACCGTACCGATCATACATTCGATTTTACTATTCGGTTTTTTTCCGGTTTGGTATGATACGGAACGAGACGATTTCGGTATTTCGGAACGATATGTCCACCCTTACTTACAATCTTAGTTCTCAGATCCATTACCCCGCTGCCTTGTCTCTTCCCCACCTTCCTTAGTACGGTTTTGTTTGTCGATCTTTAATTTGTGTTTCTCCTAATCTCTTTCCTCCATCGAAGAAATTTACATGAATCGTTCTTTTCTTTTTAATTCTATTTTTAATGAATTTTTGAGGGCGATGAAGACGAAAACATTTCTCGACTCTGAGTATATGTTTATATACATGGACCAACCATTAGCGTAGCATACGTATTATTATATACGCTTACTTCGCTGCTTGATGACAGTGTTTGTCCGTGTCTGAGCCCTCTTTTTCTTCCTTTTTTTTTCTTTTTTTTTTCTGTGTCTTCATATTTTTTTCATGGTTTGATTTGGAATTTTTTATTTGTTTTCTTGATTTTTATGCTGAATAATGGCTATGATTACAATAATTCAAGTCTGAATGCTGAATTGTAATAATACAATTGGTGTGAATATGACAGACTCTTTTACACCCATAGAATATGAGAATATCTACGAGTACGAGCGGGTAAAAATTTGTTGGATGAAAAATCTGGTACACCACTAAAAACTCCGATGATACTTTTGGGACAGTACAGAAAATTGCCAGGTCTTATAAATACAGTGTGGTACTGTTTTGATTCATGGAAGGACAAAGAGGAGTTTCATGGCAGTTGTTACTGTGATGATGAAGATGATAAACCCGTTGTCCAATTGGCAAGTGGGATGATAAACCAATTGAACATTTTACCTGTACCCAGGAAAATAGTGTCAGTATCCATTTTTATGGTGGTGGGTGGTGACTCCCAAATCACAATCATAGAGGGTCGGATAATGAATTTGTGGACACCATCCCATTTATTGTCTAATTGCCATTTGTGTCAAACAACTAGAGTGAAAATAACATCATCTCACTAGGAGGCCTGCTGGTAATTAGGAAAATATATCTAAATATTATGTATTTATTTATTTATTTTTATTAATTAGGAAAAAATATCTAAAATTCACTATATTAGATGTGGATCAAGTAGGAAAATAGTCCTTACAAGGCAAGAGAAAGAAGGGGTTAACTTAGCGACTTACATAGCAATTGAGGAATCGAATAGCAATTGAGGAATCGAATAGTTGACTGTGTAATATGTTTCATTCCTCCTCTCGAACTAACTCCACTATGTCTCTAAAATTTGATTGCATGTGAATAGCTCAAATGATTCGAAATCATGATCTAGGACATAAAAAAATTTAGGGTTTCAAAGGGATTATATGATTGGAAGAGTTGCACGTAAAATAAGTGTCAAAAGAGCAACTAAGAAGAGTGAAACCCAAGGCTTAATTTAGCTCAAACAAGGAACCCGATCATATATCTCAAGAAAATAAAAAAAAAATTAAATCCTATAGATAACAATCAAATTAGTCTAAATAACTTAACTAAACAAATTCGATGTGTCTACTATAAATAAGTATATTTAACGAATTGGTTCAAATTCAACTAAAATGTTTTATAACGCAAATATATTAATTTCGAGTCATGTTAAATTGTGATTCATAGTCACAATTTGGATTAATCAAAGTTTAAACTTTAAGGTGTGTGGCCATAACCAAAGGGTGGTCCATTATGTTGTCTTTCCCGGTCCCATGGGGGCCATGACAACATTATTTGAGCTGAAATCTTTGACTGTTTAAGACTGGCCTCCGGAGTAGGCAGGGGCCGAAGCGAAACATGTGCAATCAGGGTGATGTTCTGTGCGGGTAGGTCCAGAGAGTGTTATCCTGGGCCATAGCCAAGTAGAAATTAGTTGTGTTGGATGTTGGGTTGACAGCCCACAAGGGTGCCTCTTGTCTCAAAGCCAGGGAACTTCCAAACCCTAATTTACTATTTGGGAATTATGAGATCAATTTGATTCCTCATGCATAGGGCATATGCTTATGCTGCTACTGCTGCAGCAACTGCAACTGCTAAAATCCACCAAACCTGAAGGAGGAGGTTGAAGGGGGTCTTTCATACAAATACAAGGGCCCATTACAGATAGGTCAATCCATTCAATCATCAATATGTGTTTTGGAAGATATCTATTGATCTCATTTCTATTTCTCACCCCATATATATGATCATCATGATCATGATAATGAAAGTTTCATCACCAGCATTCATTGACCTACTTTGTCCCCACCCTTCTTTTTTGGGGTTTGGCACATACACATCCCTTCTCTTGAATTTGTACATTTCACAATCCTGCAGAAGATACACCCTTCTATACATACAATAATGCAATTTTTTCCTAATTCAATTGTGTTGGCTCTAAATGCATCTGTAGGCCTTATACCAATCAATTCATCCTTTTGTACGACCTATTCACCCTTCCTATATTAGCCAATTTACCTTTTTGTACTTGGGTTGTAGCCGTTAGATCAACCACTTCACTCTTTTTCCAATCGACTAATTTACCTTTTTCATTCTAGGGTAATAGTCGTTAAACCAACTATTCACCCTTTTCTACTTGGATTGTAGTCGTCAGATCAACGGATGCACCCTTCCATACTTGTGCATAGATCGATATAAGATTTATGTTTATTATTTTCTAGGCTTATTACTTAAAATATTTCCCGAGTTAGGTATCAAGTTTCAATTTACTCCCTTAACACAAAATCATTGCAATGTGCTACCGAAATCTCATTTTTGTTAACTTCGTTGCTCGAAACGTTAAACTTCGTTAGCAATGGTGTTTAAGAGGTTTACTTGTCAACAAAGGATTAGATGTTTAATCATTTTGCAAAAACAATATTAAAACTAACTTTAAAAAAATTGAAGAAGAAGATGATGAGCAGTGAATATGTGTGTCTCAACTCATTCCCAAATCTCTGAATCCAATCTTGTCACGCCTCGGCTTCTCCAACACGATATTATCTGCTTTTAACCCTGCCACACGTCAGTCCTGCACAGTCCAACTGGCCCGCACAAATTTGCTCCTAGGGGTCCTCACCCCCAAAACGTGTCGCATTGGATGGAGGCATGCTCACACATATAAGGCACATTCCCAAGGACCCCCAGCACAATATGGGATCTTACAATCCACCCTCATTGAGGGCCAGCGTCCTTGCTGGCATAATTAATTTTGGTTGGGGTTTGACTCAAATAGCAAAATGTTAGGTCCCACCTCTTCCAATGTCATATTTTCCGCTTTGGGCCCCATCACATGTCTGCTCTGCACGGTCTAACCGGCTAGCACACACTTGGCCCCTGCCTGCATGAATTTTCTCCTAAGGGTCCCAACCCAAAACGCATCGCATTAGATGGAGGCATGCGCACATATATATATATATATAAGGCACATCTCCTAAAACCCCCAGGGTGATGTGGGATCTTACAAATCTGGGTTTTTCTCTACCCTCATTATCATCATCATCATCTTTTTTTTCTTCGTCTAATTGAAATGAGATTTAGGATTCTGCATCCTAACAGAGACCTTGTAGGAAGTAAATAATAGAGGAACAAGATTACCAGGAAAATTAATGCGGTGAATGATTCTTGGGATGAGTCGCGGACAATGTCGCTCTCTTTAAGACGTTTCGCGGCTCTGCCCAAGATGTGCCAGCAGTTCAAAGTTGGTCACGCCGTCCCCAGGATAAAACAGCCCCAGAATCACCTGTCTAGTTCTTCCTTGCACAGAGAAATAACCAAAACAATAACTCTTCTAACCTGCTCAGAACTCCCAATTCTTTTAGAAAAAAAACAAAGTGATTTTTGCTTCAGGTGGTTTTTAATTGAACTAAAACAGTATATTTATGCACACCCAAAAAATGAACGTTGAGAGATAGTGGCCAAGAAATCAGGAGATGTATTTCAGTAGTTGAGAAAGACCAGGTCTTACTCTTATCCAAATAAAAGATAAACCAAACAAATTAATTTAATCCTGATTTTTTTTTTGTAAAAACAAAACTGACCCAACAATCCCCCACTTGTTTTTTCAAAATCTTGAACATTGAGCAAGTTAACATAACGATGTGCATCAGCAAAGGTGTTATTAAACTTGAACCTCTACATAGTGATAATGCTTCAGAATAAACAAGAGTAACCTGTAGTTTAGAACTCTATCTCTGACAAACACTACACACACAACTCTCATAGAGTGAAGTTCCAAAAAGCCAGCACATTACGGCCATGTGCTTCTATCCCAGTTTAATGAATGATTTAGAACTTACCCAAGAATTCATAGAAAGCGGCCTCACTTTCGCATTCACATAGGTGAGACTATCAAGGATATTCCTGTAGCTAGATATCCCACTCAATATAGAGTATAGAACTCATTAAGAGTTATCAATAACTCAACCTCACATTGCTTCAGGATTTCATGCTTCTAATAAATGACCATAGAGTAATTATAGATTGCATGACAACAACATCACTTTATGAATTTTTATTACCCATTGAACCTATTTCTTGGGATCTCCAGTTTATAGGTTGGGTTTCTATCACAAGTGACTCAGCTAACTAAGGGTTTCAGTCCCATTTCCTCTAAGAATTTCCAAACTTTTTCTCGTGCTAATCCTTTCGTCAAAGGATCTACCAAATTCTCATTAGAGCGTACATAATCCACTCTTATAGCACCGGTAGAGATAAACTCTCTAATAGTGCTATGTTTGCGACGAATCTGCCGCTTCTTGCCGCTATAATAACGGTTCTCTACTTTTGCAATAGTGGTTGTACTATCACAATGAATAAGAACAGACGGTATTGGCTTCTCCCATAAGGGAATATCTGATAACAAGTTTCTCAACCAACTTGCTTCCTCACTAGCCATAGCTAATGCAATCATTTCTGCCTCCATAGTGGATTGAGCCAATATAGTCTGTTTCTTAGACCTCCATGACACTGCACCATTAGCAATAATAAATATATATCCACTAGTGGCTTTAGAGTCATCTGAAAGGGCATTCCAATCAGCATTGATGTATCCTTCAAGGACAGCGGGAAACTTCTGGTATTGTAATCCTAGGTTCATTGTCCTTTTTAGGTACTGCATGACCCTCCCAATAGCATTCCAATGCTCCATACTAGGACTACTTGTAAATCTGCATAGTAGTCCTATAGCATAAGCTATATCAGGTCTAGTGCAATCAATAGCATACCTAAGGCTACCAATGATGCTCGCATACTCAGTTTGTCTAACACTATCACCAGTGTTCTTGAACAACTTTACACTAGGATCATAAGGAGTACTTGCAGGTTTACAATTAAAATAGTTATATTTCTTTAGAACTTTCTCAATATAATGAGATTGGTCTAAAGAAAACCCAGTTTCTAACCTTGTAATCTTAATCCCAAGGATTACACTAGCTTCACCTAAGTCCTTCATGTTAAAGTTAGCACACAACAAGATTTTAACATTATTAACAACATGAATATTAGACCCAAAAATAAGCAGATCATCCACATAAAGGCAGATAATAGAGCAGAGATTATTTTCATATTTAAAGTAGATGCATTTGTCACTTTCATTAATCTTAAACCCATTTGAAGTGACTAAACTATCAAACTTTTCATGCCATTGATTAGGTGCCTATTTTAGTCCATAAAGAGATTTATCTAATTTACAGACTTTATTTTCTTTTCCAGGAATTATAAAACCCTCAGGCTGATCCATATAAATTTCTTCCTCTAAATCACCATTCAAAAAAGCAGTTTTAACATCCATTTGGTGCACTACAAGGTCATGAACAGCAGTTAATGCAAATAAAACACGAATAGAAGTTATTCTTGTGACAGAAGAATAAGTATCAAAGAAGTCCACATTATGTCTTTGTCTATAACCTTTGGCCACAAGGCGTGCCTTGTATTTGTCAACTGAGCCATCTGGTTTCATTTTCTTTTTAAGAATCCATTTACAACCTATTGTTTTGCAACCAGATGGAAGATCAACCAAATGCCAAGTTTGATTGGATTCCAGCGAATCCATTTCATCATTTATGGCATCTTGCCATAAATCTGCATCCAAAGAAGTTAAAGCTTCTTGAATAGTATTAGGATCTTCCTCTAAAGTATAAGCATGGAAGTCAGAGCCAAAATTCTTGGCAATCTTAGCTCTTTTACTTTTTCTTGGTTCTAAGACAGATTCAATAGGTTGTTTAATTCTAGTACTATTTGTATTAGTTGAAAAAGATCCCTCAATTGTTGAACCCCCACTAGTTCTCAATTTAAAAGGTAACTTATCTTCAAAAAAATCTTCATCAACAGATTCAATAATAACCTGGTTTTTTAAGTCATAAAATCTATAAGCCTTACTGTTAACAGCATAACCAATAAAAACACATTCATATGCTCTGCTAGCCAATTTTGTTCTTTTTGGATCAGGAATTCTAACATAAGCCAAGCATCCCCAAGTTCTAAAATATAACACATTTGGCTTTCTATTTTTCCAGATTTCATAAGGTGAGGTTTTAGTCTTAGAGTTAGGCACTCTATTCAAAACATAGCATACAGTCAATAAAATTTCACCCCACCAAAATGAAGCAGCACTAGAACTAAGCATGACATCTACAGTAAGTTCTGATAAAGTCCTATTTTTTCTTTCAGCTTTACCATTCATTTCAGGAGAATAAGGAGCAGTAGTTTCATGAATAATTCCAAGAGACATAAGCAAATTATTGAAATCACTAGATTCATATTCTAGTCCTCGGTCACTACGTAATCTCTTAATTTTTCTATTAAACTGATTTTCAGCTTCAGTTATGAAAAATTTAAACGTATCAATAGCTTCACTCTTATTTCTCATGAGATAAACAGAACAATAATTTGAACAATCATCAATAAAAGTGATAAAACAGCGTTTTCCATTCCGAGTCAATGTTCCATCAAATTCACATATGTCAGAATGAATTAGATCAAGAAGTTCTGTTTCTTTAGTTACTGAATGATGTGAACTTTTTGTGATTTTTGCTTGACTACAGAATTCACATTTCTTAAAGTCATTCAAGGTCATGTGAGGAATAAATCCTAAGCTACTCATGTTTTTAACAAGTCTTCTGTTAACATGACAAATGTAACAACCCGTACCTTCGGGAAGGGTAAAAATGTAATTTTGTAAAGGATTTGTATAAAATGATGATTTTGCCCTTGTGAATAGTGGGTCAAAAGTTGACTTTTTGATTTACCGGTTGGATGAATGTTGACCATTGACCGTGACGTATTTAGGGACATCACAAGTTCGTAGGCAGGTGGCATGTCCGATTTGGACAATCGGAGAAAAAGTTATGACATTCGGAAGATTGAAGGCGTTAGCGTAATTTTGACTATTAGAGAGAAAATGTTGACTTTTTAGTGGAATTGTGATTTTCACGTAGACCGAGGACCCTTAGATAAGTCTCGACATCCTGAGTACAACGACAGGCGGCACGCTGTCATCGGACGTCAGACGAAATAGTTACGGGTTTGGAAAGTTTGAGGGTAAAACGGTACATTTTAACACTAGGGGCAATTTGGTCTTTTACCCCTTAAGCCCAATCAGATAAGGCCAAGTGGCTGAGTGGGCTTGGATATTTTGTGTTGGTCCATGAGGAGGTGGACACGTGGGAGAGAGCTAGAGGCTTCTGGGAGAGTATGTGTGCACGGCCACACATTGTACGCATTCAAACCCGTGCACCTTGGCTGTGAGAAACAGAAAACAGAGAGTGAAGATTGAGAGGGAGTGATCGATTCTGTGAGGGTGTGAGAATTTGGTGAGTTGTGAGAGTGAAAGAAAGAAGAGAGGAGGTTAGTGATCGAGTCGGGGAGTGGAAATCGTGCACGGAGACACGGCGGTGGAAGGCTGTGATTTCTGAGAAAACAGAGAGACGGTGGCACTGTGGCGGTGGTTGCGTCGTGGGGTGGCTTAATCCAAGGCAATAGGAGGCTTAGACGACGGCAGGGGACTCAACGAGCACCGTGGCACGCGGCGGTGCAAACGGCGGAGTGAGAATCGAAAGTATACCCCGAATCCCCTGTTTCCCATTTTTATTATGTTCAAAAGTCGTGGACTTAGGGCTAGTCGAAAGTTTTGGAGGTTAGGGTGAGACTCCTGGAGGTCCCAGGAGTCGTCTGAGTGTGGTGCCGTGACGGGGGAGGACCTGGGTGGCCGGCGGCCAAAACAGGGCTCACGGGCCGTCTGTTTCGAGGGTGAAGTCGGGGGGTTTTAGGCTTCGATTTTCAAAGGATAGGAGGGGAAAGGATTGATGGGGACTGGACGATGCTATTGGGATTGAAAGGGAGAAGAATGTTGGAGGAACGGTGGAGAACCGGTCACGCCGGTTCAACACAGTTGAACCGGGTGACTCGAGGAAGAAGAAGCACTGTAGCAGGCGTGTGAGGCCCACGCGCAGCCACTTTGGGCGGCGCGTGGGGAGGATTCCGGCCAAACTTTCAACATGGTTTTGGTTCTAAATGTCCTAAGGAATCCATTGGTGTGATTTTCGGGTTAATCGGACGATGTTACGGGATGGTTCGGGAATCCGGACGGTTTAGGGTCTAAGTTTAAATTACAAATAAATTCCAGAAAAATGGGGAAAATTAGGGTTAGTATCCTTGATGTATTTGTGACCCTATTTGGTGCCTATTGACAGGACGGGAGACGCCTGAGACGATCGAGGAGCGCACGGAGTGCGATTGACAATTTCTGATTCGTGAGTGGACTCTTTCTTTTCTTACGAGCATGCCTAACTGTTTTTATTTATATTTTATGATTTTAAGTATGTTTTTATGCTTGTTAATGATGATTATATGTGATGGATATGCTTGCACATTTTTCGAGACATTTTCAGGTTTTTGCACGTTTTTTGAGAAAAAGCTAGATTTCTGATTTTGATGCTATACTTTGGGATTTCAAATTATAATTGTGTTCTTATGGTTATAATGAATTCTGAGACATGATTTTGGCAATCCGGTTTTGGTTTAAAATTGGATTTTGTGGAATTCCGGATTTGGGTTCGGAATGACGGTTCTGAACGCCGGAAAGGCTTCGAACCGGGGATTTCGGATTCGGGTTTGGATATGAATTTAGAATTGATTGTAAATTGGTTTGGATTGGATTTGCTGGATCTGGATATTGGGTTTAAAGACCCGGATTCTGATTGACGGGGGACGGGCCCGGATTGAGTTTAAAGACTCGGGAGTTTAAAGATTCGGATATTTACGATATTACCCCCGTAGGCCTATTGAGTTTAAAGACTCGGGAGTTTGAAGACTCGGATTACGTTTGAGGCCTGGTTGATTTTAAAGACTCAGATAGACCCAGCAGGTTTGATCGGACTTGGCATTGATATATTTGGTTTTATGATATGGATTATACTGTTTTATGTCGTGGTTTTCTGATACTTCGTTAGGCATGCATGTTTTTAAAACGGAGGGAAAAATATTACTATTATTTTCTTAACCCTGATTTGATGATTAATTGTTTTTGAACTTTTATTTCTTTTAGTCCACTCACACCTTTCGGTTTTAAATTTTCCCTCCAGGTCGTGGTGATAGCGCTAGGGTGAACGTTGAGGCAGGAATCGAGGCATAGAGCTTTCGACGTTCTTCCGTTGCGAAACTAGCTTAGTAGGATTTTGTGCCGATTTTGTATGAACTATGCTCTGACTTACAGTGGTATTTTATTTACTCCCTTGTCTGATAGTTATGCTTATAGTGGTGTTGAGGTTATTTTGGTACTTTAAGTGTGATTGTCAGACGGGAGCAAGGTTCGTCCCGGGTATCGAGGTGATATTTGGGACGGGTCCTGACAATTGGTATCAGAGCATAGGTTTGTCGGTTTGTGTCGGAATGAGGTCATTTTTTGGTTGTTTTACGAACTCTATGCCTCTTTCAGCGTACGTTCGACCATGCCTCCAAGACGTGAACCCTTTCCACGACCTGAAGAAGCGCAGAGTGCGTCGATTGAGCGAGCCCAGCGGCTCGGGGCTACTACGTTCAGTGGTGAGGCAGACCCAGAGGAAGCTCACCGATGGATCACCCGACTTGAGCAGATTTTTGGGGTGATGCATTGTCCTCCAGGAGATCGTGTATTGTTGGCTACTTTTATGTTAGACGGCGCAGCGTATGAGTGGTGGTATACGCTGGAATTGTCAGGTTGGGACGCTCATACCGTGACTTGGGAGACTTTCCGGGAGCAATTCTTGGACCAGTATTATCCTCGCTCTTTTCGGGATGCCAAAGAGGTGGAGTTCCTTCAGTTGAAACAGGGGAGCATGACAGTGGCCGAGTATAAGCAGAGATTCCAGATGTTGTCCCGATTCGCTCCTGCATTTGTGGCAATCGAGGCTGAGAAGTGTCGTCGGTTTGAGTTGGGTCTTCGAGGAGAGATTAGAGCCATTGTGACAGCTGGCTCATTTTCAACTTTCAGGGAGTTGTCAGACGCTGCCGTGAGAGTGGAGGCTAGTCTGCCTGCCAGGCCACAGTACTCGGGCAGTGTACGACGCCGTGAGCATTCTTTTCCTGGAGCGTCGAGTTAGAGGACCCTGAAGAGGGGCAACTATGGGGGTACTTCATCAGCTGGTGGAGCCCGGTTTGGCAAACCAGGTAGTTTTTAGGGCTCTGGATTCCGGGGAGCTAGAGCACAGCCGACTCCTCAGGCGAGTGCTACTTCAGTTGCTTCTACTGGGCGACAGACTAGTGGACCCGGTAGAGATGTCTGCTATTATTGTGAAGAGCGCGCCACTTTCGGAGAGAATGCCCGTTACTAGTCCAGTGATGGCGGAGGATATACCAGTGGTGCGGGAGTTTCCCGATATTTTTCCCGAGGAGTTGCCAGGATTATCACCTCACCGAGACATCGAGTTCACGATTGATCTTTTTCCAGGTACGCAGCCCATTTCACAGACTCCTTACCGTATGGCACCTGCAGAATTGAGGGAACTAAAGGCCCAGTTACAAGAGTTGGTTGATATGGTATTTATTCGACCGAGTATGTCACCTTGGGGAGCACCTGTACTGTTTGTCAAGAAAAAGGATGGAGGGTTGAGATTGTGTGTGGATTACAGACAGTTGAATAAGGTAACTATTCAGAATAAGTATCCCCTACCCCGGATTGATGATTTGTTTGACCAACTGAAGGGAGCACAGTACTTTTCGAAGATTGATCTTCGCTCCGGCTATCATCAGTTGAGGGTTAAAGAGGAGGATGTACCGAAGACGGCCTTCTAGACCAGGTACGGTCACTATGAGTTTGTTGTGATGCCTTTTGGATTGACTAATGCCCCAGCAGCTTTTATGGATCTTATGAACCGAGTGTTCCGGTCGTACTTCGATCGTTTTGTGATTGTCTTCATTGATGATATCTTGGTATATTCGAAGAGTGCGAAGGCGCACGAGAAGCATCTAAGGATAGTGCTTAAGACCATGAGAGAGCATCAGTTGTATGCGAAAGTGAGCAAGTGCCAGTTTTGGTTGACCAGTGTTGGATTTCTAGGACATGTGATTTCAGCCGAGGGCATCCGAGTGGATCCTCAGAAGGTTGAGGCGGTAGCGAATTGGGAACAGCCCAAGACGGTGACAGATATCAGGAGTTTTCTGGGTTTAGCAGGCTATTACCGGCGCTTTATTGAGGGTTTTTCTATGCTAGCTGCTCCGTTGACACGGCTGACTCGGAAGGGAGTTCGGTTTGACTGGGATGAGAACTGTGAGCAGAGTTTCCAGGAGCTTAAGAGGCGGTTGACATCGGCTCCTGTGTTGGCCGTTCCAGACGACAGTGGGGAGTTTGAGGTTTATAGTGACGCTTCCTTACAGGGTTTGGGTTGTGTGTTGATGCAGCACGGGAAGGTGATTGCTTATGCTTCCCGGCAATTGAAACCCCATGAGATGAACTACCCTACACATGACTTGGAACTTGCTGCGGTGGTTCATGCACTAAAGATTTGGCGACAATATTTGTACGGCGAAAGGTGTAGGATTTTCACGGATCATAAGATCTTGAAGTATCTGTTTACTTAGAAGGATTTGAACTTGAGACAGCGTCGTTGGCTGGAGCTGCTTAAGGACTACGACTGTACGATCGAGTATTATCCAGGAAAGGCTAATGTGGTAGCCGATGCTTTGAGCAGGAAGTCAGCTAGTTCTTTGTCGCATCTGAGGACAGTCCAGTTACCTTTATTGGTTGAGCTCCGCAGATTGGGAGTAGAGTTGACTATGGATGGTCAGGGAGTACTCTTAGCGAGTTTCCACGTGCGACCTGTTTTGATTGATCAGGTCATTGATGCTCAGTTTGAGGACCCCGTTTTGGGCATCATACGGATTGAGGTCGAGGCTGGAGAGAGACAGGACTTTGAGATTCGCGAGGATAGAGCCTTGGTCAAGGATGGACGGTTGTGTGTACCCGAGGAGGAAACCTTGAAGAAGGTGATACTGGATGAGGCTCACTGTTCAGCTTATGCGATGCATCCTGGTGAGACCAAGATGTATCGTACACTTCGAGAGCATTACTGGTGGTCAGGTATGAAACGTGAGATTGCAGAGTATGTCAGTAGATGCTTGATCTATCAACAGGTAAAAGCCGAGCGGCAGAGACCCTATGGAGCCATGCAACCTTTGCCGATCCCCGAGTGGAAATGGGATCAATTGACGATGGATTTTGTATTTAAGCTTCCCAGGACACCGAAGGGACACGATGGTGTGTGGGTGATTGTGGATAGACTTACGAAGTCTGCTCATTTCTTGCCAGTATGGGAGAACTTTAGGTTGGCACAGTTTGCGCAGTTGTTTATTGATGAGATTATCCGGCTGCATGGGACTCCAGAGTCGATAGTATCGGACAGAGACCCGAGGTTTACTTCCCGGTTTTGGCAAAGCTTATAGGAAGCTTTTGGGACAAAGTTGCATTTCAGTACTGCATTTCATCCTTAGACCGATGGACAATCTGAGCGGACCATCCAGATTCTCGAGGATATGATGAGAGCTTGTGTCTTACAGTTTCAGGGTACTTGGGAGTCACATTTACCTTTGATGGAGTTCGCCTACAATAACAGTTATCAGGAGAGTATTGGGATGGCTCCTTACGAGGCTTTGTATGGGCGACAGTGTCGGACTCCATTGTGTTGGACCGAGGTTAGTGAGAGGAGACTTACTACTTCCGAGCTGGTAGACCTTACCCAAGAAAAAGTGGCAATGATTAGAGATCGACTGAAGGCGGCTCAGGATCGACAGAAGAGCTACGCCGACCGTAGGATCAGAGATCTGGAGTTTGCAGTAGGAGACTGGGTTTTCTTGAAGTTATCTCCTTGGAAGGGAATCGTACGGTTTGGCAGGCGAGGAAAGTTGAGCCCTCGTTACATGGGACCTTATGAGATCTTGGAGCGGATTGGCCCTGTTGCTTATCGGTTGGCCTTACCAGCGGATTTGGCCAAGGTACATAATTTCTTTCATGTATCGATGCTTCGGAAGTATATACGGGATGATTCGCATGTTCTGGAAGCACAACCTGTTATGCTTAGGGAAGATTTGAGTTTTGAAGAACAGCCTGTAGCAATTTTGGATCGGAAGGATAAGGTCTTACGGAAGAAGACGGTTCCCTTAGTTAAAGTTTTGTGGCGGAATTATCAGGTGGAAGAAGCTACTTGGGAACCTGAGGCCTTAATGCGCGAACAGTACCCTTACTTGTTTCACTGAATTTCGGGTACGAAATTCCTTTTTAGGGGGGTAGATTGTAACAACCCGTACCTGCGGGAAGGGTAAAAATGTAATTTTGTAAAGGATTTGTATAAAAGGACGATTTTTCCCTTGTAAATAGTGGGTCAAAAGTTGACTTTTTGATTTACCGGTTGGATGAATGTTGACCATTGATCGTGACGTAGTTAGAGACGTCACGAGTCCGTAGGCAGCTGGCATGTCCGATTTGGACAATCGGAGAAAAAGTTATGACGTTCGGAAGATTGAGGGCATTACCGTAATTTTGACTATTAGAGGGAAAATGTTGACTTTTTAGTGGACTTGTGATTTTCACGTAGACCGAGGACCGTTAGATAGGTCTCGACATCCTGAGTACAACGACAGGCGGAACGCTGTCATCGGACGTCAGACGAAATAGTTACGGGTCTGGAAAGTTTGAGAGTAAAACGGTACATTTTAACACTAGGGGCAATTTGGGCTTTTACCCCTTAAGCCCAATCAGATAAGGCCAAGTGGCTGAGTGGGCTTGGATATTTTGTGTTGGTCCATGAGGAGGTGGACACGTGGGAGAGAGCTAGAGGCTTCTGGGAGAGTCTATGTGTGCACGGCCACACATTGTACGCATTCAAACCCGTGCACCTTGGCTGTGAGAAACAAAAAACAGAGAGTGAAGATTGAGAGGGAGTGATCGATTCTATGAGGGTGTGAGAATTTGGTGAGTTGTGAGAGTGAAAGAAAGAAGAGAGGAGGTTGGTGATCGAGTCGGGGAGTGGAAATCGTGCACGGAGACACGGCGGTGGAAGGTTGTGATTTCTGAGAAAACAGAGAGACAGTGGCACTGTGGCGGTGGTTGTGCCGTGGGGTGGCTTAATCCAAGGCAATAGGAGGCTTAGACGACGGCAGGGGACTCAACGAGCATCATGGCACGCGACGGTGCAGACGGCAGAGTGAGAATCGAAGGTATACCCCGAATCCCCTATTTCCCCTTTTTATTATGTTCAAAAGTCGGGGACTTAGGGCTAGAGTCGAACGTTTTGGAGGTTAGGGTGAGACTCCTGGAGGTCCCAGGAGTCGTCTGAGTGTGGTGCCGTGACGAGGGAGGACCTGGGTGGCTGGCGGCCAAAACAGGGCTCACGGGCAGTCTGTTTCGAGGGTGAAGTCGAGGGGTTTTAGGCTTCGATTTTCAAAGGTTAGGAGGGGAAAGGATTGCTGGGGACTGGACGATGCTATTGGGATTGAAAGGGAGAAGAATGGTGGAGGAACGGTGGAGAACCGGTCACGCCGGTTCAACACAGTTGAACCGGGTGACTCGAGGAAGAAGAAGCACTGTAGCAGGCGTGTGAAGCCCACGCGCAGCCACTTTGGGCGGCGCGTGGGGAGGATTCCGGCCAAACTTTCAACATGGTTTTGGTTCTAAATGTCCTAAGGAATCCATTGGTGTGATTTTCGGGTTAATCGGACGATGTTACGGGATGGTTCGAGAATCCGGACGGTTTAGGGTCTAAGTTTAAATTACAAATAAATTCCCGAAAAATGGGGAAAATTAGGGTTAGTATCCTTGATGTATTTGTGACCCTATTTGGTGCCTATTGACTGGACGGGAGACGCCTGAGATGATCGAGGAGCGCACGGAGCGCGATTGACAATTTCCGATTCGTGAGTGGACTCTTTCTTTTCTTACGAGCATGCCTAACTGTTTTTATTTATATTTTATGATTTTAAATATGTTTTTATGCTTGTTAATGATGATTATATGTGATGGATATGCTTGCACGTTTTTCGAGACATTTTTAGGCTTTTACACGTTTTTCGAGAAAAAGCTAGATTTCTGATTTTGATGCTATACTTTGGGATTTCAAATTATAATTGTGTTCTGATGGTTATAATGAATTCTGAGACATGATTTTGGCAATCCGGTTTTGGTTTAAAATTGGATTTTTTGGAATTCCGGATTTGGGTTCGGAATGACGGTTCTGAACGCCGGAAAGGCTTCGAACCGGGGATTTTGGATTCGGGTTTGGATATGAATTTAGAATTGATTGTAAATTGGTTTGGATTGGATTTGCTGGATCTGGATATTGGGTTTAAAGACCCGGATTCTGATTGACGGGGGACAGGCCCGGATTGAGTTTAAAGACTCGGGAGTTTAAAGACTCGGATATTTACGATATTACCCCCGTAGGCCTATTGAGTTTAAAGACTCGGGAGTTTGAAGACTCGGATTACGTTTGAGGCCTGGTTGAGTTTAAAGACTCGGATAGACCCAGCAGGTTTGATCGGACTTGGCATTGATATATTTGGTTTTATGATATGGATTATACTGTTTTATGTCATGGGTTTCTGATACTTCGTTAGGCATGCATGTTTTTAAAACGGAGGGAAAAATATTACTATTATTTTCTTAACCCTGATTTGATGATTAATTGTTTTTGAACTTTTATTTCTTTTAATCCACTCACACCTTTCGGTTTTAAATTTTCCCTCCAGGTCGTGGTGATAACGCTGGGGTGAACGTTGAGGCAGGAATCAAGGCATAGAGCTTTCGACGTTCTTCCGTTGCGAAACTAGCTTAGTAGGATTTTGTGCCGATTTTGTATGAACTATGCTCTGACTTACAGTTGTATTTTATTTACTCCCTTGTCTGATAGTTATGCTTATAGTGGTGTTGAGGTTATTTTGGTACTTTAAGTGTGATTGTCAGACGGGAGCAGGGTTCGTCCCGGGTATCGAGGTGATATTTGGGACGGGTCCTGACAACAAAGCCTAGCATGCCAAGTATTAAAAGAACACACCATGTAAGCAGAAGCAGATATTTTATTAGCATCAACATTCAATTTGAACATCCCATCAGTAGCATATCCCTTACCCACAAAGATACTATTTTTAGTAAGAGAATACATATCTTCTCCAATGGTTTGAGTGAATCCAGCCTTGTTGAGAAGCTAGCCAGAAACCAGGTTCTTCCTTATTTCTGGAGTATGCAGAACATCCTTGAGAGTGACAGTTTTTCCAGATGAAAATTTCAGCTCCACTTCTCTAGTGCCAGCAACATTTGTTGAGTGAGAATCACCCGACAGAACTTTCTTGTCCTTAATCTCATAATAGGTCTTGAATAAGGAACGATCATAACAGACATGGCGAGATGCGCCAGTGTCCACCCACCACCCCTCGGATACATCAACCATGTTGATTTCAGAAATCATAGCAATTAATTGCTCTTCAGTAAGGTTCGCCACTGGAGGACGACGCTTACTATGACAATTCCGGGCAAGATGCCCTGACCTGCGACAGTTATAACAAATAAACTGTCCCGAATCATCTTCTCGTGAGGGGGGCTGATTCCTATTCTGATTAGATTGAGCACCACGGTTCTGATTTTTGTGATTGAAGCCTTTCTTATTCTGATACTTCATATTCTTGACGTTTGTCTTCAGGACAGCAGAGGCCTTGTTTCTATCGGAAGCTTTCTTGCTGTTAGACACAATCATAACTTCTTCCTTCAACTCTTGCTTCCTAGCTTCCTCTTCAATGCGAAGCCGAGTGATCAAAAACTCTCAAGGGAGAATTCTTTGGTTTTGTGGCGGAGAGCATTCTTGAAGTCCTTCCAGGTTGGTGGCAGCTTGTCAATGATCACATCAACTTGAAATTGTTCATCTAAATTCATACCTTCAGAGATGATCTCATGAGCAATCCTCTGCAGCTCATGAGATTGAGCTTCAACTGATTTGTCATCGACCATTTGATATTTCAAATAGCGACTGACAGCAAATTTATTCGCACATGCTTCTTCAGTATCATACTTTTTCTAAAGTGAGTCCTATAATTCCTTAGCAGTGTGATAATCAGAGTAGTAATCGTAAAGTTCATCACTCAATCCATTCAGAATATAATTCTTACACAGAAAATCCTTTTCAGCCCAATTCTCTAAGGCTCGGGTTTCTTCTTCACTAGGTTTATTAGGGGGGGCATGATGGTTGTGCAGTTAGAGGCTACCTTTTTTGTGGTAAGAAAAAAGAGCAGTTTTTGCCTCCAACGTTTGAAGTGAAGACCCTCAAACTTGGAGGGTTTGTTGAAGTCACGAGTTGAAGAGTTTTCGTGATCCATGGCAGATGAAAAAGAGACGTCTTAAAATTGTAGGAAGTAAATAATAGAGGAACAAGATTACCAGGAAAATTAATGCGGTGAATGATTCTTGGGATGAGTCGCGGACAATGTCGCTCTCTTTAAGACGTTTCGCGGCTCTGCCCAAGATGTGCCAGCAGTTCAAAGTTGGCCACGCCTCACCTGTCTAGTTCTTCCTTGCACAGAGAAGGAACCAAAACAATCACTCTTCTAACCTGCTCAGAACTCCCAATTCTTTTAGAAAAAAAACAAAGTGATTTTTGCTTCAGGTGGTTTTTAATTGAACTAAAACAGTATATTTATGCACACCCAAAAAATGAACGTTGAGAGATAGTGGCCAAGAAATCAGGAGATGTATTTCAGTAGTTGAGAAAGATCAGATCTTACTCTTATCCAAATAAAAGATAAACCAAACAAATTAATTTAATCCTGATTTTTTTTTTTTGGTAAAAACAAAACTGACCCAACAGACCTCATGGCTGTCGCTTCTATAGGCCGAACCCCCTTTCTTGTTTGTGGCGACTAGGTGATGCCGCTTGTGATGAAATCTCCGGTGTGCAGCGGCTGGACGGTGACGAGGTTGTTTGGAGGACAAAACAAAATGGGCTTTCGCAAAAGACATTACAAATTTACAAGGACAATCTGCGTGATCAGCGGAGTCTCTCAGAATAACTGCTACTTGAGGTGGTGTCCAAGTCCAAATCCAAAGACTTGTCTTCTTTGGTTTCTGACCACACTGCGCTGCTAAGCCTACCGTTAGAAGAAAAGCACGCCTCACAAATAGTTCTTTGAAACCCCTCTATAACAAACTGATGAATCCCATCTCAGAATGTCCTTCACCGAGACCTTAATCCTTCCCCCCTTCGATTTATCGCTTCTGGATTCGCTTTCGATTCTTCGGCCTCTTCAAAAACTATCTGAAAAGTCTAAAGCCATGATTTTTGTTGTGGGCTTTGGGTCTTGAAGACACTGATTGTTTCTGAATCCTCATGCAGCTTCAACAAGCAGAGCCACGGTTCTAGTTGTGATTTGTAGCGATTGCCATGAGGTCTCTGTTAGGATGCAGAATCTAAGTTAGAAGAAGAAGAAGAAGATGGTGATGATGGTGGTGGTGAAGAAAAATTTAGATTCGGAAGTTTGGGAATGGGTCGAGAAATCCAAATTCACTGTTCATCATTTTCTTCGGAAATATTAGTTTTGATATTTTTCGATTATGCATCCAATTCCTTGTTAACAAATCTAATGTTTGGAGCAACAAAGTTGATAGAAGAGTATTTGACATTCTAAGGAAAAAAAATTGAAATTTGATGTCCAGTTTAAAGAGTATTTTTAACAGTAAGCCTTATTTTCTACTAACCTATAGATCGATACCAAGACAATGGATTGGATTGTGTTGCATTCAACCCGTATTCATGTTCATATTGTAGATGAACCCATTTGAATTATAAGTCAGCATAACTAGATACTAAAACGATTAAGAGATGAGAAGGTGACATACATATTAATAAAACATAAAAGTTATTTAAAAATTCATCAAGAAATTAAGAACTATGGATACCCACAAATCCACACTGGCCAAACTGGCTAGGCAAATACCTATGCAAATTAGGATCATCCATGTCTCTAGTTTTTGACCCGAGAAAGAAGGGGGGGGAAAAGATAAGGGACAAGAAAGATGACAAATTTGTTACACAAAGTTACTGTCTTTAGTCTCCTCCGGGTGCCAATTTTACAGCGATGGAACTGAGGAACTTGCAAAGTTTGAACCGAGCACATCATCATATATGCTTGTTCTATCAAAACTCTTTTTGTTCTCTCCTCTTGGGCTGCTCCCTGAGCTGCTGTTTGAAAGTGAACAGAAAGTTGACTTCTGCAAGACGCCTGTTGGGGAAGATCCCAACTGGGGGCTGCCATCCCACCCTTCGTTTAAGAGGTTAAGCGGCGATGTCTTGCCACTGCTAGTGGTGTTTGTTAGGACCTCTCCCAAAGGACCCCCCATTGTATTCCCCCAAGAAATGGGTATCCAATTAGTTTGCTTGTAGCTTGTGTTACTATGATCATTGTTCACTCCCAAATTCATTTGGGATGGCTCCAACTCCCGAGATAGCCTCAATGGTGATAGGGCAAGTCTCTCATGCGTGGGTGAGGAAGACGATGATGAGAATTCTGAGGAAGTCATAGGGATTGACATTGAGAGCTGAGTCCAGTCAGATTTTATTTCATCCGGCCAAGTAGCAACTGAGTGACTTGACTGATCCTTAGGCCAATCATCAATGAACTGACGAAGCGGGTGTTGATCTTGAGTTTCTCGATCACTGAAGTCCAGAAAAGAACCACCAAAGTCTTTAGAAATGTAAGGGTTCCTATGTGAAGGGTTGAGAAGTGAATCTGTAGAAACAAGTCCAAACTCCGACTGAGAAGATTCTTCAACCCGGATTTCCTGTTTTGGGATGTTAAACTTCTGTTCATTGGCTTTCGTCTTGATGGTAGGAGCCGACATCATAGAAAGGCCTCGCGGATCTTGCATCCTGTAACACACCTTCTCATTGATTAGAAAATGCCTGAGAAAGTGTATAAAGTAAGCGAAGAATCAAATACAAATAGCACTAAGAAATAGGCACATGCTTTATAGTGACATACAGTTTCAAGTCTCAAATCAATTATCCTAACTAGGAAGAATAGTCACAATCACCAAAGTAAAGATGAAATAATGGGGTCTACAATAAAGTAAAGGAAAATTTTTTGTGTAAACTCTTTCAAATCAAAATCAAAATTATAGAGCCTTGTCCTAATGAGAATTAAAACAGATGATCAAGGAGCTATTGTGCAGCTAATTTTCACCTGTTCACAAAGGCATCTGCGGAAGGATGAGCAGCGGCAGCAGTATCAGCAGGCTGCAAGCTTTTGAACTGTTGCTGCTGCGTAGTTGTGACGCTGCTGGAAGCACCGTTGGTCGGCACCACCGGTGTTGACATTGATGATGATGAAGTCATCGGCACCCTCTTTGAATTAGTGGTCCCAGAGGCGGCCTGGCCAGGCTGGCCTTCCACAGGCTTTCTTGAACGATGGCGGCCCCTGTTTATATGCCTTTCACAATACTTCTGATCTATAACAGCATCTCTTGAGCACCGCCATTTCTTGCCATCCGTCCGACGACACCTCCCAGGTTCAGGATCAGTGTTGCCAGAAAATCCCAGATGGTAAGAGCCCCACGATACTGTATATAAATCGAAAGATTCAAAACCCCAACACATATATGCTCATTGAAGAAAAGACAAACCAGAGAAAAGGGAGAAGCAAGAACAAAATGGTTTCTGAATCAAACCCAGCATTGCTTTCTCAATCACAAATATTATCCTAGATAAAACATTCTACGAAAGAAAATGTAAATCTCATGCTATGAGCAGTAGAGTAAATTGTACAAAAAAACAGTGTTTAAAAAAAAAACAACAACAACAAATCCACCCTACAATGTACAAAAACTCGAAGTAATTTTGAACATAGATAGATGCGTATCTAATTAGAATAAATCAAGCATGAATTGAAGAAGAATCTTACACGAGTTTCCGGTAGAAGAACCGTATGGATAGAGGGATTTCTTGAGGGGTATGAGCAAATTGGATGGCACAGCCACATTTGAAGTCATGTACTTGTAGATCAAGGCCTGATGTTCTAGCTCAATCCACTGGGAGGGCGTAAATGGTCCTCTAGCCCCACCATAAGTCCCATGCATGTTTTGATTTAAGCTTCCAGAACCATAGCCTAAACATGAGCATCAAAAATCAGTTGCCTCAAATATTTTGGGATGTTACATTTCAAGGCAAAAAAGAAATAAAAAATATGTACAGACCCAAACAAGTCTTTATCTCCTACTCCCTAGTCCTATAATATGTTCATTTTCCCTTCTTACACTTTCCCTATTTGTCTGTATGAATCTTTGAGCTGTTGAAGATTTCATAAAAAAAAAAAAACCAAAGCAGTAGATGGCAGTTCCTGTGAGGGAGAAAATTCCACCTTTCTTTCTTGACAAGACCCTCAAAAACTGAAAATTTCTACTAAATGCCTTATGAAAAGACTGACCAACAAAATTAGAAAGAAAAAAAAAAACCCATCTATTGCGCGAAAATGCGGCTATAAATTCCTGCTCTATATTAACATTCCCTAAAACTCCATCTCATAAAATCGATGACCAACATTGACCTCAAGTCACCCCCTACCAAAAAACAATAAATAAATCAAGCAAAGTGAATTAATTAACTAATAATGGTACCTGCAACATTTCTAGTAGCGTAAGCAGAGGGGATGGAAATGGGAATGGGATTCCGCTGGTAAATGGAAAAATCAGGACCTTGGATGCTTCTCTCCAAGATTCCATCTTTGCAGCTGGGAAAAGAGACTTGTGATTTGTTATTGGAAAAGCTAAGCATGTGCTCTTGCCTGGGATTGTGGGTGTAGGAATCAGAATCAACAGGGGGAAGCAGGGGATTAGATCTCAGGAGAGGGAGAGGGGTCCCTTCATGAAACTGTAATGGCATTGTCTTGGAAGCAGGCAAGTCATCATTTTTAGGAATTTTAGAGGCCTTCCAGTCATCTTCAGAAGGCCAAGATCTTTGGCTTTTGACAGGGCCAGATCCACTTAAAGATTCAACCTTTGGCTTTGTCTCAGCTGCTGCTTCTTCTCCACTTTCAGAACCCACCAATCCCTCCAAACAAATCACCCCAAAGTCCATTTTCGAGACTTGACCAATCTGCAAATATTGAGTTCATGAGCAGAGGAAGAAGGGGAGAGAGCAAGAAGAAGCTTCAAAGAGTTGGATGAGACAGAAAGAGAGGCGCATCTTGAGAGGGGTGGGTTTTCTACTGTGGGAAAGAGATGATTTTTAAAAAGAGTGGTTTTTGATAAGTAAAAAATAAATAATTGGAGAGAGAGAGAGAGAGAGAGAGAGAGAGAGAGAGCAATGTGGCTAGCTAGCTAGTACCAAACACACCACTTCTGAGACATGCTAGCTCAAGTTTATCCAACACCATTTAAAGTGGAAATATTTGTATTATTATTTGTTTTTTCTAATTCCTTTTTTCTTCTTCCAAAATGCAAAAGAAACCAATATCATGTACACTTGTTGAGTTGTTGGTCCTCTACTTGTGTTTTGAGGGTAGATTTTGTATTTATTAGCAAATTGTTTTAGGGGATGCGCATGATAAATTTACTAAAATCTCCCTAAACCTCATCTCTAGAATGAGCAGCTACAGATGAACTTGAGTTGGAAACTTGGAATGGTCTTAATTTAATGAAGCTTTGTTTTTTTCTTTCTCACTTCTTAATTATATCTAATGCACATTAATTATATCTAATGCACTTTTGGTTAATCCAACCATCTGTCCGTCTCAATGCATTAGAATTAAACTTTCTCGGTTTATAATTTGTAATTGTTTGATTATTTTTAGAGAATGTAGGATAGTTTATAAAAAATAATGAAGAAATCGTAATAATTTGACAATGCATATATGGTAGCATTATTAAAACTTTATCAAGAATTTCAAATTTAGAACAGTTTAAATGTCCGTATTTCAAATTATAGTTTAAAATTCAAAATTATTGTTCAGTGTTTGACATCAATATTGGAATGAGCATTATTTTGAGGGTATGTACACTAATACTAGCTAAAAATGAATGCCTGGAAATAATTGACGAAGTTGAAATGGATGGATGAACAATGGCGACATATATAAGACAAGAAATGAGAGTATGGTACTTCAAATTGAAATGTGTTTTTTTTTTTGGTTGTCAAATTGAAATGTTATGTTATGCACTAAGCTTCAGAAACGAAAATGGCATGCATGCACGGAAATGGAATAAATAGCTCTGAATAATGAAAAGCATCTGTACGTTGGTGGAGTTTGATAGTCATAATGGAAGAAAGAAATTGTTTGGAAAACAATATACGCAAATTAAAATAGTTTCAATATTTTCAATGAGTGTTTAATACCAATGAAAACCCATCCCGCTCATTAAAAACTGAATTCTCATGAAACAAAAAGTTGATCTCGATTTGGAATTAAAGTTATTATTATTTGATTGTTAAATATATATTTCATTGTCAAATTGAAATCGTCAACGAGTAGCATATCGATACATATGTAATACGTTTATAAAGAATATCTTTCACCGAAAAAATGAAGGTCGAATCCCTACAATTACATAACTTCATTAAAATCATTGTTGGTACTGTCAACTTAACTAAAGAAAAAGAGTATCACCATCAATAAGAGAAAACTTACAAGTCCAATTATGAATCGATCAAATCTACCTCAAATCACCCAAGCTTGCTTCGTTGCACTTTTATGAGCTAATCCATCATAATATCTCTTTTAATTCAAACTTGCTCCATTGCACTTTTTTGAGCTAGCCCATTCCAATATTATTATTAATTCATCTCAATATTATTATATAGTCCAATCTAATTAAGTATATAACCTGATTTCAAGTTAATTAAAAAAAAATTCAAAGCAGCAGCCCACTCCCTGACCAATATGTACAATCATATTGAAATTAGTAATTAACTCCTCCCATCCACTTTTTTTTTTCTTCTTCTTCTTCAAATTCATCTCATCATTTTTTTCTCCCTTATTTTCTTCAAAATTTTATTGGGTGTGAGTTTCTCCATTCTCAACTCTTCAAAGCATAAGTTATTACTCTCTAATTTCAGTTTTTAATAGAAATTGAATATAGGATTTTGGTTTTGAGAATATGAGGATTAGATATCTTTTTTTTTTTAGTTTTGACAATTTGAAAGAGACCTTATTTATACTATCAGTAACGAAAGATAATAAAGAATTTTGGCGCTATTACGATTCGAAGGATACAATTTAAAATTAAAAAGTGATAATTTGTACTTAAATTGCATGTTTAATTATGATTTTTGTTGTAATTTATTTTTTTTTCTTACTATCAAACTTTTATTTATGTATATATATATACACGTTTAAGTATAAGACTCATTACGTCCTTCTGAGTAGGTGTATTTTTTTATATTTATTAATAAAATTTGTTCGCACCGTCTAGTTTTTTCTAAATCTAATATGTAAGTTTATCCCATCTGAAATTTGGATCTAATAACCGTCGTTGATCTAGCTCCATCAAACTATTCAACATAGCCGCTGCATCCAATTAGCCGGAAAAATCCATTGAATTAATGCATGATACAATGTTGGAATAAGTAACCACTCCTTGATTCCATAGTCCCCACAAAAGTAAGCAAAGTAACCCAATTCCTTTTCTGTCATAACAACATTCACAAAGCACCAGAGGTCCAAAAAGAACCCCGATACCAGTTCACCCATTAGTGGCCGAAGATTGAATACTTCCACACCTGCTTTGTTGCTCGACAGCTCCAAACTATATGGAAGCAACTCTCGACATCTTATTTACATCATGTTCGATTTTGACTTATATTCAAGCTGGAATTCTCCCACCTGCTCAGAGAAGGGGCACAGTTATGGGCTGGGGGCTGTAGCCCATCCCACTTAACTGATACCCATTAAAAATAGCCCTACCCAATTATAAAAAAAAAAAAAAAAAAAAAAAGTAATTTGAATTTTAAAGTAAAACTGCAGGTTGCAACTCTCTCCCTCACAACTCTCACACTCACGGGAAAGAAGAAAAAAACTCAAGAACAAAAGGTATGCAGCAGCCCCATTTTAATTCATTTTTTCTTCAAGCTTTATCCATCATTTTAATTCAATTTTTCTTCAAGCCTTATTCAAAACATAAAGTATTACTCTCTAATTTTAGTTTTAAATCTAAATTGAATGTAGGGTTTTGGTTTGGGAATATAAGGATTAGAGATTTTTTTTTTAGGTTTGATAATTTGAAATTTGAATGTTGAAATTGGGCTTTATGTAGGAGTAATTTAGACATTGACTTATTGAGTGAAGATTGTGGCTATGAAGATTCAATTCACATGCTAGATGCTATTATGGGAAGCAATGTTAGTAAATCAATTTTTTTCCCTAATTGTTGATATTAAATGTTTGATTTAATTGGATAAAGCTGGTTTATTTTTAAATGTATATTGTTGCAATTGTGAAATTGATTTATTTTGCTTTTCTTGATTAGTTGGCTAGTAGAACTTCTTGTTCTTAGTTTTTTCTTTGTGGCTTTGTGTTTGTGAATTTTTTTATAACAATTTGTGTTGATAGATTTTGTTATGTGTATGAAGAGATAATTGAGGATTTTGATGCTATTAAGACTCGAAGGGTACAATTTAAAATTAGAAAGTAATAATTTGTACTTGAATTGCATGTTTAATTATGGTTTTTTTTGTAATTTGTTTATTTTTACTATCAAACTTTTATTTACGTATGTAGGTAGATGCATTTAAGGGTAAGACTTATTACGTCCCCCTGATTAGGTGTATCCTTTTATGTTTATTAATGAAGTTCACTTGTACCGTGGAGTTTCTTCAAAATTTAGTATATAAATTTAGCCCATCCGAAATTTAGAGTCAGGAACCGTCACTGCACCTGCTCTTGTGTTCGATGGACTTTGGTCCCTAGGTCTGACACTACCTCACGGAAGCATCATTCATTTATGCATTTCCATAGGCTCCAGCGTCCAAATACCATCCACTGAATAACCTCTGCTTTTCCCACCTTCTTATCATATAATTACGCTAGGATGTTCCAAGTATCTTTGAACTTCAAACCAACTCCTAGTCGAGTGTCCAACTGAGTGGGGCTGGCATCTTGAAGATCGGATAGTTCCAGCTTCGTTGCGGTTTGAAGGCAATGGTTCAGGTATGGTTCTCAAACTCAACCACACAATCACACACTAGCTGATACCAAATTAAATCGAGATTAGCTCGTGACTAGAATAGGTGTATTTGTGATTGTTTTGTTTTGCTAATTTGATGAAGATGATGATGATTGATGAGTGAAATCAAACTATGAATACTTATGCACACTATCTGTTTGATGAAATGCACACACACATATATGGCAAGTATTTCTCACACTTTTTCACTCTGAATCTTCTTTGTATTTCTTTCTTAGCTTTCTTCTTGGATTTTCAGTACTGTATTAGGAGACTACACTCTCTCTCTCTCTCATCAACTGTTGGATGCTCACGCCATCACTCAATCCCCCACATACTTCGGTAGTTACAAGAATTCTTGCACAACAAGAATTCACTCACACACTCTCTATTCCATTAGAACAACTTTATGATAATGCTCAAACTACGCATTAAATTAAAATACGTAATTTGAGTATTTGCAATTTAAACCCTTTTTGTGTAGTTGTAGTATTGGTAAATAGAGATCGTTTTTTAACCGGTGAAATTAGGGAACATTAATAATGTGTTAGTGAGAAAGAATAATAAATAAATGAATAATGAATTAAATAATAAATAAATTAAAGAATGAAAAAATTAATGAAATAAATGAATCAAAGAATAAATGAATCAAAGAATAAATAATTAAAAAATAAATAATTAAAAAATTAATGAATTAAAGAATTAATGAATTAAAAAATTAAAAAATTAAAGAATAAAATAATGAAATGGGGGGGGGGGGGGGGGGGGGGGTTTGAATAAAGTGTAATCTAAACTAGATTTTAACAAACTAAGAATTAAAATGCAAATACTCATGCTAATTAGAACTTACAAACCATAAAATAGTTTCATAGACAAAATCGACACTTTTATGTAAATAATTTCAAATTAACAATCACATTATTTAAACTACTCCTAAAATAGACTTCATTCAAATACAAATTTTACCAACACTTTAACATTTTGCTCATATTGAACCAATCATAAAATCCTACCTTCATCATCTCGAATACTTGCATATATAAATGCATCAACCATTAATGTGCGCCAAACATCAATATGTTTCAAACATTTACAATATGATTCACCTTAAGTTTATAATTAAATGCGCTGATAGCGATCAACATTTAATCTCTTCAATCATAGTCTAAATGCACCGAACAGTGGATAAAACATATAACATCAAGTTGAAGTTTAAGCACTAAGATATATGAAGTAAAAGAAATTCAGAAAGTAAAACACATAGAGATTGCATTCATACTTACAAAAGTTTAGAAAGAAAATACCATTACATGTATTGAATTATAAGTAAACCGAAACAAGAACAAGAATTTAAGTAAAGGGAATAAAGTTACACTTTCGGAACTCAAGAACAGCTTGTGATTCCGAGAGTGGATGAAAATAATGGAATGTTATTCATAAAATTCTCTGAACAGCAGAAGGAACCTTATGAAGATGAAGGATAAAACATAAGAATTTGGACTTAAATTCTAGAATTACTTCGGAAATACTCGGCCTATAATTTTCTTAAGGAAATCATAAATTCATATTTTAAAGAGAAGTCAAAGAAGTTAAAAAGAAAAGTTTACAAAGAAAATCTAAGAACTAAAATTAAGAGGAAATGAAACTTAAGAAATGAATCTAAAAACATAAATTAAAAGACAAGGTTTTAAGGAAAACTAATTAAGAAGAAAAATTAAAAAAAATTACAAATGGTCCCAAAATAAATCTACAAAATAAAGAGAAGATGAACTAAAAGGAGAGGAAAAAAAAGAAAAAAATTAGACAAAAAGGGACCCTTAACAAGTGAAATGACCTCCTTATTTATAGAGGGAATGCCACAAATATTCAAATAAAAATACAAAAATAAAATATAAAAATGAAATGATGAACAATGATGATTAATGATGAAATTAGGAATAGTCAGAGCTGAAAATGTGCTGGAAATCTGCTAAAAACTGATGCAAAAAGGGAGCAGGTAGCAGCAGGGCATGGTCTTTTGATTTTCGGTCGGGAGCAGCTGTGCTGGAATGGGGGAAGTCTGCGCGTTAGGGGGGGGGGGGGGGGGGGGGGGTGGGGTGGTTCTGGTGGAGCAGGTTTCGGCAGGCAACAGTTGGATGGGCACATGAGGTTCGATGCTTTGTTCGCTGGGTAGAAGGATGTCCTGAAGGCTTGAAATCGACACATGCGCACCGAATCATAATACTGATGATCGGTAGGCGCGCTCCGACACAAAATCTGGGCTGCTTGGTGAGCAACTAGGCCGTGGGCCTCGTACATAATTGGATTGGGTTGAGACAGTAACTGGGCTGGGCTCTCGGTTGCTGGCTTTTAGGCTGATTTAGGTTTGGGTTCAGTAGCTTCCACCGAATTTCCTTGAGATTTTTAGTGGCCATCCTTGTTTCGTCTATAAGTTCTTCGTTATAATTTCAATCGGGACGATTTTTTCACCAAAACACTCCAAATTCCAAGCTTTATTTATTTTTACAAAAATCCCACAAAATATATTATTTTATCAAATTATTTATTATTTTAATATTAAAAGTCAAGTATAAAGGGTATAAAATAATATAAAATAATGTTTAATTGAAGACCTATTACCTTACAACTCAATACTCACTCACACACTTTGACAGTTCCATCTATAACTGTAACAACCCATCCCGGAATTTGAGATTAGATTTGTAACTTATCATGATTAGCAGGGTTAATCGGTGATTAGTTGGGCGAAATCGGACGAACGATGCAAAATGACTGTTTTGCCCCTGGTCGTGGGTAAAACGTTGACTTTTAATTCGGGCGGTCAAATGGATTTTGACCAATGACCATGACGTAGTTTGGGACGTCACGAGTTCATAGACAGGTGGCACGTTTGATTCCGATGTTCGAGGTGAAAGTTATGACGTACGGAAGGCCAAGGGCATTTTCGTAATTTGGACGAAAAGGGGGAAATTGTTGACCTTTTGACTGGGAGGTCCGATGGCCAAGGACCGAGGACCGTTAGGAAGGTCTCGATTCCCTGAGTTCGTAGACAGGCGGCACACGTCGATCGGAGTTCGGATGACCAAATTACGGGTCTGGATGCGTAGGGGGCATATTGGTAATTTGTCAATCTGAGGGTAAAATAGTAATTTGGTGGCTGCAGGTTGAAACAGCCGTGTATGGTGCTGAGTATATTTTTCTGAATTGAAAAACAGAGTGGGTAATTGTTTAATCGTCCTTGATCAGAGTGTGTGGTGGTGTTGTGAAGGACAGAGCACGGGTGTGTGTGTGTGGGAAACGAATGCTAGTGCTGGGAATTGAAAAAAAAACAGAGTCTAGACATGAGCGTGCACGGTTTGGGGTTTGTTTATACAATTGAGTGAGGGACATAGACAGGGGCACATACACAGGTGTGTTCAGTTGTGAGTGGAGTGGAATTGGAGTTTGAAACTGGGTGGTGACATTGAACTGAGCAGGTAGTGCACGGGCCATTGTTTTATCCCTTTGAGAAATTGAACAGGGCACTGGTCGGTCTGGGTGGATCAATTGGGTCTGTTGGGTCCATTTCTGAGACGTTGAGAGGGAGAGAGAAGTAGTGAGAACCTGAGAGAGGAATTAGAGAGGAGAAACGGTTGAGCGGGGTGGAAATTGTGCACTGGAACCCGAAACCGTGTTCGGGCAAATTTAAAATCCAATTTCAAGTTGTAGGTCAGCCCAAGCCAATTTGAGGCTCGAAACACTCTTCTGGGACCTCACTTAGTCGATCCAGATCAAGGGGATCGAAGCTCGAAGCCTGGGAAGCCATGGACAGTCACGACTGAGTTTCAGAAAAACCGAGCTTGGAGTCGTGGTCCTGGGGGTAAGTACTTGTGAAATTGGTTGCAAAATCATCTTCTAAGTAAGTCTACGGTCCTTCCTAACTGATCAATTGAGGAAATGGGGGACTGTGTGGTGATTGGGGATGATGAACCTTGATTAGAACTTGAGGTCCATTGACTTAGTTTTAGGCCGTGACGATGGAAATGGATGTCGCAGACCTTTAATTGAGTTCATTTCGATCCTAATTGAGGGTTCAATTGAGGGAAACTTGTTGATTATCGCAGGGATTTGGCCGGGTCGTCACGCGGGTTAAATGACCCGTTTAGCTGCTGGGCGGGTAAGGACGATGAATAGTGCATGTTACTGTAGCAGGCGTGTGGGTTTCACGCGCAGCCGCTTGCGGCGGCTCGTGACGGCGCGTGGACCCGATTTTCGAGGTAAGTCCAACATGACTTTTGTCCTATACAATGTAACGAACATTTTAACGTTGGTTTCGAATTTATCGGACACCGTTTCGATGTTGTTTCGAGGGTCCAAAGGTCTATGTGACGTTTTTAATTAACGATTAATTCTCGAACAAATATGGAAAATTAGCATGATGTTATGTGGGACCTTAGTGACCCTGGAATGTGTTTTCGAACAGGATTCGAGTTTCTGGAAAATGCCAAAAATTACGGGAACGCGTGCGGCGCGAAACCGAGCCTTAAGAACGGTGTGTGAGTGGACGTTGCTTTCAAAATTTAATGCATGCATAAATATTTCTATGATTTCTATGGTTATGATTATGACTTGGGATGATTTCGATTTCCGTATTTATACGTATTTTGATATGCATACGAAACTGCACATATTTCGAGACTATGATTCCCCTTATGTTTTGATGATGGTTTAATGAATGATTTTATGTGATTTGTGCCCATTGTGTTTTTAAGATGTTGATTGCGATTGTGAGCATGGTTTACTGTGTTGACACGGATTTCAAGGTTTTTCACGGATTTGCACGTTTTACGAAATTTCGAGTATGTTGTGGATTGACCGTGATTTTGGTTCTTTGATTGTGGTTTTGATGTCTTGGACCTTGGGATTTGAAAAATGATGTTATTTCAAGGAATTAAAACGGATTTTGATTGTGATTCATTGTTAATTTATGATGTTCGGATGTGTTGGGCAGTGGCCCGGTTTATATGGTTGATGGTTTTGGAATATGTTGTGTACTTGGTTTGATTTATCCTTTTCTTAACCTTGCGGGTCATGCACGGTTTTCTTATATTGAAAACGTAACGGATTGCGAAACGATTTTTGGATGCATGCATTGGTTTTACGTGGAGGGTAAAAACATCTTTCTGTAACTGTTTTATAAACTAATTTATTTTTTGTCCACTCACACCTTTTATTTTTTTATTGACCCTCCAGGTCGTGGCGCGTTGGTCGAGGCTGCTCGAGGGGCGGAGGCATGAGTAAGTACGTGTGGCTATCCCTGGTTTGGCAAGTATGGAGGGTAACTTTGGAATTTCAGTCGTCTTGCCAGACGGGAGCAGGACTGGGCACGGTTATCAATGCCCTTTTCGGGGGCGGTCCTGTCAATAACCATAGATGAGCACACAACTATCAAGTGATGCCACTTCAGCTTCCTTGTGGACAACTTAGTCACCAACATTGTAAACCAAAATATGCGAGAAAAAAAGCCTGAAAAAAAAATAAGTATTATTGGGTCTCACCTTCCGCCCGACTTGTTAACATACATCGTCAATGTGGATTTTACTTCGCACCAAGTAATTGACTGCATGGCAGGATAGTCATGCATGCCTTCCAAGCAAAGATCCATAGCTTATTAGGCACCAGAAACTTCCAAATTGCTTTCCATCTTTGTTTCTCCTGGTAGTGCTCACTGCATTCTCCACTTCCTTGTTTCCTTAATTCACCATTTCTGAACAATTCAAGAGCTAAATGGTATCCTAATTCAACTGTGTATGATCCCGATCTAGAATTATGACACACCTACCAATCAGAAAATAGAGAACGGATATAGCAAGAATAATAGAGACTTCCTCATCATAAAATAGCCTGTTTACCAAATAAGAATCTCAATCCATGCATTGATTAAGTCTAGCGTCTTAAGAGGCAAGCCAAAGTACGAGGACTTAACCTTAAATGGACGTGTCATTGGCACCTATTCATTGTCTTTGGTCCGGATAGAGTCCCCATTCCCTACTCACCATCTCACACTAGTGTTTAGTACCACGTTAGCCTATAGGATCCCTTTCCAACCCCAAGGCGAGCTGGAGACAATTTCGATTTTTAAAAAAAAGGATGTCAAGTAGTATGTGGCCTGTAACAGACAAGCGAGGAATGTGTGAGGGTCTTTAATAAGTTGCCAATCAATCTTTGCCAAAATGGTGAGGTTAAAATGGATTAAATCCCCAAATCTAAAACTATATTTTTACATTGCCACCAAAATCTTGCCAAACTTTGTTCAATATCCTTGAAAACTAACACTAGGAAGTTTAAAACAAGACATATCATCCATTAGGAGATCCGTTGCCAATGCCGGCAACAAGATCTCCTTTCCAACGGGAGAAAGGAACTATCCAGTGGAGCCAATTTTCATCTGAATCCTTTGTTGGGGATCATCAAACATACTTTCTTTTGACAAGTAAAAATCCACCTAAGCCCTAGGTATTTTCTGAAGCCAGCTTTCTATTGTATGCCAAGGTCAACTGCCACCTAATCCTGCAGATGTTGATGACAATCAACACTAAAATAGAAAAAATTCTTATCATAGTTTATCACCATTCCAAAGCAGTATTCATAGCACTTTAGTTTCTTAACAATACACATGGCACATGGTTTCCTCTTCTGTTGCATTTACTGTAACGACCCGTCCCGAATGTACGGGATTAATTACGAATTAATTGAGAATTAGCAAGACTAATCGGGAATTAGTCGACGATTATAGGACGATCGGGGTAAAATGACGATTTCAGCCCTAGACGAGAGTAAAAAGTTGAATTTTGACCTAAAAAGTCAAATACACAAGGATCGCAGTCCACTACTTAGATCGAGACGATACAAGTCCATAGACATGTGACACATCGAAATCGGACATCATACAGGAAAGATACAGGTCTAAAACGGGTTTGGGAACTATTCATGGTTGCACAAAAATCGAGTCGGTTGACTTTTGGGTTTGTCTTGAGTGGGTCCAAAATATCTCTTGTGGACCAATAGATGAGTGACAAGTGTCACTCATCAATTGATCCACACATTACATACATGCATCCATCATTCCCTTTCATTTTTCATCTTCTTCATTTCCTCCAACCCGTAACCCACCCCAAACCTTCACCATCATCTTCCTTGCTTGATACTGGAGATAGAGTGAGAGTGAGAAGGACTAAGAGACGATGGCAGGAAGGCAGAGCCGTCGTGGACGGTGGAGGAAGTCACTGGAAAAGGTAAACTCAAAACCCTTTCTAAATTCAAAATTTGAATTTCATGTTTGGACGTTTGGGAACGGATTTGATGATTGGGTTGGGTTTTCTGGTTTTGGGAGAGTTCGTGGGATCGAGAATCGAAGGGAATGGACGCCTGAGTAGCCCATGATTGTGGTTCAAGGGTGGACCGTGACTGTTCGATCATAACAGGTAATTTCTAGTCGTTTCTTTTGATTTTAAGGGCATATACGCGTTTATGAAATGGGACGATTATAATGGTCGAAGAACGGCTGAAAATCGTGGTCGGACAACAGAGATATGTCTGGGTCAAGTCGCGGGTCAAATCAACCCGTTGCAGAGAACTGGTCAACCCAGCTGGAGGTTGACGATGATGATGTGGCAATCCATGTCAGTGTTGGCTTTGCTGTCGTCATAGTTGACCGTTGACTGGAACTTTGATCGGCGCATGAGGGCATGTAGACACGATTTTCAAGGTGGAATCGATCATGTTCAAAAGGTTTCGATGATCTAAATCCAATGGTGGTGGTTTCAGGTTGATCAGAGGTGGTTTAATAAGTCATTTAGAGGTTTTTAGCCTCAGGAAGTGTGTTCGAAACACGTTGACTATTCCTGAAGTTTTGAGGGTTTATAGTTTGGACTTGTATAGGTTAGTAGTAACCTTTGAGTATGATTTGGATAGTTCTAGATGTCCATGAGAGTATGGATTAGCCCCATAGTGGCTTACGGCGCAGATTGTAGGCGTGCATCATGGACGGTCTGTGAGTGGACTTTATTTTATGAAATGTGATGCATGCATAAATGTTTTATATGTTTTATGAACATGATTTGAGATGCATTCATTGCATATGCTTTTAAGTATGATTTGTTTGACATTTTTGTAGAAAATGCGATATTGCACGTAATTTGAGATTTCTGTTTTATATGATATTTGGGCTTAGGCCGACTATTCTACGTGCATGTGTTTTATATGATTTTGATGGTTTCACATAGAGGCATGAAACTGAGGATTGATTTACAGTTTTGAATGATTTCACGGAGATGAGTGAAATCGAGATTCGGGCATGAGACCTAGTTGAATATGGACCTTAACTTGGATGACATTCAAAGGTTATTTGGAAAATAATTTGAATAACAAAATGTTTTTCGGAGTTAGATATATCTTTCGGGCGTATGACCCAGTTGATTTATGGTTTAACTTAGAGTATAGTCAAACGTGAGGTATATTGGGCTACGACCCAGTTATGATTCGGGCATGAGACACAGTTGTGGATTTGACAGGATTCGAAGAATCCTAGATTTATGAAAGATATTTCGAGCATGAGACCCAGTAGTGGATTTGATAGGATTCGAGGAATCCTGGGTTTATGAAGTGTTGATAGACACTATTTTCGGGCTTATGACCATATTGATGATATTCAGGCTTGTGTTCCTATGATTTTGAGTTTAAAGATTCGGATTTTATTAGAGGGCCTCCGGTTGTGAATATGTTTCCCCGAAGAGCACTCTGGATATGATGCTCGCCTCCGAGGTACGGAGAGGTCATGATGCGCTTGCTGTCGAGCAGCTAAGGGAGACTCGACTCAGGAGTGCGATTAAGGGTGGCAATTTTTGACACGACCCGATACACGACTCGAAACCCGCACGAAATTTATGCGGGTCAACCCGCACGATTAAAATTTCGGGTCATTTTTGGGTCAACCCGTTATGACTCGTTTATTAAACGGGTGGGTTTCGGGTCAACCTGTTAACCCGTTTAATAACCTGTTAACCCGCTTAATAAATGGGTAGATTTCGGGTTAACAGGTTAACCCGTATATTGGCTTATATATTGACCCATTTAATAAACGTGTCATTACTAACCCATATATCTACCCATTTACTACCTAAATATCTATTAAATTTTATAATTTAAATAGGTTAAACATGTTAAACGGGTTAAACGGGTCAAACAGGTCATAGATTAATTGAGTTTTGAGTATGACCTGTTTATTAAATGGGTTAAACGGGTTACACGGGTCATTAACAGGTCGGGTTCGGGTTGGACATTCTTGACACGATTATTAAACGGGTCGGATTCGGGTTGGGCATAAATGGTTAAAACAGAATTCATGACACGACACGAACCCGACACGACACGACCCATTGCCACCCCTAAGTGCGATATATGAGATCAGTCGATGATATGTTTACGACGATTTGGTGATTGTCGGCTGGTGATGTGTTCACGTGTAACTACCCATCCCGGAATTCGGGGTTAGATTAGTAATAATTATGATTAACGGGGTTAATCGGTGATTAGTTGGGCGAAATCGGACGAACGATGCAAAATGACCGTTTTGCCCCTAGTCGTGGGTAAAATGTTGACTTTTTATTCGGGAGGTCAAATGGACGTTGACCAATGACCGTGACGTAGTTTGGAACGTCACGAGTTCATAAACAGATGGCACGTTCGATTCGGACGTTCGAGGTGAAAGTTATGACGTTCGGAAGCCCAAGGGCATTTTCGTAATTTGGACGAAATAGGGGAAATGTTGACTTTTTTTTATCCGGAGGTCCGATAGCCGAGGGCCAAGGACCGTTAGGAAGGTCTCGATGCCCTGAGTACAACGACAGGCGGCACGCGTCGAATGGACATCGGATGACTAAGTTACGGGTCACGGAAGTTGAAGGGCATTTTGGTAATTTATCAAGTGAGGGCAAAACAGTAAATTAGCTGGGGCACTGTTGCGACAATGCAGTATGGCTGAGCAACTGTGCTATGAGTGCTGTTTTTGAGGGAATTGTTTAGCAAAACCAGTGACATTTGTCATTAAGAAATTAGGGATTAGTGGCTTAAGGAAGTGCACTAAGGGATTGTTTAAATGCTAAGGCATAGTGCTAGGCGTGCTGGGTTGTGTTTGGTGCTGTTGGAATTAGAAAGGAGCAGAAACGGTTTTTGTTTCCCACGTTTGATCAACTTCCCAAGACCATTTAGAATAGAGAACGGTTATGGATGAATTGTTTATGCCTTAGTGAGGGAACAGAGACAGAATCAGAGCACGGGTTGTGCTGGTTGAGGTGAGTGCGGGAAACATTACTGAGTTAGTGCCTTTGAACTGAGAAAAACAGAGCACCATGGATTGTTTAATTCATTGGGAAGCTGGAGCAGAGCACGATTACATTGGTTTTGATTAATTGACGGGGTTGATCAGTCCCGGGGAGGTCAAGAAGGGAGAGTGTTGCGAAGTCTTTCTAAGAGGGAAGCACAGAGGGCCAGAGAGGAAAAACCGAATCGGGAAATTGCAGAAAAATGGAGGGAAATTCGAGTGATCATTTGTGAGCTGTGAGGGCCCAAACAGATATCAAGCACAGCTTCCTAGGTTTGTCTCGGACGCAACCACTCAAAAATTGAAAGGTTTTGGTCTTGTTCTGAGCTCGAACGGGAGTTCCAGTTTATGGAAAGAGTCAAGGTGGGGTTCAGTTGGTTTGAGGATTGAGACCTTGAAATTGATCTTAGAAGCATGCTCTTATGGATCCTGCGATGCTACTGAATGAAGCAATTGAAGAAAACGGTGAGTATTGATGTACTTCCAGTGAGGAATAGTGGTCGGTTGTTCGTCGAAAAGTCGAGCTGGGATGGAAGGATTAAGGTAAGGGTTGTTGAAATTTAAGATACAGAACTGTAATTAGGATTATGAAGATGCTCTAGACTGAAACAATTGGGGGAAGCAACTTGAGATTCGCAGGGATCGAAACGGGTCATCATGCGGGTCGAACGCCCGTTTAGCAGCTAGTCGGGTTGGGACGAAGAACTGTACAGGCACTGTAGCATGCGCGTGGCCTCCACGTGCAGCCACTCACGGCGGCGCGTGAAGGCGCTTGGACCCGAATTTCAAGGTGAGTTCAACATGACCTTTGTCCTATACAATGTAACGAACATTTTAACGTTGGTTTCGAATTTACCAGACAGCGTTTCGATGTTGTTTCGAGAGTCCGAAGGTCTATGTCACAGTTTTAATTACCGATTAATTCTCGGAAAATTATGGGAAATTAGCATGTTGTTATTTGGGACCTTAGTGACCCTGGAATGTGTTTTCGGACAGTATTCGAGTTTTCTGAAAAATGTCGGAAATTACGGGAATGCGTGTGGCGCGAAACCGAGCCTTAAGAACGGTGTGTGAGTGGACGTTGCTTTCAAAATTTAATGCATGCATAAATATTTCTATGATTTCTATGATTATGATTATGAACTGTGATTGATTTCGACTTCCGTATTTTTACGTAATTTTAATATATTATGCAAGATTTCACGTATTTCAAGACTGGTTTCTCGTATACTTTGGAGATGGGTTAACGACTGAATTTACAAGAATTGTGCGTATGATGCTTTAAGAATGTTGTTTATGATTGTGAGTGTGATTCACGGTGTTGACACGGTTTTCGAGATTTCTTCGGTTTTGCACGTTTTACAAGGTTTTGAATCACTATTTGATGTTTGAATTTGGAATTTGAAATGAGATTTGTGATTTTGAGGATTTTAAAGTGGATTTTGGAAAAGGTGATTTTGGGCTTGATGCTCGGGGCATAAAGTAACTTTGATTAACGAGATTTCGGTTTTCGGAAATTTAAAGTGGATTCTTGGTTTGAGTTCGGGATGATGCTTCCGGATGCCGGCTTACGGAATCATTATTGCGAATTCGAATTCGGGAATGGAAAAGGATTTAATAAAGTGATTTGGTCTGATTTTGCATGCCTCGTGTTTAATGATAATTTGATTATGTTTGTGAAGTATGATTTGGGGAATTGAATGTGGAAATTCGGACCATGAGTCCTGTTGTGAAAATTGTGATTGAAAACTGTTTTGGGTTTAAAGACCCGGATGCTATGGCTGGAGCACGTTTTGAGTTTAAAGACTCGGTTAATTGATGACGAGGGCGAGCCCGAAAATTGGGTTTAAAGACCCGGATTGAGTTTAAAGACTCGTGAGTTTAAAGACTCGGTTATTGTGATACCCCCGAGGCCTATTGATTATGTTCCGAGTTTAAAGACTCGTTGATATCCCGGGAAGGCCTGATTATGCGCATGGTTTTGAGTTTAAAGACTAGGGCGCACTTGATATCCAGCAAAATGTTTGACTTGTGATTTATTGTTAATTTCTGATGTTTCGGTCGAGTTGGGCAGTGGCCCAGTTTATGTGGTTGTTGGTTTTGGATCATGTTGAGTATCTGGTTTTGATTCGTGGTTTTGGGCTGAGGCCCTGTGTTTATGATTGTGGGCTAAGACCCGATGGTTGAGAAAGGAAAAATGATTTTGAGTTTCATACGAGCTTTCCTTATGCTGGAATTTGATATACATGTTTTCTTATGTTGAAATGTTAACCGATTACGAAATGTTTTTTTGTATGCATGCATTGTTTTTACGCGGAGGGTAAAAACGTCTTTTGCAACTGTTTTTATAAACTGATTTATTTTGTCCACTCACACCTTTTGGTTTTTATTGACCCTCCAGGTTGTGTCGCGTTGATCGAGGCTAATCGTGAGGCGGGGGCATGAGTAAGCACGTGTGGCTATCCCTGGTCTGGCACGTACTGAGGGTAACTTGGGGGTTTCAGTCGTCTTGCCAGGCGGGAGCAGGACCGGGCACGGTTAACAATGCCCTTTTCACGGGCGGTCCTATCATCACGGCAACACGCTCAGAATCAGAGCAGTCCTTGAGCTTATGGGCACGCATGCTGAGATTGGAATCGTGACAGATGATGATGATGGGTTGAGATCCCACATGGTTTTATGATGGGTTGAGATCCCACATGGTTTTATGGTTGGGCTGAGGTCCCACGTGTTTTGATTTGGGTTGAGACCCTGTGTGAGTTTGTTTTGGGCTGGGACCCTAGTGCAAATATGGTTTCGGTTGAGAAGCATTTTTCACTGTACTTGATTTGAAAAACAATGTGATTTTCTTTTGAGAAAAGTAATTAAAAATATTGTTTTATGATTTGCATGCATGCATGGTTTAAAGTGGAGGGTATAAATGTCCTTTCGATAAAGTGTTTTTATAAACTGATTGTTTTTGTCCACTCACAGTTTTTTATGTTTTTTATACCTTTTAGGTTGATCGCGGATGCGGGCTGTAGTAAAGACCGAGACATCACATGACGTTGCATACTCTGAAAATTACTACACACTTTGGGTAACCTCGAGCGGGTTACAGTTGTATCCCCGATCTGGCACATGGTGCCAGACGTGAGCATGACACATCCCACGGTAATCCAGGAGGATCAGGATGGGTCGTGTCATTTACTAATGCCTGATCCCATACCAACAGATGAAATAATTACTGAGTCATCTACAAACAAAAGGTCGGCTGCTAACTCACTATTTCCTACTCGAACGCCATTTAGAAAACTATCCTCTTCCCATTTTTTCCGTAAGGAGATAAGATCTTCAATACACAACATAAAAAAGAAGGGAGACAAATGATCTCCTTGTCGAAGTTCCCTTCCTGACTTGATAAGGCTTGTATTCTCACCATTGAAAAGTACACTAAACAAAGTCGTTGAAATGCATTCACTTATCCATGAACTAACCTTGTGATCAAATCCAAGCTTCTGACGAACTGCCAGTAAGAAACTCCACTCAACCTCCCCTCTATCATATGCCTTGGACATATCCAGTTTGAGTGCCATTTTAGCTCCCTCTTCTCCTCTCCTTTTTTGCATGGTATCTAGCACTTCATGCACCACCAAAATTTGTTACTTCGTGACTAGTACCTTAAGAGAATCTTAGGTAAGATCATAAAGTCATAAATTAAGCAACTTCTTTCAATTCTAAACTATTCAATTTTTTTTTTAAATTATTAACTTGACCTATAGAAGATATCTCCAAATGTAATGTATTATATTAATTAGAATATTATCAATTCTTTTATATATTTTAAATTTGATTTTTTCTTCTCTTATTTTTCTTGTCTTCGGTTATTCTCGATAAGGTTTTGCTAGGGTTTGTCGGCGACGTAGTGGTTATGGCTGAAAACTTTCTGAATAATGTGTTTTTGATTAATTAAGTAATTCATACATTACACAAGACTATATACAGAATGATGAAGTCTATTCTAGGTAAATCAGGATTCATTCTAAATACAGCATTCCTAAGATCCTGCTAATTACATCCTAGTATCATTACATTTACCAAATCTCAATCGTTGACTTTAACACTCCCCTTCAAGTTGGAGCATGGATATCAATGATGCTCAACTTGCGTAGGTGTGAATGAAATGTTGATGCAGGTAACGGTTTAGTAAAGATATCAGCAATTTGGTACTTGGTGCGTATATGTCCAGTTCTAATCTCCCCATTCTGAATTCTTTCTCGAACAGTGTGGCAATCCAATTCAATGTGTTTGGTGCGTTCATGATATACTGGGTTTGCAGCAATGTAGAGTGCAGCTTGATTATCACAGAACATGAGTGCTGGTTGTGGATGATCCACCTTTAAATCCCGCAACAAATACCTCAACCAAGTCAATTCACAAGTAGTAGCTGCCATGGACCGATATTCAGCTTCAGCTGATGATCTGGATACAGTGACTTGTTTCTTACTTTTCCATGAAATAAGAGATTGACCAAGAAATATGCAGTACCCAGTGACGGACCGCCGTGTGAATGGGCACTTAGCCCAGTCTGCATCACAATATGCCTTCAGATGTAACGAACCTTGAGTGGAGTATAATAACCCTTGTCCAGGAGCTGCCTTGAGATAGTGTAAAAGGCGATTGGCTATGTCCAAATGATGTCGTCGAGGTTCATGCATAAACTGGCTAAGTGTATTCACGGCGTACGTAATCTCTGGTCTTGTGATGGTAAGGTAAATTAATTTTCCAATTAGTCGACGATATTTGGTTGGATCTTTCAAGGGATCACTCTCGGCAGGCAGCAATTTCACAGTCGGGTCCATAGGTATATGGGCAGGTTTGGCACCAAGTAGTCCTGCATCTTCTAAAATATCGAGAGTATATTTGCGTTGGCAAAAGGAGATCCCTGCATGTGATCTGGCTATTTCCACACCTAGAAAATATTTCAAGGGGCCAAGGTCCTTGATTCGAAAACGTTGACTCAAGAATCGTTTGAGTTCACATATAGCAACATCATTGTTACCAGTAATAACCATATCATCAACATATAAGAGTATAACAGTGAAGGAATTGCCATGGATTCGTGTAAACAGTGAGTAATCAGCTTTGGATTGAGAGAAACCAATTTCAAGGACAGCAGTAGAGAACTTACGAAACTAGCTCCTGGAGGCTTGTTTTAGCTCGTATAAGGACTTGTGGAGTCGACAAACCACTCTCGCCCCCTGTCGACGGAAACCGGGAGGCGGCAGCATGTAGACTTCCTCAGTGAGATCACCATGGAGGAAGGCATTATGAACATCTAACTGGTGTAAAGACCAGTTACGAATGGCAGCCACAGTAAGTAGGCATCGCACAGTGACGAGCTTGGCAACAGGGGCAAATGTGTCGGTGTAGTCAATCCCTTCACGTTGGGTAAAACCTTGGGCTACCAAGCGGGCTTTGTAGCGTCCGATGGTGCCGTCGGACCTGTACTTGATCTTAAAAACCCATTTAGAACCAATGGGTCGATGGCCAGGGGGCAAAGGGACTAAAGACCAGGTGTGATTTTCAGCGAGAGCTTGGAGCTCAGAGTGCATCGCCGTAACCCATTGGGGATGGAGACAAGCCTCGTCGTAAGTGGTAGGCTCGATAAACTGAGAAACAGAGGCAACAAATGTGCGATGAGAGGGAGATAAAGTAGACAGAGAAGTATACCTGTGCAGAGGATGATGTGTGCCTGGAGTGGACAGAGGAGAAGGCGCGGTTGAAGCAAGCAGCTTGGCATGATTGGTGAGAAAATCTTTAAGGTGGGATGGAGGCTGAGTCTGGCGAGTGGAACGACGAAGAGAGGGAAAAGAGGGAGCGGGGTGAATAGCGGGCGTAGAAGGGTGAGACTCAAGAGAAGGGGTGTCAGAGGATAATGAATTAGAAGGAGGAAAATTAGGATCGGTGGGAATAGAGGTGATGGGGGAAGGTGGCGAAAGTGGGTCTGGGAATTCGCAGGAAGGAGTGGGGGAATGTGAGGTTGTTGGGGGTTGAGGAAAAGATAGGAGGGGTGGGGTCGGGTTGGCAGAAGATGGGCTGGTATTAGGTGGTGGGAGGTGGGCAGGAGATGAGCCAAAAAAAGGTTCATGTGTGGCGACAGAGGGGGATGAGTCAGATTGGGGAAGTGGAAGAAGTGGATGGTCATTTTGGTGGTCTGGTGCTAAGTGAGAAAAAGGAAAAGAATGCTCATGAAAAATGACATCACGAGTGGAGAAAATTTGGTGGGTGGCGAGGTCAAGAACACGATAGCCCTTTTGGCCAAGTGGGTAGCCAAGAAAAAGACAACGACGGGCTCGGGCATCAAATTTGTGTTTGGGAAGAAGATTGGTGGCATAGCAAAGACAACCAAACACGCGAAGGTGGGAATAATTTGGTGGGTGATGGTGTAAAAGTTCAAAAGGACTTTTATGTGCGAGTAAGGGGTGGGAAGATGATTAATGAGGTAACAGGCGGTTTGAAGGCTTTCCCCCCAAAAGTGAAGAGGTATGTTGGCTTGAAAACGAAGAGCACGACCCACATTCAAAAGGTGTTGATGTTTGCGTTCAACGACACCGTTTTGTTGAGGGGTGTAGGGGCAAGTGTGTTGAAAAAAAATTCCTTGCGCATCAAAGAATGTGCGAAGGGAAAGGAATTCACCCCCATTATCCACTCTGATGGATTTAATTGTGGAATTAAATTGTGTTTGAACCCACAAAAAGAATGAGCGGATGATAGTGCTGGTTTCAGATTTTAAAGTCATGAGGTGTATCCATGTGAAACGGGTAAAATCATCGACAATGGTTAAAAAATAACGAGCCCCCGTGTGTGTAGGAATTTTGTGTGGTCCCCAGATGTCACAATGAATTAAATCAAAAGGTGCATTCGATGATTGGGAAGTAGATGGAGAAAATGACAATCGAGTCTGTTTTGCTAGAGGGCAAATGTCACAAACATGTTGGGAATCAAAAACAATATCAGAATTATGCTGAGATAAAAATTTAAGAGGTGCTGAAGAAGGGTGTCCTAAACGTTGATACCAGATGTGAGCGGTGTGGTGAAGGTGATGAGCAAGACGAGGATTTTGGTGGGCTTGTAGATAGTAAAGACCATTAAGTTGCTTGCCCAGGCCAATCGTCTTCCTCGTAACCACGTCCTGCACAATACAAAAATCATCAAAGAAAGTCACCACACAGTTTAACCCTCGTGTCAATTTACTCACGGATAATAGATTCACATGAAAATTAGGCACATGCAGGATGCCATCAATGGTCTTATTATTTAAGAGTGTCATAGACCCAATGCTGGTGATTTCGGCTTGGTGCCCATTTGGTAAGCCAACATACTCATTTGAAGTGAGACGTTTGATTTGTGAGGGTGCAGCATGTGAGATGTGATCTGTGGCCCTACTGTCAATTATCCAACACAGAGTGGAATATGGCATATTGATTGATTCAGTTTTAGAGGAGACAATACCTGTGGCATTCGCAAGGGAAGGGAGATTACCCTGTTTATTGTTTAGCAAAGCAATGAGTTGTTTATACTCTTCAGGTGTGAAAGCTGGGCTAGCTGTTGCAGGATCGTGGGCTGGTTCCGAACGGGCCGAACTAGTGACCAACTCGGCATTGTGGGCGCTGGCCCGTTTTCCTTTGGGCTGAACATCCTTCCCATGTAACTTATGGCCCACCGGGAAACCTTTAAGGAAGTAGCACCGATCCATGGTGTGTGTATCCCCATCGCAATAATCACAGTGCAGGGATTTGTGTGAGTGCGAACTGGAGCCAGTGCCTCCTTTGCTGCCGTGGCCAGAATACAATCCTCCTTTGGTGGCGCCGCTGGTTTTGGATGTTGGGTAGCGGCTGGTCTGCATCACATGGCTCTGGGAGTGTGAGTCACGGCGGCTTGCGACGGCCATTTGCCTTTCATGCTGCAGAATAAGGCCGTGCACACGCCGGGTGTCTGGAAGAGGTACCATTAATAGAATTGACCCTCTCACGGTGGAGAAAGATTCATTCAGTCCCATCAAAAATTGCATAACCCGTTCTTTTTCTTCTCGGGTAGCTAGTTTTTCTACCCCATCACAGCTGCATATAATTGGTTCATTGTATGCTGCCAATTCATCCCATAAAGTTTTGATTTTGGTGTAGTATTCGGTAACAGAGAGGCCCTCTTGTCGGAATTCGGCAATTTCTTGGCGAATTTGATAGATGCGAGAATCATTACCTTGCGAAAATCTTTCCTGCAGGTCTGTCCATACGGCGTACGCGGTGGTGCAATAGAGGATGCTGCCGGCAATATCAGGATGAACAGAGTGTAGAATCCAAGATAGGACCATATCATTGCAACGTTGCCATAATAGAAAATTAGCATCGGTGCTTTTGGGAGCCGTAATGGTTTAGGTGTGGTTTGTATGTCGATTATGTGTGGTAGCGGAAGCGATTATGGATGCTCTGATACCATGAAAACTTTCTGAATAATGTGTTTTTGATTAATTAAGTAATTCATACATTACACAAGACTATATACAGAATGATGAAGTCTATTCTAGGTAAATCAGGATTCATTCTAAATACAGCATTCCTAAGATCCTGCTAATTACATCCTAGTATCATTACATTTACCAAATCTCAATCGTTGACTTTAACAATGGCGGTGCAACATATGCTGACGACCCTCTTGGGCAGTGGCAAGAAAAGTCAAGGTTGTTGTCATATTATCGTTGGGTGGTTTGAAGTGTGCGAAAGCACCATGGATGCGATAACATGGAGATTGGGATCACAGCTTGCTATCTCAGAGGCGGAAAGGAAGGAGCTAGTCCTCTGTGATGAGCTGGTGACACCGCAGGCAGCTCGTTTTCTACTAGTAAGGAGGCTTCTGACTTCCAAACCTTACTGCAAGGACACGTTGTTGGGTAAGTTGAGAACTATATGGCATGTGAGGGAAGGTTTTATGGGGGTGGTGCTAGCCAGTTAAGACTTCTTCATGCTCTTCTTTTCCACGAAGGGCAAGAGTTCCAAGGGGACAAGGGGGACGATGGTTGTACGACAGAGTGCTGCTCACTTTGGGAGTGACTGGCGACCACCTGGATTCAGATTACGTTGCACTAGATTCACTAGGCTTTTGGATTAGGGTTAGGAAGATCCCTCATATCTTCCTAACCAATCTTCCTAATCCTCTCACCAGCGGGTGAAAGTGGGCAACCATATTGGCAAGTTTGTGGATGTCGATAGGGGTTTGAAATACTTTGAATGGGGATTGCCTTTGCAGCTTCCTACGGATTAGGTGAGCTTTCAGATTGGCGAACCATTGACAAGGTTTGTTACCCTAAAGTTTGTGGCTGAGGAAGCTACCAAGCTTCATCATATGGAGTACGAACGCATGTAGTTTTTCTACATCAACTGTGGGTGACTCGACCATGTAGGCAGTGTTTGCAAGTTTGTTAATTAGGAAGAGGGTGACGCTGAACAATTTGGACAGTGGAAAACAACTGATAAGGAAGTACACTACATTAACCCTAAGAATGAGTTTGAGAGTTATATGTTTGGGTTGACGGCTAGAGAAAAAGGCCACCATATTGATCGAGAGGAACTACCGCAAGTCCTTGGGATTAGTAGGAATTTTGAGAAGGCATTTTGGGGGGCTTGTACTGGGCTCTTGGTTGACTAGGATATGGTTGAGGTAGAGCAGAAGATCGAGAGAAACGACGACATTAAGAGGCGTCGACTAGAGGAAACTCTGGAGTGGAGTTCTGCGGGTAGTTTAGGTTCAATAATGGCAAGTTTTGGTGAGTTGGGAGGGGACTAGTGAACAGGGAAGGGAGTTCAAGGTGTGTGGGTTTGCTTGGACTACAAGATACTGCTAACGAAGACCACTTGACCAGGAGTAAGGCTAAGGGGGGAGTGGAAACGCAAGTTTCTTCTCAGTTTTCTAAACCCAAACTGAGGACGCCCTCATCTAGAAATAGAAAATGCTGAGGGATTGCATTGGGGACCTCTCGACTAAGGCTCAGTCCCAAGACAAGGAACATGTCATTGGTAAAGTTTGACTCCTCTATCTCAGAATCTTGTGTGTGTGTAGGAAATTTTAAAAAAGTAAAAAGAGAAATGAAGGTTTTGCCCTTAGAAGGTCAACAATTGACTTTTTGACCTGGACACTTTTTGGAAGTTCTGTGAGGACCATTACATAGGCCACATAATTATGAGTCCGTAGATAGACGGTATACCAGAATTGGAGATCGAATACGTTTGTCTAAATGTTTTAGGGGAATTTTGGTAATTTTGGTACTAGGGGTATTTTAGTCATTTAACAAGTGGGATATTTTTGTTTAAAAATGACATGTGTATAGAATTCTCTCCTTCCGTCCCTTATCTCCATTGGCTTAGCCTTATTTGTGCTATGTGTGTGTGTGTGTGTGTATTTTGGAGTATGGGAGTGTTTTCGGTGGGTTGAAGCCGAGAAGGAAAACAGAGCAAGGAAAACCAGGGGGGAGAGGAAAAGCTAGGGAGAAAGGGAGAAAGAGAGAAAAGGAGAGTTCCGAGGGAGAGAAGAACCAGAAAAGAACTGGAGAGGAGAAGGAATAACTTGACCCGAAGACCCGAAACACTCCCTTGAACTCATACATTCGAATTTAACTCCGGACTTTGAAGCTTGAAACTAAGCATTCCGGCATCCTTCTCGAATCCCTACGATCATTTTAAGCTAGAAATACAAAGAGATGGACGCGGGGAAGCCTGGGTTAACAAGCTGGAAGATCAACCTTATATGATTGACTCAGATTGTGGCTTTCGAGGTGAGTTCTTATGTTTTGATGCTATAGGAATGTTTCTAGGGCAGAGTATAGAAGTTTAGAAGGTTGAACCACGAAAAAACATGGAATGAAGGAATTACAGTCGGTTCAAGTCGCTGGGTCGAGAAACCCAAAATTAGGAAAACAGGTCGACTCGCTGAAGGTTAGGGGTAGCTTGTGATAGGTGGATGGGCACCACGTACAAAGGCTTGGAAGGCATGTGGGGGCACGTGCCACACTGCTTGGGTTTCCGATCAACATGACTTTTGTAATATTCGATGTTACGAACATGTTGGTGCAGGTTTCGAGTCGATCATTTACTGTTTCAGGGTAGTTTTGAGTGTCCAAAGTGCATGTTTAGGTTTTAAAAATTCGTATTTAAATCCCAAGTATTAGGGATTGTGTTGTGAGGTTATGTGGGAAATTTGTAACACGAGATTATGATTTTCACAGGTGACACAGCCCCCGAGCCGGTGAAGAACGTTCGAAATGAGAATAAACTACGAAAAAGACTATGAGTGGATTTTTTTAATTAAATTATTACGATGCATATTTAAGTATATTAATTGCTTTTTTATATGATTTATTTTTTCATGGTTCGATTATGTTTTTAAATAATTTTCGATAATTTTTCGGGAATTATTGATTGACTTTGAATACATATTTTATCATGTTTTGCGTAAACTATGTTTTTGGACTTAGGCTTGGATTTTAAAATGTGGTTTTGATTCCTAGGCATTGATATATGTTATATATATATATATATATATATATATGTGTGTGTGTTTTTCGTTATTTGTAATTTTTTTATTCATGAACAATCTTCCTCGGATTACTGGTTAGCTGGTTAGTCTCAGATGTCCGGAGCTAGACTCTGTTTTCCTGAGACAGGTGATTTGGTTAGTATGAGACATCTAGAGAGCAGGGCTCTGTTTTCTTGAGACTGGTGATTGGATCATGACTTAGACATTGAGAGCAGGACTCTGTTTTCTAAGTCGGTTCACACTTGAACGTTCAGAGTTGTACTCTGTTTTTCGAGTGGTTTTGCCTACCAGTAGTACGGTTTGATCATGATGATTGATATTGAGCATCGAGGATGGGTTGGTTGTGGATGATTATTTCTACTTGTGTCTTGAAATTTTTAGATTAATTTGACTTATTGATATTGATTAATTTATGGATATTTACTCGTATTTCGAGAATTATGGTTTATATGTTGTTTTAAATCTAGATTTGACGGTTCTTCGTATACACAATAGTTTTCGAAAATGAAGGGTAAACTACTTATGTTTTTCAAACTATGTTTTAAATGTCTATTTTGTCCATACGTTTTCGTGGTTTTTGTGACCCTTCAGGGCCGTTGCACGAAAATCGGGACTGATCGAGAAGCGGAGGCGTGAGCTGAAGAAACTACAAATATCCCTTGTCTAGAAAGTCTTGAGGATAACTTCAGTATTTTTGTGTCGTTTATTAGACAAGAGTAGGACTGGGACAATTATCAAGGTATTTTAGCAGCAACACATGTCAACTGGGTATCAGAGCATTGGTACTGAATTGTGTTTTTCAATGTCATGCCTCCAAGATGCAAGCCCCGTGCACGACCTAGTAATGAGATGAGTATACAAGCCCAAGATAGACTTAGGGCTAGAACGGAACCTGGATTATTGGGTCAAATGTCGGACTTTAAGCTCTAGTATAGAAGGAATTATGTGGGTCCGGATAATGAGCGAGCCTAGTGACAAAGTTTATAATGTTTATGAATGAGTTGGACCTAAAAATGATAGATGAATGGGATTCTAGGTTTGAGTGAGTATTTGAGGTTTCGAAGTGACGAAAAGATCCTTTGCCAGATCTAATGAGAATAACGTTGTTTCAACTTGATGACTAAGCATGTCAATGGTGGCGTGGATTTTGAATACTAGTTTAGGACTTGAGTATGAGTCAGGATATTCGATTAGAACTCAAACATGAGTCAGGATAAGGGACTGAGACTTGGAAGAAGTCGAAATTGAGAACTAAGGCTCGGGAAGGAGCTGGAAGATGAAATTGTTAGTTACAGTGCCAATTATCGAATAAGAGTTCGGAATGAACTCGAATTATTGTTACGGGCCTGATAATTCCAGTTGTTGAGGTAGACAAGTGTTGACGATTTGAATTAGTTCTGCAAAATGAAATTTGAGATGCTATGATTATATGATCCTTCACCATCCTTAGGAAGCTGTCAGACGCTACTGCCAGAGTAAAGGCGAGCTTGCCGATACGACAGTAGGGTGAGAGCTCGGACCAATGTCATGAACATCCGTACATGGAAACTTCGAGTTAGAGGGCCAAAGAAGGGTAGTACAAAGTCGGATTTTTATGAACTATAAGAGTTTGATGTAACTCACAACTCAGTTTATGTGATGCATCATAAGGAGAAAAGATGTATCGGGCTCCTGGGAAACATTGTTGGTGGCTAGCATGAAACGATAAATAGTGAAGTTTGTGAGCAAGTATTTGAAATGCCAGCAGAGAAAGACTAAGCGACTAAAACCTTACGAAACCTTACAATAGCTTTCGATTTCTAAGTAGAAGTGGGACCACTTGACGATACACTTTATGTTTAAACTTCCAAGGACCCGGAAAGGACAAGATGAGGTTTGGGTGATTGTGGATAGACTTACAAGTTAGTTTATTCTTACCAGTAAGAGAAGATTTCTGCATAGAATAGTTTGATAAATTTTTCATTGATGAGATTATTAGATTAGATTAGAAGTTTATATCATGATTCTGGAAGGATTTGTACCTTAAGTCTAAGGTAGGAAATTGGATTTTCATAGAACTATTTCCTTGGAAGAGTATTATGTGGTTCGACATGCACGAAAAATTAATTCTGCGTTATATTGGAGCATATGGGATTACTAAGAGGATAGAACCAGTAGCCTACAGATTGGCATTTCCCCTAGCTCGAGTTCATGATGTGTTTCATGTTTCGATGCTCAAGAATTACGTACTTAGTAAGTCACGTGTGCTAGAAAAAAAACCTATCAAGCTTCGAGAGGATTTAAGTTTTGAGAAGTAACCTACACATATTTTGGACTAAAAAGATAAAGTATTGTGCCGGGAAAACTATTCCCCTAGTAGAAATGTTATCGAGGAATCACAACGTGGAAAAACCCACGTAGGATCCCGGGGTATTGATGCGGGCAGAGTCTTCACACTTGTTTGTTTAAAATTTTGAGGACGATTTTTTTAAGGGGGTAGGTTGTAACGGCCCAGAAATTTTTAAAAGGTAATTTTGAAAAAGTAAAAAGAGAATGATAGGTTCCCTTTAGAAGGCCAAAGGTTGACTTTTTGAACTGGGCACTTTTTGGACGTTTCATGAGGACCGTTACGTAGGCCTCAAAATTCTTAGTCCATAGATAAGCAGTATGCTAGAATTGGAGATCTGATACGTTCATTTTAGGTCTAAATAATTTAGGGGCATTTTGGTAATTGTTTTACTAGGGGTATTTTAGTCATTTCACGAGTGGGATATTTTGGCCAAAGAATTATCTTAATCAAAGGTATATTGAGAAATTTATGACTAAAACAAGAATGAACACCAAATTGTACATGGAAATTCGATAGCTTTCTACCGAATCCTGTAGCTAGAAGCCCACTTGCACCAGCCTAAGTCTTCGTGAGGCCCAAATCCAAATCCAGCCCAGTACAGTTCACGACCCACGAAATCCAAGCCCAAGTTCCGTGCAGCCTATATGCAAGTGCCCAGTGTTCAACTCCATATAATTTGACTGAAAAGCAACCTTTAGCCCAGCCATCCCGTGTCAGTGCTTGAGCCACTAAATCCACCTGCTCCGTTCAGCAGCTCCACGCTGAACCCATGCCCTGCACCCCTTCAGTGCCTGACACGCTGAAACCTACTCCCCATATCAGCAACTCCATACCGAAATCAGCTTCTGCTCCCTTATGCATCAAACCTGCCCTATTTGGGCAGGTTCTTCAGCGTCTTTCCACTGAATTTTCTACCAAAACCCATTATTTCATCATTTAGTTTTTATTATTTTTCTATTTAATTTTCTTAGCTTTCATTGTTGAGCCATCTCTATAAATAGAGATTCCATTCTCATTGCTAACGACCTTCTTTTAGCTATTTTCTCTTAGATTTTTTGTTAGACTTTTCATAGAATTTTTTTAAGATTTCTTTTAGTATTTTCTTTTAGACACAATTTTATACTTTCCTTAAGAAAAACCTAGGCCGAGTATTTCCGAGGAAATTCTAGATTTAAGTCTGTAATCCGTCGTGTTTATTTCTCCATCTTCACAAGGTTCCTTCCGCTATCGAAGAATCGTGTGAATAACAATCTATTGTTTCCATCCACTTCGATATCACAAGCTATTCTTGGATTCCAAAAGTGTAACTTTGTTGCCTCAACTTAAACTCTTGTTATTGATTCAGTTTTACTTATAATTCAATATATGTGTTGGTATTTTCTTTCTAATATTTTTAAGTATTAAATACAATCTCCATGTGTTTTACTTCATGAATTTTAGTTATTTCATACATTTTAGTGCTTAATACTTCAATTTGACGCTAAGTGTCGGCCGTTGTCGGTACACTTAGAAGAAGATTTAAGAGACTTAATGTTGATTGGTGTCGGTGCATTCCGTAAAAAACGTAAGGTGAATCATATTTTAAGTGTCAGCTGTCGTCGGAGCATTTATAATATTGAAAAACGTATGTAGGTCATTAAGGTAAGATTTCATGATTGGTTCGATATATGCAAATACTGGAGTGTTGGTAACATTTGTGTTGGAAGAAGGTCCATTGTACAAAGGTTAAAGTAGAAGTAGTTTAAATAATGTGATTGTTAATTCGGAATAACTTATGCGAAAGTGTCTGTTTTTCCTATAAAACTAATCTATGATTTGTAAGTTCTAGTTTGCATGAGCATTCGCATTTCAATTCTTAGTTTGTTAAAATGTAGCTTCGGCTACAACGCTTTCCAAAACCCCCCAAATCATTTTTTTTAATTTTTAATTTTTAATTTATTTATTATTTTATAATTTGATTATTTATTATTCTTTTTCACTAACTATTATTTAATGTTCCCTAATTTCCCCGGTTAAGAACGATCTCTATTTACCAAAACCACATTTACACAATTGAAAATCATTTTTAATGTGTTAGTGTATATAAAATGTTCATATTATACTTGTTCATAATTTTTTTTTACACTTGTTCATACATGTTTATACTTGTTCATACTTGTTCATACGTGTTTCTCATCCGACAATCGGAGCTGATACTCAACTTCTGTCACTGAACGGTTCCTAGACGGTTTCTAGGCGGTTGCGAACCATAATCCAATGTTCAGAGGAACACCATTTTCCTCTAACACTCCCTAAGTCCACGATCACAATCGTGACTAGCCGGTAACGCTCGGCTCCACTGCGCTTCTGCTGCACACTCTGATTTCGACTCACTCTCGAGTCATCGTAACGTATCTCACATCACTCAGCAATCCCTGCTGATATCTGGACTCACCTCGAGTCTCCACTGTTGTATTCCTCATCCTGTTGACACACAGTCGACGTCTCACCCATCCGGGGTGTACGGGATCCAGATACACCCTACTTGTCTCAGGAGGCAACACACGCAGTCACTAGGGTTCCTCTGGCTTGCACGGCCCTGAGCTCTCGGCTCACCAAATCTCTGAACCCTCTTCATCAACTCTGCTCGAGCACACATCATTCGACGTCCAGTCATTATATCAATATGTCAGACTACATCTGACATCCGATCATAGTACTCATTGGTTTATTACTCTTTCGACTATTATCGATGGTCCATCTTTTCCTCACTCCGACTGTAGTTCGTTATTCAATCGTTCGTCCCGAGCCAGCCTTAATCCAACACAATCTCTATCCTCGTCCTCAAATCCAACTCGAGGCATTGGCTATTCATCTCTTCTTGATCGACATCTACGTATCGTCTTCATCTCATCTTTATCCCATATCCAATCGATGTCTTGTCATCTTGCCCACTATGCTAAGGAATCTTTCAACAGGCTTACCAAAGGTTCTCCTATACTCCTAGCTTAGCATAATCAGCATGTAAATTCACTCTAATGAAGACCAAGCCTCGGTCCACTCGCCTCAAGGTCGTCACAACCTTCCAGTCATTTCGATCGTCCTTACACTCCTCAATCTGACTCACCTCAGGACAAGTAAGTGCCTGACACAACCACTGACACCAAGAATCATCTGGTCTCCAAGTTAATCAAATTTGACCCACATCCTAAGTGTTCGATTCTTACACTCTCTTTGAACCCTTAGCTGTCGTTTTCTTCCTCATCGACCCACATGAGGAAAGTCGAAGATGATGACATCAAAGTTCATCCTATGTCATCCTTCGGCACCCAGCACTATTTGCTAAAGAGCAGAAAACGAGAAGTCTCCTTCACTGGCCTCTAAGTTGAGAGTAGTTACAACCATGTTGGAAGTAGGTATGCTTCCAACTGGGTGTCAAGTCCAACCTCTGGACTTCCCAAATCCTCAACTAAGACTATTCTATGATAATTACTGTAATGCTTAATCCTTCCTTTAGGACTAAACACTTCCATAGATTCTCTTCGGCTTCTTCCATCACTATTCTTGTCCAAATTATTTAGCACCTAACACATGTGTCGTTCGTCCATAGCAATCCAGGGTACCTGTCACCAATCCAGGTATAGAGTATACCTCAAGCTGTGCTACTCGGGATCATCTCTGTCCCGCTCAATGCCCACTGAATTCGAACGGCTACCACTCTAGGGCACGTTTCCCAATGCTGTCACCACTAGGCCCTCAAATCACTTGGACATCATCCACACGTCCGTAATTCATCCAAATCGCTCATCCGTTTAGGACCTTTTATGCACATCCAAAAGGATGTCAATTCATCATATTCTGATGTACCGCTCGACGCTTTGGTCGCACTTCTGTACCTCACCAATTCCGACCAATCGGTCACTAATCCCCATGACAGTTGTAAGACCTGTGTCTTGGAGGGAACGGTGAACAATCCCACATTCCTGTGAGGGGGAATGGTCTCAGAGAGGATGGTGTTGTGCCTTAAAGGTGCATGCACACACCTATCTAGCACTAGGGCTTCTGGGAGCTCACTGGCTTTGGATTCCGGGGGAACTCCAAAGTTAAGCGAGTGGAGGCTGGTGCAATCCCATGATGGGTGACCTACTGGGAAGTTACATCGTGAGCTCCCAGGAACAAAACCTTGTGGGCGCAGGTGTGCCTAAAGAGGACAATATGGTGCTAGATGAGTTGGGTCCTGACCGAGGAGGGTCGGGTCTTGACAATTTGGTATCAGAGCCAGACCCCGACCGGGAAGTGTGCCAGTGAGGACGCTGGGCCATAAGGGGGGTGGATTGTAAGACATGTGTCTTGGAGGGAACGGTGAACAATCCCACATTCCTGCGAGGGGGAATGGTCTGGGAGAGGATAGTGTTGTGCCTTAAAGGTGCAGGTACACACCTATCTAGCACTAGGCCTTTTAGGAGCTCAAGTGGCTTTGGGGGGGATTGGAACCCCAAAGTTAAGCGAGTTGAGGCTGGTGCAATTCCATGATGGGTGACCCCCTGGGATGTTGTACCATGAGCTCCCGAAAACAAAACCTAGAGGGCGAGGCCCAAATCGGACAATATGGTGCTAGATGAGTCGGGTCCTGGCCGATGAGGGTCGGGTCCTGACAACAGTACTCGTGTTATCCATTCTTTCTGACCAATGATAACTGTTCATAATTACTGTAGTGACCCATTCTATTTCTCACTATCCGATTCTCCTCAAACAAGCGTACACCAACCTCGGAGGTATGGTTAACCGCAGTCAACTGGACCATCTCCAGCATAATTCCTAAGAATCTACACTAGTCGACGAATCCTTCTCGTCATGTAGTGGTAGAACCTTATCATGAGCACATCACGACCACGACTGAGCTACCCTCAGCTCGTGGCTCGTCATCTCTCCTCGTTATCGTCATCGCATCATTGACCACACGGAGTGCGAGTCAATCAATCCTAAAACCTTGCTCGTACCGAGCAATCGCCACTTATCTCTGCTCGGGTCGGAAGGCTCTGCCTTTCTCGTACCCCACGACTCTGGTCATACCCATTCCGACCATCCAAATGAGAAAATGAACGTTTCTTGAACGTCCCTCATGTCTCAACAACTACCAACAATCCAGTCTCGATAGTGGTATGTATTACGAGTCTGTGCAGATACAATCCATACACGTCACCACCGAGACTCCAAACCTAAGCGGTCAACTCACCGCTAGCGCCACTCGATCAACACACAACATCCGCCGATCGGTCCACCTCCAGATCTGATCACAAGTACCGCTCTCCTGGTCACTCGGTGGGTGTCTAATCACCCAGTCGCCACAATTCGAGGACCTTGTCCCCTTGTAGCTCTACGGCGTCCAGTCACTAGCCTCCACGAGAACTTGTCCAAACTCCGGGCCTAACTCTGTACACTCGCTACTTTTCGTAATCGTATCCTATCACACAACAACTACTCCGGGCATCTTTTGCCAGTCGATATCCCTTCAGGATTCGACACATCTAAACGTGGCATCTCATACCAATTAGGATCACGGTCCTAGTACAAACAAACTCAACTAGGGTCACTGCGCACCTGTCTGCTCCTAGCAGCACAACCTCCAATCCTTGCAGTTTTATAGTGGACGATCCTATCGTCCGACCTCTACTGGCTCCACTTGTTTCCTTCCATGTCCGTCGTGACGCCTCAGCGGTCCCAACTCTCAGGTCGTCATACGGTGTCTACTGGTCTACTGGATCCTACCTCTAGTAACACAACGGCTCTAAGCCGGTAGAATTCCACGAAAATCAATCCTACTTGGGATAAACTACCTTAAACACGTGGCATCCTATGCCAAACTGACCCTACACGATTGCACCTCGTGCCGAACGTACTCTAATTAGGCTCGATTCCACCGAGTCTATACCCTAACTATCAGGTTGATGACGAGCTATTACGACTGCAGAGACATCACATCCTTGGCCTGCGCACAGAGTGACGCATAAGACCCGCTTTGATACCAACTTGACAGGAGTCGTCCTAAATCCCCCGGGATTAACGTGGGACGTGCCTGCTCCCGTCTGACACGAGGGAAATTCTATCCTTAGCCCCGTCGGGACTACCAGAGAGCGCTAGGATCTGAAAGAGGAATGTGATGTCTCGGTCTCTGCTACAACCTGTATCCGTGATCAATCTGAAAGGCATTCAAAACATGAAAACTGTGAGTGGAAAAAACAAAGATTTTATAAAAACATTTCATAAAAAGATCTTTATACCCTTCACTAAAAATATACATGCATTCAAAAACCATTTCTCAAACATAGAACACTGGGCCTTGGCCCAAAATCCAAGTCAAGTGGGAACTTATCCCAAATCCAAAACACGTGGGTCTCAGCGTAAAATCATCTCCGTGAAATCTCATACACATATACATATATAACCCATCCTAGACATCCTCTGATGTCTACTCGGGGCATACAGCCCCTAGGGAACAAATCCCCAATATATGTCACAATTTCTATATAAGTATGCATACTACTTGGGATCTCACTCCGAGTCTATCCCCAGGAATTCTCCATCTGGGAGGCTCTGTCTCCGAAACCAGTTCGGGCATCTCTCCGGATCAGGTTCGGGATTCTATCATATCTTCCACTCCTAGAATGGACTTCTTATGGGGATTACTCATTCCAGGCAGTGGATCGTGACTCTCCAGGTCGATGTCTGGAGGAGAACAATCACCTCATAAAGGAGGGTATATACATACTAGTATACAAAACCGCAAATGGGACTCACGCCTGATAACACAAGTCAACTGGGTCTCCAGCCCGAATGTATAACTCAACGGGGCCACTAGCCCGATTTCACCGTTTAACTGGGACTCAAGCCCGAACTCGTAAATCAACGGGGCATCAAGCCCGATACCTCAGGGGCAGTCACGATTCCAATCGTAGCGATGCGTGCAACCATCAGTTCAGGACTGCTCCCAATCCTGGTATGTCGCCGTGAACATATCACTGCCACGACCATCTCTAGAATATGGTGCACCCATCGCCGATAGCTCTCCTAAACCGTCAGCACCCTCAAGTCGAGCCTCCAGTGGCTGCTCGACAATGACACGTGCATCGTGACCTCTCCAGAGGGAACACATCCCCAATCCGGAGGCGAGCTTCATGTCGTCCGTCGCCGTGCACATAGTACCCGTAGCAACCCCGATTCAGGCCCGTAGGTCATCAATAGGGTCACACGCTCGAGTCAAAACCAAAACTAAATGGGTCTCATGCCCGGTTTTACCTTTTGAAAACTATTTCATTAAAACTGAAAGTATAAGCGTGTATAAACACGTATAAAACCGCAAACCTCGAAATATGTGCCAATATGTAACACACACACAAAAGGCACTCAAGGAATCACAAAACATGTATTAAATTACTTATAAAATATTTATGCATGCATCGATTCATAAAAGAAAGTTCACTCACAGACTGTCCGAGATGCCGCCTCGATACGCGTGTTGTAAGCCTTCCCGGGTCAATCGTCGCCACTGGGACTCCCAAACCTGTCCAAATCACTTTAGAGGGTTACTAACTACTTAATTAACCCCTCATTAAAGCCCCCTAATTTTCTGGGATTTTTAACTATTTTTAAACGCGATCCTAAACTTTCGGACAGTTCGAACTATATCGAGACGATATTCGATCGACTCGAAACTAGTCCCAAAATGTTCGTTACATCGAATAGATGAAATTACATGTTGGATGTTTCCCCAAATTCTCCCCCACACGCCTACACGCGCCGCCTGAAGTGGCTGCATGTGGGAGCCACGCGCCTGCATAGTGTCTCCTTCAACCTCCCGTCGACCGAGTCCGACCGGCTAGTCCGGTTCAGGCCCTGTAATCTGGTCCAGCCAAACTGGTGTGACCAGTTCGGGCCTCTAAACCGTCCAATTTTCATCCTTTTTCTTCCTAATCAATCCCAATCTTCCTATTTAATCCTTAGAAACCTAAATGTGCAATCAAAACCACCAAAAGCCTACTAAAACCCATCGATTCGAAGGCTCCCCTCACGACCCAATTTTCCAGTTTCTCCCAGGGCCTCTCAGGCGTCAACCACCTTCCAAAACCTTCCTAAAACCCTCCTAGCAACCTATTACACCCATCCTAATTGATAGAAATTGTCCTTAACGTGCAAAATTGAAAATAATGGAAATTGTGCTAAATCGGATTCGGGTTTACCTCTGTACCTCCGCCGTCCATGGCGGTGCCATCCTCGCTTGCCATCATCACCATCCTGCTCTCATCTCGTTCTCTGGGTCTCAAACATGATTGGATGGTGGAAGGGTTTGGATTGGGTGGGATGGGTTGATCGGGTTTACTGGATGGGAAAATGATCGAACACAAAGGGAAGGAATATGCATGAATGTGTTTGAGTGTACAATGGATGAGTCCATTGGACCAGGAACAAATATCTGGGGTCTATTGGATAACAAAAGTCTCCCATCTCGTAAAACGTGCAATAGTAAGTTCGAACTTCTGTGAACCGTAAATTTTCCGTCAAACGACTGAATTCGACGTACGCCTGTCTATGGATTCATATCGACTCGATCTACGAAACGGTCCTCGGCTCTCGGCCATCAGACCTCCCCGGTCAAAAGTCAACTTTTTGCCCTCGTCTAAGGGCAAAATCGTAATTTCACCCCAAACGTCCCTTAATCCTCGACTAATTCCTGATTAGCCTCGCTAATCCATCATTAATCCCTAATTAATCCTTAAAATTAGGGATGGGTCATTACACTAAGGATGGGAAGCTATGCTACGTTTTGGGAGTCTTTTATTGAGCATTGGAACGAATTTAAGCATCACTTATCATATATATTCCTTGCCTCTAAACTTAGCCCCATTACAACCTTCATAAAGACCTTATCATCCTTAAGATGGTAAATTTTGATTAGTTTAATTTATCACTAGAGTAGGTTAATGGTTTTGGTTCATTTGTGCGAGTATAATTAATTTTATCTTAAGGCGTTTATTTGAGATTTTTTAAAAAGTATTTTATTTCTATTATGTGAGTATCTTTTCTCACGTACCATGAGTGCAAACACAAAATCTTACAAATTAAGTGAATTTGTAATGGCTCGGATATCGAGGAAAGACAAAATTGGAAAATTAGGTGTAAAAAGACGATTTTGCCCTTGGAGAAAGTCAAAATATTGACCTTTTTTTTCTAAGGACTTTATTTGTGAATTCTAAGAAGACCGTTACGAAGGTCTAGAGATACTGATTTCGTAGACAGGTGGCACGACAATATCGGAGATCAGATAAAAAAGTTACGATTCAATAAGGGTAAAGGGCAAATGGTAATTTTGCCATAAGGGCATTATGGTCTTTTTGCATGGACCTAAAGTACCCTAGAAGGTTCTAAAATTTTCTTCTTATTTCCCTACCACTAACCAACCCTTATACTCACTCATATATATATATATATATATGTATAGACATATGGGGAGGAAAAATGAAGAAATGGTTTTGGTGAGGTTCGGTGGGTTTGCACCAAAGGGAAAGAAATGGTTGAACCGAGGAGTAGACAAGGGATTTGAAGCCAGGAAAGGGAGGAAAGATAACCTGGGATGATGAGGAATTGATCAAGTTACAAAAAGAAAGGAAGTGGTGATGAAAATAGGGTGAAGGGAGAGGAGGAAATCATGAACTAAACCATGAACCGGTAAGGTTTGTTTTAAATTTTTGGTTATGGACCAAGAAACTTGGAACCAGCTGTTCTAACAGCTTTTTGGAGGTTGTGCAACGACTGTAGGGAAGAGAATCGTGAGTTTTGGACACAGGAAAGTCATTGGGAAAGTATTGGATGCCATGGCCGTGTAGCTCGAAGCTTAAGCTATAACTTCGAGGTACGTTTTTTATGGTATGAGGTCACAAATCCTTTTCCAGGTTTGTTTAGATGATATTAGGTGGTTAACATGAAGGTAATGGACGTGAAAAACTAGACTTTGATCCATGGTGGACTCGCGGGCCTTCCAACCCGTTTTGTAGGAGGAACCGGGTCTGAACCGATGTAGAAGATGAACAATGTTAGTGGCGCGTTGGCTCCACGTGCAACCACTTTGGGTGGCATGTGGGGTGCATGCCACGTCACCTCGAAAAGCAATCAACACAAAACTTTGAGTTCTCAACTCTACAAGTCCAATGATATAATTTTCGAGGCGATTGAATATCGTCTCGGGGCAGTTTTGACTATTCGGATATTTAGAGTCCATTTTAATTCGTTTAAAAATCCCAAAAAATTATGGGATTAAATATGAGGCTATTTTAGATGCTTAGTGACCTTAAGACATGATTTTTGGCAGGAATTGATGTTCTCAGATTTTACGAAAAGACATGTGATTCGGTTCAGGTGTGTGTAAGGGTACGTGTAAGTGAACATTTATTTTATTAAAATATTATGGAAGCATATTTTAATTGTTTTAAATGCTTTTCGATGTGTTTTTAGTCATATTTGGTTGAATGGGAATTTTATATGATTTCAGGTAAATTTATATTTAAATATTATTTCATTGTGCGTTTTACGAGGTTTTTCGTAAGTTACGTTTCAAATTTCTGTTTCGATTGTGGTTTGGGATTGAATGTGGATTTTGATTGGAGATATTGTGATGATGGGTTATGGGTAAATTTCTCGTTATTTTTGGATGGTTTTATGGATGTTGTTTTGACGACACGTTTTACGAGAGTTGTGTCTGAGCTATATTTTGGGCTTAGTCCCGAGCTCAGATTGTGGACTTGATATTGAAATGTGAGATGAGCATGTGTTGCTTGGTATTTGTGGTATGTGATATGTGGTGATGACTATGATTTGGATTCAGATTTGGACTGTGTTGTGATCGTTTCATGTTGAGGTGTGTTATGGATATGTGGTTTTCTCAGTATTGGTGATATGACTTGTGATGGTGTGTGACAGCTTGCGTGTATGATATGTGTTGTGGTCATGCCTATTGGTTGGTACGTCTCGGACTTTGAGCTAGGCTCCTGTCCTGAGATTGACACGACTCAAACGTCGATCATGGCTCATTTCCTAAGTCGAGTCCCCATTTGGACGTCGAGATGGGCTCCTTTCTTGAGTGGCATGCCTACCAATAGTGCATTGTTTATGAATGATTGTGTGTGAATTTGCGTGATAGTTGAGATGATTATTGATGTTTCTTGTATTACGGTTAGTTGGCATGTTTTTCGAGGTCCCTAATTATGATCTGTTTTATCTGGAATTTAAATGATTTTTATATGCATGCATAGTTTTGGAAAACGAGGGGTAAAATATTTGAGGTTTTCAAACTATGTTTTAAATTATTTATTTTTTTCTACTCACACGATTTTCATATTTTTAAAACCCTCCAAGGTCGTTGCTCGAAGTTCAAAGCGGAGCGAGAAGTGGAGGCATGATCAATGATGAGAGTATCCCTTGTTTGACAAGCTAAGGGTAATTTTGGTATTCCGAATTTCTTATCAAACAGGAGCAGGGCCCGAAGGTAGTTTATGCGACGTTTTCTAGGTTGGGTCCTGTCAGAATTATGAGTGCATACCTTTTGTGAATTGATTCATACTTGTTTTATTCATGTTGAGATCCATATCACCAAGTGTACTCATTATCTTACTTGTTGAAGCATTTGGTCACTTTTTGTTAACTCTTGAATTCCATATGCTTAAAATTCCTTCGAGTGTACATCTTTTATGCCATATGTATATTAATGAAATTTGAGACAAATGATTAAGGACTTAGTATCAATTTGTAGTTTAATTTTAGTATTTGTTAGGGACTAGCAAAGTCTAAGTGTGGGAGTATTTCATAAGCCTTTAATTTAGCATCATTTTATACCCTTCATGCTAGTTTTTAATGCAAGAAATTGGAGAAAATTATATATTTTGTGAGAAATGTGTAAAATTGGATAGATATTGGAATTTTTAGAATTTTAGTGAAAGAATCATCTCAATCGGAGTTGTATTGAGAAAGTTATGACTGAAAGAAGGATGACCACCAAATTGTACAGAGAAATTCGGTAACTTTCTTAGCTTTCATTGTCGAGCCATCTCTATAAATAGAGAGGCCATTCTCATTGTTAAGGACATTCTTTTAGCCCTTTTCTCTTAGATGTTTTGTTAGAATTTTATTAGACTTTATTTTTAGATTTCTTTTAGACTTTGCTTTTAGACACAATTTTATGCTTTCCTTAAGAAAAACCTAGGCCGAGTATTTTAGACGCAATTCTAGATTTAAGTCCGTAATCCCTCATGTTTATTCCTCCATCTTCACAAGGTTTCTTCCGCTGTCGGAGAATCGTGTGAAGAACAATCCATTGTTTCCATCCACTTCGGTATCATAAGTTGTTCTTGGATTCTCAAAGTGTAACTTTGTTCCCTCTACTTAAACTCTTGTTATTCTTTCAGTTTTACTTATAATTCAATATATGTGTTGGTATTTTCTTTCTAATATTTGAAAGTATTAAATACAATCTCCACGTGTTTTACTTCATGAATTTTAGTTATTTCACACATTTTAGTGCTTAATACTTCAATTTGACGTCAAGTGTCGGCCGCTGTCGGTGCACTTAGAAGAGGATTGAAGAGACTTAATGTTGATCTCTGTCAGCGCATTTAGTAAAAAATGTAAGGTGAATCACATTGTAAGTGTCGACCGCTATGAGGGCATTTATAATATTAAAAAACGTATGTAGGTAATTGAAGTGATTGAGGTAAGATTTCGCGATTGGTTCGATATGTGCAAATGCTAGAGTGTTGGTATGATTTGTGTTGGAAGAAAGTCCATTGTACAAAGGTTAAAGTAGGAGTAGTTTAAATAATGCGATTGTTGATTCAGATTTATTTACGTAAAATTTGTTAGTTTTATTTATGAGTCTAGTTATCATGAGCATTTACATTTCAATTCTTAATTTGTTAAAATGCAGTTTCGGCTACAACTCTTTCCAAAACCCCCCAAAAGCATTTTATTCTTTAATTTATTTATTATTTGATTATTATTATTCTTTTTCACTAGCCATTATTTAATGTTCCCTAATTTCCCCGTTAAGAACGATCCCTATTTACCAATACTACATCTACACAAAAAAACGGTTTTAATTGCATATACTTTCATTAAGTGTTGACTGTTATTTTGTGTTTACTTTAATACTTCATACAAGCGTATCACTTATCTCCACTGACTTAGCCTTATATGTGCTATGTGTGTGTGTGTGGGTATGTGGGTGTGTTTTTGGTGGGTTGAAGCCAAGAGGGAAAACAGAGCAAGGAAAAATAGAGAGGGGGGAAGTAAAAGTTAGGGAAAGAGGGAGAAAGAGAGAAGATGAGAGTCCTGAGGGAGAGGAGAACTAGAAAAGAACTGGAGAGGAGAATGAATAACTCCCGACCCGAAACACTCCCATGAACTCATACATTCGAATTCAACTCTGGACTTTGAAGCTTGAAACTAAGCATTCTAGCTTCCTTCTCGAATCCTTACGATCATTTTAAGCAAGAAATACAAAGAGTTAGACACGAGGAAGCTTGTGTTAACAAGCTGGAAGATCAGCCTTATATGATGGAATCAGATTGTGGCTTTCGAGGGGAATTTTTGTGTTTTTATATTATAGGAATGGGTTGGTTGTGGATGATAAATGCAACTTGTGCCTTTATATTTTTATATTGATTTGACTTAATGATATTATATTTACTCGTATTTCGAGAATCATGGCTTATAAGTTGTTTTTAATCAAGATTTGACGGTTTTTTCGTATGCACGCATAGTTATCGAAAATGAAGGGTAAACTACTTATGTATTTCAAACTATGTTTTAAATGTCTATTTTGTTCACTCATATGTTTTTGTGGTTTTGGTGATCCTCTAGGACGATTGCACGGAAATCGATGCTGATCGGAAGGCGGGGGCATGAGCTGAAGAAACTATGAATATCCCCTTTCCGACACGTATAGAGGATAACTTCAATATTTTTGTGTCGTTTGTCAGATGGAAGCATGACTGGGTATAGTTATCACAGTGTTTTAGGAGCTGGTCCTGTTAGTGTGTCTTGTGGAAACAATTTGGTGGTTCAAACCACAACCATGATGGGGTCCAATGGGAGGGGGACTGGCTCTTCTTTGGGCTCATGAAATTATTATCTCTATCCTTTCTTATTCCACATGGCATATTGATGCGGTGATAATAGGTTTGCGGGAGATGTCATTTCGACTTACTAGTTTCTATGGTCACGTTGAAACTAGGCAACATCACTTTTCGTGGGACTTAGTTCGATGGTTGAGTAGTGGTCGGAGACAACCTTGGATGATTGAGGGGAATTTTAATGAAGTTGAAGTTAATGGAGAACAAATAGCTCACGGTTAAGACCTTGGGGGTAAATGAATGTTGTTTGCAGGGCCTTGGAAGATTACGGTCCCTCTATGATATTGTTCAAAGGATGTAGGTTCACTTGGAGTAATAGATAGAGGGGTGATGGGCTAGTTCAGGTGAGGCTAGGCCTTACTGTGGTTAATGAAGAGTTTGTGCAACTAGCTCCTGATGTTCAGACCCACCAACTAAATTCTTGTGCCTAGGACTATTTGCCTATTTGGATTCAGTTGGCCCCTTTTAGGCTTTTGAAAAGATCTAGGCGATGGTTTTTCTTTGAGGATATGTGGAAAAGGAAGAGGGATGTTTGGGCATTGTCACCGAGAGTTAGGGAGAGGCTGGCGATTATGTATTTGATCGTATTGTAAATTGTGAAACCAAATTGAAGGCTTAGAGCTGGGAAGTTATTGGACACATACTTGAGAAAATGAGGCGCTTACAACTCAACTTCATGATTTCACCGCGACCCACGAATCTTTGAATGATCTTGAAGTGCATTGTAGACTTGACCATGAGATTTATGTGTTGTGGACTAATGAGGAGCTATTATGGAGACAATGGACTAGAGTAACTTGGTTGCGGGATGGTGATAAAAACACCAAGTTATTTCACATACTCGCGAAGGAGAGGGAAAAAATTTCATGCAGGGTGTGTATAATTCTTGGCAACAGTAAGTATCATCTGATAAGAAAGTGGACCTGGCTTTTGAGGCCTATATGAGGCTGTTTCAGTCAAGTAAGGCCTAAGAGGTTGAGGATATTGTGGGAGCTATTCTTACAAATTTTAGGGGCTGCTGAAAAATGCTCAGCTTTGTAAGCCCTACTGCCATGCTGAAGTGGAGGGAGGTCTCTTTAGCATGTTCCTAACCAAATCCCCTGGAGTTGACGGTATGCTTTTCCTTTTCTACTAGAAGTACTAGGCAACGATGGGGATGAGATTGTGGATTTCTGCCTATTCATGATGAATGATGAAGCGAGTATGCAGGATGTTAATCAAAATCTTATTGCTTTGATCCCAAAAGTTGATCAACCCTATAGGTAATAGAGTTTAGACCCATTGCTTTATGTCGTGTTATTTATAAAATTATTTCCAAATCTGCCATAAGAAGGTTGAAGCATGTTATGCCTCTAATCATTTCATAACACCAAAGTGATTTTGTATCGAGTTTTTTAATGGCTGATAATATTTGAGATGCCTTTAAGAGTATTCATGAAATTAATCGGAGGGGTACAATAATTTGAAAACGATGATCTTGAAGTTGGATATTATAACGACCTGTCCCTGATTTTAAGGATTAGGTTGATCGCGGATGCGGGCTGTAGCAGAGACTGAGACATCACACTCCTCCTCCAGACCCTGGCGCACTCTGGAAGCCCCGTTGGGCCTAAGGTTGGGATTATCCCTTGTCTGACATTTAGTGTCAGACGGGAGCAGCACGTCCCGCGCTAATCCTAGGGGGATTTGGGATGGGTCTTGTCAGATATGTCTGAGGTTTAGATCGGGTAGAGTGAAGGTTTGTTGAAGCATTGTTGGTAAGATTGGGCTTTAATGCCAAGGTTATAAGTTTATTGATGGATTATGTATCTACTTTTCGTTACTCTATCCAAGTAAGGGGTCAATATTTTAGGGATTTCTCTCCCACTAAGGGGTTGCAATAGAGGGACCTTACTTCTCCTTTTCTGTTCCTTATTTGTGTAGAAGACTTCTCCGTTTTTTTTTTCTTAAGCTCAAAACTGAAAGCTCATCCATAGGGTCTCTATGGCTTCTGAGGTGCCTAGTATCTCTCGCCTTTCCTTTGCTGATGATAGCTAGTTTTTTAGTAATGTCTGACTTGATGAGTGCTAGAAGCTTTTGTCTATGGTGCGTAAATATAGGCGTGCATCAGGTAAGTTAAGAAACTTTGACAAGTCTACTGCTTGTTTTAGCCTTAATATTGATCCTATTATGATTTGGTTGATATCCAATCTACTTGGTGTCCATATGGTTGAGTTCCATGAGAAATATTAGGGGCTTCCTATAACCACTTGTCGGAACAAGCGGGAACTTTTTGGGAAGGTCCGAGATGTACTACGAAGTCGGTTAGGTAGTTAGAATGCAAAATTATTGTTTGTCTGTGTGGGAAAGAGGTGTTAGTTAAGGTTGTGGCACATTCACAACCTATATATTCTTTGAGTGTTTTCTAGCTCCCTCGGTTCCTATGCCAGGATCGCTTTGCTGAATTTGCCCGCTACTGGTGGGGCAAAGAAGGAAGGAGAAGTATTCATCAGTTGAGTTGGCAGAAGTTGTGTTGTCCAAAATCTCAGGATGGTTTGGGATTCAAGAACTTTGAACCATTTAATCAAGCCATGGTAGCCAAATAGGCTTGGAGACTACTTGAGCATCCTCACTCTCTCGTGGCTAAATTTTAGAAAGCACGATATTACCCAGATAGAGATTTGATGATGGCTGACTTAGATCTCGCCCTTTATTTTATATGGCGGTCAATTTTATGGGGAAGAGAAGTAATCGAGTAGAGGTTAGTGCGCCGTGTTGGAATAGGGAAGTCTATTAGTGTTTTCAAAGATAAATGGATTCCAAGACCTAGGAGTTTCGACTGGGTGTCCTCCCTGATCAAGGGTAATGGAGGATGGGATATGGAGGTTATGAGGAGGGTATTTTTCCATGAAGACTTCTAGGCTATATGCATTATTATGCTTCCAACCACTATCAGATTTATAGATAGGCATTACTGGTTCTATAAGAATAATGTCAAATATTCAGTAAAATCGAGGTATCACATGGCTCTTGGTCCGATGGAACGGGACCCTTTGATTTCTTAAAAGGTTTCATCTTCAAACCGTTCTGTTTGGTTTTGAAAGAAGGTGTGGCGAGTAAGGGACTCGAATAAGCTGCAGATTTTCATTTGGAAATCCACTTTGGAAATTTTACCTACCTGTCATAACCTAGCTAACATGTAGATTATTCGGTCAGGTGATTGTCTTTGTTGTGGGAGGATAGAGGAATTCGTGAGCCATGGTTTGTGGGACTGTAAGTAAAGTCAGAAAATGTGGAGACTTCCAAGTCTTCCTCTGGGTTGTTTTCCCTCCAAAGGTTGTTTTATGGATGTCTTAGATTGGAAGTGTGGATCTCATCGATCATTTAAAGACGCTACAGAAGAGGTGGCAGGCGCTTTTGAGGTCCATGTGGAGTTCGCGGCACTTCGTAGGCCGTGTTCTCTGCTCCTTCCACACAGGATTGTAACTTGTTCTCCGCTCTATCTCTGTGGGACAAGCTCAATTGTACAATGTTGTGAATCCGGCAGAGTTAACTAGAGGCATAAGAGGCGTTATGAGGGGTTGTTCTAGTTGAGTTCAGCATGGGTTTTGGTGGTGGCAATAAAAATGGAAGCTATTCGAGCATGTATACTCTTAATTCAATATCTCCATCTTGGTCAGCTCATTGTAGAGGCTAACTCTTAGGAGGCCATTTCCATAATTCAAAAGTCAGACCATAATTGGAGTTCATTAGGACAGTTGGCATGGGAGATTGGGGTCTTGCTACGAGAGTTGCGGCTTTAAGGTCAATAGGTGCTCTTCTACCATAGAAGCGCTAATAAGGCTACTCACGATCTTGCTCAAGAAGGTCTTCAGACCCAAGAAAAGACTGCTTGGGTACTTCTAGCACCACCATAGCTACTCTTCATCCTAGTGCGGGATATTGAATTGAATCCCTCTTAGTTCTTTTATTTTGTGTTGGGCCAGGGTACTCTTTTTTCTCACCAGATTTTCTCAAACTAGTTGGATTTTATGGTGGGGGGTTTAATGAGATCCCGATAATCTTTGTTGCCCATGCATTGTTATGCTCTAATAGCACATTTTTCATCGATGATGACAAGACCTATCCCAAATCCCCAGGGATTAACGTGGGACGCGCCTGCTCCCGTCTGACACGAAGTGTCAGACCAGGGATAATTCCGTCCTTAGCCCAACCAGGACTATCAGAGGGCGCTACGATTTGGAGGAGGAGTGTGATGTCTCGTCTCTGCTACAACCCGCATCCGCGATCAACCTGAAGGGCATTCAAAACATTAAAAGCTGTGAGTGGACAAAACAAATATTTTAAAAAAATATTTCATCAAAACGACCTTTATGCCCTTCACTAAAAACATATGCATGCATTCGAAAACCATTTTTCAAACCTAGGACACGGGGCCTTGGCCCAAAAACCCAAAATAAGGAAACCCATAACGAGTCTCCTTTCAATTCATGAAACGCAGGGTCTCTGCCCAAATCCGATACATGCGGGTCTCAGCCCAAAACCAACACGCGTGGGTCTCAGCCCAACGCCGGCTCAGTGAAAACTCACATACACATACATATATGCATATATAACCCATCCTAGACATTCTCTGATGTCTACTCAAATAACCCGTCACGATATATCTTTTAGTGTGCACACTACTCGGGGTCTCACTCCGAGTCTACCCCCAGGATCTACGACTTCTGGGAGGAATCATCCAAAATCCAGGATCTACGATGTCTGGAGGACGGTCTGTGGACCCAGTCCGAGACTAAACTATATCTCATCACTCCTGGAATGTGCTCCCTCTTGGAGTCACTCATTCCAGGCAGTGGATCGTGACACTCCAAGATCAATGACGTCTGGAGGAGACTAATACGCTCATAAGGAGGGTATATACATACTCGTATGAAAACTATAAACGGGACTCATGCCCGATAACACAAGTCAACTGGGCCTTTAGCCCGAACGTAAGACTCAATGGGGCGTCTAGCCCGATTTCACAATAACTGGGCATCGAGCCCGAACTCGTAAATCAATGGGGCATCGAGCCCGAAACCTCAGGGTCAGTCACGATTCCAATCAAAGTGATGCGTTCAAACATCAATCCAGGACCGATTTCAATCTTGGTATGTAGCCATGAACATATCACTACCCCAACCAACTCTAGGACATGGTGCACACGCCACCGATCGATCTCCTATACCGTCAGCACTCCGAAGTCGAGCTTCCAATGGCTGTTCGACAACGAAACGTGCATCGTGACCTCTTCTGGGGGAACGCATCCTAATCCGGAGGCGAGCGTCACGTCATCCGTCGCCGTGCACACAACACCCATCGCGACCACGACTCAGACCCATAGGTCATCAATAGGGCCACTGATAGGTCGTTAAATAAGTATTATTTTATATTATTTTATACCCTTTATACTTGACTTTTAATATTAAAATAATAAATAATTAAAGTACATAATATATTTTGTGATATTTTTATTTAAATAAATAAAGCTTGTAGTTTGGAGCATTTTGGCGAAAGAATCGTCCCAATCGGAATTATAACGAAGAAATTATGGATGAAATTCGGTTGAATTATATAAATTAATTAATTTTTATTTTGCAAGCCCAAATTCATATTTAAATTGTAAGACCCGTGTCGTGTAGGCACACACCTATCTAGCACGAGGCCTTTTGGGAGGGAAATGGTTTGGGAGGGGAATGGTGGTGTGCCTTAAAGGTGTAGGCACACACCTATCTAGCACGAGGCCTTTTGGGAGCTCAAGTGGCTTTGGGGGGATTGGAACCCCAAAGTTAAGCGAGTTGAGGATGGTGCAATTCCATGATGGGTGACCCCCTAGGAAGTTCCACTGTGAGCTCCTGAAAACAAAAGCGTGAGGGTAAAGGCAAGGAGGCCCAAATCGGACAATATCGTGCTAGATGAGTCGAGACCTGACAGAGGAGGGTCGAGTCCTAACAGAATGGTATCAGAGCCAGATCCCGACCAGAAAGTGTGCCAGCGAGGACGTTGGGCCCTAAGGGGGGTAGATTGTAATACCCGACCCTCCTTAAAGGAAACGATGAACGATCCCACATTCCTGCGAGGGGGGAATAGTCTGGGAGGGGAATAGTGGTGTGCCTTAAAGGTGTAGGCACACACCTATCTAGCACGAGGCCTTTTGGGAGCTCAAGTGGCTTTTGGGGGAATTGGAACCCCAAAGTTAAGCGAGTTGAGGCTGTTGCAATTCCATGATGGGTGACCTCCTAAGAAGTTGCACTGTGAGCTTCCGAAAACAAAAGCGTGAGGGCAAGGGCAAGGAGGCCCAAAGCGGACAATATCATGCTAGATGAGTCAGGACCTGACAGAGGAGGGCCGGGTCCTAACATAAATACAACCCAAAAATCCTTTTTTGTGCAGCCCAGCAAAACTGTAAGGACCCGTCCTGGAAATTATGGTTAAGATAGTGATTAAGGTGGGATTAGTGAGCTTAATCGGTGGTTAGTTGGTTACGGTAGGTCCGTTAGCGTAGAATGACGATTTTGCCCCAAGTTTGGGCAAATTGTTGACTTTTAGTTCAGGCGGTCAAGTGGGTATTGACCGATGACCGTGACGTGGTTCGGGATGTCACGAATCTGTAGAAAGGTGGCACGCCCGATTCCGACATCCGAGGATGAAGTTATGATGTTCGGAAGGTTTAGGGCATTACCGTAATTTGGCTAAAATAGGGGAAAATTTGACTTTTCGTACGATCGGGTTTTGACACATTGACCTAGGACCGTTAGGTAGATCTCGTCGTCCTGAATTCAACGATAGGCGGCACGTGTTCATCGAACCTAGGATGCGTAAGATACGGGTCTAAAACGGTAAGGGAATAAACATAATTTTGATTCAAAAGAGGGCAGTTTGGTCTTTTGCACATTGGGAATTGTGCAACCGGATAAGGCCAAGTGTACAGGGGAGATTGGATTTTTTGAGTGAGGGGTCATAGGATTGGGACACGTGGGAGAGCTCTAGTGGGTTCTAGGATGTTTGTACGGTTCAAAATTAAACGGGTGTGTGTTTGTGGTCGTGTTCGAGAGAAAACAGAGAGTGAGGTTGAGGGAGAAATCGATCAAGCACAGTGAGGGTGTGAGTTCTTGGGTGTGAGAGTGTGTTCAGAAGGAGGTTGAGAGTGTAAGGGGGTGTTGAGAAGACGGGGAGGTGCAGTGTTCGTGCGTGAGAAGTGTGTAAGTCCACGGGAAAAACAGAGAAGAGTTGAGGGACCTTGGTGGTGGTGTGGCCGTGTGTTGCTCCATTTGGGCTTGAAGGGAGGTCAGGAAGGCTCAGTGGACTCCAGGGAACGCGGCGGCGAGCACGGTGGTGGACGGCTGCAGGTAATCCCTTTTCCCCGTGAATATGCCCTGTTTTTCAGTGAATTTCAAATCGATAGTCGTGGACTTAGGGGCTGATTCGAGGCGTTTGGTGAGTCCTGTTAGGCTTAGTAGGGTCCTAGGAAGCCCTAGGTTTCGAAGCCGTGACGGGGGAGTAGCTGGTTGACCGGATTGTGAAACAGGGGAGTTCGGGCAGTTTGGGTTCGAGCTTGGGGAAGTGATTTGTAGGTTGTGTTGGAGTGTTTGGAGTGGGGGAATAGGTTGCTTAGGACTGGACGGTGAGAATGGTGAAAAGAGGAGTCGAAACGGTGGAGGAACGGTGGAGAACCGAGTACGCCGGTTCAGACAAGTTCACCCATTGTAGACGACGATGAACTGTGTCTGTGTGCAGGCGCGTGAGGCCCACGCGCAGCCACTATGGGCCGCGCGTGGGGGCACGTGTGGCGGCTTTTGGGGAATGTGTCAACTAGGTTTTTGGTCTAGATGTTGTAACGAGTCTATTGGAATAAGTTTCGGGGCCGTCGTTTGAGGTTAGTTCCGCAAGGTTGAAGGTTTAGGGTCTCGGTTCATTACGTTTAGGACCCGAGGATTTTTGTGGGAAATTAGGAGAATCTTAGTAGACGTGTTAGTGACGTACTTTGGTGACTTGTGACAGGATCGGGAATCCCCGAGGAGGCTGAGGAACGTACAGGACGTACGTGACGCGAGTGACGTGCCGGTGACTATGAGTGGACCCCTTCTCTAAACTCGAGCACGCATAGCTGTTTTGCTATCATTGTTTTATGGTTTTATATGTGATTTCATGATTGATGAATATGCTATGCTGGTTTTACATAATTGCACGTTTTTCGAGAAAGTACGGTTTTCAGCACGTTTTACGATAAAGTTTGGATTCTGATTTCGATGCCATGATTTTGGGGTTTTCAAATACTAAGGGTTTTCAATGATTATAAAGGGATTTTGGAACATGATTTTGATGATCAAGATTTTCGGTTTTAGAATCGGATTTCGGAAAGCGGAATTTGGTTTTAAAGTTGAAAAGTGGATTTCCGGATTTGGGTTCGAAATGACGGTTCTGGATGCCGGAAGGGCATCAGACCGGTGATTTCGGATTCAGGTTTGGATGAGGATTTGGAAATGGTTTTCAAATGGTTTTGGATTGGATTTGCTGGATCTGGTTATTGGGTTTAAAGACCCGGATTGTGATTGACGGGGGAAGGGCCCGGATTGGGTTTAAAGACCCGGATTGAGTTTAAAGACTCGGGAGTTTAAAGACTCGGATATACTGATTTTCCCCCGTAGGCCTGTTGAGTTTAAAAACTCGGGAGTTTAAAGACTCGGATATTATTGAGGCCTGGATTGAGTTTAAAGACTCGGATAGGTCCAGCAGGTTTGATCGGATAATGATTGTTTGAGACTTATGTTTTATGATGTTTATGACGTGATTTCTGTAACTGCTTTCAATTCTTTTTTTATGACGATCTTTATGTGATTTATAACTGATTTCAGTAAATGGGTTATGCATGTGTGATTTCAAAACGGAGGGCCAAAACCCTGGTTTTCTTATGAAATGTTTTTTGGAAACTCTTCTTTTATTTATGGTCTACTCACACCTTTTGTTTTTAAATTTCCCTCCAGGTCGTGGAGCTAGAGCGGGGGTTGACGTTGAGGCAGCGTCGGAGGCATAGAATACTCGGGAGTGACCCGGAGTGCTTTAAATTTTCCGTTGTACGTGTACCTTGTTTATCGGTTTTCTTTCCTTTGTATTTGGTACTATGCTCTGTAAACCTTTGACTTCGGGATGTTTAAAATTTTCTCCTGCGTCTGACATGTAATTTGGTGGTTTTTCGTGAGTTTACTTTAGTTGCGTGTCGGGGTGTCAGACGGGAGCAGGATTTACCTCGGTTTTCGGGGTGGAACCGGGGTGGGTCCGGACAAAAACCCAGCCCAATTCTCGCCACATGTCCACGCAGCAGCCCAGAAGTCCAAGTAACGCCCGCCCAGCCCGCGTCACAGCCAGGCCCGCGGCCCAAGTCCAGTTCTAGCCATGCGCATGAAGTCGGCACGCATTGGCCGATCTCACCTTCAGCAGCTCGGCGCACGTGTCCCGAAATCGAACGCTCAGTGCAGCGCACGCGTCCCGATTTGGTCAACTGCTCCACTTGCCTGCCTACCGATTTCCACCCAACTTGTCATCGACCTGCCACCGAAATCATACCCCTTTTTTCACCTGCTTCCTGCCAAGTCTTTTCCTGCAGACAACTGCTCCATTTTTTAGCTACTTTTTTTTATTTTTCAATAAATTTCAGCTCCCAACCATGCTTATTATCATCATTATTCATCATTTCATTTTTATTTATTATTATTGTATTTTTTATTTATTTTTGGTAGTTTTTTCTCGCTATAAAGGGATTTTGGAACATGATTTTGATGATCAAGATTTTCGGTTTTAGAATCGGATTTCGGAAAGCGGAATTTGGTTTTAAAGTTGAAAAGTGGATTTCCGGATTTGGGTTCGAAATGACGGTTCTGGATGCCGGAAGGGCATCAGACCGGTGATTTCGGATTCAGGTTTGGATGAGGATTTGGAAATGGTTTTCAAATGGTTTTGGATTGGATTTGCTGGATCTGGTTATTGGGTTTAAAGACCCGGATTGTGATTGACGGGGGAAGAGCCCGGATTGGGTTTAAAGACCCGGATTGAGTTTAAAGACTCGGGAGTTTAAAGACTCGGATATACTGATTTTCCCCCGTAGGCCTGTTGAGTTTAAAAACTCGGGAGTTTAAAGACTCGGATATTATTGAGGCCTGGATTGAGTTTAAAGACTCGGATAGGTCCAGCAGGTTTGATCGGATAATGATTGTTTGAGACTTATGTTTTATGATGTTTATGACGTGATTTCTGTAACTGCTTTCAATTCTTTTTTTATGACGATCTTTATGTGATTTATAACTGATTTCAGTAAATGGGTTATGCATGTGTGATTTCAAAACGGAGGGCCAAAACCCTGGTTTTCTTATGAAATGTTTTTTGGAAACTCTTCTTTTATTTATGGTCTACTCACACCTTTTGTTTTTAAATTTCCCTCCAGGTCGTGGAGCTAGAGCGGGGGTTGACGTTGAGGCAGCGTCGGAGGCATAGAATACTCGGGAGTGACCCGGAGTGCTTTAAATTTTCCGTTGTACGTGTACCTTGTTTATCGGTTTTCTTTCCTTTGTATTTGGTACTATGCTCTGTAAACCTTTGACTTCGGGATGTTTAAATTTTTCTCCTGCGTCTGGCATGTAATTTGGTGGTTTTTCGTGAGTTTACTTTAGTTGCGTGTCGGGGTGTCAGACGGGAGCAGGATTTACCTCGGTTTTCGGGGTGGAACCGAGGTGGGTCCGGACAAAAACCCAGCCCAATTCTCGCCACATGTCCACGCAGCAGCCCAGAAGTCCAAGCAACGCCCGCCCAGCCCGCGTCACAGCCAGGCCCGCGGCCCAAGTCCAGTTCTAGCCATGCGCATGAAGTCGGCACGCATTGGCCGATCTCACCTTCAGCAGCTCGGCGCACGTGTCCCGAAATCGAACGCTCAGTGCAGCGCACGCGTCCCGATTTGGTCAACTGCTCCACTTGCCTGCCTACCGATTTCCACCCAACTTGTCATCGACCTGCCACCGAAATCATACCCCTTTTTTCACCTGCTTCCTGCCAAGTCTTTTCCTGCAGCCAACTGCTCCATTTTCTAGCTACTTTTTTTTATTTTTCAATAAATTTCAGCTCCCAACCATGCCTATTATCATCATTATTCATCATTTCATTTTTATTTATTATTATTGTATTTTTTATTTATTTTTGGTAGTTTTTTCTCGCTATAAATAGGGGTTCATTTCATGTAACATTGGTCCTCATTTTATTTCTCTTTTTAGTAGTTTAGGTTCTAATATTTCTCTCTAATTTTTCTCTTCTTTTAGTTCATCTTCTTTCTTTTTGTTCTTTATTTTTGGAGACCATTTTAACTTCTTGTAGATTTTCTATTTAATTAGCTTTCTTTTAATTCATGTTCTTAATTTATGTTATTTCTTAATTTCATTTCTTCTTTACTTTGTTCTTGTGATTTTTCGTTGAGATCTCTTAAACACATTTTTATGTTTTCCTTAAGAAATACCTAGGCCGAGTATTTCCGAAATAATTATAGAATTTAAATCCTAATTCTTATGTTTTATCCTCCATCTTCATAAGATTCTAGCCGCTATTCGGTGTTCCTTATGAATAACATTCTATTGTTTCCATCGACTTTCGGAATCACAAGCTGTTCTTGGGTTCCGAAAGTGTAATTTTATTCCCTTTACTTAAATTCTTGTTATTGTTTCGGTTTACTTACAATTCAATATATGTGTTGGTATTTTCTTTCTAACATTTGTAAGTAAGAATGCAATCTCCATGTGTTTTACTTTTTGAATTTTTTTTACTTCATATGTTTTAGTGCTTAAACTTCAATTCTACACTAAGTGTTTATGACCGCTGTTCGGTGCACTTAGTAGAAAATTGAAGAGATTTAATGTTTGACCGATGTTCGGTGCGCATTAAATCACAAACTTAAGGTGAATCATATTGTAGATAATAATCGGTTGTTTGTTGTATTTATAATATAAAAAATATATGCATGTAATTGAGATGATTAAGGTAGGATTTCGTGATTGGTTCAATATGAGCATGATGTTAAAGTGTTGGTAAAAATATGTGTTTGAAGGAAGTTCACTTGTACAAAAGTTAAAGTAGAAGTAGAATTAAGTTCTTAATTATTTTTACTTGTTTTCTTTATTCTTTGATTACAACCATTTCAAATCCCCCATTTAATTCTTTATTCTTTTATTCTTTATTCTTTATTTCATTAATTTTAATTCTCTTATTCATTAATTCTTTAATTATTTAATTCATTTATTCTTTAATTCTTTATTCTTTAATTCTTTATTCTTTAATTCTTTAATTCTTTAATTCTTTAATTATTTAATTCATTATTCTTTGATTATTCATTATTCTTTTTAACTAACATATTATTAATGTTCCATAATTTCCCCGGTTAAGAACGATCTATATTTACCAATACTACATCTACACAAAAAAGGTTTAAATTGCATAATACTCGAATTACGTGTTTAATTTAATGCGTAGTTTGGGCGTTATCAGCCACATGTCTGAGAGAAAACCAAAACCAATTGGGTCTCATGCCCAGTTTTACCTTTTCAAAACTATTTCATTAAAACCGAAAGTATGAACGCGTATAAGCACGTATAAAATCGAAACCTCGAAATACGTGCCAATACGTAAACACACACAATGCACTCATGGCATCACAAAATATGTATTAAAACATTTATAAAACATTTATGCATGCATTGATTCATAAAAGAAAGTTCACTCACATACCGTCCGCGCTAGCACCTTGATAAGCGCGCCGTACGCCTTCCCGGGTCAATCACCGTCTCCGGGGTTCCCAAACCTGTCCAAATCACTTTAGAGAGTTACTAACTACTTAATTAACCCCTCACTAAAGCACCATAATTTCCGGAATTTTTAACTATTTTTAAACGAGATCCTAAACCTTCGGACCTCCCGAACTATATCGAGACGATGTCCAATCGACTCGAAACCAGTCCCAAAATGTTCGTTACATCAAATAGATGATTTCACATGTTGGAAATTTCCCCAAATTCTCCTCCACGTGCCGCCACGCGCCGCTTGAAGTGGTTGCACGTGGGAGCCACGCGCTTAGCTACAGTGTCGTCTCCTACCTCCAGCCGACCGGTCCGATCGGCCGGTACGATTTTCTCTGCAATTCTTGTCCAACTGGACCGGCGTGATCGGTCCAGGCTCCTAAACCATTCAATCTTTGTCCTTTTTCTTCCCAATCAATCCCAATCTTCCTATTTTGATCCTAGAAACCTATTTGTGAAATGAAAACCATAAAAAACCTATTAAAACCCATCAGCCCGATTTTCCCTCACGGTTCAACATTTTCAGATTCTCCCCAGGGCTTCCTCAGCCGTGAACCACCACCAAAACCTTTCTAAAACTTCCCTAGAAATCTATTAAACTCATTCCAAGCAACTAAAACGGTCCATAACGTAAGAAATTAAAAATAGAAGAAATCGGGAAAAAACCGATTACCTTGCACGATTCTACCTCTGCCGTCCACGGCGGCGCTGTCCATGGCCAGCCACCGTCCAAAACATCCTCACCTCACTCTCTAGGCCTCACACATGATTGGATGGTGGGATGGTTTGATTGGGGTTGGAAGGGTGATCGGGTTTGGTGGGGAAATGATCGAACAAGAAAAGGGGAAGGAGATGCATGAATATGTTTGAGTGTGCAATGGATGAATGACACTTGTCACTCATCCATTGGGCCAGGGACAAATATTTGGGGCCTACTGAATGACAAAAGTCATCCGTCTCGTAAAACGTGCAATCGTTCGTTCGAACTTCCGTGAACCGTATCTTCTCCGTCGAACGTCCGATTTCAACGTGCTGCCTGTCTACGGATTCGTATCGATGGGATCTACATAACAATTCTCTGCCCTCGGCCATCGGTTCTCCCGGGTCAAAAGTCAAATTTTTGCCCTCATCTAGGGGTAAAATCGAAATTTCGTCCTGAACGTCCGTTAATCCTCTGCTAATCCCTGATTAGCGAGGCTAATCCGTCATTAATCCCTAATTAATCCTTGAAATTAGGGACGGGTCGTTACAGATAAGATCCTCATTTCAATTAAAAAAAAAACAAAACCTATCTTTCCAAATCTCTTATCAACTCTATTGCTTCCATTACAAAATTCACTCAACAAGTATATCAAATCTTCCCTCATTTATGTTTCCTCATTGTTTTCATGTTACTTAAAACTCATTTTCACATTAAAATTATAATGTGAAAAATGAAGGTTCCCATATACTTACCGTAAATTTGATAGTTATTATTTTTCTATAATAATATTGAAAATGAAAATGAAAATTACACTATATATATTAGGTATTAATTTTACCTTTTATGAAAATTTAACCCTAAATTTCTCACTATGCAAGAAGTAGAAAAAAAAACATTAAATAATAATATTAAATTAAGTGGACAAAATTTAACTGATTATAAAGTGAAAGTATAATATAACCACAATGGATTTTATATAAAATAATTTAATTTTTTTTTACTCTAATTTTAATTTGAAGGAAGAAAAAATTACTAGATATTATTGATTTACAAATCAAAATTTTTACTAACGGAATTAGACTGGTTTGACATATAACCATGGTATTTTAATTTTTAAATAACAACTCTCATATGGGGTGTGCCACTCTCACAGTGTCGCCTATGCAAGTGGACGTGCATCTGCAAAAAGATTGCCAAAAATGAAATATAAAATACAAATTAAAAAATCCAGAAGGGCGTTAATGTCATTCAAAAATTGGATTTTTCTCATGGTTTTGTCGTTTTACGTAACAAGCATCAAGAGTCAAAACTCGAGAGGAAGAATGGTAGGCCGCTAGCATGTTTGGGTCCTTTCTGTCACGGCCGGTAGCGTATGGTTGCCTCAAATGCCTGTAAAAATATGTTTGCCACGTGACCCCTAGATGCCTACTCTCTCTTTATCAACTACCCTCTTTTTTTTTCTTTCTTTTTTTTTTAAAAAAAAATTGACACCATTTTTGTTAAGGTGTGATGGGATTGCTCTTTTGTTGTGCTAACACAACACACTTAAGGGTGTGTTTGGTACGCCGTATTACGGTCAGTATAGGCTAAATAATCCGAAATCTGTGTTTGATACCAGTCGTATTAATTAGTCACCGTATAAATTAATACGGTTGAATATTTTTATACGATCCAGACACGCTAAAATAATACGCTCGAAATTGTCCGTATTAAATAGTCGGATAACTAGTAATCTTGTAAAATATAATAATAATAATAATAATAAATAGTAATATAATAAAAATAAAATATTAATTTAGTAAATATTAATAATAAAAAGTAATAAAGTAATCAATACTAATAATAAAAAATTAATAATTAATGATATTTTAATAAATAATAATGATAAAATTAAAAATAAATAATTAATAAAAATGTAATAAATAGCAATAATAATAATTATTAAAATAAATAATAATAAAAATAATGACATACATAATTAATATTTAAGATATAAGTATTTCGTCAATTACTATAATATAATCCGGTCAGTATAATATAGTCGGCATTTTAATCCGGAAAAGTACCAAACGCCCGACTAAATAATCAGTCTATCCGGTGGACATATTAGTTTATCCGATTGAAATAGTCAGTACAGTACGACATACCAAACGAGGCCTTAAGTAACAAATTTGATTTATTTTTATATTGATGTGTTCTGATAAATAAATAATAACAAACACTTAGAATTTTGTTTCGGCTAAATTATGAAATAAAAAATTAACATTACACATATATAAACAATTAAGAAGTAGAGACAATATAAGGTAAGTCCTAAACGATCCATTTCGATGAATTTTAAGTATGGATGCTTCCATGTCATTTCTGAAACCGAGACGTACGTGTATAGTGGAAATTCCCGCTCAAGACAAAAGTTACAAAAATGATGCGCCAATGCATATATGAAGGCATGCATGCCAATGCATATATGAAGGCATGCATGTCAATGCATATGTGTATATATATAACATCAAGTTGGGATCACCAAAGACAAATCTCCTTAACTCCATCCCAAATCCCAAGCCATACCATACCCTTCCTTATTTTGCTTCGGCAGCTGGTTTCCATGCAACATGTTACCAAAAACTTCTAGTCACCACCTTAAATGCATGCAATTAATTAAATCCACCCAGATTAGATATAAACAACTACATTTTGAGTCCATCATTGTAGTAATATTTGTCTTTCATTCTTATTTGTATGAATATGAGAGATGTCAACGTGATTCGACTTACATGTATTGAAAGTCAATGAGTATATACATTAAGGCCCCTCTAATAAGTAGATTTGAATACGTAAGTTTGATTCTTACGAATTCCACCATTGTAACAAAAGGAAAAACTAATTAATTCCGCCATGAAACGGAAAGTTGAACATAAGTTGCTAGAGAGAGGATGGGAAAATGGGTAGGAATAGGATAGATCTAGGGTTTGAATCCCTCTGTCGTAACAAAAAATTAATAAACTCTCGCTGAGACGAAAAAGTTGAATGCCATCATCGAAATAAATGAGTTCTATTTGTTTTTTTATAAGAAAGAATTTTATACAAAGAAAAACAGAGGCAGCAGCCTCAAGCCCATAAAAGGGAATATAAAGAAGGGATTTTCCAAAACGAGCAGAAGCCTTCGAATTAGTCCTTAAATAATACCGCACATAATCGGCTTCTTATCAGATTGACAATATTATTAAAAACAATTAGATGAGAATTCCTAGAAAAACCAAATCTACGGCAATTATGCTCCACCCAGAAGATGCCAATGCAAGTTTGAAGGAGGTGGCAGGCATTGAAGAGTCCTTCCAACCAATAGCCAAGGAGAGAAAGTCTGGCCAACACTACGTCACAAGAGGATTTTTAGGCCGCGTGAATTAACCGTGCAAAAATATGCGCCTTAAAAGGGTAAAGTGATTATTTTTATACTACTTAAGCTGCATATTATATATGTGTCATCTTTTATAATTAATTACGGTGTGTCTTAAAATGATAACCGTTAAGACGTGTTTTTTTTTTTTGGAGGTAAATGAAAAATTTTTGAGTCACAAAAGAATATAGTCTAACTTATGGTGCGCTTATGTGCACCATCAATTAATCATCTCCCCTCATTATTCCTCGACGCGACACATTCATCTTTATTCATCCTTCTAAAACTGCTCTTCGACACTTGAAAAGCGGCGAAGGCCGTTCTGCAAAATTTCCCCAAATTTCCCCCAGAATTCCATATTTGAATTCAGACATAAACCCCATACAATTTTTGCAGGCAGAAGCTTTCTTCAAAGCTTCGACCTCTCTCTGCTAATTGATCGAGATAAGCAAGACCTCGATCAGCGGTTTGGAAATAGAGCACATAGACGTCTCGCCACTGCCCTCCATAGTCCATCGCAGGTATAAATAATTTATTTTCTTTTTTCTTTTACTTGGTAAAATGCAGTTTTATTTATTATTTTTCTTTGGTAGATGATTCATGATGGTACTATTTTCTGTGACATATATTTTCGGGGTAGTTTATGAAGTGGCCTGTTTAAGGTAATGTTAAAATCTGGCATCAATATGCTTGCTTACATCTACAGAATATGCTGCCTTGCGTGTCACTAGTTTCAGACTTGAAAGTATATATGATGCGCTTATGTGCACCATTAATTATTCATCTCCCCTCATTATTCCTCAGCGCGACAAATTCATCATTATTCATCCTTCTAAAATTGCTCTTCGACACTTGAAAAGCAGCGAAGGCCGTTCTGCAAAATTTCCCCCAAAATTCCCCCATCTCTGTAGTCCTCTAATCCGTTGACCTCTCTCCGTCGACCTGCTTCGATTTTTCGTATTTGGCATCCTGAATTTCAGATTTGAATTTAGACATAAACCACATCCAATTTTTGCAGGCAGAAGCTTTCTTCAAAGCTTCGACCTCTCTCCGCTAATTGCTCAATTTGTACTACTTCGAATTCTTCCATCTCCTCAACGTTTGGGTCTTGCCCATTCTGAATTTCACATTTTCATATTTGTCTCCTACATCTGCCTCCATCCGCCTCCAACCCGATTCGTTCTGGTATTTTTTTTTTAATTTTTTGTGAGTGGGAGCATGGGTTAATGGCTAAATGGTAGCTTTTATGTTTTGTAACGATCGAGATAAGCAAGATATCGATCAGTGGCTTGGAAATAGAGCACATAGACATCTCGCCACTGCCCTCCATAGTCCATCGCAGGTATAAATAATTTATTTTCTTTCTTCTTTTACTTGGTAAAATGCTGTTTTATTTATTATTTTTCTTTGGTAGATGATTCATGATGTTACTATTTTCTGTGACATATATAGAAAAAACATGAAGTAATATATCAATTTTTATTTATTAAAGGGCTTAATTTTTGGGGTAGTTTATGAAGGGGCCTATTTAAGGTAATGTTAAAATCTGGCATCAATGTGCTTGCTTACATCTATAGAATATGTTTCCTTGCGTGTCACTAGTTTCAAACTTGAAAGTATACATGATGTCTGATTTTTTAACTTCTGATAATTGGGATTAAGATCTTCGAAGTAGGAAAGTTTGAAGTAACGATTGAACTGTAATATGTAGCCTTATGTAGGGTATATTTTCTTACATTGCTGCTTTTGGTTTACTTTTGTGAGCCAGCTTGTTCTCACATAACCAAATGCAAATATGTTTTTTTTTTACTTTTTTTTTTCTAAGTTCCTTTTTCCTTCATGTGTTAAAGCAGTAGAGGTTCCTGAATATTTTTTCAACTTTATAGATGTTGTAGGAAATTATCTTATTTGCTGAAATACTACTCGTTCCTGTTTCTATTATCTTGTTCAAGTACTTATATGTTAAGCATTTGTTATACCCAATAAAGAAACTCGAGAGGCCTTTAGAGTGAATTCTGTATATGTGACTCACTGTGAGGTTGTTCGCAATAGATCCATCACAGTGCCTGGAAGGATACTGGCATGTATGGATGAATCGCATGGTTCCCTCACTTTCGAGGGCCCATCTATGTTGTCACCGCCACACCACCGTCTAGAACATCACACTAAATCAGAACATATGGAATAGGTTAGAAAATTAAGTTAGATGTACTGATACTCCTAATCATGTGAATCACATCCTTTCATTGAAAACCACTTGAAACTTTCAATAGCCTTATCCAAAAAAATTAGTGTTTGATTACATTAGATTGTATCACTCAAATCTGTGCCGCTCTTATTATCAAGTTTTGTTTTCGTTCTTTACATATTGTTTTTGTAGTTTTGATGTACATCGTTTAGTTGCAACCATTATCAGTGATAATAAATGTCCTTAATAGTTGCAACCTCCATCTTGATAATCAATTTCTGACTGCTACAAACAGATTGCATCCCAATATTCCACTTTGAACACATTTATATTGTTTTATTGTACCATGAAATACATAACGTTTTCTAAAATTATGCCTTATTTATGTTTTGTGGGATGGTTATCCAACATTTTGGCATGTTTATGTACCAGGTATGGGAATGAGAAAAAAGGGTACATTCCCATATGTCAGTTCCCCCTCAATGAAATCAAATGAAGTAGAGAGGGTTGTTGATCTGAACCCATATCCTTTCACCCCTACACCTATAACTGATAAGTAACCGTGCTATTACAGTTACTTCTTCCTTTAGTCATTCTTGGAATTAAAATAACATTTTCACAGTTCCTTTGGTATATGCAACTGTGGTTATGCAATTATAACAGGAAACAAAGCTTCTCCTCCCAAAAAAAAAAATTATAGCTGGAAAATTCACAGGACATGGATTGATGACAGAGCTCATACTTTCTCGTGCAAGGAGTCAAGATCAAGTATATTTTGTGACAATGCTGCTTTTTGGTTCTTAAACTCTTCATCATGCTTTGCCATACTTCTGAATTCTTTTATGAATAGCATTTATGTTATGGGTAGTTAATATAATAAGTGTTTTAGCTTCAAATTAGTTTCTTCCTTTATTTTTTACAACACATTTACTGACGTTAACAATTTTGGCATATTTGTTTCAGACAACTACATGCCTTAAAGATTTCCTTGCAAGACTGGTCATAAATCTGTCATAACTTCTATTTGTCAATTTTTCTACATGCCTTAAAAGATTTCCTAGCAAGACTGATCAAGCTACAAAATATGTTTGTAGTAGAATTAATGTTTTGAGTTTTAGTGCAGCTATACTAAAGGACTGATATAAAGCAGATAGAGTCGAGTGCCAATTTTCTACAACATCTACTGTCATTGATAATGGAACACAGGTTTTTAAACAATCTTTATCCCTGTGAATCAAATTCCTTTGAGAAGAAAGTCAAGTAGTTCTCGAAAGTCTAGTACACAAGGTAGTTTAGATATATTAAGATCAACACTATTGAAATATCAGCTGAATGAGAATTGAAACTTTAGATAAATCATAAACATTTTGGTAAAAGTCCAGTACACAAGGCATATTAGATATATTATGATCAATAGAAATCAGTGCCCACTTGGAATTTTAGCATACAAATCATTGCTCTATATATGATGGCTTGTTGTATAAGATTTTGTTTAGTCCATTTTGTTTCACAAGTGGCTGGTGACTCTTTCTGCAATTTTTTTCAATAGAGTCAATGAGCTCAGAGTTGTTGACCTCCTCGATGGGCTTTGTGATAAGACGCATGATTACACTTTTCACAAAGTTAATTAACCCACTTAATAATTAGTTTGAGTTGTTTGTATTAAATTACGTAGTCTATTGAAATTTTCTAATTCTTGGTTTTGTTTGTAGATAAGTTCTAACAGACAAGACTGGATCCAAGTGGATAACTGGGATAACCTCACTATAGGTATGTATATCTTCAACCTGGATTTTTTTGATGATGTTTTCCTTCAAATTGATATTTCATATATTTGACCTGCATTGTGAAATTGTGAGATTCTGAAGGATCATAAATGGAATTACTTGAACTTTATTCTATGGCATAAATGGCATTCTTAGAAAAATTTGTGATTAGTACTTGGTGAATTTTCATTCAACTACTTCTCTTAGCATTGTTCACTTCATCCAATTTTGCATTCTCTCTTGTGGTTCAAATGAGTCATATGGCACTAAATGTATGCTTGTAGTTTCTATATGAATTAAAGAGATCCAGAAATTTCTATTTGAAAGAGGAACGAAAGATTATCCAGTTCGAAGCCTTGGGTTTGAAGATATTTTTCTATTACTTAGAAGGAATATGAGGTGGTAGACTTGGTTTTTGGTTGGGGATTATGTCATTAGGATTCAAAGGAAATTTGATTATGGTTGGTTTTATTATTTTGTGTTTTGTTCAAACACCTCTACTTGTTACTTCTCTATTGAATTACAATCAATCAATGAAGTATTTCTTTCTTATGTTTGGTGTACTTGTAAATTGACTATTATTTTTATGTTGAAAATACTATACAATGTAGTAGGCATTGGTATAAATAGAAATCTACATAAATTAATAAGTAAAAAAATTGCAATGAGGGCTCGCAAAGCATGCCTTAAATAGAGTATTTAAGGCGTACATTGTGCGCTTTAAATAGAGTATTTAGGGCGTGCATTGTGCGCCTTAAATAGAGTATTTTAGGGCGTGCAATGCGCGCCTTAAAAGAGTATTTAGGGCGTGCATTGTGCACCTTAAAAGATTATTTAAGGCAAGCAATGCGCGCCTTAAAAGAGTATTTAGGGCGTGCATTACGCGCCTTAAACTTAAGCATTTACAGCGCAGAATATGTGCCTCGAATAATAAGAGTCTTTTACGGCATGGCCTTTTAAGGCACGCGTACGCGCGGCCTAAAAGTCCTTTTAGGGCGTGCATTGCGCATCCTAAAAGCCCAGTTTTGATGTAATGTAAGGAAGGCGAATCCAATGGACACTACAACATTGTTGAATTAAGCTCCAAAAAGAAGCAAAGAATCCACACTCAAAGAAAAGATGGGAATGCGACTCAATCAGTTGGTTACACAAAACACAAACAGGGTTGATGGAATTCCCCAAGAAACTTAACTCATTCGCAGTGGTCAGCTTCTATTTGGAAGCTAACCAGCAAATGAAACTAGTTCTGGGAATGTAACCCTCGAACCAAATCAAAGATCTCCAAGGGAACAGGGGGCCTTTCAGACTAATGATAGCCCACAAAAACCTCGCAGAGAAGCTAGAAGCCAATACGCTCAGCATTCCATTGGAAGGAATCTGAACCAGGGGAGATATGAATAGAGGATGCCACATCTTGTAAAATGCGAACAAAAGGAGATGGAGGGGAAGGCCAAAGTCAAGAGGTACCAGAGATAACCTCGTTCAATTTAGCATGTTATAAAAAGGCTTGTTTGGTCCTCTCACCTTTTCATTCCTAAGAAGTTTTTAGATCTCTTGATCAGCTTCTTCATAGGTTTCTTTGGTCGGGCAAGTTGGATGGAAAATATCATGCCAAAGTGGTGTGGAGTGATGTTTGCAAACCCAAATAGGAAGGGTGGACGGGCCTTCATAACCTGCATCTTTGGAACGTTGCTCTGATGGCAAAGCACAAATGGAACCTCTTCTCCAGGAGTGAGAATAATCTCTGGGTTGCTTGGACTAAGAGCTATTTTATTCGTGATAGCTATTTTTGGTGCCTCGATCCTCCTTCCAGTTACTCTTGGAATTGGAGGAAGCTCCTTAAAATTAGGCATATTGTGCATCCCCTCATCTGTGTTGTGGTTGGAAATGACAACATCTTCCTTTGGTATGATAATTGGAGTTCTATTATTGAGTGTGTCATATTTATGTAGCATAATTAATAGATGAGACTCACCTTATGAAACTGGATCACACCAGTTTAGCACTAACATTGTAGGAATGAAATTGACATAAATCAATGTAGAATGGGCCGGGTAAGTGAATACATGATAAAATTGAGGGATAATGACAGGACCTGTTCATAAATTTTGTGAAAACCGGGCCAGTTCTACTCTTGTATGACAAATCTTGTCAGACAAGGGTTTTCCTAGTTTCGTTCTTATTTTTAGTTGTTGGTTAACCAAACAGAATCCACTTTCTACACGACACCACCCACATCCAACCCACTTGTCCCGCTAAGAGATGGACATGGTCTACTAATACACTTCTCATACCTTACTATTTAGTAATCCTCATTTTCCAATAATTCCCTATTATAAGTTAATTAATACTCAAACATAATCAAATACAACAACCCTTATCCATAACCTTCTCACATATTTCCATTTCACCATAATTGTCATTAAAACTTAAAATAAACTTAAGTTAACATCCCTTAGTTTTCAAGATTAAAACTTACATCTAAGGCGACATAAAACACATAACATTTCCTATGAACATAATATCTTAAGCAATTAATTTTATGCAACCCTCTTTATTCACCAATCATTTATACTCACATTATTATCATATACAATACTATGCAAAATCTATTTACAAACAAGCCTTCATTCCTTTTATAACCTTTCTATTCACATACCACAATTTTGTATATAATTCTTAATTGTCCAAAGTAAAACATGAACCAAAGAACCACCATGACTATCCTTAAAATTCACACCCAAATTATACATTTATAACTTTTCCTTTTACCATATTTGAATCTTATAAATTATTAATGTTCAATTGAGACTTAGGCTTAATTCCCAAAATTTCCAAGAATTTAACCCAAATTCAAAACATAGTCATATTTTAAGAACGTCCAATTAATTAATACATAAATTATACCATTACAAGCGAAATCAAGAAACATGGAACTTTCACGTTGGCCAGACGGCGAGGGGCCGTCGCTCAGGCCCTCGTCAGCCAAAGGCCCCTTCACGTGCATGTAGGTGCACTCGCACTTGTACTGACCCCTGATCTCCAGTTGGGTCTGCAATTCAGGTTTCCCGACCCTTGATAGTGGTTCGGTTACAAAACCCAGTTTTTATGTTCGTTCTATCTACTTTAATCGTCGAACATCATCTACAAGATCCCAAAAGAAGATCTGTGGATTTAAAATAAGAAAAACTCACCTCGACAGCTTAGTCTGTATTTGTGAGCTATGACCATGGTTCCAAGGTTTATTCCAGGGACTTCCCCATGTCCAATCTTCTTCTTTTCAAGCTTGAGAGGACCCTAGGAACTTGAATAACCTTCCAAGAACCGTGGATAAATTTCAGGTAGCTTCCACGACATCTTGATCACTCATGGCCAAACCATTGCCTCCATGGTTTCCTTCTTGGGTTTGGGAGTCCAATATTCTCCATGTAACGACCCGTCCCGAATATTAGGATTAAATATTAATTCATTATGGATTTAGTATGATTAATCGGGAATTAATCGAGACAAATCGGACGGACGATATAAAATGACCATTTTGCCCCTAAATTGGGTACAATGTTGACTTTCGACCTGTGGAATCAAACATAGGAGGATCGAGGACCGTTACATAGATCGGGACGTTACGAGTACGTAGACGGGCGACACATCGAAATCGGACGTCGAATGGGGAAGCTATGGTCAAGGGATCGAAATCGGGAAGTTACGTATCAGGATTCGATATATATATTAATTAAATCAGATTGGTTAATTAATTAATGTGGGGCCCTTGGATGAGTGACAAGTGTCACTCATCCCATTAGTCACTTTCCTTAAAAAGAGGATCTTGTTTGATTGGATGGTTTTTATTAAAAATATATTTCTTTCTTTTAATTAATTATTCCCTCACATCTCTCTCTTCCCTTCCCTTGCACTCATCTTCTTCATTCTCTAATTTCTTCCGAAACAAACACACAAAAACAACTACACAAACAACCTTCAATCTTCATCCTTTGCTTGTGACCCGTGAATGAAAGTTGGAGAGGAAATTGAGACGAACCAAATGGTGGCCACGACAAGGATTTTCGTGCACGGTGGTGGGAGTTTCAAAGGTAAACCTGAAAATCCTATTTTTAGTACAAAAATGGTGGACTTGGTTTTAGTGGTTGTTGATTGATTCTAAGCGTAGGGTTATATTCCTTGAGCTCCCATGAGCATGTAGGTTCAATTTGGGACGGATTTGGACGTCGAAGGTGGCCAAAATGATAACCGGAATTATGGCCGAAACTTTGAAAGGCCATAACTTTCAGACCAGGTACTTTCTGATATTTTTAGGTTGATATTTGGAATCCGTGGCTCGAGTAGATGGGTTTACATAGGTAGAATGTCGAATTTGGTTGAGCAACTAGTGAGATATCGAGATTTGAATTTTGGGGCATCAATGGAGTTTCCAGGCGAGAAATTCTGGCGAGTCGCCGACTCGTTGACTTTTGACCCATTGACTTTGACCCGTTGACTTTTTCTAAAGTTGATTTTTGCATTGACTACACGAGTGGGGTGCATGGGCTCGAATTTCGAGGTGGGCCTAGTGTCATTTTAAAGGTTTTGATGATCCGGATCCAATGGTGGTGGTTTCGGGTCGATCTGAGATTGTCAGGTTGGTCAAATTGAGATTTTTCACCTTGGAAATCGTGTTCGGGACACGTTGACTTTTTCAGGAGTTTTGGGGTTTATCCTATGGACATAAATAGATGATTAGTAACCCTCTAGTATGATTTGGACAATTTCGGATATTCCTAGGATTTATCTTGGGGAGGTTTATGACACACATATCGAGGCAGCAGCGTAGGATGGTATGTGAGTGGACATTGTTTTCTAAACTGTGATGCATGCATAACTATTTTATATGTTTTACATATGTGATTTCTATGATGATGATTGTGGAATTGGTGATTTACATATTTGCTTGTATTTCGAGATATTTTTCGTATTTGCACGTATATCGAGGTTTATGGTTTTAATAATGGTTCAATGGTATGATTTTGGATTTGGAAATATGGAATCGGGCTTGAGACCCATTTGGTTTACGAACTATCAGACTTGGAGTCTATTTGATTGAATGAGGCATCGAGCTAGGGGCCCAGTTCGTTTACGAAATAGGGCATGAGGCGCAGTTGTGTTTTATGAATGTGATTTCGGGTCGGGGACCCATAAATGGATTTGGATAAATGGTTTTGGATTTGAAAAATCAGATTTTTGGATTACGATGGTTTTATGGAAATCTCGGGCATAGGCCTATTTGAATGGTTTGAGATGATTTATGAAGTGGTTTTCCATATATCATCCTTATATCTATGGATTGTCTCATCCAGTCGTTTGGGACGATGGAGTAGTCACGACGCAATGCCTGCGAGGGGTCACTACACGGAGCGACCAAACTGTATAATGACTCAGGAGCAGGATTGTTAGACATTTTGGACGTTAGACATCTGGGATGTCAGAGATTGACTTGGGTTTAGACCCCGGGTAGAACGCGTAGCTTGAACCATGACATGACGTCTGGGACATCAGGCGTTTGAGACGCCAGGCATCTGGGATGCCGAGGATTGGTACATAACAGTATTTAATGGAATTGTGATTTATGGATTTATTGGATTATGTATTTGGATTTCGGATTTATTGGATTTATGATTTGGTTTTCGGCGTTAATGGATTTGGGTAGGGACCCACATGGTTTGGATTTACGGTTTTGGGCTGAGTTCTCACTTACTTGGATTTATGATTTTGGGCTAAGGCCTTAATGATTTAATTAGGTTAAATGGGTTGATTATTGGTTTTCGAATGCATGCATACTTTTTAGTGAAGGCATAAATGTCTTCTTATGAAATGTGTTTTTATTAAACTATTGATTTTCGTCCACTAACAGCTTTTAATGGTTTTAATGTCCTTTAGGTTGATCATGGATGCAGGCTGTAGTAGAGACCGAGACATCGCATTCCTCCACCAATCCTGGCGCGCTCTGTAAGCCCCGAACGGGCTGAGGTTTGAGCTATCCCTTGTCTGACACTTCGTGTCAGACGGGAGCATGACACATCCCGCGATAATCCTAGGGGGGATTGGTGTCAAGACCCACCCCGGTTTCACCCCGAAAACCGAGGTAAACCCTGCTCCCGTCTGACACTCCGACACAACACCAACGTAAACTACTAAAGTAATACAGTCAGGCGCAGGAGAAAAGTTACATATCCCGAAGTCAAAGTTTACAGAGCATAGTACCAAATACAAAAGAAAGAAAACCGATAAACTCAATACACGCACAACGGAAAATCTAAAGTACTCCGGGGTCGCTCTCGTAACTTCTATGCCTCCGATGCTGCCTCGACGTCAAAACCCCGCGCTAGCTCCACGACCTGGAGGGCAATTTAAAACAGAAAGTGTGAGTGGACCATAAATAATAAAAGAATTTCCGAAAACCACTTTATAATAAAACCAGGGTTTGGCCCTCCATTTTGAAATCACATGCATAACTCAGTTACTAAAAACAATTATAAATCACGTAAAGATCATCATAAAAACATTTACAGAATCATTATAAAAACAGTTATAGAAATTATATCATAAGCATCATAAAACTGTATCGTAAAACATAAATATCAAGTCATCCTAATCCGATCAAACCTGCTGGACCTATCCGAGTCTTTAAACTCCCGAGTCTTTAAACTCAATCCAGACCTCAATAATATCCGAGTCTTTAAACTCCCGAGTCTTTAAACTCAACATGCCTACGTGGGAAATATCAATATATCCGAGTCTTTAAACTCCCGAGTCTTTAAACTCAACAGGCCTAAGGGGGAAATATCAATATATCCGAGTCTTTAAACTCCTGAGTCTTTAAACTCAATCCGGGCTCGTCCCCCGTCAAATATAATCCGGGTCTTTAAACCCAATATCCAGATCCAGAAAATCCAATCCAAACCATTTGAAAACCTTTTCTAAATCCGTATTCAAACCCGAATCCGAAATCACTGGTCTGATGCCCTTCCGGCATCCAAAACCGTCATTCCGAACTCAAATCCGGAAATCCACTTTTCAACTTTAAAACCAAATCTCGATTCTCGAAATCCAATTTTAAAACCGAAAATCCTTGATCAACAAATCATGTTCCAAAACTCATTTATGATCATTGAAAAACATTTATCATTTGAAAGCCCAAAACCTTGGCATCAGAATCAGAAATCGACATTTCTCGTAAAACGTGCCAATTACGTTATTTCTCGAAAAATGTACAATCATGTAAAACTAACATCATATATTCCATGATCATGAAATCACATATAAAATCATAAAACAAGTAATTAAAAGCAGTTATGCATAGCTCGAGTTTAGAGAAGGGGTCCACTCACAGTACCGAGCCCTCAATCACGTCCCGAACGTCCCGTACGTTCCTCAGCTTCCTCGGGAAATTCCGAACCTGTCAACCATCACCCAAGAATGTTACTAACACATCTATGAAGGTCCAGCTATTTTTTCCCAAAGATCCCCGGGTCCTAAACGTAACGAAACGGAACCCTAAGCCTTCAACCTCGCAGAACTACTTCGAATCGACGTCCGATTAATCCGAAACCTATCCTAATGGATCCGTTATAACATTTAGAACAAAAAACGTAGTTGGACTCTTCGCCGAAAACCGCCGCACGCGCCCCTACGCGCAGCCCAAAGTGGCTGCGCGTGGGCCTCTCGCGCTTGCACACAGGAACAGTTCATCGTCGTCTTCCTCACGTGAATCGGTCTAAACCGGCGTTCCCGGTTCACCGCCGTGCCTGCACCGTTTTCCTCTCTCTCTCTTCACCATCTTCATCGTCCAGTCCTAAGCTACCCATTCCCCTCACTCAGACATCTCGACTCAGCCTACAACTCGTCGACTCAAGCTCGAACAAAAACCCGAACCAGTCCCCTGTTTCATGATCCAGTCAACCAGGTCACCCCCCGTCACGGTGTCGACCTTAAACCCTTCCTAAAATCTCACTGAGTTTTACCCAACTCACCAAAACAGCCGAATCACTCCCAAAAGCCACGACTTTTGGTTTGAAATTCACGGCCAAAACAGAGCAATTGAAAAAGGATGAGGAATTACCTGTGCTCCGGCCGCCGCCGTGAGGTCTACTGTGGCAACACAACTCCTCTAAGTCTCCTTCGTTCTCTGGACACCTCCACCAGCTTCGATTAATCGAACACGGCAGCACCACCACCCAAAATTCCTCACCTCAATCACGTCCCGAACGTCCCGTACGTTCCTCAGCTTCCTCGGGAAATTCCGAACCTGTCAACCATCACCCAAGAACGTTACTAACACATCTATGAAGGTCCAGCTAATTTTTCCCAAAGATCCCCGGGTCCTAAACGTAACGAACCGGAACCCTAAGCCTTCAACCTCGCAGAACTATTTCGAATCGACGTCCGATTAACCCGAAATATATCCTAATGGATCCGTTATAACATTTAGAACAAAAAACGTAGTTGGACTCTTCGCCGAAAACCGCCGCACGCGCCGCCCAAAGTGGCTGCGCGTGGGCCTCTCACGCCTGCACACAGGAACACTGTTCATCGTCGTCTTCCTCACGTGAACCGGTCTAAACCGGCTTTCCCGGTTCACCGCCGTGCCTGCACCGTTTTCCTCCCTCTTTTCACCATCTTCATCGTCCAGTCCTAAGCTACCCATTCCCCTCACTCAGACATCTCGACTCAGCCTACAACTCGTCGACTCAAGCTCGAACAAAAACCCGAACCAGTCCCCTGTTTCACGATCTAGTCAACCAGGTCACCCCCGTCACGGTGTCGACCTTAAACCCTTCCTAAAACCTCACTGAGTCTTACCCAACTCACCAAAACCGTCGACTCACTCTCAAAAGCCACGACTTTTGGTTTGAAATTCACGGCCAAAACAGAGCAATTGAAAAAGGATGAGGAATTACCTGTGCTCCGGCCGCCGCCGTGAGGTCCACCGTGGCAACACAACTCCTCTAAGTCTCCTTCGTTCTCTGGACACCTCCACCAGCTTCGATTAATCGAACACGGCAGCACCACCACCCAAAACTCCTCACCTCTTCTCTGTTTCCTCTGGTTTTCCCGTAGCTCACAACGCACACACACACGACCACTGCACCTTTCAACCTTCTCACTAGCTCTCTTTTGATCTCTCGTCACTCACTCCCTCACTAGAACACACCAGCACCCACAGCCACCGTCCAATTTTCCCCCAATCTCCCTCTCTGTTTTTTGTTCTTCTCTGGTTCGAACACACACACGGGCACACACTGCACGGTTTTGAACACACCCGTGCACTCACTTGAACCCTCTAGCCAAGCCCCACGTGTCACAATCCCTCAAGCCTCACACAAAAATCTCCTATCTGCCCTGGACAAGTGTCCAAATCCGGTTGCACCAGCTCAACAACCAAAAAGGCCAAACTGCCCCTCTTGATCCCAAAATTACAATTTTGCCACTACCTTTCTAGACCCGTATCTCACTCATCCTAACTCCGATGAACACGTGCCGCCTGTCGTTGACTTCAGGACGACGAGATCTACCTAACAGTCCTCGGTAAACGTACAAAATCCCGTTTGTACGAAAAGTTAACTTTTCCCCCTATTTTACCCAAATTACGGTAATGCCCTCAACCTTCCGAACATCATAACTTCCTCCTCGGATGTCGGAATCGGGCGTGCCACCTGTCTACGGATTCGTGACGTCCTAAACTACATCCTGGTCATCGGTCAATACCCAATTGGCCGCCCGAATTAAAAGTAAACTATTTGCCCGAACTAGGGGCAAAATCGTCATTCTACCCTAACGAACCTATTGTCACCAACTAACCACCGATGAAACTCACTAATCTCATCTTAAACACGGTCTTACCCTAATTTCCGGGATGGGTCGTTACAATTGGGATGGGTCGTGTCACTCCACAACCTTGTTCTAAACCTTTTTTTCTCCCTTATGCTCTTCCTTTCTTTCCCATCTCTCCCTGGCCTTTCCTTTTTTTCTCACGGTGGTGGTTGTTCATGTTTTGCTTTCGTTCGGCCTACCGCCCCTTAACTCCCCACACAAAATCCACACACATTTATATAGACACTTAGATCGTTGGGAGACAAAAAGGGAGGGGAAATGGAGGCTTTTCCAGAATCTTCTAGGTTTTTATTTTAAAATGACTAAAATACCCCTACGCACAAAATGACCAAAATACCCCTAGCCATTCTTAACTCATATCGAACTTATTCGATCTCTAATTTCAGCATACTACCCGCCTACAGATGTAGGATCTCGATACTTTCGTAATGGTCCTTATAACATATCTACGAAGTTTTCCAGTAAAAAAGTCAATCATTGACCCTACAAGGATAAAATGCTCATTTCCTTTTACTCAATTTCATCCTTACCAAGAGTCCGGGTCCTTACAGTTAAAATAGGTAAAATAGTCAATAGGATAGCACGTGTTAATGTTGATTACCATAAATGTCATTGCATAAGTTTGTCGGATAATGAATGAGGAGCATGTGTGGGCAGCAAGTTTTAGGATAGGATTAGGAGGCATGCAGCCGAATGATATAGAATAGAATAGGCATAGACTTGGAAAAAGTCATAGGCAAGGGATAAATATGGATACGCAAATCTTTTTTCCAACTTCATGGCCTTTGTCCCGAAGCTGTGTTGTATGGAGGTATTGTTAGGTGCTGATGCATCATAATTTCAACCATGTGGCCTACGTAATGTTTGTTTTCAAATCCTAAGTTGCAGGTATTGTATATATAGGTCGTCCTATATGCTGCATATGCTACCACAATAGCTGTGCATTAAAATATGTCTTTCAATAGGTTGACATCGACTCGTCTATTCCACCACTATACAGCCACTCTGTATCATCAACTCAAACAAACTGTAGCTTCTATTTAAAGCATCGATGAAGATGATCAGTTGTGCCTACATAAATTTGTTGTCATGTTATGTTTTATTTTGTTAAAAATGTAATGTTAATTAATGAATTATTTTAACCTACTTTACAAAAAGAATCTCATGTGGCAACTCATTTTTTGGTAGCCCCGTGGTGAGAACAGAATTGTGTTCCACACGAGTTTGATCCTCTTTAAAATTAGATTAAAACGTATGTAGAGGGTTGTGATTAGGGATGACACAAATTTGTTGAAATTGTTAAGCGATCCATTTCAAATCATTATTTATTCAAAAAAATCAAACGCTTTGAGAATCCAAACCACTGTGTTAGTAACAATTTGGATTTGGATTTTCATTTTAAAAATTTTTTAAATCCAAACTGGACCTTTAAGAAACATAATTTTTTTATTAATTTTTAAATCTATTATTAATACAAAGTAAAAATAATAAAAACTAATGAATATCCAAATATATCCAGATATATGCATGTATACTCAGATAAGAGTATAATAAATAATTTATCAAGTAGTAATGTTTGTTGATAAATCTTAATATAGTAGTAATATTTACAATCCAATCCTCCGCATACTTAATATACAAAATTTTGAGTATTGATTATTATGTTGTTTTTTATATCCTTACTTAAAAAAAAATATTCTTGTTTTTTTTTAATGTCTAAACGGTTTCAAGCCGTTTCGATCCAAACTGAACCATTAGTATTGATTTGGATTGAAACAGTTTCATTTTTAATTTTAAAAGTTTCTAATTGTATTGAATCATTAAGATTTTAACGGATTGGATTTGAATATTGTCAATATTCGCAGCGAATCGCACTCTGCCTACAACTAATTTTGATGGTATCTAATTTAACAATAATTGTATATAAAGACTATATTGAAAGAATAAAATAGTCTCTTTAACACTTATCTTAATTTTGTACTAGGAAAAATTATAGCAATAGTCTATGAATTTTACCCTAATCTTAGTACATGTCTCGGAAGTTAGAATAATTCTCATTGGGTAAATTTTAGTGTTTGCAGAGCTGCATATCATAATTTTTTTCATTTTCTTATTATATGTATATTTATTTTTGAATATGATATTTTTTGAATGAGGGACTAAATAAAAAATTATGGTAAAGTTCAGGATCGAAAAAAAACTAATATTGAAGTTTATTGACGATTTCAAATATTATGGTAAAATTTAGGGACTATTACTCCAATTTGTCCTTTTCATTAAACTTTAAAAAAAAATTAGCATGAATGGATGATTTTGCCCCTAATTTTGAAGGGATTAAGTTCAAATTTTTAATGGAGGGACAATTTTTCCTTTGTATTAAGTAGGAAACTCATCATTTCGAAGTACATATTTAACGACTTCATAAAGTGAAACCTAGCACATATAAATTTTTAAGCATGATAAGCACATATTTGAGATGATAGAAAAAGATTGGGACCAACTTCAATTCACCAGCAAAATTGGGAGGCCAGGTTTTGGTGAGTAGTTGATCCTAGAATAAACTAAAAGATTAATTTTATATACACTCAACTATATCACAAGAAAAAGTTATCACCCTATTGAAAATGTGTGTTAAGAAAACTCAAAACACATCGCCCAAAAAAAAAAACTCAAAACATAAAAACTTAATTGAAAATAATTACTAAGTCACGTTTTAATATAATTTTTCATCTAGAGATGAATTTAGTGATATTGCTCTCAATAACAGAAATAATTCTTATTAAGCTTAATTTTTTTGGCTAAGTGTAAGAGTTATTTCTAATAAAATAGGAATTTGTTCCTGCCCAAAATGTTTTTCTCGTTTTAGGAATCGAGTGGGTCCAAAGCAACCCTTGGTGGATCTAGCGTAGATCCGTGTCTACAGATTGTGGACCACTCGTAGGGTCTCTTTTGTTGGTGATGTGTTGTGGGTGATATTGGATGGGTTGAGTGTGATGGGTGTTTAGCGACGATCGTTCCCTGAATGGGCAGGCTAGGAAGCAAGTAGACCTTTCAGCTCAAGTATAGGCGTGCCACTAGTAAAAACTACTACTAGACATTGTAGATGAGTTCAGTTTTTAGCCCAAGAAACTTTGTTCTGATCAAAATGATTGTGAGGCAAGCTGACAAGATTAGCTTGCGCTGTTCTTTTCTATGCGTTTCTTAAGAACTTTACTACTTTTCTTTCTAGCGTAGTCTAAGTTCAGTTATTTCGCCATGATATTTAGGTTGGAAGCGTTGTTGTTTCGGTAATAAGGTGGTTAAAGGTCTCAAGTCCCCTCAAGTTGGAATCGAAGTATTTAGACTAATACTCAAAAATGGTATTCTAACTTGGAAAGTCGTAAACCACACTTGGATAGTGTATCCTGATTACCAATTACTACTTTAAAAAAGTTGGTTTGTATTGAAATGAAAATCAAAGTACAAATACTGGAATGTAAAAGTATCGGAATTGGACCGAACAACAACTAAAATTACAAGTACAAAAAGTAAATTATTTCCTTCACATTCAAGCCCTAACAAGCAGGAACTTCTAGAAATCGTCAATTGACATGAATATCAGTCAAAAATCATGTCATGAGATGACAAAGCACTCAATGGTGATGACAATCCATTAAAAGGGAGATTTGAACACCTCAGTGACGAGCCATGAATTGGCAGTCGGGACAACCTTCCGTGAATCGGTAGTTCGGATGACCTTCCCTGAGCCAGTAGTCGAGATGACTTTCTGGGTGCCAGTAGTAGAAATAATTAACCCTTATGACAATGTTTAATAACAAAGAAGGTTAATCTTTACAAGCCTTAACGACCATCCATGAATTGGAAATCAAAATGAGGTTAACCGACCATCCATGAACTGGCAGGGAATGAGGTTAGCTCTTGTGACAATGTTTAGTTAGAAAGAAGGTTAGTGCATGAAATGAAGCTAACCATTATAACATTGGTATTGGAGTAGTTAGAAAGACAATTACGTATTTGTATAAGTGCCTCAAGGAGGTGAGAAGAGAAGCTGCATCTTGATTTCCTAGGTCGAAAGAAACAGCTTTTTCCATAAGGGCTAACCATCGTTAACCATGAAACCTTGGCCAAGTGTTCATAAGTTCAAAAATTGATGGAGATCAATTTGCTGAGTTTGGTTAGTTGAGTATTGGTCCTTTAAGAAGTTGGGTTCTTCTCATTTTATAGGCAGTGAGGAATTTGATCAAGTTGTCATGTTGAGCCTTTGGTGGATCCCACGCTACCTTCTTTTTTTTCCATTGGAAACCTCTATATTGTCTTCATTTTCTTCGTGTGTCAGAACCGCTCATACTTTTCATCCTCTTCACATTTCAAGTGGTCACTTGAGCTATGTCTCTCCTTCTTTTGAGTTTCCAAGATTTCAAGAATTCTTTCTCGTTTGTAGAAATTGATAAAGAAACATGGGTCACAAAATAGCTCAGAAAGAGAAAGTCCCTGTCGACTCTTCCTCCCCTATTAGTTTAGGGGTTGTTCCTACTCTCAAGACTCCCTAGATTTGTGAAAAACATTTTGAGCGTTGTTGTTTGCTTGCTCGTGATTTCCCTCAGGTTTGTGAAGTAGGGAACTATATTGCTAGCTGGCCTATTCTTCATGTTGGCTCTAACTACCTCTTCGTCTTAGGACCTACTAGAGTGATCGGGTACTACAAGATGTGACTTTCTTTATGAGATTTTATCTGGGTGTAACGACCCATCCCAAATATCAGGATTAAATATTAATTAATTATGGATTAACGTGACTAATCAGGGATTAGTCGAGAAAATTCGGACGGACGGTGTAAAATGACCGTTTTGCCCCTGGAATTGGGAAAAATGTTGACTTTTGACCAGGAGAGTCAAACATACGAGGACCGATAACCGTGGTGTAAATCGGGGCGTCACGAGTCCGTAGACAGGCGGCATGTCGAACGGGAAAGTTATGGTCATGGGACCGAAATAGATTTAATTAGTACCTCGAAATTCTAATTAAATAATAATTAAATCTGATTGGGCGATTAATTAGTATGGGCCCCTAGATGAGTGACAAGTGTCACTCATCCCATTGGTGGGTTTCCTTAAAAAGGGGATCTATGTTTTGATTGGGTGGTTTTTATTAAAATATATTTTTATTTCACTCATCTCTCTCGTCCCTTCCCGTGCATCACCTTCATCCTCCCTAAATAATCACACAAAAAAAAACTACACAAACAACCTTCAATCTTCATCCTTTGTTTGTGACCTGTGAATAAAAGTTGGAGAGGATAGTGAGACGGTCACAACAGTGACGACGGCGAGGTAAGCCCAAACCCATAAGCTTTGTTTTTGGGTAAAAAATTGTGGAATTGGTTTTGTTGATTACTAATCAATTTGGTGATTGGAATGATGTTCATGTCAAGTATGACAATGTTAGACTGACATGTCAGACAAACACTAATGGGAGCTCGACACGTGGCAATGTTAGAGTTGTCAGTACTGACGTCAGCGTTGACTTTTGGTTTGACTAGGTGTGTGGGGGCTCGTTGGCTCAAATTTCGAAGTGGGCCCAGTGTCATTTTAAAGGTTTTGACGATCCAAATCCAATGGTGGTGGTTTCGAGTTGATCGAAGATCGTTAAGTTGGTCAAATCGAGGTTTTTCACCTCAGGAAACGTGTCTGGGAGATGTTGATTTGTCTTGGGGGTTTATCTTATAGACTTGTATAGTTGATTAGTGACCTTCGGGTGTGATTTGAACAGGTCTGGATGTTTCGGTGATGGTGATTTAGCCCCGAAAGGCGTATGCCATGTGTATCGAGGCGGCATTTAGCAAGGTCTGTGAGTGGACATTGATTTCTAAATTGATGCATGCATAACTGTTTTATATTTTTTTAATATTTGATTTATGATGGATTTGATTGTGGTATTAAGTATTCACGTATTTGCAAGTATTTCGAGATTTATGATTTTATACTGTGTTTCTACGTGATTGTGGTTTTATTAATGGTTCAATGGTATGATTTCGGATTTGGAAATATGGAACCGGGCTTGAGACCCATTTGATTTATGAACTATCGGACTTGGTGTCTATTTGATTTACGAACTATCGGACTTGGTGTCCATTTGATTTAATGAGGTATCCGGCTGGTGGCCCAGTTGGTTATGATATCGGGCTTGAAGCCCAGTTGGTTTATGAAATGGAATTTCGGTCTAAGTCCCTTGAATTTGGAAATTGGATTTGTGGAAATGGTTTATGAAAGTTATACTTCGGGTACGAGAACCATTTATGGATTTACGATGGTTTTATGGAAATCTCGGGCATAGGCCCTTTCAACGGTTTGAGATGATTTACAAAATATTTTCCATAGACCATCCTCTCGAGTGGTTACCCTCCAGACGTCCCATAGTATCCTGGAGTGGTTGGTTGTCTCCTCCGGACGTCTCGTAGTATCTCAGAGTAATCATAGTGCACTACCTAAGATGGGCTGCCTCGAGGCGCAGCTTATGATCAGGAGTGCAATTATGGATAATGCCCCCCCAGGGAGGGTCATTAATCTGTGGGTTATTGACTTGGGTGGACCCTGGGGAGACTCGGGATTGAGACCCCAAGGTGCACGCATAGCTTGGAAAACCGTGACAATTGTATTGATTAGGCATCAGGGATACCGATGATTGCTTATATTGTGTTTCGATAAACTCGTTATTTAATGATGATTGGTTTTGGGCTGAGTTCCCACATACTTTGGATTTATGATGTTGGGCTAAAGCCCTAATGATTTAATTAAAGTAAATGTTTTGATTATTGGTTTTCGAATGCATGCATGCTTTTTAATGAAGGGCATAAACGTCTTTTAGTGAAATGTGTTTTATTAAATTATTAAATTTTCGTCCATTCACAGCTTTTAATGGTTTTTAATGCCCTTCAGGTTGATCGCAGATGCGGGCTATAACGGAGACCGAGACATCACACTCCTCCACTGATCTTGGCTCACTTTGGAAGCCCCGTTTGAGCTGAGGTTTCGAGTTATCCCTTGTCTAGTACTTCGTGTCAGACAGGAACATGGCACATCCAGTGTTAATCCCGAGGGGATTGAGATGAGTCGTGTCAAGGTGTTAATTGTAATTTTTATTTAATTTGTATTTTGTTTTTTCAGATATTTAGTGGCACTTTTCGTATTAATAGGGGGTCATTCTCAATGTTTGGGAACTTTTGTTTTAGACACACTTTGAGCCTTCCTTAAGAAAAACTTAGGCAAAATATTTTCAATGCAATTTTAGAGTTTAAGTCCGAAATTCTTGTGTTTGTTTCTTTATCTTCAAAAAATTTCGTCCGCTGTCGAAGAATCATGTGAATAACAATCCCTTAGTTTCCACCTATCCCGAAAGTGTAACATTTTTTTCCTCCATCTACTTAAACTCTTAACTTTGTTATTGATTTTATTTCTAATTCAATATTTGCGTGATATTTTCTTTCTAATATTTGTGAGTAATGAATACAATCTCCATGTGTCTCGCTTCATGAATTTGAGTTATTTCATACATTTTAGTGATTAATACTTCAATTTGACACTATGTGTTTTTATCCGCTATCAGTACACTTAGAAGATGATTGAAGAGATTTAATGTTGATCGTTGTCGGCGCATTCAATAAAAAAAAAGGTAAATCATATTATAAGTGTCAGCTGCTGTCAGTGCATTTCTAATATTGAAAACTGTATTAAGGTAATTGAGATGATTAAGGTAAAATTTTGTGATTGGTTCAGTATGTGCAAATACTAGAGTGTTGGTAAGATGTGTGTTTGAAGAAAATCACTTGTACAAAGGTTAAATTAGGAGTAGAATTCATTTCATAATTGTTTATACATATGTTTTTACAATTACACTTTGTTCAAAACCCCCCATATTATTCCTTTATTCTTTTTCGCTAACCATTATTTAATTCCCCAAATTTCTCAGTTAAGAACGATTCCAATTTACCAATACTAAAATGACACAAAAAGGATTTTAAAATAAGGTATATACTTGAATTACAGGTTTATTTAAATGCTTAGTTTAAGCATATCAACTACAAAAAAATGCCAACATCAACTTCTTAGATCCCACTATGATATCCAAGGGTAAAACCTCGTGAATTTCAATAATGGTCCACTAAAATTGAACATTATAGCTGTAGTCGGCAACAATCTCGTAACGTTCTGTTCAATCTCTTCAACAGTTTAATAGGTAAGATGTAGATTCCCTCCATCTATCATCATCTTATCGATCATGTGCCTTTCAAATGAGTTATAATGAAACTCGGTCGTAGATGGCCCGTCATTCCCTTAATCGGGATAACAAATAATGATTTTTCTTGGTACATCCTGAGCTTCATTCATCGAGATCTTGATTATTTCTCGAGAGGGTTCATAAACAGACACATCTCATATCATTTGATTGACTTGATGATAAATTGCTAACAAATGTTCTGATAGAAATACCACTATGATTTGGAGCAGTCAGAAGGACGGTTAGGCGTTTGTATAAATGTTTCAAGAAGGTGATTTTCTAGGTCGAAAAAAGTAATTTTTACTAGAAGGGTCAGCCTTTGTTAAACTATGAAATCTTGGCTTGGTATTTGTTGAGTTTGATTGGTTGATTGTTGTACTTAATGTCCATATTGTATTAGTTCATGAATTGTATAATATAGTTGTTCGCTTTTTTTTATTTTTTTTTGTACACTTTAAAATATAAAATAAAATAATTTTTTAAATGTGTTTTTCATGACATTAATTGTAAAAAAATAAATAAAAATTTCAAAAAAAAATATATATATATTTAAAAAAATTTAGTCTATGTGGATCACTTGTGCTTCGGGGTTTAGATTTTTATCTTTAATGGAATATGTGAAGTCTTGTTTGTTAACTTTTACCTAAACCCTTCATGATGTGTGGATTTCATCACCACATACCGTAGACTCGAATCTATGGACACGAGGTTGAGGGTGGTGGTTGTTAGCACTTGAGTTATCTTAGACCAAACCCATATTCATCTGGAGTAAGAAATTTTTGAGGGTGATGTTTAAGACAAGAGACGATACTCATAACGGGTTTTAGGTCTAAGAAAGGGACATCAATGGAGTTTAAGCCTCGAGATGTCTTGAAATTAGCCATGTTTCTTATGTTTTTTCTTTCTAACCTGGTTACCTTTGAACTTGCCCAAACAATTGAATAAGTCTAATATATTTACTTGGGCCACACGGACGTAGAAGTCTCCATCTAAGCTTTGAAGCTATGTGAATCATAAATATCTTTGACTTCCCCAATATGTAAATCTTGTTTCCTATTAAATAGTTTTAGAGTTGCATGAATCTAAAAGACCTTTTTCCTTCAAAATCTTGTTTTAGGGAATAGGTAGTGCCCATTTTGTTTACTTTCTCCTTAACCCTTCATGATGTATGGATTTCATCACCACACACCTTAGACTCGAATCTATGGACATGAGGTTGTGGGCAGAGTTCTTAAACACTTGGGGTTTGGTAATTCACTAAAACTTCCATCGATTGATCATGGTGTCTAGGAGGGTTATGACTGGTGACAAGTTTTGGATTAAGAAAGGGAACACCAATGGAGTATATGCCTAGCTAAGCTAGCCTCGGGGTGTTCTCAAAATTATCCTTGCTTCTTGCATTACATCTATCCCAACTGGCCATGATTAACGTTGAATGGTGGAGGTGTAGTTATCAGTACTCGCAGGTCGTAAACCCAAGAAAGTACTATGAGAAGCGAAATGGGACAGTTATTCATGACACTCTAAGGCTTTACTTATTGCAGTATTAGATTGCATACCCTAATTAATTATAGTTTCCCGAGTCATGGTTGCACTTACCCTGATTGTTGTTGCTAAGGGGTGTGAGGTATGAGGTGGGCTTGGTTTCCTTGGTGGGAGTGTGGAAGAATTTGGGCCTTGGCGTGGATGGCTGCCCTTTTCATGATCTCTTTGTAGCTCCCCCAATGATGAGTATGGGCTACATACTTGAAGGGTGACTCTATGAGGCTGGTCCTAAAAGCTTTAAACGGGGCCTTGTCATCTATGTCCTGATAGCGAGAGTACTCGAGGCTGAACCTTGCGGTATATTTCTGAAGCGTCTTTTCCTCTTTCTACCTGATGGAGAAGAGGTCCTCTATGGAGATAACTATGCCTGTCTGAATCATGAATTGGTTAAGGAAGGTTGTCTCCAACTCATCAAATGAGTTGATGGTGCCAAAGCTAGGCGATAAAACTAGTTGAGGACATCGTCGGTGAGGGTCGAGCTGTAGATAAGGCACTGAACCTCGTCCGTCACATTTTTGTAAGCCGAGGTAGAGATACAGTTGTTCAGGTGGGTGACGGATTTCCTCTCCTATATGTACAGCGTGATCTTGATGGGCTTTACCTCCGACCTATGCTAGGACTGGAGGATTCAGTTGGTGAAAGGACCAGTGATGGTCTTCCTCAAGGCTGGAGCCTTACTTTTATCCTCCCTGGCCTTAAGGATGCATATTATTCTCAGAAGGCTCTCCATGACTTTGACGTTTTAGGAATCTGGCTGATCGAACTAGCGTTATATTTGGCCAGTACTTCTGTCCTTGCAGACTTCTTCCTTTCTCCGATCGTGGTAGTAGCTTTCTGATGTTTAGTCTGTCTTATCTAGTATTTCATGGTTTTCTCGCTAGTAGGTATCAATCCTCTGAGTCGCCTAGTGACCCCCGATTTTTGTTCAGCCAGATGTGCCTGCCACGACCTTTCAGCCTTGTGATTTAGAAGGATGGCATTGCCTTGTGGCCTTGTGGTCAGATACCTTATACGTCAGTCATATGGGCACTATCTCAATATGGAGGTCTTCCAATAGCTAGCGGGCGTCCCAATAGATTTTGGCTCTGAAAGAACCAACATTGTTAAAGGGTTGAATAAGGAGTCGTCCGAAAGAGGTAGGGTTAGACTTGGGCTGTTGCCTCCTCGGTTTGTTAGATGATACTTATTCCGCCATAGACTGTAGGATTTGAGCCTGATCGGCCTTAGTCTGGTCCGCCAGGGTCTGATCGATTAGGCCTCTGTCTCGATGGTTTTTGTGTTGAGAATCTTCGCGATGGTGAGGATGTTAGCATATTGCTCCACCAGAACTTGAGTATTGGCGTCGATTTTGGCACTATAAACCTTGAGCTCGGCCACCTCACATAGGAGGTCATCCAGTGTGTCGGGGATGTCTTCCCTCTTATTCCTTTGTGGGAATGAGGTGTGAGTGAGCTCTCATTTGTTTGTGTGTCCATCATAGTGCGAAAGGGCAATCAGGACAATAGAAGTGGTGAGTGAGAGTATGAGGTGTTGTTTTAGAATTCCCACAGATAATGTCAAAATGTTGATCCAATAAATGAACTGACTTATATTCACCTAGCTGAACTAAGTCGGATAGAGAGAGGTAAGAGAAAAGGAGCATCAATGCAGTACTAGCCTAACAGTCTCTGATGCTTAAGTTAGTTTTTGTGTGGTGGGTACTATATTAATTTGGGCACCATGAAGGCAAAATTATAATTAACTTTTGGAGGGGAGGTACCTTTGTATTTATAGTAGCATTGAATATTGTTATTGAAATAGTTCGACATAGGATTAATGTCGTTGTCGTGGGAGCTAACACGTGTTCTCATGTGGTCTTAATTAAGGATTATTTCTAAATTGACTGGCCGATCAGTGGGGCAGGTCGCCAGAAGTGGTCAACTTGTGCTGCTTTGGTCATTTTCTAAGAGGCACGCCTGACTGATGAGACGACCTGGCCGAGCTTCGTGTAGCCTGACCAGTTGTGGTTGGCCAGTGTTGTATTGGTCAGATAGAGGTTTGGCCTTGTACGATTTCCTAGGTTGAGGGCTCGAGAAGTTCTCAGATGGGATTTCTTGGCCTTAGTTTAGGCTGACCAGATTTGGTACGAATAGAGATTAAAACTAGTTACCATCCCATTATTTGTCATGGAAATGTACATTATCATATTCTTTGACACTGTAAGCCACATTATATGTGCTACATAGATTTCAAAATTTATGCTTATTTAAATATTGTCATAATGAACATCCACTGTCATAATGAACATCCACACCTTAGACGGACGTTGATCATCAATTTAGGATTAAAAAAAAAGATAATTTCTTTTTGCAGTACTTTACTTCAATCTATTTTAGATTATGGAGAAAGATATAAACTTAATGCAGAGGAAGAATTATATCCATTCTATCCAACTTTACTTACGTCAAAATCTCTAAAATTTTCTCACAACTTATTTTGAGGAATCGTTACTCATTTCCATTCCTCTTTTCGTGTGCATTGCTCCCATCGTGGTTCCTCAAAGAAATAACTATCGAGAACATATCAAGATACATATTTGACCAAGAAATTTAAAAGAAAACAAAACCTATATATATATGGTAAAAAAAAATTCATATCAAAACCTATATTTGACCATGTCATGCACATCTTCTTTCTTCAATCACAGCTGACATATAAGAAACAAACTTCATCATTTCATATCACCGATTGGCCATGGAAGAAAACATGTTGCTCTACACAACCCTTTCCTTTATCCTCTTCCTTTTCTCACTATCAATCTTTTCCTCCAACTAAAACAAGCTCACAAAAACCTCGCGCCATCCCTACATTCTCTTCCCCTCCAAGGCCATCTCTTTCTCATATAATCCCCATTCCACTGCACCTTCCACCGCCTCTCCCAACAATGCGGCTCTATCTTCTCTTTTTTTTTTTTCGAACACACTGTGTCTTCGTAATCTCCTCCTCAACAGCTGCCTGAGAATGCTTCACCAAGAATGACATTATTTTAGCGAACCGACCTTACTTTCTCGCAAAGAAGCACATTCAATACAACCCCACCACCCTATTCACTGCCTTCTATGGGGATGACTGGTGTAACATCCGCAGCGGAGAGGCCACCCACATCTTCTCCTCGGCCAAAATCAAAGGCTTATGTGACATCCGAAGGGACGAAATCAATCGCTTAATCCTCAAACTCTCAAAAAACTATTAAACTCACAAACCCCTTACTAAACTTCGATCGCCTTCGTCCTGCATTTTATGGGTCGAAACCGAAGTCAGCAATCTCAATCGCTTAATCGCCGCTTGCAATTGAAGAACATGCAAAGCGTCACAAGAAAGTAAGTCACTCAACCTAACCTCCTTGCTGAATTGGTTGTGAATCAGGACTAGCCTGTGATTAGATTTATGGTTTCTATGTTTTTTGTGTTTAATTGATGAAGGAGGATAGAAATCGATGATGATTATGAGAAATAAACATATTGGATTGGTTTATGCACACCAACCGTTCGATAAAATTCCTCACATGAATTCTCTCAGATTTCTCACAATCAAATCTAAGATTTCCTCATTCTCTTCTTATTAATTATGTGAAACTAATTTGAATGCATACATACTCACTCACACTCTAAGATTCAGTTACACACACACACACACACACACACACACACACACACACACACACACACACACACACACACTTTTTTTGTGACATTCTAAATGGCCACTCACACTTTGCCACATACACTCTAGATTCTCTGAATATGCTTGCAACATAAGTAACAAAAAGCACACACAAAGAAATCATCAGGTGGTTATCCATCTCATTATACACGCACACCTTGTGCAATCCCCTGAATCTGCCAGTTGGCAGCTTACACTCCAACAACCCTTCCAAAGCTAGAAGCTGGCTTGATTCCAAGTATAAGCATTAGTCTTCCTAGAGTGTCTTTAGGTAGTGCTTTCGTGAAGATGTCTGCAAGGTGGTCCTCAGTTCTGCAGCACAGTAAGGAGATCTTGTTATCCTGTAGTGCTTCACAAATGAAATGGTAAATTCTATTAATGTGTTTATTTTTCTAATGAAACACATGATTCCTAGCTATAGAAATAGCTAATATGTTGTCACAGAATAGAGTAATGGGCTCACACTATTCTTCCCCAAAATCCTTAAGAACAAACCTCAACCAAATCGCTCGAGTTATTGCTTCTGTAGCACTAACATACTCAATTTCTACAGTGGACAAAGCAACACTACTTTGTTTCACAGAGGCCTAAGAAAAACACACCACTTACCATAGAGAATGCATAACCTGATGTGTCAGGGCCCACCCCTAATCCCCCAGGATTAGGGACTAAACCCTGCTCTTGTCTGACAACCCAAAAACGAAAAATCGAAACAACCTCACAGAAACCACAAATTACATTGTCAGACGCAGGAGAATTTACAACATCCCAGAGTCGGCAATTATACAGAGCATAGTACCACACTAAGAAAGTAAAAAAAACAATACACAAAACATACGCACAACGGAAAATTAAATTACTCCGGGGTCACTCTCGAGTATTCTATGCCTCCGACGCTGCCTCAACGTCAACCCCCGCGCTAGCTCCACGACCTGGAGGGCAAATAAAAATAGAAAAGTGTGAGTGGACCATAAAGAATAAAAGTTTCGAAAACCGTTTTATAATCAAACCAGGGTTTTAGCCCTCCGTTTTGAAAACACACATGCATAACCCATGAGCTGAAACCAGTGGTAAATCACATAAGGATCATCATAAAAACAGTTGCAGAATCATCATAAAAACAGTTATAGAAATCACGTCATAAGCATCATAAAACCATATCATAAAGCATAAATACCAAACAATCATTATCCGATCAAACCTGCTGGACCTATCCGAGTCTTTAAACTCAATCCAGGCCTCAATCATCCGAGTCTTTAAACTCCCGAGTCTTTAAACTCCCGAGTCTTTAAACTCAACAGGCCTACGGGGGAAATATCAATATATCCGAGTCTTTAAACTCCCGAGTCTTTAAACTCAATCCGGGTCTTTAAACCCAATCCGGGCCCGTCCCCTTCAATCACAATATCCGGGTCTTTAAACCCAATAACCAGATCCAATAAATCCAATCAAAACCATTTGAAAACCATTTCTAAATCCATATCCAAACCCAAATCCGAAATCACTGGCCCGAAGCCCTTCCGGCATCCAGAACCGTCATTCCGAACCCAAATCCGGAATTCCACTTTTCAACTTTAAAACCAAATTCCGCTTTCCGAAATTCGATTCTAAAACCGAAAAACTTAATCATCAAAATCATGTTCCAAAATCCTTTTATAATCATTGAAAATCATTTACCATTTGAAATCCCCAAAACCATAGCATCAAAATCAGAATTCAAACATTTCTCGTAAAACGTGCTGAAAACCGTAGCTTCTCAAAAAACGCACAATTATATAAAACAGTTATAACATATTTGATAATCATGAAATCACATGTAAAACCATAAAACAATTATAGAAAAACAGTTATGCATGCTCAATTATAGAGAAGGGGTCCACTCACAGATACCGGGCACGTCACTCGCGTCCCGAACGTCCTGCACGTTTCTCAACCTCCTCGGGGATTCCCGATCCTGTCAACAGTCACCAAACTACGTCACTAACACGTTAACGAAGGTCCTCCTAATTTTCCCTAATTTTCCCGAACTTCGATCCCACGGAACTAACTCAATTCGACGTCCGATTAACCCGAAACCTATCCCAAAAGACTCGTTACAACTTCTAGACCAAAAACCTAGTTGGAAGTTTCCCCAGAAACTACCACACGCGCCCCCACGCGCCGCCCAAAGTGGCTGCGCGTGGGCTTCACGCGCCTGAACGGAAACACTGTTCATCGTCTTCCTCAGCTACTCGACCGGTCTGAACCGGCGAGGGCGGTTCTCCGTCAATTCCAGTCCATTTTTGTTCCATTCAAGCCCAGTAGTTTCGTCCTATCCTAAGAAACTCAATCCAACCTTAAAAACTCGACAATTCCACCTCTAACCCATCGTCTTTAGCTCGACACAGGAACACCTGAATACCCCTGTTTGCACTCCCGGCCAACCAGGCAATCCCCCAGCCTCAAATTGTTTCCCTAAGCTCAAATACCACTCAAAGGACTCCTCAAAACCCCTAAAACAGTTTGACTCAACCTCAAAACTCATGACTTTAAGTTTGAACCCAACCTGAAAACAGAGAACATAGTAAACTCACCGTCGTTCTACCCTTCTCCGTACAATCCCCCGTCACGGCTGCACAACCAGCAACTACCTAGGACCCGAATGAACTCACCAGACCTCACCAAACACCTCGACTCAGCCCCTACTGTCACGACTAACGATTTGAACTTCACGGGAAAAACAGAGCAAACAAGGGAATTAGAGAAATTACCTGTGCTCAGGCCGCCGCCGTGAGCTCCACTGTGGCTATGCGACCCCTCTAATCCTCCTCCGTCCTCTGGACACCACCACCAGCCTTGATCGATCGATTAAACATCAACACCACTACCAAACTCCCTCGACACTTCTCTGTGTTTTCCTGAAACCTTACCTCCTTCTCACACCAGTTTTCTTCACTCAAACTCTCACTCACCTCACTCACTACCTCTCTCTCGATCTCTACTCTCACTCACCAAAACACAGCACCTCACACAGCCCTTCACCTGATCAATTTCCCTCAACCTCACTCTCTGTTTCTCTCTTCTTCGAACACGGCTGCACACACCGCACAAGTTTAAAAACACACACACCGTGCACCCCCTAGAAGCCACTACACACACTGCATCTGTCACCATCCCAAGGGCCCTCTCACAAATATCCCAATCTCCACTGTACACTTGGCCTTATCTAATTGGCCCAAATCCCAATGCACCCAAAAGACCAAAATACCCCTAAAGTCCAAATTACGATTCTACCCTTCTCCGTTCTACACCCGTATCTCGCCCTTCCAATGTCCGATGAAGGCATGTCGCCTGTCGTTGAACTCAGGACGAAGAGATCTACCTAACGGTCCTCGCTCTACGTACAAAAACCCAATTGTGCTAAAAGTCAACTTTTCCCCATTCGTTTACCCAAATTACGGTGATGCCCTCAACCTTCCGAACATCATAACTTCCTCCTCGGATGTCGGGATAGGGCGTGCTACCTGTCTACGGGCTCGTCACGTCCCTAACTACGTCACAGTCATCGGTCAATGTCCAATTGACCACCCGAACTCAAAGTCAACATTTTGCCCAAACTAGGGGCATAATCGTCATTCTACGCTAACGGGCCAAACATAACCAACTAACCACCGATTAAGCTCACTAATCCGTTACTAATCACTTTACTAATCCCGGCTCTCGGGACGGGTCGTTACATGATGTGATTCTAATATCATCTATCAAAGTAGAATGCATCCTTTTCTCATACTCAATGTCAATGGATAATGCACCTTGAATATATCTCAGAACTCTCTTAGCTGCCCCATAGTGTTTGCTAGTAGGACCTGACAGGACCCGTCCCCGAAGGACATAGATAACCATGCCCGGTCCTGCTCTCGTCTGACAAGTCAACTGGAGATCCGAAACTACCCTTCAACACCTGCCAGACAAGGGATATTTGCGCCTGTGCCCACTCATACCTCCACCTCTGGAATAGCCTCGATCAACGCGCCACGACCTGAAGGGTTAATAAAACAGAAAAGGTGTGAGTGGATAAAATTGACCTCTTATAAAAACATTTGCCAAAATACAATCTTACCCTTCAGTTTTCACAAACGTGCATGCATATCGTTAAACATGAGTAATAATATGAAATCATTCAAGTATGAATAGTGGACCGATAAAATCTAAACATATTTTCCCAAGGTCCGTAAAACTCATGTTCACCAAATCAGTTCAAGTTATAAAACATCAAATCCCGGCTCTCAGGCCAAAACATGTGAACACTATCACCTGGCCACGAAGACCAAAAATCCGTACTCAAAACCGGTACGTAATCACAAATAACATGTATCTAAATTCCATGTCCACATTTTCCTTGAAACTCATTTTCATCAAATCAATTTAAATCTCAATAAATTCACGCTTTCCTTAAATCATTTTATATTTAAACCACGGTTTCCTCAAAATAATTTTCCATAAAACCACGGGACTTATTTTCATATCTTGTTGCTTAGAGTCACGTTTATCCCTACAACGCATGCAAATCAATAGGCTCAAGGACCGCTCAAAATCTGAGCATCCGCCGCTGTGAACACATCACCAGCCGGCAATCCAGATCTAGTGAACACATCACTTACCGATCTATGTATATCCAGCACATCTGACCTGAGTCGAGCCTCCCTCGGCTGCTCGACAAAGATTGTGCTACGTGACCTCTCCGGGGTAAACACTTCCATCTCGAAAGCGAGTGTTATCTCCAGGGAGCACTCCGGGGAAAAACACATTTTCACCCGAAAGCCCTAAATATCCGCAACATATCATCATCACAAAAACCAGTGAAAAACAGTTGCATTGAAATCAAAATCATTTAACAACATAGGGTCGCAGCCTCAAAATATAGTGTCCTCCAATTCGGAAAAGCCAAAGTCCCGATTTACATTATAAATTCGCAAATCATCAATATCATCATATAATCACATGGAAATACAAATCCAACCAAAATCACAATTTCATTGGGTCTCAAGCCCAAAGTATCATTTTCACGCAAATCCGTGCAACCGTAAACCCAAGTTGCCACGATCACGTAAATCCATAAAATTAATCACTGACTCATAGTCCGAGTCCAAATATCATTTTTAATTCCCTGACTCATAACCCGAGTCAAAACATCATTTTCAATCTGGGCCTAGTCCAAAACATCAATTTCATTATTTCTCAAAAACCGTGCCAAAATATAATATAATAATCATAAAACCGAGAAATCACCGGATTGAAACATAAATCATGCCAAAGCATATAAAATCATATAATAAAGCATTTAGATCATATATGCATGCATCATGGTTAGAAAACTAAAAGTCCACTCACACACACCGTCCAAAACGGTCCGTTTCCGAGCTGCACATTTTTCCGTAAATTCTGGAAATCACAACTCCTGTCCAAAATCATTATAGAGGGTTACTAAAATCTCAAAATAATTCATATAATTTTCCCCAATTTTTTCGGAATTTAAATACGTATTTTAAATGTAAAACAAAACTTCGGATACGCGGAACATTAACGAAACGATACCCAATTTCCTCGAAACCAGTGTCAAAATGTTCGTTACACTGAGAGGATTCAAAGTCATGTTGACCTCACCTCGAAAATCCCGCTCATGCGCCCCCACGCGCCGCCGCAAGCGGATGCGCGTGGAAGCCACGCGCCATCTACAGTAACCTGCACAGTCGTCGCCCCAACCCGTTTCTCTGGTAAACGGATCCTGCGACACGCGTATTAACCCGACTAGTTTTCTGTCAATTCGACATCAAAGTTTTCAATTGATCATTCAAATAGCATCGTTTTAGGTGCAATTACAGTTTTGTAACCTTAATTATAAGATTTCTTACCTTAAACCTTAAATTCGAACATGAACTTTCGAAGAACATCAGGGGTACTGTTCAACCTTCGAAGTTCATCAGTCCCACTTGGTTTCCTTCAATTGATCCACTCAGAAGCTTCATTGGATGAATAGAAACTCATTTTCGAGTCCAATTGCATCGTTTAATTCCTCTAGAATCACGACTCAATCCTCTAATTTTCTCACCGTAGCCATGTCTGTTCAGAGTCAAACAGACATAAATTTTCTTCATTTTTGATGTGGATTGACTCGAAATAACCTCAGGAAGCTAAATCCAATCTCAATTTGAAGTTTCGCAGCTCAAAACTTGGAATTCGAATTCTCACCCCAAAATTCAAATTTTCAAATTCTAGTTTCACAATTCTCTCTCTGTCCCCGTGTTTTCCTTTCAATCTCAGTCACCTAATTCCCTCACAAATTCTCTCAATTTTCTCTCAAGATCAGCTGTGGAAAGGAAATGATGATGAGAAGAAAACTCTCTCTAATTTTGTGTTTGTTCACGGAGAGAACAGAGAAGAAGGTAATTGATGCTGATTACGAATAAAGAGGTAATTAAGTATGATGGAGAATGATAAAAGGTGATAAGGCATAATGATGGAAGAAAACTCACCCTCTCACCCTCTGTTGTTTGTTCACGTTCAAAGGAAATACAAAGAAGGTGAAAGATGATGATTTAGAATGATGAGGAATGATTAAAGATGATGATGATGATGTTTGTTTAAAGATGATAAGGAATGATTAAAAATGAATCAGATGGAACAAGATCCATAATTTAGGCCTCAAAACAAGGGATGGGTGACGCTTGTCACTCATCCAAGTGTTCACAAACTCAGATCACTATTCTCAATTTTAATAATATTTTAATCGAAATCCCGGTTCGTTCGCTTAATCGATTTAGTTCCTGTGACCATAACTTCGTCGTCGAATCTCAGATTTCGGCATGCCGGCTGTCATTGGATTCGTATCGACGAGACCTACGTAACGGTCTTTGGCTCTCGTCCATTGGACTTCCTGGGTCAAAAGTCAACATTTGGCCTATTTTCAGCCAAATTACCAAAATACCCCTTAACTTCCGAACGCCATAATTTTTTCCTCGAATTTCGGAATCGAACGTGCCACCTGTCTATGAACTCGTGACGTCCCGAAATACATCACAGTCATTGGTCAAAGTCCGTTTGACCTCCCGAACTAAAAGTCAACATTTTGCCCACACCTAGGGGCAAAACGGTCATTTTGCACATTTCGTCCGATTTCACTCAACTAATCCCAGATTAGTCATTCTAAACCATAATTAATTAATATTCAATCCCGATATTCGGGACGGGTCATTACAACCTTCCCCCCTTAAAGAATTTCGTCCCCTAAATTCCAACTATCCTTAATCCACATCCACCTCGTGGAAAACAAATGGGCCTTACAACACGTGTACACATGTACACCCACTAAACAACACAAAATCTCGTCTGCACTCAGACGTCCCATCACAGATTCACGTCGTAATGACTACACTCGACCGCCTTCGAGTGAAATTGATCACCTGAAATTGACAATGTCATCATTAAGCTGACTCCTCCAGCTTGACGATTCCTCTTAATCACTAATATATCCTGACCTCCGCTCCCATCGGGAGTCACCAAATCTCACTTGTCAGTCCAAGCTGACTCTACTAGTCAAACTGTCACCACTAAGCTTTACCACCCTAGTAAAGCTCCAATCAGCAACAAAACAGTGACACCACCTCGGACTACAACTCCGTCAATGTAGCGTAAGATCAACCACATGATCTCACCTCACAGGGCAAGCTCAACCCTGCGACAAATACCAACCTCAGTACCCAAAACTGTCACCCCCTCAGCGATCCAAGATGCTGGTAAAGTCACGACATGGTAACATCTCGCCGCAAAACAACTTACGGTCACACTAACCACCAACTCACCCATCCTGCGTATACGCATACCGTCATCCCTCTCAATCAGACGGTCTGGAACACGTTGAACACCAGCCTAGCAGTGATCACACAACTCAACACTAGAGTTACACTAGCTAACCATGGCTAAGAGCACCTACTCAAACAATCACTGAATGCATCAGAATCACTCTACCTAGTGCATCGTGTTCAATGTCCAGTTCATGTTCACAATAAATCCAATGGTATCAGAACTAAGCCGACTACCAACACGCTCACCAATGTACTACTGGTATAACCTGTATACCGTCACCCGGCACCACAAGTCTGCAAAGTATCGTACCTCAAACCATGTACAAGGTACATACATCTATCCATTGACCAGACTAAAACCACCTAGGTCATAGCCAAACACGTTCCAATAATGGAGTCCATTTGCCCAAACCAGCAGTAGAAAAATTGAAACTCCACCCATCATCCAGTTCCAAATCCAAATCCGAATCCGTAATTTCGCAAGAAATCCCGAATTCAAACCCAGACATCACATGTTTTAATCCATTTCCAAATCCGAATCTAAAATCATTATTTCATAAGCTAACATTTGGAATAATCATTCCGCACCCAAATCGAAAAATCCACTTTCAAGTTCCAAAATCAAATCCTGAATCGTCACCCAGAAATTCGATTGCAAAACCCAAAATCTCGTTCACGTCTACCAAGACACACCAAAACCGAACCTCTCGGTTACCCGTTCAAACGATTAACGCATTACATTCGATTGACTTCATAAGGAAGCCAATCCCATCAATCACAACTCTATGGCTGACCAAATTCGACCCCGTCGGAAACCTACTCGCTCGAGTAATACACCATACGGGATTTACCTCGAAAAGAAGTTCAGTCCCCTAATCCTTAACTCAAATAGCCAAATAAGAGCGATAAACTCTTTACCTATCTGGATCATCAGGATCACGGTCTAGATCCATCACTACGTCAGCCGACCATGAACATCACGATCCTAGATCGTCACAATGCCCAAAGTCCACCACATCACAAACCCGATCCACCTAGGATCCACACATGCTCACCAAGTCGACCAAGCCCCACATCTAAACAGATCAGTCAACGACGAGACACGCCGAGACTGTGGGTTTTCTCCACTAACCTCGTATCGATCCCTGTCATTCCACTGAGGAAAAACAAGGATGATCAAACACAATGACAACAAAATCCATCCTGTGTAAAAGCAACCCAAAACTCGCTGTACGCACCACACCACGTAACCCAGAATTAAACAAAACTTCTTGTGTCCAATGACCCAAAGTATTTCATAGGTCCACCCACCAATACACGCTCAACGTACTGGTGACAATAATCATCATCTGCCAGGGGCAAAAAATAAGATGTCACCCCCGATGACTTCAGAATACCTAATCCCAATGCGGAAAACCCGCAATCCTCTTATCATCTCAAACACAACCTCTCTCGCTTCTGTAGGTCCAACCATGTTGGAACCAACGTACTCGGACACCAACCACGTGTCCCTTTTAGACTGGTTACTGACACATGCCCATCTCGACGAAGTCACAACTCGACTCCTGGCTCATCGTCAACACAAACACCGGCACCAACACCAGCACTAGTACCAGCACCAACACTAGCACTAGTACCAGCACCAACACTAGCACTAAGTTCAACATCAGTACACAAATAACAGCATCAGTATGAGCACACCGTGTGCAAAACTGACAACCCTTGATCTCCGCTCATAACGAGCGACGACCCCGTACCTCTGCTCGAATAGGAGAAACTCTGTGTCCCTCGTACCCAACAACTCTAGGTACAGTCACCCTGACAACTCATATGAGAAAAGGAAACGTCCTCTGAACGTCCCCCGATTCTCAACAACCACTCTCGGTAGTAGTGCCTGCCACAGACTTGTGCAGACCTAACCACCAGACACCGCTATCGAGACTCCACATCCAATGGAATCAAGTACCCGTACAACTACTCTGTATCCCCACTCTGGGATTCCATCGACAAGTACCAACCGCTGGTAACCTGTCCAACACATCTCCAACCAATCGTAACTCTACTAAACCAATGTCGACTACTAGGCCGCCCATGACCATGGTTGCACCAACAATCTGTCACAACTAAGTAGCACGACAACCAACTAGGTCTAACCGATAAGTAAAACCCCGATTGTGGATTGCTATTCCACCACTAAAGCTGACATGACTAGACCTGACATAACCGTCAGTCGGTCTAGACTTCGAAAAGTCATTAAAAGTCAAACCACTCGCCATCACACCTTTCCGAACCGAACACCCTACCTTAGGGTTCCTCAAAACCTGACTGCTCTTGAGTCCTAAGATATTACCATGACTCATCTCGAGTCCTAACCGAAATCTTGACTCAATCATCTATGCCATCCCTGGCATACTCGGTCACCTAGCAAATTACCGCTGGTGAACCACTTCTTATACCACTTACAAAGCCTAAGGAATACCCCATCACACTCTAGACGTTGGAACTCACATTCCGCTTAAGGAATTTACTGAGAATAATCTCATCATGGGTCCAACCTACCCAATTGTGCTACCCTTCTAGCCTCTGGGTTCGTTCAATCCTAGGACCCATAAAAATACTGATTCGACAATTAGTAAGCGGTAGTTACACTAATTAACATCTGACCCTCAAACTAAGGTCAATTACATTCCGAGATCTTTCACAAGGCCTCAAATACCCTAATATACCCATCTCACTATCAGGTCGCGCACGAGGCTCACGTTTCAGAGGTATGGTGTGGCAACAACATCAGCAACCTAGTGCTCTGATACCAATTTAACAGGACCCGTCCCCGAAGGACATAGATAACCGTGCCCGGTCCTGCTCCCGTCTGACAAGTCAACTGGAGATCCGAAACTACCCTTCAGCACCTGCTAGACAAGGGATATTTGCGCCTGTGTCCACTCATACATCCACCTCTGGAATAGCCTCGATCAACGCGCCACGACCTGAAGGGTTAATAAAACAGAAAAGGTGTGAGTGGACAAAAATGACCTCTTATAAAAACATTTGCCAAAATACAATCTTACCCTCCAGTTTTCACAAACGTGCATGCATATCGTAAAACATGAGTAATAATATGAAATCATTCAAGTATGAACAGTGGACTGATAAAATCTAAACATATTTTCCCAAGGTCCGTAAAACTCATGTTCACCAAATCAGTTCAAGTTATAAAACATCAAATCCTGGCTCTCAAGCCAAAACATGTGAACACCATCACCTGGCCACGAAGACCAAAAACTCATACTCAAAATCGGTACGTAATCACAAACAACATGTATCTAAATTCCATGTCCACATTTTCCTTGAAACTCATTTTCATCAAATCAATTTAAATCTCAATAAGTTCACGTTTTCCTTAAATCATTTTATATTTAAACCACGGTTTCCTCAAAATCATTTTCCATAAAACCACGTGACTTATTTTCATATCCTGTTGCTTAGAGTCACGTTTATCCCTGCAACGCGTGCAAATCAATAGGCTCAAGGACCGCTCAAAATCCGAGCATCCGCCGCTGTGAACACATCACCAGCCGGCAATCCAGATCTAGTGAACACATCACTTACCGATCTATGTATATCCAGCACATCTGATCTGAGCCGAGCCTCCCTCGGCTGCTCGACAAAGATCGTGCTACGTGACCTCTTCGGGGTAAACACTTCCATCCCGAAGGCGAGCGTTATCTCCAGGGTGCACTCCGGGGAAAAACATATTTTCACCCGAAAGCCCTAAATATCCGTAACATATCATCATCACAAAAACCAGTGAAAAACAGTTGCATTGAAATCAAAATCATTTAACAACATAGGGTCGTAGCCCCAAAATATAGTGTCCTCCAATCCGGAAAAGCCAAAGTCCTGATTTACATTATAAATTCGCAAATCATCAATATCATCATATAATCACATGGAAACACAAATCCAAACAAAATCACAATTTCATTGGGTCTCAAGCCCAAAGTATCATTTTCGCGCAAATCCGTGCAACCGTAAACCCGAGTTGCCACGATCACGTAAATTCATAAAATTAATCACTGACTCATAATCCGAGTCCAAATATCATTTTTAATTCCCTGACTCATAACCCGAGTCAAAACATCATTTTCAATCCGGGCCTAGCCCAAAACATCAATTTCATCATTTATCGAAAATCGTGCCAAAATATAATATAATAATCATAAAACCAAGAAATCACCGGATTGAAACATAAATCATTCCAAAGCATATAAAATTATATAATAAAGCATTTAAATCATATATGCATGCATCATGGTTAGAAAACCAAAAGTCCACTCACATACACCGTCCAAAACGGTCCGTTTCCGAGCTGCACGTTTTTTCGTAAATTCTGGAAATCAAAACTCCTGTCCAAAATCATTATAGAGGGTTACTAACATCTCAAAATACTTCATATAATTTTCCCCAATTTTTTCGGAATTTAAATACGTATTTTAAACGTAAAACAAAACTTCGGATATGCGGAACATTAACAAAACGATACCCGATTTCCTCGAAACCAGTGTCAAAATGTTAGTTACACTGAGAGGATTCAAAGACATGTTGACCTCACCTCAAAAATCCCTCTCACGCGCCCCCAAGCGCCGCCGCAAGCGGCTGCGCGTGGAAGCCACGCGCCAGCTACAATAACCTGCACAATTGTCGTCCCAACCCGTTTCTCTGGTAAACGGATCCTGCGACCTGCGTATTAACCCGACTAGTTCTCTGTCAATTCGACATCAAAGTTTCCAATTGATCATTCAAATATCATCGTTTTAGGTGCAATTACAGTTCTGTAACCTTAATTATAAGATTTCTTACCTTAAACCTTAAATTCGAACATGAACTTTCGAAGAACATCAGGGTACTGTTCAACCTTCGAAGTTCATCAGTCCCACTTGGTTTCCTTCAATTGATCCACTCAGAAGCTTCATTGGATCAAGAGAAACTCATTTTCGAGTCCAATTGCATCGTTTAATTCCTCTAGAATCACGACTCAATCCTCAAATTTTCTCACAGTAGCCATGTCTGTTCAGAGTCAAACATACATCAATTTTCTTCATTTTTCATGTGGATTGACTCGAAATAACCTCAGGAACCTAAATCCAATCTCAATTTGAAGTTTCACGGCTCAAAACTTGGAATTCGAATTCTCACCCCAAAATTCAAATTTTCAAATTCTAGTTTCACAATTCTCTCTCTGTCCCCGTGTTTTCCTTTCAATCTCAGTCACCTAATTCCCTCACAATTTCTCTCAATTTTCTCTCAAGATCAGCTGTGGAAAGGAAATGATGATGGGAAGAAAACTCTCTCTAATTTTTTGTTTGTTCATGGAGAGAACAGAGAAGAAGGTAATTGATGCTGATTAAGAATAAAGAGGTAAGTAAGTATGATGGAGGATGATAAAGCGTGATAAGGCATAATGATGAAAGAAAACTCACCCTCTCACCCTCTGTTGTTTGTTCACGTTCAAAGGAAATACAAAGAAGGTGAAAGATGATGATTTAGAATGATGAGGAATGATTAGAGATGATGATGATGATGTTTGTTTAAAGATGATAAGGAATGATTAAAAATGAATCAGATGGAACAAGATCCATAATTTAGGCCCCAAAACAAGGGATGGGTGACACTTGTCACTCATCCAAGTGTTCAAAAACTCAGATCACTATTCACAATTTTAATAATATTTTAATCGAAATCCCGGTTCGTTCGGTTAATCGATTTCGTTCCCGTGACCATAACTTCGCCTGTCATTGGATTCGTATCGACGAGACCTACGTAACGGTCTTTGGCCCTTGTCCATTGGACTTCTTGGGTCAAAAGTTAACATTTGACCCCTTTTCAGCCAAATTACCAAAATACCCTTCAACTTCCGAACGCCATAACTTTTTTCTCGAATGTCGGAATCGAACGTGCCACCTGTCTATGAACTCGTGACGTCCCGAACTACTTCACAGTCATCGGTCAAAGTCCGTTTGACCTCCCGAACTAAAAATGAACATTTTGCCCACACCTAGGGGCAAAACGGTCATTTTTCACATTTCGTCCGATTTCACTCAACTAATCCCAGATTAGTCATTCTAAACCATAATTAATTAATATTCAATCCCGATATTCGGGACGGGTCATTACAGGACCATTCATAAAATGGGATAAAAGAATGGCTGAAAACATAATATCTGGCCTTGTTGCAGTCAGGTATAACAAACTCCCAACAATCTTCTTGTATAGTGATTCAACTACTGGTTCACTCTCATCCTCCTTTCTTAGCTTGTCACCAGGAATCAGTGGGGTACTAATTGGTTTGTAATCCCTTAAACCAAATTTATCAATCAAGGTAGCAACACACTTCCTTTGATAGATAAATATGGGCTTGTTTGTTTGAATTACTCCTATTCCTAGAAAATGGTGCAGTAAACCAAGATCAGACATTTCATATTTGTTCATCATATCAGTCTTGAACTCTCTCACAAGCTCATCACTTGATCACTTGATCTAGTGTAAATGATGTCATCTATATAGATTGAGACAATTAAAATTCTTGCATCCTTTGATGTTTTCACATACAGAGTTGCTTCATTTGAGCTCTTGTTATAACCACAGTGAGAGAGGAAAGCATCTATCTCACCATACTAGGCATTGGGTGCCTGCTTTAATCCATACATTGATTTCTTGAGCCTGTATACCTTTCCTTCCTTCCCCTGCACAACATAGACTTTAGGTTGATCTATATAGACCTCGTCCTCTAGATTTCCATTTAGAAAGACAGATTTCACATCCAGTTGGTGTAGTTCCCAACTTCTTTGAGTTGTTAATGCTATGAGTGTCTTGATGGTATCAAATCGTGTCACATGAGCAAATGTCTCATTAAAATTAATTCCAGGCTTCTGTGCATATCCTTTTTACACTAGCCTTTCTTTATGTTTCTAGATAGAACCATCCAGATTCAACTTTGTCTTATAAATCCACTTCACTCCAATAATTAGTTTCCCAATAGGTCTGTCTACTAAGTTACAAGTCTCATTCTTGTGAATTATTTCAAGTTCAGCTTCCATAGCTGATTTCCACACCTAATCTTTTGCAGCCTCCTCATAGGATTCAGGTTCTATAATGCACATATGGCATGGTGCATAGATATAATTTATACTCCTGTATTTCACTAGTGCACTGTCTAGAGATTCTAGCTCAAACATGATCACATCATTTTGTACAGAACCACCATGAGATGTGGATGTTGTATTCTCATCATATTGTCCTCCACTTTCCTTTTCTGCTTTCTAGTTCCACTGAGCATTTTCATCAAAGATCACAATCCTAGCTATCACAATTTTCCCTGATTGCAGATTGAGTTATCTGTAGCCCTTCTCATAGTCACCATACCCCATTAACACACACACACACACACACACACTTAACACTCTTCTTATCAAGTTTCTGCCTCAGTTGATCAGGAATATGTGAGTAGCACACATAGCCAAACACCCTCAGATGCTTAACACCAGGTCTTCTACCAGTGAATTGCTCAAATGGTGTCTTACCATTTACAACCTGAGTGGTACATATATTCTATAGATACACATATGTATAGATAGTTTCTCCCCAGTATTTGTATGGCACTCCCTTGCCATGCATCATAGCTTTTTCCATTTCCACAATGGTCATATTCTTCCTCTCAACAACTTCATTGTGTTGAGGGGAATATGCCACTGTTAACTGCCTCACAATACTCGTGTCTTCACAAAATTTCTCAAAATCATTTGAGAAATACATTCCTCTCATGCCACTTCTCAATTGCTTAATCTCATACTCACTCTACAACTCAACCATGTTCTTGAATTTCTAAAACACATTCAGAACTTCTGCTTTAGTAGTGAGGAAGTAAATCCAACACATCCTTGTAAAGCCATCAACAAATGTCAGCAAATATATGTTCCCTCATGCAGTTGTTTCCTGCATTGTTCCACACACATCCGTGTTTATAAGCTCCAGAGGTGTGGATGCCCTCCAAGCTTTCTATTTGTCAAAAGTCTCAACATGCTGCTCTCCTGCTACACAATCTTCACAAACCCCAGTTTTCTAGTCTGTGAGTTTGGGTAAATCAGTAGATTTATCACTACAAGTAAGAAAAAAATTGCTTGAAGATTACGTAACTGATTTTGCTAAGTTCATAGTGACAGCTTTTTTTCCACTGTTTCATGCAGGACAGCTCTTTGCTGCGTGTCCAAATTTCTGGCAACTATAGCATTTAACTCTAGCTATGGACCAGCAATCACCATAGTGAGTCTTCTTGCACTTCTTGCAAAAAACCTTAGTACGATCACATGTACCTTTACTTGAAGATGAACTCTGACTAGATTTAGATTTCTGAGCACTAGAGCCTTAATTCTAGTTCTTATTTCCCTTGTAAGACTTCATGTTCTTACTATGAGAGTAGTCCTGTTTGGTGTCAATAGATAAACTCGAGAAGGCTTTCTCAATAGTACTCTTAGCATGCATTTCTACCCTATGCTCTAATAAAAGCAATCACATTTTCCACATTAATTGAGTCCATGTCTCCAGTTTCTTTAAATATGGACACAATCGGATCAAAAGGTTTTGTCAAACTAATCAAGATGTTTTGAGCTAATTTATTCTCAACAATGTCCTCTCCATTCTATAGCATTTGATTCACAACACAATAGAGGCTAGATATGTAGGCAGACAGAGTCTCATCATCCTTCATTCCAGTGTACTCAAAATCACACGCCAAGGGATTGTATTTTGTCAGCCTTCACCTTAGAGTCCCTTATGTACTCACATTTTAGGAGATCCCAGGAACTCTTTGAGATCTTAGCATCTCATATAAGGTCTTGATGCGATGACTGCATCTTTACCTCCTCAGTCCCTTCACGTCTAACAGCTCTTATAGGTACACCTTCACCTACAAGATTCCATAGATCATAGGCCTTCAGAATCGTCTTCATCTTAACACACCAGAAATCGTAATTAGTTCCAGTGAGCACACGTGCTCTTAACTCGCCACCTGTTCCCGCCATCACATTTTGATCACTGTACCAATACAGGCTACTTCAGGCGCCCTAGATCACAATGATCTTGGTAGATTTGATACCATATTGAACTCGCAAACCCATTCCTCATCTTTGATCGCCTTCGTCTTGCTCTTCAGGGGTCGAAAATCGAAGTCAGCATCCTTAATCGTTCAATCGCCGCTTGTGATTGAAGAACATGCAAAACTTCACACCCAGGTAAGTTGCTCAACCTAACCTCCTAGCTAAATTGGCTGTGAATCAGGACTAGCATGTGATTAGATTTAGGGTTTCTGTGTTTTCTGTGTTTAATTGATGAAGAAGGATAGAAATCGATGATGATTATGAGAAATGAACACACTAGATTAGTTTATGCACACCAACTACTCGATAAAATTCCTGACATGAATTCTCTCAGATTTCTCACACTCAAATATGAGATTTCCTCATTCTCTTCTCATTAATTCTGTGAAACTGATTGGAATGCATATGTACTCACTCACACTCATAGATTCAGTTACACACACACACACACACACACACACACACACACTCACACACTAGATTATCTGAATTTTCTTGCAACACAAGTAACGCAACGCACACACAAAGTAATCATCGGGTGGTTATCCACCTCATCACACACGCACACCCTGGTGCAATCTCATGAATCTGCCAGCTGGTAGCTTACACTCCAACAAAAACTCCCATGGAAATTCGCAAAGGTGTAGATGGAGTCTTTGCTCTCTCAGATGAGCTTTAACGTCATAATGAGAATGGTGGCCGGGAAGTGGTACTACGGCGGCGATGCTTCCAACGATGAGGAGACCAAGAAGTTTGTGGAGATCATAGGTGAGACTTTTGCCATTTGGGGAACAAAGTTGGAAAATTTCTTGTTCTTTTTGAATTGGTTTAGAAAGGTGAGTTATGAGAAGAGGGTGATGAGGACTTCTGGGAAGATTGATGGCTTATTGCAAGGCTTGGTTGATGAGCATCAAACCAATAGTTTGGAGGGTGATGAAGTTCCAAATGTTGTCATCATTCATCGTATGCTTTCTCTGCAGAAGTGACTCACCCTGAATATTACAGTAACCAAATTATCAAAGGTCTTCTACTGGCGAGCATATTCAGGATTCTATCTTTTTGTTTTTTATTTTCAATTTTTGACCTTTAAAGTTTAAATATAAGAAAGATTACACACCAAAAAAAAAGTAGTAGTACGAAAATGAATACTAACACCTAGAATCTAGAAAGGAAAATCAAATAATTATGAAATTAAGAGCTCTAATTAGCGTGTCCATCTAATCAATGTATACTTACTCCCCAACTTTGGAGGACTCTTATTGATTTTCTTTAACAATTTTTTTTCCGTAATTCTATAATTTTCATAATCAGATGCTAATCTTCTCAAATATGATAATTTTACGATATTGGTACGTAAAAACTCAACCAATTAATTTGGATGTGGTTCAATCTACTTAGGGCCACATGAGGCCCAAGGCAAATTTTCCAATCAAGGCCTTCTTGATTTTTATTTTTTAAATATAATTTTTTTTAACTTAAAATAGAGCTACACATAATTCATAAATAAAACTACTCAGAAATAACTCCAGTATACAAAAATCAATAGTCAAAACGGCGCTCTCAAAGTAACAGGTGGGTGTCATATCATTTATTGCGCGTAGGTGAGATCCAAACGACACTGAAGTGATTATTTTTAATGAATGAAAATTAATAAATTAATAATATAATAGGTAATAACACAAAAATATGCACATCCAATAATCAATATGTACTTCTAAAACATATAATAATAATATGTACTTTCCACCAATCAAGATCAATAAAGCCAACAATCAATAAATTACACTATTTTATAGTCTAATTAATAATTTTCAAATAACAAACCAAGAAACTAGTAATTAGTTAACTACACACTAAGAGAAAAAATGAAATTACCTCAATTATCCAAAAAAAGAAAATGAAATTACATATAAAGTTGGCCCATATTCAGAGAGTATACAAGGGTTGATAAAAATCAATTACATCACGAGATTCTAACCATATATTTAGAAAACATCCAATGGTTGATAAAAAAAAATAATAATTACACCACCAAATTGTAGATGGACTCTACCAGATTGTTGGTTAAAAAAATAACAATTACACTTGTTTACACACCTCGAAACCATCCTATTCATTCATATTCCTTCTCTCTTTGATATCATCCCAGTTACAATTTTTTTACATGATATATTGGGATATGTTGAACAACTAGACTATTATAATTTTTTAATATATATTTTGGTTTTATTTTGAACTTTAGTAGGTACCTGTATTATGTAAGTTCGGAATTAAATGAAGGCCTCTTCTCAATCTGAGGCCCAAGGAGTAAGGCCATTTTCTTATATATGGTATATGGGATGTGTTGAACAGCTAGGCAACTATAATTTTTTAATATCTAATTTGGTTTCATTTTGGACTTTATTAGGCACCTATATTGTATAAATTTAAAATTAAATGGAGGCCTCATTTCAATGTGAGGCCCAAGTCCTAGGCCTTATTCGTCTTGGGCTTGGATCGGGTCTGAGCTAACACAACATCAATCACACTAAAATAGGCAATGTCCAATTTACTTAACAATCCACAAGCCTTAAACAATGCTAAAGTTGGAATGAACAACCTATTTGGGCACGACCAAGAACAACGCTTCAAGTACGAATCAGACATTTCCTCCTTATCTTCGAAGCATCATTTTTCAGACTCTCCGATTATATATGGTAGGCCCACTACTAGCACCCCATTTTTCATCAGATAAGTGCACCATCAGTGGATTCAGTGTACCCCATTGCACAATTAGGATGGTCAATGCATGGGCCATACATAGAGACAATAAGTTGTGGCATGATCCCGAAAGTTTCAAGCCCGAAAGGTTTGAGAACAAAAAAAATGTGTCATATAAGCTTTCACCAGTTGGGTTTGGAAGAAGGGCTTTTCCTAGGTCGAGGTTAGCCCATCGCTTGATGGGTTTAGCTTTGAGATCATTAATCCAATGCTTTGAATGGAAGAGAGTTTACGAGAATGAAGTTGACATGAATGAAGATTTAGGGCTCACCATGTCCATGATTCTAAATGGCGGGCTAGATTACCGCCTAGGAGCTATGGAGGGCTGAGCTGCTGCGAATATGGCCTATGCGGTAATAAAATGCAGTGTGGGAATTCGGAACATGCTCGGGCCAAGCAGCTCCTTGGCTCTCTTGAGCAGCTGGGCGACGTCATGATCTTGACGGCTTTCAGTCGATCTTTACTACTACAAAGTCCCCTTCACTGCCCCCCAGCTGGAGACACCACTGAAGGTCATTTCAAGATTTTTTTCACCTTCTTCAATACTTAACCAAAAATCTCAACCTAATAGTCCAAACTCATCTATACAATGAGAAGAACTCAAAAATTGAGGTCTAACCATTGAGGGCTTACTTGTGGGGGCAAAAAAAATCCCTCGAAATCCGCTAGGGCCATTTCTTCTGCTATTCGCTCTGTCGCGCATAGTGAACGATACCCTTGAGCGAGTGTATGGTAGTGATTGAGAGGAGGAAATGAAGATGATGATGGTGACAATTTGGTCTAAGTTTTCGTGAATCATGACGCCCGAGGGGGTGAGTTTTGTAGGTTCTCTATGAAGAATCGCGGGAAAGAGAGAGAAAGGGGAGAGAAAATTGGGTCTAACCAATCTGAAGAAAAAACTGGAATTTAGGTGTCCTTAAAATGCTTATTACTCACTTTTCTCCCCGAAAAGGATATCAAATTTTACTTTGTTCACTGAACATCAAATCGTGTCAATGTGCTATTAGAACTCTCCTTATGCCAGATCGATTGCTCCAAATGTTAAGTTTTGTTAGTAATAGTATTCAAGAGGTTTACGTGTTAGTAAGAAATTAGATGTTTAATCATTTTGTAGAAAAAATATTTAAACTAATATTTTTTAAAAAAAAGCAAGAAGAATATGATGAAGAGTGACACCATTTCTGGGGTTTTCTTCACCATCATTATCTTCATTAACCTATTAACCCCAAAAACATCATTTCTCTCTATCACCACCACCATCATCAACATCATCTTCTTTTTATTTTTCTTCATCTAATTGAAATGCAATTTTGAATTCTGAAAAAACCCAATCCCAAATCCTAATCCCAATCTGAATTTTGGGTTCTGTAAAAAATCCCAAATCCTAATCTCATAATAACCCAAAAACCCACCACAATATCCACATTCCCGACTGAACACTCTGTTTCCTTTGCACTCGAAAACCCAATCTGGATTTTGAGAGGATGTACCCTTTATTCTCTTTCCACCTAAAAGAAAGTGTGGCATTGACCCCCTCGTTGTGTTTGTTTGTGGTTTTGTAGATGCGTGGTCACATCTCCTTTTTCTTTTTGTGAAAGAAAACAACAAAATCAGTGGATAGATAAATGCAATGGGATGATAATATGAATTTATGTTTTTTTCTAATCATTGGAAGGATTTATATGCTCTTTTGTTATCACCATCTCCTCTATCGATAAGAATTAGGATAAACCATACATGTCATCCTAGGTTAAGCTTCCAAAAACTAGATTTCAGAAAACAAGCAACCAGATGAAAAAAACCCCGAATTTTGCAGGATTCCAATTTTGCAGAACCCAGGATTCCGTAAACGTCCCAGGATTCCAATTTTGCAGAACGCAAAATCCAGATTGGGATTAAGTTTTTGCAGAACCCAAAATCTCATTTCAATTAGAAGAAGAAGAAGAAGAAGAAGAAGAAGATGAAGATGAAGATGAAGAAGATGAAGAAGATGATGAAGAAGAAGAAGAAGAAGAAGATGATGATTGTAATGACCTGTCCTGGAAATTGGGATTAGATTAGTAGTTAATGATGGATTAGTGAAGTTAATCGGTAATTAGTTGGGTGATTTCGGACGGATGATGCGAAATGACGATTTTGCCCATAAAATGGGCAAAAATGTTGACTTTTAGTTTGGGCAGTCAAATGGACTTTGATCGATGACTGTGACGTAGTTTGGGATGTCACGAGTTCATAGACAGGTGGCACATCCGATTCCGATATTCGAGAAGGAAGTTATGATGTTCAGAAGTTCGAGGGTAGTTTGGTAATTTGGTTAAAAATGGGTGATTTGTTGACTTTTCACACGACTTGAATTGGTCACGTATTTCTAGGACCATTAGGTAGATCTCGATCTCTTGAATGCAACGACAGGCGGCATGAGACAATTGGAGTTCCGACGACAGAGTTACGAATCTAGGGATATGAGGGGCAAAATGGTAATTTGGGCATCAAGGGGCATTTTGGTCATTTGAGAGCATTGGGATCTGTGCCCAGTTAGGTTTGAACATGTGGCTACCTTGGGAAGTGTGCCCATAAGGTTTTGGACACCTGGTTAGGTATGGATGGCTGTAGAACCTTGCTCACCGCCTCACACCTATTTGAAAAGTGTTGCACGGCTTTGGGTCCAAAGAAGAAAACAGAGACACAGAGGATTAGTTTGTGTGTGTGTGACCATGAACCCAGTTCCCTCAACCCAAACCCTGACCCATGAAGAGTGACTAAGAAGGAGGGTAGTGGAAGGATGGTGATGCTGACATGAGGGACGCCATGGACGGTGGCCTCGAACCTGTGAAAACCAAAACAGAGGACCATGACAACAATTGATCCCCTCAATCTCCACAGTGATCGGTTGCCCCTAAGTTGTGAACAAGAACGAGAGGTTAGGAAGTGATGCCGTGAACGGCCGTCGTGCACGGTGAAGGCAGAATAAAGTTAAGCCGTGAATTCCGTTTTTAGCCGATTTTGGTTAAGCTCGAATTAGTGAGTAATGAGCTAAGTGATTAGTGGGATGCTGTTCTATAGGTGATAAGGAGTTGATCAAGCCCAGTTTCAAGGCCTAAGAGGGATGGTAAGGCGGTTTCCCGAAAACGTTCATTTTGTAAATAAAAAATGGTGACTCGTGCTCTGTTGGTTGTTGACGGATTTGGTTAATTAGGTTAGCATCAGAAGGTGACCAGGAGTTATTTGGGACCAACACCGTGACCTATAGTGGTCTGTGACGGCCGAACAGAGAATAGGAAGGACTGGTTTTGATCCTAGGTTGGGAAGGTATCTTATGGACCTTACTTTCATGTTTTTATTAAGCTAATCAATTAGAAATCATAAGACGAACCTATAGGACTTGGAAGGAGTAAAATTAGATAAAAAAAAATGAAGGATTTAGGATGTTGGACTGCGAGTGCCGATTCAGTTGAACTGGTTGAGACTGGATTGGACAGAGGTTGAAGACGACACTGTAGCAGCGCGTGAGACCCACGCGCAGCCCCTTTGGGTGGCGTGTGTAGGCGCGTGGCCCGGTTTTTGAGGATGGTTCCAACACGACTTTTAAAATATTTGATGGAACGAACATTTTGGCACTGGTTTCAAGTCGATAGGACATCGTCTCGATATGTTTCGGGATATCCGAAGGTTTTAGGGCTCGTTTAAAAATAGTTAAAAATTCAAAAAAAATACAGGGCTTTCGTCGAAGCTTTATGATGTAGTTAGTAACCTTATTATGGGATTTGGACAGGTTCGGGAAAGCTATTGATAGTGGATTGGCCGGGAACAACGTGAGTGCACGCGTATCGAGGCAGCGGCGTAAACGGTCTGTGAGTGGACTTTGCTTTCGAACTTATGATGCATGCATATATGTTTATATGTTTTCTATAAGTGATTTCTATATTTGTGAATTGATATTGATGATTTACTATTTTTCACGGATTTCGAGATAAGTACGTATTTGCACGTTTTACGAGTATACGATTTATACTGTAATTTAACCCTGGTTTTGATGATTTGGTTGTGGGAATTGAAATATGATTTGATTTCAATGATTCGTAATAGATTTTGGAAAGTGATTTCAGGCTTGAAGCCTAGTTTAAAAAAGGGATTTCGATAAACGTGATTTTGGGTTTTGGAATCGGATTTCACGATGAAGATTCGGGATTCGATTTTGGAACTTGAAAATGGATTTCTGGATTTAGGTTTGAAATGATTATTCTGGATGCTAGCTTACGGAATGATGGTTTCAGATTCGGATTTGGAAATGGATTATGGATTTGGATTCGGGATGATGATTTCTGATTCGGCTTGGAATTCGAAATGGTGATTTCGAATTCGGAGTTGGAAATGGATTTGGAAATGGTTTTAAACTGGTTTTGTAATGGATTTGCTGGATCTGGTTATTGGGTTTAAAGACCCGGATATGATACATGACGGGGGTGGGCCCGGATTAGGTTTAAAGACCTGGATTGAGTTTAAAGACTCGGGAGTTTAAAGACTCGGATATTGTGATTTCCCCCGTCGGCCTATTGAGTTTAAAGACTCGGGAGTTTAAAGACTCGGATTATATTGAGGCCTGGATTGCGTTTAAAGACTCAGGAGTTTAAAGACTCGGATAGATCTAGCAGGTTCGATGGATTGATGATGATTGTTTTCAGTAAAGGTTTTCCGCTGTTTTGGGCTATGACCCGGATGGTGCGGATTTTGATGGTTTTGGGCTAAGGCCTAGGATTTGAGGAAAGGAAATGAGTTTTGTTTTTTTATACGGTTTTGATTCTGACATGAGTTTGATATGCATGCATTGGTTTTTAAACGGAGGGTATAAATGCCTTTTGTTATAAACGGTTTTCTAAACTTATCCTTTATTTTTGTCCACTCACAGTATTTTATGTCTTTGATACGCTCCAGGTTGTTGTGGTGTGGGCTGTTGGTAGAGAGAGACGGAGACATCACACACGCGATCCACAGTAGATTTTGTGTGCTCTAGGAAGTCTAGTACTTGTGGACGATTCATTTTGGAAATCCCTTGTCCGGCTTACGTGTTACATGGAGGTTGGACGTCGGTTTAGCCTTTGTGTCCCATGTAAGTTAGACGGGAGCATGACTTAGCCCTTAATCTTGGGGGATTTGGGGTGGGTCGTGACAGGACCCATCCTCGAAGGATATAAATAACTGTTCTCGGTCCTACTCTCGTCTGACAAGTCAACTGAAGTTCCGAAATTACCCTCAGTACTTGCCAAACAAGGGATAACCGTACCTGTGCCCACTCATGCCTCCACCTCCCGATCAGCCTCGATCAACACGCCACGACCTAGAGGGTCAATAAAACAGAAAAGGTGTGAGTGGACAAAACAAAGTTTTAGAAATACATTTATCAAAATACATTCCTACCCTCTAATTTCACAAACATGCATGCATATCATAAATCATGAGTAAAATAAATCTGGGCACAAATAGTTATAAATCACAAATCTCAATAAAACCACAAGACTCATTTTCATATCCAGTCTCATATCCAATCTTATATAGTCATGTTATCCCTGCAACGCGTGCAAATCAATAGGCTCAAGGACCGCTCAAAATCCGAGCATCCGCCGTTATGAACACATCACCAGCTGGCAATCCAGATCATCGTGAACATATCACTGATAGATCTCCATATAATCCAGCACCTCTGATCTGAGTCGAGCCTCCCTCGGCTGCAAGACAACAGACCGTGCTACGTGACCTCTCCGGGGTACACACATGCATCCCGGAGCGAGCGTTATCTCCAGGGTTCATGCCGGGGAAACACATTCCCAACCGGAAGCCCTAATATCCACAATCCAGGGTACACTCCGGGGGAAACATATTCCACCCCGAAAGCCCTAATATCTACAACATATCATCATCATGAAAACCAGTGAAAAACAGTTGCATTTGAAATCAAAACCATTTTCAATACAGGGTCTCAGCCCAAAACATAATCCGTAAAACCAGAGTTCCGATTCTTTCATAAATCTGAAAACCATCAATATCATCATGTCATCACATGGAAATACCAATCCAATCAAAATCACATTTCCATTGGGTCTCACGCCGAAAATATCACTTTCACGTAAATCTGCGTAACTGCAACCTCAGTTGCCACTTTCACATAAATCCATAAAATATAAGTAGAAAACATTATAAATCCATCAAATCAATGACTGACTCATACTCCGAGTCAAAACGAGTCTCGAATCCCGGGCCTTCGCCCAAAACAGCAATATCATGGTTTTCTCGAAAATCGTGCCCAAAATCATATAAAATAATATAATATTCTAAAAATTCGGAAATCATCATATCGAAACATCAATCATGCCAAATCATTTCAAATCATATCATAAAGCATTTAAACCATATATGCATGCATTTAGGGTAGAAAAAAAAAAGCCCACTCACACACCGTCTATATTGCTCGCTTTCCGAGTTGCACGTTTTTCCGTAATTTTCGAAAATTACCATTCCTGTCCAAAATCAGTATCGAGGGTTACTAAAGTCTCAATATACCTCATACAATTTTTTCCAATTTTTCTGTGATTTAAATACGTATTTTAAACATAACATAAACCTTAGGACCCTCGAAATAATATCGAAACGATGTCCGATTTCATCGAAACCAGTGCCACAATGTTCGTTACATTAAATAGGGAAAAAGTCAAGTTGAACTCACATTGGGATTCAAGCCCACGCGCCCTCACGCGCCGCCGTTACAGTAAACGTAATTCGAAGCTCAATTTCATCCTTCTAACTCTTCAATTGCACGAGTCAATCCTTGAATTCCTTTTGTCACTAGGTTCGTTCAGAGTCAAAACAGCATCAATTCTCTTCAATTTCGATCTCAATCAACTCGTTTGAACCTCTAGATGCTCATCCTCGTCTCTGTTTCCGTCAATTAAGCGTCCAATTCAAAATTCGATCCTAAGTTATCAATTCAAGGTTTTCGGGTTTTTTATAGTTTCAGCTGGGTTCGAAGTGTAACGACCCGTCCCGGGAGTCGGGATTAGTGAAGTGATTAGTGACGGATTAGCTGAGTTATTCGGTGTTTCGTGGGTTACTTTGGACTTTCGATGTAGAATGACGATTTTGCCCTTGTGAATAGTGTGCCCAAAAGTTGACTTTTTGATTTTTAGGTTGAACGAGCGTTGAACGTTGACCGTGACGTAGTTCGGGACGTGACGAGTCCGTAGACAGGTGGCACGTCCGATTTGGACAATCGGAGGAAAAGTTATGGTGTTCGGAAGGTTAATGTAACGACCCGTCCCGGAAACTAGGCTTAAGGAAGTGTTTCAGAAAGGATTAGTGAGCCTAAGTGGAGGTTAGTTGGGTACTTTTGGACTTTGGTGGAGAATGACGATTTTGCCCCTAGGTTGGGCAAGTAGTTGACTTTTAGTTCGAGCGGTCAATTGGGTATTGACCGAAGACCGTGACGTAGTTTGGGACATCACGAATCCGTAGATAGGTGGCACGCCCGATTCCGACATCTGAGGAGGAAGTTATGATGTTCGGAAGGTTGAGGGCATTATCGTAATTTGGTTAAACTAGGGGGAAAGAGTTGACTTTTTGTATGATCGGATTTTGACATGTTGACCTAGGACAGTTAGGTAGATCTCGTTGTCCTGAATTCAACGACATGCGACACGTGTTCATCGGAGTTAGGACGTGCGAGATACGGGTCTAGAAAGGTAGTGGCATAATCGTAATTTTGACTGAAAGGAGGGTATTTTGGTCTTTTGCATATTGGGAATTGTGCAACTGGATTGGTACAAGTGGACAGCTGAGATTGGGACATTTGTGAGAGGGTTGAGAGGATTGTGACACGTGGAAGGGACCTAGAGGTTTCTAGGTTATTACAATGGACACGGGTATATGTTGCACGATTTTAAACCGTGCAATTTGGCTTTGAAGAACAGAAATCAGAGAGGTGAGGCGGTGAGGATTTTGATCGATTCAATGAGTGTGTGAGCGTTTTGTGAGTTGTGAGAGTGACAGAGAGAAGAAGAAAAGTTGGTGACTGGGACTGGGAGTGAAATCGTGCAGGAAACATGGTGGGTGTGAGGTTCGATTTTCAGGGAAAACAGAGAGGGCCGTGGGAAGTTGGTGGTGGTTGTGTCGTGTGTTGGTCCAACCCAGGCTAAGAAGGAGCTAGGACAACTGCGGGGGACTCAGTGGACACCGTGGTACACGGCGGTGCGAACGGCGGAGGACGATTCGACGGTAAGACTCAAATCCCCTGTTTTTCCCGATTTACTTAATCCAAAAGTCATGGATTCTGGGTAAGAGTCGAGGGATTTGGTGAGTGGTGTGAGAATCAGGAGGTTCCTAGGAGTCTTCTAGGGTAGTTGCCGTGACGGGGGAATGTCTGAGTGGCCAGGGACTGAAATAGGGATAACATGCTGTTTTATTTCGAGGTTGAAGACGACGGGTTTAGGGCTTTGATTTCTAGATTTTAGGACGGGAAATGATTGCTGAGAACTGAAATGGTGGAAAATCATGGAGGAATTGCAGAGAACTGGGAACGCATGTTCAGACCGGTTCGTTCAATGAAGACGGTGATGAACAGTGCCCTGGTGCAGGCGCGTGAAGCCCACGCGCAGCCACTTTGGACGGCGCGTGGGGGTTCGTGCGGCGGTCTCCGGTGAAGATTCCAACATGTTTTTTGGTTTAAAGGTTATGATGAATCCATTGGAATAGGTTTCGGGACTATCGGGCGTTGTTTCGGGTTAGTTCTGCAGGATCGAAGGTCTAGGGTCCCATTTAAAGTACGCTTAGAAGTTCGGGAAAGATATGGGATTTGAGTAGGACTTTTGTGAAGTAGTTAGTAACCTCGTTATGGACTTTGGACAGGTTCGGGAAAGCCGAGAGTAGCGGAATGGCCGGAAATGGCGTAAGTGTGCGTGTATCGAGGCGACGTCGGAATGGTCTGTGAGTGGACTTTGCTTTCTAACTCTTGATGCATGCATATATGTTTTTATATGTTTTCTATACGTGATTCTATGATTTGATTTATGATTGTGATGGTTTATGGTTTTGGCACGTTTTTCGAGAAAATAATGGTATTTTACGTTTTACGAGATTTTGATGATACTGTGATTTGAACTGGTTTTAATGAAATAGTTTCGGGATTTGAAATATGATTTGATTTCAAAGAAGTAAAAGAATTTTGGAAAAGTGTTTTTGGGCTTGAAGCCCAGTTCAAAAGTGGTTTTCGGAAATGTGATTTCGGGTTTTGGTATCGGAATTCCGAGTGACGATTCAGGATTCGATTCGGGACTTGAAAGTGGATTTTCGGGTTCGAGTTTGGAATGGTTGTTCCGGATGCTAGCTTACGGAATGATGGTTGCGGACTCGGATCTGGAAAGGAATGGATATGAGTTCTGGATTTGGATTCGAAATGATGGTTCTGGATGCCGTAAGGGCTTCGGGCCAGTGATTTCAGATTCGGGTTTGGATATGGAAATGGAAAATGGTTTTGATTGGATTTGCTGGATCTGGATACTGGGTTTAAAGATCCGGATATTATAATTGACGGGGGACGGGCCCGGATTGGGTTTAAAGACCCGGATTGAGTTTAAAGACTCGGGAGTTTAAAAACTCGGATATATTGATATTTCCCCCGTAGGCCTGTTGAGTTTAAAGACTCGGAGTTTAAAGACTCGGATTATTGAGGCCTAGTTATTGAGTTTAAAGACTCAGGAGTTTAAAGACTCGGATAGATCCAGCAGGTTCGATGAATGGAAACGTGGCTTTAAATATGTTTCGGTTTTCTCTGTGATTGATGATAATGGTTTCCGAGGTTTTGGGCAGTGGTCCGGATGAAAAGGTTTTTCGATGGTTTTGGGCGGAGGCCCGGGATTTGAGAAAAAGGAAAATGTGTCTGGTTTTCGTACATGACTTTATGACATGAAATTGATATGCATGCATTGGTTTTTAAAACGGAGGGTATAAATGTATGTGTTTTCTGATAACTGTTTTTGAACTTAAACTTTATTTTTGTCCACTCACAGTATTTTCGTGTTTTCGATACCCTCCAGGTTGTTGCAGCGCGGGCTGTTGGTCGAGAGAGCCGGAGACATCACACGTACGATCCACAGTAGACTCTGCGCACTCTGGGAAGTTTGAAAGTGTTTGGACGGTCGGATAGAGAATTCCTTGTCCGACTTACGTGTCACATGAAGGTTGGACGTTAGTTCGGCCTTCGTGTCATGCGTGAGTCAGACGGGGGCAGGGTTAGTCCCTAATCCTGGGGGATTAGGGGTGAGCCCTGACAGTTAAGGGCGTTACCGTAGTTTTGGTTAAATAGAGGGAAATTGTTGACTTTTTGCTGGACTTTTGATTTTCACGTAGACCAAGGACTGTTAGATAGGTCTCGATGTCCTGAGTACAATGATAGGCGGCATGCTTTAATCGGACGTCGGACGAGCGAGATACGGGTCTAGAACGGCGAAGGGCAAAATGGTAATTTGGACTCACAAGGGGTATTTTGGTCTTTTGGTGCCTTGGGATTTGTACAAAAGAGATGAGGACAAGTGTACAGTGTGTGATTGGATATTTTGAGATGGGACCATGGGATTGTGGACACGTGGGGTGTTTGTAGTGGGTTCTAGGGTGCACGGGTAAATTACTTAGCTGTGTGTGTGTGTTAGTCGTGTTCGAAGAGGGAATTGTGAGTGCAAGGTGTGTGAGGGCTGGTGATCAAGAGAGTGAACAGAGACTGAGTGAGAGCTGCTGAGTGAGTTGTGAGTGCAAGGTGTGTGAGGGAACCTGTTTGTGTGTGTGTGAGTGTGAGTGTCTGTGGAAAACAGAGAAGAATCGAGGTGGTGGTGTTGCTGTGTTGTGATCAAACCCGTGAATTGAACCCGTGGTGGTGTCGAGAGGCCTGAGGGGAGTCGAGTAGGCACGGTGGAGCTCACGGTGGCAGCCGGGAGGCAAGTAATTTCTCTTCTTCCTCTGTATGCTCTGTTTTGACGTTTTGGTTCAAACGTTAAGTCGTGGCGTTTGGGTTCGAGTCGAGGTTTTTGGTGAGTGCTAGTCGACTTAGTAGGTTCCTAGGGAGCTTCTGGTTGTGAAGTCGTGACGGGGGGAAGCCCTGGTGGCCTGGAACCGAAACAGAGGTTTTCAGGTGGTTTTAGTTCGAGCTTGGGACGTTGAGATGTAGGCTGTGTTGTCGTGTTTGGAGTAGGGGATTGGATTGCTTAGGGTAGGACGAAGGTAGGGGTGTTGAAAGGGACAAAAATGGATGGAAGATGGTGGAGAACCGGTCACGCCGATTCAGACCGGTCTGACCATCGAAGAAAACGATGAACAATGCTCTGTGTGCAGGCGCGTGAGGCCCACGCGCAGCCACTTTGGCCGGCGCTTGAAGGCGCGTGGTGGCTGTTCTGGGGAACCTTCCAACATAGTTTTTGGTCTAATCATTGTAACGAATCTGTTTGGACAAGTTTTGGGACAATCGGACGACGTCTCGTGTTAGTTCTAAGAGGTTGAAGGTTTAGGGTCCCGTTTAGCTACGTTTAGAATCTGGAAAAAAAATTGAGGAAATTAAGTATAAGCTTAATAAAGTAGTGAGTAACCTCGTTATGGGTTTTGGACAGGTTCGGGAAAGCCGAGGATAGCGGAATGGTCGAGGACGACGTAAGTGCACGCGTATCGAGGCGACGTCGGAATGGTCTGTAAGTGGACTTTGTTTCTAACTCTTGATGCATGCATATATGTTTTTATATGTTTTCTATAATTTATTCTATGATTTGATTTATGATCTTGATGATTACGGTTTTGCACAATTTTTGAGGTATTTACGGAATTTCACGTTTTACGAGGTTTGATGGATATTGTGATTTGAACCCAGTTTTTATGATTTGACTTCGGGATTTGAAATACAATTTTATTTCAATGAAAGTAAAAGGATTTTTGGGACTTGAAAAGTGGATTCCGGGTTTGGGTTCGGAATGATTATTCCTGATGCCGGCTTACAGAATGATGGTTGCGGACTCGGATCTGGAAAGGAGATGGATAAGAGTTATGGGTTTGGATTCGGGATCTTGATGAGATTACGGATTCGGATTCGGAAATGGAAAAAGGTTTTCAAACAGTTTTGAATTGGATTTTCTGGATCTGGTTATTCGGTTTAAAGACCCCGATTATGTGATGACGGGGGACGAGCCCAGATTGGGTTTAAAGACCCGGATTGAGTTTTAAGACTCGAGAGTTTAAAGACTCGGATATTGATATTTTCCCCCGTAGGCCTGTTGAGTTTAAAGACTCGGGAGTTTAAAGACTCGGATTATATTGAGGCCGGGATTGAGTTTAAAGACTCGGGAGTTTAAAGACTCGGATAGATCCAGTAGGCTCGGTGAATGGAAATATGATATGGTTTTCAACAAGGTTTTCCGATGTTTTGGGTAGTGGCCCGGATGAAATGGTTTTCGATGGCTTTGGGACTGAGTTCCCGGATTTGAGATTGATTTGAGGCTGAGGCCTGGATTTGAGTAACGGGTTTGACACGATTTGATAAACAAGGTTTTCGTTGATGGTTTTTGATATAAATGGTTTCATAACTTGAATGGATATGCATGCATTGGTTTTTACGTGGAGGGTAAAAATGTAATTTTTTTATTGAACTGTTTTCTAAATTATACTTTATTTTTGTCCACTCATAGTCTTTTCGTGTTTTTGATACCCTCCAGGTTGTTGTGGCGCGGGTTGTCGGTCGAGAGAGACAGAGACATCACACCCGAGATCCACAGTAGTTTCGACGCACTCTGTGAAGTCCGGATACTTTGAGGATGGTTTGATCGACAATCCCTTGTCCGACCTACGTGTCACATGGAGGTTGGACGTCTTTTTAACCTTCGTGTCATGCGTAAGTTAGACGGCAGCAGGGTTTAGCCCTTAATCCCGGGGGATTAGTGACACGACCCATCCCAATCCCCCTCGGGATTATCACGGGATGTGACGTGCTCCCGTCTGACACGAAGTGTCAGATAAGGGATAACCCAACGCCACTGCCCATACGGGCATCCAGAGTGCGCCAGGATCGATGGAGGAGGCATGCGATGACCCGGTCCCCTGCTGCAGTCGCATCCGCGCTCAACCTGAAGGGCATTAAAACCAAAAGCTGTGAGTGGACGAAAATAAACAAGTTCGTAAAATACATTTTACAAGACATTTATGCCCCTCAGTAAAAACATATGCTTGCATCAAAAACCAATAATGAAATATTTATTTGAAATAACCTTTAGGGCCTTAGCCCGAAAACCGCAAACATAGTTTCGATCCAAAAATCAATCCAAAAGTTATTTCATAAATCCAGTGGCACATGTTTATTACTTTACCATCTCCGGCATCCCGGATGCCTAGCGTCCCAGACTCTTGACGTCCCAGACGTCATATCTCACGGTATTAAGCGAAGCGTGCTGCCCGGGGTCGCACCGGGTCCATATCTCTGACATCGCAGATGTCTGACGTCCCAGACGGCTAATCATAGCAATCCTGCTCCTGAGTCACTATACGGTCCGGCCGCTCCGTACAATGACCCCTCGCAGGCAATGCACCGTGACTTCCTCAGTGTCCCAGACACCTGGAGGAGACCAATATATATCCTCGTATCGAGATGGTTTTATGGAACACATTTTATTATTCATTTCCGAAATATCACAAGGGCCCTGCCCCGAATTTCCATAAAACCGTCACAAGTCCAATTAGTTGATTATTAAATCCGAAATCATTTATTCAATTCCATTTTAGGGTCCCTGACCCGAAATCACATATATAACTTAACTGGGCCCCTGGCCCGATTTCTTAAATCAACTGGGCCCCTGGCCCGAATTTACTTTGTCAAACCCGTAACTGTTTCATAAAATCATATCCGAACCACAATCATGGAAATCAATGCAAATCCGGAAAATCTCGATTTACGCGCAAACCCGTAAATCGCCTCGAAATGCGTGAAATCACATAAATTCACCGATATCCAAATCAAAGCATATAAAAACAATTATAACGATCATGAAACAGTTATGCATGCATAGAATTTATCAAAACCAATGTCCACTCACAGACCATTTAACCGAGCGCCTCGATACGCGTGCCACCGGCCTTCCCGGGCCTCGTTACTAACACTGGGACTCCCGAACCTGTTCACATCATATTAGAGGGTTACTAACCTCCTCAATAACATCCTATTCAAGTCTCGTAATTTTCTTGAATTTTTAATTATTTTTAAACCCGACTTAAAACCTTCGGACATCCCGAACAACATCCGAACGGGATCCGATTGACACGGAACCAACGCTAAAATGTTCGTTATAATGTATAGGATAAAATTTGTGTTGACCGTACCTCGGGATTCGTGCCCACGCGCCGTCACGCGCCGCCGTGAGTGGCTGCGCGTGAAACCCACGCGCCAGCTACAGTAACGGTGAACAGTCGTCTTCCTCGTCCGTTTCCCTGCAATACGGGTCTGCAACCCGTGAGTTCAACCCGGTTAAATAGCTATCAATTCGACCTCGATTTCATCTGATTTTGATCCTAAAATTATCATTAACCATCCAATTAGAGTTCTATGTCCACGATTCAACATAACCGTCCCGAAATCAGACCCACGACCCGTGATCACCCAAACGGGTCGATCACCCAAACTCTGTGTTTTCTCAATCAAACTCAAATTAACTTCACAGTAAGGATTCTAGGCCTAAAAGGAACTGAAATACAAGATCAATTGGACACAACATTACCTGGAAGTGATCGTCCACAGCTCTGCAATTTTTCAGAATCTGGAACCTGGGTTCCTGGATAGACAGCGATCGACTCCCCTCAATTCCTTCGTGGTTGAGTTCGTAGTGTACCCAGTAGTCTAATACGGCCCTCAGTTCAGCCCAAATCACCCCAAAAATTGAAAACCAATTTTTCCCTCCAATTTCCAGAAGCGGGTTCCCTCACCGTTCTCCCAATCTCTCAGCTTCCAACTGAATCCAAATGAACTCCTCATCTCAGAGGCACTTTGTTAGTCGATCGAAATGGACGACAACTCGTGGGAGACCGTCTGCTGCCACTGTGAAACTGCTTCCCGCAACAGAGAAACCAAGGAATTGAAAAATGCTTCTCGTGCCTGTCCATGGCTTCAGTCCCAACCTCAATTGTCTCAGAATACATAGTTTAATCCCCACTGAGACAGCCCACTACTCAATTAAAAATTGCACCGTCCAGAAACTCCACACACGGTGGTGCCCTGACGCCCCCCACGGTGTGCTACAGTAACCGCTCAAACAATGCCCTGTGAAATTACCATTCTGCCCTCCAATTGACAAATTACCAAAATGCCCCTCACGCATCCAGGCCCGTAACTCGGTCATTCGAACTCCGATTGATGTGTGCCGCCTGTCTACGAACTCAGGGCATCGAGACCTTCCTAACGGTCCTTGGCCCTCGGCCATCGGACCTCCTGATCAAAAAGTCAACATTTTCCCTTATTTCACCAAAATTACAGAAATGCCCCTGGACTTCCGAACATCATAACTTTCGCCACGAACGTCGGAATCGAACGTGCCGCATGTCTATGAACTCGTGACGTCCCAAACTACGTCACGGTTATTGGTCAAAGTCCATTTGACCGTCCGAATAAAAAGTCAACGTTTTGCCCACGATTAGGGGCAAAACGGCCATTTTGCACCGTTCGTCCGAGTTCGCCCAACTAATCACCGATTAACCCCTGCTAATCATGATTAGTCCGTAATCAAATCCCGAATTCCGGGACGGGCCGTTACAATTAGGGGTGGGCCCTAACACGAAGCCTATCACTCATCCTTCAATATCCTTTCGTTTTTCTCTTTGGATTTCACTTAATTCCTCACAAACCCAACCCAAGAGTTCAATGTTTCACCTGAGATCAGTTATGGTTCTTGCTCTGTTTACTTCCTAAAACACACACACATGCACGACTTGTTTGTATCTCAGTTTAAATCCTCATCGCCCATAAGACGTGCAACATCATCGCTTAGCCACTAATCTTCTTTAACAAAGTGACAGATGTCACTAAATGCTAAATTCTCATCCAAAATGGCGGGTACATGTGTCATTAACTTAGCCTAATACACCCTTAACATGGCTGAATCAGCAAGTCCTAATTAAATTACCATTTTACCCTTCTTTGACAAATTACCAAAATGCCCCTCACATTCCTTAGTTCATAACTTTTTCATCCGGACCCCGATTGACGCATGCTACCTGTTTACGGATTCAACGTCTAGAGACCTACCCAATGGTACTTACGGAAAGTCCAAACACGGTCCCGATCAAAAAGTCAACAAATGGCCCTTTTTAATTTACCAAATTACCCTTAAACTTCCAAACATCATAACTTTCTCCTCGAATGTCGGAATCTAGCGTGCCGCCTGTCTATGAACTTGTTACGTCTCGAACTACGTCACAATAATTGATCAAAGTCTGTTTGACCGCTCGAACCAAAAGTCAACCGTTCGCCCAATTCCAGGGGCAAAATCGTCATTTTCCTTCAAATTTTCCAAATTTTCCTTTTTTTCAATTTCCGGGTCATTACAACCTTCCCCCGTTAAACAATTTCGTCCTCGAAATTCCAATCAGGAGATACCATGATAGTCATCTCCATAATCAATCGCATATGTATGTGAACCAGAAACATGATCAATCGCATACCCGTTTGGTTCAACCAAACCGAATATCAGTCCAAATCAAACTTATGGAATCTCAATAATCTAGTCCCCGTCACTGGGTCAACATCGGGACATATCTCTCTATAAACCTCTGCCCCACGGGCAGTCATATCCATGCCTACTCTGACAGGACCCATCCCAATCCCCCCGGGATTAGTGCGGGATGACCCTGCTCCCGTCTGACACGAAGTGTCAGACAAAGGATATTTTCGACCTTTGCCTTCCCAGGCTATCAGAGTACGCCAGGATCCGGAGGAGGTTTGTGATATCTCGGTCTCTGCTACAGTCCACAATCTAATGTCAACCTGAAGGGCAGTCAAAACATTAAAAGCTGTGAGTGGACAAAACAAGAGTTTATAAAAATATTTTATAAGACATTTGTACCCTTCACTAAAAAGCATGCATGCATTCGAAAACCATTTATCTAGAAAAACCATAATGAAATCAAGTACACGGGCCACTGCCCAACTCCACAAGGGACTCAGCCCAAATCATAAGAAACTAACCATACGGGCCACTGCCCAAAACTAGTGTAAACACACATCATATATCATATATAGCATACATCACATATACATATAATTCACACAACCATTCCTGTCACGGTTTCCAAAGCTATGCGCGTGCTACCCAGGTCTCAATCCGAGTCTTCTCAAAGTCAAGATCAATGGCCGCAGACCACTGACCCTACCCGAGGTAATAGTAATCATAGCCTTCCTGAGAGTAAGGAACCCAATTGGGGGGTGACTCCACTCAGTCGGTGCTCCGTGACAACTCCGGGGTCCACCCAGGCCAACGACCCTCCCCGGAGGAGATAATAGAAGTAAAGGAAGGTATATGAATACATATATATACATAACATAAACATTCATGCCCGGTTCCCTTGAACCGTCATGATCCATAACATCCATTAACCAGGGTTCATGCCGGTTCCCATAAACCGTCATGAACCAGAATGACCTGACAAAGGTTTCATGCCGGTTCCCATAAACCGTCATGTACCATAATGACCTGACAAGGGTTCATGTCGGTTCCCATAAACCGTCATGAACCACAATAACCTTTCCAAAGTTCATGCCGATTCCCATAAACCGTCATGAACTTGGAAATCCATCTAGGGTCCCTGACCCGAAATCATCAGTGTCAAACAACTGGGTCTCGTGCTCGAACATTTGACTCAACTGGGCACCGTGCCCAATATCTAAGGGTCAGTCACGACTCCGATCATTGTGATTCGTGCAACCATCCATCCAGGACCGCTCTCAATCCCGGTATGTCGCCGTGAACGAATCAACCGACGCGACCACCACAAGCTCATGGTGCACTCATCACCGATCATTATCCTGAACCGTCAGCACTTCGAAGTCGAGGCTCCCCAGGCTGCCCGACCACGAATCGTGTATCGTGACCTCTCCGGAAGGAACACATCCCAATCCGGAGGCGAGCGTCGTATCGTCGATCGCCGTGCACATAGCACCCGTCGCGACCACGATTTCGACCCGAAGGTCGTAAATAGTGTCATATGCCCGAGACAAAACCAAATGGGTGTCATACCCGAGTTTATCCATTTGAAATCCAAAACCATTTCATTTAGACCAATAAAGACATACAGACCCGTATAAGCACTGTATAAGGCCGAAACCTCGAAATATATGCTTATACGTAACCACATACAAATGCACCCATGGCATCATCATACATGTAATAAAACATATAATAAACATTTATGCATGCACCAATTTAGAAAACAAAGTCCACTCACAGACCGTCCGAGCTTCCGCCTCGATTTGCGTGCCATACGGCTCCCCGAGCCGATCACCATGTAACACCCCGGAAATTCACAGATTGTAATATTGTAATTTAATGTATGAATTGACGATTTTACCCCTGTGGATTATGGCCGATTGTTGACTTTTTGGTTTATGGGTCAAATGGACTTTGACTAGTGACCGTGACGTAGTTCGGGACGTCACGAGTTCATAGACAGGTGGCACGTCCAATTCGGACGATCAGGGAAAAAGTTATGACTATCGGAAGTTCAGGGGCATTACCGTAATTTGGACGAGTTGGGGGAAAAAGTTGACTTTTTGTTGTACCGGGATTTTTCGCACGACCCGAAGACCCTTAGATTCGTCTCGATGCCCTGAGTACAACGACAGGCGGCACGCGTGAAACGGACATCGGATGACCGAGTTACGGGTCACGGAAGTTGGAGGGCATTTTGGTAATTTCTGCCCTGAGGGCATTTTGGTCTTTTTGCACGGTTACTGTAGCAGCAACCGTGAAAAACAGGGGACACGGCCATGTCGTGGTGTTTGTGGGCGTGCAAATAGTTTAAACCTTAGTGGACTGGTTTGTGAGTATTGTTTATGTAGTTTAAGGTATTGGGAGTGAAATTTGAGGCTGTGCAGGCCACGGGAAGAATTAAAAACGTTGGTTGAGCTCTGTGTGCGGGAGGCAGTGTCCAGTGCGTCTGTGAGTGTCTCCCACGGGTGTTGGACCCCTTGATCGATTAACCGCGCAAGGGGAGTGAGTGACGGGTTCATTGGAGTCTGTTTGAGACTGAGGAACTGTGAGAGACTGAAGAAAAACCGTGAAGAACCGTTTCGGGTTTTTGGGGGGAAATTTTCCGAATTCAATCTCTACGGGTTTTGGGGTCGATCTAAACACTGGGGAAGCTTTCTGGGAGTAGCAGGGACCTAACCGTGCAAGATTCGAAGAGTGTGATCGAGGAATTGCCCAGGAACCCAAGTTCCAGTTCTGAGAAAAACCGATTTGGAGGGAAAATCCGAGTTCAATTTCCACGACCTTTTGGACGAAACCAATCACTGAGTGAGCTTTCTGGGAACATTTGGAACCTGTCCATATCGAAATCGACGACAACCAGCCACGGAGGAGCTGGGACGGTGACCGCCGTGTGCAGAGGAAATCGCAGCGTTTGGACGGCTACTTTCAGGTGATGTTTCATTCAATTGATGGTTCTATTTTGTTAGTCTAGGTCCTAGTATGCTTCTGTATAAATTAATTGGACAATGGTGATTGTTTGGAGGTGTTCTGAGGTTGGACCCGTGTAGCTATTCGGGTTTGGATAGGATGGTTGAAGGCTTGTCGAGTTGATTTGTGGACTGAGAACTGTAATTAAATGACTTTAGAACATGTTAGAATCAAGAAGGAAAGAAATTAAGTAGAAATAGACGGCTAATTAATCGGGTCACCCCGCGGGTCGCAGACCCAGATTACAGTAAATCGGGCAAGGACGGTGACACTGTAGCAGCGCGTGACTTTCACGCGCAGCCACTTTGGGCGGCGCGTGAGGGCGCGTTGAGCATTATCTCGGATCACGGTCAACATGACTTTTAATCCTTTCATCATTTTGGACATTTTCTGTGAAATAACCATGTTGATCTGAGATAGTGAGGAAGGTCAGTTTAGGGCCGGATGTCTCGGGAAGCGTGTTGGCCGGCTTTCCCGAACCGGTTTCTGTTTCGGACTTTTTGAGGGTATTTTAAGGACCTATAATGACACTTGTGTGTGATTGGAAATGACAGGGAACTTACGTTAATTCCGGAGACAAGTTCGTACGCGCGTTATTCGCAGCGGGAACGTACTGTGAGTGGGCCCGTTTTTATTAACTCTTGCATGCATAACCGTTTTCATTTCCGTATATCTATATGTGTGCGTGGATCATTAATGGATTTGATTATCTCGATTTACGGCTGTGACACGTTTTACGGTGTTGGGCTGAGGCCCGTTTTACGGAAAATGAATACTGTTTTATATTATATATATATAGTTACATATACTTGTGGATACGATGACTATCTTGGGTACTGCACTGTATAATCCACCGTATGATACTGTCTCCTCCGGATGTGGTACCCCGGTGCGGTCACGGTGCATTGCCTGCGAGGGGTCATGCTACGGAGGTGCCGGACCGTAGGATGACTCAGGAGCAGGATTGCTATTATTGGACGTCTGGGACGTCGAGCGTCTGGGACGCTAGGCATCTGGGATGCCATAACCGAACTGGGTTCGGAGATTGGACTCGGGATTTGAGACCCCGGGTGGCACGCGTAGCCTTGGAACTGTGACCATTATTGGACGTCAGGGACGTCGGACATCTGGGATGTCAATATCGGATGTGTATGGTGCAGTAGCTGGGTTTATATTACATTTCTGACTTAATATGATACTTGTGATATATTACATGTGTTTATGGCTTTTAAATACTGACGCATGCATGTTTGGAAAACGGAGGGGTAAATTATATTTTACTTATTATATTGTTTTTACAAACCTGAGTTTCGGCCCACTCACCCTTCATGTTTTGGTAACCCCTCCAGGTCGTGTTGCTGAGGTTGGTGAGGACCCCGAGGCTGAGGCATAGATTGTGCACTGCGCACTTGATCCCCTGTCGGGTCGGATCACCCGCAGGATTTTCCTTTCTAGTGTCGTGCTCGGATTTGTATTTTAAATTGTATCCCTTGTCTGACATCTGTTAAATTTGGACTGTGTATGACTTTTTAATCCGGACATTTATGCATTTAAGTTTTTTTTATGGCTAAAATTGGGATTTTCGGTTCGGGTGTCAGACGGGAGCAGGGCACGTCCCCTTGTGGTCCCCGGGGGATGGGGGCGGGTCCCTGTCAGCTTGGTATCAGAGCACTAGGTTGTGGTCAGCATGTTAGACTAGCGGTTAATATTAGGTACGTTTCGAGTCTAAGAATTGCGTTAACTAATCTATGCCTCTTAATAGTTGGTTATGCCTCCGAGGAGAGCCTCTTCAGCACGGACCGCCGAGGAAATTGAGAGAGAGATGGAATGTGCCAGTATTGAGCGGGCTCAACGGTTGGGAGCCACACCTTTCAATGGGGGATCTGACCCCGAGGATGCCTACGAGTGGATTGATAAATGGGAAAGAATCTTTACTGTGATGCATTGCCCACCCGTCGAGCGGGTGACTTTGGCGGCTTTCTTACTGGAAGACGGAGCTTACCGATGGTGGCAGGGTCTGGAGATGTCGGGGTGGTCAGTTCGTACCACCACATGGGAGGACTTTCGTGCTCGGTTCCTAGATCAGTACTATCCGCGATCTTTTTGCGCAGCACGAGAGGCAGAGTTCCTGCGACTGGAGCAGGGGGACATGTACGTGGCAGACTATGAGCAGCCTTTCGGGAAGCTTTCCCGTTTTGCAGCAGCTTTTGTGAGTACTGAGGAGGACAGATGTCAGAGGTTTGAGTTGGGGCTCCGGGGAGAGATACGGGCAGGTGTGACGGCTGCCACTTATGCGACTCTGAGGGACATGGTCGACGCTGCAGTTCGTGTCGAGGCCAGTCTGGCGGCACACCAGGCGAGACAATCATCAGGCGAGGGGAGGCGCCAGGATCGTACCCATCCGGGACCAACCGGCTGGAAGATCTCTAAGGGGGGAAGTTATCGTGGAGCACCCACATCATTGCGGGGTCGTGGCTGGTCAGGTCGATCAGGGGGCTCTCAGAGGGGCGGATCGAGATCCAGCGCTGGGCAGCATCAGTCTTGGAGTGGTGCATCAAGAGGGTCTTAGGATGGACCGAGGACAGTTAATTGTTTTGCTTGCGGAGGAACGGGCCACTATGCCCGAGATTTCCCGTCGTTGTCGAGGAACAACGATACTGGAGGTGCTAGTGTTGCACAGAGTTCGGCTTCCAACACTGCCGGAGGCCGAGGACAGGGTGCTGGACGTGGCGCACGTGGGCGCGGGCAGACTGCGGGGCCCAGTGCTCGTGTTTTTGCAGTGACTCAGCAGCAGGCGAGGTCAGCCCCGGATGTGATTACAGGTACACTTCATATCTCGAACCTTATTGTGTGAGTATTGTTGGATGCGGGGGCTACACATTCTTTTATTTCGAGGCGTTGTGCTGGTATGTTAGATTGTGAGGTTTCAGCCTTAGATAGTGAGATGGGTGTTGGCACACCTATGGGTGTCGTATACTTGGTGAATCAGGTGATTCGGAGGTGCCCGGTGAGAATTGAGGAGGTGGATCTGCCAGCAGACTTGATTATTATGGACATCCATGACTTCGACGTGATTCTCGGGATGGATTGGTTAGCGGTGCATGGGTCGCTTATTGATTGCTGTAGTCGGCAAGTGTTTCTACGGAGTCCGGGTTTGCCGGAAGTTACCTTTCAGGTGGAGCGTGATGGTTCACTGCCTGAAGTGATTTCTTCACTTGCTGCTACTAAACTTCTACGGAAGGGATGTCAGGGCTATTTGGCACACGTTGTGTCGGAGCGAGTTGATACTCCGAGTATCGAGGAGATACCTGTGGTGTGGGAGTTTCCGGATGTGTTCCCGGAAGATCTACCTGGATTACCACCACCGCGGGAGATTGAGTTTACCATTGAACTACTCCCCGGTACCCGACCTATATCTCAGGCAGCGTACCGGATGGCGCCGGCAGAATTACGGGAACTCAAAACGCAGTTACAGGAGTTGGTCGAGTTGGGATTCATCCGACCGAGTACTTCACCGTGGGGAGCACCGGTGTTGTTTGTGAGGAAGAAGGAGGGGAGCCTCCAATTGTGTGTGGATTACCGACAGCTGAACAAGGTGACGCTGAGGAACCAGTATCCTTTACCCAGGATTGATGACTTATTCGACCAGTTGCGGGGAGCACAGTGCTTCTCGAAGATTGATCTGCGATCTGGGTATCATCAGCTGAGGATTGCGGAGGGGGATATTTCGAAGACGGCATTTCGAACTCGTTACGGACACTATGAGTTTCTGGTGATGCCTTTTGGTTTGACGAATGCTCCAGCAGCATTCGTGGATCTGATTAACAGAGTTTTCCGACCTTACCTGGACAAGTTTGTGATTGTGTTCATCGATGACATCTTGGTGTACTCGGGAAGTGCCCGAGCACATGAGGAACACCTACGGTTGGTGTTAGGGAAGCTGAGACATGAACGGTTGTACGCCAAACTGAGTAAGTGTCAGTTTTGGCTGAGCAGCATTGGTTTTCTGGGACATGTGATTTCGGCTGATGGGATCAGCGTGGATCCCCAGAAAATGGAAGCGGTGACCAACTAGGCCAGACCGACGACAGTGACAGAGGTGCGGAGTTTTGTCGGATTGGCAGGCTACTACCAGAGATTTGTGGAAGGTTTCTCCAAGATTGCTGCACCGTTGACTCGTTTGACCAGGAAGGGAGTGAAGTTCATCTGGGACGAGCAGTGTGAGCAGAGTTTTCAGGAATTGAAGCGTCGTTTGACCACTGCTCCTATCCTTGCATTGCCCGACAACAGCGGAGAGTTTGTAGTTTTTAGTGATGCCTCACTACAAGGTTTGGGATGCGTAGTAATGCAGAATGGTAAGGTGATCGCTTACGCATCACGGCAGCTGAAAACTCATGAGTTGAATTACCCTACCCATGATCTGGAGTTGGCGGCGGTAGTTCATGCTTTGAAGATCTGGAGACATTACCTTTTCGGTGCAACGTGCAGGATATACACCAACCACCAAAGCATGAAGTATTTATTTACCCAGAAGGAACTCAACTTGAGGCAACGGAGATGGTTGGAGTTGATCAAGGATTACGAATGTACGATCGAGTACCATCCGGGTAAGGCTAATGTGGTGGCAGATGCGCTCAGCAGGAAATCAGCGGGATCCATTGCACACCTGAGGATGGTGTATCTTCCTTTACTGGTGGAACTCCGGAAGGCTGGGGTTATTCTAGATACGGATGATCATGGAGCTTTATTGGCCAGTTTCCATGAACGGCCAGTGTTGGTTGATCGGATCATTGAGGCGCAACTTCAGGACCCGATATTGTGCATCTACAGGATTGAAGTTGAGGCTGGGGAACGGCAGGACTTTACCATCCGAGACGATGGGGCACTTGTGAAATTGGGCCGTTTGTGTGTGCCAGCAGAGACAGAGTTACGGGCCGAGATTTTGGAGGAGGCCCACAGTTCAGCGTATGCTATGCACCCGGGAGGTACAAAGATGTACCGTACCCTCCGGAACTATTATTGGTGGCCAGGGATGAAGAGAGACATTGCTGGGTTTGTGAGCAGATATTTAACCTGTCAGCAGGTTAAGGCGGAGCGGCAGAGACCGTATGGGGCTATGCAGCCACTACCGATTCCCGAGTGGAAGTGGGACCACATCACCATGGACTTTGTCTTTAAGTTACCAAGGACCCGGAGTGGATTTGACGGAGTTTGGGTGATTGTAGACCGATTAACGAAGTCAGCACATTTTCTGCCAGTACAAGAGACTTACAAACCGAACCGACTGGCTCAATTGTTCGTGAAGGAGATCATCCGACTTCATGGTACGCCGGAGTCGATCGTGTCCGATCGCGATCCGCGTTTCACTTCCAGGTTCTGGCGGAGTTTGCAGGCTACCTTGGGAACGAAATTGTGTTTCAGTACCGCTTTCCATCCACAGACCGATGGACAGTCTGAGAGGACTATTCAGACCCTGGAGGACATGATGAGATCTTGTGTACTGCAATTTACGGATTCGTGGGATACTCACTTGCCTTTGATGGAGTTTGCTTACAACAACAGCTACCAGGGGAGTATTGGGATGGCCCCCTACGAGGCACTGTATGGTCGACAGTGCAGGACACCTATCTGCTGGATGGAGATTGGGGAGCGAGCGGCCGTAGGGCCGGAGTTGATGGATATCACCCAGGAAGCAGTCCGTGTTATCAAGGAGAGGTTGAGGGCGGCACAGGATCGCCAAAAGAGCTATGCTGATAGACGGATCCGAGATTTGGAATTCGAGGTTGGAGATTTTGTCTTCCTGAGGTTGTCCCCGTGGAAAGGAATCATTCGCTTTGGCCGACGGGGAAAACTGAGTCCACGTTTCATAGGACCTTATGAGATTGTGGAGAGGATTGGCCGGGTGGCATATAGATTGGCTTTACCCCCCGGAACTTTCTAAGGTTCACGACGTCTTCCACGTGTCCATGTTGCGGAAGTACGTACGTGACGCCTCTCATGTATTGGAGGAGCAACCTATCGAGCTTCGAGAGGATTTGAGCTTTGAAGAACAACCAGTACAGATATTGGACAGGAAGGACAAGGTACTACGGCAGAAGACGATTCCTCTCGTGAAAGTCCTTTGGAGGAATCAGAACGTGGAAGAAGCCACATGGGAGCCCGAGGCTCAGATGCGGGAAAAGTTTCCTTATCTGTTTCCTAAAATTTCGGGACGAAATTCCTTATGGGGGGAAAGTTGTAACACCCCGGAAATTCACAGATTGTAATATTGTAATTTAATGTATGAATTGACGATTTTACCCCTGTGGATTATGGCCGATTGTTGACTTTTTGGTTTATGGGTCAAATGGACTTTGACCAGTGACCGTGACGTAGTTCGGGACGTCACGAGTTCATAGACAGGTGGCACGTCCAGTGCGTCTGTGAGTGTCTCCCACGGGTGTTGGACCCCTTGATCGATTAACCGCGCAAGGGGAGTGAGTGACGGGTTCATTGGAGTCTGTTTGAGACTGAGGAACTGTGAGAGACTGAAGAAAAACCGTGAAGAACCGTTTCGGGTTTTTGGGGGGAAATTTTCCGAATTCAATCTCTACGGGTTTTGGGGTCGATCTAAACACTGGGGAAGCTTTCTGGGAGTAGCAGGGACCTAACCGTGCAAGATTCGAAGAGTGTGATCGAGGAATTGCCCAGGAACCCAAGTTCCAGTTCTGAGAAAAACCGATTTGGAGGGAAAATCCGAGTTCAATTTCCACGGCCTTTTGGACGAAACCAATCACTGAGTGAGCTTTCTGGGAACATTTGGAACCTGTCCATATCGAAATCGACGACAACCAGCCACGGAGGAGCTGGGACGGTGACCGCCGTGTGCAGAGGAAATCGCAGCGTTTGGACGGCTACTTTCAGGTGATGTTTCGTTCAATTGATGGTTCTATTTTGTTAGTCTAGGTCCTAGTATGCTTCTGTATAAATTAATTAGACAATGGTGATTGTTTGGAGGTGTTCTGAGGTTGGACCCGTGTAGCTATTCGGGTTTGGATAGGATGGTTGAAGGCTTGTCGAGTTGATTTGTGGACTGAGAACTGTAATTAAATGACTTTAGAACATGTTAGAATCAAGAAGGAAAGAAATTAAGTAGAAATAGACGGCTAATTAATCGGGTCACCCCGCGGGTCGCAGACCCAGATTACAGTAAATCGGGCAAGGACGGTGACACTGTAGCAGCGCGTGACTTTCACGCGCAGCCACTTTGGGCGGCGCGTGAGGGCGCGTTGAGCATTATCTCGGATCACGGTCAACATGACTTTTAATCCTTTCATCATTTTGGACATTTTCTGTGAAATAACCATGTTGATCTGAGATAGTGAGGAAGGTCAGTTTAGGGCCGGATGTCTCGGGAAGCGTGTTGGCCGGCTTTCCCGAACCGGTTTCTGTTTCGGACTTTTTGAGGGTATTTTAAGGACCTATAATGACACTTGTGTGTGATTGGAAATGACAGGGAACTTACGTTAATTCCGGAGACAAGTTCGTACGCGCGTTATTCGCAGCGGGAACGTACTGTGAGTGGGCTCGTTTTTATTAACTCTTGCATGCATAACCGTTTTCATTTCCGTATATCTATATGTGTGCGTGGATCATTAATGGATTTGATTATCTCGATTTACGGCTGTGACACGTTTTACGGTGTTGGGCTGAGGCCCGTTTTACGGAAAATGAATACTGTTTTATATTATATATATATATAGTTACATATACTTGTGGATACGATGACTATCTTGGGTACTGCACTGTATAATCCACCGTATGATACTGTCTCCTCCGGATGTGGTACCCCGGAGCGGTCACGGTGCATTGCCTGCGAGGGGTCATGCTACGGAGGTGCCGGACCGTAGGATGACTCAGGAGCAGGATTGCTATTATTGGACGTCTGGGACGTCGAGCGTCTGGGACGTCGAGCGTCTGGGACGCTAGGCATCTGGGATGCCATAACCGAACTGGGTTCGGAGATTGGACTCGGGATTTGAGACCCCGGGTGGCACGCGTAGCCTTGGAACTGTGACCATTATTGGACGTCAGGGACGTCGGACATCTGGGATGTCAATATCGGATGTGTATGGTGCAGTAGCTGGGTTTCTATTACATTTCTGACTTAATATGATACTTGTGATATATTACATGTGTTTATGGCTTTTAAATACTGACGCATGCATGTTTGGAAAACGGAAGGGTAAATTATATTTTACTTATTATATTGTTTTTACAAACCTGAGTTTCGGCCCACTCACCCTTCATGTTTTGGTAACCCCTCCAGGTCGTGTTGCTGAGGTTGGTGAAGACCCCGAGGCTGAGGCATAGATTGTGCACTGCGCACTTGATCCCCTGTCGGGTCGGATCACCCGCAGGATTTTCCTTTCTAGTGTCGTGCTCGGATTTGTATTTTAAATTGTATCCCTTGTCTGACATCTGTTAAATTTGGATTGTGTATGACTTTTTAATCCGGACATTTATGCATTTAAGTTTTTTTTAAGGCTAAAATCGGGATTTTCGGTTCGGGTGTCATACGGGAGCAGGGCACGTCCCCTTGTGGTCCCCGGAGGATCGGGGCGGGTCCCTGTCACACCATCACCGAGACTCCCAAACCTGTCCAAATTTTAATAGAAGGTTAATAACTACTTAATTAACCTCCCATCAAAGCCCCGAAACATATCGAGACGGTGTCCGATTGACACGAAACCAGTCCCAAAATGTTCGTTACATCGAATAGAAGATTTCCCGTGTTGAACACTTTTCTAAATTATGGACCACGTGCCCTCACGCGCTCCTAGAAGGCCCTGGTTACTATTCATCACCATCAACCTCAGGAAAACTGATTTGAACCGGTCCGAGTACTGTGCTGAACCGGCGGAACCGGTTCAGTGCTCCTCCTCCCTCATTTTCGGTTCGTTTGCTCCCATTTCGATTCCTAAATTCCTATTTTCTCATTTCCTATCTAACCCAATTATTAAAACCGACCAAAACTTCCTAAATCGATCCCTAAAAATCACCCCCCCCCCCCCCCCCCCACCCCCCCCCCACGGCCTCTGTTTTTCCCGGCCACCCTCCAGCCTTCCTCCGCCGTGAACCACCCTCCAAACCATCCTAAAATGTCCCTAGCAACCTAATAACCACTTCCTAATCATCCAAAAACAACTACAACATTAAAATCGAATTAAAAGGGAGAAAATGGGTAACCGGGTTACCTGTTCGGGTTTGGGCCTCGGCCGTTCACGGTGGCGCCGTCCTGGCCGGCCACCACGTCCTCACCATCATCACTTCACTCTGTCCTCAGTCCTAGCCGCATGGGAGGGGTTGGATGGGTTTTGGATGGTTGGGTGAGATCGGGTAGTAGGGAGAAAAACAAAGGAAATGAAGATGATCGATGCAAATGGAAGGTGAGATGCATGAATATGTTTGGCTGGGAAATGGATGGGTGACACTTGTCACTCATCCATTGGGCCTCCATAAATATCTGGGCCCCACAAAAGTCCAAAAGTTAACTCGTTTCGTAATTTGTGCAATAGTGCACTTGAACTTCCGTGAACCGTAACTTCGCCGTCGAACGTCCGAATTTGACGTGCGGCCTGTCTATGGATTCGTATCGTCCTTATCTACGTAACGGTCTTCGGCCCTTGGCCATCGGACCTCTTGGTCAAAAAGTCAACATTTGACCCCATTTAACCAAAATTACTAAAATGCCCCTAAACTTTCGAACGTCATAACTTCCTCCTCGAACGTCAGAATTGAACGTGCCACCTGTCTATGAACTCTTGACGTCACGAACTACGTCACGGTCATCAGTCAAAGTCCATTTGACCGCCCGAATGAAAAGTCAACATTTTGCCACCATCAGGGGCAAAACGGTCATTTCGCATCGTTCGTCCGATTTCTCCCAACTAATCACCGATTAGCCTCACTAATCGTGATTAGTCGCTAATCTAATCTAGAAATTTGGGACGGGTCGTTACAAACTCGAAATACGGAGCCATGCTCAACGTCCGAGTATACCCAATCCAGAAATCACAAGTACCAGTATCATCATGCCAATCACATGTCATCCACTCATGACATGATCTAATGGCTTAAATCACCACACATAGGCCACCCGACCAATAACCTCATAAGGTCCAATCAATCGGGAACTCATTCCCCTCATGAAGTCAATCATTCACACCACTTTTCAGGGTCACTAAGGATAGCGAATGAAACCTTTTCGTCTGTTATATTTATCCTCATGGGCCTCACTGATGCCTACATCCTGTCAATAACTGGCATTCAATACCATCATTCATACAATATCGCAAATCATATCCATTTCTTAACCTCGACTCCATTCAACATCATACACCAAGTATGATCCTGCAGTTAGACCCCAATAGTCCGAATGATCGAACATCATGTACCACTCCAATCCTATGGAGTTCCATCAATAATAGGATTCACCTATCCTTATGTTATCAAACATGTTAATTCTCGATCGGCTATCTTATTAGTCTCCCCGCGAATAATACCTGACCCTACAACGCGGTCATAATCTCAATTTATCCTTACCATCGCCTCATCACACATTAAGCTTTTCTGTTTATCAATCATGTTTAATCCTGATGGTCAATATAGTACTTATATATTCCTTCCCAGAGGTATGACCTCTGCATACTTAATCCATGGGTCACTATGATCGGTCCCATATCATGCAAGGAAAGTAAAACTCTTGAGGGTTTAGTTAGCATCGGTAATCCTAGCCCTATGCTACCAAAGCACACCTCACCAAATCTCAAATCTCATAGTGACATATCACTATGCACACAGAAAGGGTCACATCGAACATAAGTCACGGTTTCTCCACTGTGTAATTATTCTGTTTCAGTTCTCATTTTCAATAACTCTGACCTCCTTTCGGGTCAATCACCATGACTGGAAATACATTGTAGAGAACCCCTCTACAAAACTCCATAGTATTCATCCAATCTCAAAACAACTCATATTTTCTCGTGACAGTTTCCATTGGCCAGTACATCTGTTTCTCCTGGGATTCACACTAATCCCAACTGTCATTAGTGTATGTTCCATAAATCGACTCTGGTCGACCAGACTTAACACTTATTCAACCATATATTTTTTCTCTCTGAGGGCATCCAATACATCTATCTAGTATATCACACGCACATATGTACATATAAGTACACCAATCAAGCATCAATCATGGTACTATACACCATCCAAAGGCATCACCATTGGCTAACCTTAGCCACAACAAATTCGGACATCACATATTTCTCTTTTACTCATGGCTGTTGGTCATCGCCCTGTTGGCCACTCTCACTAGGCCCAATAATCACATATTGCTAATAGAACCACAAATCATCAGCTCATGATAATGGATACTTTTCCCGTACCGTTACCTTATTAAGTTGTCCATAATCAACATATCAGCTCGGACCATCATCCCTTTTTCCGCTTTAACACCACTGGGTTCCCCACGACAAAGCTGAGCTGAATGAACCCGTATCTATCAAGTCCTGTACTTGCACCTGCAGTCCTTATAACTCTGTAGGTGTCACATACCAAAATGTCCGAGAACAACTCATATACTCAACATGACCGCCATGATCAACTCAACCTCTCATCATGGCAAAACCTCAGGAAACATATTGCAAAATCTGTACATCTTCCGCCATCACTAGGCATCTCAAACACTAATCACATATGCCACACATCTGACCAGCAACCTTTGATAACCTCATACCAACAGTCCATCGATTGTGAGGTTCAATATCATTCTAGAGGGTAATATTGTAACGACCCGAACATTCGAGAAAGGAAAATTTGAAAAATTTGAAGAAAATGATGATTTTACCCCTAGGAACGGGCAAATGGTCGACTTTTGGCTCGAGCGGTCAAACAGACTTTGACCGATGACTGTGACGTAGTTCGGGACGTCACGAGTTCATAGACAGGTGGCACGTCCGATGCCGACATTCGAGGAGGAAGTTATAATGATTAGAAGTGCAGGGGTAATTCGGTAATTTGGTTAAAGGGGCAATTTGTTGACTTTTCAAATGATAGGGATTTTCACGTAATTCGAAGACCGTTGGGTAGGTCTCGAGACGCTGAGTCCGTAGACAGGTGGCACGCGTCAATCAGAGTTCAGCTGATAAACTTACGGGTCTAGAAACGTGAAGGGCATTTTGGTAATTATGTGAAGGAGGGGCAAACTGGTAATTTCCAAAGGTGCAGTTTGAAATAGCCGTGAGTGGATTTTGAGGGAATTTTTTAACACCTTAAGTGACAATTTCCACTAAGGAAGGTTGGATCAGTGGCTAGCTGGGGCTGAGTGGGAAGCAGGCGTGCTTGGGTCTGTGAAGAACAGAGCACGAGTTGTATTGTTTGAGGTTGAGTGCGGGAAACAGATGCACAGTAAACTGTGTTGATGTTTTTTTGAAATGAAAAACTGAGATCGATAACCATGGCTTGATTGACCTTCCCATGAGCGGGTTGAGAGAAAAGGAGACTGGAGAAGGACTTAGAGGAGGAAGAACAGAGATTTGAGATTGAGTGAGGAAGAAAAGTACTGGAAATGGTGATAGGAAAACTCAAACCCAAAACTGGTCCTTGAGAGAGAGAGAATCCAATTTCGAATTGTAGGCCATCCCAAGGAAAATTGAGGTTTCATTGAGTTCTCTGGGATCTATTCAAGTCGATCCAGTGTAAGAAGGAAGAGAATTGATGCTGCTTTGGCGCTGAATGGACCTGGTGACCGAGAAGAAAATCAAGCTTTGAGTAGTGAAGTTGGAGGAGTTGAAGGGAAAAATTGACATGAGAAACAAGTTTATACGAACCCTATGAAGCTTCTGGGTGAGCCAATTTCAAGAAAACAATCGAAATTGGTCGAGATTGAAGAATGAACAGTGCTCACCTATTCTTCGAAGTTCGACTTCGAACCGTCTGGATTAATGTGAGTTGTTATAGAATTGAGGTCACAGAGCCCTAATTGGATACATGGCTACCCTACTGAATGTTTGAATTGATGAAATTAAGTTGGAATTAACAGGATTCTAATCGGGTCATCTCGCGGGCAAACTGGACCCGTTAAACAGTTAGCCAGGTGAGAACGATGAACAGTGCTTGCACTGTAGCTGGCGTGTGAGTTCCACGCGCAGCCTCTCACGACGGCGCATGAGGGCGCGTGGGCCTGATTCTCGAGGTGAGTTCAACACGACTTATGTTCTATGCAATATAACGAACATTTTGACGTTGGTTTCTAGTTAATCGGATACTGTCTCGATATTGTTTCGAGGGTCCGAAGGTTTTCTATGCTTCAATGCATGCATAATTGTTTTCTATGATTTATAACTATGATTCATATGCTTTTGCTTATGGTAATTTCGATTTCCGTATTTATACGTATTTCGATATGCAATACGCAATTGCACGTGTTTTGAGGCTATGGTTCCTCCTATGTTTTCATGATGGTGTAATGAATGATTTTATATGATTTGTGTGTATCATGTTTTGATGATATTTTGACTATGGTTTTGAGAATGATTTACAGTTTTGGCACGTATTTCGAGAGTGTTACGGAATTACACGTTTTACGGGATTTCGAGTATGTTGTGGTTTGACTCTGATTTTGGTGATTTGAATTTGGTATTTGAAATACGATTTGATTTCAAAGATTTAAAACGGATTTTGGGAAAAGCGATTTCGAGCTTGATGCCAAGTTCATAAAAGTGGCTTTGATAAGCGAGACTTCGGGTTTCGGAAACTTGAAGGTGGATTTCCGGATTTGGGTTCGGGATGATGGTTCCGGATGCCGGCTTACGGAATCATTATTGTGAATTCGAATTCGGGAATGGATGATGGATATGATTGGGGATTTGAATGTGAAATTCGGACATGAGTTCCAGTTCGAATAAGTGTGATCTCGGATTTGACTTGGGAAATTGGTTTTCGATGGATTCTAGATTTGTTGTGATTTACAAATGATTTTGGGTTTAAAGACCCGGTACTATCTCTAGATGATGTTTTGGGTTTAAAGACCCGGTTGATTGATGACGGGGGAGGGCCCTTGATTGACATGTTGTGAGTTTAAAGACTCGGTTATTATGATATCCCCCGAGGCCTATTGATTATGCTTTGAGTTTAAAGACTCATTGATATCCCGGGAAGGCCTGATTATGTGTATGGTTATTGTGAATTGGTGTTGATTTATGTTGTTTTTCGGATGTGTTGGCCAATGGCCCGGTTTATATGATTTGATGCATTTTTGGATTATGTCCTGTACTTGGATTTGATTTATGATTTTGGGCTGAGGCCCCGTGTTATGATTTTCGGGCTAAGGCCCGGGATTTGAGAAAAATAAAATGATTTTGATTGTCATACATGGTTTTCCTTATTTGGAAATGAAATGGATTATGAAATGATTTCCGAATGCATGCATTGGTTTTACGTGGAGGGTGAAAATATCTTTCTGTAACCTGTTTTATGAACTGATTCATTTTCGTCCACTCATACATTTTGTGTTTTTATTGACCCTACGGGTCGTGGCGCGATGATCGAGGCTATTCGAGATGTGGAGGCATGAGTGGGCACAAGTATGATTATCCCTTATTTGGCAAGTGCTGATGGTAATTTGGGAACTTCAGTCAACTTGCCAGGCGGGAGTAGGATCGGGCACAGTTATCAATGTCTTTTCGATGACGGTCCTGTCAAATTGGTATCAAAGCACTAGGTTGCTGATTCTGTTGCCACGTCATGCCTCCGAAACATAACCCTCGTGCACGACCTGGTAGTGAGGCGGGTAGACTCGGGTGTATGAGACCTTGTGATAGATCTCAGATGAGATTGATCCTGGATTGAGGGTTAGATGTAAATCGATGTATACTGTTTGTTAGACACAACATTGTGTGGGTCCCGGGGACGATTGAGCCCAGAGGCTAGAAAGGTTGCACAATTGAGCAAGTCGCACTCGTGATGAGGTTATTTTCAGTGAATTCCCTAAGGGGAATGTGTGTCTCACTGTGATGGGATATCTCTTAGGCCTTATAGGTCATATAAGATATGGTGGACCATTGGTATCTACTCGGTGACTGGGTATGCCATTGATGGCATGGTTGATTGGTATGAGATTGGACTCAGGAGGAGTCGAGATATGGATGTGGGACTCAAGATGAGTCAGGATATTGGTTAGAAACTTGAGATGAGTCATGGTAAGGTATCAAGGCTCGAGAGGAGCCAGAAAGGCGGATTAAGGAATGTTTGACACTTAGGATGCCAAGGACTGGAATATGGTCGGATACTGATGAGTTAGGAAATCATGGCTTGGTCTTGTTTTGGACTTGGGGAACGCGTCAGTGTCCTTAGTGACCGAGGTTCGGGCGGAGACCCGAGGTATACAAGGATTGGGACTTAGGAGATAGTACAGTTCAGTGGGATGCAAGTCGGGTCCACTGGGAGGTAAAGTAATAAGGGTAATTATGCAGTAATAATTAGGATTGTGGGTCGACTGGTCACATCATAAAGAAATGGTTATATAGATTGATTCATATAAGTGAGATGGCACTATTGGGGTGTGATAGAGCGAGGATTAGTTCCTGTATTGGTTGTTGATGTGGCAAGAGTGGGGAGAGTTGGCGGGGCTCGTGATAGACCATAGGGGCGTGGTCAGTTGGGACCACATGCCCGGGGATTTGCAAATTCCTTTGTAGGGAGTCTGAGTAGCCCCGGAGTGATGACCTGGATACCTATTATTGGTGATCATGAATATGTATTTGGTAGGTCCCGGGCTATCCAATCTTCCATATCTTGAGATTGGTTATTGGTTGGATATGGTGTTGTTTGTGATTGGTTATGATATGGAAGTTGTTGAACTGACTAGAGTTACTGATGTGATACTTTGATAATAGTTATGTGGCAACCTTGGTAATTATATATGGTAAATTTGGTGAGACGTAAGGGGGGTAGACCTCTTGATGTGAGGTTACCTAGGATGACTGGTGTTATTGGCCTAGTGGCTGACTTAGATTTGGATGATTTGGATGTAATCCTTAGAATGGATGACTCATGAGAACTCTATCGAGTATGTTGATTAGGAAGTGATATATGGAATGTAGGATTCCAAAGGTTATGTTTCAGGGAGACTCGAGGGTGTTCCCCTCTAGGATGATTTTGATCCTCACAACCAATAGATGGTTGGTATGAGGTATTCAAGTTTGTTGGTCACATGTGTGGTGTATGTGCTTAGTGTATGAGATGCCTAGTGAGGGCTAAGGATGCATAAATTTCTCAACATATTCCTGAGGTTTTGCCAGGATGAGGAATTGAGTTTACGATTATCTGAGCTTACATGTTGATTATGGACGACTTAATAAGGTAACGGTATGGAATAAGTATCATGTATCACGAGTTAAGGATTTGTGGTTTCGTGGGAAGAATTTGATTAGTAACCTTATTAAGAGAGCCCAACATGGTGGTGATTGGCGATTTTGAGTAAAAGAGAGAAAAGGATAATGTCCGGACTTAATGTGGCTAAGGTTAATTGATGGTGATACCCTTGGATAGCCAAATGGACTAGTTATAGTTGGGAGATGGGGAGTCGGGTAGTCTGACCACATTTGGATGATGTTTGGTACCATGAGTGATGATTGGTTGGTGTCCTCCTATGTACGGATGAGTGTGTGAGATACTAGACAGATGTAGCGAATGCCTCGGGCCAAAATATATGGTCAAATAAGTGTTGGGTTTGGTCGAACGAATAACGGTCGGGATTAGTGTGAATCCTAGGAAAAAACAGACGTGTTAGTCAATGGAAAGAAGAACTGAGGTAGAATGGTTACAAGTGAAGAAACGGTGACTTATGTCGATCACTCACTATGAGATTTGGGATTCGGTGAGTCGTGTGTTGATTCTAGTTAACCCTCAGAAGTTGACCTTCCGTGTATGAGTTGAGATCGACCCACGGGGGTTGAGTATGCAGAGGTCATATACCTTTGGGAAGGAATGTACGAGTACTGTATTGACCATTAGGATTAGTAATGATGGATAAAAAGAAAGGCTTAATGTGTGATAAGGTGATGGTCGGAATATATTGAGATGAAGACCACATTGGTGAATCAGGTATTATTTGGGGAGAGGGTTGTCATGTTTGATAACTTAAGGATAGGTGAAATCCTGTTAGTTTTGGAACTCCATAGGATTGGAGTAATACATGATTTCTGATAACTTGGACGGTTGGCGTCCAACTGCAGGACCATACTTGGTGTATGGTGGAGTCGAATTTAAGAAAGGGATGTGATTTGCGATACAGTATGAATGGTTGTACTGAGTGCTTATTGGCAATAGGAAGGAATAAGGAGGAAAAGTTAAAATCATTATACATAGTGACCCTGGGAAAGGGATATGGTGTGATTGACCTAGTGAGAGGAATGAGTTCCCGAGTTATTGAACCTTATGATTTTATCGGCCTCGTGACATATGCATAAGGATGTATTGTGTCACGGGCGGATGGCATTTGATTGAGCAGATATGACGGATTTTTGTGTTTCCTGGATTGTGTGGACGCTAACGTAAGCTAGGCTATGTATTTTGAGTAAGTATATGGTATGACTGCCCATGGGGCAGGGGTTTACAGAAGGGTTGAGATTGGTTGTATGATTTCTATAAGTTGGGTATGACTTGTATCCGGTTGAGTGATTATGTTTCGAGTTTATCTTAGACATGTTCCCTCGAGAAAAATATCACGACACCTACTGATTGGAATTTCGAGGACGAAATTTTTTAAGGGGGTAGGTTGTAACAACCCGTACATTCGAGAAAGGAAAATTTGAAAAATTTGAAGAAAATGACGATTTTGCCCCTAAGAACGGGCAAACGGTTGACTTTTGGCTCGAGCGGTCAAACAGACTTTAACCGATGACTGTGACGTAGTTCGGGACGTCACGAGTTCATAGACAGGTGGCACGTCCGATTCCGACATTCGAGGAGTAAGTTATAATGATCGGAAGTGCATGGGTAATTCGGTAATTTGGTTAAAGGGGGCAATTTGTTGACTTTTCAAATGATAAGGAATTTTCACATAATTCGAAGACCGTTGGGTAGGTCTCGAGACGCTGAGTCCGTAGACAGGCGGCACGCGTCAATCGGAGTTCAGATGATAAACTTACGTGTCTAGAAAAGTGAAGGGCATTTTGGTATTTATGTGAAGGAGGGGCAAAATGGTAATTTCCAAGGGTGCAGTTTGAAACAACCGTGAGTGGCTTTTGAGGGAATTGTTTAACACCTTAAGTGACAATTGTCACTAAGGAAGGTTGGATCAGTGGCTAGCTGGGGCTGAGTGGGAAGCAGGCGTGCGTGGGTCTGTGAAGAACAGAGCACGGGTTGTATTGTTTGAGGTTGAGTGCGGGAAACAGATGCACAGTAAACTGTGTTGATGTTTTTTTGAAATGAAAAACAGAGACCGATGACCATGTCTTGATCGACCTTCCCAAGAGTGAGTTGAGAGAAAAGGAGACTGGAGAAGGACTTAGGGGAGGAAGAACAACGATTTGAGATTAAGAGAGGAAAAAAAGTATTGGAAATGGTGATAGGAAAACTCAAACCCGAAACTGGTCCTTGAGAGAGAGAGAATCCAATTTCGAATTGTAGGCCAGCCCAAGGAAAATTGAGGTTTCATTGAGTTCTCTGGGATCATTTCAAGTCGATCCAGTGCAAGAAGGAAGAGAATTGATGTTGTTTTGGCGCTGAATGGACCTGGTGACCGAGAAGAAAATCGAGCTTTGAGTCGTGAAGTTGGAGGAGTTAAAGGGAGAAATTGACATTAGAAACAAGTTTATACAAACCCTATGAAGCTTCTGGGTGAGCCAATTTCAAGAAAACAATCGAAATTGGTCGAGATTGAAGAATGAACAGTGCCCACATGTTCTTCGAAGTTCGACTTCGAATCGTCTGGATTAAGGTGAGTTGTGATAGGTCGTCAAATAAGCATTATTTTATATTATTTTATACCCTTTATACTTAGCTTTTAATATTTAAATAATAAATAATTAGATAAAATAATTTATTTTGTGATATTTTTTTAAAATAAAGAAAGCTTGTTATTTGGAGCTTTTTGGCTAAAGAATCGTCCCGATCGGAATTATAACGAATAAATTATGGACGAAATTCGGTTGAATTAAATTAATTAATTAATTTTGATTTTGCAAAGCCAAAATTAACTCAGCCCATTTTCTTTTCTTTTGTGCAGCCCAATTTAATTAATTTAAACCAAAAACCGGCCCAGTCGCAGGCCCAAGTCCATGTGCATCTGATCCAACCCGCCTGCACTGTGCCACAGATCCAGCCCTAATCCGCCCATCAGCTCGGCCCGCTCCATCCAGTCCGGCCCGCATCACCAGCTGCTCGACCCAACTTTCCTCTGTCCAGCCCGCATCTTTGGCCCACCTGCTTCTCCATGCGTGCGATGATCCCATGTGCACCCAACACAGTCACCCGCTCAGCCCAGCTGCTGCAGCTCCACCAACTCAGCCCAGAATGCGACCAGCCTACTGTTCAGACCCGTACAGCCCACATGACCCACACTCACTAGTCCAATTAATCCGCTACAGTCGCCACATACCCGCCTAGCCCGAATGCCTCTACTCCATCACCAAACACAGCCCAGCCCGTACAAACCTGCTCCCTTTGCCCAGTTTTGCAGTTTTTTTCAGCATAATCCCATGCCTAAAATCATCATTCATCATCATTTTTCATCATTTATTTTTGTACCATTTTTATATTTTATTTTGTATTTTATTTTTAGTTCTTTTTGGCCTCCCTCTATAAATAAGGAGACAAATTCATTTGTAAAGGGTCCCCATTTTTCCATTTTGTTTCTCTCTTTAGTTTAGGTTTTATTATTTCTCTCTAGTTTCTCTTCTTTTAGTTCATCTTCCTTCTTTAATTTTGGGGACCATTTTAACTTCTTGTAGTTTCTTTTATTTAATTAACTTTCTTTTAAATTCTTGTTCTTAATTTATGTTATAATTTATGTTATTTCTTAATTTCATTTCTTCTTTACTTTGTTCTTGTGATTTTTCTTTGAGATCTTTTAAATACATTTTTATGCTTTCCTTAAGAAATACCTAGGCCAAGTATTTCTAAAATAATTCTAGAATTTAAGTTTGTATTCTTATGTTTTATCCTCCATCTTCATAAGGTTCTTGCCGCTGTTCGGTGTTCCTTATGAATAACATTCCATTGTTTCCATCCACTTTCGGAATCACAAGCTGTTCTTGGGTTCCGAAAGTGTAACTTTTCTCTATTTATTTATTGTTTTGGTTTTACTTATAATTCAATATATGTGTTGGTATTTTCTTTCTAACATTTGTAAATGTGATTACAATCTCCATGTGTTTTACTTTTTGAATTTCATCTACTTCATATATTTTAGTGCTTAACCTTCAATTTAACGCTAAGTGTTTATGACCGCTGTTCGGTGCACTTAGAATAGGATTGAAGAGATTTAGATGTGTTGACACACATTGAAAACACAAACTTAAGGTGAATCGTATTATAAGTGTTTATGACCGCTGTTCGGTGCATTTATAATATTGAAAAATGTATGCATGTATTTGAGATGATTGAGGTAGGATTTCGTGATTGGTTCAATATGAGCATGATGTTAGAGTGTTGGTAAAATTATGTATTTGAAGAAAGTTCACTTGCATAAAAGTTAAAGTAGAAATCGAATTAAGTTCTTAATTATTTTTACTTGTTTTCTTTATTTTATGATTACAATCTTTCAAACCCCTCATCTAATTCTTTATTCTTTTATTATTTAATTCGTTATTCTTTTATTCTTTTATTCTTTATTTCATTAATTCATTAATTCTTTAATTTTTTATTATTTTGTTCTTTATTCTTTTATTCTTTTATTCTTTATTTCATTAATTCATTTATTCTTTTATTCTTTATTATTTAATTATTTAATTATTTAATTCTTTAATTCATTATTCTTTGATTATTCATTATTCTATCTCACTAACATATTATTAATGTTCCCTAATTTCTCCGGTTAAGAACGATCCCTATTTACCAATACTACAATTACACAAAAAGGGTTTACATTGCATAATACCCGAATTACATGTTTTATTTAATGCGTAGTTTGGGCCTTATCAATTTTTGGCACCGTTTCTGGGGAAATTGAAAATCATTTTTAATATGTTAGTGTATGTATATAAATTATGCATATTATACTTGCTTATATTTATTTTATTTTATTTTGGTTAATATTTTATTTGTTCATAACTTTTAGTTACTTGTTTTTAATTCTTATACTTGTTTATGTTTTATTTATTCATCTTATTTTTGTTCTTATTATTTTTGTTTATATTTGTTTATTTTTATTTTTATATTTGTACATATTATACTTGTCCTTAATGTTTATCTTTATACATGTTCATATTGTACTTGTTTATTATTTTTATTTATTTTTATACTTGTTCATAACTTTTTTTTTATGCTTGTTTATAATTTTGATTCTTATTTGTTCTATTTTATGTTTTTTTATAATTTTCACACCGTACTTGTTCTTATTATATTTTTAATAATAAAAAAACATAAAATTCGTAAAAAAAAAAGAAAAAAAATTATTTCATTTATTTAATTATTAAATTCGGAAAAAAAAAATAATTTAAATTTTTTTTTGTATATATATACATTTACTTTCCAACTTTTTTTATTTTAGCTTCGTGTTAGTGCTAATTCATTTTGTGAATAGATGTTGTATATATGTACTTGTTATTTTTCATAATTGTTATACTTGTCTTAATTTTCATTTGTACACTTGTTCATACTTGATTTATACTTCATACTTTGTTTATAATTATACCTCTTTTTTCATATTTGTTTGTTTATACTAGTTCCTAAGCTGTATATTACTTGTTCATTTTATTTTATTTGTGGATGTATTTATTTAAGTTGTATATTATTTGTGGATATATTTATACTTCTTTGTCTTTTTAATTCATAAATTGTTCATACTTGTGAATAAATTGTTCATATGTAAATTGTCATGTTATATTTGTAAATTGTGCATAAAAACGTACTTGTAAATAATTTGTGCATTCATGCATTAGTCTTGGCTATATGTAGATCACTTGTGCTTCGGAGTTTAGATTTTGATCTTTAATCGGCGAAGACTCTTTTGTTAACTCTCACCTACGGTGATTGTTAACACTTGAGTTATCTTAATTCCTCTGGAGTAAGAAATTTTCGAAGGTGATGTCTAGGACAAGAGACGATACTCATAACGGGTTTTGGGTCTAAGAAAGGGACATCAATGGAGTTTAAGCTTGGGATGTCTTGAAATTAGCCATGCCTCTTGTGTGTATTCTTTCTAACCTGGTCACCATTGAACTTGCCCAAACAGTTGAATTAATCCAAGATATTTACTTGGGCCGCCCAAACGTAGAAGTCCTCATCTAAACTTTGAAGCTATGTGAACTATATATATCTTTGACTTCCCCCAACATGTAAATATTATTTATATCTTAACTTACATTATTTGTCATGACAAATTTTATTTGCATATTTAGTTTAACTAACTTACATCCTTCATTTAACTTGCATACTTAACTTAAATTTGCATTACTAACTAACGTGCATCTCTGTCTAGGCTGGATGGACGTTAAACTTCAAGTGCTTGTTGGGAGGCAACCCAATGTATTCCCGGGATGTTAAGGAGTCATCAACGCAGATTTGCTATCTTTTAACCCTTCACTCTCTTTATTTTATTTACTTAATGTTTTTCTTGTTTTATTTTCGTAAATCATTTTCCTTACTTCAATTCTATGTTCAATTATTTCTTATTTTCCTACATTGAGGACAATGTAGAATTTAAGTGTGGGGGAGTGGTTTTCAATTTTAATTGTGCAATAAAATTGTTTAAAAAAAGATTATAAAATCAAATAAAAAATTAATTATAAAAAAAAATCTGTTTATTTTCTTTCTTAAAGTTTTTTTGTTTTAACTTAGTGTTTTTATGAGTATTAAGTTTCCCTTTAACTTGTCAATGATATAAATGAACGGGAACGAATATGTTATTACTATAAAGATGATCACTACAACTTGAATTCGTTTGTTAATATTTTGTGATTAAGTGTTATAACTTGTAGATAATGCATGTAAATTGGTCAATAAACGAGCATGTTAAGATAAGTATGAATCATTTGAACCTTATGTGAGCTTTAGAACCTTATATACATCTTTGATGAGTGATTCATAAGTTCTTTGTTTAAATTGATATACATATGTCTCATAACTACTTGCAATAGATTTTAATGAACTCTAGAGTACTAGAACTTATTCTATGTGATTTTCAAAACTTTAAAGTCAATAAACTCTCTGATTTTGGAAATGATTAAGGCATTAGGGTTAACACCACAAATTCAAACATCCATGTTCCCTATTTTGTGCACACAAGTTGCGACCCCCTTAGTTTTAACCCCTTTGAGCCTACATTAAGCCTTTTCTTTCATCACCATGATTATCTAAACACTTGAGCTTAGTATAGACATCTTTCACCCTTATTCCAAGGACTCGGTTGAAGACATAAAGACTGTGTGAAGAGAAATTGATGATGTTTTGAAGACTTTATGTATATGGATTTACTTACTCAAACTTTGTTGTATTTTTGACACATGTTATTACCTTGATATATGAAAAAGAAAAGAAAAAAAAAATTGACATTGAAAAAAAAAAATGCGTATTCAGTTTCTATCAAGGTAATAAGGTTTGATTATGTAATATTTGAATTAAGTCCTTTATATTTGTAAATCCAACACAAAGAATGAATTTGAGGCCCAACATGATGAAATTTGGCCTATGTTCGATGGAATGAATTTATGATATCATTGCACTAAGGTCGGGAAGTTATGTCTTTTGAGTCTTGGAACGAATTTGAGCACCACTTGTCCTATATATTCTTTGCCTCTAAACTTAGCCCCACTACAACTTTAGTAACGACCTTATGATCCTTAAGATGGTAAATTTTGATTAGTGGAGTCAATCACTTGAGTAAGTTTATGGTTTTGATTCATTTGTGCAAATATGTTATTGTTTTTATCATGAGGTGTTTGTTTGAAATTTTGCAAAAATACTTCATTTCTACTATGTGAGCATTTTTCTCACATATTTTGAGTGCAAACACAAACCCTTACAAAATTGAGTGAATTTATGAGTGCATATCCTTGTGAGTTGATTCATACTTGTTTTATTCATGTTGAGATCCATTTCACCATATTTACTCATTATCTTATTTGTTAAAATATTTTATTACAATGTATTAACTTTTGAATTCCATATGCTTAATTGATTTAAGTGAAAATCTTTGATGCCATGATAATAATGAAATATTGAGACAAATGGTTAAGGGTTTACTTGTTTTGAATTTGTAGTTTAATTTTAGTATTTGCTAGGGACTAGCAAAGTTTAAGTGTGGGGGTATTTGATAGGTCGTCAAATAAGTATTATTTTATATTATTTTATACCCTTTATACTTAGCTTTTAATATTAAAATAATAAATAATTAGATAAAATAATTTATTTTGTGATATTTTTGTTTAAATAAATAAAGCTTGTTATTTGGAGCGTTTTAGCGAAAGAATCGTCCTGATCGGAATTATAGCGAATAAATTATGGACGAAATTCGGTTCAATTAAATTAATTAATTAATTTTGATTTTGCAAAGCCAAAATTAACTCAGCCCATTTTCTTTTCTTTTGTGCAGCCCAATTTAATTAATTTAAACCAAAAACCGGCCCAGTCGCAGGCCCAAGTCCATGTGCATCTGATCCAACCCGCCTGCACTGTGCCACAGATCCAGCCCTAATCCGCCCATCAGCTCGGCCCGCTCCATCCAGTCCGGCCCGCATCACCAGCTGCTCGGCCCAGCTTTCCTCTGTCCAGCCCGCATCTTCGGCCCACCTGCTTCTCCATGCGTGCGATGAGCCCATGTGCACCCAACACAGTCACCCGCTCAGCCCAGCTGCTGCAGCTCCACCAACTCAGCCCAGAATGCGACCAGCCTACTGTTCAGACCCGTACAGCCCACATGACCCACACTCACTAGTCCAATTAATCCGCTACAGTCGCCACCTACCCGCCTAGCCCGAATGCCTCTACTCCATCACCAAACACAGCCCAGCCCGTACAAACCTGCTCCCTTTGCCCAGTTTTGCAGTTTTTTTCAGCATAATCCCATGCCTAAAATCATCATTCATCATCATTTTTCATCATTTATTTTTGTACCATTTTTATATTTTATTTTGTATTTTATTTTTAGTTCTTTTTGGCCTCCCTCTATAAATAAGGAGACAAATTCATTTGTAAAGGGTCCCCATTTTTCCATTTTGTTTCTCTCTTTAGTTTAGGTTTTATTATTTCTCTCTAGTTTCTCTTCTTTTAGTTCATCTTCTTTCTTTAATTTTGGGGACCATTTTAACTTATTGTAGTTTCCTTTATTTAATTAACTTTCTTTTAAATTCTTGTTCTTAATTTATGTTATTTCTTAATTTCATTTCTTCTTTACTTTGTTCTTTTTATTTTTCTTTGAGATCTCTTAAATACATTTTTATGCTTTCCTTAAGAAATACCTAGGCCAAGTATTTCCGAAATAATTCTAGAATTTAAGTCCGTATTCTTATGTTTTATCCTCCATCTTCATAAGGTTCTCACCGATGTTCGGTGTTCCTTATGAATAACATTCCATTGTTTCTATCCACTTTCGGAATCACAAGCTGTTCTTGGGTTCCGAAAGTGTAACTTTTCTCCATTTACTTAAATTCTTGTTATTGTTTTGGTTTTACTTATAATTCAATATATGTGTTGGTATTTTCTTTCTAACATTTGTAAATGTGAATACAATCTCCATGTGTTTTACTTTTTGAATTTCATCTACTTCATATGTTTTAGTGCTTAACCTTCAATTTAACGCTAAGTGTTTATGACCGCTGTTCGGTGCACTTAGAATAGGATTGAAGAGATTTAGATGTTTGACACACGTTGAAATCACAAATTTAAGGTTATTCGTATTATTAGTGTTTATGACCGCTGTTCAGTGCATTTATAATATTGAAAAATGTATGCATGTATTTGAGATGATTAAGGTAGAATTTCGTGATTGGTTCAATATGAGCATGATGTTAGAGTGTTGGTAAAAATATGTATTTGAAGAAAGTTCACTTGCATAAAAGTTAATGTAGAAGTAGAATTAAGTTCTTAATTATTTTTACTTACTTTCTTTATTTTATGATTACAATCTTTCAAACCCCCCATCTAATTCTTTATTCTTTTATTATTTAATTCTTTATTCTTTTATTCTTTTATTCTTTATTTCATTAATTCATTTATTCTTTAATTTTTTATTATTTAATTTTTTATTCTTTTATTCTTTATTTCATTATTTCATTAATTCTTTAATTCTTAATTATTTAATTATTTAATTATTTAATTCATTATTCTTTGATTATTCATTATTCTATCTCACTAACATATTATTAATGTTCCCTAATTTATCCGGTTAAGAACGATCCCTATTTACCAATACTACAATTACACAAAAAAAGTTTAAATTGAATAACACTCGAATTACGTGTTTTATTTAATGCGTAGTTTGGGCCTTATCAAGTTGTTACATAATTGAGGTCACAGAGCCCTAATTAGATACATGGCGACCCTACTGAATGTTTGAATTGATGAAATTAAGTTGGAATTGACAGGATTCTAATCGGGTCATCTCGCGGGCAAACCGGACCTGTTACACAGTTAGCTGGGTGAGAACGATGAATAGTGCTTGCACTGTAGCTGGCGCGTGAGTTCCGCGCGCAGCCACTCACGGCGGCGCGTGAGGGCGCGTGGGCCCGATTCTCGAGGTGAGTTCAACACGAATTTTGTTCTATGCAATATAACGAACGTTTTTGCGTTGGTTTCGAGTTAATCGGATACCGTCTCAATATTGTTTCGAGGGTCTGAAGGTTTATGTTACGTTTTAATTAATATTTAATTCCCGAAAAATTATGGGAAATTAGTATGATGTTATTTTCGTCCTTAGTGACCCTGGAGAATGATTTCGGACAGGATTCGAGATTCTTGAAATTGTCGGAAATTACGGGAACGTGTACAGCTCGAAAAGCGAGCGATATGGACGGTGTGTGAGTGGTTTTTTTTTCTAAACTTCAATGCATGCATAATTTTTTTCTATGCTTTATAATTATGATTCATATGCTTATGCTTATGGTAATTGCGATTTCTGTATTTATACGTATTTCGATATGCAATATGCAATTGAGTATGGTTTACGAAATTTCGAGTATGTTGTGGTTTGACCATGATTTTGGTGATTTGAATTTGGTATTTGAAATACGATTTGATTTCAAAGATTTAAAATGGATTTTGGGAAAAGCGATTTTGGGCTTGATGCCTAGTTCATAAAAGTGGCTTTGATGAGCAAGACTTCGGGTTTCGGAAACTTGAAGGTGGATTTCCGGATTTGGGTTCGGGATGCTGGTTCCGGATGTCGGATTAGGGAATCATTATTGCAAATTCGGATTTGGGAATGGATGACGGATATGATTGGGGATTTGAATGTGATATTTGGACATGAGTTCCATTTCGATTAAGTGTGATCTCGGATTTGACTTGGGAAATTGGTTTACGATGGATTCTGGATTTGTTTTGATTTACAAATGGTTTTGGGTTTAAAGACCTTGTACTATCGCTGGATGATGTTTTGGGTTTAAAGACCCGGTACTATCGCTGGATGATGTTTTGGGTTTAAAGACCTGGTTGATTGATGACGGGGGAGGGCCCTTGATTGACATGTTGTGAGTTTAAAGACTCGGATATTGTGATATCCCCCGAGGCCTATTGATTATGCTTTTAGTTTAAAGACTCGTTGATATCTCGGGAAGGCCTGATTATGCGCATGGTTTTGAGTTTAAAGACTCGGGCGCACTTGAGATCCAGCAGATTGATTGACTTGTGAATTGCTGTTGATTTCTGATGTTTTTCGGATGTGTTGGGCAGTGGCCCGATTTATATGACTTGATGGATATTTGGATTATGTCCTGTACTTGGATTTGATTTATGATTTTGGGTCGAGGCCCCGTGTTATGATTTTCGGGCTAAGGCCCGGGATTTGAGAAAAATAAAATGATTTTGATTGTCATACGCGGTTTTCCTTATTTGGAAATGAAATGGATTATGAAATGATTTTCGAATGCATGCATTGGTTTTACGTGGAGGGTGAAAATGTCTTTCTATAACCTGTTTTATGAACTGATTCATTTTCGTCCACTCACACCTTTTGTGTTTTTATTGACCCTCCAGGCTGTGGCACGATGATCGAGGCTATTCGAGAGGTGGAGGCATGAGTGGTCACACGTATGATTATCCCTTGTTTGGCAAGTGCTGAGGGTAACTTGGGAACTTCAGTCAACTTGTCAGGCGGGAGCAGGACCAGGCACGGTTATCAATGTCCCTTCGTGGACGGTCCTGTCAAATATCCTCGAGTTCCCTCTGAAATTCGATCTCTGGTAATCCTGGACTCCACATATCACTCTCTCATCGACATACTCGATAGAGGTATCCTGAGTCATTAATCAATCCATCCCAAGGGTTTCATCCAAATCATCCAAGTCCAAGAATCCTGGGTCAGCCACTCGGCGAATAACGCCCGTCATCTTGGGTAGCATCACATTGGTAGGTCTACCCCCCTTAGGTCTCACCAATTTCACCATATAAGTACCCAGGTTACCACATCATTATCATCACTTTTATCATATATATTTACCAAGATCACCACATAGTATCATCAATTCTATCACATTCGTAGCTCTAGTCGGCTTACCGACTTCCATAACTTAACCAATCACAGAAATCTCCGTATCTGTCCAATGTACAATCTCAAAACATGGAAGAGTGGATAGCCCGGGACCTATCGAATACATAAGGCATGACCACGAGTAATAGATATCCAGATCATCACTCCTTGGGCTACTCAGGCCTCCTGCCAAATAACTGTAATCCTCGGGCATGTGGTCCCAACTGACCATGCCCCTAAGGTCCACCATGGGCCCCACCAACTCTTCCTTCGCCTGTCACATCAACCATCATTGCAGGAGCCAATCCTTGCTCCATTGCACCCTAACTAGTGCCTCTATCACTTTATCAATCGATATAATCATTTCTTTATGATGTGACCAGACGACTTACACTTATGAGCAACAATTAACCTTAACATTTTATCACCCAGTGGACCCAACTGGCGTCCCACTACACTGGACCATCTTCTAAGTCCAAATCTCCGTGTACTACGGGTTTTTGCCCGAAATTTCAATCATTAAGTGAAATTGACACGACCCATCCAAAACAATATGTCCAATAAACAGGGTTAAACAATACCAATCCATGAAATCACAACCCAATCAGTATCTGGTCTTATACTAATCCTTGGCATCCCAGGTGCCTAACATTCTTCAATCAAAGGGTCGATCGTGTCAGAAACCATAGTTCTATTTCAACCTTTACGGCTCATCCCGAGCCCTGATATGTTACTATGACTCATCTCGAGTCTTAACCAATATCCTGACTCACATCGTGTCCTATTTTCCAATCTCGACTCCTTTCGAGTCCAATTCTTGACTCCTTTTGAGTCCAATCTAATAACAATCATCCATGCCATCATTGGCATACCCGATCACCCAACAAATTCCGCTAGTGAATCACATCTTATACGACCTATAAGGCCTATGAGATATCCCATCATATTCTAATCTCGTTAGATACACATTCCACTTAAGAAATTTACTGAGAATAATCTCATCCCGGGTCCAACTTGGCTAAGTGTGCTACTGTCGACGCTGCATCTGACCAATCAATAGGCCCATTTAAGACGACTTGAGAGAATTACTAAAGCTCATGTTCAAGGCTCATCTTGGAGGCCCATCAACAAGGTCCATGCCTTAAAGCCCATCACAACTATAACCTAACCCTAGATAACTCCTATAAATAGGGAGCCTCCTCCCTTATTCTGGGGGGGGGGGGACCTCTTCATCCTTTCTACAAACACTATTATCTCTCAAAGGCTCAGAGCCATATACTTGTACAAATATCATATTATTAATGAGAGTGAGGTAACACCGTGGACGTAGCCCGATTTGGGTGAACCACGTACTTTCTTGTGTCTTGGTGTGTGTGCGTGTCTTTACAGTCTCGTTGGTACAATTTTTGCATCAACAGTTTGGCGCCGTCTGTGGGAATCGATACAAAAGGTTATGTCGTTTCTTTTCAATTTTTCTTACCTGCTAAAACACCATGGCCGCCAAGAACACCAAGAAAAACCCAGAAAATACAGTCTATCCAATATGCGGGAAGAACCCAGGGAAATTCTCCTTTCCCTGCTCGGTCGAAGCCCCTCGTGCTTCTCTCACAAAGCCTCTTTCCCACCACAAAATAAATATATATTGTAGCCTCTGCAAACCGCAAATTTTGGTACTTTAAACCCCTGCAAACTCTGCCCACCACAAACAAATAACAACTACTTTTTAGCCTTTTGTAGGCATCTACCCACCACAAAAATACATATATAATCATGCTTGGTAACCTGCGCCCTGCCACTTGGCCCCACCAAGATATTATCTCTCTTTATTACAATAGCCCAGACCTCTTCATCGGTCCCCACTGATGTCCCATCGGGCTCCCTGCTCGGTCGGCCTCCCGACGCCCTGCTCGGTCGGCTCCCGATGCCCCGCTCGGTCGGCTCCCGATGCCCCGCTCGGTCGGCTCCCGATGCCTCGCTCGGTCGGCTCCGATGCCCCGCTCGGTCGGCTCCCGATGCACTGCTCGGTCGGCTCCCGATACCCCGCTCGGTCGGCTCCCGATGCCCCGCTCGGTCGGCTCCCGATGCACTGCTCGGTCGGCTCCCGATACCCCGCTCGGTCGGCTCCCGATGCCCCGCTCGGTCGGCCTCCTGATGCCTTGCTCGGTCGGCCTCCCGATGTCCACTCGGTCGGTCTCCCGATGTCCACTCGGACTCACTGCTCGGTCGGTCTCCCGATGACCCCTCGGTCGGTCTCCCGATGTCCACTGGTCGGTCTCCCAATGTCCACTCGGACTCACTGCTCGGTCGGTCTCCCGATGACCCCTCGGTCGGTCCCCCGATGTCCACTCAGTCGGCCTCCCAATGACCCTTCGGTCGGTCTCCCGATGTCCACTGGTCGGTCTCCCAATGTCCCCCCTGACTCACTGCTCGGTTGGTCTCCCGATGACCCCTCGGTCGGTCTCCCGATGTCCACTCGGTCGGCCTCCCAATGACCCCTCGGTCGGTCTCCCGATGTCCACTCGGTCGGTCTCCCAATGTCCCCCCGGACTCACTGCTCGGTCGGTCTCCCCTATGACCCCCGGTCGGTCTCCCGATGTCCACTCGATCGGTCTCCCAATGTCCCCCGGGCTCACTGCTCGTTCGGCCGCCTGATGTCCCCTCGGACTCTATGCAAACAACTTAGCATGCACCAAGGAAAACCTCATAGTACGCTTGAATACAACCAGGTAACACTTTCAATCATAAATCCCTCATGTCACTCATACATGACATACATACATGTCCCTCATACATGACATACACACATGTCACTCATACATGACATACACACATGTCACTCATACATGACATACATACATGTCACGCATTCATGCTCTCGTGCATACTGACATACATGTCACACATACATGCCTTTATGCATTCTGGCATACATGAACTCATACATACACTCCACACATCATCGAGCACCTGCTGCTCCGAGCCCCCGCTGCTCAACACATCATCGAGCACCTGCTGCTCAGAGCCCCGCTGCTCAACACATCATCGAGCACCTGCTGCTCAGAGCCCCGCTGCTCAACACATCATCGAGCACCTGCTGCTCCGAGTCCCCGCTACTCAACACATCATCGAGCGCATGCTGCTCCGAGCCCCGCTGCTCAACACATTACCGAGCACCTGCTGCTCCGAGCACCCGCTGCTCCGAGCACCCGCTGCTCAATACATCATCGAGCACCTGCTGCTCAGAGCCCCGCTGCTCAACACATTACCGAGCACCTCCTGCTCAACATTCAATGCTACACTCAGCACACCTATCGACTGAGACGTATCTACAGCCACAATCGCTCATAAGTAGTCAGATTCATACATGAAGTCATACTCACCGGGGGACTACCAGAGCACAATCACCACAATGTCAATCCACTCAGACATACAACACACTACATGACCTCTTCTCTTCCGCATCCTACCTCGACCGAGGACTTGGGGAACTGATGGTACACCGAGCGGAGCAGTGCAAAAATGAAGAGTTGCTCGGTCAGTGCACTTTACCTGAAAGTCCTCAACCGAGGCAGTCCGCCTCAGTTAAGAACTTGGGGACTTGTCGACGCTGCATCTGACCAATCAATAGGCCCATTTAAGACGACTTGAGAGAATTACTAAAGCTCATGTTCAAGGCTCATCTTGGAGGCCCATCAATAAGGTCCATGCCTTAAAGCCCATCACAACTATAACCTAACCCTAGATAACTCCTATAAATAGGGAGCCTCCTCCCTTATTCTGGGGGGGGGGGGGGGGACCTCTTCATCCTTTCTACAAACACTATTATCTCTCAAAGGCTCAGAGCCATATACTTGTACAAATATCATATTATTAATGAGAGTGAGGCAACACTGTGGACGTAGCCCGATTTGGGTGAACCACGTACTTTCTTGTGTCTTGGTGTGTGTGCGTGTCTTTACAGTCTCGTTGGTACAATTTTTGCATCAACAGCTACCTTTCTAGCCTCTAGGCTCATTCATTCTCGAGACCCATACAAATCCATGTTTAACAGTTAATATTTCACAGTGTACACTGCTTAACATCTGACCACCAATCCAGGGTCAATCTCATTTCGAGGTCAAACACAAAGTCTCATATTCCCTCGTATACCCGTCTCACTACCAGGTCGCGCATGAGGCTTATGTTTCGGAGGCATGATGTGGCAACAGAATCAGCAACCTAGTGCTCTGATACCAATTTGACAGGACCCGTCCCTGAAGGACATAGATAACCGTGCCCGGTCCTACTCCCGTCTGACAAGTCAACTGAAGTTTCGAAATTACCCTCAGTACTTGCCAAACAAGGGATAACCGTACCTGTGCCCACTCATGCCTCCACCTCCCGATCAGCCTCGATCAACGCACCACGACCTGGAGGGTCAATAAAAAAGAAAAGTTGTGAGTGGACAAAACAAAGCTTTAGAAATGCATTTATCAAAATACATTCCTACCCTCCAGTTTCACAAACATGCATGCATATCATAAATCATGAGTAAAATAAATCTGGGCACAAATAGTTATAAATCACAAATCTCAATAAAACCACGGGACTCATTTTCATATATAGTCTCATATCCCATCTTATATAGTCACATTATCCCTGCAACGTGTGCAAATCAATAGGCTCAAGGACCGCTCAAAATCGGAGCATCTGCCGCTGTGAACACATCACCAGCCGACAATCCAGATCATCCTTAACATATCACCGACCGATCTCCATATAATCCAGCACCTCTGATCTGAGTTGAGCCTCCCTCGGCTGCACGACAACAGACTGTGCTACGTGACCTCTCCGGCGTACACACATCCATCCCGGAGCGAGCGTTATCTCCAAAACACATTCCCAACCGGAAGCCCTAATATCCACAATCCAGGGTACACTCCGGGGGAAACATATTCCACCCCGAAATCCCTAATATCTACAACATATCATCATCATGAAAATCAGTGAAAAACAGTTGCATTTGAAATCAAAACCATTTTCAATACAGGGTCTCATCCCAAAACATAATCCGTAAAACTAGAGTCCTGATTCTTTCATAAATCTGAAAACCATCAATATCATCATGTCATCATATGGAAATACCAATCCAACCAAAATCACATTTCCATTGGGTCTCACGCCCAAAATATCACTTTCACGCAAATCTGCGTAACAATAACCTCAGTTGTCACTTTCACATAAATCCATACAATATAAGCACAAAACTTTACAAATCCATCAAATCAATCCCTGACTCATAATCCGGGTCAAAACCAATCTCAAATCCCGGGCCTTCGCCCAAAACAGGAATATCATGGTTTTCTCGAAGATCGTGCCCAAAATCATATAAAATAATATAATATTCCCAAAATCCGGAAATCATCATATTGAAACATCAATCATGCCAAATCATTTCAAATCATATCATAAAGCATTTAAACCATATATGCATGCATTTAGGGTAGAAAACAAAAGTCCACTCACACACCGTCCATATTGCTCGCTTTCCGAGCTACACGTTTTTCCGTAATTTTCGGAAATCACCATTCCTGTCCAAAATAATTATCGAGGGTTACTAACGTCTCAATATACCTCATACAATTTCCCCTAGTTTTTCCGGGATTTAAATACATATTTTAAACATAACATAAACCTTCGGACCCTCGAAATAATATCGAAACGATGTCCGATTTCCTCGAAACCAGTGCCACAATGTTCGTTACATTAAATAGGGAAAAAGTCATGTTGAACTCACCTTGGGATTCAAGCCTACGCGCTCTCACGCGCCGCCGTAAGTGGCTGCGCGTGTGAGTCCACGCGCCTGCTACAGTAAAAGCTACAGTCGTCGTCTTTGCCTGTTTGTCTGTAAAACGGGTCCTTTTGCCCGCGTGTTGACCCGGCTGGGATCTTGTCCATTTCCAGTTAATTCCTTCAATTGATTAATATAATTGCATAGTCATAGACCCAATTTAAGTTCTGTAAACCGAATTACATCAACTCTTACCTTAATTCAGTCGAATCAATCTCGACTATGTGAAGAACATCGAATACTGTTCATCTTCGAACTTCATCAATTTCAATCGAATTCGTGCAATTGATCCACTCAGAAGCTTCGCAGGATCCATATAAACGTAATTCGAAGCTCAATTTCATCCTTCTATCCCTTCAATTGCACGACTCAATCCTTGAATTCCTTTTGTCACTAGGTTCGTTCAGAGTCAAAACAACATCAATTCTCTTCAATTTCTATCCCAATCAACTTGTTTGAACCTCTAGATGCTCATCCTCGTCTCTGTTTCCGTCAATTAAGCCTCCAATTCAAAATTCGATCCTAAGTTCAATTCAAGGTTTTCTGGTTTTTTCTGGTTTTAGCTTGGTTCGAAGCCTATCACTCATCCTTCAATATCCTTTCGTCTTTCTCTTTGGATTTCACTTAATTCCTCACAAACCCAACCCAAGAGTTCAATGTTTCACCTGAGATCAGTTATGGTTCTTGCTCTGTTTACTTCCTAAAACACACACACATGCACAACTTGTTTTTTTTCTCAGTTTAAATCCTCACTGCCCATCAGACGTGCAACATCATCACTTAGCCACTAATCTTCATTAACAAAGTGACAGATGTCACTAAATGCTAAATTCTCATCCAAAATGGCGGGTACATGTGTCATTAACTTAGCCTAATACACCCTTAACATGGCTGAATCAGCCAGTCCTAATTAAATTACCATTTTACCCTTCTTTGAAAAATTACCAAAATGCCCTTCACATTCCTTAGTTCATAACTTTTTCATCTGGACCCCGATTGACGCATGCCGTCTGTTTACGGATTCAGCCTCTCGAGACCTACCCAACGGTACATACGGAAAGTCCAAACACGGTCCCGATCAAAAAGTCAACAAATGACCCTTTTTTAATTGATTTACCAAATTACCCTTAAATTTTCGAACATCATAACTTTCTCCTCGAATGTTGGAATCTAGCGTGCCACTTGTCTATGAACTTGTGACGTCTGAACTACATCACAATCATCGGTCAAATTCCGTTTGGCCGCTCGAACCAAAAGTCAACCGTTCTCCCAATTCCAAGGGCAAAATTGTCATTTTCCTTTAAATTTTCCAAATTTTCCTTTTTCGAATTTCCGGGTCGTTACAGGTCGTGTCAATGATGATGATGATGATGAGAAATGGTGTTTTTGGGTTAATGGGTTTATTATGATGATAATGGTGAAGAAAAATCCAGATATGGTGTCAATGTTCATCATATATCTTAATTTTAATATTTTTCTACAAAATGATTAAACATTAAATCTTTTGCTGGAACGTATGCCTCCTAAACACCATTACTAAAGTAGCCTAGCGTTTGGAACTTTGGAGCAACCAAGCTGGTAGAAGGGGGATTCTGATAGCACATTGACACGATTTGGCTTTCAGAAAGTAAAGTTAAATTTGATACCTAATTCAAGAAGTAAAATGAGTAATAAGTCTTTTTAAAATATCCGATCAAATTACCAAATTGCACCCACTAAATTAATGATGATATTGTGAATGTGAATGTATTATAAATTTATGATATTGTGATATTTAGACTAGTGAGTATCTATGTTTCTATTCTTTATAAAATTTCTATTTTGAATATTTATGATTTTCACATCAATTTATTTATATTTGAAATGAATTATTATTCTAAAATTATTTGATACTATTTATTACTTTATAAATTTATTAATTTTTATCCTTAAAGAAATCCGCTTAATTCACATCCATGCCTTTTTGAACATACTATCAATGCCCAATGTGTAACCCCTGCCCTCTCATCAACAAGCTTCTCTCTTAGTACATGGATTAATGCCATTGCCATACTATAGTAATAAAATAAGTGACGTATTTTTCTTTTGTTTTTATCTTTATTTGATAAATGTAATTTATTCTGCATTCTGCATTCTGCATTTTACTAAATAAATAAGTCTCGATTTTCTTTATTTCAAACCAAATCTCTTGGTCTTGTGTTTTTATGTCATTATCGTCTTGGTCTTGGTGTGAACGATGGTGGTCTGAATATTTGGGCCGGGTTCGGCCGACCAAGAAGGGGCCTGCAGGGAATGAATTAAGATAGTTGTCTGTCTCAATTCTCAAGAAGTATTCCCGCCACACAAAAGAAGTAAAAAAATAAAAAAATAAAAAAATAAAAGTCTCGGTAGTTGGTACTGTCAAGTTGCCTCCCACCGCCACCGCCACCGCCACCGCCACCGCCATTCTCTCATGTTCTCAATCAGCTTCCCCATATTTTATCAGAGCCATGGCCCTTCAACGTGCTCTATTTATTCTCATCCATCTCACTTTGCCACTTCTCAGTCTCCCTCTTTCTCAGCTCCTAATAATCCTCACTCTCTCTCCCTCTTCTGCTCCCCAAAATCAGCAACGCAGTTCAGCACTAGACGAATTTTCGTTTCCAGAGCCACCACCACCACAACGGCTTTGGATTTCAGCCCCGATATCAGTGAGGTCCTTGGTGAAATTAGCATTTTCACCGCTGCTGGTGACTCTGTCCAGTTCAAAGACCTCTGGGATCCAAACGAGGTATCTTTTCTACTTTCCACCCTCTCTCACTCTGTAAATTTAATGAATGACATTTTCTAGAGTTGATTTTAATTTTTTGCGATTTTAATTCCTTCTTGAATAACCATTTTGAGTAGTCATTTTGTGGATTGGAAAACTCCAATCTTGTCTTGTTCCTGTTTAATTTTCTGTGAAATTTTCTTTGTTACATTTTTCTGTTAGTTTATATGGTTAGTTTTTTTTTATTTATTTTTTATTGTTTTTTTTTTAAATCTTAGAGGTAATCAGGCTTCCTAAAGCACGAGGTGGAAATGTAATTTTAAATTTCAACGGTGTCAATGTTGGACATTGTCCGCTGTCGGCTGGATCATCTGGCACTTCCTTGAATCATTAGCCCATTGGCCAATTTCTCTATTGATTCTATAGCTGGTTTAGATCACCTTCGTCTACCTCACATTAGTTTGTTTTTTTTTTTTTGGTGTTCGGCCTCTGTTTTTTGTCCGGCTAGTAAGGATGGGAAGGGTTAGGATTATCAGTTTGTACTTCTTTTAGTTTTGGGCTCCTGTAAACGTCTAAATTAACGTCTAAATTGTGTTTAGGAATGAAGAATTTTTATGTAAAATTAAAAAATTGAAGCTCGAATTACATTGACTTAGTTCCTAATTAGTTGGAGGAGTTGTGGATTTGATTGATCGAGGGATTCTGAAATTTTCTTTTTTACATTTTTTTCTGTTAAATGGTTAGTTTTTATATCTAAGAGGTAAACAGGCTTCCCAAAGCACGAGGTAGAAATGCAATTGTATAGATACAAATTTTAATGTGTAATAATTATGAAAGAGTTGTACATTTGCTTCATTGGATGTGTTGTGTTTACTTTTGATTATGTTTCGTATTCAATTTCTTCCAGGGGGTGGCTGTTGTTGCACTGTTGAGGCACTTTGAATGCGTTTGCTGGTAATTAATCTCCTAAACCTGTTTTGTAGAATGAGTTTTATCTGAATCGTAAGTTGTTCTTATGGTTTGTTACTGTGTTTATTCTTTTAAAGTTGGGAACTTGCAGCAGCTCTAAAAGAATCAAAAGAGAGATTTAACTCAGCTGGTGTGAAACTAATTGCAGTTGGTGTTGGTACGCCTAATTAAGCTCGTATTCTTGCAGAAAGGGTATATCAATCATCTCTTTTGAAATTTGTACCACCAAAATGTTTCTGAAGCTGCAGTAAGTTCTATTTGGTGCTGAAAAAGTTGAGTCATATTTGTAGTTTAAATACTCGTCCAATATGTGTTAGGAAATAGGAATGCGAGCTAGTAAACACATATCTAGTATACACATTGGATTGAGGAATAAGATCCTAATTATCTTTAGTAATAGTTCTAATCCTTCTGTTGATGCATGAGATACTATGTTAAGCATGTTACTTCCCCGACCATCAAAAATAAGCTACTTGACAGTAATATCTATTTGGGGTTTATTGCATGTGTCACAAATACAGATATGTTGATAAATATTTTCAACCATCAGATATCTCACCTTTAACAGTTGGAAGTGAATCAGAAAAAAATAAAAAAGTTTCGTATACGTTCGGGAACAATATCCACCTGCGTGAGGTTCTTCTGGAACCTTCATACACTTATAACTTTGTTTTCCCACTGTTTGTTCTCCGAAATCGGTTTCCTTCATTATCAAGTTTTTTGTGCTTTTGCCCACTTTTAGCGGGAATGTTCCATCGTAATTAGTTCAGATGTAACTGTTCAAGTGGATCAGTCAATATGTTTTGAATCCTTCTTTTTCCTTGAATGAATATCTGGTTTAGAATCTAGTTTTATATCCTGTACAATGATGACGGCATAATGGACTAGAAATTTTATGGTAAAGCACAGAAAACTGGAAGAAACAACACACTAATCTGTAGTTCTTACAGTTCAGAAGCATGCAATCACATATGGCCGCCCAATATCATGTCACTTGACTTGCTTATTTAAGAAATATTCAGTTGATGTAATGTAGCTTGCTTGAAAAGTTTGATCAAAGGATTTTCTTCATGTGTTCAAATGGTTTCAATTTAGGAACCTTTTGGGCAAAAAGAAATAAACATCATTTGGTGAAATCTCATTCAAACATGATATCATACAACAGCTACAATTTGTCTTAAATAAGCATGCCATGTGACATGATAGTGGTTAATCATACTTGGGTACATGCTTCCAAGAAGCTTGTTACAGCTGCTATGCCCATGTTGCCCACGTTTGATGGGCTGTATTAAATTGGATATATTATCGTTCGTTGTATTTTGAAGATAGAAATCAATATTTCCCCACTGTGAAAGGATTAGAAGAGATTAGACATAAAAGGAAATTTACTTCTTATAATCCTACAATTTTGTGGGATTTGATTGAAGATTCCTTCTATGTCTGATCTCATCTAAACCCCTTGCAATGAAAAAACATTCACTTTTACCTTCAAAATACATTGAATTTCATGGCTTATCCAATTCAATCAATATTGCCCGCCAAATGTAGTCATTATGTAATTACTTAGTTTGCTTTTCAAGTTTCCTTGTGTCATTACCTTATTGAGATAACAGGTACTAGAATCCCCATTTCGAGAATACTGGAGTTTGGTATACTCAATAGGCCAGCTATTCCTGTAATCTTGCTTGTATGACATTACTGTGCTAAACAACTTTGATTAGATTAAAGCAAAATTTATGATCATCTTCTTTTTCTAAATTAGATTAACATCTTAAGCATATCATAGTGTTAGAATGAATTTATACTACATAATTCTGGCAATTCTCCTCAACTCTTCAAATCAGTCATTGGAATTTCTTAATTATATAGTTGCATACGATACCATGGGCTTTATATTTTGATCCTGGAGCTGATTCTTTTCCCATGATGTCCTATGTTCAGTTACCATTTCTAATGGATAGCCTTTATGCTGATCCAGATCGCAAGGTAATGATTTTTTTATTTTTTTTTTCTTTTGCGCAGATTGCAAGGTAATAAATGTTCCACCATAAACAAATGTTCAATTGGTCTGTGTCTTATTTTGGTGATTGTAATACTGACATGATACTTCTGTAACAGGCATATGATGCATTGGGCTTATACTTTGGACTTGGTCGAACTTTCTTCAATCCAGCGAGTGTAAGTTAGTTTACTTCTGCATATTATCTTTCAAGGCATGATGTGCATTTATTGTTGGAAACCTATGGTACGACAGGCAAAGGTGTTCTCAAGATTCGAAGCTCCGCAGAAAGCTTTAAAGAACTATACCATTGAAGCCATTGCAGATGACAGACGTAGTGTGTTACAACAGGTTTGAATTTTGATCTATTATCTCCAGAATTTGCTGAGTTGAGTGTTCGCTCTTTAGTTTTCTCGTTAGGGTTCTTTTCTTATTTGTGTCAGGGAGGGATGTTTGTCTTCAAAGGTAAGCAATTGGTGTACGCTCGGAAAGACGAGGGAACAGGTGATCATGCCCAATTAGATAATATCTTTGATGTTTGCTGCAAAGTCCCTGTCTCGTAAAGCTCTAGAGCCCCATGGATGTACATTCAAATTTTGCTCGGTGGAGTGTCCATACGCAATGCTGTCAATTCAAAATTCATGCAGAAATAATCAGAGAATCAAGCATCTGTGGTTAAAATTCAATATTTACTGTACGATATAGATTGCACCCAGAAGGAAAAATGACGGCTACACAATTTGTTGCAAGATTTATGTAATTGTGCAAGATTTATGTAATAGATAGCTAGGTCTTCTTACCTTAAAAAAGGATTCCGTGTAATTAGAGTAATTAGGATTACGTGTAACCAGTGATGAAAATATCGGTGGATATCGGTGAAATGTCGCCAATATTTGGTTAAAATTGGTCGGCGGCACATAAGAGGAGCAGGTAAGATATCTCACGAAATTTCGATCTTTTTTCTTGTTTTAAGAAGATAGATCTCATTATTTATTTAAAACGATCAAGATCGGCCTAAATTGGGTGAAAATCAGATGTAAAATGAGCTTAAACTAGTCGGGTTATGCTGTCGGGTTAAAAAAATCCGAATCCCAGAGTAGGGGATGATTGGTTTTAAGTTAGTATTTGTACTCTATATATTATTTGGTTACTTATATTTTCAATTAGGCTTGTTAGTGAAGTTAGTTGTGGCTTGTTTTCAGTTCAAATCCACCTGGGTTCGACCCCAGGCAGGCGCGTATGCTAATGTTTTTTCTTTCCCTGCTTGCTAATGTTTTTTTTTTCTTATTAATTCTTTCCAATTTTTAAATAAAGATGGACTCTATTTTTTTCTATCATTTTATCATTTTTCTTCCATTCAAATTTTTTATGCTTATTGTTATGTTTTTAATTATATTAACATTCAATTATAGTAATTCACTTCAATTTATATTTATGTTTAAAATTTTATATTACTAGTCATCGACAGAACTCTATTGTATTATATTATTCATCACATATTTATTATATCAAAGTCATTTTATAGTTGTTATTAGTCTTATATAACCATCATTTGTTATTTAAGTTTTTTTCAAAGTTTCATTCCAAATTTTCAACTTTTAGACCGAATTTTCGTCATTTTTGTTGACCATAAACGATATCGATATTTGGGGCGAGATATCCGTAAATATGATTAGTGATATATCTGTTGATATCGATATTTCAATCTTTGCGTGTAACTAGGATTGTAACAATATATAAAGCTTCTTAGTGAGAAGAAAAATATGAATGCATTATTCCTAATATTCTGAATTTCAAGTCGGTATAGAATCGTACTCTTGCATTGAAACCCTATGAAAAAGGGCTTGGTTTTCTTGCTTGAACAAATAAGAAGAACGTCGCATTTTGTGTGATTCCCTTGAAATCTTGAACCCTAAAGTACACATTCCCTTGAATCCCTAAAATTTATGTGATTAGTCATTGCCTCTTACATGAAACCGTTGAAACCTTAAAATCCTAAGCTACACCATACATCTAAAACACTAAATCCTTGCGTGATTCCCTTGAAACCTTGAACCCTAAACTACACCATTCCCTTGAATCCCTAAAATTCATGTGATTAGTCATTGCCTCTTGCTTGAAACCCTTGAAACTTTGAATTCCTAACCTACACCATACCTCTAAAACCCTAAATCCTTATGATTGGTCACACAAATGACAAATTCTCTGAGCCAACCAGAATCATTCTCATCAGACTGATGGAAACAACAATTCCAAGGACTACTAGTAGTCATGTGAACGGTCATCCTTTGATCGTGCCCGGTTATCCTCATCCTCCAATCGTTTTAAGTGTAATTCTCGTCCTTCCTCAGACCGTGTTTTTACTCTATGTAATCAATCTGGTCATGACGTTACTTGGTACTATGAAATTGTGAGACACCCTGACTAGTGGGAATATAGCCGTGAGCCATGAAAGAAAAATGCTAATAAAAGTTCTACTCCTATCATGGTTGCCACTGCATGTAGTCATTTTAAACCTTTAAAAACTTCCACGACTGTTTCTAGTAGTACATGGATAATTGATTCTGGTGCTATAGAATATATGACTTTTGATTCTAGAAATGTCTCATCCCTCAAATCATCCACTCAGAAAACTGTTTCTACTGCTAATGGTATTTCTTCTCCAGTTATTGGAGAAGGCAACGTTTCTCTTGCTAATACCATGTATTTGGATTTTATTGTAAACATTCCATCTTTGGATTATAATCTCGTCAGTTGCCCAACTCACCACTCTATTGTGATTTTATGACTTCACCGTTGTGTTTTCAAGTACATCTGAATTCGAACGACTATTGGTTATGGTGTTAGGCGAGAGAAGTTGCACTACTTACAACTCATGTCTGATAGTTCAACAAAATTAACTCAGGCCCTTATGGTGACCAGTTATTAAGGTGAGAAGGGAGCTGATTTCTGGTTATGGCATCAATAATTGGGACATGCTTCATTTAGTTATTTTCAGAGACTATTTCCCGTTTGGTTTTTTGGAATTGATGTTAGTGTTGTGATGTTTGTGCGCTTGTAAAAAACTATTGTGCTTCTTTTTTCCGACAATTTGCATAAAAGTTCAGCTTATTTTATGATAATTAATATGATGTCTGGGGTCCATCTAAGATTGCTACCCTAGGTGGACCACGATGGTTTGCTATATTTATTGATGATTGTACTAGGATGACCTGAGTGTCCTATAAAATCAAAACGAGAAGTGAATTCCTTATTTCAAAAGTCCCACAAGAGGATCAGTACTCAATACAAATCCTAAATTCAAGTTCTTCGTCCTAAATTCCTTATCACCCACTCTCCCCCTCAAAATAGATGTATGTTACACTTTGTTGTGTTCCATGAAGAGGATATATTTTTTCCTCTTGTTGCTAACTTAAAGGGGAGTATCAGAAGGAATTTTAGACTTTAGACCATAACAATGATCATATGATGTGGTTGGTTACACTAAAAACAAGTCATGATTAGTCACAGTAGCAGAACCCACGTAACCACTCACAAAGTTAGTCTAAAAACTTGACCGAAAGATAGTGCTGAATCAAAATCCTATAAAAAAATTGAATCGAAGAAAAAAGAAAGCTGAAAAAAGAAAACTGAAACAAAGTATACCAGACCCGATTCGATTTTGGTTTTTAGAGTTCCATAATCATACCAAACTAGATCAAACCAGAAACCCTAATTTTAGGGTGAAACAGTGTGCTTTTCTAATCTTCTTCAATATTAACGAAGAAGAATCAACGACTTTTTTTCCTTTCCATTCCCTATTATGTTCCCTTTGTCTTCCTAAAACCCAATGCACACATAGGATCCAGAGTCCAAGACCTCGTACCTCGCATCCGTCTTCAATCACCCCATTGTACCTAGCACCTCCTATCTCCTCTCTTCCACGATCTCTCAGTCTCGGCCTCCCATCACACCCTCCACCTCCCATTTCCTTTTGTCCTTTGATCTCTCCATTTTGGCCCTTTCACCCTCTCTCCTTTAATCTCTCCGCCTAGACCTCTCTCCCATCATATCAAACTTATCGCCTCTCTCCCTTGATATCTTCGTCTCCATATTAGTTTTAATCTCTCCCTCAATCTCTTAGTCTTCATCTCCTTTAGTTCTTCGATGTCCATCTCCCTCAATTTCACCATCATTGTTGTTGTCTTCTCCTCGAATTGTCAAGACTCAAAGTTGAAACCTAGTTTCAAGGCTTTTGAGATAGTTATATGTACGTTTTTTCCTTTCGAAAGGTTCTAAGGATCGTTTTGGACTACCTTGTGGGGTTTCCTTAGGGTTTGACTTGGAAATTAATTAGTAACTTATGCAGTTGATCTTGATAAGGTTAAATAGACTTGGAGCTCGCGCTAGCTTGACATGTCGGGTGATATCGACTCCCCGACTAGTGTGTGCGTGGACACCTTTCTCAAACTTATTTTATAATGATATTTCACGTGCACGTTTTATGATGATTATTCCGATTTACTTTCTTAGCATGCTTGATTGGTTACATAATGATTTATTATACCTTAATTGGTCATTTTACAATAATTACTCTAAGCATGTTATGATTGTTTATTTTATGGTACCTTGCTTGCATGCTAGTTGGGATGTTGCTTCACCAAATGTTTCATGTGTATGAATGGTTGAGTTGCTTACTGAATTTGCATATTTAGATAACTTCATTGATGAAAGTTAATGCATATTAGTCCCCAAGGCATTATTGAGATAGTAATGTTAAAACCAACTTTACGAGTCGTTAGTATCTTTGTGCCTGTCTAAATGACTACTGACCATCCTCCACGTGATTATTTACCTATATTGCTCGCAATACTAGTTAATAGCGCCAACTTGTTCCCGAGCTCTAGGGAACATGTAATGATGGTGCTTAACACCCAGATTTCACATGGTTGTGGTACGTGAGCATTATAGATACCCCTCATGTCATATGCGTATGAATCGTGCGACTTATGACCAAGTGTTTAGTAGGTAGGTTGATAAGTGTTGCATTTTTATTCAGCATGACTCACTTGATCATTTATTATTTTATTATTATTTATCGTAGAACGTTCAAGTTAAGGTTTCTTCTTTAAGAGTTTTCTGTTCAATATAAGGGATTAAATCATATTTTACCATTCATGGTTTTACTCTGAAATATTTTATTGCGTCCATTCACCTTTAGTTTTTTAACCCCCTCAGATCCAGGTGATACTTCATGTAATGACCCGTCCTGGAAATCGGGATTATATTAGTTTTTAATAACGGATTAGTGAAGTTAATTTAGTGATTAGTTGGGTGCGTTCGGACGGACGGTGCAAAATAACGATTTTGCCCCTAGGATGGTAGAAAATGTTGACTTTTCGTTCGGGCGGTCAAATGGACTTTGACTGATGACCCATGACGTAGTTCGGGACGACACGAGTTCATAGACAGGTGACACGTCCGATTCCGACATCCGAGGGAAAATTTATGACGTTCGGAAGTCCGAGGGCATTTTCATAATTTGGTTAAAAAGGGGCAATTTATGGACTTTTCAAACGACATGGAATTTTCACGCATTTTGAGAACCGTTAGGAAGGTCTTGATCCCCTGAGTACAATGACAGGGGGCACGCGTTAATTGGAAGTCGGACGATAGAGTTACGGGCCTAGGAACTTAAGGGGCAAAATGGTAATTTTCCCTTTAGGGGCATTCTGGTCAGTTCTTGCATAGGGATTTGTGCCAGTGACACTTGGCTGTTTTAGATGTTGCGACCACCAGGATTTGGACATCTGTCCTTCTCTGGATGGTGGTAGAACATTGCACAGCCGCCTCAAATCTTGTTTACATATGTTTAATTAGTTTAAACGGTTCGGGCAAAAAGAAATGGAGAAACAGAGATAGAGCTTGATCGAGAGCACTAATTCCATTAACACACTCAACATTGGTGATGACTGTGTGAGTGGTGAAAGGGAATGGGAGAGGCAGAGTGAGAATGGAGGTGGTATACCGTGACGGCAGCCGTGGAGGATGGCTAGAGACCCGTGAGGAACAAAGCTACCGTGAATCCAACCCACACGCCTCCCCCTGGATTTTTCTTTTGATGAGGTTAATTTATGAAGGAAAGAGTGTAAGTGACAGGACCCGCCCCGATCCCCCGGGGACCACAAGGGGACGTGCCCTGCTCCCTTCTGACACCCGAACCAACATTCCAAATTTAACCTCAACAATTCAAATGCAAAAATAATCAAATTAAAGTTATACATCAAAACCGAATTTAACAGATGTCAGAAAAGGGATAAAGTCCAAAATTACAAGTTCCGAGCACGACTCTAAATTAATCCTGCGAGTCAACCCACTCAACAGGGGTTCAGGTACGCAGAAGTAGATCTATGCCTCAGCCTCAGGATCCTCCTCTACCTCAATAGCACAGCCTGGAGGGGTTACCAAAACATTAAGGGTGAGTGGGCCGAAACTCAAAGTTTATAAAAACAGTTCCATAAATAAACATATACTTTTACCTCTCAGTTTTCCAAACATGCATGCATCAGCATTTAAAACCATAAATCATATAATATGAACCATAAGGTATATAATGAAACCATAAACATAATCATAGCCACTGCACTAGACACTCCAATCCTGACATCCCAGATGTCTGACGTCCTTGACGTTCAATAAGGTCACAGTCCCAAGGCTACACGTGCCACTCGAGGTCTCAATCCCGAGTCCAATCCCCGAACCCAGTCCGGGTACGGCATCCCAGATGCCTAGCGTCCCAAACGCTCGACGTCCCAAACGTCCAATTATAGAAATCCTGTTCCTGAGTCATTCCACGGTCCGGTTCCTCCGTAGAATGGCCCCTCACAGGCAATCCTCCGTGACTGCTCCGAGGTCCCACCTCCGGAGGAGATAGTGTCACACAAGTGGATCTAGACAGTGCAGTACCAGATATAGTCATCGATATCCACATGCATATATATATATATAGATAAAATCCAAAACCATTCTTAAATTTCACCAAACGAGTCTCAAGCCCAAACATCGTAAAACGTGTCATAACCATAATTTCAAGATCATCAAAACTATTACTTGATTCCAGCATGTGTATATATAAGTAAATCAGAAAACATTTATGCATGCAAGGGTTTAATTAAATCGGGCCCACTCACAGTACGATCCCGCTGCGAACTGCGCGTACGAACTTGTTCCGGGATTATCGTACGATTCCTGTCAGTCCAAATCACATGTAAGGGTCACCACAAGTCCTTAACATTCATCCAAAAAGTCTGAAACAGAAACTGGCTCGGGGAAGCCGTCCGAACACGCTTCTCGAGACATCCGGCCCTAATCTGACCCATTTAACAATCTCTGATCAACATGGTTATTTAACAGAAAATTCTCAGAAGAATGAGAGGATAAAAAGTCATGTTGATCGTGATCGGAGATAAGCCTCAAAGCGCCCTCACGCGCCGCCCAAAGTGGTTGCGCTTGAAAGTCACGCGCCTGACACTGTAGCTATAGTGTCACATTCATCATCTTATAGCCTGTTAAACGGGTCTGCCACCCGCGGCTTGACCCGATCAATTAACCATCAATTCCTACTTGATTTCAATCGTTTTTTGATCCTAAAATGTTCATTAACCATCTAATTTAGGTTCTGTGACATTAATTAGCCTTGACAGGCCCTCAAACGACCCTTCGACCCGTGATCAACCAAACGGGTCGATCACCACAACTCCCTAGTTTCTAACCTATTATCAAATTCACTTAACAGGAAGCATAATAGGACCAAAACGAACTGAAATACACAATCAATTGAACCAACACTCACTTGGAAGTGGTCGTCCTTAGCTCTGAAATTTCTCAGAAGTAGGGGCTTCAGTACCAGCCCAATTCGTGTTTAATTCCCTTCGAACTCGACGTGGTTGAGTTCCAGTCACTCCTAGAAAGCTAAACCCGTCCTTGGTTTGGTCCAACACTCTTTAGAAATCAAAACTCGATTTTCCCTCCAATTTTCCAGAAATGGGTTTCCACGGTTTTTTTCTCTGATTCTCAGTCCTCACTCCAGTAGAGTGAAGCTCACTCAGAAACCCACTCAAATAATGGAACGGTGCCACCTAACAGCTCGTGGAAGCCAATCTGGCCACTGAGAAATTTTTCCCGCAAAGCTTCAAATTGATTAAAGAATGTTGCCCGTGCTTGATGGATGAATCAAGCCATGTTCCATTGCCTTTAAGGCTTAAACAAATCCTCCTTTTCAGTCCACTAACAGTTTAAACTAATGGGTTGATCAGAACCACCAAGTATGGTCGTGTAGTTTCTGTTTTTCCACGGCTGCTACAGTAACCAGAATGTAAAATGACCAAAATGCCCTTAGTTCAGAAATTACCAAAATGCCCTTCGCTTTCCAGACCCTTAACTCAACCATCCGATGTCTGATTTCAGCGTACCGCCTGTCCACGGACTCAGGGCATCGAGACCCACCTAACGGTCCTTGAATCGTGTGAAAATCAGTTGTCAAACGAAAGGTCAACATTTTCCCCCCTTTCATTCAAATTACGGAAATGTCCCTGAACTTCCGATAGTCATAAATTTTTCCCTGATTGTCCGAATTGGACGTGCCACCTGTCAATGAACTCGTGACGTCCCGAACTACGTAACGGTCATCGGTCAAAGTCCGTTTGACCCACCAATCAAAAAGTCAACAATTTGGCAATACAACTCATAGGGGTAAAAACGTCAATTCATTTAATAATTTACAATATTAAAATCCTCAAATTTTCGGGGCATTACAACCTTCCCCCCTTAAGAAATTTCGTCCCGAAATTTCAAGGAAACAAATAAGGAAATTGTTCTCACATCTGTGCCTCGGGTTCCCATGTGGCTTCCTCCACATTCTAGTTTCTCCAGAGAATCTTCACGAGAGGGATAGTCTTCTGCCGTAGTACCTTGTGCTTTCGGTCCAAAATCTGTACTAGTTGTTCCTCAAAGCTCAAATCCTCTCGGAGTTCGATGGGTTGCTCCTCTAGTACATGAGAGGCATCATGTACGTACTTCTGTAGCATCGATATGTGGAATACATCGTGGACTCTAGAAAGTTCTGGAGGTAGTGCCAATCTATACGCAACCTGGCCAATCCTCTCCACGACCTCATAAGGTCTAATAAAACGTGGACTCAATTTTCCCCGCCGACCAAAACGAATAATCCCTTTCCACGGGGATAACTTAAGGAAGACAAAATCTTCAACCTCAAATTCCAAGTCTCGAATCCGTCTATCAGCATAACTCTTTTGGCGATTCCGTGCCGCCTCCAATCTTTCCTTGATACCACGGACTGCTTCCTGAGTTATGTCCATCAATTCCGGCCCTACAACCGCTTGCTCCCCTATCTCCTTCCAACAGATAGGTGTCCTGCACTGTCGACGGGGAGCGAATTCCATCAACGACAAGTGAGTATCCCAAGAATCCTGAAACTGTAGCACACAAGACCTCATCATGTCTTCCAGGGTCTGAATGGTCCTCTCTGACTGTCCATCGGTCTGTGGATGGAAAGCAGTACTGAAATGTAGGTTTTTTCCCAAGGTGGTTTGTAAACTCCGCCAGAACCTGGAAGTGAAACGCGGATCACGATCAGACACTATCGACTCCGGCGTACCATGAAGTCGAATGATTTCCTTTACGAACAGTTGAGCCAGTCGGTTAGGTTTATAAGTCTCATGTACCGGCAGAAAATGTGCTGACTTGGTTAACCGGTCTACAATCACCCACACTCCGTCAACCCCACTCTGGGTCCTTGGTAACTTAAAGACGAAGTCCATGGTGATGTGATCCCACTTCCACTCGGGAATCGGAAGTGGCTGCATAGCCCCATAAGGTCTCTGCCGTTCCGTGTTAACCTGATGACAGGTCAAACATCTGCTCACGAACTCTGCAATATCATTTTTCATTCCTTGCCACCAATAATGGCTCCGGAGAGTACGGTACATCTTTGTACCTCCCGGATGCATACCATAAGCCGAACTATGGGCCTCCTCTAGAATCTGGGCCCGTAACTCTGCCACTGCAGGTACACACAAACGGTCCAACTTCACAAGTGCTCCATCATCTCGGATGGTAAAATCCTGTCTCCCATCTGCTTCGACCTCAATCCTGTAGATACAGAGTATCGCAACCTGAAGTTGTGCTTTGATGATCCGATCGATCAGCACTGGTCGTACATGGAAGCTGGCCAATAAAGCTCCATGCTCGTCCGTATCCAAAATAACCCCAGCCTTCCGGAGTTCCACTAGCAAAGGAAGATACACCATCCTCAAGTGTGCAACTGATCCCGCTGACTTCCTGCTGAGTGCATCTGCCACCATGTTTGCCTTACCCGGATGGTACTCAATCCTACAGTCATAATCCTTTAGTAGTTCCAACCATCTCCGTTGCCTCATGTTAAGCTCCTTCTGGGTGAATAGATACTTTAGGCTCTGGTGGTCGGTGTATATCCTGCACGTTGCGTCGAATAGGTAATGTCTCCAGATTTTTAGAGCATGAACCACCGCTGCCAACTCCAAATCATGCGTAGGGTAGTTCAATTCATGATTCTTTAGCTGCCGTGATGCGTAAGCGATAACCTTACCAGTCTGCATTAACAAGCAACCCAAACCTTGTAACGATGCATCACTAAAGACCACGAACTCTCCACTGTTAGCTGGAAATGCAAGGACGGGAGCAGTGGTCAATCGATACTTCAAATCTTGAAAACTTTGTTCATACTGCTCGTCCCAAATGAACTTCACCCCTTTTTGAGTCAATCGAGTCAAAGGTGCAGCAATTTTGGAGAAACCCTCCACGAATCTTCGATAGTAACCTGCTAACCTGACAAAACTCCGTACCTCTGTTAACGTTGTCGGTCTAGCCCAGTTAGTCACCGCCTCTGTTTTCTGGGAATCCACGCTAATCCCAGCCGCTGAGATCACATGCCCCAGAAAACCAATACAGCTCAGCCAAAACTGGCACTTGCTCAGCTTGGCGTACAACTGTTCCTGTCTCAGCTTCTCCAACACCAACCGTAGGTGTTCCTCATGTGCTCTGGCACTCCTTGAGTACACCAGGATATCATCGATGAACACAATCACAAATTTATCCAAGTAGGGTCGGAAGACCCTGTTCATCAGATCCATGAATGCTGCCGGAGCATTCGTCAAGCCAAAAGGCATTACAAGGAACTCGTAATATCCGTAACGGGTCCAAAATGCTGTTTTCAGAATGTCCTCCTCCGAAATCCTCAGCTGGTGATACCCAGATCGTAAATCAATCTTCGAGAAGTACTGTGCTCCCCGCAACTGGTCAAAAAGGTCATCGATCCTGGGTAGAGGGTACTGGTTCCTCAGTGTCACTTTGTTTAGTTGTCGATAATCTATACACAAACGGAGACTCCCCTCCTTCTTCTTCACGAATAACACCGGTGTTCCCCACAGTGAAGTACTCGGTCAGACGTATCCCAAATCCGCCAACTCCTGCAATTGAGTTTTGAGTTCTCGTAACTCGGCCGGCGCCATCTGGTATGGTGCCTGGGATATAGGTCGGGTACCGGGGAGTAGTTCAATCGTAAACTCGATCTCCCACGGTGGTGGTAATCCAGGTAGGTCTTCCGGGAACACATCCGGAAACTCACGTACCACTGGTATCTCGTCGATACCCGGAGTATCAACCTGCTCTGACACGACATGCTCCAGATAACCCTGGCATCCCATCCGTAGAAGTTTGGTAGCAGCAAGTGAAGAAATCACTTCAGTAGGCGAACCGTCACGCTCCCCCTGAAAGATAACCTCCGGCAAACCCGGACTTCGCAGAATCACTTGCCTACGACAGCAATCGATGAGCGACCCATACTTTGATTGCCAATCCATCCCTAAAATTACATCGAAGTCGTGGATATCTAGTATGATCAAGTCCACTGGTAAATCCACATCCTCTACTCTCACTGGGAACTTCCGAATCACTTGGTTCACCAAGTACACAATTCCCATCGGCGTACCGACGCCCATCTCGCTATCTAAAGCCGATACCTCACAATCCAGCATACCCGCACAACTCCTCGAAATAAAAGAGTGGGTAGCCTCCGCATCCATCAATACACGTACAAGAAGGTTTGAGATAAGGAGTGTACCTGTAACCACGCCTGGGGATGTCCTCGCCTGCTGCTGAGTTACTGCAAACACACGAGCCCTAGGCCCTGCAGTCTGTCTGCGCCCACGCGTGCCACGCCCAGCGCCACGGCCGTCTCCCTAACCTCGACCTCCGTTAGTGTTGGAAGCCGTACTCTGCACAACACTAGAGCCCCCTGCATGGTTGCTCCTAGACAATAGTGGGCAATCACGGGCATAGTGGCCCTCTCTTCCACAAGCAAAACAGCTCACCGGCCTCGGCCTATCCGAATGCCCACCAGAAGCACCGCTCCAAGATGAATGCTGCCCAGAGTTGGACCCCGATCCTGACCTCTGAGAGCCCCCACGTCGACCTGACCAGCCACGACCCCTGAAAGATGAAGGTGCTCCCCTGTAGTTTCCTCCCTTAGTGTTCTTCTTGCCCGTTGGTCCAAGGTATGGACGATCTCGACGTCGCCCCTCGCCTGAAGGCTGTCGTGTCTGGTGTGTCGCCAGACTGGCCTCGACACGAACTGCCGCGTCGACCATGTCTCTCAGAGAAGCATGACTGGCAACAGTCACACTTGCACGAATCTCCCCTCTGAGTCCAAGCTCAAACCTATAGCACTTGTCTTCCTCAGTGCTCACAACTGATGCAGCGAACCGGGAAAGTTTCCCAAAAGTCTGCTCATAGTCCGCAACAGACATATCCCCCAAATCCAGCCGCAGGAATTCTGCCTCTCGTGCCGCGCGAAACGATCGTGGGTAGTACTGATCTAGAAATCGGAAACGGAAGACCACCCAGGTAGTGGTGTGGACAGACCATCCAGACATCTCAAGGCCAAGCCACAACCGATAAGCTCCGCCTTCCAGTAAGAAGGCCGCCAAGGTCACCCGTTCGCCCGGAGGGCAGTGCATCCCGTCCCAGACACTCGACATTCCAGACGTCCAATTATAGCCATCTTGTTCCTTAGTCATTCCACGGTCCGGTTCCTCCGTAGAATGGCCCCTCACAGGAAATGCGCCGTGACTGCTCCGAGGTCCAACCTCCGAAGGAGACAGTGTCACACAAGATGATCTAGATAGTGCAGTACCAGATATAGTCATTGATATCCACATGCATATATATATATATAGATAAAATCCAAAACCATTCTTAAATTTCACCAGACGGGTCTCAAGCCCAAACATCGTAAAACGTGTCATAACCATAATTTCAAGATCATCAAAACCATTACTTGATTCCAGCATGTGTATATTATAAGTAAATCAGAAAATATTTATGCATGCAAGGGTTTAATGAAATCGGGCCCACTCACAGTACGATCCCGCTGCGAACTGCGCGTACGAACTTGTTCCGGGATTATCGTATGATTCCTGTCAATCCAAATCACATGTAAGGGTCACCATAAGTCCTTAACATTCATCCAAAAAGTCCGAAATAGAAACCGACTCGGGGAAGCCATCCGAACATGCTTCCCGAGACAACCGGCCCTAATCTGACCCACTTAACAATCTCAGATCAACATGGTTATTTAACAGAAAATGTTCAGAATAATAAAAGGATAAAAAGTCATGTTGATCGTGATCGGAGATAACCCTCAACACGTCCTCACGCGCCGACCAAAGTGGCTGCGCGTGAAAGTCACGCGCCTGACACTGTAGCTACAGTGTCACCTTCTTCACCCGATAGCCTGTTAAATGGGTCTGCCACCCGCGGCTTGACCTGATCAATTACCCATCAATTCCTACTTGATTTCAATCATTTTTTTATCCTAAATGTTCATTAACCATCCAATTTAGGTTCTATGACATTAATTAGCATTGATAGGCCCTCAAACGACCCTTCGACCCGTGATCAACCAAACGGGTCGATCACCACAACTCCCTAGTTTCTAACCCATTATCAAATTCACTTAACAGCAAGCATAATAGGACCAAAACGAACTGAAATACACAATCAATTGAACCAACACTCACTTGGAAGTGGTCGTCCTTAGCTCTGAAATTTCTCAGAATCAGGGGCTTCAGTACCAGCCCAATCCGTGTTTAATTCCCTTCGAACTCGACGTGGTTGAGTTCCAGTCACTCCTAGAAAGCTAAACCCGTCCTTGGTTTGGTCCAACACTCCTTAGAAATCAAAACCCGATTTTCCCTCCAATTTTTCAGAAATGGGTTTCCACAGTTTTTCTCTCTGATTCTCAGTCCTCACTCCAGTAGAGTGAAGCTCACTCAGAAACCCACTCAAATAATGGAACGGTGCCACCTAACAGCTCGTGGAAGCCAATCTGGCCACTGAGAAATTTTTCTCGCAAAGCTTCAAATTGATTAAAGAATGTTGCCCGTGCTTGATGGATGAATCAAGCCATGTTCCATTGCCTTTAAGGCTTAAACAAATCCTCCTTTTCAGTCCACTAACAGTTTAAACTAATGGGTTGATCAGAACCACCAAGTATGGTCGTGTAGTTTCTGTTTTTCCACGGCTGCTACAGTAACCAGAATGTAAAATGACCAAAATGCCCTTAGTTCAGAAATTACCAAAATGCCCTTCGCTTTCCAGACCCTTAACTCAACCATTCGATGTCTGATTTCAGCGTACCGCCTGTCCACGGACTCAGGGCATCGAGACCCACCTAACGGTCCTTGAATCGTGTGAAAATCAGTTGTCAAACGAAAGGTCAACATTTTCCCCCCTTTCATTCAAATTACGGAAATGTCCCTGAACTTCCGATAGTCATAAATTTTTCCCTGATTGTCCGAATTGGACGTGCCACCTGTCAATGAACTCGTGACGTCCCGAACTACGTAACGGTCATCGGTCAAAGTCCGTTTGACCCACCAATCAAAAAGTCAACAATTTGGCAATACAACTCATAGGGGTAAAAACGTCAATTCATTTAATAATTTACAATATTAAAATCCTCAAATTTTCGGGGCATTACAACCTTCCCCCCTTAAGAAATTTCGTCCCGAAATTTCAAGGAAACAAATAAGGAAATTGTTCTCACATCTGTGCCTCGGGTTCCCATGTGGCTTCCTCCACATTCTAGTTTCTCCAGAGAATCTTCACGAGAGGGATAGTCTTCTGCCGTAGTACCTTGTGCTTTCGGTCCAAAATCTGTACTAGTTGTTCCTCAAAGCTCAAATCCTCTCGGAGTTCGATGGGTTGCTCCTCTAGTACATGAGAGGCATCATGTACGTACTTCTGTAGCATCGATATGTGGAATACATCGTGGACTCTAGAAAGTTCTGGAGGTAGTGCCAATCTATACGCAACCTGGCCAATCCTCTCCACGACCTCATAAGGTCTAATAAAACGTGGACTCAATTTTCCCCGCCGACCAAAACGAATAATCCCTTTCCACGGGGATAACTTAAGGAAGACAAAATCTTCAACCTCAAATTCCAAGTCTCGAATCCGTCTATCAGCATAACTCTTTTGGCGATTCCGTGCCGCCTCCAATCTTTCCTTGATACCACGGACTGCTTCCTGAGTTATGTCCATCAATTCCGGCCCTACAACCGCTTGCTCCCCTATCTCCTTCCAACAGATAGGTGTCCTGCACTGTCGACGGGGAGCGAATTCCATCAACGACAAGTGAGTATCCCAAGAATCCTGAAACTGTAGCACACAAGACCTCATCATGTCTTCCAGGGTCTGAATGGTCCTCTCTGACTGTCCATCGGTCTGTGGATGGAAAGCAGTACTGAAATGTAGGTTTTTTCCCAAGGTGGTTTGTAAACTCCGCCAGAACCTGGAAGTGAAACGCGGATCACGATCAGACACTATCGACTCCGGCGTACCATGAAGTCGAATGATTTCCTTTACGAACAGTTGAGCCAGTCGGTTAGGTTTATAAGTCTCATGTACCGGCAGAAAATGTGCTGACTTGGTTAACCGGTCTACAATCACCCACACTCCGTCAACCCCACTCTGGGTCCTTGGTAACTTAAAGACGAAGTCCATGGTGATGTGATCCCACTTCCACTCGGGAATCGGAAGTGGCTGCATAGCCCCATAAGGTCTCTGCCGTTCCGCCTTAACCTGATGACAGGTCAAACATCTGCTCACGAACTCTGCAATATCATTTTTCATTCCTTGCCACCAATAATGGCTCCGGAGAGTACGGTACATCTTTGTACCTCCCGGATGCATACCATAAGCCGAACTATGGGCCTCCTCTAGAATCTGGGCCCGTAACTCTGCCACTGCAGGTACACACAAACGGTCCAACTTCACAAGTGCTCCATCATCTCGGATGGTAAAATCCTGTCTCCCATCTGCTTCGACCTCAATCCTGTAGATACAGAGTATCGCAACCTGAAGTTGTGCTTTGATGATCCGATCGATCAGCACTGGTCGTACATGGAAGCTGGCCAATAAAGCTACATGCTCGTCCGTATCCAAAATAACCCCAGCCTTCCGGAGTTCCACTAGCAAAGGAAGATACACCATCCCCAAGTGTGCAACTGATCCCGCTGACTTCCTGCTGAGTGCATCTGCCACCATGTTTGCCTTACCCGGATGGTACTCAATCCTACAGTCATAATCCTTTAGTAGTTCCAACCATCTCCGTTGCCTCATGTTAAGCTCCTTCTGGGTGAATAGATACTTTAGGCTCTGGTGGTCGGTGTATATCCTGCACGTTGCGTCGAATAGGTAATGTCTCCAGATTTTTAGAGCATGAACCACCGCTGCCAACTCCAAATCATGCGTAGGGTAGTTCAATTCATGATTCTTTAGCTGCCGTGATGCGTAAGCGATAACCTTACCAGTCTGCATTAACAAGCAACCCAAACCTTGTAGCGATGCATCACTAAAGACCACGAACTCTCCACTGTTAGCTGGAAATGCAAGGACGGGAGCAGTGGTCAATCGATACTTCAAATCTTGAAAACTTTGTTCATACTGCTCGTCCCAAACGAACTTCACCCCTTTTTGAGTCAATCTAGTCAATGGTGCAGCAATTTTGGAGAAACCTTCCACGAATCTTCGATAGTAACCTGCTAACCTGACAAAACTCCGTACCTCTGTTAACGTTGTCGGTCTAGCCCAGTTAGTCACCGCCTCTGTTTTCTGGGAATCCACGCTAATCCCAGCCGCTGAGATCACATGCCCCAGAAAACCAATACAGCTCAGCCAAAACTGGCACTTGCTCAGCTTGGCGTACAACTGTTCCTGTCTCAGCTTCTCCAACACCAACCGTAGGTGTTCCTCATGTGCTCTGGCACTCCTTGAGTACACCAGGATATCATCGATGAACACAATCACAAATTTATCCAAGTAGGGTCGGAAGACCCTGTTCATCAGATCCATGAATGCTGCCGGAGCATTCGTCAAGCCAAAAGGCATTACAAGGAACTCGTAATATCCGTAACGGGTCCAAAATGCTGTTTTCAGAATGTCCTCCTCCGAAATCCTCAGCTGGTGATACCCAGATCGTAAATCAATCTTCGAGAAGTACTGTGCTCCCCGCAACTGGTCAAAAAGGTCATCGATCCTGGGTAGAGGGTACTGGTTCCTCAGTGTCACTTTGTTTAGTTGTCGACAATCTATACACAAACGGAGACTCCCCTCCTTCTTCTTCACGAATAACACCGGTGTTCCCCACAGTGAAGTACTCGGTCAGACGTATCCCAAATCCGCCAACTCCTGCAATTGAGTTTTGAGTTCTCGTAACTCGGCCGGCGCCATCCGGTATGGTGCCTGGGGTATAGGTCGGGTACCGGGGAGTAGTTCAATCGTAAACTCGATCTCCCACGGTGGTGGTAATCCAGGTAGGTCTTCCGGGAACACATCCGGAAACTCACGTACCACTGGTATCTCGTCGATACCCGGAGTATCAACCTGCTCTGACACGACATGCTCCAGATAACCCTGGCATCCCATCCGTAGAAGTTTGGTAGCAGCAAGTGAAGAAATCACTTCAGTAGGCGAACCGTCACGCTCCCCCTGAAAGATAACCTCCGGCAAACCCGGACTTCGCAGAATCACTTCCCTACGACAGCAATCGATGAGCGACCCATGCTTTGATTGCCAATCCATCCCTAAAATTACATCGAAGTCGTGGATATCTAGTATGATCAAGTCCACTGGTAAATCCACATCCTCTAATCTCACTGGGAACTTCCGAATCACTTGGTTCACCAAGTACACAATTCCCATCGGCGTACCGACGCCCATCTCGCTATCTAAAGCCGATACCTCACAATCCAGCATACCCGCACAACTCCTCGAAATAAAAGAGTGGGTAGCCTCCGCATCCATCAATACACGTACAAGAAGGTTTGAGATAAGGAGTGTACCTATAACCACGCCTGGGGATGTCCTCGCCTGCTGCTGAGTTACTGCAAACACACGAGCCCTAGGCCCTGCAGTCTGTCTGCGCCCACGCGTGCCACGCCCAGCGCCACGGCCGCCTCCCTAACCTTGACCTCCGTTAGTGTTGGAAGCCGTACTCTGCACAACACTAGAGCCCCCTGCATGGTTGCTCCTAGACAATAGTGGGCAATCACGGGCATAGTGGCCCTCTCTTCCACAAGCAAAACAGCTCACCGGCCTCGGCCTATCCGAATGCCCACCAGAAGCACCGCTCCAAGATGAATGCTGCCCAGAGTTGGACCCCGATCCTGACCTCTGAGAGCCCCCACGTCGACCTGACCAGCCACGACCCCTGAAAGATGAAGGTGCTCCCCTGTAGTTTCCTCCCTTAGTGTTCTTCTTGCCCGTTGGTCCAAGGTATGGACGATCTCGACGTCGCCCCTCGCCTGAAGGCTGTCGTGTCTGGTGTGTCGCCAGACTGGCCTCGACACGAACTGCCGCGTCGACCATGTCTCTCAGAGAAGCATGACTGGCAACAGTCACACTTGCACGAATCTCCCCTCTGAGTCCAAGCTCAAACCTATAGCACTTGTCTTCCTCAGTGCTCACAAATGATGCAGCGAACCGGGAAAGTTTCCCAAAAGTCTGCTCATAGTCCGCAACAGACATATCCCCCAAATCCAGCCGCAGGAATTCTGCCTCTCGTGCCGCGCGAAACGATCGTGGGTAGTACTGATCTAGAAATCGGAAACGGAAGACCACCCAGGTAGTGGTGTGGACAGACCATCCAGACATCTCAAGGCCAAGCCACAACCGATAAGCTCCGCCTTCCAGTAAGAAGGCCGCCAAGGTCACCCGTTCGCCCGGAGGGCAGTGCATCCCGTCCCAGACGCTCGACATTCCAGACGTCCAATTATAGCCATCTTGTTCCTTAGTCATTCCACGGTCCGGTTCCTCCGTAGAATGGCCCCTCACAGGAAATGCGCCGTGACTGCTCCGAGGTCCAACCTCCGAAGGAGACAGTGTCACACAAGATGATCTAGATAGTGCAGTACCAGATATAGTCATTGATATCCACATGCATATATATATATATATAGATAAAATCCAAAACCATTCTTAAATTTCACCAGACGGGTCTCAAGCCCAAACATCGTAAAACGTGTCATAACCATAATTTCAAGATCATCAAAACCATTACTTGATTCCAGCATGTGTATATTATAAGTAAATCAGAAAATATTTATGCATGCAAGGGTTTAATGAAATCGGGCCCACTCACAGTACGATCCCGCTGCGAACTGCGCGTACGAACTTTTTCCGGGATTATCGTATGATTCCTGTCAATCCAAATCACATGTAAGGGTCACCATAAGTCCTTAACATTCATCCAAAAAGTCCGAAATAGAAACCGACTCGGGGAAGCCATCCGAACATGCTTCCCGAGACAACCGGCCCTAATCTGACCCACTTAACAATCTCAGATCAACATGGTTATTTAACAGAAAATGTTCAGAATAATAAAAGGATAAAAAGTCATGTTGATCGTGATCGGAGATAACCCTCAACACGTCCTCACGCGCTGACCAAAGTGGCTGCGCGTGAAAGTCACGCGCCTGACACTGTAGCTACAGTGTCACCTTCTTCACCCGATAGCCTGTTAAATGGGTCTGCCACCCGCGGCTTGACCTGATCAATTACCCATTAATTCCTACTTGATTTCAATCATTTTTTTATCCTAAATGTTCATTAACCATCCAATTTAGGTTCTATGACATTAATTAGCATTGACAGGCCCTCAAACGACCCTTCGACCCGTGATCAACCAAACGGGTCGATCACCACAACTCCCTAGTTTCTAACCCATTATCAAATTCACTTAACAGCAAGCATAATAGGACCAAAACGAACTGAAATACACAATCAATTGAACCAACACTCACTTGGAAGTGGTCGTCCTTAGCTCTGAAATTTCTCAGAATCAGGGGCTTCAGTACCAGCCCAATCCGTGTTTAATTCCCTTCGAACTCGACGTGGTTGAGTTCCAGTCACTCCTAGAAAGCTAAACCCGTCCTTGGTTTGGTCCAACACTCCTTAGAAATCAAAACCCGATTTTCCCTCCAATTTTTCAGAAATGGGTTTCCACAGTTTTTCTCTCTGATTCTCAGTCCTCACTCCAATAGAGTGAAGCTCACTAAGAAACCCACTCAAATAATGGAACCATGCCACCTAACCGCTCGTGGAAGCCAATCTGGCCACTGAGACATGTTTCCCGCAAAGCTTCAAATTGATTAAAGAATGTTGCCATTGCTTGATGGATGAATCAAGCCATGTTCAACTGCCTTTAAGGCTTAAACAAATCCTCCTTTTCAGTCCACTAACAGTTTAAACTAATGGGTTGATCAGAACCACCAAGTATGGTCGTGTTGTCTCTGTTTTTCCACGGCTGCTACAGTAACCAGAATGTAAAATGACCAAAATGCCCTTAGTTCAGAAATTACCAAAATTCCCTTCGCACTCCAGACCCGTAACTCAGCCATCCGATGTTCGATTTCAGCGTGCCGCCTGTCCACAGACTCAGGGCATCGAGACCCACCTAACGGTCCTTGAATCGTGTGAAAATCAGTTGTCAAACGAAAGGTCAATATTTCCCTCTTTCGTCCAAATTGCGGAAATGTCCCTGAACTTCCGATTGTCATAACGTTTTCCCTGATCGTCCGAATTGGACGTGCCACCTGTCAATGAACTCGTGACGTCCCGAAATACGTCACGGTCATCGGTCAAAGTCCGTTTGACCCACCAATCAAAAAGTCAACAATTTGGCAATACAACTCACAGGGGTAAAAACGTCAATTCATTCGATAATCTACAATATTAAAATCCTCGAATTTCTGGGGCGTTACAGTAAGGGGGACAAGATGAGGATGATGGAGGCCGCCGTCTTGCTGCACGGCGAGGGTAAGTGGTGATAACCCGAATAGTGCTCTGTTTCGGTTTAAAATGGTAAAACTTGAAATCATGTTTAGTAATGGGTTTTAATGTTTGGATGTGAAGTCTGGAGAGTAAAGGAGCCGTTAGGAATCAAGAACGTGATCGATAGTGACCTGTGGTGGCCAGAACCAGAGCAGGGATTTCGAAGGATTGATCACGGTTCAGGGAGGTATGTTTTAAGCCTTCAATTCAGTGTTTAATTATGCAGATTAATAGGAAATCATGTAAGGAAGCTTTAGGAATTAAAACGGGAGGAATTGGAGTTGAATTGTATGATTTAGAGCATCGAACCGTGATCGCCGGTTTGACTGAACCGGCCTGAATCGAACCGGACTGGACCCGGTTCGGTGAGAGGATAGGATGAACAGTATCCGCGCATGAGGCCCACACACAACCACTTCAGGAGACGCGTGTGGGCACGTGGCATGCCTTTTGAGGATGGTTCCAACACGACTTTTAAATTATTCGATGTAACGAACATTTTGGCCCTGGTTTCGAGTCAATCGGACATCGTCTCGATATGTTTCGGGATGTCCGAAGGTTTTAGGGCTCGTTAAAAATAGTTAAAAATTCGGAAAAATTACGGGACTTTAGTATGAGTATTGTGAAGTAGTTATTGACCTTATATTGGGATTTGGATAGGTTTGGGATAGCCGGTAATAGTGGATTGGCCGGGAAAGCGTAAGTGCACGCGTATCGAGGCGACGACGCTAATGGTCTGTGAGTGGGCTTTGCTTTCTAACTCTTGATGCATGCATATATGTTTTTATATATTTTCTATACGTGATTCTGTGATTTGATTTATGATCTTGATGGTTTATGGTTTTACACGAATTTCGAGGTATTTACGAAAATGCGCTTTTTACGAGATTTCGATCAAGTTTACGATTTGAACCTGGTTTTGAGGATTTGATTTCGGGATTTGAAATATGATTTAATATCAATGATTTAAAAATGGATTCCGGAAAAATGACTTTGGGCTTGAGGCCCAGTTCAGAAAAGTGGTTTTAAGAAACGTGATTTCGGGTTTTGAATCTAATTTCGAAATGTCGATTTTGGATTCGATTTGGAACTTGGAAGTGGATTTCCGGGTTTGGGTTCAGAATGGTTATTCTGGATGCCGGCTTAAGGAATGATGGTTTCGGACTCGGATTTGGAAATGGATATGGATATGAGTTCTGGGTTTGGATCCGGGATCCTGATGAGATTGCGGATTCGGATTCGGAAAAGGAAAATGGATTTCCTAGATCTGGTTATTGGGTTTAAAGTCCTGGATATGTTATGACGAGGGCGGCCCCGGATTGGATTTAAAGACCATGATTGAGTTTAAAGACTCGGGAGTTTAAAGACTCGGATATTGATATTTCTCCCATAGGCCTATTGACTTTAAAGACTCGGGAGTTTAAAGACTCGGATTATATTGAGGCCTGGATTGAGTTTAAGGACTCGGGAGTTTAAAGAATCGGATAGATCCAGCAGGTTCGATGGATGGAAATGTGGTTTCAAATATGTTTTGGATTTCACTAAAATTGATGATGATGGTTTTCGATAAAGGTTTTCCGATGTTTTGGGCTCTGCCAGCATGAAATGGCTTTCGATGGTTTTGGGCTGAGGCCCCGGATTTGAGGAAAGGAAACTGTGTTTGGTTTTTCTTACATGGTTTGCTTAACCTGTATATTGAATGGTTTATGACATGGATTTGATATGCATGCATTGGTTTTTTAAATGGAGGGTATAAATGTAATTGTTTTATTGAACTATTTTTGAACTTATACTTTATTTTTGTCCACTCACAGTTTTTTTGTGTGTTTTCGATACCCTACAGGTTGTTGCGGTGCAGGCTGTTGGTCGAGAGAACGGAGACATCACATACGTGATCCACAGTAGAGTCTGCAAGCTCTGGGAAGTCCGAGAGTTTTGAGCAGTTTAGTCAAGAATCCCTTGTCCTACTTACGTGTCACATGGAGGTTGGACGTCGGTTTAGCTTTCGTATCATGCGTAAGTTAGACAAGAGCAGAACTCAGCCTTTAACCCCGGGGGATTGGGGGTGGGTCCTGTCACTTCACGTATTCCAAGGAGGCTTCAAATGCTATTTTGACATTAACTCCAAAGGTTAGAGTGGCGAGGTGGAAATCTGGTAATGCATGTATAGTTACTTAACTCTATGATCATCATTAGTTTTCTATGCTCTATATTTTCGTTGTCGCGGTGAAATGTAATCAACTTTCGCTGGTCATGTTTTACTCAACCTCTTAAAATGTAACACTTTAACTAATTAGCTTCCGTCATCTAAACACCGCCGTCTAGATGCTAGCCAGCATGCCTTGTTCATGGCGTCCTTGTGGAAATTTCTGGTTGCGGTGTGTCAATTTGGTATTTGAGCTTCATTTCAGGATGTGTCGTTAGATTTCAGACATGTGATGGTCATACGTCTCAATATTCGATGTCAGAGCATCTCCTCAAATAGTTAGGACTGTTAGTTCACGTCAGATCTTACTAACCTACGACCTGGCTGTGAGCTATAACGAGTAGGAAAGAAGTTTTGAGTTAGTAAATTACCTTTTAATTTATGAGTTAACTAGATTTTCGTTTTTGTCGAATTTCATGTTCGAGTGGTGCTTATGAGTTTAGGACTCGTATGGGTGGTGTGAGCCAGTAATTCGACAATGCACTTGATGAATAAGAGTTTAAACAATAGGCTTGTTTGATGGATTGCCTTGGGAGACGAGATCTTTGGAACCATTCTAGAAGTTTGAGTTGAATCCATCTTGATCAAAGGTCTAGGAAATTACTATGTTAGAATCGGCTAACAAACTCATTCTTCTAGAGGCTTGGGATTTTCGGAAGTATTTGAGAAAGGTTTTTGTAATTAGTTACGTACTCGGTTAAAATGGAATTTTGGGGGTTACTTTAGAGGATGTTTCTGGTTATGTGAATTGGTTAGATTAACACATCGGAACCAGGATCCTGCAACTTACCATAGTTCCATACCGCATAATCATAGTAACAATACAACCTCTCCCTTGTTCGTCTCTTAGGAAGTATAATTGTTTGTTCTTGTGCGAGATCTCTATCATCGGTACTTTTACTATTATTCTTGTCGCTAAAACCTCCGTTTTTGGTATCAAAGCAACATGTCAAAATTCCTGGTCTGGTTGTTTTGGTTCATTGAGTTTTATGTGTTTGCATCATGTGTTGTTTTTAGTACAATATTTGCATTGCTAGGCGTTCTAAACAAATTGATAGTTTTTCTGCAAATGATTCTACCTTACAACTAAGTTTTTCATGATGTTTATCTATTTTGGTGAATCTTATTACTTATCGTAAGCACTTTTGGGTTGAGTTAAATGGTGTTAAGATGGTCGCACGTGTTATGACGTGATATGTCTTGATACCATGTTCATTACATTAGTCAGTTCATTAAACTTAGTCCGACATGGGTTTTGATCGCATTGAATTATCTCTTTTACAACCCATAAATTTGTGTCTTCCACTTACCACTTTTTCTTACCATATTTTAGGTAGACTGCTGACTTTTGAAATCATTTCCAACTACCACCACATACCATTAAGGTTGTTTTCATTGAAACTTTTGGCCCATCTTGCAGTTGTTAGTAAATATCTGAAAGGTTTTTTAACCTGATTTTACGTTTCGACTTACTTGCCTCATTTTTCATACCTAGCATATTTATGCGGATTTCTTTCCTCCTTTTCGGGTGATTTACATGTCCTCGAGATTTGAACGGATTTGAGACCTTATGCATTCTTGTGTTAACCGAACGTTTTAGAAAGAAGAAATTTTGGATTTGGAGACTTTCAATCTTTACTTAAAACAATTATTTCTAGTTTGACGACTTTGATTCTTGGGGGCTTTTGTGTCCACGATATTTTCGAATGTGATTTACTTGAATTTGATTTTCTAATCCTGTACTTTTGCGCAAATCACCATATGATCCTAATCCACTCTTCTGTTTTGGTGATGATCCATTAGTCTCATTCCAAAATCGTTTATTTTTTCATCATGCTATATACTGGTTCACTAAGGGATTGACTCTTCGTTCTCTTGTGTCACTGACTACAGTATTGAAAGTATCCTTAGTAGTTACAAAATAGATCTTTCGTGTGATGATTTGAGTTAGTGTGTTGGAAAAGTTACGAAGTGAGTGACCAACGTTTATTGGCGACTGCCAATGTAATGACTAGGAAATTCGAAAAAAAATGAAAATTGGGAAAATTTGAGGAAAATGACGATTTAGCCCCTGGTGGGGGCTGAAAGTTGAATTTTTGTTCGGGACTTTGTTTGGACTTTCCGGAAAGACCGTTGGATAGGTCTCGGGACACTGAATCCGTAGACAGTCGGCATGCGTCAATCAGAGTTAGGATGAAAAAGTTACGGATCTGGGAAGTTCAGGGGTAAAATGGTAAATTGTGACATGAAGGGTAAAAAGGTAATTTGGGCAATCAAAGTCTTTAACGGTGCAATTAGCTGATATTAAATGGTTTAATTGGCTGAATTAGCCATATGGATGACTTAAGAGTTGCTTTTAGTGACATGTGTCACTTGTTAATGACAATTAGTGGCACTTGGTTGCCTTTCTGTACAATTAAATAATTAAATTATCATATGGTGTTAATTATCACATGGTGTTCGTATTCGACCAAAAACAGAGAACACATTTCCTCCTTCACTTTGATCGATTCTCAGCAGAACAAGGAAACAAGTGCAATTGAGTGAACAATAAGTGTAATTTTGGAGTGAAAAACCGAAAGGGAAGCAGAGAAAACCTAAAGGAAACCATACTGGGAGCCAAATGAATCGAACCAAATTGATTGGGAAGGAAATTTGTGGTGAATTGACGAAGAACAGCCCCTGCGACATTGTGAAATTTTGGAGGTTGAGTTCGAATATTTAGAGGTAAGGGTTCTTGAAATTGGTCTTAAATTTATGTTTATCATGGACATAGAATGCTCCCTGTACAATCAATTTAACGAAATAAGATGAAATGGGGTGGAACCCGATTTAAGACCCGTTGGGTTTTCACTTTGAGTCGACTGATTTGAGGCCTATTGTCATGAAATTGAGCATACAAACCTTGAATTAAGATTGAATAGATACAATTAACTGAAAGAAATGTAGGAATTGGGGTCGAATTGACCAAGAATAGATCGGGTTACACCGCGGGTTGCAGACCCGTATAACAGGTAGTCGGGTTATAGGGACGACACTGTTCATGATTACTGTAGCAGCCCGTGGACTCACTCGCAGCCGCTTGCGGAGGCGCGTGAGGGCGCGTGTTGCGTTTTCTGAGGAAGTTTTCAACAGGTGTTTTACTCTATGTAATGTAACGAACATTTTAGAGTTGGTTTCGAGTAAATGGGACACCGTCTCGATAATATTTCGAGGGTCCGAAGGTTTATGTTCTATTTTAAAATAATATTTAAATCCCAGAAAATTATGGGGAATTGACATGATGTAAATTGAGTTGTTAGTAACCCTGAATAATGATTTTGAACAGGATTCGAGATTCCTGGCAAGTTTCGAAAATTACAGAAACGCGTGCAGCTCGGGAAGCGAACAGTTTGGACGGTGTGTGAGTGGACGTTTGTTTTATACACCATGATGCATGCATAGTTTAATGTTTTATATGATTTCTTGCATAAGTTGAATTGCAATGATGTCCTAATGATGTGGCATGATTATGTGTGATTTAATGATTATTTAAATCAGTATTTTGGGCACGTTTTACGAGAAAGGTGCAAATGATGTTTTGGGCTAGGCCCAGAGTAAAAAAGGTTTTGAAAAGGATATTTTAACTTAATTGATGAGTCAATGATGATTTCTGGATTGTTTTAATGTTTGAAATACGGATTTACGTATAATGGGCATTTAGGCTTGAGACCCCTTTCGGGAATGCTTTTGACTTAGTTTGAAGTCAATGATATGATTGATACATGTTTGTGGTATGGATTGTGTTTGTGATTGTGGATACTGGATCATGTTCTGGATGGTGCGAGTGCAGTTCCTAGACGTGACTCGGATGTTGCGTGAGTGCAGTTCCCGAGTATGTGGTATGTCTAGATGGTGCGTGTGCAGTTCCCAGACATGACTAATATGACTCAGAAGGTGCCTTGGTGAAGTTCCCGAGGTTGGCCTACGCGTAGTGCAGATATGACTGTGTGATGGTTTGATGAATAGTGATGGATTGATTGATTGTGCACTTGTGAGTAATGTTGTTTGATGTTTTGTGATTGCGTACTGGATTTGAGTACGGGTTTTTGGTCTGTGTGGCCAGGTAATTATGTGTTCATATGTTTTGGCCTGAGAGTCGGGATTTGATTTATTATGTGATTTGGCTGGAAGGCCGGTGATTGTTATTCATATTTTTTTCGCCATGCATGCATGGTTTGATAAGCTAGAGGGTAACTGATGTGTTTCAAACGTATTTTAAATGAAATTTTTTTGTCCACTCGCACCTTTTTCTATTTTGATGACCCTCCAGGCCGTGGCAAGATGTTCGGGGCTGATTGAGAGGCGGAGGCATGAGCAGAAATCAGTGCAGTTATCCCTTGTCTGATAGGTGATGAAGGGTACTTTCGGGACTTCAGTTGACTTGTCAGACAGGAGCAGGACCGGGCACGGTTATCGACGTCCAGTTGGGACAGGTCCTGTCAGCCAAGGTTTTGACGAACTTCCCTTTTCATCTCAGATCACAACTTTGAGCTCATAATTGTAATCTAGAGACTTTATCTTTGTAATTCAGTTTGACCATTGATCTCGAGCTTGGAGTTGAGCGCCTTTTGGAATAGATTTGACCTTTTCATTTCATCCTACCTTGGGTACCCTACCATTTGTAAGTCCCAACATACTTCAAACTTCTGCGCCCATAAACTTATTGATGTGTTTGGTAGTTAATGTTTTAAATTTTACAAATGAGCAACACCTTTGAGAAAACATGTTGTAGCAATTGAGGTTTGACGGGAATCACAGGTTTGTGTATGACTGGACCTTATCCTCGAAACCTACTTATGGATTTTGTACTTCAAATTATTAAGGGCTTACCTTGAATTAGTCTATTTCAAAAGCAATTAGTGCATGCTTATCTTAGTCAACCTGTTAGACTTCGCAAGAATTAGGAGTACCGAAGGAAGCATCTTGTTGGAACCTTAGCAAAAAGTTTTTTCCTTTTGATGGATTACCATTGGATCTCAACACCTGGTTGGTTTTTTTGCATTCCAGAAGTTTAATGAGGATCCAAGCTTCCAACCTTTTTCCTTGTTCTCTTAGTGAATCTAGTTACAGTGACGCACTCAATCGTCTTTCGATTCTAAGTGAAAGCACGGACGTTCCTACCCAGGGATTGTGATAGATGACCTCACCCTAACCTCAGACATATCATTAGTTGGATTGATACATAAATCAAGTGTTGGTCAATGACCTTTGTATTAGTGTGCATGAACCTACCTTGGTTGTGCCCTTTAAGTTGGAAGTGATCTTTATTTGAGTATTGCTCATCTGAACGTTGAAGTTAGTTTGACATGCTAGTAGATTTTGGTGGTTCCATCACTATGGTCAATTTCCTTTACAAGTTAGTGCTGGACAAGAAGTTACAAGTATTCCGAAAGTATGTTGGCATTGGACAAGGCTATCTTGTTGGACTTCTGAAATGGATTTTGGAATAACTGACCGGGTTTATACCTTAGTAAAATCTTGGTATGGAGAATTCTAGCTGATACCCTTGCTTATTTTATTAACCTTTTTCTAACGAACATTAACTCTTTAAGTAAATGATTGAGTTTCACCCCACACCCCCTTCCCTTCGCCCCCACTCGATTATGTTGGTAATCATTATTCAAGAGTTAGACTAGGCTCGGAGGTGATGAGTTCGTATTTTGGTTCTAAGTTGTTGGATTTCAATTTGTCACTTAATTTTTTTTGAAGTTTTGGTAAGCTTACATTGAAATGATTTCCTTCATCTGTTTTCATGGCATCACTTGAGTAGTGGAGTGACTTTCCTATGCCATTGAAAACCTTCATACCACTCAGATTTGTAAGGATCGAATCTTGGACATATCTTGAGTAGTATCAAACTTATATTAGAGATTTGAAGTCCTTAGTGTTTGATGGGAGAGTTAGGTGGACTTTGAGATTGAAATTCGGAAGAACTTAAGATGAATGGGATTGAACAAAGCTATCAGTAGCCTCACCTTGAGAATTACCAATAGATTGCGAGATAAAGACTATTGTGCTTTTATGACATTTTTTCCCTTGTGAGAGCTTATCGTACTTTGAGTTGTGATTGGTGATAGTTTTACAACAGTTGTGAAATTGGGGGTTAAAGGAAAATTTCCCAGTATCCAATACCTTTTTGGCGAGAAGACTATCTAGTCATGCTAACCATTAGGAGAAATCTAAAGAACCGTTAGGTTTTGAAATGATGATTGGTGGCGTTGTTGTGACATGCATCCTTTTTCATGAAGAATAAATTAAACTAGATATTGAACTCGAAAGTTATTGACAGGACCCGTCCCAAATCCCTCTGGATTAATGTGGGACATGCCTGCTCCCGTCTGACACAAAGTGTCAAACCAGGGATAATTCTGTCCTTAGCCCAACTAGGACTACCAGAGAGTTCCAGGATCTATAATAGAAATGTGATGTCTCGGTCTCTACTACAGCTCGTATCCACGATCAACCTGAAGGGTATAAAAAAAACACGAAAGCTGTGAATGGACAAAACAATAATTTATAAAAACATTTCATAAAAATAACTTTATGCCCTTCAATAAAAACATACATGCATTCGAAAACCATTTCTCAAAACATAGAACACGGGGCCTTAGCCCAAACTCGGAGTAAAGTACCTGGGACCTCAGCCCAAATCAAAACAGGTGGGACTTCAGTCCAAATCCGACACACGTGGGTCTCATCCCAAAACCATCTCCGTGAAATCTCATACCCATATACATATATATAACCCATCTTAGACATTCTTTGATGTCAACTCGGGGCACACAGCCCCTAGGGAACTAATCCCGGATAAATGTCACGATTTCTATATATATAAGTATGCATACTACTGGGGTTTCACTCAGAATCTACCCCCAGGAATTCTCCATCTCGGAGGCTCTGTCTCCGGATCTAGTCTGGACGTCTCTCCGGATCAAGATGAGACTCTATCATATCTCTCATTCCTAGAATGTGCTCCCTATTGGGATTACTCAATTTAGGTAGTGGATCGTGACTCTCTAGGTCGACGTCTGGAGGAGACCAATCAACTCATAGAGGAGGGTATATACATACTCGTATAGAAAGCCACACTCGGGACTCACACCCGATACCACAAATCAACTGGGCCTTAAGCTTGAACTTATGACTCAACGGGGCCTCTAGCCCGATTTCACAATTAACTGGGTATCAAGCCCGAACTCACAATCAACTGGGCACCAGGCCCGATACCTCAGGGCCAGTCACGATTTCGATCATAGTGATGTGGTCAACCATCAGTCCAGGACCGCTCTCAATCCTGGTATGTCGCCGTGAACATATCACTACCGAGACCACCTCAAGATCAGGTTGCACATGACACCGATCGCTCTCCGATACCGTCAGCACTCCAAAGTCAAGCCTACAGTGGCTGCTCGACAATGGGATGTGCATGATGACCTCTCCAGAGGGAACACATCCCCAGTCCGGAGGCGAGCGTCATGTCGTCTGTCGCCGTGCACACAACACCCATTGCGACTACAACTCAAACCCGTAGATTAGCAATAGGGTCATATGCCCGAGTCAAAACCAAAACCAAATGGGTCTCATTCCCGAATCAAATCAAGAAAAAATGGGTCGTTTTACCTTTCAAACCATTTCATTTAAAACCGAAACCATAAACGCGTACAAGCACGTATAAAACCGAAAACCTCGAAATACGTACCAATAGGTAAACACACACACAAAATGCACTAAAGGCATCCCAAAATATGTATTAAAATACTTATAAAACATTTATACATGCATCGATTCATAAAAGAAAGTCCACTCATAGACCTTCCAAGCTGCTGTCTTGATATGCGCGTCGTACGCCTATCCGGGTCAAATACCGTCTCTCGGGTTCCCAAACCTATCCAAATCACTTTACTAACTACTCAATTAACCGCTCACTAAAGCCCCCTAATTTTTCGAGATTTTTAACTATTTTTAAATGTGATCCTAAACCTTCGGACAACCTGAACTATATCAAGACGATATCTAATCGACTCGAAACCAGTTCCAAAATGTTCGTTACATCGAATAGATGAAATTACATGTTGGAATTTTCCCCAAAAACCTCCCTACGCTCCGCCACGTGCCATCTGAAGGCCCTGCGCGTGGGCTCCACTTGCTTACACAGGGTTGTCTTCAACCTCCAGCCGACCGGGTCTGACCAGGTCCGACCAGCCGGTCCGATTCGAGCTCTGAAATTCGATCCAACTGGACCGGCGTGACCAGTCCAACCCCATAACTCGGTCAATTTTCATCCTTTTTCCTCCAATCCAATTCCATTCTTCCTATTTCGATCCTAGAAACCTAATGGTGTGATCAAAATCAAGAAAAACCCACGAAATCCCATCGGTCCAATTTCCTCCCTCATGGTCCAAGTTCCCAATTTCCTCCCTGAGCTGTTCAGTCGTGAACCACCACTGAAAATTGTCCTAAAACCTTCCTAACATCCTAATAACCCTATTCTAATCGACTAAAATCGTCCATAACGTCAAGAATAAAAAATAAAAGAAAATGGGCAAAACCGAGCTTACCGTGCACAGGGGTCCTCCGCCGTCCACGGCGGCGTTGTCCTTAGCCAGCCACCATCCTCACGGCCCTCACCTCACTCTCTGGGCTTCACACAAGATCAAAGGGGGAATGGGTTTGGATTGGGGTTGAAAGGTGCTCAGGTTGGTGGAATGGGGAAATGATCAAACAAAGGGGAAGGGGATATGCATGAACGGGAAAATGATGAGGAATGGATGAATGACACTTGTCATTCATCCATTGGGCCTGGGAAAGATCTGGGGCCCACTTAATGCCAAAAAAGGCACCCTTTTCGTAAAACATGCAATAGTTCGTTTGAACTTCCGTGAACCGTAACTTTTTCTTTGAACGTCCGAATTCGAAGTGCCACCTGTCTACGGATTCGTATCGACTCGATCTATGTAACGGTTCTCGACCCTTGGCCATCGGAACTCCCAGGTCAAAAGTCAACTTTTCACCCTCGTCTAAGGGCGGGGCAAAATCGTAATTTTGCCCTTAAAGTCCGTTAATCCTCTTCTAATCCCCTATTAGCCTCGCTAATCCGTCATTAATCCTTAATTAATCCTTAAAATTAGGGACGGGTCGTTACAAACTTCCGCCCTTCAGGAATTTCGCCCTCGAAATTCAAACCGACCCAATTCCACAACCAAACGGTGGAACTCCAATCATAGCCCTACTATTCGAGTACTCTCGTTAAAGGTACACGACCGTTACTACACCGTACTGATCGGTACGCACTGTCACCGGAGCTCCCACAGCTCCACTTAACTCTCGCTAAGCCACGCTTCGGCTCATGCTTCTCACTCGAGGTATCGACGCTCGTCGATCTCGTATGTCGCTCACCCTGACAGGTCAGTTATACTAAGTTGATTTTATATCCTTATAGTCTACCTTTCTAACCTGTTCCAACCTACACCTAGTAGGTTACAATACGTATTCCTACTAAGGGCTAACATCTCGAAGTTGCCATCAAGTCAACTTTTCAGTCTGATGGGTTTTCTCATCTGACACCTAAGTCAGCTTTTCAGTTTGACAACCTTTTTTATCCGATAACTGGAACTGATATCTTGTTCAGCATCCGATCCGACAACTATTACTGCTCCTACTGAGCGATAATTTAGCTTCTGACACTGAACGGTTCGTAACCGTCATCCACTGTTCAGAGGGGTACCATTCCCAATCTAACACTCCCTAAGTCCATGATCACGATCGTGACTAGTGGTAACGCTCGGCTCCACTGCACTTTCACTACGCTACTTTGATCTCAACTCACTCTCGAGTCCTCGTAACGTATCTCACATCACTTAGTGATCTCCACCGACACTCGGACTCACCTCGAGTCTCAATTGTCGTACTACTCAACCTGTCGACACACAATCGACGTCTCACCCATCCTAGTCGTATATGGGATCCAGATACACTCTACTTGTCTCAAGAGAGAGAATACTCTACACTGACGGGTTCCCTTGTCACAGACGCAACTGACCCTAGCTCGGAATGTGGGTCAATTTTCCAATTTGATTTCCTGTACCCATGTTCTTTCTGTACACCAACATGCACGTCTAGCTTAGTATCAGGCACTCACGCCAACCAATGTTGTCTTTTCGAATCACGTCTACCAAGACGCACCATTCCGCATGACTAAGACAGTACGGCTACACTCTCTACATATCAAATCTCTGTCTTGTCATCTCACCAACTATGTTAAGAGATCCTTCAATAGTCTTACACTGTCAGGTCCAACCTCTGGACGTCCCAAATCCTTGACTAAGAGTATTCTATGATAATTACGGTAATGCTTAATCTTTCCTTCAAGACTAAACACTTCCATAGATTCTCTTCGGCTTCTTCCATCGTTCGCACATCCCAATCCTTATGGGATCCAAATCTAGCACCCAACACCCGTGCCGTCCATCCACAACGATCTAGGGTACCTGTCACCAATCTAGGTATAGTGTATACCTAGCGTTGTGCTACTCGAGATCCTCTCTGTCCCACTCAATGCCCACCGAACTCGCACGGCTACCACTCTAGGGCACGTCTCCCAACGCTGTCACCACTAGGCCCTTAACTCACTTGAACATCATCCACACGTCTGTAATTCATCCAACTCGCCTATCCGTTTACTACCGTTTATGCACATCCAAAAGGATGTCAATTCATCCTATCCTGATGTACTGCTCGACTCTTCGGTCGCACTTCTGTACCTCACCAATTCCGACCAACCGGTCATTAATCCCCACGACAGTACTCGCGTTGTCCATTCATTCCGACCAACGACAACTACCGATAACTATTGTAGTGACCCATTCTATTTCTCACTATCCAATTTCTCCTCAAACAAGCGTACACGAAACTCAGGAGGTATGGTCAATTGCAATCAACCAAAACCATCTCTATCATGATTCCCAAGAATTTACACTAGTCGACGAATCCTTCCCGTCGTGTAGTGGTAGAACCTTGCCATGAGTACATCGCAACTGAGCTACCCTCAATGCGAATCAACCAATCCTAAAACCTTCTCATCGCATTGTCGCCACACGGAGTGCGAATCAACCAACCAATCCAAATTTGACGTGTCGCCTGTCTACGAATTCGTATCAACTCGGTCTACATAACGATCCTTGGCCCTCGGCCATCGGACCTCTCGGGTCAAAATTCAACTTTTTTCCCTCGTCCAAGGGCGGGGCAAAATCGTAATTTCGCCCTGAACGTCCGTTAATCCTTGGCTAATCCCCTATTAGCCTCACTAATCCATCATTAATCCCTAATTAATCCTTAAAATTAGGGACGGGTCGTTATAGTTACCCTACATTTGTGTTGAACTACAGGACTGAGAGAATCATTTAGTATGTCTGGCTACTTGATGGATTTCGAAGAACTGACGAATGGATTACATTCACGATAACTTGATAGCTGGAAAAATTACGAACTTAACTGATCCTATTCCCAATTGGGAGTACTAAAAAGGAAAGCTAATGTTGTGATGTATCGATTACCCATTCGAAGCTTGGAGTTTATCTGAGAATTGGTTATCCTAATACCTGTTGTGCACCTTAGACCATTATCTAAGAGACATAGCTCGTAGATCATTGTAGTTGTTGAGTCAATAAGAACCCTAGTTGACCTTTGGTGATGAAGTTAATGACTACAAACAAGAAATTTGTTAGAATTTGTCAACCTATTGTTCATGTTTAGACTAGTTAGATGAGAAATAGAGGCAAGTTGATGTGTGATACGCTACAGGATAATTAGAACACTAAGGTCTTGCTAGTCGCTTACCCTACTTGAATTCATTGGGGAAGGAGACCTTACTTTCGAGGGTGCGGTGCTTTTGCAGAGGAGATTAGTTGTTGCCCTAAGAATCTTTACATAACAATCAAAAAATTATTTAGGAAGACTCCAATTTGTTATGTTACTCAAGGGAAACATACAATGAGAATGTAAGGTTTTAACAAGAACAACCCATCAAAAGTTGGATATAAGGAACTAGCAAACTTCTTGAGTTAGAGACTTTTACCTATTAGTTCTTATGAAAAAGTTAAATGTTTGATTGTGGATGTGCTAGAATTCAGGTAACTTTTCGGAGGTTATGCCTTGCTCTTACATTGAAAATTTTTTGTGGATGAAATTTCATTAAGGGAGGTAGACTGTTACATCCCGTCTGATAAACGTGAACTCAAAATTTGGTAAATTACCAAACTACCCTTAATGAAAATTTGCTCGGGCCTCAATTCCTCAGTACTGGCTATTTCTGTAGGACCAATGCCTTCTTAGGCCCGAAAAGCTTAGAAATTGCCCAATTCTTGGTTGTTTTGTACATCCTTGTTAGGCCCAAGCCCAAGATTCACAACCCCATTTAATCCTTAAAAACTAATTGACCATAAGCACAGTCTTAACCCTCACTTCTCTCACTCTTGAATTGAGTTAAAGGAAGAGAGATTTCAATAACCACCTCCCGAATCAGTGACGGCAACTGTCATCTCACCCTCCACATGTCTTTGCTATGTCTGTCGACCTATCACTTCGTTGCCGCCACTAGTTGACTCGTGCTTTAGTTTGAGTTATCTCTGCTCATCATCTTCTTCCCGTTGCTATATGAGAACTCATGATTGTGCCTTCTTTATGTTTGGCAGCAGAAGCTTCTAATCGTAGCCTTGGACTTCACCTAGGCTCTACGAAGCTTCTGGTATGAGTGATGAGCTTGCAACTTCATAAGAACGAGTTTCTTACTTGAATATATGCTGACCCAAGAACGACCTGACTTTGACCCATCGCGATTTAGCTCATTTCAAGTAACGTCGAGCAGTGTAACTTAGGCCATTGTAATCCTATTGTTAAGTACTTATGTTTGGACTAACTGCATGAGGTGTTGGCGGTTAGGACACGGCGGAGGGGACAACGATCAAAGTTGCCGAAGTGAGACCTTTTCAACACCATTTTGAGCAATGTAGATCAATTCTTAGGCTAAAAGTATGATTTTTGTAATCCTCGCGTTGAGTAAGCACATATTGATTATTTGGATGTTGAAAATGGGTAGGATTTGAAAAAGATTGTCTTTGCCGAAAATTGGAAATTTACCAACGAAAAAACTAAGAATCCTGCCACCATCAAAGGCGACACTGGCGGTGGTTTAGTTGTCATATCGGTGAAGCTCCAGTGATGGTAGTGAACCAGCAGTTACCTGTTAGTTCTAATGGTCAACCAACAAAATATTTGAGGAGTATTCCAGAGAATATTCTTACACATGTAGCGCATGTGGCGTGTGTGATATGCACGTGTGGCGTGTGTGGGTGCTTGTAGGCACATGTGTGCGCATATAAGCACTTGGTCGTGGGCACGTGTGTGGCAGGTGTAGGCACATGGGTAGCACATACAGGTGTGTGGCGGCACATGAAGGAATTTTTCAGCCTTCTGTAGGGGCATGGCGGTACGTGGGCTATTTTCCAACCCATGATGGTACGTGGGCCCAATTTTAGGGCTTTGTGGACAGTTCTATATACGTTTCGGTCCTTTCGAAGTGTTCAAAGTTCTATTTTGGACTACCCTTGTAGGTTTTCCTTAGGGTTTGTCTTGGAAATTATTTAGTGACTTGTGCGATTTATCTTGATAGGGTTAAATGAACTTGAAGATCACACTAGCTTGACATGTCGGGTGATTTCGACTCCCCAACTAGTGTGCAAGTGGACCTATTTCTCTAACTTGTTTTATAATGAGGTTTTACTTGCACTTTTTATGATGATTATTCCGATTTAATTTCTGAGTATACATGATTGGTTATATCATGATGTATCTTTCCTCGATTGGTCATTTTATGATAATTACTCTGAGCATGTTATGACTGCTTATTTTATGGTACCCTTCTTGCATGCTAGTTGAGATGTTGCTTCACCACGTATTTCTTGTGTATGAATGATTGAGTTATTTACTACATTTGGATATTTAGATAGCTTTATTAATGACAGTTAGTGTATATTAGTTCCCGAGGCATTATTGAGATAGTGATGTTAGAACCAATTTAGGAGTCACTGGTATCTATGTACCTGTCTAAATGGCCCCAAACTAGCCTCTATGTGATTGTTTACCTACGCTGCTCACAATACTATTTAATAGTGCCAGCTTGTTCCCGAGCTCTAGGGAACATGTGGTAATGGTGCTCAGCACCTAGTTTTCACGTGGTCGTGGAATGCGAGCATTATAGATACTTAGCATGTCATATGTGTATGACTCATGGACTCATGAGCAAGCATTTAGTGAGTTCATATGTGTTGCATTTTTGCTCAGCATGACTCACTTGAACATTTAATATTTTATTATTATTTCTAATAGAGCGTACAAGTTAAGTTTTCTTGTTTATGAGCTTTCTATAAAACTAAGGGGTTAAAGTGAGGAAATCATTGAGGAAATCATTGATTGAAGTGAATCAATCTCTAAGGGTGTGGTTTGGAAGATTCACAAAGTCTATGAAAAATTAGGGCTAGAGACCAATTAATTCAGATCACACTTTATTTTTGAAGAAAACAAATGGAAATATCACAACACTTATTGTATAAGCTATTGATCTGGTTGTAACGACCCGTCCCCAATATCAGGATTAAATATTAATTAATTATAGATTTAGTATGATTAATCGGGGATTAATCGAGAGAAATCGGACGGACGGTGTAAAATGAACGTTTGCCCCTGGAATTGGGAAAAATGTTGACTTCTGACTCGGGGAGTCAAACGAATGAGGACTAATGACCGTGACATAGATTGGGACGTTACAAGTACGTAGACATGCGGCACGTAGAAATGGGACGTCACAGGATCGAAATTGGGAACTTACGTCTCAGGATTCGAATTAAATATCACTTTATCTGATTGGGAGATATTTTTATGTGGGCCCTTGGATGAGTGACAAGTGTCACTCATCCCATGGCTTGAGACCCCTAAATTGTGGATCTTGTTTCCCATTGGTCCATTTGTAATTTTTTTTAAAGCAAACACTCACACACATCCCTCAACCCAGCCATTCATCTCTCTCAGTCTTTTCATCCTCACCACTCATTCCATCTTCATTCCTCTCAGCTGATCATCATCATCGAACATCCTCACCCTTTTTGCTAAACCGTAAACCCAAATTCCTCACAAACAACCCCAAATCCTAATCTATCATCCCTGGACTATGAACCAAAGTTGAAAATTGATGTGAGGTGATTACGGTGGTACCAACGGTGTCGATCGCCGTGCACAGTGGTCGGGGAAAACCGAGATGGTGCGCTTCGGGTTCAAAATGCAAGGACAGATTTTGAGGGCTGTCGAACGTTTTGGAGGATGGGAGAATGCTACTGAGGCCAAGACAAACCCAACAGTGGCCACGAGCTCACGATGGCGAGGCAAGTGAGAAACCCGAGAGTGCCCTATTTTGATTCAAAAATGGCAACTTGTGTTTTGGTGGTTATTGATCGAAGTGGTTGATTAGGTGAAGTTCTGGACGTTAAGGCGAGTCGATCGAGCTTAGAACCGAGGCCAATGGTGGCCAGAGGCATGAGAACACGGCGGGGGAAGGTTGGCCGGTTCAAACATCGATCGGGAAGGTGAGTTTGATGCTTGGTTTTCATGTTTTGAAATCATAAATCGATTAGGAATGATTAGATGAAGGTTTAGGAATGAAAATGGTTCAAAACGGATCAAAAACATAGGAGATAGGGTCTTGAACCGGTCACACCAGTCCAGTTGCATCGTACATGTAGGGAACCGGTCCGGATCGATTCAGCCAAGTTTGAAGATGATGAATAGTGATGGCGCGTGGCTCCCATGTGCAGTGCCTTTGGACGGCTTGTGAGGGCTCGTGGGACCTCTTTTCGAGGCACGATCAACATGTGTTTTTATGTTTTCGTTGTAAAGAATATTTTGGGACAAGTTTCGAGTCGACCGAACATCGTTTCGATATAGTTTGGGGTGTCCGAAGGCTTAAAGGCTAGTGTAAATACGTTTAAAAATCTGGAAAAATTAGGGAGCATTAATGAGAGGTTATTGAAGTAGTTAGATCCCTCTAGTATGATTTGGATAGGTTCAGATATTCCGAGGATGGTGAATTAGCCCGGGGAGGCTTATGGCACGCATATCGAGGTGACAACGTAGGACGGTCCGTGAGTGGACCTTGTTTTCTAAATTGTGATGCATGCATAACTGTTTTATGTGTTTTACATATGTGATTTCTATGATGATGACGGTGGTATTGGTGATTTACATATTTACACGTATTTCGATATGATTTCCATATTTGCACATATATCGAGGTATATGGTTTTATACTATATTTCTACGTGATTGTGGTTTTAGTAATGGTTCAATGATATGATTTTGGATTTGGAAATTTGGAATCGGGCTTGAGACCCATTTGGTTTACGAACTATCGGACTTGGAGTCCATTTGACTGAATTAGGCATTTGGCTAGGGGCCTAGTTGGTTTACGAAATCGGGCATGAGGCTCGATTGTGTTTTATGAATGTGATTTCGGATCGGGGACCCATAAATGGATTTGGATAAATGGATTTGGATTTGAGAAATCGAATTGGTGGATTACGATGGTTTTATGGAAATCCCAGCCATAGGCCCATTTGAACGGTTTGAGATGTTTCATGAAATGTGTTCCATATACCATCCTTATATCTATGGATTGTCCCCTCCAGTCGTCTGGGACGCTGGAGTAGTCACAGCGCATTTCCTGCGAGTGGTCACTGTACGGAGCAACCAGACCGTATAGTGACTGCTAGACGTCTAGGACATCAGACATCTGGGATATTAGAGATTGACTCTAGTTGAGACTCCGGGTAGCACGCATAGCTTGGACCGTGACATGACGTTTGGGACGTCAGGCGTCTGGGACGCCAGACATCTGGGATGCCGAGGATTGGTATATAATGGTATCGGATTGAATTGTGATTCATGGCTTTACTGGATTATGTATGTGGATTTCAGATTTATTGGATTTATGAAATGGTATTTCAGTGTTGATGGTTTTGGGTTGAGTTCCCACATACTTGGATTTATGGTTTTGGGCTAAGGCCCTAATGATTTAATTAAAGTAAATGGTTTGAGTGTTAGTTTTCGATTGCATGCATACTTATTAGTGAAGGGCATAAATGTCTTCTTATGAAATGTGTTTTATTAAACTCTTGATTTTCGTCCACTCATAACTTTTAATGGTTTTAATGCCCTTTAGGTTGATCACAGATACAGGCTCTAGCAAAGACTGAGACATCGCACTCCTCCACCGATCCTGGTGCGCTCAGGAAGCCCGAATAGGCTGAGGTTTGAGTTAATCCTTGTTTGACACTTCGTGTCAGACAGGAGCATGGTACATCTTGCGATAATCCCGGGGGAGAGGGGATTGGAATGGGTCGTGTCAAGTGGTATCAGAGCACGGTTTTCTCTTGTGGTACGCGTAGGTCGAGGATGTGATGTCTCTATGGGCTACAGTTCGTTATCAAACTAATAGTTTGAATGCCAGTTTGATAGTTAGTGGAAATGAGTCGTGGTTAGTTTCGGTTCGGCATTTGATGCTTATGTGTGCCATAGTTATGTCGTGGTTGGTAGTGTGGGATCCTACTGAAGGATGAAAATAATGGTGCTTTAGAGTTTTGACCGTGGGACGGTCATGTCGGGATTGTCTATCACGATATTACAGAATTGGATATGACGATAGTGTGGAGTTGTGACCATTAGATGGTTAGGTTATGTTGAGTTGGATAGTGTTGCTGACAGGACCCATCCCAATCCCACTGGGACCACCCAGGGATGTGTCCCGCTTCCGTCTGACAACGACTCTAAACATACCAAAAATACCCTTAACCAAACTAAAATCTTTCAAATTAAATAAATAAAGTTAAAACATACGAATTCAGAGTTTAATGTCATCAGACTAGGGATAGTACATATACAAAATATAAGCACAAATGTCAGGTTACAAAAACAGTGCTCAACCTACCCAACTGGGTGTACAGGTGCACAACAAGATAATCTAAGCCTCGTACTCCGGATCCTCCTCTTCTACCTCAATAACACGACCTGGAGGGGTCAATTAAAAAAATAAAGAGTGAGTGGCCAAACATAAACAAGTTTCGAAAACCAATTTAATATTATGCTAATCATAAGGTTTTACCCCTTCGTTTTCAAAACTTGCATGCATAAATAAAATGTAAGTCATCGTAACCATAACAAAATCATAGAATCATATAAATAACTGAATAGGAAAAACCATCATAATAGTACACTGTAAAACCAAAGCCCGGAATCCCCGATGCCTAATAATGTCACGGTCCTAAGGCTACGCGTGCCACTTAGGGTCTCAAATTTCGAGTAATCCTCTAGGTCTACCAGTGTACGGTATCTCGAATCATTGCCCAAGGTATAATCATAATGCCTTCCTGAGAGGGAGTAACCCCACGGGACCTGACTCCTCTGAGTTAGTGCCCTGTGACTACTCCAGGGTCCACACAAGCTAACGACCCTCCCTAGAGGAGACAATAACAGTAAGGTCGGAAATTACAGCACAATAGTAGTTTAGTTACCTTGCATCCCCTGATAATCCCTGAAAACATTCCTTATATAATCTAGACGGGTCTCATGCCCAAAACACCATAATATGTAATAAGCATCATAATATAATACCCATAATAGTCACATCTCAACCCATAAAGCGGAAAAGTAAAAACAATTATGCATGCAATCCTTTAATAATCAAATAGCCCACTCACACACGGTCCTTGCTGCTCAACCGACCGCCTAAACCTGTACAATTACATCCAAAAGTCACTAATGGACCCCAAAATTTCATTTCTAAAACCCTAGAACATAACCAGCCCAGAAAAACAGTTCGAACAAGCTTCCCGAGTTATTAAACCCTAATTTGATCAACCTAACGATCTCTGATGGACACGAAACTACCACCATTGGATTTGTATAGTCGAAACCTTGAAAATGGTACAGGTCCCACCAAAACTATTGTACACACTTGCCCCATGCGCCTGGTCAGCGCATTGGTCAACCCTACTACAGTACATGATGACATCAGCATGACGTCACTACTGACGTTAGCATGACCTCATGCCGGACAGGTGTCACTCCCTGGTTGGTCACTGGTCTGACATGTCTAACATGATGACGTCACTATGATGATGTCATCATCGCTGTCATTTAGCTGGTTCTTACCGAAAACCAGCAACCGGGTCGCCGTGACCCACGGCCCTGACCCGACTAAAATTTCCATTTCTGGCCACCATTTTCAGTGCAGTTTGATCCTATGGACTCGTCTAAGCCTAAAATACATGTCTGTGAACTCAAAAACAAGAAGGAAGGCCAGGATCTCTATCTCTAGATCGAAGGTTCACGGCCCAGTTTTCCGGTCATCTTCTCTGTCATGTCAGGCTACCTCCAGCCTCGAAACCCGACACCACAGACTCGTCACAGTCCCTAGAACACGACTCAACAAACAGGATGGTTCTTTACACGTCAAAATCGAGGTTTCAAAACTAGGAAGAACATAGGAGGTTTCGGATTTTTTGGCTTACCTTCGCCGTATCGCCGTCGTGGTCTCCCAGTCAGTCGTCCACGCCTCCCAATGGTCCTATCCCAGTGTTAGATCGAAGTATGGTTGTGTGGGTTGAACATTTGGGGCTTTTGGATCCGTTTGTCTGTCGCGGGTCTAGGGTGTTGTTCGGGGTTGCAAGATAGAGAAGAAGATAATGGTGGTGGTGGCTGATGATGAAGATGATATCTGGTGAGGGTGGTGAGATCGATCTGGTGGCTGGTGATGAAGCAAGCAAATGGGGAAGGTGGTTGGTGGTGTTTGTTCGAAATGAGGGGCTGGTGTTCTTCACGGGTGAGAGAAAAGTGAGAGTGAGAGGGATATGAGTGATTTGAAATAAAAAAGAAATAGAAGATAGAATGAAGGGTGCAGATGAAATCTTGAGGGAGAAGATGGACGACTTGGGTTTGATGTGGGAAATAAAATATATTTAAATGGACCAATGGTACAAGATCCTTGAATTAGGGAAAAGTATGGTGGGATGAGTGACACTTGTCACTCATCAATGGTCCAGATTTAACCAACTGTTAATTCAGTTTTTAATATTTGATTATTATTTGAATAAAGCTCTCGGTCCGTACATTTAATCAATTTCTCTCCCGTGACCATAACTTTTTCGTCGAACATCCGTTTTCGACGTGCCGCCTGTCTACAAACTCGTGACGTCCCAATCTACGTCACGGTCATTGGTCAAAGTCCTAAATATTTCCCAGGTCAAAAGTCAACTTTTTCCCCCTTAGGGGCAAAATGGTCATTTTGCAATAAATATTATTTATGAAAGTTCAGGTTGTTACAGGTGCTACTGAGAGCATCCGGGTTTCTTGAACCCTAGTTGTGATTGATGGTGTGGAGAATGTGAGTGCAACGGAGTTAGTATATAACCTTAGTGAGAAACCCTAGTGTATGATGTATGGTTCGGAAATGTGAGTCGGCGAGTGGTTTGACTTTGGCGACCATTGGTCGAGCATGTTATGTCAGCTTTGGTGATTGTACTGCAGAGTTCCACTGAGGTCAGGGATGACCTGATGGACGACACTGATTGATTCAATTTGAGACTTGTTAAAGATTGGTTAGAGATTGGTTGGACACGTTACCAGGGTGTGATACTTGTCGATGGAATATTGGAGTAGGGATACAGGGTAGTGAGTACTGGCGGTTGATTCTGGTTGGATACGGAGTCTCGATAGTGATCTCTAGTGATCGGGTCTGCATGAGTCTGTGCTAGGCACTACTATCGAGGATGGATGCAATTGTGGTTGTTGTGAATAGGGTGACATTCAGGGAACATTTCCTTTTCTTGATGGGTTGTCAGGGTGATTGGACCCAGAGTTGTTGGGTACGATGGAGGCAGAGTTCCTTTAACTTAAACAGAGGTACGGGATTGTTGCTCGGTATGAGCAATTCGTACATTATGTGTACACTATTTGCTGGTGATTATGATGACGATGAGTCACGAGTTGGGATGTGACTCCATCGTGAAGGGCATACGTTCGGTTTTTGAGATTTGGCAGTGGATGAGTTGGACTGGACGGGATCCAACAGCGGATGAGATGTGTTGGGACTCTAACCCAACCATGCGTGTGATAACTGATTTGATTGGAATGATTAAGTGGTAAATGTATGAAACGGTATGAACGAATAGGCGAGTTGCGGTACCAAGTTAGCTTGGCATATGCACGTGGTTAATGCACGAGTGTCTTGGTTCCATCATGGTCAAAACTTCAAATTCAAGAGAGGTTGTGATTGAGGTGACGAGAGGAGTGTTTGATTTAGCATTGGTGGTGGGTATTCCGAAGTCATTGAGAGTGACTTCTTATGTTCCATCCATGGCAGATGATGGTTGTGGTCACCAGTACGCTGATCGTGTATTGGTTGGTGGACTCGTGATTTGTTTTGGGTCATCAGGTGGAGTTGGGCATTTCGAAGTTAGGTGAATGAGATTTCTCATTTTCTGCTTAGTGGCAGACGATGTTGGGTTACATGGTGGTGAATGCAGTGAGATTGTATTGGCACTCACGTAGGATGAATTTTGATGTCATTGTCTTGGATCATACTTGATTTTGCCTAGGTGGAATGACAAGGATCGATATGAGGTAATTGGAGAGAACCCATAGTCTAGACGTGTTTCGACTTTGACTGAGCGATTGATGTGAAACGGTTAAGGAATGATGTGATAGTATAAGGATTAAAAGAAAGTGTAAGACCCTATGACCTGAAATCTGGTCGTTCGCAGAGTGAGCATGTGTGGATCTTAGGTGGATCCGGATCGTGTTGTCGAGGATGTAGGGTGTTGTGACGATCGAGGATCGTGATGTTAATGATCGGATGATGCTGTGATGGATCTGGATCGTGATCTTGATGATCAGGTTATGTTGTGGGTCAGGTTATGTTACAGGAATTGGCTTCCTTATGAACTCAATCGAATATGATATGGTAAACGAATGAGTAGATATCTGACAAGTTCAGATCGGTACGCCTCGAGAGATGTGGGTGAGATTGATTACTCATTGTTCATGAATGGGTACGCTTTGGTGGATACGATTCGGATTGGTAAGTGTTGGATTACATGATTAGAAGTAGACGTTGTGATGCTGGTCGGGTGACCATGAGACTCAGAATGGATGATGAGTTGGAGTATTTGATCTGTCTAGTACTGGACTAGATGGATGGACTCCAGAATTGAAGTGTGATTGGCTACGAGCTGTGTAGTAGGCTGGTTGGTGGATGGATGTACGTACTGGGTACGTTGAGCGAGGGCCGATACTGGAAAGGACTGAGTGATGCCTGGTGACGGTACATGGGATATACCAGGGGTATGTTGGTGAACGTGTTGATAATCGGTTTAGCTCCGTTATCACTAGATTGGTTAAGAACGTGGACTAGGCATTGAATATTGTGCTCTGGGCTAGAGTTATTTTGATGGGTTCAGTGATTGTATGAGCAGGTGCTCATAGCTATGGATGGCTAATGGAACCCTAGAGTTGTGATGTGTTTCACTACTGGGAAGGTATTCGATGGGGCCCAGTTACACACTGGTCGAGTGAGATTCATTTCATTGTTAGGAGATCCTAACGAGCTGATTTTAATATCTATTGAAATCTAAGATAAGAAATCTTTACTGCAAGTTCCCAGGTGAGCGAGACGTGGATTCTGGAGCCACAAGTGAAATGAGTTGGTGGTTAGTGTAACCACAGGTTTCTTTGTGTGAAGTTACTGCTCTGTGACTCTCACCAATGTCATGGATCGCTGAGGGAGTTGACTGATGTGAGCACTGAGACCGATGAATGCCGCAGGTTTGAGCTTGCCCCGCGAGGTGAGATCCTGTTGTTGATCTTAAGTTACATTAAGGGAGATTTGGTCCGAGGTACCTTGGTACGACTCTATAATGAGTTAGAGTTGTGTTGGTGATTCGAACTATGACTATGGAGCCGTGAGTGCCAGCTGAGTGCGGCGTTATGGGATGTCTGATGTTGACATGGTAAAATTCAGGAAATGCGGAGAAATTGTGAGATTTGATAACTCTCGGTGTGGGAGAAATGTCTGATTGATTTGCGACTAGCAAAGTGGTGACAGTTTGGCTGGATGTGTTAGCGTGGATTGATGAGTAAGAGGTGGTGACTCCCAATGGGAGCAGATGTCAGGGTAAATTGGTGTTTGAGAAGAATTGTCAAGCTGAATGTGTCAGCGTAATGGTAGAATTGTTGAGCGGTATCAACTTGAACTATGTGATCAATTTCACTCTAAGTGGTTTAGTGTAGACGATACGACGTGGGTTCGTGATGGAGCGTATGGGTGCATACAAGTATTATGTTGGTTAGTGGGTGTAGACGTATACATGGGATGTTAAACCTGACAGTGAGGCTGAAAGAGTGTGGAAGTACCTAGAATTCGATCAGAAGATCAATTTACTGTTATCCTCACCAAGGCTATTTCAAAAACATTGTTTTCAGAGTTTTTAGAAATGTTGGGCATGTGCAATATCTACGCACCAACTTGAGGGAGAGTGTTGTAAGATTTATAAGTAGGGGAATCTGGGGTCGCCATTCGATGGTTCACTTCTGAAGGAGCGGATGTGCAAGTGTTTGGACAAGGGGGATCTTTTCGTTATAGTCTAATGTAGTGGTGTGCAGTGTAAGAGACTAGGACGAGTAGGGTGAAGGATGAAAGCCTTGGGCCATGTTGTCGTGGTTAGGCCCTAGGTGGGCTGGTCCATCTGACTTAGCTTCTAACTGCCTTCACAGTATATGTGCCGCTATTAAATGCTGCTAGTAGACATGGTTAGAAGTTGGTTCTAAATTGAAGCCCATAAACCATCGTTCGAATCAAGTGAAAATGGAGCAAGCAGGCATCTTACTTGCGGTGTTCTTTTTTTTCCTCCTTCATGGCCTTTAAATATTTTTTTAGCACCCAGTCCAAGTTCAATATTGGCATGCTCATGTTAGCCACTTGTAACTCAGAGTTAGAGGAGGTCGTAAGACATAATCATCATATTCAAGTTAGACTGGTCGAATACTGAACCAAAACACGAAGATGGTTCTACAACTTATGCACCCATAGAACTCATTGGTTGGTATATTCTAGATACCAAAGTCAGACTTGAAGAAACCAATTGTAGAGAAGGAGAGGGAAGATGAAAACACTTAGAACATAAATTAAGTATTAGTGTCATTAAACGAATTACAGGTGTTTGAAATAAACTATCTCTAGATTAAGCCATACGTTGTCATTCTTGATCGAGAGACCATGAGCTGGATTAACAGCGATGGAAATCACACCAAAGGTGATGCTAGAGCAGTAAAAACACATGATGATGTCAGGGAGTAAGATTGAGAGGGTCTTAAAGATTGGTTTGATGCAATGAGGAAGTGACCTTCAAAATAAGCTGCGGAAGCAAGTCGGAATGAAGTATGTTGTTGGGAAGCCTCCGGAAACAAACTTGGAATGCAAATCGAATTTGGAGGAAAGCTTGGTGTTCTTAATAAGAACTTAGAAGAGTTGAGAGAGAACTGAATCTTAATCCTGAATCGAAGAGATAGGTTTTGCTAAGAAGGTAAGCTTTTAGGTAAAAAATAAAATTTCGAGGGTTTATAGTTGCTGAAATTGATTGACTTGATCATTTTGTTTGTTTGTTTGATTTGTTGGTTGTTCTTTTAGAAGAGGGCTTCTTCTTCTTTTATAGGCGGCATGTGAGGGCAGATGGTCAACATGTGCTCCCACCCTTGCTTCTCTTTCACGACAAGTTAGTCGCACATCATTCCTTCCCGTTAGTCTCACATCCCATGATCTAGCTGTGGATACAAGTTATGTAACACCCCAGATATTCGAGAAAATGAAAATGACCATTTTGCCACTGCAAGTTAAAGTGTTGACTTTTGATGGGGACATCTTCTAGAAACTTTGAAATAACCATTACAAAGGTCACATCCTTCTAACGGCCTGGAATTTGGAAAGAAGTAAAATTGGAAAAAATTAGAGAAGAATGACCATTGTTAGGGTTGGACTTTTTGTGATGACCATTGTTAGGGTCTCAGAGTCCAAATTTCATTAAAGATGGTACATTGAAATCAGGAATCGTATGCGGATGATATGGGTCAAAATGGTGAAGGGCAAAATGGTAATTTTCCACCAAGGGAATTTTGGTTATTTGAAGGAATGACCTAGAATAATCTAGAAAAGCCTCAAGCTTTCCTCAAATTAGCTCTCCCACCAACCTAAATTGTGTGTGTGTGTGTGTGTGTGTGTGTGTGTGTGTGTGTGTGTGTGTGTGTGTGTGTGTGTGTGTGTGTGTGTGTGTGTGTGTGTGTGTGTGTGTGTGTGTGTGTGTGTGTGTGTGTGTGTGTGTGTGTGTGTGTGTGTGTGTGTGTTTTGTGTGTGTTTGTGTGTGTGTGTGTGTGTGTGTGTGTGTGTGTGTGTGTGTGTGTGTGTGTGTGTGTGTGTGTGTGTGTGTGTGTGTGTGTGTGTGTGTGTGTGTGTGTGTGTGTGTGTGTGTGTGTGTGTGTGTGTGTTATGTGTCTCAGAGGGGAGGTTCGGAGGAGGAAGGCCAAAGGGATGAAAAATTGAAGAAAATGAAAACCAAGAAGAGAGAACCAGTGAGGGGAAGAAAAGGAAGAAGAAAATAAGCAAGAAAAAAAGAGAGGAAGAGAAACTGATGAAGTTTGATGGAAGAGAGGAAAGGGACAAGAACGAAACTGGGGGCAACCCATGAGGTCCATTTTTGGAAAATTTTGGGTTTCCTAATTTTGAGGGAGGAAACACATGAACAGTTGCTCCTAATCCTCTCTTGGAGGACTTACAAACATTTTGTGACAATTTGGGATGGGTTTAGAGCTTGGGAAGACTGTGTCCAGGAGCTTGACACCATGGCCGAAAGCTCTGAAGGTGGGAAGGCATGATCGAGGTAAGTTTTTCTGATTATGACTCCATAATCCATTTTTTGGCTTAATACGAGTTAATTGTATGAAGAACATGATAGAAATTGATCAACTTAAAACAATGGAGATATCGTCGAGTCGAGTCGCAGGGTCAGACGACCCGACTAACAAGACCCGCGAGAGGTTGAAGACAACCTATGCGCAGGCGCATGAAGCCCATGTGTAGAGGCTGTCCTTAGCCTTTGAAGGGCGTGCTGGCGCGTCAGTTTATGTTTGGAAAAAAGATAAGTAAAAAAATGTTCAGCTTATTATTTTGAGTTTAATGGTTCAAGAGTTAAGTTAATTGGATACCGTTTGAGGGAGTTATGGTTATTCAAAGTATTAAGTATTATTTATTATTTTGTTGTTGAATTTAGAGAAAAATAAAGGACTATTACTAAAGATCATTTGAATGTAGTTCTGGATTTTCAAGGAAAGTATGGTATTTTACAAAATAAATATGAGTTGGAAATTAAATGACGTTAAACTAATAGTTCTAGGTACTAAGTTATAATGGTAAACTATGGTGATTAGCTTTTAGAATCATTATTTAAATTTAATATGGCTTAATTAGAAGGTTATTAGTATAATGTGTTGATTATAAAGGGAGAATTATATTTTTAGGACTTAAGCCTATGATTCATATGATTATTCATGGGCAAAATTGTGGTCGATTGAAATGTGTAAAAATTAAAGGGAAAATACTTAAAAATATAGTTGAGGGATTGAGGTATATGGTCATGTGGTTACACATGTTTATGATGCCAAAAACTTAACCATGATTAGTAACAAGTCTAAACAATACTAGGGGCTTGTCGAACACCTAAAGACTTGTCCAAGTACTATATGTTTGTAAATGATATTGTGCTATGTAGTTTTGTTAATATACAAAAGATGGGAACAGTTATGTATTTTAGGGCTATTTAAGTGATTTTTACTACCCAACTGGTGTTGCAAGTTGTGATAACCTAATAATGAAAATAAGACTAATTGTGGTTGAATTCATAAACTTCATTACTTATTGGGGTAAGTGGGTTGGATGTGGACGGTACCCTGTAAAAGTGGATAAATTTTTAGTTAAGCTAATAAGTTATGGACATGAATGGAATTTGTGATATCCCTTATCTGACAAGAATGGTCAGATAGAAGTAGGGTCGGTCCAAGTTTCATGGGAATAAGGGATGGTTCGTGTCAAAATACTACGAATTCGAGAGCTTTTGGATTCAAAAGGCTGCCGAATTCAAGTTGTCGCATTACTCACAATTTTGACTACCACATCATCTGTGTTTAAGCACGCTTCCCCTACTTTATGATGCCTTTGCTGTAAAATAAAAGGTCCTCTTCCTTTCTTGTTGTTTCCCAAAATGCCATGACTTTAGGTTTAGTTCCCAGAAAGAGAAATAGGGGAGAAAATCCCTTTTTGGTTTTAAATCGAAGTACCATTTTCCACGGATCTGTGGCCTAGGTTTCCAAGATCATGTTGCCATCCATCGAGATATTTTTCTTTATTTTGAGGGTGATGGTGACATCATCCAAGACCCATTTTTCATGATCCATTCATGATGCCATCTTGTTTCGGGTCTTTGTTGGCGTGACCCTATTTCAATTGAGGCCCTTTTTCTCAACTTCCCACTTGAAGATCCTCGAGTCTCTCCAAAATATCCGTGGGCATCATGTTTTATTTTTTTTCTTTTCAGCCTAGATTTGAGGTGGACTTTCGATCCTTAGTTGTAAAATCACCTCTGCGAATTTTAACTTTACGTTTCCTCTGCCTGTCTTTAGATATATTATATCATTTCCATAGTAATGGCTGTTTTTTTTTTGCAAGAAAAGCTTCTCAAAGATCAAACTTCTAACACACATATTTGGGATCCACTTTTGAAAAAACCCAAACTGACCGCTTGGTTTTTTATTCTTGTAAAATTTACTTCAATATTCCAAATCTTCACAAGCCCCATATCGAAAGGTATTCTCGACTACCGTGTTCTTCTCAAACGACATGGTTCTGAGGAAGACATCATGGGCTTGAATATCCTATTGAGTCGACTGAGGTTTGTGGTGAGTATAATTTTTATCACAAACCTTTATGGAAACAAATGGCAAGGCAACAACTATGTAGATGTCTTTTATCCCAGTTAGTGTAGCAGTTTTCTTATCTGGATGTAACTTTTTATAATCAGTCACCTAGATACTTTCTCGTTGAGTTGTTTTGATGGATCTTCCAGATGAATAAACATGTTTTAGTAAAAAGATTCTTCTGTATTTCTTCAAACAAGAAGCTCGTGGCCCAAACACAAAACGTTGATTTATTTCTCCCGGATTCTGGCTTTATTATGACAATTGATCCTGGCTTCCCAGAATCATACAATATTTTTCATCTTTCTGTTCTTTCTTTAACATTGTTTTCGATATAAGCTCAGTTTTCCTTCGATGAAAACAACTGGAGATCCAAATGCTCATGACGAGTAAACTATCTTAAAGCTCGTATTCTTGTCTTTTGGAAATATTATGTACCCATGATTAGATCTTCAAGACCATTGTTCATGTACCCTTCAAGGGTGGATATGATGATGGATACGTGAACCAAGCCTCTGGCTGCCCTTATCCCGATGGGAATCTGATGGTGGAGATTACGACTCGCCTGCATTTTGATGCGGTCGTAGAAGATGATCGACAACAGCAGTAGTGATGTGGTAAGTTTTCATTGTTTGTGTAGCCACTTTTTGGTTTCACTGATAAGTCATCCCCTGTTGGGTGGTTTTGTTTCTTGGCCCATGATGTAATACCTTCTCAAAATCAATGTTATGTTTACGTTTTTTTCTTTTTCTTAAGATGGTATCACAACTATCTGTATATGCTTATTTTCTTTGAATCCTGAAGAGTTTTGGGATCTTTTGAGGTGTATTTGTATAGATCAGATTGCTGTCTAACACATCATAGTCCTAACTAATGAGATCTACTATGTGGATCCAAAGATGGGTCCATCAAGTTGGGACCCTTGCATTACCACCTTGTGGGCAGTAACTTTGATGGGATAACCATTTTCATCTTTTCCAATCAATCTGATGTTTCCTAGGTCGGCATGGTAAAAACTCTCCTCAGCTATTTTGGGGTTAGCCATGAATGGCTTTATGTCTGCCTGGATGATTTCCCAAAAACCTCCCTCAAAGGTATTCTCTTTGGGGTTCCAAAGGGCGATCTACTGGTGGAGAGTAGATATGACACACATACTCTTGTGAATCCAATCTTGTACAAATAACACGTTATAGTTAGTCGTGCTATCGATCACAAAGAAAGCCAGCATTAAGTTCTTGGAACCAACCGTAATCTCTAAGGGTAAAACTCCAAGAGTTTTAGTAACGGTCACAATGAAGTTGAAAATTAATAGTGTTGACGAAAAACAATCATAGATAGTCCTATTCATTTTTTCCACCATTTTGGACGGTAAGACATTGATGGAAGCTCCCCTATCGATTAGGAGTTTACTGATCGGGATACCTTCCAAGTAGGTGGTAATGAAGTTGGGGCGCAAGTGATTTGTCATTTCCTTAGTAGGATTTGAAAAGATCATCCTTTTCCTAAAGCCACTAGGTTACAAAATGAAACTTCGGCTTCCCCCTTGATTGACCAGGATCTCAATTATTGCTCGAAAAGGTTCGTAGGGAATCACTTACCTTTCATTTGGTTTACTTGGTCATAGATAGCTGCAAAATGTTATGGCATCACTACCACTAGGTTTACCTCTTAGTGAACCTCTTGTTGCCCCTCATTGGGAAACCATACCGAGTTCATTATCTCCAACGAGTCCTTCTTAAACTCTTTAAGCTCTTCTTTGGTCATACTATGACCGTCCCTTTGTTAGGTATCCGGGTCGAAATTCTCTCCTATTGTCGAGATGTGAAGATTTTTGGACTGGTTGTTTAACAGCTCCTCTTTAGTAGGGTTACCAAACATGATCTTTCTTCTGACTCCTATAAAAGTCTCAGACGTCGAGCTTGGAAGGAATATTTCTCTTTGAAGGTTGATCTCATCCTTTTTCTTTCTCTAGTTTTTCTCGGGAGGACATATCAACTCTTTATTGGTTACTGGCGCAAGATCTAGGTTTTAAATTTTCTTTAGATCCTGTGCTTGGCAGTCCATCCTAGTTCCTTGCTCAGCTTTCCATTGTTACCAACCATATACCGTCTTTTATTTTAGAAAATGGCTTTCTAATGTAGGATGTTGATGATCCCAGAGTAATAGGCTTTCCACCATCGGGATCCTGCTTGTTGGTCAGAGACTTTTGGCTAGCTGTCCACTTTTGTTTCTTGATATCCCCTAAATTTGGAAGATAGAACTTCGAGGGAGCTTTCTTTTCGGACTATGAAGTCTGTAGTTAGTTTTGGAACAGTTAAGGAGGCCGCCATCCTGTTTTTCTCTTGTCCTTTTCAGTTATAGATTTATCTTAGCACCTAGATTAGGGATTCCTATTGCACACTTTATCTACACATACTTCATATGACCAAACCCCAATGATTGTAGCTAGCGATCCTTTGGGCTCCTGAGTTTTCTAGGGAGCCTTTAGTTGGTCTTCTTACATCACATTGCCTTTTTCAAGTTGTGACCATTGTAGGTTGACCATGTTTACTGACACCATAATAGAGGAATTAATGTCCACTGTCATTGGCATCTTTGGTATTGGGCCTACGATGATATGCCCTTAGTTGATCAAGCTTTGAATTGTATCCCTGAACTGGACACAATTTACGGTGGAGTGATGTGGTGACATATTCCATTTGAAGAAATTGTTTTCCCTTGATCTCTTCTGGTGTAGGAATTTCTTGCTTGAGATCATGCTTCATCCTTTTTGCTTTGACCAGCTTATCATATATCTCTCCAACCTTAGTTAGGTCAAAAAGATATGAAGTACAAGTTGGAACATTGTTGGCAAGGTATCCCCCAGTCAGATTAGCAAGTTTCTGATATCGTACAAGTATGACCAATGATTTGATGGTCACTGACCCCTTGCCCAAAGTTTGGATCTTGACTATAGCCACCTCTAGTTCTTGCGCCTCTCTAGTTTTTGAGGATTTCTCCTTTACATCTTTTTCGTCTACCTAATGAACGAGTATCTTGTTTTTGTAGAAATGGGGTACTTTAGAGTTGTCTTTCTGTTCTTGTTCTTCTTCTAGCAGTCTCTCAAATTTCAATACAGATATCACTATCTTCTGCAAGTTTGAGAAAGTGGTGTCGTCGAACTTCTTTCTGAGTGAGAACCTTAGTATTCTTTGCGTAATGGCCACCATTCGATTGTTGTTCATGGGGAACCTGCACTTCATCTTTAGCCTTGTAAACCTGGCAATGAAACTCTTAGTAGTCTCATGCTCTCTTTGTTTGATAGCAGTTAGGTCACTGAATGTGACCTCAGGCTCAACCCGGTAAAACTCTTCACGGAACTTGGCCTCTATTTGCCCTGAAGTGTGTATGGAGGTTTCTAGCAGTGAAGTGTAATAGGAAAAAGTATCCCCAGCCAGCGAGCTGTTGAACATATATAGCTTGAGATATGAATTATCCTCAAGGGCTCCACATTAGGTGGAGAATGTCCCTACATGTTACATGGACGACGTACTACCCTCTTCACTAAAGAGTGAAAAATCTAGTGGTTTGAAGTTTCCGGGAAAAGGATTGTCCTAGTCCACATACATAGGGTAAGGCTTTCTGTATGTTGGGGCATTGCTCTCTTAGGAGGCACTGGCTGTCCTTGAAACATATGCCTTATTTCGATCATTTCAGTCATTATTGTCTGATTCTCAATTGTAGGTGGACACCTTTGGCCTTTTTGACCTTTGACTTTTTCCAAAAGGGTAGTTGATATTTGGCCTAGATCCCGCTATCTTATTTTTGTTGGACCTCATGGAAACTTGCTTGTTTTTGCACACATCTAATTCTATGGTATTGCAGACAATTCACACACATCTAATTCAATTCATCAAGAAGCTATAGGGAGAAACTCTCTGGATCACGGGGATATGCAAACACATAAAATATAAATTAAGTATTAGCTTTGTAAATTGAATTAGATGTGTGTGAATTGTCTAGTACAATAACATAGAAAACGACGCCAACTTGTTGCTTCCTAGCCCATATCTTCCACATTGGCATGCGGGTAGCGGGCTGGACTTATATTGAAAAGGAAAATATTACATAAGTCTGATTCAGCAGAATTTGATGTAGTATTCAAATGTTCGAATAAAAATCATATTAGTTAGGACCAGTTTAGTATAGTTTCATACTAATTTCTTACTAACACTAAAATTTGAAATAAAATCAGCACGATATACGCTAAACATATATGATCAGTTTTTCGATTTCATATGCCCAGTGCTACTTCTACTAGAAAAGAAACCCAATTGAATTGATGTTGGGTTTAGTTTGGGTTGTTCTACAAAACTAAAAACTAACGAAATTGATTGGGTTGTATTTAATTTAATTGAATTGCATGAATTCTTTTCCTCCGAAAATCACAATAAATTGGACCAAACGAATTAGAAGAATTTATATTATTTTCTCTTAAAAGTGAACCAAATTGAATGGTATGAGCTGGTGGTTATCTTCCCCAAAAGACTAAATGGAACAAAATATATGTTAATTTTGGTTTTTGATCTAAAAAGTATAAAATCAAAATGAACCAAAAATTTTCATTTAATTTCAGTAAAGATATTCGCAACCAGATATGTTTTGAGTTTAATGCTCTTATCGTAAATTCAATTTTCAATTATGTAAAATTTTTTTTACATTAGATGGGACAAAATAGAAACGAAACCCAAGACGGACACGTCAACAATTACTATAACAAAAACAAGAGGGGGACGACAGTCAAAGAAACCAAGATAAACCCAAAAGAGAAAGGAAAGCAGTAGAGCAATTAGTTGCCCCGAAAAACATAAAGACTCGTACCTAGTGCGGATGGGAAAGAGAACATTACTTGCGCCAAAAGCTACTCCTGTTCACAGAAGGATAAGGAAACCTAATCCTAGTCGATTTCCTATTTCTTACCGCTAGTTTGATTGCACTATAAATTAATCCCACACCCTTCACTACTCTAACTTCATACATATATCTCCTCACTGTGCTCGCTCTTGGCTTTTTGAACTTGTTAATTAGTGTTTAAAGGTTAATTGGTTGCCATGGAAACTGAAACTGATATTTATGAGCCCGGAAAGTTGTTCTTGGCGAATTTACAATGGGAGACAACTGAGACTACATTGAAAGACTACTTCAACAAATATGGTGAAGTAAAAGACTCTGTGATTATCGTCGACAAAGAAACTCGTTTGAGACGAGGAATTGGTTTTGTGGCCTTCACTAACCCTATGGTAGCTGAAACCATTTTGAACGAAGAACACTTCATTCTTGGAAGAAAGGTTGGTTTCTTTTCGGTGCCTTTCGTTTGTGCCACTACTAAAATTTTGAGCCACTAGCCAGCTTTTACGGGGATTTGTAGATGTACTTATTTTACTCATTTTTATTATAAATTTCGTGAAGAGTTAATTTTTTGACACTGGTTAATTATTAAATTTGTTAAAAAAATGTGTGAATAATTTAGCTTTCAGACTGTTCCATTGTTAAATTTGTTACAAACTAAACTATGATGATGATGATGCAGATCGATGTGCAAAGGGCTCATCCAAAGGAAAAGGGAAGCGGCCACAGGAATAACAAAGAGAATTACCAATTAAAAGCTGAAGCTGAAGCTCAAAGAACTTACCGGACCAAAAAGATTTTCGTGGGAGGCTTACCGAATAATCTGACAATAGAACAATTCAGGGCCTACTTTGGGAAGTTTGGGAAAATTACTGAAGGGGTCATAATGCACAATAAAAAAACCCAAAACCCTAAGGGTTTTGGTTTCATAACTTTCGATTCAGAGGAGTCTGTTGAAAACGCGACGAAAACAAGTCATCATGAACTGAATGAAAAGATTGTGGAGGTAAAGAAGGCTCGGCCGTTGAGAAACGGGAATATGATCCACACCTATGACTGCAACAATGTAGGTTTAGGGTCAGGGTTCGGGTTTGGAGGAAGTGCACATCGTCATGGCCAGTATGATAATTTGACAGATCTATGGTATTATCCAACTTGTTGCCTGAGTTGTTTAGTTCCTTTTGGGTATGAACACACTAACATGTGTTTCTATAAGGGTATGGGGTCGGGCACAGTTTGTTATATCCATTGGTGGCCGCCGCCGAGTGCAGATCATCAGTATCCTGAAGTCGTGGCTGCTCCTCCTCCTAATGGAAGGCCTTGGAATGAAGAAGACGTACAAACTTATGTCTGCTCATATGAAGACCCAAGCCAAATCTCATATGAAGATCCAAGATTCCAAGCCAAACCTAGTTACTAGCTAAGGTTCACATGGAAAATATTACTACTTGTGTTTTGAGGAATTTCAATATGCACGTGAACTTATTAATACAGTAGAATTGGACTCCATGCTTCTTCCACAGTTTAATATATGAAAATTAATTTAGCTATTTCAATTTGATTTTATCATATTTTTACACTAGTATAATAGATGTAAGTTTTATCTATTAATTGTAAATTAAATATTTTTTATTTAAATATTTGTCAAATTTGTACTCAAAAAACAGTTCTCAAACCGCAAGTACACACTACAAGAAATATAAGTCAAAACCACCATTAATTAACAGTGTCTTTTGATGCTAAAGGCACAAATTATTGTGCCCAATGACCATAGTGCAGCCACTAATGGATGGTCGGTGCACTAGGTGGCCGTCACTATTGGTAAAGGGCACAAAAGCACTTACTGTGTCATTATAGATAGGCACAAATAAAAATTTATTTGGTGTCCATAGATCCAATATAATATAATTTATTTTTGAGTACAAATGTGCTTTTTGAAACATTTATAGATTTGTGTCTGTTGATAATGTATACAAATATGTATACAAACAATTATGTACAATCTTATACAAAATTGATTTTATACAAATTTGCTACATAAAATTGTTATTTAAAACTTAAAGGACCATCTCCAATAAAAATAAATTGATTACATTTTATGGGAAACATCATTCATCGGTACAAAATAAGAAACTAGGTGAAAATAAAAAAAACATCCATTAGATACCAAAATAAGAGAAACATCATCCATCGGTATGAAACCTCCCTATAATATACATCATCCACTAGACATACAAAATGAGCTAGTTCAGATTTTGACATCAACCGCTTTAGATGCAGAAACCAACTCAAAATGAAACCTGTACATAGACTTCAAATTCAACTACACAACTACATTTACATATCCAATTCAAAGTGAACTTCCCTAGATACAAAAAACCACAAGGGCATCAACTAGAGGAGTATCACATCAAAATGAAACATGTACCTAGACTTCAAATTCAATTAAAGATCTATATTTACATAAAGTGAACATCCCTAACTACAAAAAGCCACAAGGGCATCAACTAGAGGAGTATCACTTCAAAATTAACCAAAAGATTTTCAGAAGCACTGCCAAGTACACGTTACCATCACTAGAAACGCAACAACAACAAAGTTCATTTAAAGACTAACCAGAATTTTCAGTGAGACAATCTGCAATGTCAAGCATAGTCCCTCCCAAAGGTCCATTTCGCATACAACCAGTACTTTCAGGTAGTGCACTTCCACATCCCTCCTTACTGTGTGCAGTAACAACACCACCCATTGTGTTCATGTCTGGATTGAACCCCAAACGTGTAAACATCATCATCATTTGCTCTAACATTTGAGCCTCGGCAACCTTCAAATTTTCCTCAGCTTCTGCTCTAAGCTATTGTTTCAACTTATCTGCTGCTTCTTGTGCCTCTTTTTTTAGCCTATATGTTGTAGCTTTTGCCTCCTTCTTAAGTCTCCCCTCTGCTTGAACGGCCTCTTGCCTCACAAGGTTTATCCTTTCTTCCGCTTCAGCTACTGCTTTCCTTTGTTCTTCACATGCCTCCCTAAGCAAAGTAACATCCTTTGCCAAACCTCGTTGCTCAGTGACAACGCCGGGTACATCTGCCCAAAAAACCCCAATCCCATACCCTCTCACACTGTTTCTCTTTTCTGGACCCATTACTTGAGTATAAATATGATTACAGACTTCATCTGTTACTTCATCCCCTTTCTCCCGAGCCTCTTCTTCAAGTCTTTCAAATTCTGTCTGCATGTTAAAGTAAGTTTGTATCAAACGTAGTTAAAATTGTACCCTCTAGTTTAATGGGCTTAAAAAAACTACACTTACAATCACACGACTGGACTCTTCATCAACTGGTTGCCGCTTTGGACCCCTAGTGTGAGTGATCGTGAAAAATGTGACACGATCAGGTTCGTGGCTATGTTTTTCAGCCTATAATACAAAATGAGCAAATTAACCATATTTATATCAGACTAACTATGTTGTTCATTTTTCTACTTTCTGGAATATCTTGGTGCTATAATCACATACTATTGTGAATATTTCCAAATTTATGTTTGGCAAAATAATTCAACTAACTTGAACTTCACCTAACCTAACTGCTGATATGATAATAGAATGTTAACTACAAATGCTAGTCACTATGGCTAACTCCACAATAAACCACAATTGTTTCGTCTAAACATGATCAAGTTCATACCTTATCCATTTATAATAATATAATTATACAAATGTGTATGGTTAACTTACATATTCATGTCGATTTTGAGCAAACATTGTAGTTCCGGTTGTGTGACTCATCTTTAATTGCTTCTTATTGCTTGAATTTGTTTTACATCTTTCCTAATTTGAAATATAAAAAACAACAAATTGTTAATATGAGTACACATAAATGCACAATATATAGTCTCCATTCTAAATTGCACACTTAAATGCACAATATATAGTCTCCATTCTAAATTGCATATTTAAGAAACAAACCTTGTTCTTTTTTTCATCCCAGTGTGCTACTAATTTACGCCATTGACCTTCATTAACTCGTTCATCTTTGTCTTCAATATTGAACCTTTCCACCGAGTACTCAAATGGCAAGTAATATAGCCTACGGAGCTTTGCCCTCCAACTTCGGAAACGATCATTCAATTTATGTGCAACATTGGCCTTCACAATGACCTCATTCCCAGCAGCTCCCGGAAGTGTCCAATCAATTATCACCTACATAAACAAGTGCTCCCTCGTATCAATCAACGCTAAACAAAAAACCCTATGCGGGCATACAAGATATATGATGCATGGCATACAAGATCGTTATGAGTTAATAAGATGTCATACAAGATATAATTAGGAATTAGATGAATGAACAATTTATATGAGGGCAACCAAATACACCTGTACACGCTGCCAAGCGGACTCAATCTTAGAATCGTCTAGTTTACGCCAATCAGGACCATCGAGTAGACACAACCGTGGATCACGTGCCAACATTGCCAAGAAACGTCCATATTTGGCCACATTTTCACGAGGAGAAATAGCTTGTCCAAATTTATTGAACGCTACTCTTTCCTTCCCTCCCTTGCCCCAATGTGGCCTATTAATTCCCTTGCATTTCCTTTTCTTTTTAACCTGATTTGATGGGGCTTCCATCCCAGAACTCCCAGGAGCATTTGATTCTGTTGCTCCCCCATGTGGTGCATTGGTTTGTAATGTATGGACTTGTTGGAATTGATCAACTCCAAAAAGTCGTGGCTGTGATTCCATGGCAGCACTTAGATGTTCCATAAATGCGTCATTATCAGTTGTCAAATAGTTCTCCATCTATATGTCATAAACATTTATGAAACAATTAACACCACCATATAAAGAGAGCATAATTAACAATTATAGAAGGCATGACCCTTCTATAAAAATTTAGGTGTCTTTGATTTTCCTAAAGCTAATACAAGTTCATCCATCTCTCATCTCGCAAATTCCCTCTCTTCTTTAATCACTAACTCACCTTTCAAGAATCTCAACAAAAAGAGACACTTAATCTTATTGCACCATAACGATACAAAATACATAGATATTTTTTTTATCATTGGTTTGATATAAATTAAAGAGGGAATTCTTTCTTGCACAGCATATGACTTTAGATCCTATATTTTGATATCCGAACAAAAATAAAATGAATTCTAGTTGTTATTAGGTTATATTAATTTATTTCTCATGGAACCTATAAAGATCGATTATAGATACAAGAACAAACTTGGGCCTAACCTCCTAATATTGTGAGCCCTCCGGTAGCTCTGCGAAAAGTGAGGCACCAAACTACACCACCTTCCTACAGTATCATGTGAATCACTCAACTCATAACAATTATTCTATATGTATTCAAATGGTTTTAAAACCAATATATCTAAACACTCTTCTTTTTCAAGAGACTCGACGTAGAAAGAAAAAACCAAATTATCCTATAGATGCCTTCAAATTTAGCAAAGAGAATGTAAGATCCCTGAATTCCGAAGAAACTGAAGCCCACAGAGTTGACAAAAACCTTTTCCCAGTTGAAAATTAAGAATGTATACTGAAAGGTCATTGACAAATACTTAGTAACGTTTGCGGTTTGTAACGTTAGTAATTTTTGACCATATATATATATATATATATATATATATACAGATTCACAATGGTTGTCGTCTGCATATATCAATATTCAAAAGTAAAGAATGGTTCATTAGAATTCTGAAAAGGGAAAAAAAAAAGCTATTTGTAATTAGAATGTGGGTCAAAATGGAAGAGAACAAAGCATAGTGGACAAAAAAGTGGAGATCAACACTTACGCAACAAAGCCTAGAAGGAATCTTCTCATGGCCCTCTTTGGTTCTTGGAGTAGTAGTCACCCTTAATATTATTAACCCTAAAATTCAAAAGCCCACTCATCACTTTTGCTTATCAGTGCCCAAGGATACCATGGAGGGGACTTGCAACATCATCGATCATCATCACCGTCACTTCAGATGGAGCATTTGCTGGTTGAAATAAAACCTTTTGCTCACTCAGCCGGAAGAATAACAAAACATAAGTACTAAACATTTTCCATTTTCGATCCTAAATTCAATTCTCTACACTCTCACGAATGGCATAAGCACCATGACACATAAATTTCAACAGTCTGAAGAAACCTAGATATCTTAAATCACAAACAAAATACCCATTGACCAAAAACCTTGTCAAAATAACTTTTAGGCCATACCCAGATGCAGTAATCCGAAAACATTTGCATGTAACCCAGATGCAATAATAAAAAGAAATCTCAACAATTCTATACCAATGAGAGAGAAAGAGAGAAAGCGATGGGCGGGGAACGAGAGAGAGAAAGAGAGAGAGAGCACCGATGTACGAAGAGATGGGCGATGGGCGACGGCTGACGGGAAAAGGTTTTCTTCCTTCAGCTTTTGTGTGCAGCGGCTGCGCATACAAACTGCTTTGAGAAAGTGATGAACTAATGATAACTAGGTTTTTACGGTTTTGCTTGTTTAATTATTTTTATTTTTACAGTTTGTATTTTTATTTTTACTATTATATTTAATTGTTAATTATTTAATTAATTAACAAATTTATATCACAAATGGATGGTCGTAATTAAATTATTTGGACGGTTTAGATGGGCTATTAAAAAATAGGGAAATTTTTTGGGGGAAAATTTCATTTTGTATGCTAAAATAGTGCGGGAATTAAAAGCAAAATGCGGGAATTAAAAACAATAAAGACACAAATATACATTTGTGTCCTTTGATGCACTCTATACGCACAATCAATTGTGTCATCTCATAATGAGAGTCCTGACAAAAGGTTTGGTGCCTATTGTATCAGTCTTTGGGCACAAATAATTGTGTTTTTTTCATAAAAGAAACATACCAAAAGTATTAGTGCTTAATAACATAAAATAGGTGTAACAACCCGTACCTTCGGGAAGGGTATAAATGTAATTTTGTAAAAAGAATTGTATAAAAGGACGATTTTGCCCTTGTGAATAGTGTGTCAAAAGTCGACTTTTTGATTTACGGTTGGATGAGTGTTGACTATTGACCGTGACGTAGTTTAGGACATCACGAGTCCGTAGACAGGGGGCATGTTCGATTTGGACAATCGGAGGAAAAGTTATGACGTTCAGAAGCTTGAGGGCGTTACCGTAATTTTGACTAATTGAGGGAAATGTTGACTTTTTAGTGGATTTGTGATTTTCACGTAGACCGAAGACCGTTAGATAGGTCTCGACGTCCTGAGTACAACGACAGGCGGCACGCTGTCATCGGACGGCGGACGAAATAGTTACGGGTCTGGAAAGTTTGAGGGTAAAATGGTAATTTCTAAACCTAGGGGCAATTTGGTCTTTTTCTCTTAGGCCCAAAAGATTAGAACATGTGGCTGAGTGGGCTGGGATATTTTGTACTGATGACCATAGGAAGTGGACACGTGGTTGTGAGCTAAAGGGTTCTAGGCTTGTGTATAATGTACACGGCCACAAATTGTTCAAATGTGAACCGTGCATTTGGGTTTCGACACAGAAAAACAGAGAGTGAAGATTGAGAGATGGTGATCGATTTTGTGTGTGTGTGAGAGTCCTGTGAGTTGTGAAAGTAACAGAGAGGAGAGGAAGCTAGTGATCGGAATTTTGGGGTGAAATCGTGCACGGAGACACGGCGGTGGAAGGCTGAGTTTTCAGAGAAACAGAGGAGGCCATGAGAGTTTGACACTGTTTGTGCCGTGTTTTGGTTCAATCCAAGCTAATAGAAGGCTAGGACGACGGCAGAGGACTCACTGGGCACCGTGGCACACGGCGGTGCAGACGGCGGTGGACGGTTCGAAGGTATGGTTTAAATCCCCTGTTTTCCCGTTTTCTTGTTTTCAAAATTCGTGGACCTAGGGCTAGAGTCGAGGGATTTGGAGGTTAGGGTGAGACTCCTAAAGGTCCCAGGAGTCGTTTGAGTGTGGTACCGTGACGGGGGAGGACCTGGGTGGCTGGCGGCCAAAACAGGGCTCATGGGCCGTCTGTTTCGAGGGTGAAGTCGAGGGGTTTTAGGCTTCGATTTTCAAAGGTTAGGAGGGGAAAGGATTGCTGGGGACAGGACGATGCTATTGGGATTGAAAGGGAGAAGAATGGTGGAGGAACGGTGGAGAACCGGTCACGCCGGTTCAACACAGTTGAACCGGGTGACTCGAGGTTGAAGATGCACTGTAGCAGGCGCGTGAGGCCCATGCGCAGCCACTTTGGGCAGCGCGTGGGGGCGCGTGGGGAGGATTCCGGACAAACTTCCAACATAGTTTTGGTTCTAAATGTTCTAAGGAATCCATTGGTGCAATTTTCGGGTTAATCGGACGATGTTACGAGATAGTTCGGGAATCCAGACGGTTTAGGGTCTAAGTTTTAATTATGAATAAATTCCCAAAAATTAGGGGAGATTAGGGTTAGCATATTTGATGTAATTGTGACCCTATTTGGTGCCTATTAACAGGACGGGAGACACCTGAGACGGTCGAGGAGCGCACGGAGCGCGATTGACACTTTCGGATTCGTGAGTGGACTTTTTCTTTTCTTACGAGCATGCCTAGTTGTTTTTATCTATGTTTATGATTTTAAGTATGTTTTATGCTTGTTAATGATGATTATAAGTGATGGATATGTTTGCACGTTTTTCGAGGAAAGCTGGATTTCTGATTTTTGATGCTATACTTATTGCTTTCTGATGGGTATAAATGGATTATGAAATATGGCTTTTGGTAATCGTGATTTTCGGTTTAAAAAGTGGAATTCCGGATTTGGGTTCGGAATGACGGTTCTGAACGCCGAAAGGGCTTCGAACCGGGGATTTCGGATTCTGGTTTGGATGTGGATTTAGAATTGATATTAAATTGGGTTGGATTGGATTTTCTGGATTTGGACATTGGGTTTAAAGACCCGAATTCTGATTGACAGGGGACGGGCCCGGATTGAGTTTAAAGACTCGGGAGTTTAAAGACTCGGATATTTACGATATTACCCCCGTAGGCCTATTGAGTTTAAAGACTCGGATTACATTTGAGGCCTGGTTGAGTTTAAAGACTCGGATAGACCCAGCAGGTTTGATCGAACTTTGATATTTGTGGATTTGGTTTTATGATACGATCTTCGCATACTGATTATACTGTTTCATGACGTGGTTTTCTGATACGTCGTTAGGCATGCATGTTTTTAAAATGGAGGGAAAAATCTTATGGTTTTTCTTAACCCTGGTTTGATGTTAAACGATTTTTGAAAACTTTTATTTCTTTTAGTCCACTCACACTTTTGTTTTAAATTTTCCCTCCAGGTCGTAGTGATAGCGGTTGGGTAAACGTTGAGGCAGGATCCGAGGCATAGAGCTTACGATGTCCTTCCGTTGCGAGATTAGCCCTAGTAGGAGTTTGTGCCTGTTTTGTATAAACTATGATTTGACTTACGGTTGTATTTTATTTACTCCCTTGTCTTATAGTTATGCTTATGGTTGTGTTGAGGTTATTTTGGTACTTTAAGTGTGATTGTCAGACGGGAGCAGGGTTCGCCTCGGGTATCGAGGTGATATTTGGGACGGGTCCTGACAATTGGTATCAGAGCGTAGGTTTGTCGGTTTGTGTCGGTATGAAGTCGTTTGTAGGTTGTTTTACTAACTCTATGCCTCTTTCAGCGTACGTTCGACCATGCCTCCGAGACGTGAACCCCTTCCACGACCTGAAGAAGCAGAGAGTGCGTCGATAGAGCGAGCCCAGCGGCTCGAGGCTACTACGTTCAGTGGTGGGGCAGACCCAGAGGAAGCCCACCGATGGATCACCCTGCTTGAGTAGATCTTAGGGGTGATGCATTGTCCTCCAGGAGATCGTGTGTTGTTAGCTACTTTTCTGTTAGACGGCGCAGCGTATGAGTGGTGGTATACGCTGGAGTTGTCAGGTTGGGACGTTCATACCGTGACTTGGGAGACTTTCCGGGAGCAGTTTTTGGACCAGTATTATCCTCGCTCTTTCTGGGATGCCAAAGAGGCGGAGTTCCTTCAGTTGAAACAAGGGAGCATGACAGTGGCCAAGTATGAGCAGAGATTCCAGATGTTGTCCCGATTCGTTCCTGCATTTGTGGCAATCGAGGTTGAGAAGTGTCGTCGGTTTGAGTTGGATCTTCGAGGAAAGATTAGAGCCATTGTGACAACCGGCTCATTTGCTACTTTCAGGGAGTTGTCAGATGCTGCTGTTAGAGTGGAGGCCAGTTTGCCTGCCAGGCCACAGTACTCGGGTAGTGTGCGACGCCGTGAGCATTCTTTTCCTGGAGCGTCGAGTCAGAGGGCCCCAAAGCGAGGAAACTATGGTGGTACTTCATCGGCTGGTTGAACCCGATTTGGCAGACTAGGTAGTTTTCAGGGCTTAGGATTTCGGGGAGCTAGAGTACAGCCGACTCCTCAAGCGAGTGCGACTTCTGTTGCTTCTACTGGGAGACAAACTGGTGGACCCGGTAGAGATGTCTGCTATTATTGTGGAGAGCATGGCCATTTTCGGAGAGAGTGCCCGTTATTAGCCCAGGAGGGTGGAGCAGGTCGAGGTACAACAGAACCTGGGCGGAGTACTGTATCTGTGTCAAGGGCGGCAGGCCCTAGAGGTGGCAGTGGTGCCACGAGCAGTTCTAGAGGGTGCGGTAGGTCGTCAAGACCGCAGGCGCGAGTGTTTGCTATGACCCAGCAAGAGGCCAGATCAGCACCGGGAGTGGTGATAGGTACACTTACCATACTTGGTCACACTGTTTTTTCTTTGATAGATCCCAGGGCGACTCACTCATTTATAGCCCGGAGTTGTAGTCTGGTTACGAAGAGGGAGGTGTCTACCTTGTATTGTGCCTTAGGGGTGAGTACACCTACTAGGGAGGTGTTGGTAGTGACTCAGGTTCTGAGAGAGTGTCCGGTGTTGGTAGGTGAGGTTGGGTTAGTGGCGGACTTGTTACTGCTGGATCTGCGGGACTTCGATGTTATATTGTGCATGGACTGGTTGACGAGACATCATGCTTCTATCGAGTGTTTCGATAGGAGAGTGACCTTTCGGAGTCCAGGATTACTAGAGACCACGTTTCAGGGCGATCAGCGTGCACTCCCTACTGGAGTAATTTCGGCACTGGAGGCTAGCAAGTTGTTGCGTAAGGGATGCCAGGGTTACATAGCTCACGTGGTGGATACACGTGTTACGCCAGTGAGGGCGGAGGATATACCAGTGGTGAGGGAGTTTCCCGATGTTTTTCCCGAGGAGTTGCAAGGATTACCACGTCATCGAGATATCGAGTTCACGATTGATCTTCTTCCAAGTACACATCCTATTTCGCAGACTCCTTACCGCATGGCACCTGCAGAAGTGAGGGAACTTAAAGCACAATTACAAGAGTTGGTCGATATGGGATTCATTCGACCGAGTATGTCACCTTGGGGAGCGCATGTACTGTTTGTCAAGAAAAAGGACGGAGGTTTGAGATTGTGTGTTGATTACAGACAGTTGAATAAGGTAACCATTCGGAATAAGTATCCCTTACCCCGGATTGATGATTTGTTTGAACACTGAAGGGAGCACAGTACTTTTTGAAGATTGACCTTCGCTCCGGCTATCATCAGTTGAGGGTTAAAGAGGAGGATGTACCTAAGACAGCCTTTCGGACCAGGTACGGTCACTATGAGTTCGTTGTGATGCCTTTTGGATTGACTAATGCCCCAGCAGCTTTTATGGATCTTATGAACCGAGTGTTCCGGTCGTACTTGGATCGTTTTGTGATTGTTTTTATTGATCATATCTTGGTATATTCGAAGAGTGCGAAGGCGCACGAGAAGCATCTGAGGATAGTGCTTAAGACCCTGAGAGAGCATCAGTTGTATGCGAAGTTGAGCAAGTGCCAGTTTTGGTTGACCAGTGTTGGTTTTCTAGGTCATGTGATTTCAGCCGAGGGCATAAGAGTGGATCCTCAGAAGGTTGAGGTGGTAACAAATTGGGAACAGCCCAAGACGGTGATAGAGATTAGGAGTTTTCTGGGTTTAGCAGGCTATTACCGGCGCTTTATTGAGGGTTTTTCTATTTTAGTTGCTCCGTTGACACGGCTGACTCGGAAGGGAGTTCGGTTTGACTGGGATGAGAACTGTGAGCAGAGTTTCCAGGAGCTTAAGAGACGGTTGACATCGGCTCCTGTGTTGGCCCTTCCAGATTACAGTGGGGAGTTCGAGGTTTATAGTGACGCTTCTTTACAGGGTTTGGGCTGTGTGTTGATGCAGCATGGGAAAGTGATTGCTTACGCTTCCCGGCAGTTGAAACCCCATGAGATGAACTACCCTACACATGACTTGGAACTGGCTGCGGTGGTTCATGCACTGAAGATTTGGCGCCATTACTTGTACGGCGAGAGGTGCAGGATTTTCACCGACCACAAGAGCTTGAAGTATCTGTTCACTCAGAAGAAACTGAATCTGAGACAGCGCCGATGGTTGGAGTTTCTTAAGGACTACGATTGTACGATCGAGTATCACCCAGGAAAGGCTAATGTGGTAGCCGATGCCTTGAGCAGGAAATCAGCTAGTTCTTTGTCGCATTTGAGGACGGTCCGGTTACCTCTGTTGGTTGAGCTCCGTAGACTTGGAGTAGAGTTAACTGTGGATGGTCAGGGAGCACTCCTAGCGAGTTTCCACGTGCGACCTGTTTTGATTGATAAGGTTATTGATGCTCAGTTTGAGGACCCCATTTTGGGCATCATACGGATTGAGGTCGAGGCTGGAGAAAGACAGAACTTTGAGATTCGCGAAGATGGAGCCTTGGTTAAGGATGGACGGTTGTGTGTACCCGAGGACGAATCGTTGAAGAAGGTGATACTGGATGAGGCTGACTGTTCAGCCTATGCGATACATCCTGGTGGGACCAAGATGTATCGTACACTTCGAGAGCATTATTGGTGGTCAGGTATGAAACGTGAGATTGCAGAATATGTCAGTAGATGCTTGATCTGTCAACAGGTGAAAGCCGAGCGGCAGAGACCTTATGGAGCAATGCAACCTTTGCCGATTCCCGAGTGGAAATGGGATCACCTAACGATGGATTTTGTATTCAAGCTTCCCAGGACACCGAAGGGACACGATGGTGTGTGGGTGATCGTGGATAGACTTACGAAGTCTGCTCATTTCTTGCCAGTTCGGGAGAACTTCAGATTGGCGCAGTTTGCACAGTTGTTCATTGATGAGATTATTCGGCTACATGGGACTCCAGAGTCAATAGTATCTGACAGAGACCCGAGGTTTACTTCCCGGTTTTGGCAGAGCTTACAGGAAGCCTTTGGGACGAAGCTGCACTTCAGTACTGCATTTCATCCTCAGACCGATGGACAGTCTGAACGGACCATCCAGATTCTCGAGGACATGATGAGAGCTTGTGTCCTACAGTTTCAGGGTACTTGGGAGTCACATTTACCTTTGATGGAGTTCGCCTACAATAACAGCTATCAGGAGAGTATTGGGATGGCTCCTTATGAGGCTTTGTACGGGCGACAGTGTTGGACTCCATTGTGTTGGACCGAGGTTGGTGAGAGGAGATTGACTACTTCTGAGCTGGTAGACCTTACTCAAGAAAAAGTGGCGTTGATCAGAGATCGATTGAAGGCGGCTCAGGACCGACAGAAGAGCTACGCCGACCGTAGGATCAGGGATTTGGAGTTTGCAGTAGGAGACTGGGTTTTCTTGAAGTTATCTCCTTGGAAGGGAATCGTACGGTTTGGCAGACGAGGGAAGTTGAGTCCTCGTTACATTGGCCCTTATGAGATCTTGGAGCGGATTGGTCCTGTTGCTTATCGATTGGCTTTACCAGCAGACTTGGCAAAGGTACATAATGTCTTTCATGTATCTATGCTTCAGAAGTATGTACGGGATGATTCGCATGTTCTGGAAGCACAACCTGTTGAGTTTAGGGAAGATTTGAGCTTTGAAGAGCAACCTGTAGCGATTTTGGATCGGAAAGATAAAGTCTTACGGAGGAAGACGGTTCCTTTCGTTAAAGTATTATGGAGGAATCATCAGGTGGAAGAAGCTACCTGGGACCTGAGGCCTTTTGGGAGCTCAGTGGCTTTGGGGGGGATTGGAACCCCAAAGTTAAGCGAGTTGAGGCTGGTGCAATCCCATGATGGGTGACCTACTGGGAAGTTGCACGTGAGCTCCCGAAAACAAAACCGTGAGGGCTGAGCCCAAAGCGGACAATATTGTGTTAGATGGGTCGGGTCGTGACAATAGGTCACTGCAATATTATTTGTGTTCAATACAACAATAGAGGACACTAACGCCATTTTGGTGCCATCAACAATTGTGGCCTAAACTTATATTTCTTGTAGTGACACTAAGGTTGTCAGCTCTTAATATTTTGTTTTACCATATATGTCTATAGAAATTTAGAATGTCGAGAAAATGGGTAATTTAAAGAATTAAAAAAGAGAAAAAATAAAATACTATAAGTTAATTTAAGACTTATAAAGGTCTCCCAAAGGACACATCGCACACGTAGAGTGGACGGAGTATCACCTCCAAGGTTGGTACCAATGTCAAACCTATCATTTCTGGTCTTGAATAACTTGAAAAGTATGGCGGATATGAGGAAGCTTAATCTGTAGTGATCCAATTACGCATGAAGTGAATAAACGAAAAAAAAGTCATAATCTAATTACAATGATGAAAACCAATGGGAGATTGGGGCAAATTATTTCAACAGTAACACTAGTAGAATCTATAGCTTTCGCGGCCTAAGTTTTCCAGGAAAACCATTATTTTGTCGCGATAGGTTATCTATCACGACAAAGCTAAAAATTTGCCGTGAAACTTATAGCGGGAGATTTTGGTTACAGGGAGAAATTTTAGGCGGCAAACAAAGAAGCTATGACGACAAATTGATTCCTCGCGAAACTTTTTTTCCAAAAAATAATTTCGGATGAAATTTATTTGCTCCCAAATCCTCTAAGGAAAAAAAATAGGTGGGATGTGTTCCCGCTAAGAAAATTTTGGTAACTGGCTGGCAAAACCTGGTTTGTCGGCATAGGTATAGATTTGTCCAAACTGCGTCGTTTTGTTTCATTTGTTTGGGGAAACGGTTTGCCCTGTGCGCGCGACTTCTTCCTCAACTCGGCCGAAACCCCAACTCGATTTTTGCATCTCAATATCTCCCAATCCCACATCTCAGTCTCTCCCAATTCCACCAAGCTGAAACCCCAACTCGCTTTATGCATCTCAATCTCTCCCAATCCGACCAAGCCGAAACCCAATCTCGACGGCTGTAGATGGAAGATAGAAGATAGAAGTCAATCGGCTCCCTGGTAATTCTCAAGTGCGTGCTCTTTGGTGTGTTTTAATTTGATGAATCTTAGTCCATAACATGAAACTTTTCACTTGTAGAGTTTATTTCTTTATTTTCTGCTTTCACTTGTACGATGTGAGAGATGTAATGTGTGAGGAGAACCGTTGGGTTGGAGGGTTATTCAAGGAACTTCCATTTAGGCGCAAAGTTTTGTTGGTCCTATTTAGGCTTAATTTATCTCTTTCTATTTCTCCATAATGTCAGTAACAAGTTGCAATGAGTTTGCAATTTGCATAAAAACGATATTGAAATGTGTATCCAATGCACGGTTAGTTTGCTGCAGCCAGCCTTTGCTCGGTTCGCATTGTTTTAATTAGTATAATATTATTGTATGTGAATGTGCATGCTTTTTATTTCAAATTGGAAGGCTCTCTTGTATCAACTCCAACAAAATTTAGGGTATTTGGTGATATGAGAAAATTTGGGGTATTCGGAAGGCTCTCTTGTATCAACTCAAATAAAATTTGGGGTATTTGGTGATATGAGAAAATTTGGGGTATCAACTCGGTTCTCTGGCATTTCTTGTTAGAAAATTAGTCCTTATTGCATATGGCGTATTTGGTAATATGAGAAAATCTCCCACTACTATTTTAAAGATTATTTTGGGTATTACTCGTATGAGATTATGTTGCTTTAAGTTCAAGGTTAATTTTTTAATAGGCAGGTTGTCAGATTGTGGAACCTCCATAATTTTTGGCATTGTTACTGTTAGTTTCTGTTCTCTATTAGGTTTGGCTATGCTTCTCACTGTTTTGGGTAGTTTTTGTCCATAATTTTCAAACAATACTTTATTCTTCTAATTGAATCTTGCATTTTGGATTTCTTCTTAAAAGCTCAGTAGCACTATCTTTGATTGTTCTGTTATTCTGTTTTGTCCATTGACACCATCTTGTTTCTAGTTTCTGAATTGTTGTACTTACACCACCATTGGAATACTTCATTTTGTCGTGTAACTTGTCATTTATCACTTGGTTTCTTGGTAAAGTTTTATTTTCTTAAAGGATTTCATGATAGATCATGTACTTTGTGGTAGCTATGCTTTCCTATGGCTGTTTAAATCATCAATATGTTCACATTGGTTTTGCAACCTTAACTATTTTTGAATTCTAATTTACTAGTACATTGGTTTTCTAACCTTAACTATTTCTGAATTCTAATTTACCAGTCTTTTTTTATCACTAAAGCTGTTATTGTTGCCTATAGCTGTGACTATTGATTGGTTTGGTTTTACTTGTTCTTCTTCTTATTATTATTATTATTATTTAAATCTTCTCTGATGTCATCTTCTGCAGTAATCATAATTATAGGTCCTTTGAGCACTTAGACAATGCTGAATTTTTCAGCTAGTTTACACGTAAGTCCTGATTTAGAGGCTTATCAGTGGTTCATGGGTTTCTGGGAAGATAAATTGATGAAGCGTCGGCTGTGATTATTGATGGCATGATCAATTTTTAATGCCATATGGAACAACCTCCTCAATTAAACCCCTCTGAATTTCTTTAAGTTGAGCTTAAAGGTTTGGAACTGGGATTGGTTTTTAAGTGATAGATTAAAGGTTTAAGAACTAATTCAAAGGATAAAAAAACACCAAGGGAAGGGCCAAATTTGAAGCAAACAATTTTATCCAAGCTACCTAACTGAAAAGTGTAAACCCTTGTCAAGATACAACTTTTAGTTTTCTTAGTTCGAAAACTCATGACGGTCATGATTAATTATGTTTGGCCCTTAGTTTGAAGGGTCAGCTTTGTTGTGGGCTCTATTCTTGTGTATCAATTGGTTGGATAGCAATTGTCATCATTGCTAGAGGCTAGAACTAAGTTGACAACTTGTAACACAGTTTCATATCATTCCAAATCCTAGTGGTTATATTTAATCGTTAATATTTATACAAGCTAGTGTATGGAGAGAATATGGGTAATGTGGAAGGCAGTTTGTTGGGAAGCAAAGTATGAAAATGTATGAATTAGGGTAAGAGCTGTTCTAATGTCTGCTGAAGTGATTTGGCTGACTATAGATTGTAGCATGAACTGAATTCCGTGTGGGTTTAGGAACCTATTTCTGTTACTAGTTGACCATGTTTTCTGATTTTGTTGTTTAATTTGTTATCTTTTGCTGCAAATTTAAACTCAGTTTTATTCTCTATCTATGGTGAAAAGGTGGAGCATTTAGTCGCAGCTTGCGTGAACCAAAATACATGATTGAATTCCATCCTGAAGACTCGCCTTTTCAACTTGTAAGCTAAGGATTTTTTTTTTTTCTTTTTTCCCCTATTTCACTTGAATTTATTTTCTACATGTCATGTTTATGAGTATTCATTGTTTGGTTTTATATGTTTCATCTATGAGTATCCCCACCTGTAAAGCAAAGATTGTATAATTGTAATTTAGCTTTCTCATTTCACTTAAGTACTATGATAGGATACTGAAATGTGTGGGTGGTGTGTGTTTGGTCAAGAAGTTGCTATGCTGGTGGTGGCTATCTTTGGCATTAGGCATTAGAATATGATTATTTTTCGGAGGTCCATAGTTTTGTCATACCTTTGGATTGATTTGTTGGACAAATGGTAGTGTTTTTCCAGATACAGCAGAGGAAATGAACTTTTATTTGAAGAACCATGACTTAGCCTTTATTGCCAAAATGCTTTAGGAATATATAGTTCTCTTTAATTCTTTTAATTGGCTAGCTGTTATGATTCAATAACAATGCATAATTTCTTGTATTTATGTTTGTTGAGCATTGATGGACATTTATGTCTTTCCTTCTTTTGTAATTTACTAATAAAAATTTCTATTTCGTAACAATCTTAAGAAGAAAGGCTCATTTCCGAGGAGGGGCAGGCCTAGATTAGCAGGTCAGAGAAGATTTTTCGAGTCAAAGCTCAAGGCAGTCTTCCAAACAAGGTAAACTTCAAAACTTCACAATAATTAGAAACTTTTTTCTCTTTAGTAAGTTTCAAACCTGATCTTAGTTTAGACTTCAATCTAATTAGTTATTTCTGGAAACTTATAGGAGAATGAAGAAATTATTGAGTATAAATGAATTGTAGGTATAGTTGATGCTTAATGGAGTGGCAAGACCATAATGTTAAGTATATTTGGAATCTTAGCTTATTGAATCCTTGTTATTATTTATTAAATTTGATTGCTTAATAGTAGGTTAGTATATTTGGAATTTAATTATTTGATCCCTTTGAGAAGTATGTTTTGGACTCATTTTTTGAATAGGTTTTGGTTGTTCCATGGACAAGCAATGGATACAAAGTTCTCAAAAATTGAGTAGGGAATATATGGACGGGATTAAGGCATTTATTGAAGTTGCAAGGAATCATGTCAATAGTCGAAATCAAACTAGATGTTCATGCCAAACATGTAGTAACAGATATTTGAAGTCAATTAATGAAGTTCGAATGCACTTAATTAAATATGGGATGTCCTATGGTTATACGACATGGATTCACCATGGTGAACAAGTAGGATCTGGTTCAAGCGCATTCATTGCTCCGTCGGTGGTGCCACCTACTGATGATATAGGTAGTGGTAATGATGATGTAATGAGGATAATCAACGATTTGTACCCATACGCATCTCAAAATCATGGCCATGATGGCTTGCAAGAAGATAACATCTCAGTTAATGATGATAGAGATGCTAATTTGGAAGATGATCACTCATGCAATATGCAATGGGAGGATTCTGCCAAATATGAAAGATTGTTGGAAGAAGCTCAACAGTAACTGTATCCTGGATGTGAAGAATTCTCTGTGTTAACAACAGTAGTTGAGTTAATGCATTGTAAAGTAATGTACTTGATGTCCAATAGATGTTATGACCACTTGATGGGAGTATTGAAAAGGATGTTACCTAAAGGGAATCTTCTACCTTGGACGTATCTTCAAGCACAAAAGGTTCTGAAAAAGCTTGGGATGAGGTATGAAAAAATTCACGCATGTCAATATGATTGCGTTTTGTACTACAAGGAGAATGAAGGGTTGGATAAATGTCCTGTGTGTAATGAGCCAAGGTATAAATACAAGGGTGATGACAAGAAAAAAAAGATTCCTCAGAAGGTATTGTGTTATTTACCACTTAAACCCAGATTGCAGAGGCTGTACATGTCTATGCACACTGCGAGTGATATGAGATGGTACAAGGATGGCCGAGTTGATGATGATATCATGAGGCATCCAACGGATGGAGAAGCTTGGAAGGAGTTTGATAGAAAGTACCCAGATTTTGCAATGGAGTCACGAAATGTTAGGTTGGGGCTTGCCACCGACGGATTTAATCCATTCGGCAATATGACCACATCTTACAGCATGTGGCCTGTTATCGTGATGCCTTACAATCTTCCTCCTTGGAGGTGCATGAGGAAGAAATTCTCAATGCTGACTTTATTAATTCCTGGGCATCGTGCGCCTGGTAAGGATATTGATGTTTATTTGAGACCGTTAATTGATGAGCTCAAGGAGTTATGGGATGGCGTGCAGACATATGATAGAGCATCTAATTTAGTATTTAACCTCCGTGCAGCAGTGATGTGGACCATTAACGACTTCCCAGCATATGGGAATCTATCTGGATGGAGCACGAAAGGTTATAAGGCATGCCCTGTTTGTAACGAGGATGTAAGTTCCCAATGCTTCAGTGGGAAAGTTTGTTACTTAGGACATCGACGATTTTTGCCATGGGATCATCCATGGCGCCAGAACGAAAATGCTTTTGATGGGAATATTGAGGTAAATGCAAGACCTAGAGAATTTTCAGGTGAAAACCTTTTGGAACAGTTGAACAATCTACACTTAGGTCAGTTTGGTAAACATCCCAACAACCCGATAGGAATAAAAAGCGGACACAAGATGAGTTAAATTGGAACAAAAAAAAGTATTTTTTTTTAGTTAGAGTACTGATCCAAGCTTAAAATCAGGCATATGCAAGATGTGATGCACGTAGAGAAGAATGTTAGTGATAGTTTGGTAGGGACGATTCTAGGCATAGAGGGAAAATCTAAGGATACAATGAAGGCTCGCCAAGATTTACAAGACCTTGGCATTAGGAAACACCTGTGGTTAGAGTGGACGGGGATCAAGTATAAAAAGAAATACGCAGCTTATATTGTTCATCCAGATGAGCGAAAAGAATTTTTTCAATTTTTGAAGTCTGTAAAATATCCAGATGGATATGCAGCCAACATATCCAGAAGTATTAAACTTGATAAGGGAAACATTTCGAGCCTGAAAAACCATGATTGGCATGTGTTATTGCAGTGGCTACTTCCTGTGGGAATTAGAAAATATTTGCATGCTAGTGCGGTTGAACTTGTCATTCATCTATCAAGGTTTTTTCAACAATTATGCGCTAAGACATTGTGCAAATCAGATTTGAATAGGTTGGAAAGTGAGATTGTGTACATTCTATGCCAGTTTGAACAAATTTTCCCCCTCTCATTCTTTGATGTCATGGTTCACTTGATGGTGCATCTCCCTTATGAAGTAAAGCTTGGTGGGCCTGTTGGATCTCGATGGATGTATCCTATTAAAAGGTAATAACTATTGCACTTTTCAATTAATTCTATTTCAATGTAGTGTACGTTGCTTATAGATTAGTTACATGAAAAACTCATAATAATATTTTTCTTCCAGAATGTTAGGTAAGTATAAAGGCTTTGTCCGAAATAGGGCTCGTCCGGAAGGGTCATTAATTGAAGCATACATTACAAATGAATCCCTAATGTACTGTTCAATGTACCTTCATAACGTGGAGACATATTTCAATAAGCCTGATAGAAACAATGATGGTGGTGCACGAGAAGAGAAATTTTCTGTCTTCGCTCAAAATGCATGTCTATTTATGAGTAAGGCGAGCATTGGATGGACAAATACTAATAACGAAGTAGCTCATTGGTATATATTGAACAAATGCGAAAAGGTATCACCATTCCTAATGAATGTGATCTATTTATGGTTTATTGTTGATAATAGTTGAAGTATGACAACATATGTCCAATGTATAACAAATCCACTAATTAATAATGCAGGGAGCATGAGGAACTGATACGACGTGAGAACGATGAGAACATTGAAGAAAGACATAAGAAATCATTTCCTTTTTGGTTTCGGGGCCAGATAAGTAAAGATCATGATTTTAGACCTATTTTTGCATTTTCTTTTTTCCTGATTGTATGTTGGTTTCTCTTCAAAATTGTCTAATTAGAAAACAACAAATAACAATTGTTTTCCTTAGCAGATGACAAATTTACAGAAAGAGAATTCTGCGAAGTTTAGTGATGAGTTATTTGAGTTATCGAGGGGCCCTGTTAGAGTTGAAACTTACCAAGGATGTGTTGTAAATGGAGTTAAGTTTGTGGTTGCTAGACGTGATGATAATTTGACTACCCAGAATAGTGGAGTTTTTGTGCCAAGAAGCAATGAGACTTCTGAGATTGATTTCTATGGCAAGTTGACAAGTGTAGTTGAGGTGTTATATAGACAACGTTATAAGGTCGTGTTGTTTAAATGTCGATGGTTTAACACAGACCCGACAAGATTTGGAAGTCTAAAGCGCGATTATATGCTAATATATGTGGATACACGTACTCAATGGTATGAACATGATCCTTATATCCTGGCAACTCAAGCCAAACAAGTGTTTTATTTGGACGATCTTAAGGCCGGTGGTGGGTGGAAAGTGGTTGAGCATATTGAACACAGAAATATTTGGAACATTCCAGAAAAAGAGAATTCTGAAGTTAATGACAGTGATGATGATGGGCCATACCAAGAGAATTTATCATCAGAGATACATAGACCGATTCAACTTGATAATGATGATGTCATCATTACACCGATACATAGAAAAGATGTTGCACCAATAGAGATTGATGTTATACATATTGATCTCGGCCCTCTCAGGCCAATTGATAGAGGGGATTTTATTGTTGACGATGATAGTTCATTTGATGATGAATATAGTCTTCAAAGTGATGAGGGTAATAGTATTGACAGTGATGAGGAAGACAACTATGATAGTGCTAAGGACAACAACTTTGATCACTAAGTGATATGCCAAAAATACTTAGAAATTGATTTATACAAATTGGTAAACGTTTTACATATAATATTTATATTTAGTTATGAATGATATAGTAAATAATGTCTGTTTTTTTAATTTGCAGACGAGTTTCATTTCAAGGAGAAAACTATTGCTACAGACTCGATCCAATGCTCACAGCCAATCTGCTCCTAAGGCTTCTTCCGCTCAGGCTAAAACAGCTTATGGGTCTGGGACTCGGTCTCAATCTACCAAAAGGTCTTGTACTGCTCTTGTTGATAGTCATCCTCAACCTACAAGAAGGCCCTCACCGACTCAACCTCAACCAACCAAAAGGTCTTGTACTTCTCTTGTTGATAGTCAACCTCAACCTACAAGAAGGCCCTCCCCGACTCAACCTCAACCGACCAAAAGGTCATGTACCACTCTTGTTGATAGTCAGCCTCAACCTACAAGAAGGCCTCCGCCGACCTAGCGTCAACATATAGGAAGGCCCCCGCCGACTCAACCTCAACCTATAAGAAGGCCTTCTGCATCTCAGACTGAATGTACAAGGGAGGTTTCTTTTCCACCAATGCAGCCTCACTCTCAACCTATGAGGGCTAGTTGTCGTTCACGCAACCGTAGGCTGCCTATTATTGCAACCTCCTCATCAGTTGGTAATAAAATCAATTCAAGTTTACTTATTATTTGTATTTTTAGAACAAAAAAATGACTAATGGTAAAGTTGCAGATGATGAGAGGATTGACTCAACCATTGGTGGAACTGAATCTAATAATAGGTTGTAGAAAGTGCAACCCAATTGTTTTTTGTATTTAGTCTTTTGTAATGAATTATTTTTGTTCACTTTAGGAAGGTGTGCTAAGACTAAGTATGATTGTATTTTTGTATTCTTATTGTACAATGATAGGTTCTGGTCGTCTTCCAACTCAAGCAGATGTAGAGCACCCAATTCCTAAACCGAGAGTTAGGGGGGCATGTGCGGCAATCAAGACAAATTGGATTGTTCGCACCACCTTGCAGAAGATTCATGTTGAATTTGATCCTCTTTTTAATAGACCTGTGAGTCAGCGGATTTCGAGCTTGTTTTCCCGTGACCTTGGAGCAATTATCCGAAAGAATTGTGCCATGAATAAAGCATACTGGACCGCCATTGAGGATAATGATAGGAGTGCCCTTATGAATGAGATCACTGTGAGTAAATTACTTGTCATCGACTTCATTTTTCATTACTTGTGCAATTAGGTTTTTTAATAATTGGGTTTCTTTACTCTTTATTTAGTTTGTTTCTCTTCAACAAACTTTTTATATTTGAATTAGATTTTATTTTGGTTCACAGTTTTTGCTGATACTTTATGTATAAAATCTTCTATTTTGCACAAAACATATCGTTGACACTTTTCGAAATTGGTTGTAGCTCAACTTTGACATAGACTTGAAAGATCCAAAGAGTGAAAAATATGTCAACGATGTCATGGCTAGGAGGTTTAGAGACTTCAAGCACGAGTTCCACAAGTACTTTCAGCTTTTCCCAACAGCTGGGGAAGCGTTGGCCAACCCACCATTGGAGATGGTACTTAGAGACGCTCAAGACCAATGGGCATTTATGTGTGGCCATTTTTAGACACCGAAATTTTTGGTAGTTTTATTATTTTGCAAAATTATACAGAAAAATTCCCTCTTAATGCTAACGAACTCATTAGTCATCCAACTGTGCAGAAAACATCTAAGGCGAATATAGCGAACCGAGCTGAAAAGGAGATAGAGCATCATGCTGGTTCAAAATCTTTCGCACACATGGCAATGGAGTGTGTTAAGGTAATATAGCAGTTTTTTATTAAAGATATTATCTTGTTTTGAGCTGTAAAATACATTTATTAATTTGTTTTAAACGCTATTATACCACATTAGGAGGGCTCAAAATTTGTGGAGATAGACACTTATCGGAAAGCCTATTCTACAAAAACCAACCAATGGAACAATGACAAGGCCAAAGCTAAATATGTAAGTATTTCTTTAATTATATGTTTGGTCACTGTGTACACTTGCTGGAATTTCATTTCAAGGAAAGTGGGCTTGAAAAGTATAGTCAAACAGCCTTTAAGAAGTATGTATTGATACTGAAACCGAGTACACTGCTCGGTTTGGTGCATGAATTGTTATCAGTGAGCTTTTGCTTGTCTTGATTTTCTATGGGGTTGCCTACATATGGTTTTGTTACCGTTCAAATGGATTTTTGTTGGTTGCTTGTTTACACTCTTTTTCCTTTCAACAAACCCTCATTTTGAGGGTTTTGAATGAGGAAAAGCCTATAAATTTTCATTCGTTTTTAGGTGGCTAATTATTACAGAACGAGTTTGTGCCAGGTTTTGGTTTGATTATTGGATTTCTATGATTATTTGTGGTGTGAAAGATCTATTTATCATTGGATACATATACCTTTGTGTTATTTAGATATATGTTTGAAGTCATTGTTTGGTGGATGCTGGAGCAAGCACCATTGTGGAATTCCATTACATTGCATGGTTGGATGTTTCATCCTCAGTTTGTTAAAGAACTTATCTTTATGCTTTATTTGATTGGTTGTTTCCCAAATTCGGGGTCTTGTTCAATGATTTTATGTTTGATATTATTTGATCATTCAAGTGTTTGATTGTGAAGGATAATATGAATGGTAAAGTTATCATCAGACATTAAGGCAACATGTTTGTATCTTTTCTTAGTGTATCTCCATGCGATATGGTAACATTTTTTTTATGTTGATTTCATTTGAAGGATGAAATGATGGCCAAAAAGAATAATTATCTCCAAGAGGTAGCGAAGAAATATCCTGAGGGTACTCTATTACATGAGATACCTATATCTGATACTAATGTTGGCCTTAATATTTTGATGGATATACTTGGAAAGAATCCTGGAATACAGATACGTGGATAGGATATGGATGTGTTTGTGAGACTGGAAGTTCTCGGTCTTCAACATCCACTCACTACTTACAAAAAGAGGTTGATAATTTGAAAGATGAGTTGACAACAGCAAAGGTGGCTCAAGAGGTAGCTACCAAGGAAGTCGATCATTTGAGAGATGAGTTGACGATAGCAAAAAAGGCATCTGACAAGAAAATTGAATATAGGCAGTTATATCTCCAGCAAATAGTACAAAGTATGTCAAGAGTGTCTGGGTTTGAACTACCACCGATTGAATTGGAAGTACCATCGACTGATGAAGCACACAATGAGGATGATGGTCAACTAGCGTAGTTTTTTTTTTTTTCAGGTTTATGTATATAATATATATCTAACTTGCATTTGGAAACCTATAACTCTTTTGAATGTATATACTATATTATTATAATGAGTATTAAAATGTTCTACAATTGTTGTGTTGTCACTATTCTACAAATATGGTGTATTGTGGCATTTGGAAGTTGAATCTTTGTAATAGTTATTATGTATATTGTTGTTGTGAAATAAACCTTAGACGGCAAAGATATTTGTCGGCATAGAGCAACATTGCGACAAAGATAATTTGTCGCGATAGAGAACCTATCGCGAAACAAATAGTTTGCCATCATAGAACATCTATCCCGGCGCATGTATTTGTCTCCAAGGATTGAAATATCGATATCAACGGATATATCGTTAGTCAAATTTACGGATATCTCGTCCCAAATATCGATATCGTTTACGGTTAACAAAAATAACGGAAATTAGGTCTTAAAGTTGGAAATTTGGAATGAAATTTTGGGAAAAACTTAAGTACCCAATAATGATTATATAGGACTAATAAAAACTATAAAATGACTTTGATATAATAAATATATGATGAATAATATGATATAATAGGGTTCTACCGATGACTAATAATATAAAATTTTAAATATAAATATAAATTGAAATGAATTACTATAATTGAATGTTAACATAATTAAAAACATAACAAAAAAAAATGTCAATGGAAGAAAAATTATAAAATGAGTAAATATATTTAAAATTGGAAAAAAGGAATGAAAAATAGAGCAATCTTTGTTCAAAAATTGGAAAGAATTCATATATTTAAAATTGGATGAAAAAAAGGAAAACATTTGAAAAAACGAATTAAAAAAAAGAAAAACATTTGAAAAAAAAACGAATTAAAAAAAGGAAAACATTTGAAAAACGAATTCTAAACATTTGAAAAAACGAATTAAAAAAAAGAAAAACATTTGAAAAAAAGAATTAAAAAAAAACCAGAGGAGGATCCTGGATTCAAACCCGCGACCCCTAGTCATTTTGAGGGAAAGTTTTTAAAAGCCCAGCCAACGCAACTAGCCCAACATAGTTGACAATGTAACAATGGTATAATATATAAAGTAAACCAACTAACACTATTTCAGAGTCTCCTTCTTCCTCCGCGGGTCTGTCATTCGGATTTTTTTACCCGACGGCATGACCCGACTGGAATTCACATGTTTTACGTCCGATTTTCATGAACTTTGGTTCTATCTTAATCGCTTTCATCAAATAATGAGATTTGTGAGCTTAAAACAAGGTGAAATGTCGAAATTTCGCGAAATTTCTTCCTCCCTCCCTTATGTGCCGCCGACCAATTTTAACGAAATTTCGGGCGATATATTGCCGATATTGGCGACATTTTCAACCGTGTTTGTCACTATAGGCCTTCTTTCGCGACAAATATATTTGCCAACTAAGCTTTTCTTTCCTGGCGAAGGCGTGTTTGACCGCCCGAGGTGACAAAAGTTTTGCCGCGAAAGGTTTACCGCGAAAATACATCTGTGCCTACAAAACGTGGCGACAAATAATTTCGCCGTCATAGGTCTTTCGCGGCGAGGCTTTCCTGACGAACGTGGCGACAAATAATTTCGCCGTGATAGATTTTAGGCGGCAAATTTTGACTTTTACCAACAAATTTTGTTTGCCGCCTAAGCCAACTTTTTTACTAGTGTAAGGTAAAACAAAATTTAGGGAACTAAGAAATTTTAAAGGAAAAGTATATGTAAAGGGATTTATGAAAAAAAATAGCAAAATAACATGTTAGAGAACTCAAAAATGAAAATGGATCAGGCTATACAATCATCACAAACAGTGGCATAGCCAACAATTCATCCATGTGGGGGTCTTTTCCGAGTACTTTAAAACAAAACAAAAAAATAAATGTAATTCAACTCATCATAATATATATATATATATATATATCAAATTAACAAAATTATAAAAATATCATATCATGCTACTAATTCATTACGACCATAGTTGTTTTCGACAGATTTTTAATTTGAAATCGTTTCATACCCCAAATAGCTAAAAAATAATAATACGAACTATATACTTCTATATCAAAATATCTCAAAGATTTTTATAAATCATATATCAAAATGATATGTGTCGTTGGGACGCTTGGAATTATATTTTAAAATTGATTGAGAATCTCAAAATATACAACTGACTACAATTATATAATAATTCTCACTTATTAATAAATTTTTAATTAACTAAAATACATTATAATATATATATATATAATATACACACATACATTACATTAAAATGTGTCAAAATCAGTTGGGGCTCAAGACCCTCTGGCCCCATTGTAGTTCTGCCCTTGATCACAAATGGACTCTTATTAATAACCTAAAAGAAAAAAAGAAAAAAATGATTGAGGGGAGAAGGGAGGAAGATGATTTTCTTCCCTCTCTCCCTAAGTTTTCTTTTTCTTTAGGACTAAGCCCCGTTTGGTTTTGCTTTTTTATTTGAAAAGTTGCTTTATTTCAAAGTGAAGCAGTATAAAAGCGTTTGGTAAAAATGAAAATTTTAGTTTTTTTTAAAAGTGATGGACTTTTGACAATAATTTTTTAAAACAGTTTGTATGTTGCTTTTAAAAGCTCCTTTTACAAAAAATATTTTTGTGTATAGCTACTTATTATGAAAATAAATCAGAAATCACCTTTCAAAAAATGACAGCTGAAGTAGTTTTTCGTAAAAACACAACAATTCTAAACTGGCCCTAAAAGAGAAGAAAAGAGACTACCAAAGGAAAACTTAAAACAAACCAAAAAAACCTATTTAAGTGCACTCTATTCAAGTGGGATTTGATTTTGTTCAACTAAAAACAATAGTCTTTTATATCAAAATAAAAGAAGAGAGAGAACTATCCGTAAGAGATATCAATCTTTTTTTTTTAGAATTAAAATATTAATTCTCCATTAAATAACCCAAAAATACCATTAATTTAGAAATTAGTAACTTGTTGATTACATAAAATATAAATAACTACTGGTACTTGACATAACTTGTTTTTCTTTGAAAATTTTCTTAGCTAGATCGAGCTAGCTATGTTTGTGGATTGTATTACACACACTCTAACGGGTCAAGTCCAAAGCCCAACAAGGAAACCCAAGATATATACTGCATCCATCTTAAAAGCTCGAGCCCATTTGATAAATAAATAAAAATGATTCTCATTATTACTTGAAAGATCATATTTTTTTTAATAGATGAGCTTCATATGGAATTCTTAATGCCATTATCTATTTTGGGGTAATAAGATTAACTAAAGGGAAGTGTTAATGATTCTCATTACTTATTTTAATTTTTTATCTATCAAATTATCCTCAACTTTTATAATAATTACAAAATTTAACCACAATAAATTTGGGTGTACCCTTCTGTCTTTTAAACGCTTCAATACTCGGACCACTCAACCCTTCAACTCTCCATAGATTTTTCCTACTCTTGATGCTCTATTTTTGCTCCAAGGTAAGTATATTATTGTAACGACCCATCCCGGAATTCGGGACTGGGTTAGTAACTAATCATGAGTAATGAGGGTTAATCGGTGGTTAGTTGGGTGGAAGCGGACGAACGATGCCAAATGACCGTTTTGCCCTTGGTCGTGGGTAAAACGTTGACTTTTAATTCGGGCGGTCAAATGTACTTTGACCAACGACCGTGACGTAGTTTGGGACGTCACGAGTTCATAGACAGGTGGCACGTTCGATTCCGACATCCGTGGTGAAAGTTATGACGTTCGGAAGCCCAGGAGCATTTCCGTAATTTGAACGAAATAGGGGGGAAATGTTGACTTTTCGATCGGGAGGTCCGATGGCCGAGGACCGAGGACCGTTAGGAAGGTCTCGATGCCCTGAGTCCGTGGGCAGGCGGCACGCGTCGATCGGAGTTCGAATGATCATGTTGCGGGTCTAGATTTGCTTGGGGGCATTTTGGTAAATTGTCTTTGGAGGGTAAAATTGTAATTTTGGCTGCTGTTTGTGCGACAGCCGTGCGCGGCGTGGTTTCCACTCCCAAAAACAGAGCATGGGCTGAGGGAGTTGTTTTGTCTGCCCAATGAATTGATTATTAACGGGTAGTGGCATTGGGAGAAGGATGTTTCGCACTACAGATTTTGTGCTAGGCGTGCTGGGTTGTTTGTACAGTGGGGTGTTCTGGGCAGTGCACGGGTGACTTCGATTCCGGAGGGGTTCTGTTTACGGGAAGCAATTCCCAGTGGGTCTGAGAATGTGCCCACGTGTTGTCGTCCTCAGGGGGGGGGGATTAGCTGAGTTGTGAGCTGAGTAGAGTCACTTTGGGGTAAGGTTTGAGTGAGAGAAGTGGAGGGATGGTTGCCTGCGTCTGAACTGAAAAACAGAGAGATGGGAACCGTGAGCAATTGATCGTCCCTGTGAGTATGTGAGTTCTGTGAAGTTCTGTGATCAAAGGTGAGTGATCGGATAGACTGGTGAGTGATTCTGGCTGAGAATCGTGTGAGGGCAAGCCTCTGTGCGTGAGTGAGCTCTCAGGGAAAACAGAGACCAGACCACTTTGAGCGATCGACCTTCCCCAGATCAAGTGAGAGGCATTGCGTACTGGAAGTGATTTCTGAGGGAGGATTTCGAGTAGGAGAAAAGGGAGAAGCGGGAAGGAGGCCCCAGGAACACTGAACCTGCCCGAAATCCTCAGTTGCAGGCGTGAAATCAAACTTCGAAATGGGGCGGCCCATCGTTGGATTCAGGGGTGAGGATGAGCTTCCAGACATCCAAACGCGTCGATTGGAATTGGAAGGGAAGCAAATGGTGCAGAGAGGAGCCCAGGCGACTTCGGGGTTCTGTTCTGGAAATCTCAGTTGAGTTAGTGGGGGTGGTGGAGCTGGAGCTTGCAATTGTGATCGAATAGCAGTTTCTGGTGATCCTGCGAAGCTCCTGAGTAAGTCAATTTAAAGGAATCGCTGTGAATCGACGGAATCGAGCGTGGAACGGTAGTCGGTGTTCTTAGATGTCCATCGTCGAGTCGTGAGGTACAAGGTAAGTTCTTACAAATCTGATGTTACAGAACCGTAATTGGACTTGAACCGATGATTATTGAATGCTCAATTGAAGGGCTAGAGGTTGTTTGGCAGGAATTGGGACGGGATATCGCGCGGGTTGCCGGACCCGTCTTACAGTGGAAACGGGTGAGAGAGGTGAACAGTGCATGTCACTGTAGCAGCGCGTGAGTGTCACGCGCAGCCACTTGCAGCGGCGCGTGACAGCGCGTGGGACTGATTTTCGAGGTAGGGCCAACATGACTTTTGTCCTATACGTTGTAACGAACATGTTAGCGTTGGTTTCGAAATTATCGGACACCGTTTCGATGTTGTTTCGAGGGTCCGAAGATTTCTATTACGTTTGTAATTAATGATTAATTCCCGAAAAATTATGGGAAATTGGTATGTGGTTATTTGAGACCTTAATGACCCTGGGATGTAATTTCGGACAGGATTCGGGTCTTCTGGAAAATGCCGGAAATTACGAAACCGCGGGCGGCGCGAAACCGAGCCTTAAGAACGGTGTGTGAGTGGACGTTGCTTTCAAAATTTAATGCATGCATAAATTATTTCTATGATTTTATGATCATGATTATAAGTTGTGGTTGGTTTTGATTTCCGTATTTATACGTATTCGATTCCCGTATTTATACGCATTCTTACTATACATGTGAAATTCCACGTATTTCGAGACTAAGGTCACTCGTATGCTTAATGATGGTTTAATGGAAGAAGTTATATGAAATGGGTGTAAAATGATTTAAGAAGGTTGTTTATGACTTGCGAGTGTGACTTACGATTTTGACACGTTTTTCGAGAAAGTTCCGGATTAGCACGTTTTACGAGGTTTTGAGTTATTGTGAATTGATCACTGTTGATGTTTGAATTGGGAAATTAAAATGAGGCTTGTGATTTTGAGGATTTTAAATGTGGGTTTTAAGTATGTTTTTCTTGGATTGTGATTTTGGAAATTATGATTGTGGTCTTGATGTTTTGATAATGAGAATTGAGAAGTGAAGTGATTTCAAGGAATTAAAATGGATTTGAAAAAGGTGATTTCGGGCTTGATGCTCCGGACATAAAAGAAATTCTAACGGACGAGGTTTCGGTTTTCGGAAATAATAAAGTGGAGTCTTGATTTGGGTTCGGGATGATGCTTCCGGATGCCGGCTTACGGAAACATTATTGCGAATTCGAATTCGGGAATGAAAAAGGATTTAATTAAGTGATTTGGTCTGATTTTACATGCCCCGTGTTTCATGATGATTTGATTATGTTGGGAAGTATGATTTGGGAGAATGAATGTGGAAATTCGGATCATGCGTCCTGTTGTGAAAAATGTGATTTTGGGTTGGATCCCACGTCGTCGTGATTGATAAACTGTTTTGGGTTTAAATACCCGTTGGAAATTGCTTGGGGTTTAAAGACCCGTTGTTGTGTTTGAAAACTGTTTTGGGATCAAAAAACCCGGTGCTATTGCTGGAGCACGTTTTGAGTTTAAAGACTCGGTTAATTGATGACGGGGGAGGGCCCTTATTGAGTTTAAAGACTCGTGAGTTTAAAGACTCGTGAGTTTAAAGACTCGGTTACTGAGATACCCCCGAGGCCTATTGATTATGTTTTGAGTTTAAAGACTCGTTGATATCCCGGGAAGGCCTGTTCATGCGCATGGTTTTGAGTTTAAAGACTCGGGCGCACTTGATATCCAGCAAAATGATTTACTTGCGATTTATTGATGATTTCTGATGTTTCAGTTGAGTTGGGCAGTGGCCCGATATATGGTTGTTGGTTTTGGATCATGTTGTGCATTTGGTTTGATTCGTGGTTTTGGGCTGCGGCCCGGTGATTATGATTGCGGGCTAAGACCCGATGGTTGAGAAAGGAAAATGATTTTGATTGTCATATACTGATTTCTTATGTGGAAATTGTAACGGTTTACAAAATGATTTTTGTATGCATGCATTGGTTTTTACTTGGAGGGAAAAACGTCTTTCTGTAACTATTTTATTAACTAAGTTCCTTTTGTCCACTCACACCTTTTTGGTTTTTATTGACCCTCCAGGTCGTGGCGCGTTGTTCGAGGCTGTACGAGGGGCGGAGGCATGAGTAGGTACGTGTGGCTATCCCTGGTTTGGCAAGCACTGAGGGCAACTTGGGGTTTTCAGTCATCTTGCCAGACGGGAGCAGGACCGGGCACGGTTACCGATGCCCCTTACAGGGGCGGTCCTGTCAATTTGGTATCAGAGCGCTAGGTTGCTGATTCTGTTGCCACATATTGCCTCCGGAGCGTAAGCCTCGTGCGCGACCTGGTAGTGAGACGAGTAGGCGAGGGTGTTTGGGACCTCGTGTTAGATCTCGGGTGAGATTGACCCTAGTTTGAGGGTCAGATGTCGGGTAGTGTACTCTGTGAACCGTGATTTACGCGACTTGCTTGACATAGAATTGGGTGAGATTGGACTCAGGAGGAGTCAAGATGTGATGTGGGACTCACGGTGAGTCAGTATTTTGGGTTAGGAGCGTGAGATAAGTCACGGTAAGGTACCAAGGCTCGAGAGGAGCCAGAAAAGCTAAGTGAGGAACGTTTGGCACCTAGGATGCCAAGGACCAGAATATGGACAGGCATTGAGGAGCTAGAATTTGTGGCTTGGTTTTGTGGGACGGTGGTCTTGTGGAGTTTAGCTGAGGGTATGGGGAACTTGGTGTAGTGGTAGTGGTTGAGGATCAGGGAGCGTTCAGGGAACGTTCATTACTACTGATGTGGATTGTCAGAATGGTGGTACCCATGGTTGCAGGGTACGGGTGATGACGCGGGATCGTCGCTCGGCTTGAGCGGAGATCGAGGGCTACCACTTTGCACACAGTGTGCTAATGTGGATGTTTGTATGTTGGTGCGCTAGCGCTGGTGCTGGTGTCCGTGAGGGAGATTGTGTGAGCCATTATTTGGGGTGTGACTCTATTATGATGGGCACATGTTCGATATTTGAGATTCAGCAGTGCTCGAGTCATGGACTGGATGGGATCCAGCAAAGATGGTGAGGTGTTGGGATAAGCCCCGACAGTGATGGGGTGACCAGAGATGAGTGAGGTTTGAGACAGGAGGAATCTTGGGACGACGTTCCCTATGTCATGAGAGTTAGAGGAATTGGGGAGTTGCTGTCAACTCCGAGTTTGGCTCGACCGTATGTTTTCCAATATTCCCAGAGATGGGGAAAATCATTGGTGATTGGTATTCGGAAGTCATTGGGGTTGACTTCTTACCCTCTGCCCTGGCAGACGTTGATCACGGATACCAGTACGATGAGCGTGTATTGGGTGGTGGACCCATGTGTGTTTTGGGGTAAACGGTATTCCCATTTTCTGCTTGGTGGCAGGCGATGTGGGATATTCGGTACGGTGGGTACAGCGAGTTATGGTTGCACTCACGGAGGATGGATGTTGATGACATCGTATTGGATCATCCTTGGTCTCTCCTAGGTGGAGTGGCATGGATCGATATGAGGTAAATGGAGGGGATCCACAGAGTGAATGTGTTTCGTTGTTGAGTGATTGATTAGGAGAGGAAATAGTTGAGGAATGTTGGGTGGTTGACAAGAAATCTAGGGGGGAGTAAGACCCAATTATCGAGTTCCAGGTGGATTGCCAGCTGTGAGCATGAGTGGATCCTAGGTGGATCTGGATTATGTGGTCGTGGGCCTTGGGCGTGGTGACGATCTAGGATCGTGGTGTTACCAGTCGGGTGACGCGGTAACGGACTCGAAATGTGATCGCCTTGATCAGGCTAGGTGAAGAGCTTATCGCTCGGTTGTGAATGTTTAGATATGAGGATTGTTGGATTGCACTTCTTTTCGAAGTTAATCCGTGCTCGAGCGAGTGGGAATGGTTATGAGTTGAACTCGAGGCTTGAATTGTGGATGAGTGGATATCCAACAGGGTCTAATTGGTCAGTCATAGAGATGGGCGATTGGGATTGGCTTCTTTTCGAAGTCAATCGGATGTGACGTGGTAATCGTTGAGCGAGTATAGATTCGGGGTTGGTGCGCCTCGGTAATTGTGAGTAAGATCATATACCCATTTGGCGTGACTGTACACGCCTTGGCGAGCGTGCTTGGGTTGGTACATCTTGGATGACGTGTCTGGGGGTTGATTTTGTGTTACTGGTCGAGTGACCATGGGATCCAGAAGGGATGATGAGTTAGAATGATCAATTTGTCCAGTATGAGATTGGACAAGAAACCCGAGTGTCAGGTTGTGATTGACTGTGGACCTTGTAGTGGACTTATTGGAGATGGGTGTACGTACCCTGTACGGTGTATGAGGATTGGTACCGGACATGCCGAGTGGTATCTAGTGATGGTACGTGGGTGATGACAGTGGTGTGGTTGTACGTGTTGGCATTCGGCTTGATTCCGACACACTTGGTGTAGTTGTGAACTGGAACTTGAGCTTGATATATGCCGCAGGGTTGGGCTTGCCTTGCGAGATGAGATCGTGTTATTGATCTTACGCAACTTTATATGACACCGATGGGTTGTTGATTACTGCTTTACTGGTGAGGTTTAGTGGTGACCGTTTGGCTGGTAGCGTCAGCACGGACTGACGAGTGAGAGTTGGTGACTCCTAGTGGGAGCAGACGTCAGGGATCATTTTCACTCGAGGTGGTCGAGTGTGGTCGGTACGACATGAGACGGTAATGGGACGTTTGAGTACAGATGAGTAGCGGGTGTACGGGTGTACACGTGTTGCGAGGACGAAATGTTTTCCACCAGGTGGATGTGAAAGGAGGATGATTGTAAATTTCGAGAACGAAACTGGTTTTAGGAGGGAGGAACGGTTGAGTGTTGATCGGTTGGAATTTCGGGGACGAAATTCTTTAAGGGGGGAAGATTGTAACGACCCATCCCGGAATTCGGGACTGGGTTAGTAACTAATCATGAGTAATGAGGGTTAATCGGGGGTTAGTTGGGTGGAAGCGGACGAACGATGCCAAATGACCGTTTTGCCCCTGGTCGTGGGTAAAACGTTGACTTTTAATTCGGGCGGTCAAATGTACTTTGACCAATCACCGTGACGTAGTTTGGGACGTCACGAGTTCATAGACAGGTGGCACGTTCGATTCCGACATCCGTGGTGAAAGTTATGACGTTCGGAAGCCCAGGAGCATTTCCGTAATTTGAACGCAATGGGGGGAAATGTTGACTTTTCGATCGGGAGGTCCGATGGCCGAGGACCGAGGACCGTTAGGAAGGTCTCGATGCCCTGAGTCCGTGGGCAGGCGGCACGCGTCAATCGGACAGGATTCGGGTCTTCTGGAAAATGCCGGAAATTACGAAACCGCGGGCGGCGCGAAACCGAGCCTTAAGAACGGTGTGTGAGTGGACGTTGCTTTCAAAATTTAATGCATGCATAAATTATTTCTATGATTTTATGATCATGATTATAAGTTGTGGTTGGTTTTGATTTCCGTATTTATACGTATTCGATTCCCGTATTTATACGCATTCTTACTATACATGTGAAATTCCACGTATTTCGAGACTAAGGTCACTCGTATGCTTAATGATGGTTTAATGGAAGAAGTTATATGAAATGGGTGTAAAATGATTTAAGAAGGTTGTTTATGACTTGCGAGTGTGACTTACGATTTTGACACGTTTTTCGAGAAAGTTCCGGATTAGCACGTTTTACGAGGTTTTGAGTTATTGTGAATTGATCACTGTTGATGTTTGAATTGGGAAATTAAAATGAGGCTTGTGATTTTGAGGATTTTAAATGTGGGTTTTAAGTATGTTTTTCTTGGATTGTGATTTTGGAAATTATGATTGTGGTCTTGATGTTTTGATAATGAGAATTGAGAAGTGAAGTGATTTCAAGGAATTAAAATGGATTTGAAAAAGGTGATTTCGGGCTTGATGCTCCAGACATAAAAGAAATTCTAACGGACGAGGTTTCGGTTTTCGGAAATAATAAAGTGGAGTCTTGATTTGGGTTCGGGATGATGCTTCCGGATGCCGGCTTACGGAAACATTATTGCGAATTCGAATTCGGGAATGAAAAAGGATTTAATTAAGTGATTTGGTCTGATTTTGCATGCCCCGTGTTTCATGATGATTTGATTATGTTGGGAAGTATGATTTGGGAGAATGAATGTGGAAATTCGGACCATGCGTCCTGTTGTGAAAAATGTGATTTTGGGTTGGATCCCACGTCGTCGTGATTGATAAACTGTTTTGGGTTTAAAGACCCGTTGGAAATTTCTTGGGGTTTAAAGACCCGTTGTTGTGTTTGAAAACTGTTTTGGGTTCAAAAAACCCGGTGCTATTGCTGGAGCACGTTTTGAGTTTAAAGACTCGGTTAATTGATGACGGGGGAGGGCCCTTAATGAGTTTAAAGACTCGTGAGTTTAAAGACTCGGTTACTGAGATACCCCCGAGGCCTATTGATTATGTTTTGAGTTTAAAGACTCGTGATTTTAAAGACTCGGTTACTGAGATACCCCCGAGGCCTATTGATTATGTTTTGAGTTTAAAGACTCGTTGATATCCCGGGAAGGCCTGTTCATGCGCATGGTTTTGAGTTTAAAGACTCGGGCGCACTTGATATCCAACAAAATGATTGACTTGTGATTTATTGATGATTTCTGATGTTTCAGTTGAGTTGGGCAGTGGCCCGATATATGGTTGTTGTTTTTGGATCATGTTGTGCATTTGGTTTGATTCGTGGTTTTGGGCTGCGGCCCGGTGATTATGATTGCGGGCTAAGACCCGATGGTTGAGAAAGGAAAATGATTTTGATTGTCATATACTGATTTCTTATGTGGAAATTGTAACGGTTTGCAAAATGATTTTTGTATGCATGCATTGGTTTTTACTTGGAGGGAAAAAACGTCTTTCCGTAACTATTTTATTAACTGAGTTCCTTTTGTCCACTCACACCTTTTTGGTTTTTATTGACCCTCCAGGTCGTGGCGCGTTGTTCGAGGCTGTACGAGGGGCGGAGGCATGAGTAGGTACGTGTGGCTATCCCTGGTTTGGCAAGCACTGAGGGCAACTTGGGGTTTTCAGTCATCTTGCCAAACGGGAGCAGGACCGGGCACGGTTACCGATGCCCCTTACGGGGGCGGTCCTGTCAATTTTTGTTTTTCTCCTTCTACTCTCCTTCATCTATGTTTGTATTTATAATACTGCCAGCATATTCTTTTTTGGTTGCTAGGGTTACTATATGCTATCAATGTATTGTTTTTAAGGAGTCGAATCTTTTAGTAAATAGGTTTTGAGATAGTGATCAGATAGACAAGAGAACAAGAAGTTGAAAAAATTGGGAAAAAGAGAGAAGGTATTTTAGTAATCATTTAGCTTTCATTCTGATTGATAATGCTTGGTAAACAATTCCAATGAAAATCATTCCCATTATTGTTCAAATTATTTTTTGTTAGTAAACACCTCAATGGGAATGATATTACCCACTACTCCGTTTACTCATTTCTCAAATTGCCTACTTCTCACATTAACTAGTATTCCGATTCATAGGAAGTAAACATGCCATAATCATCAAATTCACTATATGTTAGAATATCAAAATAAATTTGTTTTTGTTATACAATTAGACAGTAAAACATTGCATTTAGAATCTGTGCATTTACGTGAATGTACATAAATCTTAGTCTTGAAACTTGTTTAAACTAATCTTCTTATAGTAGTAAGATTAAAAAGGATAAGTTATTTTATTCTAATTTCTACGTTTATGCAATCAAAATAGTTAAATTCGATGACTTATCCTATCCAATCAAATTCAAATCTACTAGATGTGGCCATTAGGTAAACCATGTAAGCACAACACCTAGTGTTCAAACCTAAACAAGTCGGCCTGACTAAAGACCAAATTGGCCTACCTTGATGTCAGGACCCGTCCCAATCCCCCCGGGATTAACGCAGGACGCGCCTGATCTCGTCTGACACGGAGTGTCAGACAAGGGAAAATTCCGACTTTAGCCCACTCGGGGCTTCAGAGAGTGCCAGGATCCAGAGGATGAGTGTGATGTCTAGGTCTCTGCTACAGCCCGCATCCGCGATCAACCTGAAGAGCATTCAAAACATTAAAAGTTGTGAGTGGACAAAATAAGGAATTTATAAAAACATTTTCACAAGAAGACATTTATACCCTTCAGTAAAAAACATGCATGCATTCAAAAACCATTTACCAAACCATTAGGACCTTGGCCCAAAATCCAAAATAAGGAAACCCAGAATGAGTCTCCTTTCAAATCATGAACCACAAGGCCTCAGCCCAAATTCAACACATGTGGGTCTCAGCCCAAAACCATCTCCGCAAAACCTCGTACAAACATATAGCCAATATCATATAACCAATCTTGTCATGGTTTCCAAAGCTACGCGCGTGCTACCCGGGGTCTCAAATCCCAAGTCTCCTCAGGGTCCACCCAGATCAATGACCCTCTCTGGGGGTTATAATCAATAAGCCTTCCTGAGAGTAAGGTACCCAACTGGGGCGACTCCACTCAGTTAGTGCTCCGTGACTATTCCGGGGTCCACCCAAGCCAATGACCCTCCCCGGAGGAGACAATCCATAAATAAGGATGGTATATGAAATCCATTTCAAAAAAATTCTTAAAACACTTCAGCCGACTTGCTGGTCCGATCCATTTCTGCAACTCGGTCCAGCCAAACCGGTGGAGCCGATTCAGGCTCTTACCTCCCTCAAATTTCGTCCGTTTTCTTCCAATCCAATTCCATTCTTCCTATCTCAACCCTAGCAACCTATTTGTGTGAAGATAACTAAGAAAAATCACCTAAAACCTATCCGTCCAAAACTCCCCCTCACGGTCAAAACTCCATGTTGTTCCCCCTTGGCGTCCAATCATCATCCATCGTCCAAACCATTCCCTAGACGTCTCTAGTAACCCAACAAACACCATTCAAACACCACAAAACACCTACAATGTCTAAACACGAAAAATTCGAATTTGAAATGTAAATGGTTTGATTTTACCTTTGTTCTGGGCTTCCTCTGCCGTCAACGACAGTTGGCCATCCTACCACTGCCTCTCAGTCCATCTCTCACTCTGTCTTGACACATAATCAAATGGGAAGGGGGGATATGGTTTTGGGTTCACTGGTTTTCGAGTTTGGGTGGAAAGATCATACATGAAAGGGAGGGATGGATATGCATGTGTCTGTTTTAGATGGGCAATGGATGGGTGACATTTGTCACTCATCCATTGGGCATGTCTAAAATATCTGGGCCCCACTGAATGACAAAAGTCCCCCATTTCGTAAAACTTGCAATAGTTCCACGGAATTTCCGTGAACCGTAACTTTTTCGTCGAATGTTCGATTTCGACGTGCCGCCTGTCTACGGACTCGTAATGACCCGATCTACGTAACGGTCCTTGGCCCTCGGCCATCGGACATCCCGGGTCAAATACAACTTTTCGTCCTCGTTTAGGGGAAAATCGTAATTTCAACATGAACGTCCGTTAATCCTTGGCTAATCCCCAACTTTTCGGGACGGGTCGTTACACTTGGAAAAGCTCACAAATACCAAGCTCAAAGCTAACCAGCCACATCTGATCGGCCAGCCCGCAGGCACCCCCAGACCAGGCTAGCAAGGTCATCAAAACCCAGGAAGATCACATCCGACTATTCGACCAGCAGATCAGCCTTACAAACAATCGGTCTTCTTACAAATCAACTAGAGACCGACTCTGCCTAGGCCGTTCAGATTTGGTCAGCCGGACCCACTAACAAGTCATAAATGCTGCTCAGAACCATCACATGACACCTGTCAACTCCTAAAGATAGTAGCATTTATCCCACATTGACAAACACCAACAAACACATTCAATTCTACTATAAATACAATGGCATCCACTTCCAAAAAGGTAATGACAATCTTGCTCTCACGCTGCCTAAATTGCTACAGTAACACTCCCACTAAAATTTACTTAAGCATCGAAGACTGTTAGGCTGGCACCAAAGAGAAGATAATATGTGTGGGGTGAACCTTAGCGGGACCCCTACACGGGCACTTAATTCAGATACATGCAATTGAGTTAAACGGAATTGGATATCATTGAGCAAGTCTTCGTGGGATCGACCTTTTCTTGCATCTATACTATCTACACGTCTTGTGTGCTTGCAAAGTTTATTAAACATAGAGGTTTTAGCTACTACATCTTTTCTGTTTGATAAAATCTCTATCAAGTTTTTTGGCACCGTTGTTGGGGACTTGTTCCTCAACGATGTCCATTTTATTTGATTCCTTTGGCTTAATGGTTTTTCTTTTTTTTTTTTTGTCTATAATTTTTTGGTTTTCTTTTTTGGGACGTGTCAAGGTACCATGGAATCGTGGAATAGCTTCTATTCTTCTCAAGGTTGGGCCTACGAGCCCTATACAAACATTCCTTCAGTTCCAAGTAATCAAGGGGGATGGGCATACCCCCAAGATTGCATGTACATGACTGAGCCTTACAATCAGCCCTCTATGGAGCCATGCCACCACAGATGGAGTGAACCATCACTCTACCCTTGGACTCCCCCTCTTTTGGATCCTAGCCCTGGCCAACCTCAAAAAACACTCAGGGATGCATTAACCGAGGTTCGATCTCAAAGAACACTCCGGGAAGCCCTCTTAGAGGACAAGGAACTAGAGCACCGTCGACTTAAACTTCTTTGGGAACCCGATTGGGATGAAGAGGATAATGATGTGTATGTCCCCTTACCACCCACAGACAGCACCAATGAATGCACCTCGGGTCATGCTCTTGATGTTCATGAAATAGAACCAAACCCGCAGGCATTTCACCAAGTTTTGGCCGAGGTCCCTGAAATTCCAGCACCTATCCTTGCTGCCTCAACTCCTCAAGCACCTCTTATCCTTACTTTTCCAGGGCCTTCCTTATCCTTATCTTCACCATTTAAGTTCCTTACTCAACATAGGTGTTTTGGTGAGAAATTTGATGTTGTGCCTAATGGTTTGTGTAGGTTTAATGATAGTTGTAGGAGGCAAGATGAAGGAAGTATCAAGATGGTGGTATGCACCTTTGAGACATTCAGCTCCACCCAAGGCTCAAGGCCACGGCCCAAGCAACTGAAGGACCCTCCATGGCCCCCACACTTCGGTCATTATGCTTACTTGTCTATTGGGATCAAGCAGTTTTTACTTACATTCAAATCTTTATTGTACTTGTTCCCTGAAATGTTAAAGTCTAGGAATTGGATTTCTACTTGTAAAACTAATCAATTCATTTATGTTTCAGGCAAGAAACCACTAAAGGAGGGCCAGGTTTGGAGCCCCTCAAGTGCCTCTTAGACCGCAAGCATCCTAGGTGCTCAACCATGCCCTGGTTTGTTCCCTTTTTCTTATGGAAGTTTTTCACCTTCTAACTAATGAATTTGTCTTCCTTTTATGCTCAAAATATTGAGGACAATGTTTCATTTAGGTTTGGGGGTATTGGACTTACGTTTAGGGGTACACAACTCAGTTTCTATTTTGATTTCCTTGCTGTTTTTTATTTTCTGCTCTTAATTCCTTGCTGTTTTTTGTTTTTTGTTTTGTTTTCTTTGCAATTTTTTTTTGTGATGCTAGTTTTTATGCTTATTCAAGTTAATATGAATGTATAGAACATGAGAATTGCTTGTACGGACTAAGAATCGTTGCCATTGCCATTGAATTCACACTTGCACTTCACAATACCACAATCAAGTGATTAAGCAACCAAAACAATTGAATTTGAGCATGCTTAGAAATTTAGTGGAGACTACCATTGTGAGATCTATGAGCTTAATTGCCTTTCTTTCTGAGTGATCTACTTGTTTATACTCTTAAACACTTATCACTTTGTTTTTAATTGCATGATCTCTTTCTATTTGCATTGATGTTTAAAGAACCATATCTATTGGATGCTCTTGATTTAATGTCTAATTGTTTATGAGATGTGATATAGGCTATGTGTGTTTAGGCCCTAAAGGCCCTTCTTTTCCCCGTCCACATTGCATGCTCTCGAAGCCCCTTTGAAGCCAAACACTTAGCCGTTTTGTTCTTCACCTACAATATGACATAACCAAGTTATGAACCGTTCATAATGGCTACACCCTATAATCTAAACTTGTGTCAAGGTTGCATCAAATGAGATTCATGGTGAGGAGGAAATATGTTGATGTTTTGTGCTACTTATACTCATGTGATGGAAGTATGTTTGGATGGAAAAGATCGTTCGTTTATTTGTAAAGTAAGGGAGTTATTGCATGATCTTGGCTCAGCTCATCTATAAAAAAAAATGTATCAAGTTCATTAGTGAAAATTAAAAAAAAAGGAAATTTGTGATTAGAAAAAAAAAAGCAATGAACTTAGAGTTGAGTCAAGTGAGCCAAGTACCTCAATTAGAGCATTTTTGTGAGCTTAAGCACGGTTTCATCTAGACTCAAGGTGTGAGTCATGACTTCTCATGCCTTGATGCGGTTTAGGTTTTTTGAATTCCAACTTTCCTTTCTAAACCCACGAACCTAGCCCCATTACAACCCTTGAATGAAGACCTATTCATCTTGTGAATGGTTGCTGAGTGAAAACCTTAGGATTCTTGAGCGTATTGAGTGATGTCTAGTGAGGATTAGAGTCGAGGCAAAATCTTTCTAGGGTGTTTAGATGACGTTGTTTTCTAGTTTGATCATTTGAGATGTTGGTATAAACACTTAACACTTGAGTTCAGGGTTATGGCATGTTTCTTGGTTTGTGTAGGTTTATTTTCTATTCTTGATTCTTATTAACTTGTTGATGCATGACTTCTAGCATCCTTTGTGTTAAGTAAAACGTTTGTGGGTATCGTGCTGCTATAACCCTTAGGAGACAAAACTCCTACTAGGTGATCCTAGAGGTTTAAATGCTTATCACAACTAGATCGAGTCTTTTATTTTTTTTATTTTTTTTGCTAGGGGACTAGCAAAAGATAGGTTTGGGGTTATTTGATAAGTCACAAATTGAGCATGATTTCAATGATATTTCTTATCCCTTTTACTTGTCTTTTGATTATAATTATACAAAAAATAGGAGAAAATGATCCATTTTGTGAGACATGTGTAGATTATGAAAGTTAAGTCAATTCTAAATAGAATGCAAAAAGAACGGAGGAAATCCGAGCCTAAATGAAGGAATAGCATTAAAATGAAGTTAAGGTACCTAGCTGAAATCCCAGTTGAAGGCCTCTCGGGTTTTGTCTTTGAATTGGCATTTTTCAATGTATTGGATGTGATCAGCAGCTCATATAATCTCCAGGGGTTCCAATGAGGTGATAACACATGTCAAGACAATCAAGATTGACCAAGAAAAGGGGTTCTTGCCTTTCTTGGCCGAGAGGCACTCCTAATCCTACAAGGAGTGTGTGTGTGACTTTGTGGACCAGCCTTGCACGCCTAGATTAAGTGGGCTATTTCAGAAATTAAGCCCTAGAATCCAACTGGGAAATTTTGCCAAAAGATCCATTAAAAAAAGGGTTCCTATCCGTTTTTGGAACCCAAGAAACTAAGAAACTAGGATTTCTTGCCTTATCAAGTTCCTACTTTTTAGGGATTTGGGGCAGCTGTCCTTTGGCCGAATTTACCTCCTAAGGTCCCAAAACTCTGCAAAAATTTCTGCTCAAAGTTTATACACCAAGTAGCCGCAATTTACCTATTGTTCATGCTTTTGGATTCAAGTCTTGGATCTTCATTGTAACATGAAGCTTGGAAGAAGAAGAAGTGTTGGTGCCACTTCTTTCACGCATCATTCATCTTAGTATTTGTGTTTCATAATCCCTAATCTCTTTAAGTTTATATGCATTCAATTATGATGCTTGTTAACTTAGTTATGCGTGAGTAGTTTCTTTTAAGATTAGGGATGTTTGAAGCCCTAGCCATGTTAGTTTATAATTAGATTTCTGGCTGTTAATTATGGTTGTTATGTATACCAGGATTTGTTGGATTACTATGCTTCATGAACTCAATTTATGCTTGTAAGTTTGATCACCTTATTTGCGTATAATTGTCAATGTAATTGCTTGACGGATCACCTTGATATTTGTTTTCACCCTGCAATTTGTAGCATCACGTTTAAGAGGGGGAATCTTATTCGTAATCTAAACTCATGACTCCCTAGGATTACACATCACTTTACTAGGGATAACATAGTGTCATTAAATCTTTTTCATGTTTCATGCATAATCACACACCATCGGTAATAGTTGTTTAAGAGCGGGTACATCACGCTTAAACATGCAATCTAAGAGAAGATAAATGTGTGGGGTGAGCCTTAGCCGGACCCTTGCACTTAATTCAGATACATGCATAATTAATCTAATCAAAAAAATCTAAGGAGAACTTTAATCAGTAAAGGTGGATAACATGTCCTAATTCTTCGTAATCATCCAATCAATTTTCAAATCAAGTTTTTCATCATTTTGCACTTGTTTTCATCATTCAATTTCGTTTTAATCATCACTCAAACCCCCTGAACGGTTATGTACTTTTTCTCAAGTTGTTTCATTCCAAACTAAGTGGATTCATGTTGAACAAGTCCTCGAGGGATCGACCTTTGCAAACCTACTATACTCGCCATACGATTTTGTGCACTTGTAAAGTATTACATTAGGAGTTATCAATTATAATTTCTTAGTTGATAAATCTTCTATCGTCTTACTACCCAGAGAGGAGCAGCAAAGAAGTTCAGTGAGGCGACACTAGTTTGATCCATTTCTTGCATCAACAGATTGTCATCGTCTGTGGGAAACTGAAACAACATCCCACGCTCTCATCTACCAGATCAGCAGCCCCAGATTGTGCCCAGAACCATGTCGAACGAAGAAGAGCTCAACAACACCATTTTTCCTCAAGGAACCCAACGGGAGGCATCCCGGATGCCTACCGACAAAATTTGGATGAATTGATGCGAGAAGTAGCTGCGCTGAAGGCCCATTGTGCAAAAATCGAAGCCAAGAACCAGTTTCTGGCCGCACAATACGCAAGTACCCTTGTAATTGCGAGGATGTCCAAGAACGAAGGCCAACGAGGGAAGGATCTGGCTGAAAAATATCAGGCCGAGAATTACTAGGCCGATCAGCCACGTATCGCTCATGTGACAGTCGAAAGGTCCTCGCCAGACCAACCAAGTAAGCAACAACCTAGGGCGAATCCAACCTCTTCCGGACGACTCCTCATCCAACCATCTAATCATGGGCCCTCATGAACTGAGATCTACAGGGATGCTCGAAAATTGCTGGAGGAACGCCAAGTTGTTCCAGCTAGGCTCACCTATGAGACATCTGACCATAAGACTTCAGAACCACGCCAGTCCAGCTCAAACGACTGACAAGTCACTGTTGGAAACTCAGGGCAGGTAATGAATAGCAGGGGTTATCAGACAACCCGAAAAGGATAAGCTCACCTGAGGGAGAACCGTTACACAGACAGGACAGGCTCAAAGGGCAAGAAGCTATTCTCAGGGTTAAGAAACGAAGGTCTGCCAGGACCAAAGCAAAAGACCAACTGAACACCACGCCAGCCAGCCCACCCATCAAAATGAGGAGATCGAAGCCCTTTTGAGAATAATACGTGCCCTATAAGCAAAGTAAGATAAAAGTAAGGCGCCAGCCTTGAAGAAAGCCAACCCTAGTCCTTTCTTTGACAGAATCCTCAGATCTCGACACAGGACTGGAGTAAAGCCATTGAAGATCGCCCTGTACACATGGAAGGGAGACATCAACACCCACTGGAACAATTACACCTCTGCTCTGGCATACTGGGATGCCTCTAAAGAAGAACAGTATCTCATCTTCAGCTCCACCCTCACGGATGTAGCCCTAAACTGGTTATATCGCTTGCCACCAGGTACGATCGATTCACTTGAAGACCTAAACTCCACTTTCCTGAGTCAATTCATGATTCAAACCAGCAGGCTCGTCTCTATGGAGGACCTCTTCTCTATCAAACAGAAGGAAGATGAAACACTCCAGAGATATGCCGCAAGATTCAGCCTCGAATATTCTCGCTGCCAAGACACAGACGACAAGGCTGCTTTCAATGCCTTCAAGAGTGGCCTCAAGGAATACCCCTTCAAGTATACAGCCTACACCGAGGACTAGGGAAGCTACGCCGAGCATGTGCGTAGGGCCATCATCCATGCGAAGATCGAATTCTTCCATGCCCTTCCTAAGGAGAGCAGAGGCACACGCCCTACGCCCCAAGCAACCAGCCTACGGAGAAATCACCAAAGCCCCAACCACAACCAAGGTAGCAACCGCTCTGAAACGGGTAAAAGGAAGCTCAACTTCGAATCCCAACACCATGAAAAAAGGGGCGATCCGGTTGCAATGACAGAGATTATCGGCGCGGTAATAACACCCACGATGACCGGGGATTGGTAGGAGACGGTTCAGGTCCCAAACGTCGCTTTGAAACTTACGCAGTCTTGAATACTACCCTCGACAATGACTTGTTGAACGTGGAAGACATGATCCCGAAGGCCAAGTCCAGGAACCTCAACTACCGGCCTATCATCAAAAAGGAAGCCTTTTGCCAATACCACAAGTACAATGGTCATACCACCGAGCAAAGAAAGACTTTCGCAAAGCTTCACAGTCAAGCCAACAAGTACTTAGCATCGGCACCAGCCGACCTGGAAAGTTAGCGAAGTTCGGGTGGCAGGTGATCACCTTTTCCGAAGAAAAAGAAGAAAGAGGTATCATGTTTCCACACGACGGCCCCCTTATCGTCCGAGCACTCCTATCTAACTGCGACGTCGGCCGCATCTTTATTGACACCCGTAGTTCCGTCAACGTTCTTTTTTGGGAAGCCTTCCGACATATGAGCTTGGATGAGGAAGAGTTAGACTGCAAGGTCACGCCCTCCTTGGTTTTTCAGACGATTCTATATTGCCCAAGGATATCATCACCCTACCAATCACCATGGGTAACGACCCTCAAAAAGCCACCATACTCACCACTTTCCTCGTGGTCGATTTCCCGACAGCCTACAATGCGATCCTCGGGCGAGGCCTACTCAACCAGATGTTAGCCATCGTATCAACACACCTGCTGCTGGTGAAATTCCCAACACCCGCTGGAACAGGCCAGGTACATGGAGACCAGCTTTCCGCCTGGACATGCTACATCACTGCCCTCACTAAAATAAGCCAGAGGCTGCTAGAGGCAACAGAGACACTTTCTGTCACAGAAACGGCACTTGGTGATGACCCCGTGGACCTCAAGTATGTGCGCGAACTCCAAGACAGCCCCACGAAGGACCCTAGAGACTTGGTACATATGCCCTAGGAAGAACCCGTGGAAGAGACAGAAACAATCCCTCTTTCTGATACACTCAAAGATAGCCAGGCTCGAATAGGATCCAAGTTGAAGCCCAGCATCTGCTCTGCCTTCATTAAGTTCCTCAAGGACAACACAGGGGTGTTTGCATGGTCCTACGCAGACATGCTAGCCATTTCCACTGATGTGATCTGCCACAGACTCACAATCAAACACTTATTCAAACTAGTCACACAAAAATAGCGAAGCTATGATGCAGAAAGGTAATCTGCCATGCAGTCCGAGATCACCAAGCTTAGCACAATCCACTTCGTTTGAAAGGCTATTTATGCCGCATGGGTCACCAATGTAGTCCTCATCAAGAAAGTCACAGGCCTCTGGCGCATGTGTATCGCTTTCACAGATCTGAACAAGGCTTGCCCGAAAGACAGTTTTCCCCTCCCTAAAATTGACATGCTTGTGGACGCCACTGCAGGACGTGAACTGCTAAGCTTTATGGACGCCTACTCCAGATACAACCAGATCCTCATGAATCCGGAAGATCAGATCCACACTAGCTTCAGGACCAACCTGGGCATCTACTGCTACAATGTCATGCCTTTTGGCCTCAAGAACTCGGGAACAACCTACCAGTGCCTCGTCAACTTACTGCTACAATGTCATGCCCTCTTGGCTAGCCTACGTCTTGCAAAAAACATGAAAGCTAAGCAAATGCGCATCTTCAGCGACTCCTAGCTAGTTGTTAGCCAGATTAACGACGACTTCGAGGCCAAGGACAAATCCATGACTCTTTACCTTACCATTGCCAAGCAGCTCCTCCAAGCTTTTCCAGCGTTCGAGATCGCGAAGATCACGCGGTCCGAAAACAGTCACGCTGACGCCCTCGCCCACCTTGCATCATCTCTCGACGAGAAGGAAGGACGACGACTTCTAGTTGACGTCGAACACAAGCCCAGTACCAGACCCTGCCCCATATGCACAATCAACACCAATGCAACCTAGATGGAGCCTATCAAGGTCTACCTACAAGGCAGGGGAAAAGTAAACTTTGTTGTGGTACTAGTGGACTATTTTACCAAATGGGTCAAGGCAAAGCCCTTAGCATCCATCATAACAGCTCAGATCGAAACCTTCGTATATCAAAACATCATCTGCCAGTTTAGAATTTTGCACACTATCGTGACCGATAATGGGAAGAAATTTGGCTGTAATCGCTTGAGGGAATTTTACTAGACATACGGTATCAAGCTACTCTTTGCATCACCGGCCCACCCTCAATCCAACGTACAGGGGGAAACAGTGAACAAGAACATCAAATACAGAAATTATCAATGGCCAAGCGCCTCGATGAAGCAAGGGAAAATGGGCAGACATTATCAATGATGTTCTCTGGTCTTATCGTACCTCATACAAGGCGGTCACTAACGAGACACCCTTTGTTTTGGCATTTGGCACCGAGGCCGTTGTCCCTATGGAAGTGGGGGAAACATCCTACTGTGTCATCTCATATGACCCCGACACCAACAATTAGCAGATTGAACTCAACCTCAACCTCCTCGAGGAATGACAAAAGCAAGACAACCTAAAGAACACGGCTTACAAACAAAGGGTGGCCAGATAGTATGACTCCAGGGTTCACCATCGAAGCTTCAGAGTGGGGGATTTGGTCCTTCGTAAGGTCAACCTTGGCACCAGGGAAAAATTAGCCGGGATCTTAACCCCAAACTAGGAAGGCCCATACATAGTTTCAAGGGTTTGTCGAGAGGGCACCTACGAACTTCAAACCTCAGCTGGAAAGAAGCTCCCACACCCGTGGAATGTTGAACACCTCAAGTATTACTACAGATGAACCATTGTAGAACACCACAAGGTGCACGGCCCACGGCCAAACTTTTTGTACTCATTTTCTGGCACCCCCAGCATTATCAATGAATTCGATTTTCACCTCCTGTCAAATATTTTGACTTTCTGTATTTTATTTTCAAAGAATCTGGCCATAAGTTTATACAGCAAGACAACCGAACAGCACGCTGGGCTAGACATGGCCGAGAATCAACAACATATTCAATCCAATCAATCTGGGATTCATCCAAACACTCATGTATGATTGGCCTCGATTACAAGAACGACACTACTTCTTATCGGCCTACTTTCGAACCTCTAAGACCTCAAACTGGTCATAGCGTATCGGCTTACCTTAGCCCCTCTACAGCCTGAATGAGCCTTCTCGTGCCATAGAACCTTAGGATTGCACCTGATTATGGCCCAAGTTGGTTTTATCAGATCATTTCCTTAGCCAACCCAAAAAACCAAACGTCTATCTATTCTGGTCACAAAACAGACCAACCAGCCACATGCCGAATTACAATAACTTGGCCCAAGAGCCCCTCAACTTCCTCATCTACTGCCCCCTCCCTGACCACCATCTTCATGCTTCTTGGCCACTTGTTCTCCTTGCACTTCCTGCTCGGCCGAGGGACCCTCTTTCTAGTCGGCTACTATTTCTTCGTCCACCTCCTCCGAGTCCATATCCTCGTCCTCATCAGGAAAGGGATTCCCTTCCTCGTCCAGGTAATCCTCAATCCGCGGAGGGGACTTGAGCCAGGGGAAAGCAATTGACACTCTAGGGTTCGAAAGTAAGAGCTTCTTGTAAAACCCATCCTCCAGAGCCGCCCTTAATTTGGTGAAGGCCCTCTCATACTCCTTCAATGCCTTGAATTCCTCAATGCCAACTTTCTTGTCTGTGACCAACTGTTCGCCCAGCTTTTCCATGGCCGACTCCATCTCCACCAACCGAGCTTGCTACTCCTCGGCCAAAGTTGCCACCTCCATCTCTATCGCCTTAACTTTGAGCTCCAGCTCACCCTTAGCCTCGAGAGCTTGATTGAACAGCCTCTGATTGTCGGCCAAAGCTAGCTCACGGGCTTCCAAGTCTTTCTGCATATCGACAGCTTGTTGACGCATATTGCTAGCGTGACGGAGAGTGGAGAAGACTTTGCCAAGAAACTCCACAACAAACAGGCCGAGTTAGTTCCCAAAAACAAAAAAACAAAAAAAAAAAACCTAACAAGGCGAAAACCGAAAATGAACTTACATAGGAACCGAGGCGTATCGTTTTGTCGTATTGGTCATTAAAGCATTTCGGCTGAAGGTCAGCAATCTCACTCAGCTCATACTGGGACCCATGAACAACGGTGCTCATGAAGTCCAACTGAGACGAATGGAAGGCCGTTGTGAGATACCTCCAACTATTATCCACCTCATGGGTCCTTGCCAAGTCCGGTTCCCCTTCCGCATTGACGAAAAAAGACTTAATGGAAGAATCTAGAGTCGGTTTCTTCAACTTCTTCGACACCTTTTTGCTGGCCAACAATGAGGTATTTAAGCGAACAATTATGCTCCTTACCAGCTCCAACGTTCCCCCTTCACCTTCTTTTTCTTGTGTGCCCTATCCTCCGGATCCTCTGCCTCTTTTGCCTCCCTCTTCTCTGCCAACTTCCTCTTCTTCCGTAGTCAGGCCTCGACCTCAAGCCTCCTCTTTTCCTTGGTCACATCATCGATTTAGATGACATGTGTCGAGCTTCCTGCAGTGGCAGCGACCGACTTTCCCGCCCGCTTTGTACTAACCGACGTGGGAGGACTTGAGAAAAAGGGCTGAATTGGCTCCCCGTTGCCGAGACAACATGACCCTCGGCTTGGCTGGTTGTTCTGGCTATCATAAGCCTCGGCTTCTCCTTACCTATCGCCTTCGCCTTCAGGGGTTGCCGGATGTCAACCTTGGATGAGGCCCCCGCTTTCTGGGCCTCAACTTTCGCAACCTCATCCTGCTTCATGATTTCCTGAATCTTGGTCATCATGTTCTAACACTGCATTGCTGTTGCAACTATATAGTCCAGAGGGGTGGCCAAAAAAACACCAACGGTGTTAGGTTGACCTTCAATGTAATACGAACCAAAATATAAAGTACAAGGGATGCTACCATATCACTTACGTAGTTCGGTTATTCGGCCGACTTTCAACAAGTTATTCGGTAGCTGGAGGAAATCGCGACTTCTCTCTGATCAGTCAAACTTCTCAAAAAGTTCCAAGCAGTCGGCTTATTAAACAACATCATAGGCTATACACAACTATTCAAAACACAACAACAAACACACACGACCCACGACCACACTTTTAGACTGATAAGTCCTTGGTATCCTACTCTGTGACTCGGTCAAGTGGGTACCTTCCCACTCTCCACAAACCAAGACAAACTGTTGCTTCCACGCCTTTTGGGATGTCGGCATATCCCAAATAAAGGGACCACATATATCCATCCTTGGCTTCCACATATATCCATCCGGTCTTGTCCCTTCGATATCGATACTGGCCAATCTGAAAGTCGTGTAGACCCCCATCAGAGCAATCCAGGTGTTGTGGTTTACCTGGACGATGGCTACTCCAAATTGAGCAACCAATTTTTTGGATCCACGGATAGAGAGGAAGGACGACACCATGAGTAATCACATCCGGATGGAAAGTCATCTAGGGTGTGGGAGGATCACTAGGCATGTTTGAGTCCCCGACTAGAATCATGACAACTGAGTCAGGAATTTGGAAGGCCTCCCTGAATGCCTGAACATAATCCCACTTGATGGTACAATACTGCCGGTAAATATCGTAGACCGACTGAGCCACAGTAATTTCCCACATGGCCAAATATACATCTATCTCTATCACCATCGGTCTAGACGTTGCATCCTCATCACTTATACCCGTAATTTCTTTTCCTCTTGCTTGGCCTGATACAGCCAGTATCTCCTAAAAAATGGTGGTCTGGTCCACTGACTCTACGTCCAACATTACCTGCTCGGCCTCACCACTAGCCGAGACATTTGGTATCTGGGCAAAGGCTTTCTCAAGCTCTTCCTCCAGATCCTTATCTTGTTCGGCCTGCGACCTCAGATCCATCTCTGCTGAGATGTCACTGAAGTAAATGCCGACCCACTTGTCTGTAACCATGTGTCCGAAGCTGTAAGACCCGTGTAAGACCCGTGTCTTGGAGGAAACAGTGAACAATCCCACATTCCTACGAGTGGGAATTGTCTGGGAGAGGATGGTGGTGTGCCTTAAAGGTGTAGGCACACACCTATCTAGCACTAGGCCTTTTGGGAGTTCAAGTGTCTTTGGGGGGATTGGAACCCCAAAGTTAAGCGAGTTGAGGCTGGTGCAATTCCATGATGGGTAACCCCCTAGGAAGTTGCACCATGAGCTCCCGAAAACAAAACCGTGAGGGCGAGGCCCAAAGCGGACAGTATGGTGCTAGATGAGTCGGGTCTTGACCGAGGAGGGTCGGGTCCTGAAAATTTGGTATCAGAGCCAGACCCTGACTGGGAAGTGTGCTAGCGAGGACGCTAGGCCCTAAGGGGGGTGGATTGTAAGACCCGTGTCCTGGAGGGAACGGTGAACAATCCCACATTCCTGCGAGTGGGAATTGTCTGGGAGAGGATGGTGGTGTGCCTTAAAGGTGTAGGCACACACCTATCTAGAACTAGGCCTTTTGGGAGTTCAAGTGGCTTTAGGGGGGATTGGAACCCCAATGTTAAACGAGTTGAGATTGGTGCAATTCCATGATGGGTGACCCCCTTGGGAAGTTGCACCATGAGCTCCCGAAAAAAAAATCGTGAGGGCGAGGCCCAAAGCGGACAGTATGGTGCTAGATGAGTCGGGTCCTGACCGAGGAGGGTCGGGTCCTAACAATTTGGTATCAGAGCCAGACCCTGACTAGGAAGTGTGCCAGCGAGGACGCTTGGCCCTAAGGGGAGTGGATTGTAAGACCCGTGTCTTGGAGGGAAAGTGAACAATCCCGCATTCCTACGAGGGGGAATTGTTTGGGAGAGGATGGTGGTGTGCCTTAAAGGTGTAGGCACACACCTATCTAGCACTATGCCTTTTGGGAGTTCAAGTGGCTTTGGGGGGATTGGAACCCCAAAGTTAAGTGAGTTGAGGCTGGTGCAATTCCATGATGGGTGACCCCCTGGGAAGTTGCACCATGAGCTCCCGAAAACAAAACCGTGAGGGCGAGGCCCAAAGCGGACAGTATGGTGCTAGATGAGTCGGGTCTTGACCGAGGAGGGTCGGGTCCTGAAAATTTGGTATCAGAGCCAGACCCTGACTGGGAAGTGTGCCAGCGAGGACGCTGGGCCCTAAGGGGGGTGGATTGTAAGACCCGTGTCCTGGAGGGAACGGTGAACAATCCCACATTCCTGCGAGTGGGAATTGTCTGGGAGAGGATGGTGGTGTGCCTTAAAGGTGTAGGCACACACCTATCTAGAACTAGGCCTTTTGGGAGTTCAAGTGGCTTTAGGGGGGATTGGAACCCCAATGTTAAACGAGTTGAGATTGGTGCAATTCCATGATGGGTGACCCCCTTGGGAAGTTGCACCATGAGCTCCCGAAAAAAAAAATCGTGAGGGCGAGGCCCAAAGCGGACAGTATGGTGCTAGATGAGTCGGGTCCTGACCGAGGAGGGTCGGGTCCTAACAATTTGGTATCAGAGCCAGACCCTGACTAGGAAGTGTGCCAGCGAGGACGCTGGGCCCTAAGGGGAGTGGATTGTAAGACCCGTGTCTTGGAGGGAAAGGTGAACAATCACGCATTCCTACGAGGGGGAATTGTTTGGGAGAGGATGGTGGTGTGCCTTAAAGGTGTAGGCACACACCTATCTAGCACTATGCCTTTTGGGAGTTCAAGTGGCTTTGGGGGGGATTGGAACCCCAAAGTTAAGCGAGTTGAGGCTGGTGCAATTCCATGATGGGTGACCCCCTGGGAAGTTGCACCATGAGCTCCCGAAAACAAAACCGTGAGGGCGAGGCCCAAAGCGGACAGTACGGTGTTAGATGAATCGGGTCTTGACCGAGGAGGGTCGGGTCCTGACACCCGTGTCCTGGAGGGAACGGTGAACGATTTCACATTCCTGTGATAAGGGAATGGTCTGGGAGGGGAATAATGGTGTGCCTTAAAGGCATTCCCAAACCGATTTTCTATGCCTTGAGAATCTTCAGACGACATCTACAAATTCAAAAAAAGAAGCTCCTAAAAAGGGAAACATACAAAACTCAACTTCCTAACCGACGTAGACAATCAAGAATTATGGGCACGAACATTCATATTTGTTCATACCATGTTCTTGCCAAAACCAGTATCTGAATCCAAAACAAGAGTTAAGAAACAATCATAACTTGTTGTTCGTAAACGACCACCGTAACAACCCCCGTGAACCTTGATTGGAAATCGCCTGATGTCTCTCTCAACCACTCTCAAAATTCACTCAGATGCCAAGTGAAAAGATATTTTTTTTCCAACCCATTTTCTACCTCCACAATATAACCACGATTAAAAAACTAGCTGTTATAACCATAGTCGGTCAGTCGAAACGTTGCACACTATATCGGTCAGTGGAAAAGTCACACCTCAATAATAACAAGCATTAAAAGCGCACTACCTCGTGTCCCTTTACATTCATTCACCATGGCAACTTAGTGGAACCTGATCGGCCTGAGGACACCACTTAGGCCGATCGGCCACCTCATTGTGCAAGGGTCCGCACAAGCTGATTGACCAAGGTGACATCCACTCACCTTGGCACCCAAGTGGCACTTGCCTGAGGACACCTCCTAGGCCGATCAGTCACCTCATCGTGCGAGGGTCCGCACAAGCTAACTGACCAAGGTGACATCCACTCACCTTGGCACCCAAGTGGAACCTGATCGGCCTGAGGACACCTCTTAGGCCGATCGGTAATCTCATCGTGCGAGGGTTCGCGCAAGGTGACCAACCAAGGTGACATCCATTCACCTTGGCACCCAAGTGACACTTGATCCGCTTGAAAACACCTCCTAGGTCGATAAAGCACCTCATCATGCGAGGGTCCGCGTAAGCTGACCGACCAAGGTGACATCAACTCACCTTGGCACCCAAGTAGAACTTGATCGGCCTGAGCACACCTCCTAGGCTGATCGACCACCTCATCGTGCGAGGGTCCACACAACCTGACCGACCAAGGTGACATTCACTCACCTTAGCACCCAACTGGCACCTAATCGGCCTAAGGACACCTCCTAGGTCGTTCAACCACCTCATCGTGCGAGGGTTCGCCCAAACTGACCAACCAAGGTGACATCTACTCACCTTCGCACCCAAGTGGCACCTGATGAGCCTAAGGACACCTTCTAGGCCAATCAGCCACCTCATCGTGCGAGGGCCTCACAAGCTGATCAACCAAGGTGATATCCACTCACCTTAGCATCCAAATGGCACTTGATCGGCCTAAGGACACCAACTAGGTTGATCGGCCACCCCATCGTGTAAAGATCCGCGCAAGCTGACCGACCATGTGAGCTCCGATGGGCTTGAGCATACCCCAGACCGATCAACCACCTAGTCGTTCTATGGTCTACGTAAACCCGCCATTCACATTTCTCCCTCGGAATTTTCCCTCCATCAAGGGCTTGGGGGACTGGGGACTAGCATACTGTACACCTGGACAGGCCGACAAGAATAATACAAGCCCTCAACCGAGGCAATCCACCTTAGTCAACGACTTGGAGGACTTCTGTTCAGACCTAAAAAAGTCGGCCTGACTAAAGACCAAGTTGGACTGCATCTAACAAGCTCACAAATACCAAGCTCAAAGCTAACCAGCCACATTTTATCGGCCAGCCCGCTTGACAGGACCCACCCCAAATCCCCCGGGATTAAGGGCTAAATCCCGATCCCGTCTAACTTACGCATGACACGAAGGCTAAACCAACGTCCAACCTTCATGCGACACATAAATCGGACAAGGGATTCTCGATCCAACCATCCGAAAAGGTAACCAGTCTTCCCAGAGTATGTCGAACTACTGTAGATCGCGGGTGTGATGTCTCCGTCTCTCTCGATCAACAGCCCGTGCCGCAACAACCTGGAGGGTATCGAATACACGAAAAGACTGTGAGTGGACAAAAATAAAGTATAGGTTTAAAAACAGTTCACTAAAACAAGTACAATTATACCCTCCGTTTCAAAAACCAATGCATGCATATCAGATTCATGTCATAAAACCATGTAAGAAAACAAAGTAGTTTCTTTTTCCAATTCCCGGGCCTCAGCCCAAACCATCAAAGCCATGTCATCAGGGCAGAGCCCAAAACCTCGGAAAACCGTGATTGAAAACCATACCACATTTCCGTTCATCAAACCTGTTGGATCTGTCCGAGTCTTTAAACTCACGAGTCTTTAAACTCAATCTAGGCCTCAATATAATCCGAGTCTTTAAACTCCCAAGTCTTTAAACTCAACAGGCCTACGGGGGAAAATATCAATATCCGAGTCTTTAAACTCCCGAGTCTTTAAACTCAATCCGGGTCTTTAAACCCAATCTGGGCCCGTCCCCCGTCAATCATAATCCAGGACTTTAAACCCAATAACCACATCCAGAAAATCCAATCCAAAACCGTTTGAAAACCTTTTTCCAATTCCGAATCTGAATCCGCAATCTCATCAGGATCCCAAATTCAAACCCAGGACTCATATCCATCTCCTTTCCAGATCCGAGTCTGCAACCATCATTCCGTAAGCCGGCATCCTGAATAACCATTCCGAACCCAAACCTGGAATCCACTTCCAAGTCCCAAATCGAATCCTGAATCGTCATCCGGAATTCCGATTCAAAAACCCGAAATCACATTTCTCAAAACCACTTTTCTGAACTGGGCTTCAAGCCCGAAAACACTTTTCCGAAATCCATTTTAAATCATATTTCAAATCTCGCAATCAAACCATTAAAACCAGGTTCAAATCACAATATCCATCGAAATCTCGTAAAACGTGAAATTCCTTAATTTCCTCGAAAAACATGCAAAAACTGTAAACCATCACAATCATAAATCAAATCATAGAATCACGTATAGAAAACATATAAAAACATATATGCATGCATCAAGAGTTAGAAAGCAAAGTCCACTCACAGACCATTCCGACGTCGCCTCGATACGCGCACACTTACGCCGTTCCCGGCCATTCCGGCATCCTAAGCTTCCCCGAACCTGTCCAAATCCCATAACGAGGTCACTAACTACTTCATTAAGCTTATACTAAAGTCCCGCAATTTTTCCATATTTCTAACTATTTTTAACTGAGCCCTAAAACCTTCGGACATCCCAAAATATATCGAGACGATGTCCGATCGACTCGAAACCAGCGCCAAAAAGTTCGTTTCATCAAATACGTTAAAAGTCGTGTTGGAAGATTCCCCAAACTACCTTTCACGCGCCCCCACGCGCGTCTGGAAGTTTCTGCGCGTGAGACCCACGCGCGTGAACAGTGTCGTCGTCAACCTCAGGTGAACCCAGTTCACTTGGTTCGAACCGGTCGGTCCAACTGAACCGGCGGTCACGGTTTTCGTCCAATTCTCAGCCATTTTCAGTCCTACTTAGTCTATTAGATTCGTCCTAGACTCCAAAAATAATTCCCATAACAAAAACATAAAATCAAGTCCTGAATAATACCTTCAAGATCGAAGATTACACTCCCAAAAATTTTATCCCCTGTCCAACCGTCAAAAACCTCCATTTACCATGATTTTGATCCCATTCGTCTTCTGGTCACCCCCAAGACATTATTCACCAATTAATATCAATTATCAAATACTGAAACTTGTTTTACCATTTTCGATTTCAAAGTCTATTTTTAAGGAAACTCTACTTAACGTCTCGTTTAAACTTCAACTTCGAGTTCAAAGAGCCCAACTCGACTGTCCAAACAACTTTCATTCATAAACCATGAGCTTATGGCCACGATTGAGGGTAAGCAACCTTCTTGATTCCTCACGATTTCACATCCCCTGTTTTCCGTTGTTTCCTCACGGTTGAAGTCGCTGTTCACGGCCACCATGACGGTGGCACCACCCTAACTCTCTGTTTTACTCAAGCTCACCTACAAACCCAAATGAACCCGCACTACACACACACAATTCCTCTGTCTTTGTCTCTGTTTCGGGTCTGGGAGAAAATGGGGGAAATGGTTTTACTCGATCAAACTTAAAACAATTGGACGATGGGGCTGGAACCAACCAGACCTCTCCCACGTGTCCACATCCCTCTGGTTCGGCTAAAAATATCCATTCCCTCAAGGACATGTGTCCTCATCCCAAGGGTCAGCACCAAAAACAAGTAAAAGACCAATTTACCCCTGTCTTGCAAAATTACCATTTTACCCCTCGCGTTCCTAGACCCATAACTAATTCATCCGAAGTCCAACGCTGATGTGCCGCCTGTCGTTGTACTCAGGGTATCGAGACCTATCTAACGGTCCTCGGTTTACATGAAGAAATGTTGTCGTTCAAAAAGTCGACAAAATCCCCCGGTTAACCACTTTACGAAAATGCCCACAACCTTCCGAACATCATAATTTCCTCCTCGGATGTCGGAATCGGGCGTGCCACCTGTCTACGGATTCGTGACGTCCCGAACTACGTCACGGTCATCGGTCAATGCCCAATTAACCATCCGAACTAAAAGTCAACATTTTGCCCATTTTAAGGGCAAAATCGTCATTCTGCGCCGACTGTCCAAAAGTAACCAACTAAGCACCAATTAACCTAGCTAATCCGTCATTAATCACTAAGCTAATCCCGACTTCCAGGACGGGTCGTTACACCGCAGTCACCCCCATACCAGGCTGGCAAAGCCCTCACAACCCAAGAAGATCACATCCGATTGTCCGACCAGCAGATCAGCCTTACAACAATCGGTCTTCTTACAAATCAACCAGAGACTGACTCTGCCTAGGAAGCTCAGATTTGGTTGGCCGGACCCACTGACAAGTCATAAATGCTGCCCAGGACCACCACAGGACACCTGTCAACTCCTAAAGACATAAGAATTTATCCCACATTGCCAAACACCAACAAACACACTCAATCCTACTATAAATATAAGGGCATCCCCTCCCAAAAAAGTAATGACAATCTTACCTTCATGCTGCCTAAATTGCTACAGTAACACTGTCACTTAAGCATCGGAGACTATTAGACTGACACCACACCGGTGTCCCTTTGCTCTTACCCTGTTCCTATACAGGTTTTACTACTCTGAGAAGAGCAACAAAGAATTTCAATAAGGCGAGACTAGATTGATCTATTTCTTACATCAACATCTAGCAACATAACTTGAAACTAAAATTAGTTGAGTGAATCAAGTAACTTCCCGTAATTTTTTTTTTCCTTATTTGAGAATCAAATTAACACAATCGGTATGTGAGGTTTTGCTCTCTTCGAATAAGAATATATTTTCTGAAAAATCCTGTCTTAAAACTTAATTTGCTGGCCAACACGTGTATGAACAATCTTAACTTTGTAGCTGTCTACATTCTATGAAAGTCAAATGGCCATATGCCACAAAGCCAACATAAGGCCTCCGGCCTCTTCCTTGTCTCATCAAATACCTTGTGTTGTCAAGAAGTAAAAATATCCATATTTCACAGCCCATGCATAGTCAAGTGGTACATTAATATTCCATACATAGTCAAGTGGTACATTAATATCATTTTCTCTTTATTAGAAACAAAAAACCCCCACCAACTACCCAAATAGATACAAATTCTCAAACTTTTCTTACACATGCAGAGATAGCCATATTTCACAGCCCATGCATAGCCAAGTGGTACATTAATATTCCATACATAGTCAAGTGGTACATTAATATTCGTTTTCTCTTTATTAGAAACAAAAAACCCCCACCAACTACCCAAATAGATGCAAATTCTCAAACTTTTCTTACACATGCAGAGTTCTATGTTCGCATCCTAACTAGGAATGTGAGAATTCTAGTGATCCCATTGTAATTGGGTTTAGTTAATTTTTTTTTTTCAGCAGTAAATCCTTTATATATTAGACTCATTCATGTCATATAAATCGAACATTTAGTTACATTTTAATCTAATCTCAAAACTCATAATAAAACGAACAGAACATACACAAATTCGTTTTAATTATTAATATAATATGGGTTTGCCCCATTACTCACTTTCCTTGTATGTCTAGGGTTTTTCTCTCTAGGTCATTTGAAAATATAGTACGTAGCTAGGGTCATGATCGGTGGGTCAGCTCCTTAGCTGCAGGCTAGAAAATCCATAGGAGTCTTTTATACTAGACTCGGCCTTTTTCCCCACCCAAATCTAGCAGAAGAATAAATCCAACCCCTAAACCCCTAAACCCCTAGGGGCAAGCACAATTAATGAAAATGTGAAAGAAATTTATAGCATGCAGCTAGCGGCAAGCAGCTAAACACCTAAACCCCTAAACCCCTAAACCCAACCAAGTAGCTGTAGAGAGAGGGAATCTAAATTTTGTGAATGTGACATGACACAGTTCAGAGAGAGAGAGAGAGAGAGAGTAAATGGTGGTTTAGATTTTGCAGAGAAATGGCATTGGTTAATGGAGGAGGGGTAACTTTAATGGTGATGAGAGGAGAATGGCAGAAGGGGCTCAAAAAGGAAAACAAGGCAGAGAGGTTTTAGTCCCCATGCATTGCCACACTTTTGCTACGCTACAGAGTCTCAGTCTGTCTCACACTCAAACTCAGTTGGGTTGCTATCCAAACTGTACTTTTTCTTTTATTCACTCTGCATTCTTCTGTCTTGCCCATGTCGACCCTGCAATCTTTCTTTACATTTAATTTCTTCATTGGCTTTCACACATCCTAGTGAAATACCACAACACTCCCTTCCCCCCTCTCTTGAGAGTTGATCGAGACTCAAGTGTAGGGACCAATACAGTTTAATTAGGTTTAGGAATTCGGATAGTGTTGCTTATTCAAATTCAGTACTTCATTTTGCTTATTGGGCACAACAACTTTAGAGTAAGCTTGGACAAATGGACATCTACACAATTATTTCAACATAATATAACAATTTTTAAAAAGCTTATTACTCAAAATCGGTTTTCGTGTATTATCAGACCAACGCTTATATTACCTCTATTACTTCATTTTGTTAATTATGTTAGTAACATCATTAATATTACTTATGTGAATTATTTATAAAAATTATTAAAATTAGCACAAAAAAAATTATGAAAGAAGATGGTGAATAGTGATTCTGGGTTTCACCACCATGGTCTTCTTCCTTCTTCATCTAATAAAGTCCAATCACAAATTCTAATCCCAAACCAAGTTTAATAACAATGTTTTCTCAAATTCTCAATCTCCAAACCAATCCTAAATCCTAATCTCATACATCTTTATAGCCCCTGCAATAAAGTATCAGCTTCTATCAACATGCCTACTAATTCCTTCTGGAATAACAGCGTGTTCTCTAATATCCACAAGGCATACCCTTTCCCAGTGATGATATATGTTCTCAATAGTGGCTTCATGTGGATAAAGTAAAAGAAAATCTCTCCTTCAAAGGTTATGATACCATTGTTATCCTTATCAACATGCTCTACGAAACGGGCAAGTTCCTCATCATCCATTTCAATCCCTATATAATTAAAAATGCCAGGACTTATAAGATGGAAAAAAAAAATATACGCCCAGTGAGGCAACTCGTCTTTCTTGTTGCAACTCTTCTGCAACCTCACCTTGTAGACCTCGATCTGACCTCCCAAGAGCTTCTCTTGAAAAAGAGTAGAATTTTTGAAATAATTGCAAGGAGACTCACACTCTCTTCCCATAAAGTGGTTGTTACTGTTAAAGTAGAATCTGATGTGGAGAACAGCGATCCCGCTAACTTAGGTACTAATCCCAATTACACCTCTGCCAGCGGCATGTCGACGCTGCCTTTTAAAAGCACTGCGTTGCGTAACCCACGATGGTGAACAACAAAAGCTTCACGGAACTTGTTCATGGCTACCTGGTCGACGCTGGCAAGGAGAAAGAAGCGGAATTGTACCTGAAAAAAGGTAAGCCTTGTTTCTCTGATTCAAAATTTGGAGTCTATGAAGCTCTGTAATTACCAGACTCTGCCATTCAAAGTGTTGAAAGGATTGGAGGAAATGGGACTCAGCAAAAATCAGTTTAAGTGCCGGACCTCCATCTCACTACTTTTTGTGTCGAAGCGCAACTGGTAGGTTGGCCTCAGGCTGCCTATGGCAACGGCGCCTCCGTGTCATCTATGTACCTTCGGAACTCAGGATAATCGACTTTTCCATCTCTATTGGCATCACAAAACTTGAGAAGATTCTTGGTATACTTGTACTCCAGTAGAATCTGAAGAGCCAACAACCCGTCCTCGATCTGAGCATAATCTAAATACCCAAGATTCGCAGAATCGAAGAAATTGAAAAGGCTTCGAATTCAGAGCTCCGTCTACTTGAAAAGGCTTCGAATTTAGAGCTCCCTCTACTCCTTGGTCTCCCGTAAGACTATAAGAATGCCATCCATGGAAATGGGCCCCGTTTTCTTAACATGATCCAACCCAAAAAAAACCATAAACTCACACAGGGGCTTGCTCCCATCTAACACAAGGCTGGTGAAAACCCCAAAATGCCCCCACACTTGTCTAATAAAGGAAGGTTTTACATAAATACAAAAGTTCAACATAGTAACAAAGCCTTCAGTTGAAAAGGAAAGCTATAAACTATACAAGATCCTACTGTAAGAATCAAACACGCGCACAGAAACCAAAATTGAGCCTCCGTCCTAGATATGCTCCCGTACCTACGCCACAGTTTAGAGGGGATGTGAAAACATAAAACTCTGAATGGACCAAAATTAACAAATTAAGTACATTTAATAATAAAAGATATTTACCCCTCCATTTTCCAAAACATGCATGCATAAGAAATACGATCAAATCAGTGAAAACCATTATAGAACACACCCAGGGCCAACAATCCCTTGAACATCCCCCAAACATAACCATCCAGAAAACAACGTGGACACCACTAACAGTAACCATGATATCCCATCCTCCGTACCTGACCATGCCAACAAACCCATGTGCTACGCGTAGACAGCCCCTAGGAACTGACGGAGACACACCACAGATGCCAGTTTAGAAAATACGAGCCTTCAGGTATTGGCGGAAACACACTCCAAATGCTAGACCAGGAAAAAGGTAATCACCAATGGTATCCATCTCAGGGTCCGTAGAGCCCTGCTTTGGACATTTGAGAGCTGGTCAAACCCTGAGAATGGCCAACCATGGAGCAATTATAGTCAAATAACTCAAAGTATCATTTAAAACATATATCAAAGTCAAGCCAAACCATAAACCCGAGCCCAAGCCAAAACATAGTTCAAGAAAGCAAATCTCTAAAACCAGTGTCCAAAAGCATATCAAGGAGTAACCAAAATCATATATATGTACATCAAAACAACCACAACCAGAATATGTATTCAAATCATGTAAAATAGTTCTATTCCCATGCAAGATAGTTTGAAAACAAAGGTCCACTCATAGTACGTCTGAATGAGCTCGTTCTTGAACTGCGAGCTCGTCCGAGGTCCCTGAAGCATCCTAGCATGTCAAAGTCACACCCGACGGTCACCAACAATCCATATAAGTTCATACATAAACACTCCCCAGAGTCTGAAACAGGAAACACGTCCCGAATGCGCTTCTTGAGGAGAAAAACGTCCAAAACTACCCTCAAAAAACCTCGTATCGGCTTGAAACTAACACGATTGGATTCAGGCCATCGAAACCTTTCAAACAAGACTAGTTTCACCTCAAAATTTGAGCACATGCATCCACACATTCCCATCAAAGTTCGCGGTCAACCCACACACCAGTCAACACACGTGACGTCAACTACTGGCGTCGCCTGTTGGCATCAGCCCTAGCTTATGTGTCACTGACAACCCTGAAACAACCTGCCACATGGCATTCCCTGACATATGCCATATGGTACCCCTACCAAGTGGCACCTGCTTACGCCATCATGATTTCACATGGTGACATCATTATAACGTCATGCTGATGTCACCCTTGCTGGAGAAGGAGGCTGCGCTACCGCTGACAAGACCGTCCCAATCCCCTTGGATTATCATGGGATGTGCCTGCTCCCATCTGACACCGCATGTAACGACCCGTTTTGAATTCCGGGATTTGATTTGTGACTAATGAAGGATTAGTGAGAGTAATCGGTGATTAGTTGAGTGAAATCGGACGGACGGTGTAAAATGAGTGTTTTGCCCCTAGTCTTGGGTAAAATGTTGACTTTTGATTCGGGGAGTCAAACGTACGAGGACCGATGACCGTGACGTAGATCGGAACGTCACGAGTCCGTAAACAGGTGGCACATCAAAATCGGACGTTGAACGGAGAAGTTATGGTCATGGGAGCGAAATCGGGGATTTACGTCTTGAGATTCGTATTAAATATTATTTTAATCCAATTTAGCTGATATTATGTGTGGGGCCCTTGGATGAGTGAAAACTATCACTCATCCCATGGGTGCCCTTCCCTAAATTGAGGATCTTGTTTGATTGGAGAGATTATTTAATTATTATATTTTTTATTATTTTATAAGTTTATCACACATTTCTCTCTCCCTCCCCCGCACATTAGCCTTCATCTTGCTCATTTCCTTTATTCTTCAAGCCCAGCACCCAACCCCCACGATAAACCCTCTAAGCCTCACCAAATGATTGTATGTAACGACCCGAACAGTCGAAAAAGGAAAATTTGGAAAATTTGAAGAAAATGACGATTTTGCCCCTGGAATTGGGGTGAACGGTTGACTTTTGGTTTGAGCGGTCAAACGGACTTTGACCGATGAATGTGACGTAGTTCGGGACATCACGAGTTCATAAACAGGTGGCACGTCCGATTTCGACATTCGAGGAGAAAGTTATGACGTTCGGAAGTTTCAGGGTACTTTGGTAATTTCGTTAAAAAAGGGCAATAGGTTGACATTTCATACGACATGGGATTTTCACGAACTTCGAGGACCATTAGGAAGGTCTCGATGCCCTGAGTACAATGACAAGTGGCACGTTGAAATTGGGCTTCAGATGAATAAGTTATGATTCTAGAACAAGGAAGGGCATTTTGGTAATTATGTGAAAGAAGGGCAAAATGGTAATTTCAAGGGTACAGTTTGAAACAACCGTGAGTGGATCTTTGAGGGAATTGTTTAACTAATTAAGTGACAATTGTCACTAAGAGGAGATGGATTAGTGGCTGGTTTGGCTAAGTGGGAGTACAGGTGTGTTGTGGAGGTGCTGTGGAGAAGTGGGCACCGTGCTTTTGAATTGGTTTAATCATTGGAGTGTTTGAGTGAGAGAACAGAGACATATAGAGAGTCGATCTGGTCAGTGTGTGCGTGTGCATTTGTGAGAAACCAAACCTTTTCCTTTGTCTTGTTGTCTGGAACGAAGGGGAAGAGAAAGGTCAGGCGAAGAATGTGGTGGTTGTTTGGAGGATGGCCATGTAAGACCCGTGTCCTGGAGGGAACGGTGAACAATCCGACATTCCTGTGAGGGGAAATGGTCTGGGAGAGGATGGTGGTGTGCCTTAAAGGTGTAGGCACACACCTATCTAGCACGAGGCCTTTTGGGAGCTCAAGTGGCTTTTGGGGAGGGGAATTGAAACCCCAAAGTTAAGCGAGTTGAGGCTGGTGCAATTCCATGATGGGTGGCCCCCTAGGAAGTTGCACCGTGAGCTCTTGAAAACAAAACCGTGAGGGCAAGGGCAAGGAGGCCCAAAGCGGACAATATCGTGCTAGATGAATTGGGACCTGACAGAAGAGGGTCGGGTCCTGACAATTTGGTATTAGAGCCAGACCCCGACCGAGAAGTGTGCCAGCGAGGACGTTGGGCCCTAAGGGGGGTGGATTGTAAGACCCGTGTCCTGGAGGGAACGGTGAACAATCCCACATTCCTGCGAGAGGAAATGGTCTGGGAGAGGATGGTGGTGTGCCTTAAAGGTGTAGGCACACACCTATCTAGCATGAGGCCTTTTGGGAGCTCAAGTGGCTTTGGGGGGGATTGGAACCCCAAAGTTAAGCGAGTTGAAGCTGGTGCAATTCCATGATGGGTGACCCCCTGGGAAGTTGCACCGTGAGCTCCCGAAAACAAAACCGTGAGGGCAAGGGTAAGGAGGCCCAAAGCGGACAATATCGTGCTAGATGAATCGGGACCTGACAGAAGAGGGTCGGGTCCTGACAGGCCGCCTTGCACGGTGGTTGCAGTAAGAGTGTCACTGTGAAACACCCTATGAGGAAAACAGAGGAGGCTTGTGTTCTTAAAGCCAGACAACCCTCAACTCTTATTATTTGACAGTAGTGTTTGAAGGAAAAATGAATGAGGTGTTGAGGCAGCTCTAGTGATGCCACCGTGGAGAGCCGCCATTGACGGTGGCTAGCAAACCCAACACGGTAAGAAATTGGTTCAAATTTAGGTACTTGTTTTTACTATCTATTGATGGTTTCTAATGCTGGGAACACGATTAGGGAGGTATCATAGGATGATCAAGACTGAATACGAGGTCAAGGAAGGACGATAAGTGAATTTCCAGAAAAATTTGGTTTTAAAGGTCGAACATGGCAAACTTGGTTAGGATTACTAAGAAGTGATTTGGTTAATTGGTTGAGGTTTTGGACATCACAAGGAGGTTTTTGGACGAAGAATGAAGGACAGGGATGGCCGGAAACCCAAGACATGGACGGCGGGAACATTGGGCATTTTGGATCGTCGAATTGGAAGGTAAACTCAGTAAGCTCTTATGTTTTTGATCATGTAGATGCATAGGAAAAAGAGGGACGAACGTACTAGGCTTAAAAGGATTGAAATTGGATTGAAAATGGACGAAAACCGCCCACGCCGGTTCACGGCTGGACCGGATTACAGTGAACCGGACCGGACCGGTTCACAAGAGGTAGGGGATGACACTATGCTGGCACGTGAGGCCCACGCAAAGCCCATTTGGGCTGCGCGTGTGGGCGCGTGGCACACATTTTGAGGAAAGTTCCAACACAAATTTTAAAGTATTTGATGTAGCGAACATTTTGGCGCTGGTTTCGAGTCAATCGGACATCGTCTCGATAGATTTCGGGATGACCGAAGATTTTAGGCCTCGGTGCATTTGATGTAACAAACATTTTGGCGCTGGTTTCAAGTCAATCGGACATCGTCTCGATAGGTTTCGGGATGACCGAAGGTTTTAGGCCTCTGTTAAAAATAGTTAAAAATACGGGAAAATTATGGGGCTTAAGTATGATCATTATGAAGTAGTTAATGGTCCTATTATGGGATTTGGACAGGTTCGGGAAAGCCGAGGATAATGGATCGGCCGGGAACGGCGTAAGTGCGCGCTTATCGAGGCAACGACGAAATGTGTGTGAGTGGACTTTCTTTTCTAAACTTCAATGCATGCGTAACTGTTTTCTATGCTTTATAATTATGATGCATATGCTTATGCTTATGGTAATTGCGATTTCCGTATTTATACGTATTTCGATATGCAATACGTGATTGCACGTATTTCGAGGCTATGGTTCCTCCTATGTTTTCATGTTGGTTTAATGAATGATTTTATATGATTTGTTTGTATAAGGTTTTGATGATATTTTGACTATGATTGTGAGTATGATTTACGGTTTTGGCACGTATTTCGAGAATGTTACGGATTTTTACGAGATTTCGAGTATGTTGTGGTTTGACCGTGATTTTGGTGATTTGAATTTGGTATTTAAAATATGATTTGGTTTCAAAGATTTAAAACGGATTTTGGGAAAAGGGATTTCGGGCTTGATGCCTAGTTCATAAAAGTGGCTTGATGAACGAGTTTCCGGTTTCGGAAACTTGAAAGTGGATTTCCGAATTTGGGTTCGAGATGATGGTACCAGATGCCGGCTTACGGAATCATTATTGCGAATTCGGATTCGGGAATGGATAACGAATATGATTGGGGATTCAAATGTGAAATTCAGACATGAGTTCAATTTCGATTAAGTGCGATCTCGGATTTGACTTGGGAAATTGGTTTACGATGGATTCTGGATTTGTTGTGATTTACAAATGGTTTTGGGTTTAAAGACCCGTTGAAAACTGGTTTTGGGTTTAAAGACCCGGATATGGCTGGATCTGATTTTGAGTTTAAAGACTCGGTTGATTGATAGGGGAGGGCCCTTGATTGATATGTGAGTTTAAAGACTCAGTTATTGTGATATCCCCCGAGGCCTATTGAATGTGCTTGAGTGTAAAGACTCGTTGATATCCCGAGAAAGCCTGATTATACGCATGGTTTTGAGTTTAAAGACTCGGGCGCACTTTAGATCCATCAGATTGATTGACTTGTGAATTACTGTTTATTTCTGATGTTTTCGGATGTGTTGGGCAATAGCCCGGTTTACATGGATTGATTTATGATTTTGGGCTGAGGCCCTGTGTTTATGATTGCGGGCTAAGACCCGAAGGTTAAAAAAAGGAAAATGATTTTGATTTTCATACACGGTTTTCTTATTTTGGAAATGAAACGAATTGTGAAATGATTTCCGAATGCATGCATTGGTTTTACGTGGAGGGTAGAATGTATTTTCTGTAACCTGTTTTAGAACTGATTTATTTTCATCCACTCACACCTTTTGTGTTTTTATTGACCCTCCAGGTCGTGGTGCGATGATCGAGGCTATTTGAGAGGTGGATGCATGAGTGGGCACACGTTTGATTATCTCCTATTTGGCAAATGTTAAGGGTAAATAGGGAACTTCAGTCGACTTGCCAGACGGGAGCAGGACCGGGCATGGTTATCAATGTCCCTTCGGGGACGGTCCTATCAACTTGGTATCAGAGTACTAGGTTGCTGATTCTGTTGCCACATCATACCTCCGAAACATAAGTCTCGTGCGCGACTTGGTAGTGAGACACGTAGACGAGGGTGTCTGAGACCTTGTGATAGATCTCGGATGAGATCGACCCTGGATTGAGGGTTAGATGTAAATCGGTGTATACCGTTTGTTAGACATAGCATTGTGTGGGTCCCGTGTACGATTGAGCCCAGAGGCTAGAAGGGATGCACAATTGAGCAAGTTGCACTCGTGATGAGGTTATTTTCAGTAAATTCCTTAAGTGGAATGTAACGACCCGTCCCGGGAGTCAAGGTTAGCGAAGTGATTAGTAACAGATTAGGGAAGCTAAATCGGTGGTTAGTTGGTTACTTTTGGACTTTTGGTGCAGAATGACGATTTTGCCCCTAGAATTGGCAAAATGTTTACTTTTAGTTCGGGTGGTCGATTGGGCATTGACCGATGACCGTGACGTAGTTCGGGACGTCACGAGTTCGTAGACAGGTGGCACGCCCGATTCCGACATCCGAGGAGGAAGTTATGATGTTCGGAAGGTTGAGGGCATTTTCGTAAATTGGTTAAAAGAAGGAAAAAAGTTGACTTTTCGTACGACAAGGATTTCACACGTAAACAGAGGACCGTTAGGTAGATCTCGTCGTCCTAAGTACATCGATAAGCGGCATGCCTTCATCGGGCGTAAGACGAGTGAGATACGGGTCTAGAACGGCGAAGGGTAAAATCGTAATTTGGACATCACAGGGGTATTTTGGTCTTTTTACACATTTGGAATTGTGCAAATCAGATGAGGACAAGTGTACAGGGCTTATTGGATATTTTGAGTTTGGGACCACAAGATTTGGACACGTGAGCTGTGTCTAGTGGGTTCTGGTCCTTTGCACGGTGCAATTAAATCTGTTTGGGTTAACCGTGCTTGAGAGAAACAGAGACTGAGTTTGAGAGGTGGAATTGATCGTTTTCTGGGTGAGTGTTTGAGTTTGGTGATTTAGTAAGTGAGATCAGAGAGAGGTTGAGAGGCTGGTGAGTGATTGGGCTGATTTGAAGTGTGTAGGGTGTGTGTGAAAGGAGGAAAAACCAGAGGAAACAGAACCGAGAACCACCGTGCACGGCTGTGCACCTCCATCGATCGACCGTCAGAATTGAACTCGTCGTGGTGTCGAGAAACCTGAGGGGAGTCGAGTAGACCCAGCGGAGCTCACGGTGGAGAGCAGAAAGCAGGTAATTTCTCGAATTTCTTCCGTATACTCTGTTTTGCCATTTAGTTTTAAAACTAAAGTCGTAAGTTTTGGGGCTGAGTCGAGCAGTCCTATGAGTTCTACTAGGTTTAGGAAGTCCTTAGGAACCGTTAGAACTCGAAGCCGTGACGGGGGGGAGGACGGTTGGCCCGGAACGGAAACAGAGTTTTTGGGTGGTTTCTGGTTCGAGTTTGGGAGATAGGTTAGAGGCCGTGATGTCGTCTTTTAAGTAGGGGAATTAGTTGCTAGGAGGAGGACGAAGCTAAGGGGATTGAAAGGAACGGAATTGGTTGAGGGACGGCGGAGAACCGGTCACGCCGGTTCAGACCGGTCGAGTGATCGAAGAAGATGATGAACAGTGCCATGTTGCAGGTGCGTGAAGCCCACGCCCAGCCCCTTTGGGCGGCACGTGAGGGTGCGTGGGGCGGTTTCCGGGGATAAGTTTTTGGTCTAATCGTTGTAACGAACCTGTTGGGATAAGTTTCGGGATGATCGGACATCGTCTCGGGATAAGTTTAAATGTTCGAAGGTTTAGGGTTCTGTTTAAGTACGTTTAACGTTCGGAAAAATTGTGGAAAAATAGAATAAGCTTAGTTGACGTGTTAGTAACTCGTTTTGGTGACTTGTGACAGGATCGGGAATCCCTGAGGCGACCGAAGAACGCACGGGACGCGAGTGACGTGCCCGGGAACAGTGAGTGGACTCTTTCTTTCTAATCGAGCATGCATAACTTCTTTTCTTTACTTGTTATATGGTTTTCACTATGATTTCATGATTATTGAGTATTTTATATCTGTTTGACGAATTTGCACGTATTTTGAGATATTTACGTATTTCAGCACGTTTTACGAGAAATGCTTTGATTATGATTTCGATGCTATGCTTTTGGGATTTCAATCTATAATTGGTTTCAATGATTATAAATGGATTTTGAAACATGATTTGATAATGAAGGTTTCGGTTTTAGAATCGGATTTCGGTAAGCGAGATTTGGTTTTAAAGTTGAAAAGGGGATTTCCGGATTTGGGTTTTGAATGACGGTTCTGGACGCTGGAAGGGCTTCAGGATAGTGATTTCAGATTCTGGTTTGGATATGGATTTAGAAACGGTTTTCAAACGGCTTTGGATTGGATTTGCTGGATCTGGTTATTGGGTTTAAAGACCCGGATTATGTTTGACGGGGGACGGGCCCGGATTGGGTTAAAAAACCCGGATTGAGTTTAAAGACTCGGATATTGATATTTTCCCCCTAGGCCTGTTGAGTTTAAAGACTCGGATTATATTGAGGCCCGGATTGAGTTTAAAGACTCGGGAGTTTAAAGACTCGGATAGATCCAGCAGGTTTGATCAGATGATGACTTTGGTATTTTATGTTTTATGATACTGTTTCCGTGATAATTATTATGTGCTTTTATAAATGATTTTCAGATTGGGTTATGCATGCATGTTTTCAAAATAGAAGGCTAAACCCTAGTTTGTTTATTTAACTGTTTTTGAAACTCTTTTTATTTCTAGTCCACTCACACCTTCTGGTTTTTAAATGCCCTCCAGGTCGTAGTGATAGTGCTGGGGTTGACGTTGAGGCAGAGCTAGAGGCATAGAGCGTGATTAGAGTATTATAGAGTTTATCCCGGAGTTATTTTGGAGTGTTTCCAGAGTTTCCGTTGTGCGTGTAGTCAAACTTTGAGTAGGATTTATGTTTTTACTTTGCTTGTACTATGCTCTGTATAATGGTTGACTTGTTAGATTTTGAATTCTCCCTTGTCTGGAAATGTAACTTTGGGTTTTCGTAAGGTTGTTTCGGTCCTTCGTGTCGGGTTGTCAGACGGGAGTAGGGTTCACCTCGGTTATTGGGGTGATGATCAGGGTGGGTCCTGTCATGGAATGTGTGTCTAAAGAGTCTAGACTGTGATGGGATACCTCTTGGGCCTTATAGGTCGTATAAGATATGGTGGACCATTGGTATCTGCTCGGTGACTAGGTATGCCAATGATGGCAAGGCTGATGGGTATGAGATTGGACTCAAGAGGAGTCGAGATATGGATGTGGGACTCAAAATAAGTCAGGATATTGGGTAGAAACTTGAGATGAACCATGGTAAGGTATCAAGGCTCGAGAGAAGCCAGAAAGGCCGAGTGAGGAATGTTTGCCACTTAGGATGCCAAGGACTGGTATATGGTCAGATATTGATGAGTTAGGAAATCATGGCTTGGTCTTGTTTTGGACTTATGGGACGCGTCAGTGTCCTTAGTGACTGAGGTTCGTGTGGAGACCCAAGTTATACAAGGATAGGGACTTAGGAGATAGTCCAGTTCAGTGGGACGCAAGTCGGTTAAAGTAATAAGAGTAATTATGCAGTAATAGTTAAGATTGTGGGTCGTGTTCACATCATAAAGAAAGGGTTATATAGATTGATTGATATAGTAAGATGGCATTGTAGGGGCGTGGTAGGTGTGGTAGAGTGAGAATTGGCTCCTATATTGGTTGTTGATGTGGCAAGAGTGGGGAGAGTTGGTGGGGCCCGTGATGGACCATAGGGGCGTGGTTAGTTGGGACCACATGCCCAGGGATTTGCAATTCCATAGTAGGAAGTCTGAGTAGCCCCGGAGTGATGACCTGGATACCTAGTATTGGTGGTCATGAATATGTATTTGGTAGATCCCGGGCTATCCAATCTTCCATGTCTTGAGATTGGCCATTGGCCGGATATGGTGTTGTTTGTGATTGGTTATGGTATGGAAGTCGTTGAACTGACTAGAGTTACCGATGTGATACTTTGACAATAGTTATGTGGTAATCTTGGTAATTATATATGGTAAAGTTGGTGAGACATAAGGGGGGTAGACCTCTTGATGTGAGGTTACCCAAGATGACTGGTGTTATTGGCCTAGTGGCTGACTTAGGTTTGGATGAATTGGATGTAATCGTTATAATGGATTGGTTGATGACTCATGAGACCTCTATCGAGTATGTTGATTAGGAAGTAATATGTGGACTCTAGGATTCCTGAGGTTATGTTTCAGGGAGACTCGAGGGTGTTTCCCCTCTAGGATGATTTTGATCCTCACAACCAATAGATGGTTGGTATGTGGTATTCAAAGTTTGCTGGTCACTTGTGTGGTGTATGAATTTCGTGTATTAGATGCCTAGTGAAGGCTGAGGATGCACAAATTTTTCAACGTATTTCCTGAGGTTTTGCCAGGATGAGAAATTGAGTTTACGATGATCTGAGTTTACATGTTGATTATGGATGACTTAATAAGGTAACGGTATGGAATAAGTATCCTGTATCACGAGTTAAGGATTTGTGGTTTCGTGGGGAGGTTGTGATTAGTGACCTTATTAAGAGAGGCCAACGTGGTGGTGATTGTCGATTTTGAGTAAAAGAGAGAAAAGGATAATGTACGGACTTGATATGGCTAAGGTTAATTGATGGTGATACCCTTGGATAGCCAAATGGACTAGTTATAGTTGGGAGATGAGGAGTCGGGTAGTCTGACCACATTTGGATGATGTCTGGTACCATGAGTGACGATTGGTTGGTGTCCTCCTATGCATGGATGAGTGTGTGAGATACTGGACAAATGTAGCGAATGCCTCAGGGCAAAATATATGGTCAAATAAGTGTTGGGTTTGGTCGAACGAATGACGGTAGGGATTAGTGTGAATCCTAAGAAAAACAGACGTGTTAGTCAATGGAAATAATAACTGAGATAGAATGGTTACAAGAGGAGAAACAGTGACTTATGTCGATCACCCACTATGAGATTTGGGATTCAGTGAGTCGTGTGTTGATGCTAGTTAAACCCCCAGAAGTTGACCTTCCTTGTATGAGTTGAGATCGACCCACGGGGGTTGAGTATGCAGAGGTCATATACCTTTGATAAGGAATGTACGAGTACTGTATTGACCATTAGGATTAGTAATGATGGATAAAAAGAAAGGCTTAATGTGTGATAAGGTGATGGTCGGAATATATTGAGATGACGACCACATTGGCGGATCAGGTATTATTTGGGGAAAGGATTGTCATGTTTGATAACTTAAGGATAGGTGAAATTCTGTCAATTATGGAACTCCGTAGGATTGGAGTAATACATGATTTATGATAACTTGGACGGTTGGCGTCCAACTGCAGGACCATACTTGGTGTATGGTGGAGTCGAAGTTAAGAGAGGGATGTGATTTGCAATATAGTATGAATGGTTGTACTGAGTGCTTATTGGCAATAGGAAGGAATCAGGAGGAAAGGTTAAAATCATTAGATATAGTGACCATGGAAAAGGGATATGGTGTAATTGACCTCGTAAGGGGAATAAGTTCCCTAGTTATTGGACCTTCTGAGTTTATTGTCCTGATGGCCTGTTGGCATATGCATGAGGATTTAGCTATTGTTCCATGGCACGAGTGGATGACATGTGACTGAGAAGATATGACTGACACTTGTGATTCTTGGATTAAGTGGACTCGGACGTTGAGCGAAGCCCTCGATACACCGAGTGAGTTGTGGTATGATTGCTTATGGGGCAGGGATTTACACAGAGGTCGAGGCCGGTTGTGTGATTTCTATAAGTAGGTATGACTTATATCCGGTTGAGAGTGATCATGTTGCGGGTTCATCTTAAACATGTTTCTTCATGAAAATATCTTGGCACCTACTGATTGGAATTTCAAGGATGAAATTCTTTAAGGGGGGGTAGGTTGTAGCGACCCGAACAGTCGAAAAAGGAAAATTAAAAAAAATTGAAGAAAATGACGATTTTGACCATGGAATTGGGCGAACAGTTGACTTTTGGTTTGAGCGGTCAAATGGACTTTGACCGATGAATGTGATGTAGTTCGGGACATCACGAATTCATAGACAGGTGGCACGTCCGATTCCGACATTCGAGGAGAAAGTTATGACGTTCGGAAGTTTCAGGGTACTTTGGTAATTTCGTTAAAAAGGGGTAATAGGTTGACTTTTCATACCACATGGGAATTTCATGAACTTTTAGGACCGTTAGGAAGGTATCGATGCCCTGAGTACAACGACAGGAAGCACGTTGAAATCGGGCTTCAGATGAATAAGTTATGATTCTAAAACGAGGAAGGGCATTTTGGTCATTATGTGAAAGAAGGGCAAAATGGTAATTTCAAGGGTGCAGTTTGAAACAGCCGTGAGTGGATCTTTGAGGGAATTGTTTAACTAAATAAGTGACAATTGTCACTAAGAGGAGATGGATTAGTGGCTGGTTTGGCTAAGTGGGAGTACAGGTGTGTTGTGGAGGTGGTGTGGAGAAGTGAGCACCGTGCTTTTGAATTGGTTTAATCAATGGAGTGTTTGAGTGAGAGAACAGAGACAGAGAGAGTCGATCTAGTCAGTGTATGTGTGTGTGCATTTGTGAGAAACCAAACCTTTTCCTTTGTCTTGTTGTCTGAAACGAAGGGGAAGTGAAAGGTCAGACGAAGAATGTGGTGGTTGTTTGGAGGATGGCCGCCTTGCACGGTGGTTGCAGTATGAGTGTCACTGTAAAACACCCTGTGAGGAAAATTGAGAAGGCTTGTGTTCTCAAAGCCAGACAACCCTCAACTCTTGTTATTTGACGGTAGTGTTACATATTTTTACGAGATTTCGAGAGTGTTGTGGTTTGACCGTGATTTTGGTGATTTGAATTTGGTATTTAAAATATGATTTGGTTTCAAAGATTTAAAACGGATTTTGGGAAAAGCGATTTAGGGCTTGATGCCCAGTACATAAAAGTGGCTTGATGAACGAGTTTCGGGTTTCAGAAACTTGAAAGTGGATTTGGATTCAGATTCGGGATGATGGTTCCGGATGCCAGCTTACGGTATCATTATTGCGAATTGAGATTCGGGAATGTATAACGGATATGATTGGGGATTCGAATGTGAAATTCGGACATGAGTTCCATTTCGATTAAGTGAGATCTCGGATTTGACTTGGGAAATTGGTTTACGATGGATTCTGGATTTGTTGTGATTTACAATTGGTTTTGGGTTTAAAGACCCGTTGAAAACTGGTTTTGGGTTTATAGACCCGGATATGGCTGGATCCGATTTTGAGTTTAAAGATTTAGTTGATTGACGGGGGAGGGCCCTTGATTGATATGTGAGTTTATAGACTTGGTTATTGTGATATCCCCCGAGGCCTATTGAATATGCTTGAGTTTAAAGACTCGTTGTTATCCCGAGAAGGCCTGATTATGCGCATGGTTTTGAGTTTAGAGACTCGGGCGCACTTGAGATCCAGCAGATTGATTGACTTGTGAATTACTGTTGATTTCTGATGTCTTCGGATGTGTTGGGCAATAGCTCGGTTTACATGGATTGATTTTTGATTTTGGGTTGAGGCCCTGTGTTTATGATTGCGGGCTAAGACCTGAAGGTTAAGAAAAGGAAAATGATTTTGATTTTCATACACGGTTTTTTTATTTTGGAAATGAAACGAATTGTGAAATGATTTCCAAATGCATGCATTGGTTTTACGTGGAGGGTAGAATGTCTTTTCTGTAACCTGTTTTAGAACTGATTTATTTTCTCCCCTGAGGACTTTGTCTTGGTTCAAAAATGGATAGTTACATTATGTTAATTGTTGTTCACTTTGGTGGATTGGGTGAACATCGGAGGGTTGCCAGCAGTCATTTGGTACCAAGTTTGTGACCGGAGGCGGTCTGTGGTTGCCGAAGACAGAGGTCGATGAAGGACCTTGTGTTCTTCGAATTAGGCGGTGCGATCTAGCCTGGTTTTTCATGATTTGACAAGGTAGATCAATAGAACATAATTAGACGATGTTGTAGGTGAAAACCCCGACGAGAATGGTGACCGGAATTGGGAGAACAGGTCTGGTCAGTCCGTCTGTTTAGTTGAATCGAACCAAACCAGTGAACCGTTTCAAACTGGGTTCGCTGGAGGTTGATGATGAATAGTACGTGGCGCGTGGGTTTCACGCGCAACCGCTTGCGACGACGCTTGGGGTCGCGTGGAGCACGTTTGGGTCAAGTGTTCAACATGACTTTTAATCTATTCGATGTAACGAACATTTTGCGACTGGTTTCGTGTTGATCGGACATCATCTCGATACGTTTCGGGGTGTCCGAAGGTTTGGGATCGAGTTTAAAAATAGTTAAAAATTCAAGAAAATTATGGGGCTTTAATGGGAGGTTAATGAAGAGGTTAGTAACCCTCTAGTGTGATTTGGACAAGTTTGGGAGTCCCGGTGATAGTGATGGGGCCCGAGAAGGCTTATGGCACACGTATCGAGGCAACAGCCTACGACGGTCTGTTAGTGGACTTTATTTTCTAAACTGTAATGCATGCATAACTATTTTATATGTTTTACATACGTGATTTTTATGATGATGATTGTGGCACTCGTGGTTTACATGATGACACGTATTCCGAGGTAATTTCGTATTTACATGTATTTCGATATTTACGAGTTTATGCTATTGTTATATGATTGTGAGTATAATAATGGTTTTGTGGCATGGTTTTGGTTTTGGAAAAATGAACTCGGGCATGAGACCCATTTGAATTATGTGATCGGGCTAGGGGCCCAGTTGGTTTACGAAATCCGGCGGAGACCCTTTTGAGTTATGTGATCGGGCCGGAGGCCCAGTGGTTTACAAAATCGGGCATAAGTCCCAATTGAGTTTGATAAATGTGATTTCGAGTCTGGAACCATATGTTTCATAAACGTGATTTCGGGTCGGGGACCCTAAATGAATTTGTAATGTTTTATAGAAATTTCAAGTAAGGCCCATTGAGATATTTTGAAATGGCTTTGCAAAACTGTTTTCCATATACCATCTTGATACAAGGACATGTGATGGTCTCCTCCAGGTGTCTAGGACACTAGGGAAGTCACGGTGCATTTCCTGCGAGGGGTCATTATACGGAGCTACCAGACCGTATAGTGACTCATGAGCAGGAATGCTATGATTAGACGTCTAGGATGTCAGACATCTGGGATATCAGAGATATTGACCTAGAAAGACCCCGGGTAGCACGCGTTGCTTATTACCGTGAGATATGACGTCTGCGACGTCAAGTGTCTAGATTGCTAGGCATCTGGGATGCCGAGGATGTTTATGTGGTAAATGTGGATTATTGGATCTATGAAGTGGTTTTTTGGTCAGATTTGTGTTTATGGAGTTGGGCAGTGGCCCATTTGGTTTTGGATTTACGATTTTTGGGCCAAGGTCCTAATGGTTCCTTCGGGCAAACATTTTGATTGTTTTGATCACGGATGCGGGCTATAGCAGAGACCGAGACATCGCACTCCTCCACCGATCCTGGGGCGCTCTGGGAGCCCCGTATGGGCTGAGGTAGGTATTATTCCTTGTCAGACACTTCGTGTCAGACTGAAGCATGACGCATCCCATGTTAATCGCAGGGGGATTGGGATGGGTCGTGTCACCGAGTGTCAGACCAGGGATAAACTTGTTACCCACTCGGGGGTCCATCATAGTACACCAAGATCAGTGGTGGCATGTGATGTCTCGATCTCTGCTACAGCCCGCATCCGCTACCAACCTGAAGGGTATAAAAACCATAAAAGTTGTGAGTGGACAAAATAACAGTTTATAAAACTCATTTATAATAAAAATACATTTATACCCTTCTCGTAAAAGCATGCATACATCAGAAAACATTTATTTCAAATACTTTCTCGGAAGCAAGACATATTGCTTCCCAAATCAAAACACAGTGAAAACTACTTCTCAATCGAAGCCATCATCTCGAGTCTCAGCCCAAAACCAGATCATACAGGGCCTCTGCCCAAAACTAACAACAGCAAACTATAACGAAACCTCGGCCCAAATCATTGAACTCGTGGGACCATATCCAATGGGAACTTATCCCAATATCAGTCACGATTCTAATCCTAGCACAAGTGCATACTACTCAAGACCGCTCACAATCCTAGCATGTCTCCGTGAACACATCACTCGCCACGACCGTCTCTAGATCATCACGAACACATCGCCGATCGATCTCAGAATATCTCATCAGCACTCCTAAGTCGAGCTTCCCTCAGTCATTGCTTCCCGCGGGTGCTCGACAACAGGCAGTGCATCGTGACCTGTCTGGAAGGAAAAATCTAGTCTGGAGGCGAGCGTCATATCATCCGGGACTCACCCGAATACCATCATCAATAGGGCCTCAAGCACGGAACATCACCAAATGGATCACAGCCCGAAAATCTAATGTCCAATGACACTTCATATAGCAGGATTCCTCAAATCCTATAAAATCCACAACTGGGTCTCATGCCCGAAATATGTTTGGTAAAACTCATAATTGGGTCACCGCCCGACTTATCTCACGGTTGACTATACTCTAAGTCAAACCATAAATCAACTGGGTCATACGCCCAAAAGATATTTCCAAAGCTTAAAACCAGTTCTCATTTCCAAAACACTTTCAAATCATAGTTCAACTGGGACTCGTGCCCGAATCTCGATTTCACGAATCTCTGTGAAATCCTCAAAACCCTTAAATCAGTTCCTCAGTTTCACGCCTCTCCGTTAAACCTCGGAATCACATAAAACACTAGCACATAGTGTACTCGGCCGAAACATAATTATCATATAAAACAAAAATCTCGAACAACGTGTAATAACACATTTTCTTCCAAAAATACCCAACAAATCATATTTAAATCACTTGCACTCATGGCATCTCAAAACATGTTCATAAAAAAATATAAAACATTTATGCATGCATCGTATTCATAAACAAAATCCACTCACAGACCGTCCAAGCTGTCGCCTCGATACGCATGTCATAAGCCTCTTCGGGCTAACTCGACCTCTCTGGGTCGTCCAGACCTGTCCAAAACACACTCAAAGATTACTATCAACCTAAACAAGTAATAATAAAGAATCCCCAATATTTCCGGAAAAGTCAACGTGTCCCAGACACGCTTCCTGAGGCTAAAAATCTCAACTTGACCAACCTAACGATCTCCGATCGACACGACCCCACCCCCATTGGATTCGTATCGTCGAAACCTTTAAAATAGTCTTGATCCCACCTTGAAATTAGAGCCTATGTGCCCCACGCACTTGGTCTACCCAAAATTCAACTCTGTTGAAAAGTCAATGCTGACGTCAGCATGACATCAGAACTGACAACCCTGACAGTGCCACGTGTCAAGTCCCCAATGGTCCATGTCTGACATGTCAGTCAGATATTTTCAGATCTGACATGATGACGTCACCAGAATAACGTCATCCCTGATCTCAGTCGGGTTCTACAACCGGGTCTGTGCGACCCGCAACTTGACCCGACCGGAAAACACACATTCGACCATCGATTTTGATGCCGTTGGTTTCAGTACGATCGTCCAATCCTATATAATAGATCCATGGTTTCGAAATCATAAAAACATGCCTATAATTTATCGGTTCGAATTGAACCTCACTTTCTTGTTTTTCCGCTCTCTGTCTAGGCGGTTTGACCGTCCATCGCCCCTGGTTTTTATAGAAACATTCTCGTACAACTCCCACAAACATCCTCCAATCATCAGGACCCACTCAAAACGTAACAATTCAAAAAACTAAAATTTGAATTAAAAAGGCTTCTCGGCTTTTACCTTTTCCCGTGGCTCCGACCCCATCCATGGCAGTTCTATCACCCTCTCGATGTCATCTTCTCATCCTTTCACTCTTCCTCAGCCTCTCACTTACCCTCAAACTGAATCAAATGTGGGAAGGGTAAATTTTGAGGCTTTCGGGTTTGGTTCGAATGAATGAACAAACGGGATGAATGATGCATGCATGTAAAATGGTGGGCAATTGATGGGTGACACTTATCCCTCATCCATTGGGCCTGAACAAATATATGGGCCAACATGATACAAAAGGAAAAAGTCAGCTCGCCTCATAAAACGTGTTACTATAAATAGTTTCTCGAAACTTCCGTGAACCGTAACTTTCTCGTCGAATGTTCGATTTTGACGTGCCACCTGTCTACGGATTCGTATCGACTCGATATACTTAACGGTCCTTATGCATCAGACCTTTCCGGTCAAAAGTCAACTTTTTGCCCTCATGTAGGGGAAAATCATCATTTCGCCCTGAATGTCCGATAATCCTCGATTAATTCCCGATTAGTCTCACTAATCCTCAATTAATTCCTACTTAATCCAAAATTTTTGGGACGGGTCATTACAAACTTCCTTCCTTAAAGAATTACGTCCTCGAAATTCAAACTGACATAATTCCACAACTAAATAGTCTCATGTAATCGTACACGTCCGCTACAAACCACCGTACTCATCGGTACTCACTGCCACCTGGGCTCCCAAAGTTCCAACTCAACTCTCGAGAATCTACATGCCGGTTCGTAAGTCTCACTCAAGACACCGATACTCGTCGATCTCACCTGTCACTCACTTTGACAGGTCAGCTATACTGAGCTATCATCAATTCGGCTTTTCAGCCTGATGGTCCTTCTCATCTGACAATCGAAGTTGACATCCTACCCAGCGTCCGATCAGACAGTCATCCTCTAGATCCTACCGTCACAATGTCACAAATCTCACCTCTCAGGCCATACTCAAATTTGCGACATCTATCGACCTCGGTACTCATATCAGCCAACTACTTCATTTTCCCATGATCATGCTGACTCTCACCAGAGTTCTATCACTACATACCAATCCGATTTTTTCGGATGACGATGCATTCCATTACTACAATGTGCCAGATTGACTCCGGACGGAAGCCAACCCCAATGACAATATCGTGACCAAATGACAACTCCTAGCTCCACCGTGCTTTGGTTGCGCTACTCTGATTTCGACTCACTCTCGAGTCCCCATATCGTATCACGTGTCGCTCAACGACCGACGCTGTACTCTTGACTCACCTCGAGTCCTAAACTATCACAGGACGTACCCTGTCGAAACACATTCTGTCAGGACCCACCCCGGTTTCACCCTGAAAACCGAGGTAAATCTTGCTCCCGTCTGACACCCTGACACCAAAACCAAAGTAACCTCACGAAAAACGAAAAACGCCAAAGTACACAGTCAGACGCAGGAGAAAAAAAATTAAAGAACCCGAAGTCAAACGTATGCACAGAGCATAGTACAAAAATTACAAAGGAAAGAAAACCGATAAAAAAGATACACGCACAACGGAAAATGTTAAGCACTCCGGGGTCACTCTCAAATATTCTATGCCTCAGACGTTGCGTCGACGCCGACCCCCGCGCTAACTTCACGACCTGGAGGGCAATTTAAAACAGAAAAGTGTGAGTGGACCATAAATAAAAGAAGAGTTTCGAAAAAAAATCATTTTTTGATAAAACCAGGATTTTAGCCCTCCGTTTTAAAAACACACAAGCATAACCCTTTTGCTGAAAACAGTTATAAATCACATGAACATCGTCATAAAAACAGAATTGAAAGCAGTTATAGAAATCACGTCATAAACATCATAAAACCGTATCATAAAACATGAGTCTCAAACAATCATTATCCGATCAAACATGCTGGATCTATCCGAGTCTTTAAACTCCCGAGTCTTTAAACTCAATCCAGTCCTCAATAATATTCGAGTCTTTAAACTCCCGAGTCTTTAAACTCAATCCGGGTCTTTAAACCCAATCTGGGCCCGTCCCCCGTCAATCACAATATCCGGGTCTTCAAACCCAATAACCGGATCCAGCAAATCCAATCAAAACCATTTGAAAACCATTTCTCAATCCACATCCAAACCCGAATTCGAAATCACTGGCCCGAAGCCCTCCCAGCATTCAGAACCGTCATTCCGAACCCAAATCCGGAATCCCACGTTTCAACTTTAAAACCAAATTCCGCTTCTCGAAATCCGATTTTAAAAAGCCTCAATTATCAAATCATGTTCCAAAACTCCTTTATACATTGAAAACCATTTATCATTTGAAATCCCAAGTCTATAGCATCATAATCAGAAATCCACTTTTTCTCGTAAAACGTGCCAAATACGCTATTTCTCGAAAATCGTGCAATTATGTAAACTATAATCACATATTCAACAATCATGAAATCACACGTAAAACCATAAAACAATTATAGAAAAAAATTTATGCATGCTTGAGTTTAGAGAAGGGGTCCACTCACAGTCACCGGCACGTCACTCGCGCCCCGTACAGCCCGTACGTTCCTCAGCTTCCTCGGGAACTCCCGATCCAGTCACAAGTCACCAAAGAACGTCACTAACACGTCTACTAAGACTCTCCTAATTTCCCTCAAAAATCCCCGGGTCCTAAGTGTAACAAACTGGAACCCTAAACCTTTAACCTTGCGGAACTAACTTCAAACGACGTCCGAATAACCCGAAACCTATTCCAATGGATCCGTTATGACATTTAGAACAAAAACTCAGTTGGACTCTTCACCGAAAACAGCCGCACGCGTCCCCACGTGCCGCCCAAAGTGACTGCGCGTGGGCCTCACGCGCCTGCACACAGTGTTACTGTTCATCGTCGTCTTCCTTGGGCGAACCGGTCTGAACCGGCGTACCCGGTTCTCCGCCATCCCTTCACCGTTTCGACTCCTCTCTTCACCATCCTCACCATCCAGTCCTAAGAAACCTATTCCCCTCACTCTAACACCTCGACACAGCATCTACATCGTCGTCCCTAACTCGAAACAAAACCCGATCAGTCCCCTGTTTTTCCTCCCAGCCAACCAACTACTCCCCCGTCACGGCAACCACCGTAGACAACTCCTAGGACCTCACTGAGTCACACACAACTCACCAAATCCCTCGACTCGTACTCAAAACCCACGACTTCCCGTTTGAAATTCACCGCAAAATAGAGCAAGTTAACGGGGATGAGGAATTACCTGCAGCCGTCCACCACCGTGCTCGCCGTCGCGTTCCCTGGAGTCCACAGAGCCGTCTGAGCTTCTTCTCGAGTCCAATTGGAGCAACAGACGGCCACACCACCACCAACTCCCTCAGCTCTCTCTGTTTTTCTGGTTTTCCCCGTGAGCTCACCCTTCCTCCTCACTCACTCACGATCACACAACCCCTCCAATTCACTCCTCAACTCTCCCTTAATCTCTGTTCACTCTCACTAGTTCACAACACTCACACCTTCCGATCATCGACCGATTTCCTCTGAGCCTCACTCTGTCTCTGTTTCTCTCGAATGCACGGTTACACCCCCAATTATTTGGACCCGTGAACCCATCTAGAAGCCACTAGGTCCCTGCCACATGTCACAATCCTCTCAACCCTCTCACAATTGTCCCAATCTCAGCTCTACACCTGTCCCTATCCTATTGCACAATTCCCAATGTGCAAAAGACCAAAATGCCACTCCTTTGAGTTAAAATTACGATAATGCAACTACCTTTCTAGACCCGTAACTCACACATTCTATCTGCGATGAATACGTGCTGCCTGTCGTTGCATTCAGGACGACGAGATCTATCTCACGGTCCTAGTTCAACATGTCAAAACCCGACCGTAAGAAAATTCAACTTTTCCCCCTATTTTGACCAAATTACGATAATGCCCTCAACCTTCCAAACATCATAACTTCCTCCTCGGATGTCGGAATCAGGCATGCCACCTGTCTACGGATTCGTGATGTCCCAAACTACGTCACAATCATCGGTCAATACCCAATTGACCGCCCAAACTAAAAGTCAACTTTTTGCCCAAACTAGGGGCAAAATCGTCATTCTACGCTAAAGGCCAAAAGTACCCAACTAAGCACTACATAAACTCACTAATCCTTCACTAATCACCGTGTTAACCCTAATTTCTGGGACGGGTCCTTACAACCTACCCTCCTTAAAAGAATTTCGTCCTCAAAATTCCACAACTCGTTCCCAACACTAGGGGTCTCCTACCCGGTGATTAACACTAACTCAACAACAACTACTCCTGAGTTTCCGTTCTATCATCTCCACCTTGGGTATTTCACAACACCCCCAACTACCAGTTCACCACTCCTGACCCTCTCTTAGTACGACAAAAACTTCATGGTGTACGCAAGGGAAACTCTATGAACAGAAAACAAAGGGATTTTAAAATACCTCATATAGAGTACCCAATAGAATTCATAGAGTACATCGTCACGTACTACCACCTCACTTTCCAGAAACTCGAATCCTAACCCAGAACAATCTAGTCCAAACAGGAAATCCTACCTACTAGCTCACTCCCTCGTTGTCACACCCCTCGGCTGCTACTTCGACCACTTATCGGGAAAAATCTACAAAGTCCGAAAGGCAAATCCTAGATTGTGGGTTCTCTTCTCTTCAATAACCTCACTCCAAGTCTTCTAGAGGAAGTCCTAGACTCTACCCCAAACCAAACACCACGATATACCACTCAACCAAGGAAAGTAAAAGTACCTGTCCCCGCACCAGGTGCCGACTGAACCTCCTACTGAGTCATCGAAAACACTCGAGCCTGGGGTCCTGCAGATGTACCACGTCCTCTCATACTACTAGTGGCACCTCGACCTCCTCTAGTGCCCGTTGTCCCTGACGCTGACGATGTACTCCGTCCAGGCTCTGCCGCTCCTCGGCTTACACCACCTTCCTGTGGTAAAAGTGGGCACTCACGTCAGAAGTGACCTTGCTCCCCACAGTAGAAACACACATCCCGACTGGAAGGACCTGGTCTCCCTGTAGACGCAACAGACGTCGTACTAGCTTGCGGAGTCGGCTGTGCCCGGTAACCACGAAATCCCGAACTCTGGACACTACCAGGTCTACCAAAATGATCATCGCCCACCGACGACGCTCCACTGAAGTTACCCCTCTTCGGTGTCCTCTGACTCGAAGCTCCGAAAAAAGGTGGCTCCCGGTGTCGTACCGGCAAGCTAGCCTCGACCCTCACCGCAGCGTCTGACAACTCTCGGAGGGTAGCAAAAGATCCAGCCGTCACTATGGCTAGAATCTCACCTCGCAGGCCCAACTCAAACCTACGGCACTTCTCGGCTTCAGTGGCCACAAACGCAGGAGCAAAACGAGACAACATCTAAATTTTTTGTTCGTACTCAGCCACACTCAGATTCCCCTGCTGGAGTTGCAGAAACTCAGCCTCCTTGGCATCACGGAAAGAACGAGGGTAATACTGATCTAGGAACCTCTCCTGAAACGTCTCCCAGGTCACAGTGTGGGCGTCCCAACCAGAAAACCCGAGGGTGTACCACCACTCGTACGCCGCACCGTCCAACAAGAAGGTAGCCAGTAACACTCGATCCTCCAGTGGACAATGCATCACAGCGAAAATCCGCTCAAGTCTCGTGATCCACCTCTGTGCTTCCTCAGGATCTGCCCCACCACTAAAAGTCGTAGCCCCGAGACGCTGGGCTCGTTCAATCGTAGCACTCTCTGTCCCTTTCGCCACTTCGTCTTCAGGTCGTGGATGGGGTTCACGTCTCGGAGGCATAGTCAACCGCAAGCTGAAAGAGGCATAGAATCAGTCAAACAACCTAAACACAACCTCACAAACCGACAAACCCGACAAACCTATGCTCTGATACCAATTGTCAGGACCCACCCCGGTTTCACCCCGAAAACCGAGGTAAATCCTGCTCCCGTCTGACACCCTGACACCAAGACCAAAGTAACCTCACGAAAAACGAAAAACGCGAAAGTACACAATCAGACGCAGGAGAAAAAAATTAAACATCCCGAAGTCAAACGTATGTACAGAGCATAGTACCAAAAATACAAAGGAAAGAAAACCGATAAACAAGATACACCCACAACGAAAAATGTTAAGCACTCCAGGGTCACTCTCGAATATTCTATGCCTCAGACGTTGCGTCGACGCCGACCCCCGCGCTAACTTCACGACTTGGAGGGCAATTTAAAATAGAAAAGTGTGAGTGGACCATAAATAAAAGAAGAGTTTCCAAAAAAAATCATTTTTTAATAAAACCAGGGTTTTAGCCCTCCGTTTTAAAAACACACATGCGTAACCATTTTGCTGAAAACAGTTATAAATCACATGAAGATCGTCATAAAAACATAATTGAAAGCTGTTATAGAAATCACGTCATAAACATCATAAAACCGTATCATAAAACATGAGTCTCAAACAATCATTATCCAATCAAACATGCTGGATCTATCCGAGTCTTTAAACTCCCGAGTCTTTAAACTCAATCCAGTCCTCAATAATATCCGAGTCTTTAAACTCCCGAGTCTTTAAACTCAATCCGGGTCTTTAAACCCAATCTGGGCCCGTCCCCAGTCAATCACAATATCCGGGTCTTTAAACCCAATAACCAGATCCACCAAATCCAATCAAAACCATTGGAAAACCATTTCTCAATCCACATCCAAACCCGAATTCGAAATCACTGGCCCGAAGCCCTCCCAGCATTCAGAACCGTCATTCCGAACCCAAATCCGGAATCCCACGTTTCAACTTCAAAACCAAATTCCGCTTCTCGAAATCCGATTTTAAAAAGCCTCAATTATCAAATCATGTTCCAAAACTCCTTTATACATTGAAAACCATTTATCATTTGAAATCCCAAGTCTATAGCATCATAATCAGAAATCCACTTTTTCTCGTAAAACGTGCCAAATACGCTATTTCTCGAAAATCGTGCAATTATGTAAACTATAATCACATATTCAACAATCATGAAATCACACGTAAAACCATAAAACAATTATAGAAAAAAGTTTATTCATGCTTGAGTTTAGAGAAGGGGTCCACTCATAGTCACCGACACGTCACTCGCGCCCCGTACAGCCCGTACGTTCCTCAGCTTCCTCGGGAACTCCCGATCTTGTCACAAGTCACCAAAGAACGTCACTAACACGTCTACTAAGACTCTCCTAATTTCCCACAAAAATCCCCGGGTCCTAAGTGTAACAAACCGGAACCCTAAACCTTTAACCTCGCGGAACTAACTTCAAACGACGTCCGAATAACCCGAAACCTATTCCAATGGATCCGTTATGACATTTAGAACAAAAATTCAGTTGGACTCTTCACCGAAAACAGCCGCACGCGTCCCCACGTGCCGCCCAAAGTGGCTGCGCGTGGGCCTCACGCGCCTGCACACAGTGTTACTGTTCATCGTCGTCTTCCTTGGGCGAACCGGTCTGAACCGGCGTACCCGGTTCTCCGCCATCCCTTCACCGTTTCGACTCCTCTCTTCACCATCCTCACCATCCAGTCCTAAGAAACCTATTCCCCTCACTCTAACACCTCGACACAGCATCTACATCGTCGTCCCTAACTCGAAACAAAACCCGATCAGTCCCCTGTTTTTCCTCCCAGCCAACCAACTACTCCCCCGTCACGGCAACCACCGTAGACAACTCCTAGGACCTCACTGAGTCACACACAACTCACCAAATCCCTCGACTCGTACTCAAAACCCACGACTTCTCGTTTGAAATTCACCGCAAAACAGAGCAAGTTAACGGGGATGAGGAATTACCTGCAGCCGTCCACCACCGTGCTCGCCGTCGCGTTCCCTGGAGTCCACAGAGCCGTCTCAACTTCCTCTCGAGTCCAATTGGAGCAACACACGGCCACACCACCACCAAATCCCTCAGCTCTCTCTGTTTTTCTGGTTTTCCCCGTGAGCTCACCCTTCCTCCTCACTCACTCACGATCACACAACCCCTCCAATTCACTCCTCAACTCTCCCTTAATCTCTGTTCACTCTCACCAGCTCACAACACTCACACCTTCCCGGTCATCGATCGATTTCCTCTGAGCCTCACTCTGTCTCTGTTTCTCTCGAATGCACGGTTATACCCCTAATTATTTGGACCCGTGAACCCATCTAGAAGCCACTAGGTCCCTGCCACATGTCACAATCCTCTCAACCCTCTCACAATTGTCCCAATCTCAGCTGTACACATGTCCCTATCCTATTGCACAATTCCCATTGTGCAAAAGACCAAAATGCCCCTCATTTGAGTAAAAATTACGATAATGCCACTACTTTTCTAGACCCGTAACTCACACGTTCTATCTCCGATGAACACGTGCCGCCTGTCGTTGCATTCAGGACAACGAGATCTATCTCACGGTCCTAGGTCAACATGTCAAAACCCGACCATAAGAAAAGTCAACTTTTTCCCCTATTTTGACCAAATTACAATAATGCCCTCAACCTTCCGAACATCATAACTTCCTCATCGGATGTCGGAATCGGGCGTGCCACCTGTCTACGGATTCATGACGTCCGAAACTACGTCACAGTCATCGGTCAATACCCAATTGACCACCCGAACTAAAAGTCAACGTTTTGCCCAAACTAGGTGCAAAATCGTCATTTTACGCTAAAGGCCAAAAGTGCCCAACTAAGAACTACTTAAACTCACTAATCCTTCACTAATCACCGTCTTAACCCTAATTTCCGGGACGGGTCCTTACACATTCGACATCTCATCCATCCTTGGTGTATCTGGATCTTATCGAATACTTGCCTCAGCAGAGGTCACCACATAGCTAAAACCACTAGGGTTCTTCTGGCCCACATGGCCTTGAGCCCTCGGCTCACATAATCACTGAACCCTTTCAATCCACTTTACTCGAGCACATAGTATTCGACATCCAGTCACCATCTCATCATGTTGGAACACATCCGATCATAATCATCGTCGAACTGTCACTATCGGATCCAATCCGATTACTATCTCATGTCCATCTAGGCCTCGATCCATAAGACAAAACCTTTATGCTCTTTGATAACTCTCAATCTAACATACCGATTAACTATGGTCAATCCCATCATCCAACGTGCACCGCTCACCGGTGCACCCCCCATCATATCAATCATCAAGGCACTACTCGGCCTGCTCAAGGACTGCACTCTAGCAAAATCTAACCACGTAATAACCAGCAAGGCAATTCACCCTGATAATAACCAGACTTTGGTTTACTCGACCCGCGGTCGTCACAAACATCTCAGTCATTACGATCGACTAGATCCTCACTACACTACTTGATCCAAACTCACCTCGATCCTCCTAGGATTCACTATCAGCTCGCTCAGTCAACGTAACATGACCCATAATACCAACATGGGTCCACTACCTTGGACCCTCACTTGTCACATCCGGTGACGCTAAGTACCATCGGCTCTTCAAGTCATTCAAATTTGACTCACAGTCTAGGAGTTCAGCTCTTACACCTTTTTTGAACCCTTTAATTGTCCTATCCTTCCTCATTGGCCTGCATAATGAAAGTCTAAGATGAGGACATCAAAATTTATCTGATGTCATCCTGCGGCACCAAGCACTATATGCTGAAGAGTAGAAAATGAGAAGTCTCCTTTACCGACTTTGGATCACTCGTCACCAATGCGGAATCAAGCACTCTTCTCTATGTCTCAATCACAACTTCTCTTGATTCCGAAGTTCCAACCACGTTGGAAGCATACCTATCTTTTCCAACTACTAGACTAAATCCCCAAACAAGTATCCGCAAACATTATAGCTCATCGGGTGTCAAGTCCACCTTGGACTTACCCCGTTGATTATCTCTCAATACACAGATTTCTCCTCAAACAAGCTTATGTGAAACACAAGAGGTATCGTCATCAGCAGTCGACCAAAACCAATCCCCAATGGACTCTCAAGGCCTCTACTCACTCGGACAATCCAACCATGTGTTTGTAAACCATCAACACTCGCATCCAACTCGCCTATCCATTAATATCGTTTATACACATCCAAAAGGATGTCGTCCATCATTACCTGATTCTCATGTTTCCACCTTAATAGTTACAACCTGTGAGCACACCATCGTGTCTCAAGTCTCGCATCATGTTGACGAACAAGCAAACGGAAAAAACGAAGTCATCTCCTCCGACTAAGAGTATTCTCTGATAGTTATTGTAATGCTTAATTCTTTCCTCGAAACTAAACACTCCCATTGATTCTCCTCGGTTTATTCCATCACCATCTTTTTTAGCATACTGGTACGCACGTCCCAGCCCTTATGGGATCAATTTCCAGAACCAAACACTCGTGCCATCTGTCCACAACTAGCTAGGGTACCTATCACCAATCCAAGTATACCCCATGCCTCGTGCCGAGCCACTCGGAATCCTCTCTGTCCCGCTCAGTGCCCACCAAACTCACATGTTTTCCACTCTAGGACACGTCTACCATACAAGTCGCAATCTAAGCCATCATTGGCATCACATCACTTGGACACACACAGTGACATTCGGGATCATCCAATCACTATTGGATTCCCATTAACTCAACTCTGGCATCTTCCACTCATCTCAGTCGCCTTCCAGGAGGTAGTGCAGCACATTCACCAACACCCCAAGTCCAACATCCCATTATGCGATCATACTCAATCGTAATCGAGTCGAATCCAAAAATCACTGTTCATATTGTGCGTCACTCACGCACCTCCGTATCCTCGCCACAACTGACAGATCTCCATCGTCTCAGTTATCATGGTAACATGAGCCTATCCACTCGATAAGACTCGACTACGTCCATCGATAGCAGCGCCTGCCACAACCGAGTGTAGACCAATCCCAGAAACACTCCGCTATCAAGTCTCCATATCCATGCGGTCAACTCACTGCAGATACCAACCGTTCAACACCTAAAATCTACTGATCGGTGCACCTCAGGATCCGATCCACGAGTACCACACTCCTGGTAACTTGTCCAATCAATCTCAAGCTAGGGTTATCACAAACCCGGCTGCTTACTACAGCACAACCATCCTGACTGATCCATCGCTCTTGACTCTGAAAAGTCGTCATACTCTGACACCGGTATACAACCAACCAGTAATCACTATCTAATAACCTTGTTCACTGGTAACTCTACGGCCTCCAGCGTTGGGCCCACAAGAACTTGGCATTACACAGTTTCCATTATTACTCAACCATGACCTGCTAAACACACGGCTTACCACGCCACACAACGTCTACACCGTGGCAGTCTCTGCTAGTCGAAATCTCTCCGGGATTTAACACACTGGAATGTGGAAACACATGCCAAAACAGGTTAAACTTTTCGATTCCCAAACAGTCTCAACTCGGGTTGTCCACTACCTCTAGTGATGTCACTTTGACATAATCCTCTATCTGATGTGACCGTCCAACGGTCTCGACTCTCAAAGTCGACATACTGATCAACTAGGTCCCATTTACCAGTAACACTACGGCGCAAAGCCGTTGAATTCACATGAACATCGATCCTACTCGGGATCCAATCTCACTAGAACATGACATCCTGTGTCAAACGAACCCTAAATCATCGCACCACATGCCAACACAACCTAGCTAGGGTTCAATTCCACTGAATCCTCGTACTCTCACCCTAACTCTACGGTTGATGATGGGTTGTTACCATTGCAGAGATATCACATCCAGCACATGTGCGTCACACTAAGAGCAACTCACGCTCTGATACCACTTTGACAGGACCCGTCCCAATCCTCACGGATTATCATGGGCCGTGTTAGCTCCCGTTTGACACCGCGTGTCAAACTAGGGATAAACTCGTCACCTACTTGGGGATCCATCAGAGTACACCAGGATTAGTGGTGGCATGTGATGTCTTGATCTCTGCTACAACCCGCATCCGCTACCAACCTGAAGGATATTAAAACCACAAAACCTGTGAGTGGACAAAACAACAGTTTATAAAACTCATTTTTAACAAAAAATTTATACCCTTCACGTAAAAGCATGCATCCATCATAAAACAGTTATTTCAAATACTTTCTCAGAAGCTAGACGTATTGCTTCCCAAATCAAAACACAATGAAAACTGCTTCTCAATCGAAGCCATCAACTCGGATCTCAGCCTAAAACCAGATCATACAGGGCCTCTGCCCAAAACCAACACCAGCAAACTAGAACAAAACCTCGGGCCAAATCATTGAACTCGTGGGAACACATCCCATGGGAACTCATCCTAATATCAGTCACGATTCTAGCACATGTGCATACTACTCAGGACCGCTCACAATCCTAGCATGTCTCCGTGAACACAATACTCGACGCGACTGTCTCTAGATCATCGCGAACACATTGCCAATCGATCTCAGAATATCTCATCAGCACTCCTAAGTCGAGCCTCCCTCAGTCATTGCATCCCTCGGCTGCTCGACAATAGGTAGTGTATCGTGACCTCTCTGGAAGGAACACATCCGCAGTCAGGAGGCGACCGCCATATCATCCAAGACTCAACCGAATACCATCATCAATAGTGCCTCAAGCACAGAACATCACCAAATGGGTCACAGCCCGAAAATCCAGTGTCCAATGACATTTCATATTTTAGGATTCCTCGAAACCTATAAAATCCACAACTGGGTCTCATGCCCGAAATATCTTTCGTAAAACTCATAACTGGGTCACCGCCCGACTTATCTCACGTTTGACTATACTCTAAGTCAAACCTCAAATCAACTGGGTCATATGCCCAAAAGATATTTCCAAAGCTGAAAACTAGTTCTCATTTTCAAAACACTTTCAAATCATAGTTCAACTGGGACTCGTGCCCGAATCTCGATTTCACGCATCTCCGTAAAATCCTCAAAACTCGTAAATCAGTTCCTCTATTTCACGCCTCTCTGTGAAACCTTGGAATCACATAAAACACTAGCACGTAGTGTACTCGGTCGAAGCCCAATCATCATACAAAATAGAAATCTCGAACTAGGTGCAATAACGCATTTTCTTTCAAAAATGCCCAACAAATCATATTTAAATCACATGCACTCATGGCATCTCAAAACATGTTCATAAACACATATAAAACATTTGTGCATGCATCGTATTCATAAAAAAAAGTGCACTCATAGATCGTCTAAGCTGCCGTCTCGATACGTGCGTGGTACTCCAATTCTATTTGTGAGAGCTCGGCTACTTTTTGGACCTTACTTCTCAATAAAAACCTACCTCTCCGAGTCGTCCAGACCTTTCCAAAACACACTAAAAGGTTACTATCAACCTAGGCAAGTCCTAATAAAGAACCTCCAACATTGCCGAAAAGTCAACGTGTCTCGGACACGCTTCTCTAGGCTAAAAACTTCGATTTGACCAACCTAACAATCTCTGATAGACTCGAAACCACGACCATTGGATTCGTATCATTGAAACCTTTAAAATGGTTCTAGTCCCACCTCAAAATTCGAGCCCATGTGTCCCAACGAGCCTAGTCAACCCAAAAGTCAACTCTGTTGAAAAGTCAATGCTCACATCATCCTGACGTCAGCATTGACAATCCTAATTGTGCCACGTGTCAAGTCCCCATTGGTCTATGTCTGACATGTCAGTCTGACATTGTTAGATCTAACATGATGACATCACCAGGATGACATCATCGCTGACATCATCAATCATCCTTGACCTCAATCGGGTTCTGCAACTGGGTCTGTACGACCCGTGGCCTGACCCGGTCGAAAAACATACCTCCGGCCACCAATTTCGATGTCGTTGGTTCCAATACGATCATCCAATCTTATATAATCGATCCATGGCTTGTAAATCATAAAAATAGGCCTATAATTTACCTGTTCGAATTGAACCTCACTACCCAGTTTTTTCGCCCTCTATCCAGGCGGTTCCTCCGTCCACCGCCCCTGCTTCTGATAGCCACATGCTTGTACAACTCCCACAACATCCTCCAATCATCAGGACCCACTCAAAACGTAACAATTCAAAAATCTAAAATTTGAATTTAAAAGGGTTCTCGAGTTTTACCTTTTTCCGTGGCTCCACCACCGTCCACGGCAGTTCTGTCACCCGCTTAATGTCATCGTCCCATCCTCTCATCCTCATCCTCTCACTTACCCTTAAACTGAATCAAATGAGGGAAGGGTATATTTTGGGGCTTTCAGGTTTGGTTCGAATGAATGAACAAAGGGATGAATGATGCATGTATGTAAAATGGTGGGCTATGAATGGGTCTGAACAAATATCTGGGCCCACATGAGATAAAAGGCAAAAGTCAACTCGCCTCATAAAACTTGCCACCGTAAATATTTCCTCGAAACTTCCGTGAACCGTAACTTCCCCGTCGAATGTCCGATTTCGATGTGCTGCCTGTCTACAAATTCGTATCAACTCGATCTACATAACGGTTCTCGTGCATCGAACCTTCCTGGTCAAAATTCAACCTTTTGCCCTCATCCATGGGCAAAATTGTCATTTAGCCCCGAACGTCCGATAATCCTCGATTAATTCCCGATTAGTCTCACTAATCCTCAATTAATTCCTACTTAATTTCAAATTTTTGGGCTGCAGTCGCCGCTGTGGCCAGCTGGGAAACATCTATTAATGGTCCAAACTGCAAACCTTTATATCTCCCTCATTTCTCAACCAAATTGGACAAATTTTATACCAAAATTTATCTACTCAATCCTATCCTCCTCTAACCCGAGCACCACCACGTCCTTCCACGTTCAAAGCTTACGTTGCTTTGCTCGTGAGAGTCCCTAGACTCTAAATATGTCTTTGCTTTGGTCTAAAATGGTCACAAACGCATGGGAAATTGTTGAGTTGGTTTGTTTGTGTGTTTTGTGTGTGCACGGGAAGGAGAGAGAGTGTGAGTGAGAAAATGAGATGATAATCCTCCAACCTTATCCATTTGCCCCAAATATCTGCATTTTCATTTTTCAAAAATACCCCTACCCAAAATGGAAGCTAGGCATAGGTTCAAGGGCAAAATAGTCCAAGTGCCTAAATTAATTTTGAGAAATCCATATCAAATCACCAAAAATCCTCGAAAAATTTCCGACTTACGTAATTAAATTTTCGGTTCGTCACAATCTACTCACCTTAAAGAATTTCACGCCCGAAATTCACATCTACCCTATAAAATACAACCAACAAGTATACATTCGAAACTATCCCCTAGGTTAACCCTAAAGGCCAACTAACTCATGTTCACGCTAAACGTACCATCCCAAAATGAACAACACCCAAGTCACCTAACCCAAAGGGAAGAGTACATGTCACTCCTCCTGGTGTAATTGCATAATCGCAAACACACGTGCCTTTTCACCTGCGGGTCAGGCGCATTGTAACGCCCCGTAAATTTGGGAAAACAAAAAATGACGATTTTGCCCTAGAAGTCAAGAGTTTACTGTTTTTACTCAAAGTCAAAGTGTTGACTTTTTATCAAGAGAATTTTTGGAAGTATCGTGAGGACCGTTACGAAGGTCTCGACTTTCTGAGAGCGTAGACATGCGGCATGCCGAAAATAGAGGTTGAATCGAATTAATATAGGTCAAGAATGCTTAGGGGTATTTTGGTAATTATGGCTTGAAGAGCAGCTTGATAATTTTATCCATTTGACATGTGAATCATATTAGAATTTCTAGAAAACTCTCCAATCTTCCCTCAAAAATCTCTCTCCACTGACTTAGCTAGATATATATATATATATACATATGTATATATATATATATGTACGTATGTGTGTGTGTGTGTGTGTGTGTGTGTGTGTGTGTGTGTGTGTGTGTGTGTGTGTGTGTGTGTGTGTGTGTGTGTGTGTGTGTGTGTGTGTGTGTGTGTGTGTGTGTGTGTGTGTGTGTGTGTGTGTGTGTGTGTGTATGGTGTACCAATTGGGTGTTCGGTGGGAAGAGACTGAAACACACACCTTTGTACCCGTGGAAAAAAACCCAAGGAAATTGAGGGGGAAAGACCAGAAAAGTGGGAAAGGGAAAAGGAGAGAGTAGTGCAGGATAGTTAGAGGAAGGAAATAGTACGAAAACCATAAGAAGAGAGGAGGAAGCAAGGAGGAAACCCATGAACCCGTGAGCATGAAATCAAATTTTGGTTTGGAGGCAGGAACATCGAAGATGAAAGTTCTTGTGAGCTTATGACGTCCCTACAGTCGTTCTAAGCTTAAAATAATGGAGGTTGGGATGCTGGAACGTGATGGACGAAAAACGGTAAGCCATGTCGGAAAATTTGAGGAATGAAACTCTCATTCTAATGTGTTTTACTTAGTTTAGAGGCCGTAGATGTGTTTCTGGCATCAAGACGAATAGGTTTGGTGAAGAAAGCATGAAAAATAGACGTAAAACGAAGGAATTACAACTATTTTGATGTCATAGGTCAAATGACCCGCTTGCAGGAAAACAGGTCCCAGACCCCCGGTTGAAGATGACCCATGTGCGCTCATGAATCCCACATGCAGAGGCCCTGGGCGGCGCGTGGGCGCTCATGTGGTGTTTTATGGGAAAACGGCCAACATCAAATATGATCCTTTTTGTGTTATGAGTCTAGTGGTCCAAGATTCAAGTTAATTGGATCTTGTGTGAGGAAGTTATGCTCGTTGAAAATTACTACGTTTTATGTAAACATTTTTAATTAATTCTAAAATTTGTGAATAACTAAGGGTTTAATCATTAACCAATCTCAATTATAATTGAATTGTCTAATGTGAACTATGGTGCGATATAATAATGAGATAACTAATAGATTTATGGTTTGATTATTATGTTTTTGATTGTTCAAATTTAGTATCTAGTATTGGTTTTTTATACATATACTTGTGCTTAAATGTTGGAAACACAATTTGGGGAAGGAAAAACAAAAGTGGATTATTCAAGAATGAATATTTGGAGACTTATAGTTATATGTGGATAATTCCATTGGAATTGGTTTACTTATATTGGTAAATAATGGCACATATTTATCTATAATAAATCTTTCTTTAGTTGTTGATGAATTGTGATGGATAATAGATATGTGGAAGACGCTGAATGTTTAAACAATTTTATGTTAATTGTTATTTGGTTAAACTATACTTGGGCATGAATAATTAGAAGATTATTAAGGTAATTGACGATGAAAAAGGTAAAATCACTAGTATGATGCCATGAAGATAATGATGATGTGTGTTGAGTATCTAATGGTATGATGTCATGATGTGATGTACGAGTTGACATGATGTTATGATAATATTTGAGGAAGTTGTGGATCAGTCTCAGACGTCGAGTAGGGCTCCAAATTCTCAAACTGGTGTGATGTGAGTGACCACTCAGATGTCGAGCTAGGCTCCGATTCGTGAGTGGATGGTGGTTGGTGAGTCTTGGACGTCAAACTGGGGGCTCTGTATTCTGAGACAGGTATTGTGGTGGTCAATCTCAGACGTCGAGCCAGAGGGGCTCTGTATCCTAAGACTGGGGCTGACTCAGATGTCGATCTGGGCTCTATATCCTAAATCTGTATCCACTCGAACGTCGACCTAGATTTTGTATCCCGAGTGGTTTGTATGTAGATATTGGTTAGTCTCAGACGTCGAGCTGGGCTCTGTATCATGAGACTAGCATTGTGGTGATGACTCAGACGTCGAGATAGGATCTATATGCTGAGTCGATTTCCACGTGGATAGTGGTTTGATACCCCGGGGGATTGTTTGGATGATGTTATTGGTGTTGTGTTTGGATATGACTCAGAATGATGTTTGTGGTGAATAGCCTACGCGTAGTCCTATAGTGTGTGGAATGGTTGGTATTTGAGATGAAACAGTAATGGGTTGAGTTTGGATTATGGATTGGTGGAACAAAAATTGAGAATATACGAGATTTCGGTATTTCTGCTGAATGTACAAATTTAGGAGTCTGTGCATGAATGTTTTACATGAATACTTATATGTTTAAGACTGGTTCTTTGTGATTTCTAATGATATCTACGGAAATTTCGTTATTTCGCGTTTTTCGGGGTTATCTTTTTTGGATTTCCGTTTTGATTATAGATTTGTGCTAAACAAAAGGAGTGATATGGTATAGGGTAATCTTGAAAAATATTTATGAGATATGTATGATTTCTGGTCTGTTTTGCGGAAGTTATGGTAATGGCACATTTTACAAGATTGATGTCTAAGTTATGGGTTTTGGCTTAGGCCGAGATTTTGATCATGGTTTTGATTTGTGGCGTTGATACGTGATATGGTTCTCAATATTTGTGGTACGAGAAAAAGTTATGATAACTATCTGGATGATGTAGTTTTATGAATTGGATTAAACATGGTTATGGTGATAAAAATAAGTAATCATAAGATGATATGTGTTAATAATTATGGAATATAATTGAGAATATAGTTAAGGAAATAATGTGTATAACTAATTGCGTATATGGTAAACCGTCGCATATATCTCCTTTTTGGATATTGAGAATTTATAACAATTATAATTGATATTGAACCTTTGCTACATAATTATTATATGAATTTAACTTAAGGTATAACAAGTTAGTTATATATATACATATATATATATATATATAATTTGAGTGTGGCTCAGGTGATGCTTTGAGCAGTTTTCGAGGGCAGCCTTATTCTATGGTATAATTTGTGAATATTAACTTATGATGAGTTTGGATGTGTTCTAAATTCAAGGATGAAATTTTTTACGGAGGGGAGATTGTAATGCCCCCAAAAATTTGAGAAAAATAAAATGACGATATTGCCCCTAAAAGTAAAAGAGTTGACTTTTTTACTCAAACTCGGCTTCTTGAGAGTGTAGACAAGTGGCATGCCGAAAACAGAGGTCGAATCAAATTAATATAGGTCAAGACTGCTTAGGGGTATTTCGGTAATTATGGCTTGAAGGGCAATTTGGCAATTTTATCCATTTGACATGTGAATTTCTAGAAAATTCTCCAATATTCCCTCCCAAATCTCTCCCACCAATTTAGTTAGATATATATATATATATATATATATATATATATGTGTGTGTGTGTGGGGGGGGGGGGGGGGGGGGGGGGGTTGTACCAATTGGGTGCTCGTAGGGAAAATACCGAAACACACCACCTTTGTACCCGTGAAAGGAAACCCAAGGAAATTTAGGGGAAAGACCAAAAAAGTGGGAAGGGGAGAAGAGAGAGTAGTACAGGATAGTTAGAGGAAGGAAATGGTACGAAAACCATGAGGAGAGAGGATGAAGCATGGAAGAAACCTATAAACCCGTGAGAATGAAATCAGATTTTGGTTATGAGGTAGGAACATCGAAGATGAATGTTCATGTGAGCTTATGACGTCCCTACGGTTGTTTTAAGATCAAAATAATGGAGTTTGGGACACTAGAACATAGTGGACGAAAAATGGTAAGCCATGGCTGAAAATGTTGAGGTATTAAACTTTGACTTATAATGGGTTTTTCTTAGTTTAGAGGCCGTAGATGCGTTTTTGGAATCAAGATGAAGAGGCTTGGTGAAGCAAGCATGAAAATAGACGTAAAACGATGGAATTACAGTTAGGTTGATGTCGCGGGTCGGACGACCCACTTGCAGGAAAATGGGTCCCATACCTAAGGTTAAAGATGATCACTGTGCGCGCGTAAATCCCACGGGCAGAGGCCTTTGGCGTGCGGTGTTTTATGGGAAAACGACCAACATAAAAGTGATCATTTTTGTGTTATGGATCTAGTGGTCCAAGATTCAAGTTAATTGGACCTTGTATGAGGACGTTATGCTCGTTGAAAGTTATTAGGTTTTAAGTAAACATTCTAAATTAATTTGAAAAATTGTGAATAACTAAGGATTTAATCATTAACCAATATCAATTATAATTGAACTGTCTAATGTGAACTATGGTGCGCTATAATAATGAGATAACTAATATATTTATGGTTTGATTATTATGTTTTTTATTGTTCACATTTAGTATTTAGTATTGGTTTTCTATACATATACTTGTGCTTAAATGTTGGAAATACAATTTGGTGAAGGAAAAACAAAGGTGGATTATTCAAGAATGAACATTTGGAGACTTATGGTTTTATGTGGATAATTCCATTGGAATTGGTTTACTCATATTGGTAAATAATGGCACATATTTATCTATAATAAATCTTTCTTTAATTTTTGATGAATTGTGATAGATACTAGATATGTGGAAGACGGTGAAAGTTTATACAATTATATGTTAAATTGTTATTTGGTTCAACTATACTTGGGCATGAATAATTAGAAGATTATTAGGGTAATTTACTATGAAAAGGGTAAAATCATTGGTAATTCCACAACTTGTTTTGGTTAGTGGGTTGGATGTGGACGGTAACCCCCAAGAGTAAATTTAATTCGGATAATTTAATGAGACTTAGAGGTAATTAAAATTTATAAGATCCCTTGTCTGACAAAAATTGTCATATGGGAGCAGGACATGTTTAGTTTATGCGGAATTTGTGACGGGGTCTTGTCACGCGTCCCCTCTGTCAGCTACCTGACCAGTGGGCCCCACGATTAGCTTTTTGATCCTTCGATGCAACAGTCGGAAAAAGGGCCGTCCCCTAGTAACCTTTCGTCGTCATACCCTGTCTCATAGCACCATTGTCCGAGCGATGCGGATACTCCTGCTAAAAATGTCCAGATTCCCTGAAATAGTAACAAGTAACCATACCAACCTGAGTCGCAAAACCTGCACAGTTACAACTCGAAGAATCTGAACTCGAAGCAACCCTCTTCGGTGCCCTTTGTGTAAAAGACTCCTCCTCCTGATGCTCGTTGCATCACCCATAATTCTCATGCTAATATATAGGTGGCAAACTCAGCTTCTACCGTAGCAACCCCATCCAACAACTCCTAAAGAGTAGCAAAAGAACCCCCTGCCACAGTCGCCCGAATCTCATCTCGCAAACCAATCTGGAAGAGGCGACACTTGTCCGTCCTCGCTTGTGACAACCTTTGATGTGAACCGTGACAAGTCCACAAACCTCTACTTATACTGACCAACTGCCATATCCCCTTACCGGAGCCGCATTAACTTGACCTCTTGATCATCATGATAAAACTGTGGGTATAACTGCTCCATGAACTGTTCTCTCAACATCTCCCAGGTCGTAGTGTGAGCATCCTTACCCATCCTCTTCAGCCTCTACCCCTATTGGTGTGCAAGGCCACAAAGAAGAAATGTATCAATTGGTACCATTCACTCCGAAGGGCACCCCATCATCTCAAAAGCCCCCTATAACTGAGTAATTTAGTCATCTGCCACCTCCGGGTCAGGCAACCCTTCAAAACGGTGGCCCCGAGACTCTAAGCTTGCTTCACCTCCGAACTCCCTGAGGTCCTCTGCTCCGGAGCACAGTATGTAAGGCCTGATCCAACTAATCTAGGGTTATCCCTACAAATGGTTCCCGATCCTAACTGTGAGTACTCCCCAAACCCTCAGCATCGTCTCTAATTCCAAACTGTGTATGGGAGCCGCCTCTTGGAGACATCATAATCTGAAAAGACACAATCACTACCCCGAATACCCTTCACTAACCCTCAAGAAATTAACCTAGTGCTCTGATAAGACATTAACAAGACCTAACCCAGAAAAACCTTAAAAACTCACCCAGGGTCTTACTCCCATTTGACACAAGGCTAGTGAAAATCCCAAAATGCCCCCACACGTGTCAAAAAAGGGAAGGTTTTACATAAAAACATAAGTTCAACATAGTAACATAGCCCTAAGACGAAAAGAAAATCAATAAATTATACAAGATCCTACTCTGAGGATGGAACACGCTCCGAGAAACTGAAACTGAGCCTCTACCTAGATATAACCCACCCCCCCCCCCCCCCCACCCCCCCCCCCCCCCCCGGCGGATGCCACTGTCTATAGAGGAAATGAAAATAGAAAATAGCAAGTGGACTAAAAATAACAATTTAAACACATATGTTAATAAAGGATATTCAAAACATGCATGCATAAGAAATACGATCAAGTAAGTGAAAATCAATATAGAAAACACCCGAGGCCCACAATCCCTCAAACATCCCTCAAGCATAACCATCGGGAAAACAACCAGGACAACACAAATAGTAGCCATGATATCCCATCCTCTGTACATGACCATGCTAGTAAACCCATTATTACTACGCGTAGACAACCCCTAGGAACTGACAGGGACACACTCCAGACGCTAGTCTAGGAAATATAAGCCCCCAGGTACTAGCAGAGACACACTCTAAACACTAGTCTAGGAATAAAGTAATCCCCAATGGTATCTATCTCAGGATCTGCAGAGCCCAACTCCGGACATCTGAGAACCGATCCAACTCCGAAGATGGTCAACCTTGGATCAGTCATAGTCAAATAACCAAAATCATCACTTAAAACATATATCAAAGTTAAGCCAAACTATAAACCTGGGCCAAAGCCCAAAATCTGGTTCAAGCACGTTAATCCATAAAAACGATGTCCAAAAGCATATCAAGGAGTAACCGAAATCATCTATCCATATATCAAAATAGCCACAACCAGAATATGTATTCAAATCATGTAAAATATTTCTATATGCATGCAAGATAGTTTGAAAGCAAAGGTCCACTCACAGTACGTTCGAATGCGCTCATTCCCCGGAGCATCCTCACTTGTCAAAGTCACGCCCAAAGATTACCAACAATCCATATAAGTTCATACAAAAACGCCCCCCAGACCCTGGAACAAGAAACACGTCCCGAACACACTTCCCAAGGAGAAAACGTCCAAAACTACCCTCAAATGACCTCTGATCGGCCTGAAACCACCACCATTGGATTCAGAATGTTGAAACGTTTTTAACAAGACCAGTTTCACCTCAAAAATTGAGCCCACGTGCCCATACGCCCAAGTCAAAGTTTGGTGGTCAACCTACGTGCCAGTCAGCTACTACTACCACATGCTGACGTCAGCCCTAGTTGACGTGTTACTAGCAACCCTGACACAACCTGCCACGCGGCACCCCTTGACACGTGCCACGTGGCACTACCCATCCCTACTACGTGGCACTGCTGCTAACCTCATCATGATGTCCCTTGGTGACATCATTATGATGTCATGCTAATGTCATCCTTATCGGAGAAGAAGGACGCGTCGCTGCGGCTGCCACCGAGGTCGCCGCTTTGGCCGATAGGAAAACCTCCATTGAAGGTCCAAACTTCAAACCTTCATATCTCCCTCATTTCTTGACCAAATTGAACAAATTTTATATCAAAATCTATCTACTCAATCCAAGGAATCTAAATCCAAGCTTAGAATTGAGAAAAGTTACCTAGATCCTAAGTTATAAGCCTCGAAGGTTTTGGCTTCCTATCCTCTTCTCACCCGAGCACCACCACGTCCTTCCACCTTCAAAACTTACGTTGCCATGCTCGTGAGAGTCCCTAGACCCTAAATCTAGCCTTGGTTTGGTCTAAAAGGGTACAAACTCATGGGAAATTTTTAGTTGGTTTGTGTGTGTGTTTTGTGTGTGCACAAGAAGGAGAGAGAGTGAGAGTGAGAAAATGAGATGATAATCCTCCAAACTTATCCATTTGCCCCAAAATATCCACATTTTAATTTTGCAAAAATACCCCATGCCCAAAATGGAAAGCTAGGCATAAGTTCAAGGGCGAAATGGTCCAAGTGCCTGAATTAATTTTGAAAAATCCCGATAAAATCAACAAATATCCCCGAAAAACTGCCAGCTTACGTAATTAAATTTTTCGGGTCGTCACATTTCTTCACTGGGAACGTTACAACAGACGTGGGCACTGGACTTGTTCGCATCCACGGTGGGGAAGCTGACATGCTTTCAGACCCGCTTTGCCCCATAAAAACCCAATTATTATTTTTACCTTCTTCAATGTTCTTCAACCTCCCCCAATGGGGGATCAAATCTATCAATAGCGGAAGAAGATGGTGATTTGGGTTGATGGATTGTTAGGTATTGACCATAAATTCATGAGAAACCCAGATTGTCATCAAAGTTAGATTGAAATTAGGATTTGAGACTGGATTTTATTAGATGAGGAACGAAGAAGATGATGGTGGAGAAACCCATATTTACTATTAATCATCTTCTTCTTTAATTTTTTTGTGTTAATTTTTATAATTTTTTATAAATAATTAAACAACCAATCACATACTGACACATAAGCAATATTAACGATGTTACTAACATGACTAACGAAATGGAGCAACGGGGGGTAACAGAAGCATTGTTCTTGCAGTATATTGCAACAAAATCTGGTTTAAAGAGTAAAAATGAGATTCAATGTCTGCTTGAAGAAACATTTTGAGTAATAAGCCTTTTTTAAATGTACAATTCTTAAACCAAATAGGTAAGATGGCCGCCTATATATTACTATTGGAATTATATGTGCAACCAAATGCAAATTGATAATTTGACAACCTTTATCACACCACATACCATATGTGTATATATGATATTAAGTCCGCATTACAAAATAAAATTAACTTCATTTGCATAATCATAAATAATAACTAGAATCACTAAATCTTTTACTGTTGAATACGGACTATTGAAATGATTAAACTTTTATTATTGAAACACCAGTTACTCAAATGATTTAGCCATTTAATATTGTTTTATTATTAAGAAGAACATTTGTTATTGCTCATTCGATTGTTAATAAGAAGATTTATAGTGTTATTCAGCGCATTGTATATATTAAATTTTTTGAACAAGATAATAGTATATGCCTTTATTTGAAATATATATATATATATATATATGTTCATTTAAATATATTTATCTATTTATAGCCGGCCAAATTGATCTTCATTGAAATAGGATATGCCCTTGAGCATATTCTTAATGCTGTATATAATAAAACTATGAACAAGAATTATAAACCTTGGCGGAACTAACATAGTGCATATGAGATGGAATACATCAAATTTGTCATTGACAAGAAAATTTTAGAAACATGAGTAATGCTAGTGACTCTAAGGTTGTTCTAGTCACCGGCTGTGCCAAAGGGGGGATTGGTTACGAGAACTGCAAGGCCTTTGCAGAGGAGAAATGCCCCGTGTCTTTGCTACTGACATCATCCAACGCATCAATGGAATAGATTTCAATTCGTCTGATGATTTCGACATGTTAGAATTTGATGTGTCGTCCGATGAAAGTGTATCATTAGCGATCAAGACAGTTATATCAAAATACGGGCGCATTGATGTTCTTGTCAACAATGCTGGAATAGGCAGCACACAGGCCCTCTAGCGGAGCTTCCATTAGAGAGTATAAGAAAGGCATGGGAAATAAATACATTAGGGCAACTTAGGTTGGTACAACAAGTAGTACCTTACATGGCATCACAACGTAGTGGCAGTATTGTAAATGTCGGTAGTGTCGGCAAAGTTCCAACCCCCTGGGTGGGGTCCTATTGTGCAAGCAAGGCAGCAGTGCATCCAATGTCTAACACATTGAGGATTGAGTTGAAGCCGTTTGGGATTGATGTGGTACTGGTGATGCCTGGGGCCGTTAGATCAAACTTTGGGAGTGCAAAAGTGGAGAGATTGGGCGGTCAGGATTGGAAGCTGTATAAGGAGTTCAAGGAGGCGATTGCAGAGAGAGCAAGGGCATCTCAGGCGGGGGTTTTCGCAAGACACGTGGCAAAGAAAGTGTTGGGTCCAAAGCCACCGAAGATTATTAGTTTGGTCACATGAGTGGCTTGTTTGCTGTGCTTTCGTGTTCTCCTCTTTGGGCGCGAGATTGGTTCTTTTCAGCTCGTTTCAAACTCAACAAAAAGCTATGAGACTTTGTTTTTTCCTTAAATTGTTTTCATTTTAGTTGCTCATGGTCACTATCTATCTAAATAAGAATTGAAGCTTAATAATCGTTGACCGTTTCAATCACTTGTGCGAGTGTTTAATTAAAGGGTAATATTATTTGGATTCTCTAAATTAACAACATTTAGTGACCATATTGATATGACAATATGGTCTAATATAAATATAGAATAATTTCATTTATTAAAATAATATCATTCATTAATTGTCACATCAACATTGTCACTAAATGAGTAAATGTGGTCAATTTAGAAAGTCCAAATAACATTATTCTTAATTAAAAATAAGATGGTTTGTAAAGTAAAAAATTGACATATATATATAATCCTTAAAATTTGTTAGAAATGCTTGACAAGTGTAAGTGCCGAACTTTCAAAATTCGGTACAGATTTATTGGGCTCTAAGCATTGAATCAAACTTATAATATGTCGTCTTAAAAATAATGACAACACAAGTCAAACTCCTTAAAACAACGGCCACCACAATTAAGATCTTATCTTTAACATTTACTTAATTGATCAAGTCAAATCAACTATTTGAAATATTATTTCCATTCATCAACAAAATATATCAATAAAATTTATCAATATATTATTGGTACATTTTCGCCATTATAAATCAATACGCTGACAAAATGTATAGAAATCAATGGACGCATATACATTCTATTCATGTACGTATTATCTGATGTTGGATTTTAAGGACATTTTTTTCGGTTTATCTTTTTTTTTTTTGGTTATTTTCACAATAATGTTTCCATCTATTTTTAGGCAAATATAATTATATACATATATATATATATATATCTTTTATTACAATGACATTATTTATCATTATTACCCAAAAGAGACAACACAAATATGTAAAATGTTTCTTGAATTGCAACAAAAGGCAAGCATATGTATTATTTGTGGTTTTTGGAGGTGCCTCGTAATTGTATGCTTTGGTTATAATTGAGAATAACTAGGTGATTCTTGATCAAGAATAATTCACTACAAGAAACGCAATGTTACCTGGCGAACGGATTCATCGGCCAACAGCAAAAAATCGTCGGATAAAACATATATCAACGCACATCTATCTGGCAACTTTCGTCAAGCAGCAATCGTCGAGCCAACACTATTAATGACGAAAAAAACATGTACGTCGGGTAACCCAAATTTTACTAGAAGAAAACCTCGTTGGTCAGAGTTCATCGAGTAACGTTGAGTCAACACATTTCGCCCGACTAATATGTCATACTCGTCGGGTAATATGGGGTTATCTGAATCATTGGATGGTTCGCCGACCACCCACCGAAAAACGAAGGATCATCGGGTAAAACTAATCACTTCGTCGGGTAATAATAACAAAATTCATCAGGTAAGGTTGAAAGATTTGTGGGTGGGTCGGCCGTCACCCATCGAACTACCTTTGCCCAACAAAAACACTTAATCCGACTAAATTTAATATTAATTTTTCTTATAATTTTAATAACTCATATTAATTAATTATTTAATAAATCTAAAAAATATGGAAAATAAATAAAATTCAAATATGAAATTAAAAAAATATATTTATAAAATTTAAACTATTGTTTTGAACATAATTAAAATGAAACGATTTTTACAACAAAAAAGTAAAAATGCTCAGCTACAGTGACGTTGGTTGGGGTGGTGAGGTTGTTCGAGCTGGGTAGGATTTTGCTCTGGGTGCTGAGGATGTGTCTCACCCAAGCACTGAAAAACCCTAGCAAGCTAAGCCCTAATCTTGTCGTTTTGGGCCTGAAGGCTCTCATTTTGGGCCCTCACCTGTGCAGTCTTGGTCTGAAGGGCGGTATAATTGCGTCTTAGCTCCAAGTACCCATCAGGGTTGACATCCCTAGAAAACATTTTGGAGCCAGTCGATATATCTCGTTCCAGCCCTTTACTAGCCCCCAGAACGATCTTTCATGAATGTCTACCTAGCTATCGCTCCAGAATCGCCCTCGATCATTCCGTATCTGGCAGCTGTTGCTCCAAGGGTGTGTCTGATTGCTGCTGTGTCAACTCTGCATGTGTCTGTTGGATCTTTACTAGCATTCCTATGTACAAAATCAAAAGTACATATATTTTTAATTTTAAAAATAAACAAATAATTTTAAAATCAACTATAACAATTTAAACTTGAGTGAATACCTTCAACCTGCTGATTCCCTCGGTTAGGGTACACTTGTCCCTAGGCATCCACCTCTGGAAACAGTGACCCAGCGTTGCGCTGGTCCTCATGCTTGGCCACTAAGGGACATGACCCTCTGTGGTTGTTCATCGTCTTCGGCTTCTAATTTTGGGTCTTGGCCTCCGATTTTTTTCTTTTCATTACTAAAAAATAATTAAACTCTATAAAAAGTATGATAAAAAAAAATGAACAATTTAAGTAACTAAATATTACCACATATTTGGGCATCACTAAGTGCTTGCAAATCCAGTCTCACCCGATCTCCCGATCACCCTCCAACTCCTACAGAGGATGAGCACGAGCTTCCTCCCGGGTATAACAGCTAAGCCCCTAATCGTGGCGCTCGTACTTCCACTCTGCGTACCCTAGCTGCGAGTGGTGTCTAGTGTATTTCATGAGAGTTGTGTCATCAGTGTCATGCTGAAAATTGACCTACAATAAATTATTAAAATAAGTAAATCATTAAAATCATTAAAAATAATTAAAAAATAACTAAAAATAATTAAAAAATAGAAATACCAATGAGGCACCCCAACATAGGGTGAGCTGCTCCGAGGATTTCTTTTTGAAGGTAACGCCCATCATGAAATAATAAGTGCAAAGGATGGCACCCATGTCATGAGCCATTAAGCTGTGGATTTTGGCGGGCACTAAGTGGAGGTGACAGACGTAAACGATCTCGATCTTAGCATTCGTCACCATGCAAATCTGCTAGGATGACAACCCCCAGTTGATCCCCCACACTCCTACGCTTCTCCCTGCAAAATGATTAAACATTAGTAAGAAAAATGAGCAAAATAAGAATAAAAAAATAGGGCAAACTACATAAAAGTACCCAAACTATAGGGTCGATTTTAAAAAGTACTCGAACTATAAAAAGTTTCAATTGCATACCCAACCTATGCTGTCGATTTCAAAATAGTGCCTCTGTTAGATTTTTCATCCAATTTTCTGTTAAAAGCATACGTGGCAATCATTTAATATAGTCAGCACAGATTTGACCAAAATTATAAGGGTATTTTTGACATTTCACTATTTTATCGTCATCACCCTCTTCCTTTCTTTATATTCCCTAATTCATCACCTTTATCAATCTTCATCTTCTCCAATTAATCATCTTCATCAATCATCAATCATTTCAAGAAACAAATGAATCAATTATCAATTATCATCTCTTTTTTTAATTCAATTTTTTTTGTTCCCCAATTCTTCATTGTTTGCCTAATTCTTCATTGTTCACCCCAATTCCCAACCCTAATTTGAATCAAAAATGTGTTCCTCCATCAATATTTTCTTCTCCCCAATACTGCTCCCTTATCATCTAATCCTCCATCAACCACTGTTTCTTCTTCGCAATTGGAGCAAAACATTTCTTTCAAATCCCCAATTTCCCAAACTGGACACATTAGAAGAGAGATCCATCCATCAATGGCTTTGGAATGGGTTGTATTAGGCTACGCCAAGCTTTTCGAGGCGATCATGGTGTTACTCTTGAAGCTCCCAAGCCTCGATGGCCTTTTGCGAGGGTATCATCTCTGTCACCCGAACTCTCCTGAAACTGTTTTTGTCGGTGGTGCTGTTTTGCCTGTTCTTGCTAATGGACATCTATTGGAAGTCCGAGAATCGGCCAAGTTACGAAGGCGACTCTTGAGCTCCATCGAAGCACCTCCGACACCAGAAATCGATGATGAGGAGCCAGCGCAACGCGCTCCTGATCGCCATAGCCTTGGCCTTCTACTGGCTTCTCTACACCGTCACCCACCTTGTCATCTGCATCGAGCCGTTGAACCAACGCGTTGAACGCTTGAAGAATCGCGAATGAGTCCACTCGATTTGCCTTTTCATTTCTAAGCTTAAAATATTGGGGTAGATCTTGGAGCTATCATCTCTCCTGTCCTAGGGGATGTGCAGATGTCGGACTTGGAGAAGAAGCAAAAGTTGTTTATGCAGGAACAGATGATATGGCAGCAGTCTTGGGGAGAAGAAAAAATCGATGGAGGAACAAATTTTTTATTCAAATTAGGGCAGGGAATTGGGCGAACAATGAAGAAATGGGGAAGAGAAAAAATTGAATTGAAAAAAATTGATAATTGATAATTGATTTATTTTTTTCTTGAAATGATTGATGATTGATGAAGATCGATGAAGATGACTAATTGGAGAATATGAAGATTGATGAAGGTGATGAATTGGGGAAGATGGAGAAGGGAAGAGGGTGATGAAGAAAAAATAGTGAAATGCCGAAAATACCCTTATAATTCTGGTCAAATATGTGCTGATTGGATTAAATGATTATCACGTATGCTTTTAACAGAAAATTGGATGGAAAATATAACGGGGCACTATTTTGAAACCGACAACATAGGTTGGGTATGCAATTGAAACTTTTTATATTTCGGGTACTTTTTGAAATCAACCCTATATTTTGGGTATTTTTATGTAGTTTGCACAAAGAAAATATAGATCTTTTAAATAAAAATATTTAACAACTCACCCTTACAGATCGTTCCGGAAACATCCAATTTGTCCCATTCGACCTGCTGCTCCGGAGGCTCGTAGTAGATACTACGATGCTCCCGTTGGAGTGAACTGGCGACTAGGGCCGCGTCTTGTTGGGTTGTTTGTGATGCGTAGGGCTAGGCTTCTCCTGAACTGGGCTGGGCTTTGTACGGGGCTTGTTGGGTTTTGGGTTGTTGGATTCGGTAGAGTCCTACCGAATTTCTCTACACATTTTGGTAGCCTCAATCGTTTCAATCAAAACGACTTCAATGTAGCTCCGATTGAGATTATTCTTTCGCTCAAATTCATCATTCCGAGATTAACCTTATTATGCACATTTCTCACAAAACATATTATTTTCTCTTATTTTTTGCTATTTTTTCATTAAAAGGTAAGCATTAAGGGTATAAACTGACATAAAATGATGCTCAATTCAAGGTTTATCAAATACCTCCACACTTAGACTTTGCTAGTCCCTAGAAATTACTACAATAAACAAAGAATTGACACTAAGCCCTTAACCATTTGTCTCAAATCTCATTAATATACATATGGCTAAAAAGATTTACACTCGAAGGCATTTAAGCATATGGAATTCAAGAGTTAATAAAACATGTCCATTGTCAAGTGCTTCAACAAGTAATACAATGAGTAAATAATGGTGTGTATGGATGTCAGCATGTCTAAAACAAATATGAACCAACTCACAAGGATATGCACTCATTAATCTTTCACTCAATATCTTATCTTGGTTACACTCAAAATATACGTGAGATATAAAGTAGTAAGGCACGCAAATAGCTCACATATTTAGAAATAAGGCACTTCGTGAAATCTCAATATAAGGTCTTAAGGAAAGAATCAAACATACTTCCACAAATGAACCAAAACCATAAGTTTACTCTAGTGTGAAAATCAACCAATCAAAGGTTACTCATTTTAAGGATCATAAGGTCTTTATAATAGTTGTAATGGGGTTAAGTTTAGAGGCAAGGAATATAGAGGATGAGTGGTGCTCATATTCGTTCCAAGACTTAATAAAAGACTCCCAAAACATAGCATAACTTCCCATCCTTATTGTAATGACATCAATAATCCATCCCTTCAAATATAGGCCACGTTTCATCATGTTGGGCATTCATTCTTATATCGGATTTTCAAGTATAAGAGACTTAACTCAAACTTTTACATGATCAAACCTTATTACCTTTGGAAAAACTCAAAAATATTGGGTTTTCATCATTTTTCAAATTTTTTCTCTCATTTTTTTTAAAAGAAAATACATCTGTCAATATTATAATAAAGTTTGAGCAAGTTAATACATACGTACAATTGTTCAAGGAATCTTCAACGCCATTATCAGGTCTTTAACCGAGTCTTTGGAATAAGGGTAAAAGATGTCTATACTAGGATTAAGTGTTTAGATATTCATGGTGTAACGACCCGTCCCGGAAATTAAGGTTAAGACGGTGGTTAGTTGGTGACACTAGAGTCGTTAAGGTAGCCGATTTTGCCCCTGGACTGGGCAAATAGTTGACTTTTAGTTCGGGAGGTCAATTGGGTATTAACCGATGACCAGGATGTATTTTAGGACTTCACGAATTCGTAGACAGGTGGCACACCCGATTCCGACATCCGAGGAAGAAGTTATGATGTTCGGAAGATTGAGGGCCTAACCGTAATTTGGGTAAAATAGAGGGAAAAGTTGACTTTTTGGATGATTGGGTTTTGACTTGTTGACCTAGGACCGTTAGGTAGATCTCGTCGTCCTGAGTTCACTGACAGACGGCACGTATTCATCGGACTTACAATGTGTGAGCTACGTGTCTAGGAAGGTAGTGGCACAAAGGTAATTTTGACTTAAAAGGAAGGGTATTTTGGTCTTTTGCACATTGGGATTTGTTAGTAGTTACCTTAGTGTTGTGACGGGGGGTCAGACGGGAGCAGGATTTACCTCGGTTTTCGGGGTAAAACCGGGGTGGGTCCTGACATAATGTGGGCTCAAAGAGGTTAAAACTAAGGAGGTTGCAACATGTGCGCACAAATAAGAAACATGAATGTTTGAATATGTGGTTTTAATCCTAATGCCTTAATCATTTCCAAAATTAGAGAATTTATTGAATTAAAAGCTTTGAAAACCACATAGAAGCAAGTTCTAGCACTCTAGAGTTCATTAAAAGTTATGGCAAGTAGTATTGAGGCATATGAATATCAATTCAAAAGAGGAACTTATGAATCACTCATCAAAGATGTATATAAAATTCTAAAGCTCGCATAAGGTTCGAATGATTCAAACTTGTCTTAGCACATCATTTATGTACTAATTTAACATGCATCATCCACTACAAGTCATAAACACTTAATCACAAAGTATTAACAAACGATTTCAAGATGTAGTGATCATCATTTAGCCATGTGGTATTCATTTCCTTCATTTATATCATCAACAGGTTAAAGGGTATTCTAAGACTCGTAAAAATACTAAGTTAAAATGAAAAGACTCAAGAAAGCTTTAAAATCTTGATTTTTTTTTTTTGTGTTGTTTTCTGATTTTCCTAAAAAATGTAAAACAAAGAAAGTGTAATAATGTAAAACAAAGAAAGTGTAAACCTTTTCCCCATAATTAAACTTTACATTGTCCCCAATGTAAACAAGTAGGAAGTAATCGAACATAGAATCAAAAATAAAGCAAGAAAAACATTAAATAAACAAAGTAAAGGAGAGTGAAGCATTTAGGATATGCAAATTTTTGTGGATGACTCCTTCACAACTCAAAAACATATTGGGTTGCCTCATAACAAGCCCTTGAAGTTTAACGTTCATCCAGTCTAGACCAAGTGCCTGAATTGCTTCACTCTGTGGCTCTTTTCCTTTCTGCCCTTGCATTAGGGTTTGGTGTTGGGTGAGGTGGAAGCACCCCACTCGCTTGTATTTGGCCCATGAAATCTACTACCTTGCCTATCTAGTCCTTGAGGTTTGCAATGTCTTTCTGTTGAGTATGTTGACCTGTCACTAGAGCTTGAGTAGTAGCCATTGGATTTTTCGGGGGCCTTGGTTACCATGTGGGTCGATGCAATTGGTTCTGGGCCAAAATTGGGCCCCGTGGACATGTGCTGAGGGTTCAAGACATTGTTTGGATCTCTCCAACTATAACTTTGGTTCCTTGGTCCTCCCTAGAAGCCTCCAATGTCGTGTGCCATATCCTTCTGTTTTTTCCTCCCTTGCGAGAAGGCATTGGCCTTCAAGGTGGCCCTGAGAGCATATGGAACATACTGAAGCTACTTACTTCATCAACGCTAACATATTCGCCATAAGCACAAAATTCAAATCAATGTTGCGAAAGTTAGAACAATGTTATAATAACGTTATCAAAGATGCAAGTTAGTTTGTCAAAGATGCACATTTGTGAAGGATACAACTTTTGTCAAGAATGTAAGTTTTGGATCCAAGTTTTATTAAAGATGCAAGTTAGAGATGTACGTTTTGTTTGTGAAAGATGCAAGTTAACGATGCAAGTTTAAGTTAAAGATACAAATTTGTTTGTGAAAGATGAAAATTAAAGATGCAAGTTTAAGGTAAAGATTGTTTGTGAAAAATGCAAATTAAAGATGCAAGTTTGAGGTAAAGATGCAAGTTTTAGGACATCTTTACAATAGTTAGACTTAGTGTTTTGAAATGTACAAGTTAAAGGAAATCATGGCAAGTAATGTAAGAGAATGTATAAAAAAATATAACTTACATATATACAAGTAGGAAATAACATATAGACAAGTAAGAGATAACAAATGTATAAGAAAGTGTAGCATGGATAGAGTAAAGTCATGGAAATATCAAGGAAATGTACAAGTTCCAAAAATGTTTACACTAATGCAGCACATGAGTATCTACATGAAAAATGGTGTGAATGCATAAAAGATAAACTGTTAGAACTTGCACAGTATATAAAAGTTACTTGATGATGCATGAAAAGAATGGCCTGCACCTTCGATCTCACTTCCCTAGATTCACTTAGTATAGGGGGCCAGGTGATGAAATTCGAGTATCATGACACCGTAGAGAGGTTATGCAATCTGAAAATGCAATATATAGAGCTTTACAATTACACGTTGGGAAAGTTAAGGATATATATGGTTCACATAGCTTCAAAGTTTAGATGGAGACTTCTACATTCGTGTGGCCCAAGTAAATATCTTGGATTTCTAACCATTATTCATTTGTTTGGGTAAGTTCAAAAGTGACCAGGTTAGAAAGAATACACATAAGATGCATGGCTAATTTTAAGACATCCTAATGCTTAAACTCCATTGATGTCCTTTTCTTAGACCCAAAACCCGTTACGAGTATCGTCTCTTGTTCTAGACATCACCCTCAAAAATTTCTTACTCCAGATGAACAAGTGTTCGTTAAAAGATAACTCAAGTGTTAACAACCGCCGCCCTCAACCTCATGGCTTCTTAGGTCCATGAATGGTTTAGGTAAGAGTTAACAAACGAGACTTCACCTATTCCATTAAAGATCAAAATCTAAATACTGAAGCACAAGTAATCCACATATAGCCGAGACTAACGCATGAATGCAAGATTTATTCACAAGTATGGTTTTATGCATAAGTAATGATATTCACAATATATATTTACACTAACACATTTTAATGATTTTAAATTCCCCGGTAACGGCGCAAAAAATTGATACGCTTAAACTACACACTTAAATAAACACATAATTCACGCAATGTTGAACTTAAAACCCTTTTTTATAGAATGTAGTACTCAATAAGTAGGGATCGTTTTGGATCGGGGAAATGAGGGACATTACATAATGGTTAGTGAAACAAAGAATAAAAGAAAAATAGAATTTGGGGGGTTTTGGAAAGAGTTGTAGACAGAGCAACATTAAAAAAAAAAACTAAGAATTGAAATGAGAATGTTCATGCTAACTAGAACTTACAAATCATAGATTAGTTTCATAGACAAAACCAACCCTTTTACGTAAGTAAATATGAATTATCAATCACATTATTTAAACTACTCCTACTTTAACATTTGTAAAATGGACTTTCTCCAAACATATATCTCGCCAACACTCTAACTTTTGCACACATTGAACCAATCACAAAATCCTACCTTCATCATCTCAATTACGATAATACATGTTTCAATACTATAAATGCACCGAACAGTGGATAAATACTTACAATATGATTCACCTTACAATTTTAATTGAATGCGCGTCAAACATTAAATCTCTTCAATCATATTTGAAGTGAAGCTTAAGAACTAAAACATATGAAGTAACTGAAATTCAGAAAGTAAAACGCATGGAGATTGTATTCACATTTACAAATGTTAGAAAGAAACTACCAACACATATATTGAATTATAAGTAAACCCAATAACAATAACAAGAGTTTAAGTAGAGAGAGAGCAATGGTTACACTTACAAAATCTAAGAACAGTTTGAGATGTCGAGGTGGATGAAAATAATGGATTGTTACTCACAAAGATCACTGAATAGCAGCAGGAACTTTCTGAAGATGGAGAAAGAAACACGAGGTATTTCGAACTTAAAACTCTTGAATTGCCACAGAATTAACTAGCCAAGGTTTTCCTTTAGGAAGGTTTAAAAATGTACCAAAAGAAGTCCCTCTCAATGAGAATCACCTCTCTATTTATAGAAATAGTGCCTTAATGAAAGCTAGAAAATACATTAAATTAAATAATAAAAGATTAATTAGTGAAATAGTGGATTTTTTGTTGTAATTTAGGGTTGTTGGGCTTGTAAAACTAGGCAGGTGACTTCAGGTGTGGGCTGGGTAGGTGGAGCAGTTGAGCTGGTGCGGTAGGTTGGACTGAGCGGGCGTGCAGATTGGACTGGACATTGGCGTGATGCGAACTGGGCTTCCGCGTGCAGGCTGGACCGAACAGGTGTAGTGGGCTTAGTGCTGCACAGGAATGGGCTAGAGCATGCGCCAGCGGATCGAACACTAGACGGACGGGTCGACGCACGTAGGCTGGAGAAAACTGGAAACTAGGGTCGCGTCTTGTTGGGCTACTCTTGATGTGCAAGGCTAGGCTTCGCCTCATCTGGGCTTGGCATTGTGCTAGGCTTGTTGGATTTTGGGCTGGACTGTTGGATTCGGTAGAGTCTTACCAAATTTCTCTACTCATATTGGTAGCCTCAATTGTTTCAATCATAACGTCTTCAATGTAGCTCTGATTGAGATGATTATATCTCTCAAATTCAAAACATTCCGAGATTTAACTGATTTTGCACATTTATCACAAAATAGATTATTTTCTCCTATTGTTTGGCATTTTTACATTAAAATGTAAGCATTAAGGGTATAAATTGATATAAAATGATGCTCAATTCAAGGCTTATCATGAGGTTATATTCGGACGTCGAGCTAGGCTCTGATTCCCGAGTAGTTTATATAAATACCCAGGGGAAATGTTTGTGTGGATGATGGGTTGGTGCTATTTTTGGATTTGGCCTAGTTGTGATAATAGCTTATGCGTAGTGCCGATGTATGATATATATGGTTGATATTTGGGATAGTGATTGATTGAGCTTGGTTATGGGCTGGTGGGCTCTAGGTATGTTGGGAAATTTAGTGCTCCTAGATATGACTCAAAAAGATGCCTAATGTAAGGATTATATGGGATCCCAGAATTGGTGATGTGATACACTAAAACTAAGCATCAAATTAAACACTTAATACTTAATGAAAACGCTTGCAACTTAAACCCTTTTTATGAATATGTAGCATTGGTAAATAGGGATCGTTCTAATCAGGGATTGAGGGTACTAATGCATGAATAACGTTTGGAATATAAAATGGGGATGTGAAGAGAGTTTCTATCGTCCTACATAATTAAGAACAAAATTAAACCTAAGCTATTATTTACATGTGATCATCTCATTCTTTTCACCATACTCACTCATAAATACAAAACTTACCAACAAAATTCTATAACTTTAGTTTCTGAAACACATGTATATTATCATAGTTCGTGCTCGTGAATTTTCCCCATACACATTCATTGATCTAGACTCGGGAATTTTCCCTATATCTAATCGAAGCATTAAGCATAAACACACATGCACAACAAAAGCTGAAATACTAGAACACATGGAAGATTATTGAAATCTATATAATTTATAAAACCAAGATAATATTAAACATCAATTCATAAACATGATATTCAAATAAAAAGAGAACAACGGGGTAAAGAGGTCGTGTTACCGATTTTTCTTTTGGAATTTTCCCTACGGATCCTAAGTGTTTAGACGCTCTTTGGTGGAAACACACAGGAATTTGCCTTAGATTTCACGGATGATGGTGGTGTATGGAGTTGTCGACCTTTGTATGAAAAGTCTTGGATGTATGGAGAAGGAAGAGTGCTTTGGCAGAGCTTCGATGTGAGAATGAGTGATACCCCTGGTTACTGGCCAAAACTTAGTTTATATAAGCATAGGAAAAACCCTAGTCATGAACATCTTAGGAAACAAGTAAACAGCACCCGGGCCTGATCCTTCTGTAAGAAAATAGGAGTTCACACGGCTTAGTAGCTTTTTTCCTATTTCCGCAAGGAAATCTTCCTTTTACCTTCTCACGCATGCTTCATTATTATGCATGGCATAACTTACTCCTTGTAGCTTGCGAAAATATCTTCTCCGGGACAACTAGAAACACAGGGGCGGGCAGGGGATTTTTCTCCTATTTCATTATGGTTTTGTGTAGGACGTGGGAACTTGAGGATGTTCTGGCCTGGGCCGCACGTTGGGGCTCACACTGGAATGCTGGAACTTAGGCAGAAGTGCTGGAAATTAGGCACTCAGACAAGCTCTAGGGACATTATCGGTAGGCTCCAAGACAAGTCCTAGGACAACTCTTGGTAGGCTCCTGGAATGGCTCTCGGACAAGCACTTGGGAGGCTCTCGATAGGGACCCGAATAGGCTCCTAGAAAGCTCTCGGGTTAGGTTCCTGGCGGGCACTAAGGGCTCGGTATGGGCTCCTAAAGCTTGATTCCTCATTTCTTCTCTGGTTTATCCTCTTTACTCCATATCTTGTGGTTAACACCTAAAAACATCAAAACTAGTTAGATAACACAGTACTAAGCTCATAACATAGCTAAATGCAAGAAGAAAGACAATAAGAATCAAGCATAAAATGTGTAGATCATGATGTTTAACTGAAGTCGTGATTTAGTAAGAAGAAGAAATCGGTAAATGACTAATTTTTGAGAAATTCAGTTGTCCAATTTGAATATTAACATAAGATTGGATTTGTTTTCAAAATTTTGAGGACAAATGTTTTTAATGAGGGTAAGTTGTAGTATCCTGGAACTTCGATAAAATATAATTTAGAAAAATTAAGTGAAAATGTTGGTTTTGCCTCTGTAAAGGATAAAATGTTGACTTTTTAACCAAGACATTTTGTGGACGTGTAGCAGACACCGTTACAAAGGCTGCAAAATTCTAAATCCATAGACAGGCAGTATGTCAAAACAGAGGAGGAACCTAGACTATTCTAAAATGCTCTCAATTTTTCCTCCCATTTTCCATCCATCATATCAGGACTCGACCTTCCTTGGTCAAGACCCGACCCTCCTCGGTCAGGACCTGACTCTAGCACAATATTGTCCATTTTGGGCCTCATCGCCCTCACGGTTTTGTTTTCGGGAGCTCAAAGTGCAACTTCCCAGGGGTCACCCATCATGGAATTGTACCAACCTCAACTCGCTTAACTTTGGAGTTCCAACCGAACCCAAAGCCACTGAGCTCCCAAAAGGCCTCGTGCTAGATAGGTGTGTGCCTACACCTTTAAGGCATACCAACATTCCCCTCCCAGACCATTCCTCCCTCTTAGGAATGTGGGATCGTTCGCCGTTCCCTTCAGGACATGGGTCTTACACATCAACTTAACCCACTTTAAACAAGAGTGCGTGTCTGTGTGAAGGTGTGTTCCGTGGTGGTTGATCGAAGGAAAAGAAAATGGTGAGAAAAGAAAGAAAACCGATAGCTGGGGGGAGAACCAAGAAGGAGAGAAAGAGAGAAAAAATAAGAAAAAGAGATAAGGAGGAAGGGGCGGATAGGAGAGAAAATCAGGAAATGGGAAGGGCATACGATAATGAAGAGTTGGGGAAACCGTAAGCTTTCATTTTGGGTTTCCTAACTCGATAATAGGAAGCTTGGGAACAAGCAGTTAGGTATCTTCTTCAAGGTCCTATGATTAGCTTGAGACCAGAAGAAACAATTTGGAACACACGTAAGGCCAACAAGGTAGTTGAGAAACCATGGCCGAATGTTCCAGAGGTTGGAGCAAGATATCAGGTAAGAATTTCCTCATTGAAATGGTCGAATGTTCCGAATGGCCACTCACAGCTTTTAATGTTTTGACTGCCCTTCAGGTTGACAGCGGATGTGGACTGTAGCAAAGACCGAGATATCACATACCTCCTCCGGATCCTGGCGTACTCTGATAGCCCGAGAACGAAAAGGTTGGAAATATCTCTTGTCTGACACTTCATGTAAGACCCGTGTCCTGGAGGAAACGGTGAACGATCCCACATTCCTGCGAGGGGGGAATGGGTCGGGAGGGGAATGGTGGTGTGCCTTAAAGGTGTAGGCACACACCTATCTAGCACGAGGCCTTCTAGGAGCTCACTGGCTTTGGATTCCTGGTGAACTCCAAAGTTAAGCGAGTGGAGGCTGGTGCAATCCCACGATGGGTGACCCACTGGGAAGTTGCACCGTGAGCTCCCGGGAACAAAACCCTACGGGTGTAATGGTGCGCACTGCCTAGAGGGGATAATATCGTGTTAGATAGAGTCGGCCGCTGCGTAACTCTGATCTAAACGAGGCCTTTTGGGAGCTCAAGTAGCTTTAGGGGGGATTGGAACCCCAAAGTTAAGCGAGTTGAGGCTGATGCAATTCCATGATGGGTGACCCCTTGGGAAGTTGCACTGTGAGCTCCCAAAAACAAAAGCGTGAGGGCAAGGGAAAGGAGGCCCAAAGCGGACAATATCGTGCTAAATGAGTTGGGACCTGATAGAGGAGGGTCGGGTCCTGACATAATGGTATCAGAGTCAGACCCCGACCAGAAAGTGTGCTAGCGAGGACGCTGGGCCCTAAGGGGGGTGGATTGTAAGACCCGTGTCCTGGAGGAAACGGTGAAAAATCCCACATTCCTGTCGGGGGGAATGGTCTGGGAGGGGAATGGTGGTGTGCCTTAAAGGCGTAGGCACACACCTATCTAGCACGAGACCTTCTAAGAGCTCACTGGTTTTGGATTCCTGGGGAACTCCAAAGTTAAGCGAGTGGAGGTTGGTGCAATCCCATGATCGGTGGGTACTGGGAAGTTGCACCGTGAGCTCCCGGGAACAAAACCCTGCGGGTGTGATGGTGCGCCCTGCGTAGAGGGGACAATATTGTGTTAGATAGAGTGGGCCGCTGCGCAACTCTGATCTAAACGAGGCCTTTTGAGAGCTCAAGTGGCTTTGGGGGGGATTGGAACCCCAAAGTTAAGCGAGTTGAGACTGGTGCAATTCCATGATGGGTGACCCTCTGGGAAGTTGCACTGTGAGCTCCCGAAAACAAAAACGTGAGGGCAAGGATAAGGAGGCCCAAAGTGGACAATATCGTGCTAGATGAGTCTGGACCTAACAGAGGAGGGTCGGGTCCTGACAGAACTGACAGGACCAGTCCCAATCCCCCTGGGATTAATGCGGGATGACCTTGCTCCCGTCTGACACGAAGTGTCAGACAAGGGATATATCCAACCTTTGCCCTCTCGGGCTATCAGAGTACGCCAGAATCCGGAGGAGGTATGTGATATCTCAGTCTCTGCTACAGTCCACATCCATTGTCAACCTGAAGGGAAGACAAAACATTAAAAGTTGTGAGGGGACAAAACAAGGAGTTTATAAAAACATTTCATAAGAAAATTTGTACCCTTCACTAAAAAGCATGCATGCATTCGAAAACCATTTATCAAACTGTTCATTAAGGCCTTAGTCCAAAATCGTAAATGAAACCGAATACACGAGCCACTGCCCAAATCCATAAGGATACCAATAATACGGGCCACTGCCCAAATCCATATGGGACTCAGCCTAAAACCTGTATACATCACACATCATATATCGTACACATCACATATCATATATCATATATACATATAATTCACACAACCAATCCTGTCACGGTTTCCAAAGCTACGCGCGTGCTACCCGGGGTCTCAAACCAAAGTTTTTCAGGGTTCAAGGTCAATGTCCGTAGACCAATGACTCGCCCTGAGGTTACGATCCATGTCTTCCTGAGAGTAAGGAACCCAACTGGGGGGCGACTCCACTTAGTCGGTGCTCCGTGACTACTCTGGGGTCCACCCAGGCCAACGACCCTCCCTGGAGTAGATATATTTAAGTAAAAGAAGATATATGAATATACATACATACATATATATAATGAAATCATCCTTAAAAGCTTTCAACGGATTCATGCTCGGTTTCCTTAAACCGTCATGAATCATAAAGACCTTTCAAGGGTTCATGTAGGTTCCCATAAACCGTCATGAACCTAAAAATCCATTTAGGGTCCCCGACTCGAAATTATAAATGTAAAGTAACTGGATCTCGTGCCCGAACATATGATTCAACTGGGCATCGTGCCTGATATCTTAGGGCCAGTCCCGACTCCTATCGTAGTGATGCGTGTAACCATCCATCCAGGACCGCCCTCAATCCTGGTATGTCGTCGTGAACGAATCAACCGACGCGACCACCACAAGATCATGGTGCACTCATCACCGATTGATATCCGGAACCGTCAGCACTCCGAAGTCAAGCCTCCCTCAGCTGCCCGACAACGAATCGTACGTCGTGACCTCTCCGGAAGGAACACATCCCAATCCGGAGGCGAGCGTCGTATCGTTGGTCGTTGTGCACATAGCACTCGCCGCGACCACGAGTCAGACCCGTAGGCCATCAATAGCGTCATATGCCCGAGACAAAACCAAATGGGTCTCATACCCGAGTTTATCCTTTTGAAAATCCAAATCCATTTCATTCAAACCAACAAAGAAGTACAAACCCGTATTGGCCCCGTATAAGGCAGGAACCTTGAAATACGTGACAATACGTGACCACACTCAAATGCACTCATGGCATCACCAAACATGTAATAAAACATATAATAAACATTTATGCATGTACCAATTTAGAAAACAAGGTCCACTCATAGACCGTCCGAGCTGCCGCCTTGATATGCATGCCATATGGCTCTCCCAAGCCAATCACAGTCACCGGGACTCCCAAACCTGTCCAAATCGTAATAGAAGGTTACTAACTACTTAAATAACCTCCCACTAAAGCCCGCAATTTTTCAGAATTTTTAATTATTTTTAAAGTCAATCCTAAACCTTCCAATACCCCAAAACCTATCGAAACGATGTCAGATCGATACAAAACCAGTCCCAAAATGTTCGTTACATTGAATAGATGATTTTGTGTGTTGGAAGTATCCTCAAAATCCTCCTCACGCGCTCGCACGCGCCCCAAGGATGGCATGCGCGTGGGCCTCACCCGTGGGCACTATTCATCTTCTTCAAGCTCTGTCGGACCAAGTTTGACTGGTTTGAACCGGCCGAACCGGTTCAACACCTAAACCAGTCCATTTCAACGTATTTTAATTCCTAAGTGTTCCTATCCTCAAGCCTAAACCTTCTAGCCATTAATCTCATCAAAAATCAAAGGAAAACCGTACCTCCATACGTCGACAATGGCGACGGCGACTTCCTCCACCGTTCGCCGTCCTTCCCAGGTGTCCTATGCCTCGAAAATGATGCCATTTGTCTCCTAAAGTCCCCAAAAGCACAACCCAATCGATAGGATTAGCTAAAAACCTCTAAATCTTAGTTTCCAATTTTTGAAAATAAAAAGGGTCTTTGGGTTACTCACCTCCGCCGTCCACCGCCGTGGCCCACCGTCGTGTCCTCACCCTCTCACGGTCACACACACGAGCACTGGAGGTCCTTATGATGGTGAGGTGTGGTGTTTGTTTGAAAATGGAGAGTGAAAAAATGGGGTGTTCGGGTTTTGTTTGAAGAATAAGAAAATGGTTGTTTAGTTTAAGGGAAAAACAAAGAAGATAATATCTTATGAGAGAACGGAGGATTTGATGAATGGTGAGGATTGAGAGATTAATTGGAATGGAGGGCTAAGATTGAGTGATAGATAGATTAGATTATAAAATTAATTAAATAATATTATTTAATTATGTTAGATCCACAATTTAGGGGTTTTAGCCAATAGGATGAGTGACACTTGTCACTCATCCATGGGTCCCACCAAAAAATCTGCCCAATCAGATATCACCAAGTCATCATCGCCTCGTAAAGCATGCATAGTGAAATCGAACTTCCGTAACCTATAACTTCCCCGTTCGAAGTCCGATTTCAGCGTGCCACCTGTCTATGGATTCGTATTGTCCCGATCTACGTAACTGTCCTCGACCCTCGGTCATCGGACCTCCCAGCCCAAAATTCAACTATTTGCCCCATTTAACCAAAATTACCAAAATGCCCTTGACTTCCGAACGTCATAACTTTTTTCTCGAATGTCGGAATTGAACGTGCCACCTGTTCATGAACTCGTGACGTCCTGAAATATGTCACATTCATCGGTCAAAGTCCATTTGACCGCCTAAACAAAAAGTCAACGTTTTGCCCACGCCTAGGGATAAAACGGTCATTTTGCATCGTTCGTCCAATTTCGCCCACTAATCACGGATTAGCCTCACTAATCATGATTAGTCACTAATCTAATCCCGGAATTCGGGACGGGTCGTTACAAGGTGCATATGAAGTATTGGAACATACAATTTGGAAGTGAAACGACTGATATATGGTTGGGTCATGCACACGGGTCGAGCAACCCGAAACCAAGGAAACACGCTCGACCCGCTGGAGGAAAATGTGACTCTGATAGGCGCATGGCTACCACGCGCAGCGGAATTTCTCTGGCGTGTGGCGGTACGTGCGGTGGTGTTTGGGGTGGCGATCAACATAAAAATTCTTCCTCTTTAAATTATGAATTTATTGGTACAAAATTTGAGTTAATTGGCTGTCATTGAGGTACAGTTTCGGACGTTCAATGTAATATGTTATATTAGGTTATATTCATATATTCAGAAAAATTGGAGGAATTTAAATAAGATTAAATTGGATAATTAATATAAGATATTTTAGATATTAATAATTTCTAATGGTAAACTATGGCGATTGGCTTTTGAACTATTATGTGGATTTGTTATGGTTTGATTATAAGGTTGATATTAGAAATATGTATACTCTAAAGTGATAAATTATGAGGGATAAAAAGGATTAAAGGAAATATGAAAAAAGGAGAAATATTTAAGAATATAGTTAAGGGATTGATGCATAAGTCATATTGTTATACGTGTTTATGGTACTATGGACTTAATTATGATTGTATTTAAATATTAATAAATCTATGATAATAAAGGAATTTACGGGGATGTGGAGGAAATGTTTAGCTATATGATTATTATCACGTTAAGTTAATATCTAAATTATTGTATGATTACAATTTATATTATGCAATGTTAGAGTGTTGATAACATATGAATTATGTATTTTAAATTTGCAAGTTATCTTAATAATTCTATTATATGGTAAATCTAATAATGAAATTGGCCAAGCTAGTAAACTCCACTACTTGTTGGGGTAAGTGGGTTGGACGTGGGCGGTACCCCGTACGAGGTAGATTCTATTGGTTAATTGATATGTAGACTGAAAATAGTGTCCTTGTCTGACAAGAATTGTCAGACGGGAGCAGGATTAGTTCGATTTTCGAGAAAAATAAGTAATGGGTCCTGTCATCCACGAGCTCACCAATTAATGGTCGCAAATAAAGATTGATAGAATTATTTCGGGATTTAGGTCGCGGTATCGAAGTATTGAGAATAGTGAATTTTTTTCTTTATGCAGCTCCAAGAAGGTAAGTTAAACGGAAGCATAACCACTGGCAATGTACTATAAGGCTTTGCAAAACTCCCGAGAGGATTAAAACCATTAGTATCAAGTCCTAATCTGATATTTTTTACTCTGCAACAAAATCAGAATACATCTTATCGAATTCCTTTCAAGCCTCTCCATCAGCCGGATGCCTTAATGTATTATCATCAATCCTCTCATCTTTGTACCACCTCATATCACAGGCTGTGTGAGACGACATGTAGAATTGTTGTAGCGTTAGCTTCATTGAAAAATAATGCAGCACCTTGTTGAAAATCTTGTTCTTTTGAAATCTAAGCTCATTACACACGGGACATTTATCAAGCTGCTTGAATTCACCATAAAATAATGCACAGTTGTTCTTACATGCATGGATTTGGACATATCCTAAAACGAGACCCTTTAACAACTTTTTTGAGTTATAATGATCTTTGAGGAGTCAGTTTTATTCAAAGAGCATTCGAGGTGATCAAAATCCTTATCCGTTTGATTATACTCAACTTTCATGTGCATCAACTCCACAACTGCCTCTAGAACCAAAAAGGATTTACAACTCGGGTACAATTCATGTTGAACTTCTTTCGACAATCTCTTGTAATTGATTTTAGAATCTTCAAGTTGAAACGTTAGTGCTTCACCATCCATATCATTGGATGTGGGAGGAAAAGTATCTGCTAACATCTCAATGACTTTATTATTATCACATAACTCATTCAAAATACTTTCTTCCAAATGGGGCATGGGAATCGAAGATGTCGATTCAGAAATTATGTCTTCATCGTGATAGATCCAATTAGTGTAGCTATGTACGATCTCATTACGATCCAAATGAGACCGGACCTCATTCAACGACATTTGACTGCAGTTATTGCATTTACGACACGAAAAAACTAGACATCTCTTATCAATGCAATGATTATGTGCAAAATCAATGTAGCCATCGATCTCATTCATATACTGATCCGCATATCTATCAAACATTATACATGCTTTCAAAAAATATAGTCAATGTATGTAATTGAGTTAACATTGTCTCCTAATGGTTCGACAAGTGAATATCAAAAGCCACTCGTCTCCTTATTACTCTGGTTTTATGGTCATATTCCATTCGAGAATGCACATTATGTGCTGTTCGGTTAGTGACATATGAGCCAAAGTTTTGATCAATGGAAATTTTGGAAGCATCTCCTTATAGTTTCCCAAATACTCGACGTAGATATTATAAAGAAATATCTAGTACGCATTCAAAGAACATTGTCGGGATGTAAACAAGCTGAATTTTTCACAATCGAAACATGACCTCGTAGACCACAAACTATATAGCACATAGGTGCACACCCCCAAAATGTCTAAATAAATGGACAATTTAAGAGTTAGTCAATCAACTCGACTCACTAACTCTCAAACGGATTTAAGGTTGTTCCTTAAATTTAATTATATGAAATTAATCAACCTGATTAACTTTTCATAAACTATTATGAAATATAAACACATTTCACACCATCAAAATATGTGAAAAAAATATTATCAACAATTTTATATTTCTCTAATTTCCTAATTTCCCAACATATTTTCTAATTTTCTAATTTCCTAACATATTTTCTAATTTCCTAATTTCCTAACATATTTTCTACTTTTCTAATTTCCTATCACAGGTTCTATTTCCTCATTCATAACATATTTTCTATTTTTTTTAATTTCCTAATGCGCAACATATTTTCTAATTTCCTATCACATTTTCTATTTCCTAATTCATAACATATTTTCCATTTTCATATTTTCCTAACAAATCTTCCAACTTCCTACACATTTTCTACACAAATAACCAACAATTTCAACAATTTTTTCACAATCAAAACACAATTTCAAAATCTAATTATTTCCAAAATTAAACGCACAATAATTACATATATTTGTATTGAGTGAGAGATGAAGTGATGAGAATATGAAATGTTGGTGGAGAGTTAATTAGTGAGAGAGAGAGAGAGAGAGAGAAAGGGAGATGAGAGAGAGAGAGTTGTGGGTGGAGAGGAAGAAGAATGGGGTCATCTGTGTTAAATGCTATTAGAAGTTTGCTGCCAAAGAATTTTCTTCCCGCCAAACAGATTACCCGACGAAATTTCATGTCGGATAAACTTGGTCAACATTTTATGTTACCGGACGAATAATGTCCAATATATTTGTCGGTTTTAATTAGTTTACTTGACGAGCACACTTTTTTTGGTCGGTAATCTTAAGAGTTTTAGAGCGCGGGCTAATTTCTCACATGCCAAAAAATAACCCGACGAGCGTATCATATTCGTCAGCAGAAAATGACCTAACAAGCCCATCATATTCGTCGAACAACATTGATTATAACAACAAAATTATCATCGTCGGGTATAGCTCCGTTAAGCCTATCTCATTTTTCTTGTAGTGATGGTGTCCAAAATTAGCTTAATTACGTGACAGCATGTCTTGCCATAATGGTCCATATCTATTGCTAGGATATATAACTTAAAAATTAGTAGCTAATTAGCTAGCTAAGCTAACCATAACCCTACCTAGATTGGGTAACTAAGGTTAGACAGAAGCCCTGATTAAAAGCAGACAATGCAGAGAGAAAAGATGCACCACCAACCCTTTCCCTTATGCATCCCGCCAAATGGGTAATAAAGTAACATTAAACTAAATTTGCAGAGGCAGCACAAAGCTCTTTCGTTTGGCCATGCACTATTTCTAGCACAATATTTTTGGTCTCTAGTGCTATCATCATTACCACAATCAAATTAAAGAGTCTCTCTCTCTTTTTCTCTCTTTTAGTCTCTATTTCTCTTCATTCACTCCTTGGGTCCTTAATTTGGTCATGCATATTTCACTCCCAAGCTCTCTCCCCCAGTCTCTTTTCAAAACCAAATCATGGCTTCTTGAAAATCTGTCTCCATGAACTTGGCCATGCAAATTTCCATGCAATATGAAAAATATCAAATGATTAAAAGGCCAACCACTATTTGATTGATTGCCCAATTTTCTTTTTGGAGGTCTATAATTGGCTCAGCTGCAGCTTAATGAATTAGTTTTCGGAAAGTGAAAATACCAAAAGTGTTCTAAATTAATAATACCAAGGCTAAAAACATCGACAATCTAATTTATGGAAATATCCGATTGGTCACACTCAAAAAAAAGAAGTTGAAAATTTAGTCTAAAAAAAGAAGTTCTGAATGAAATTTCAAAAAAAAAAAAAAACTTAATATAGAGCCCAACAATACTTATATAAAACTAATATAGATATCGTGAAAATTAAGAGACGATATTTCTTTTCCCTTATTTTTATATTGAGACTCTTAAATATGAATATATATATATATAGAAATATAGCGGGTATTTTTTTCCTATTTTATATCTAGATTTGAAAATACAAATATATCCATAAAATTATCACAAATATTGCAGATATTATCATTCATGATTAATCATGAAACCAACTAAACTATGAAATCATGCAAACCAAATGGATTAATTATCTAATTCAACAATGTTTTCCAAATCTCAAATTAATTAACATTTAATATATATTATTAAATGAATAAGGAAGCAATCCCACAGCTCCTTGGGTGTTGCTTCACTTATTTTGAAATGGATTATAAAGTGAGACAGAATAACCAATTAAATTTGGTTTAGCATTGTACATTTAGAATTTTTACGAAATTATAATGATTAGTGGGATATAAAATGCATTTCGCCCAAAAAGAATGTTCTCAAAGGGACCTCGATCGGTTCATCATCATTCTTCGAATATCAACTTTTGAGCAAAGCTTCCCGACAACTATATATACGTAATTACTTTTATATAAGTGCATGCATATCCAAAAAATTGAACTATTTCATTTTTATAAGATCGATCATATATTCAAACTTCTAATAAGGTAACTAGTGGTGATAAATCATTACATGACTTAACTCAGATTCCCCTTCTTTTTTAATTAGGATGAAAGAGACCTCTAAGTAGCTCCCACTAAAGCTAATTAGTGAATTACAATGACCCACCTCTTAACTTTTTATCTTGGTGTTGACCACAACAAGTGATCACCAAGGCTCTAGTTAGCTAAAGCAAACATATAAAGATTTTTCACTGTATGTTTTGTTGCTCATCAATAATTGAAGATCTTGGTCTTTGTCAATGGAGTTGGAAGGCAAATCACACAGTACATATCTACTCATTTCTACCTAAGAACATCACCCTGGTGTTGGGCCTTCCATTCTCTCATCAACCTTGCTTTACTTCATACTCTTCAAAAGCTGCCTGCCCCATACGATCAGCATTTTGTTCCTTCAATTCCTTAATTCTTGTTAAACAATTTTATCATATTTCTTGCCAAGTAACACGAAAGTTATCCTTAATACAATTTTATCTCCCATTTACGAATCGAACTTATAAGTTTTAGTTACTTATTAAAACTAGTAAACATACTATTAAATTAATAATACAAATGACATTTCACATGACTTATAAATATAAAAGATTTTTTTATGAATGATCTGAATGCGTACATATTTTTCATGATTTTAACCTCTATTCAAATGAGTTAATTTTGTAAATCTTGAAAATAGAAAAAAGTTTGGAAATGATCAGAATCCAATGTGTTAATTTTAACCTCAATTCATGATTTAAATATTGAAATATATTAGCTAGGAAAGAATTCAGTCGGACCATGCATCCAAGTCCAACTCACATGCACAAAGCCAAGTCCAATCACCTCCACTGGAAAAATATCTAGCAATCAGTATTTGCTTGCTCGTACGGGCAAAATGGTATAATTAAAGAAAAACGAAAGAAAAAAACAGATGATTTAAGAGTATAACATTATTTGAGAGAATATGATGGATAAAATTAAGTTTCATAGTAAATTATTAGATAGTCTTTTTTTGGTCAAAAATATTAGATAGTCTTTCTTTGGTAAAAAATATTAGATAGTCTTGTAAAGGTTGATAAGAAATTGACTTATATTGTTACTAATTAGCTTTATGATGAAATTGCAATTTCATTTGCATTATTAACACTACAAAAAAAAAAATTAGTTGCTCTATAGAATTTTTCCCGACGGAGGGAATAACCGACCAATCTCGTCCAACGAATTTTAATCTTGTCTGATAAATCTCGCATCGTTTCGGGTGATATAAATGTTACCCGACTAATCTATCTTAATTTTTCGTGAAAACCTCTAACCCGACGATTTGTTACCCGAAGCATTTTAATATTATCCAACAAATTTTATTGTTATCCAACCAATTTGTATTAATCAAATAAACCTTTTTTTTCTTGTAGTGTAAAATACAATATCTTATATAGGAGTGGACACAGTTCGGTTCGACACGGATATTGATAATATACAAATTTAAACCGTTAAAATCTTAACGGTTCGATACGGTTTGGATTTTCTAAAATTAGAAATAAAACTGTTTCGATCCAAACCGTTACTAACGGTTCGGTTTGGATCGAAACGGTTTAAAAACCGTTAAGAAATAAAAAAAATTAAGGATATAGAAAAAATAAGGATACCAATAAAAAAATCAATACTCAATATTCAAAATTTTATATATTTAGCTTGCTAAGTATTGAATTGCAAATATTATCACTATACTAAGATTTATCAAACACACCAACTATTTAATAATTTTTTATCATACTCTTATATGAGTATACATATACTTATATGGGTATATCTAGGTATCCTTTTATTTTTATTATTTTTACTTTGTATTAATAATAGATTTTAACATTAATAAAAATTAATATATTTTTTAACGGTTCGGTTTGGATTTAACGGATTTCCAAAATAAAAATCCAAATCCAAACCGTTACTAACGGAATGGTTTGGATTATCAAACCGTTTGACTTTTATCCAGTCAAACTTAAACCATTGGATAAATAACGATTTGAAGCGGATTGGTTAGCAGTTTTAATGAATTTATGCCCACCCCTAATGTTATGTGTTATATGAGAACACTAAAATTGCATGACATATCGCATATTTTCTACGTAACTCTTTAATTAACTAAGAAACGGACTAAGTCATGAAGCAAAACTCCATAATATATATTGTGAAGTGCTCGTTTGGTGAGTGAAATTGAATTAGATTCTTATCAAATTTAGTATATTTTAAATGTAAAAATGAGTGTATTGTCATGGTAAAAGAATTAGAGAGAGTAGACTTGCGCAGAAGAAAATTTATCTAATCCAAACTACCAAAAATCATATAATTAGTAAAAGTAGGCATAGATTCGTTAAAATCGCTAACTGGTCAACTTCAAACTTTTATTTATCCAACGATTTAAGTTTAACCGGATAAAAATCAAACGGTTCAAGAATCCAAACCGCTCCGTTAATAACGATTTGGATTCAGATTTTCATTTAGAAAATTCATTAAATTTAAATCGAACCGTTAAGGAATATATTAATTTTATTAATTTTTAAATATATTATTAATACAAATTAAATATAATAAAATTAAAAAGATACCCAGATATATCCAGATATATATATATATATATATTCAAATAAGAGTCTAATAAAAAATAATTAAATGGTAATATTTGTTTGATAAATTTTAATATAGTGTTAATAATTACAATTCAATCATCCGCAAACTTAATATACAAAATTTTGAGTATTGATTATTCTATTATTTTTTATATATTTACTTTTTGTTTTAATATCTTACTATTTTTTTATGTCTAAACAGTTTTAAACCGTTTCAATCCAAATCAAACCGTTAGTAACAGTTTAGATTGAAATGATTTTATTTCTAATTTTACAAATTACAAAATTGTTAAAATTTTAATAATTTAAATTTAAATATTATCAATATTTATATCAAATCGTACCGTACCTACACCTAATAATTAGAAACATTCAAGTTTAATCTTAGGTCTAATTTTATATAATCATTCAAAAATAAATTGCATATATCTTGATACTCGATATACATTAAATTATATGAATTGTTTAATTTAATCAGATCTTACTCACGCGGAAAGGACAGTCAGAGGCTGCAGATAGCTGTATGTTGTGAAGACGGCGTCGTAAGCGGCTTGTCATGTCTGTTTTATACGAAAGGTGGATAGTGGAAATGGTGGATCTACTAGATACCTATACTGCTAAAGAAAGAAGTAGCTACATGCCTACATAGAGTAGGCCCACTAGTAGTCCTCCAGTCGTCCCAATGCAGGGCCGGAGCAGTACAATTGCACATATAGAAGATGTACAGAAGCAAAGCCAAGCAAAGCAAGGTGGTAGGTCTTACGCAGGGAGGGCAGCTAATAGAATAGCAATGGATACTGTAATGAAGTGACTGGAGGAGGGACAGTTTGTCTCCTCTTCTGGATCTGCCCGTGAAATCTGATTAAAGTCTCAAGAAAACCGACCCCTTATACCTATAAGCAATAACCCACTTCATTAATTCACATTCACCTACTAATCCAACTCTAATAACTCCATACACTTTGGGTAAAAACTTATTTTGATCACTGTGTTTTCATCTCAAGTATATATATATATATTAGTTATCGGGTGTTGAGTTTTAAAGATGTACATGCACCATGTTAAATGTAGAGTTTATTTATATATAAAAATAAGGTGATGCTAGACATAAATATCTCATTTGTAAATCAGATACTTAAATGTAAAACAAATAAATATAAATAGGATCCTGATTCTTGAATTCTATTTTTAAATTGACTAAATTTACCTGCTATATGTAAAAAAAATTATGCAGTACAAATGAATATTATCAATAAATATAAAAGATACATGTAGTTAGGGGAAATAATGAGTCTTACTTTTCAAATGCATCTATATGCATAAATAAAAGTTTGATAGAAATAAGAAAAAAAATTAGAGCATAACTCATAATATGACACGACCCATCCCAATCCCCCTGAGATTAACACGGGATGTGTCATGCTCCCGTCTGACATGAAGTGTCAGACAAGGGATAACTCGAAACCTCAGCCCGAACAGGACTTCTAGAGTGCGCCAGGATCAGTGGACGAGTGTGATGTCTTGGTCTCTACTGCAGCCCACATCCGCAATCAACCTGAAGAGCATTAAAAACAACAAAAGCTGTTAGTGGACGAAAATCAATAGTTTAATATAACACATTTCATAAGAAGACATTTATGCCCTTTACTAAAACGTATGTATGCATTCGAAAACCAGTAATCAAACCATTTACTTAAATAAATCATTAGGGCCTTAGCCCAAAATCGTAAATCCATTTATATATGGCAACTCAGCCCAAAACCATACATACAAGTCCGTAAGCACAGAAATACTATTTCATAAATCCAATAAATCATGTTCACCAAATACCATATAACCAATCCTCGGCATCCCTGATGCCTGACATCCGCGATGTCACAATCAGTACTGTCACAGTTTCCAAAGCTACGCATGCTACTCGGGGTCTCAAGTCCCAAGTCTACCCAGGGTCCACGTAGGTCAATGTCCGTAGATCAATGACCCTCTCTGGGGGTTATAATCCATAATGCCTTCCTGAGAGTGAGGTACCCCACGGGGATGAATCCTCTCAATTAGTGCTACGTGACTACTCCAGGGTCCACTCAGGCCAACAACCCTTCTTGGAGGAGACAATCCATAGATAAAAGGATGGTATATGAAAAACATTTTCCAATCATCTCAAAACCTTTCAAAGGGTCTATGCCCAGTTTCCCATAAAACCATCGTAAACCCATAAATCTGATTTCTCAAATCCAAATCCATTTAGGGTCTCCGAACCCAAAATCATATTTATAACCACAATGGAGCTCATGCCCGATATCATAAACCACTTGGTCCTGAAGCCCGATCATGTAAACCAACTGGGCCTCCGGCCCGATGCCTCATTAAATCAAATGGACTCGAAGTCTGATAGCAAGTAAATCAAATGGGTCTCAAGCCCGATTCCATATTTCCAAATCCAAAATCGTACCGCTTAACCATTATTAAAACCATAAACCTCGATATACTAGCAAATACGGAAAGCATCTCGAAATACGTGCAAATATGTAAATCACTGATACCACAATCATATTCATAGAAATCATATATATAAAACATATAAAATATTTATGCATGCATCATGATTTAGAAATCAATATACTTTCACAGACCGTCCTAGCTGTCGTCTCGATATGCATGTTATAAGCCTCTCCAGGCTAAATCACCACCCTCGAAATATCTGAACCTGTCCAAATCATACTAGAGGGTTACTAACCACTTCATTAACCTCTCATTAAAGCCCCGTAATTTTTCCTAATTTTTAAACGTATTTAAACTCGATCTTAAAACTTCAGACACCTCGAATTATATCGAAACAATGTCGATCGACTCGAAACTAGTCCCAAAATGTTTCTTATATCGAATAGATGATTTTGTATGTTGAACACTTCCCTAAATTCTTCCGCACGCGCTGCCACGCGCGGCCCAAAGGCCATGCGCGTGGGCTTCACGCGCCGGTGAACAGGGTCGTCTTTTCCTCGCGCGACTGATCCAGACCGGTCCATTGGTTCGACCGGTTCACCCCCATATCTTCTTATTTTTTCATCCTTTTTGTTTCTTCTTTCCACCAATCTTCTCTAATCTATACTAGGAATTGTTTTATGCAATCAAATCAATGAAAACAATCCTAAAACCCATTGGTTCATTAAACCATTTTAATTCCAATTGTTCATCCCACGATTTGGGCATTTTCATGAGCCAAAACTTCATTCTAAGGGTTCCATTAAGCTCCTAGGGTCCCTAGAAATAGGTTTAGGGGTTTAGTTTGAGCTTACCATGCCAAAAATCGATTTCGCCCGTTAGCCATCAAAATTCCTCACGGCCGTTGTCTAGGCTGCTCTGCCATCCTCAGCCACCGTTCCTGATCCCATATGACTCGTACAACCCCCACAAACATTCTCAAATCATCAGGACCCATTCAAACCATTGAAATGTAAAAGGTTACGGGTTTACCTCTGTCGTGAACTTCACCGCCGCCTACGGGGGTCCTGCGGCCTGTCACCGTCTCTCTCAGTCCATCCCTCCCTTCAGCCACTCACTTGGCCTTACACATAATCAAAGGGGAAAAGGTAATGGTTTTTGGAGTTCATCGGGTTTGGTTGGATAAAACAGATGAAAGCAAGGGGATATGCATGTATCTGTGTTAGGTGAGCAATGGATGGGTGACACTTGTCACTCATCCATTGGGCCTGATACAAATATCTGAGCCCACTTAATGACAAAAGTCCATTCGTCTCGTAAAATGTGCAATAGTGCCTCGAACCTTCCATGAATCATAACTTTCCCGTCGAACGTTTGATTTCGACGTGCCACCTGTCTACAGATTCGTGACGTCCTGATCTACGTCACAATCATCAGTCCTCGTATGTTTGACTCACTAGGTCAAAAGTCAACATTTTGCCCAATTCTAAGGGCAAAACGGTCATTTCACGTCGTCCGCCCATATTCACTCGATTAATCCCTGATTAATCATATTAAATCCATAATTAATTAATATTTAATCCAGAAGGACGGGTTGTTACAACATATTCTGTCAGGACTCGACCCTCTTCGGTCAAGACCCGACTCTAGCACGATATTGTCCGCTATAGGCCTCCTCGCCCTCACGGTTTTATTTTCGGAAGCTCACGGTGTAACTTCTCAGGGGGTCACCCATTATGGAATTGCACCAGCCCCTACTCGCTTAACTTTGGAGTTCCAACTGAACTTGTCAGGATCCGTCCCAATCCCCCCGAGATTAACGAGGAACGCTCTTGATCCCGTCTGACACGGAGTGTCAGACCAGGAAAAATTAAAACCTTTAGTCTTCCGGCTTCTAGAGTACGCCAGAATCCGGAGGAGGTATGTGATGTCTCGGTCTCTGCTACAGTCTGCACCGTATTCAACCTGAAGGGCATTGAAAACAGAAAGACTGTGAGTGGACAAAAAGTAATAGTTTGATAAAACACATTTCATAAAAGACTTTTATGCCCTTCACTAAAAAGCATGCATGCATAGTAAAACCATTTCTCAAACCACATATGTTTTAATAACCATAATCATACGGGCTCCTGCCCAAAACCATTTACAGAAAACCGTAACATAGTAAACATATGTGGGAACTCAGCCCAAATCTATTTATCAATCATAAAACACAATTTTACAAACCAATTGAAATCATGTTTATCATAAACTTCATATAACCAATCCTGTCACGGTAATCTAGAACTACGCGCGTACTACCCGGGGTCTCAAACCTAAGTCTCTCCAGGGTCCACCCAGGTCAATGTCCATAGATCAATGACCCTCCCTGAAGGTTATAAACCATAGCCTTTCTGAGAGTAAGGAACCCAACGGGGGCGAATCCACTCAGTCAGTGCTCCGTGACTACTTCGGGGTCCACCCAGGCCAACGACCTTCCCCGGAGGAGACAATTCATATATAAAGGATGGTATACAAAAAACCTTTTGAAATCATTATCAAAACCTTTTGAGGGTTCATGTCCGGTCCCCATAAACCGTCATGAACCATAAAACCTTTTAAGGGTTCATGCCCGGCCCCATAAACCGTCATGAACCATAAAACGTTTCAAGGGTTCATGCCGGTCCCCATAAACCGTCATGAACCAGAAATCCATTTATGGGTCCCCGACCCAAAATCACAATCTTAAAACATAACTGGGCCTTAAGCCCGAATCCACATACAAAGTGAGCCTCCAGCCCGAATCGTAAACCAACTGGGCCTCGTGCCCAATTTCGTAAACTAAATGGACCTCGTGCCCGATTTTGTAAACTAAATGGGCCTCGTGCCTGATACGTAAGTCAATTGGGCCTCGAGCCCGATTCGCAAGCTAACTGGGCCTCTGGCTCGATACGTAAACCAACTGGGCCTCTGGCCCAAATGCCTTGTTAAATCAAAGGGACTTCAAGTCCGAGAGTTGTAATCAAATGGGTCTCGTGCCCGGTCCATATTTCCAAATCCGAAATCGATTTAAGAACCAATTGAGCCTCTCGCCCGAAAACGTAACTAAATGGACTTCGAGTCCGAGGGTTGCCAAAACAAATGGGTCTCAAACCCGAGTTTATCTTTTCAATTCTAAAACTATTTCATTAAACTATTTCCAAAACCATAAGTACAGAAAATCAGAGTAAACTCGAAAACATCGATTTACGTGAAAGCACGTAAATCACCTCGAAATGCGTGAAAATTCACCAATATCCAAAAAAACATCATAGAATCACATTCATAATCCATACAAAACATTTATGCATGCATCACAGTTTAGAAATCAAAGTCTACTCACAGACCGTCCTAAGCTACCGCCTCGGTTTATGTGCTGTAAGCCTCACCGGGCTAATCATCGTCACCAGAACTCCCAAACCTGTCCAAATCAATCTAGAGGGTTACTAACTACCTTATTAACCTCTCATTGAAGCCCCGTAATTTTTCCGAATTTTTAAGTATTTTAAATCTCGAACCTAAACCTTCCGATGTCTCAAACATTATCGAGACGGTGTCTGATCGACACGAAACTAGTCCCAAAATATTCGTTACATCAAATAGATTAAAAGTCATGTTGAAGTCATCCCCAAAAGGTGGCCCACGCGCCCCCACGAGCTACCTGAAGTCCCTGTGCGTGAAGCCCACCAGCGGGGACACTGTTCATCCCTAACCTCAGTCAAACCCGGTCTGACTAGTTTGAACCAGGCCGGACCGGTCTGGACCAGTCCAGCACCCAATCTCGTTAGCTATTAAAAACACACAAAACCCTAAAAGAAATTGTACCTTCCATGCTCAAACCGTGAGCTTGAACTTCAAGCTTGGTTTTCCCCCGTTCCAGTCATCCATTTCCATCAAAAACAATCCCAGACGAGTCCTCCTTGTCCCTAGGTCATAATAGAATCAAAGAGAGGCTCAAACCACGACCAAAACCTGATTTCACAAATTCGAAACTCACGGGTTACACTTACCTCCGCCGTGGCCACCGCTGTGGCCCGTCGTCCACGGTACTCTGAGTCCCTCAAAACCCCTCACACGGTCGTAGAGATGTAGATAAGGTGATGATGGTGTGATGTGGGTGTGTGTTGTTCAAAGAAAAGGAAGATGGTGGTTTCAGGTTTTTGTGAGAAAACAGAGAAGAATGGTGAAGTTTGATGAAGAATATATGGTGAGGTTGATTAGAAAAGGTGGATTGGACGGTGGGGATGACAAGTGAGGAAGAGATGAACGGTTGGATGATGAGAGATGAAGGATGAGTGGATTATAAAATAATATAAATAATATTATTTTAATCTAATCTCACCAATCAAGAATTAGATCCACTTTTTGGGGTAAATGACCAATTGGACTCATCCATGGGTCCCACTTAAAAGTCAACCAATCAGATCATGCCACCTAATCCTTGCCTCGAAATATGTGCATAGTGAAATTGAACTTCCGTGACCCATAACTTTCCCATTTGAAGTCCAATTTCGGCGTGCCGCCTGTCTACGGATTCGTATCGTCCCGATCTACGTAACGGTCCTCGGTCCTCGACCATCGACCCTCCCAGGTCAAAAGTCAACTATTTGCCCCTTTTAACCAACTTACCAAAATACCCTTGAACTTTCGAACGTCATATATTTTCCCTCGAATGTCGGAATCGGACGTGCCACCTGTCTATGAACTCGTGATGTCCCGAACTACGTCACAGTCATTGGCCAAAGTCCATTTGAATCCTAAATGAAAAGTCAACGTTTTACCCACGACCAAGGGCAAAACGGTCATTTTGCATTGTTCATCCGATTTCGCTCAACTAATCATCGATTAACCTCATTAACCCTGATTAGTCACTAATATAATCCCGGAATTCGGGAGGGGCTGTTACAGAATCCAAAGCCATTGAGCTCTCTAAAGGCATCGTGCTAGATAGGTGTGTGCCTACACCTTTAAGGCACACCACCATTCCCCTCCCAGAACATTCCCCCCTCACATGAATGTGGGATCGTTCACCATTCCCTACAGGACACGGGTCTTAAAATCCACCCCTCTTAGGGCTCAGCGTCCTCGCTAGCACACTTCCCAGTCCGGGTCTAGCTCTGATACCATTCTGTCAGGACCCGACCCTCCTCAGTCAGGACCCGACTCTAGCACAATATTGTCCGCTTTGGGCCTCCTTACCCTCACGATTTTGTTTTCGGGAGCTCACGGTGCAACTTCCTAGGGGTCACCCATTATGGAATTGTATCAGCTCCTACTCGCTTAACTTTGGAGTTCCAACCGAATCAAAAGCCATTGAGCTCCCTAAAGGCCTCATGCTAGATAGGTGTGTGCCTACACTTTTAAGGCACACCACCATTCCCCTCCCAGAACATTCCCTCTTACAGGAATGTGGGATCGTTCACCGTTCCCTCCAGGACACGAGTCTTACATAATAAACATGCAATACATATGCAAATACTTCATACCAAATAACACAACCTGATTCTAAAATCCCTAAAAACTATGGATTCAGGAGGTGCTAGCCAACACGCGAATGCGGGACCCACATGCTGAAGCCCAAAATGATACGTTTAGGAAGGATAAAGCCAAATGGAAATGATAAGTCAAATGCAGTCACAAAACAATAAGAATACTAAAATCAAGCAAAGATTACAAAATCAAATAGTAGTGCATGATGATCCAACTACAAATAAATTAGGGATTACACATAATCTCGTTATAATCATCCTGTACATGAGAATGAAGTGTCAGAATAGAAAATGTCAATGTCCTCCTAATGGATGGTCTCAAGCAAGTCCTAAAGGGTAAAACAAAATAAGGAGTGGGTGGACCTAGTAATTATTTCAGAATAAATATATAGACAAAAGAAAGATTAATTGACCTATCAGTTTTGCTGAAAACTCATTATTAGAATCTTTAACTTGCATGCAATATGAAAAAATAATATTAAAATAATCATAAGCATGCATCTAACTATTATCTAATGTACATGAGTCCCATGAGGCATACGCTCATACCAGGTTGGATATCTATATAATTGCTCGTATACCACATCTATGTAAAGGTTGGGTGTATCGCACCATCACCACATGTCTCTTAGAGCTCGGGGATAAGCTAGTGCTATATAACTATAAAATACAAGCAAGCAAAACGATCACATGAAAGCTAGTCAGCGACCCAACAGACGAGTACCTGAGATACCAGTGATTCCTAGGTGGTTATTCAATCACTTTCTTATACAACAGTCCATGGAAAACGTCAAGTAAAATTATAAACTAGTATGCTTAGGAATTGTAAAACAAATTATATTCTAGCATGCATCATAATCAAATACGCAAAAATGTGCAAGTAATAAAGTAAGGGTATCATAACAAGTAAAAGAGGTTTACTTACAAATAGTTGTGGATATATTCTTCCGACGTACTAGGGTCCACGTAAGCTTCAGACTAGGACTCCCCTGTAGCAAGATAAATAATAAGATAATTAACAACTAGGAAAAGATCTATTAAACTCTACTCTTGCAGTTTAAGTTTCCTCAACGGTAAGTTTATTGATTGGATTAGTTTAGGAGTATGTGAGAAAAGTGTCAAAAACGTCCCAAAATTGCTTCATGTACCACCTTGTAGTTACCACGTGCCGCCACACACCGACATGCGCTACCACGAGCTGTCACTCACTGGCAGGCGCTGCAACTGCTAAGCTAGCAGGCGCTGCCACGCCTTGGCAGGCGCTGCCATGCCCCAATTCCTATAAACAGAATTTATCAATACAAATTATTATAAGAATTCCAACAATGGTAATAACTAAACACAAGAATGCTATGAGTTCATCCACTAGCGGCTAATCAAAGAAACCAATCAAATAAATCTCACCATTGCAACAATATGTGTATATATATATATATATAATTTACCCAATTATATCAAATATTCAATATCAACAATTAGCAAAAAATAAGCATTTACTAATCTTGCTTCCCACAATAGCAACTAATATTTGAATGCAATACTTGTAGTCATAACCTTGACTCAATTACTCTTACAAAAACTTCAGCTTCAACTTTCAAAATTGCAAATTATTAAAACTCAAAAGAAATCTCTAACCTCAAATTCCCAAAACTAAAATTTTATATTCAATTTCTATTTAAAACTAAGATTAGAGAGTAATATCTTATACTTTAAAGATTAGAGAATGGACGAATCTAATAAAATTTTGAAAAAAAAAACAATGAGTTGAAGAAAAAAATTGTGATTTGTGAAATTAAAGGTGAAGAAGAGAAAGAAAAAAGGTTGAAATGGTATGTGATTGTTGTCCTCCTTCCTTATCTGTTTTCTTTGTCTCTCGGGTGTGTATGGTTTAAGTCTTTGAGATTTTTTTTTGTTTAAACGTAGAGTGTAATCAAATAATTAAATTAAGTTGGACTAGTTAAATTGGGATGTGTTAAACTCAAAATTCTAAATTATATAGTTTGGGTGAGAAGGGCAATAGCCCTCCGAGCCCAAAACAAGATTCGTCCCCGAGTTTGTATGTATTAATATGTGGTCTAAACTATAATTTTGGTAAGATTTAGAAAAATGATAAATAATATAGACTATTATTATTTATTATAAAATAAAATAAAATAAAAAACTACAAGATGTAAACATGACAAAGTTTAGGCTTAATGAAAAAAGGGCAAAAATGTACGGCATGACTTATAAGAGTTTATCATAAAATAAAATAAACAGGTAAAATGTAAAGCAAATAGGGCCGCAGCCTCAAGCCCACAAAGGGGATTACAAAGTAGGGATGTTCCAAAATGAAGCTATCGAGGCATTCGAATTAGAGTCTTTAAAATGCACTGTACATAATCAGTTTCTAATCAAATTGAAAATATTATTGAAAACAATTAGGTGAGAAATCCTGGAGGAAACAAATCTACGACAGTTACACTCCACTTAAATGCAGTAAACTGAAGAGCCCAAAGCAAGCTTGAAGGATGTGATGAGCATCGAAGAGCCCTTCCAACTAGCATCCAAGGAGAGAAAACGTGGCCTAGGAAGGTGGATCCAATGGATGCTACAACGTTGTTGAACCATGCTCCAAATAGAAAGTGAGAACATAAACTCAAAGAAAAGATGGGAATGCGACTCATTCAGCTGGTTACCACAAGACACAAACATGATTAATGGAATTGCCCAAGAAGCTTAACTTATCCATAGTGACCAGCTTCTCTTTGGCAACTAACTAGATAATGAAACTAGTTCTGTGAATGTAACCCTTGAACCAAACCAAATAACTCCACCGGAAAAGGGGGCCTCTCGAATTAATGACATTCCACATAGGCCTTGTAAAGAAAATGCCATTAAGCTCAACATTCCAACATAAGGAATCTGAACCAAGGGAGATACAAATGGAGAGGTCATAATATGTAAAATGACCGTAGAGGGAGGGGCAGGGGAAGGCCAAAGCCAGGAGGTGACATAAATTACCTCATTCAATTTAGCATGAAGGTGAAGACTAGATATAGAAATATCGCGACTAGTAACACAGTCAGAAAAATGCCCATTTCTAGTCCAATTATCACACCAAAGAAAAGTGATGCTATCATTCTCAACCACAACAAAGATGATGGGCCGCACAACATGCCTAATTTTAAGGAGCTTTCCTCCAGTTCCAAGAGCAAGAGGAGGGAGGATTGAGACACCAACAACATCTATCACGAATAAGATAGCTCTTTGTCCAAGCAACCCAAAGATTATTCGGGTTTCCGAAGAAGAGGTTCCAGGTATGTTTTGCCATTAGATCAATGTTGCAAAGATATAGGTTAAGAAAACTGCAAGGATCCATCCCAATCCCACTAGGACCACCCCGGGACGTGTCCCGCTCCCGTCTGACAACGACTCCAAACATACCAAAAATACCCTTAAACGAAAACTAAATACTTCAAATTAAATAAATAACGTGCAACAACATTGTTCAGAGTGATAGTTGTCAGACAAGGGATAGTACAATACAAAATGTGAGCACAATAGTCATAGTACATTATTTGGTGCTCAACCTACCCACTGGGGGTGTATAGGTGCACAGCGACTAAACTAAGCCTCTTCCTCCTCCGAATCCTCATCTAATTCCGTGTCATGGCCTGGAGGGGTCAGTAAAACATTTAAAGAGTGAGTGGGCCGAAAATAAACAGTTTATAAATCAATTTCATAATAAAGTAAATCATAAGGTTTTACCCCTCCGTTTTCCAAATCTTGCATGCATTGAAAACATAGTATCATAATGAAATCACAACCATAGAATCATATAATAATCAAAAGGAAAACCCAACATATTAGTGCACTGTAAAACCCAACCCAAATGATGTCACGGTTCTAAGGCTACGCGTTGCCACTCAGGGTCTCACACCCAAGACTCCCCTAGGTACATCAGTGCCCGAGGTATACGAACATGCCTTCCTGAGAATAAGCAACCCAACAAGGGTTAACTCCACTCAATCAGTGCCCCGTGACTACTCTAGGGTCCACCCAGGTCATCGACCCTCCCTGGAGGAGACAAGATAGAAAGGTAGGAAAGTACAGTGCAATAATAGTATAGTTTACCCTATGTCCCCCGGACATCCCTGAACACATTCCACATATAATCCAGACGGGTCTCTAGCCCAAAACATCATAATAAGTAATATAAACATTTCATATAGTACTCATCTAAATCATAAGTGGAAATAGAAAAACAATTTATGCATGCAAGCCTTTTATAAATCAAATAGCCCACTCACACTCGGTCCTCGCTGCTCAACGAATGCTAAAACTTATATTAACATATTCGAGAGTCACTAAAGGACCGTACTACTTCAACACTACTACCCTAGAACATATCCCTCCCGAAAACATAGCCCGTGCACTATTCGTGAAGCTTCAAACCCCATTTTGACCATCATAACGATCTCCGATTGCAACGAAACCACCACCATTGGATCCGTATCGTCGAAACCTTGAAAATGGTACTGGCCCCACAAAAATTACTATTTACACGCGCCCCCACGCACCTGGTCAACGCACTGGTCAACGCTGCTACAGTGTTGCTGACGTTAGCATGACGTCACTGCTAACATGATGTCATCTCTGACACATGTCAGAGGACACGTGTCATGCTCTGGTTGGCCCCTGATATGAAAATCTCTGACATGATGACATCAGCAGTGACGTCAGCATATTGACGTCATCCGTGCTACAGTGTTGGGTCAACCCGAATTCCTAAAACCGGGTCACCGTTGACCTGTTCCCAGAATCCATCTCTGGCCACCATTTTCGACGGGGTTTGTTCCTAGAGGGTCATCTAGGTCTGTTCTATGGATTTAGGACCTCAAAATGGAAGAAAACGGTGTGATCCATACCTGGTTTCGAAGAAAAGTCACGGCCCTACTCCGGTTATCTTCTCCGGCTATCTCGTCGGTGTTTCTGTGTCCAAACAGCTCCCTCGAGCTCGTTATCGATTCTAGAACATGTCCCTAACCAAAGAAAAGAAACACAAACGTTAAAAAGGGTCTCACTCGAAACCTAGAAAAACCTGGGCCTCTCGGGTTTCCGTTCATACCTCCGCCGTGTCGCCGTCGTAGCCTTCGTCGACCGTCTCAACGTCGTCCTAGGTTCCTCACGGTTCTATCTGGAGCTTGGTTCAAGTCGAGAGGATGATGGGAGGTGGTGCGGGTTTCCTGGATCCGGGTTTCGACATCTCAGGTCTGGGGGGTTTTCTGGGTTTTTCAGGCAGGGAGAAGGAGAGATGAGGGCGGTGTTCGACGATGGAGATGAAGACGATGATGAGGATGACGGTGGTCGTCATCTGGTGGTTAGAAGGTGGTCGGTCTGGTTGTTTGGGTAGAGAGAATCGCAGGGGTTTGTTCACGGTGGAGGGAAAATGTGTGTGTGTGTTTATGAGAGAGATGAGATCGAGCATAATGAAGAAAAAGGAAAATGAAATGGGCGGCTTAGATCAGCCTGGCATATAAGATGGATGGCTGGGGTTATTTGAGAGAAAATAAAATATTAAAAATCTGACCAATAGGTGCATAGGCGTACTTTATTGGAATAGTGTTCTCTAGGATGAGTGACACTTGTCACTCATCCGACCGCTCAAATTAAATCTGGGATTTTGCACAGATTTCAATAATTAATTAATATTTAACGTTTTGTTCTCGGTTCGTAAATTCCGCTAAAACGCTTCCATAACCATAACTTTTTCATACGAACTCCGATTTCAGCGTGCCATTTGTCTACGGATTCGTGACGTCCCGATCTACGTCATAATCATGGATCAAAGTCCAAATTATTTTTTGAGTCAAAGTCAAATTCCCCTCTTTTTAGGGACAAAATAGTCATTTTACATTAAAATATTATTAATCGCGGTTCGAGTCGTTACAACCTACCCACCTTACAAAAATTTCGTCCTCGAAATTACTCAAACAAATGTGGGTACTGCTCTCTCATTAAAGTCTCGGGTTCCCATGTTGCTTCCTCAATGTGGTGGTTCCTCCAAAATACCTTAACTAATGGAATCGTCTTGTTCCATAAGACCTTTTTCCTTCCAATCCAGAATCTACACTGGTCGTTCCTCAAAGCTCAAATTTGACATCAATTCCAGTGGTTGTTCTAGTAGTGCATGAGAGTCGTCTCGAAGGTATTTCCGTAGCATAGACACATGGAATACATCATGTACTCGGGAAAGTTTTGAAGGTAGTGCCAAATGATAAGCCACTGTACCAATCCTCTCAACGATCTCACAAGGTCCAATGTAACGGGAACTCAACTTCCCACGTCGTCCGAATCGGATGATCCCTTTCCATGGTGATTACTTTAAGAAAACAAAGTCACCAACCTCAAACTCCAAATCTCGGATTCGTCGATCAGCATAACTCTTTTGACGATCCTGGGCCGCCTTCAATCTTTCCCTGATAACCCGGACTATCTCCTAGGTCAAATCCATCAAGTCTGGCCCCATTGCGGTTCTTTCCCTGATTTCCATCCAGCATACAGGTGTTCTGCACTGCCGACCATACAGTGCCTCATAAGGAGCCATCCCAATACTCGCATGATAGCTGTTATTGTAAGCAAACTCCCATGAATCTTGGAACTGCAACACGCAGGCTCTTATCATGTCTTCTAGAGTCTGTATCGTCCTTTCAGACTGCCTGTCGGTCTGTAGATGGAATGCCGTACTGAATTGCAAGTTCGTACCCAATGCAGTCTGCAGACTCCTCCAAAATCTGGAAGTGAAACGCGGGTCCCGATCCGACACTATCGACTCTGCAGTACCGTGTAGTCGGATGATCTCATTAATAAACAGTTGGGCCAAACGGTTGGGCTTGTACGTCTCACATACAGGCAGAAAATGTGCTGATTTGGTTAACCGGTCCACAATTACCCAAATCCCATCAAATCCACTCTGTGTCTTCGGTAGTTTGAAGACGAAATCCATCGTAATGTGATACCATTTCCATTCCGAGATCGGGAGTGGCTGCGTAGCCCCATACGGGCACTGTCGTTCTGGCTTGATCTGCTGACAGATTAAACACTTGCTGACAAACTCAGCTATTTTCCTCTTAAACCCTGGCCACCAATAGTGGTCCCGGAGAGTATAATACATTTTTGTCCTCCTGGATGCATAGCATACGCTGAACTGTGTGCCTCATCTAAAATTTCTCTCCGTAACTCTGATACCGCATGTACACACAACCGTCCAAGTTTCACTAACGCTCCATCGCCCCGGACGGAGAAATCCTGCCTCTGTCCAGTCTCAACCTCACTTCTGTAATCACAAAATATCCGATCCTGGAGTTGAGCGTCAATAATCTTGTCGACCAACACCGGTCGTACATGAAAGCTTGCCAATAAGGCTCGCTACTCGTCCATCTCCAACATAACCCCGCTCTTCCAGAGTTCTACTAACAAGGGAAGATACACCATCCTCAGGTGTGCAACTAATCCCGCTGATTTCCTGCTAAGCGCATCTGCCACCACATTTTCTTTGCCAGGATAGTACTCAATTGTAAAGTCATAATCCTTTATCAGTTCTAACCATCTCCGCTGCCTCAGGTTAAGCTCCTTCTGGGTGAATAGATGCTTAAGACTCTGGTGGTTAGTGTATATCCTGCATGTCACACCGAACAGGTAATGCCTCCAGATTTTTAGGGCATGGACTACCGCTGCTAACTCCAAGTCATTGGTAGGGTAGTTCAATTCATGAGTCTTCAACTGCCGAGATGCGTAGGCAATAACTCTACCATTTTGCATCAACACGCAACCCAAACCTTGCAACGATGCATCACTGTAGACTACGAACTCTCCACTGTTATCCGGTAATGCAAGGACAGGTGCAGTGGTCAAACGATACTTCAATTCCTGGAAACTCTATTCACACTGCTCGTCTCACACGAACTTCACCCCTTTCCTAGTTAATCGAGTCAATGGTGCAGCAATTTTGGAGAAACCCTCCACGAATCTCCGATAGTAACCCGCTAAACCAACAAAATTCCGCACCTCCATCACTGTTGTAGGTCTTGTCCAATTGGCCACTGCTTCTGTTTTCTGGGGATCCACACTAATCCCATCGGGTGATATGATGTGACCTAGGAACCCAATACTGTTCAGCCAGAATTGACATTTGCTCAATTTGGCATATAGTTCTTCCTGTCGTAGTTTGCCCAAAACCAGTCGTAGATGCTTCTCGTGAGTCCTGGCATTCTTGGAGTACACCAAAATGTCGTCGATGAACACGATCACAAATTTATCCAAGTACGATCGAAAGACCCGGTTCATCAAGTCCATGAATGCAGCTGGTGCATTCGTTAATCCGAAGGGCATCACCAAGAACTCGTAATGCACGTACCTCGTCCGAAAAGCTACTTTCTGAACGTCCCCCTCAGCTATTCTCAACTGATGATATCCTGACCGTAGATCTATCTTCGAAAAGTACCGCGCTCCTCGTAATTGATCGAACAGGTCGTCGATCCTGGGTAAAGGGTACTGATTCCTTGCCGTGGCCTTGTTTAGCTGCCGATAATCCACACACAACCGCAAGCTGCCCTCCTTCTTTTTCACAAATAAAACCGGCGCTCCCAAAGGTGATGTACTGGGTCGGATAAACCCTAGATCCACCAGTTCCTGGAGTTGGATTTTCAATTCTTGTAATTCGGCCGGTGCCATACGATATGGCCCTTGTGAAATCGGTCGTGTCCCGGGGAGTAATTCGATCGTGAAGTCGATCTCCTAGGGTGGTGGTAATCCAGGTAACTCCTCTGGAAATACAATAGGAAATTCCCGTATAATTGGGATATCCTCGATCCTCAAAGATTCATCCGTTGATTCTATCACATAAGCTAGGTAACCCTGACACCCCTTCTGTAAAAGTTTAGTAGCTGTAAGTGCAGATATTACCTTAGGTGACGAGTCTCCACTCTCTCCCTGGAATATCACCTCCGGTAAACCCGGACCCCTCAAAGTCACTCGTTTGTTGCAGCAGTCGATGATCGAATTATATTCTGACAACCAGTCAACTCCAAGTATCACATTGAAGTCGTGCAAATCCATAAAGATCAAATCTGCTGGAAACTCTACACCTTCGACCTCCACTGGAAAAGCCCGTAACTCCTGGTTCACTCGATAGGTCACCCCCATCGGTGTACCCACACCCATCTCGTACTCGAGTGCGGATACCTCAAGGCTCAAAAGACTCACACAACCCGATGAAATAAATGAATCAGGTGCCCCCGAATTAATCAATGCATGAACGGTAATATCATAAATGTATACAGTACATGTCACAACTCCCGGAATAGATTTGGCCTGCTGATGTGTGATTGCATAGACACGAGCCAAAGATTCGGTCGGCCGTCCACGTCCTCTAACTCCTTCAACATGGACACACACCGTACCACGTGTCCGACTGCTGACAATCTGAGATGCTGAGCTCTGTGCTGGAGCGGCACTGCCCAGAATTATAGGACACTCAGATGCATAGTGTCCCGGCTCACCACAAGCGAAACATGTGACATCTCTCGGTCGACCCGAGTATCCTCCAGGTGAGGTGTTCATAGGTGAGTACAGTTGCTGCCAAGCACCAGATCGCTGTCCAGACCTCTGAGGACTCCTGAAACGGCCGGTACGTCCACGACTGCCCGATGGTGAAGATCCTCCAGAATCTCTTCCCTTCGAGCCCCGACGGCCCGAAAATCCCAAGTGTGGGTGATCACGTCGTCGTGGCTCCCCTGCAGCTTGCTACCTTGCTAGAAGGCTGTTCTTGACCCTGGTTGCAGCATCAGTCAGATCCCTCATGGTAGCAAAGGGAGTTGAAGTCACCATCGCATGTATCTCTGGTCGCAGGCCCCACTCGAATCTGCGACAACGGTCATCCTCGGTCATTATGAAGTTCTCGGCGAAGCGAGACAGCATCAGGAAAGTCTCCTCATACTCTGCCATAGTCTAGTCTCCCTGCTGGAGCTGCAAGAATTCTGCCTCCCGGGCGTTGCGAGACGACCTCTGATAGAACTGATTGAGAAATCGCTCCCAGAAGGTCTCCCAAGGGATGGTATGAACGGTCCAGCCGGCCAATATAAGGGTGTGCCACCAACGATAAGGGCTCCCATCTAGTAGGAAAGTCGCTAGTACCACACGCTCCTCAGGTGGGCAATGCATGACCTCAAAGATCCTCTCCCAACGGTCGATCCACTAGTGTGCTTCCTCAGGGTCGGTCCCCCCAGCTAAAGATCGTGGCACCCAGGCACTGGGCCCGCTCAAGGGATAGTACAATACAAAATGTGAGCACAATAGTTAGAGTACATTATTTGGTGCTTAACCTACCCACTGGGGGTGTACAGGTGCACATCGACTAAACTAAGCCTCTTCCTCCTCCGGATCCTCCTCTAATTTCGTGTCATGACCTAGAGGGGTCAGTAAAACATTTAAATAGTGAGTGGGCTGAAAATAAACAGTTTATAAATCAATTTCATAATAAAATAAATCATAAGGCTTTACCCCTCCGTTTTCTAAATCTTGCATGCATTGAAAACATAGTATCATAATGAAATCACAACCATAGAATCATATAATAATCAAAAGGAAAAACCAACATATTAGTGCACTGTAAAACCCAACCCAAATGATGTCACGGTTCTAAGGCTACGCGTTGCCACTCAGGGTCTCACACCCAAGACTCCCCTAGGTACATCAGTGCCCGGTATCTCGGACACTGCCCGAGGTATACGAACATGCCTTCCTGAGAGTAAGCAACCCAACGGGGGTTAACTCCACTCAATCAGTGCCCCGTGACTACTCCAGGGTCCACCAAGGCCAACGACCCTCACTACAGGAGACAAGATAGAAAGGTAGGAAAGTACAGTACAATAATAGTATAGTTTACCCTATGTCCCCCGGACATCCCTGAACACATTCCACATATAATCCAGACGGGTCTCATGCCCAAAACATCATAATAAGTATTATAAAAATTTCATATAGTACTCATCTAAATCATAAGTGGAAATAAAAAAACAGTTTATGCATGCAAGCCTTTTATAAATCAAATAGCTCACTCACACTCGGTCCTCGTTGCTCAACGACCGCTAAAACATGTATTAACATATCCGAGAGTCACTAAAGGACCCTACTACTTCAATACTAAAACCTTAGAACAGATCCGTCCGGAAAACATAGCCCGTGCACTATTCCCGAGGCTTCAAACCCCATTTTGACCATCCTAACTATCTCCGATCGACACGAAACCACCACCATTGGATCCGTATGGTCGAAAACTTGAAAATGGTACTGGCCCCACCAAAATTACTGTTCACAAGCACCCCTACACGCCTGATCAACGCATTGGTCAACGCTGCTACAGTGTTGCTGACGTCAGTATGACGTCACTGCTGACGCCAACATGACGTCATCTCTAACACATGTCAGAGGACACGTGTCATGTTCTGGTTGGCCCTTGATCGGACAATCTCTGACATGATGATGTCATCATGACGTCAGCATGATGACGTCATTAGTGCTACAGTGTCGGGTCAACCCGAATTCCTGAAATCGGGTCAACCCAAATTCATGAAATCAGGTCGCCGTTGACCCGCGGCTTGACCTATTCCCAGAATCCATCTCCGGCCACCATTTTCGACGGGGTTTATTCCTAGAGAGTCGTCTAGGTCTGTTCTATAGATCTAGGACCTCAAAAATGGAAGAAAACAGTGAGATCCATACCTGGTTTCGAAGAAAAGTCACGGCCCTACTCCGGTTATCTTCTCCGACTATCTCGTCGGTGTTTCTGCGTCCAAACAGCTCCCTCGAGCTCATTATCGAGCCTAGAACATGTCCCTAACCAAAGAAACGAAACCCAAACATTAAAAAGGGTCTCACTCGAAACCTAGAAAAACCTGGGCCTCTCGGGTTTCCGTTCATACCTCCGCCGTGTCGCCGCCGTAGCCTGCGTCGACTGTCTCAACGTCGTCCTGGGTTCCTCACGGTTCTATCTGGAGCTTGGTTCAAGTCGAGAGGATGATGGGAGATGGTGCGGGTTTCCTGGATCCGGGTTTCAGCGTCACGGGTCTAGGGGGTTTTCTGGGTTTTTCAGGCAGGAAGAAGGAGAGATGAGGGCGATGTTCGACGGTGGAGATGAAGACGATGATGGTGATGATGGTGGTCGTCGTTTGGTGGTGAGAAGGTGGTCGGTCTGGTTGTTTGGGCAGAGAGAATCACAGGGGTTTGTTCACGGTGGAGGGAAAATGTGTGTGTGTGTGTGTGTGTGTGTGTGTGTGTGTGTGTGTGTGTGTGTGTGTGTGTGTGTGTGTGTGTGTGTGTGTGTGTGTGTGTGTGTGTGTGTGTGTGTGTGTGTGTGTGTGTGTGTGTGTGTGTGTGTGTGTGTGTGTGTTTATAAGAGAGATGAGATCGTGCATAATGAAGAAAAAGGAAAATGAAATGGACGGCTCAGATCAGTCTGGCATATAAGATGGATGGATGGGGTTATTTGAGAGAAAATAAAATATTAAAACTCTGACCAATAGGTGCATAAGCCTACTTTATTGGAATAGTGTTCTCTAGGATGAGTGACACTTGTCACTCATCCGACGGCTCAGATTAAATCTGGGATTTTGCACAGATTTCAATAATTAATTAATATTTAACGTTTTGTTCTCGGTTCGTAAATTCCGCTAAAATGCTTCCGTGACCATAACTTTTTCATACGAACTCCGATTTCGGCGTGCCGTCTGTCTATGAATTCATGACGTCCCGATCTACGTCATAGTCATGGGTCAAAGTCCAAATTATTTCCCGGGTCAAAAGTCAAAGTTCCCCCCTTCAGGGGCAAAATAGTCATTTTACATTAAAATATTATTAATCGCGGTTCGGGTCGTTACAAAAACCCGAACACTTTCAATTAGTATGAGAATGTGAATGTGAAGGAATGAAGTATCATATTGCAAACTTGATCAACGGGGGTAATTATAAGAAGTTGTGCTACTTTCGTTTTGTTATCAGCTAATTTTGAAGTAAAATCTCTAACTTTATTTGAGAGAATTTTTCAACGTGAAGTTTTTAATTGTTCACATTCTTACAAAAGAGGATATTATTAGTTGTAGTCAAGGATTGAAATATCGATATCGACGGATATATCGTTCATCAAATTTACGGATATCTCGCCCCAAATATCGGTATCGATATCGATATCGTTTACGGTCAACAAAAATGACGGAAACTCGATCTAAAAGTTGGAAATTTAGAATGAAACTTTGAGGAAAAACTTAAATACCCAATAATGGTTATATATGACTAATAAAAACTATTAAATGACTTTGATATAATAAATATATGATGTAATATGATTCTGACGATGACTAATAATATAAAATCATAAATATAAAAATAAATTGAAGTGAGTTACTATAATTGAATGTTAATATATTAAAAACATAACAATAAACATACAAAAATTCAATATAAGAAAAATGATAAAATAAGTTTAAATATATTTAAAATTGGAAAAGAAAAAGATGAAAAAATATGACCAAACTTTGTTTAAAAATTGGAAGTAATTGATATATTTAAAATTGGACAAAAATGAAAAAGAAAAAAACCCGAACTTTATTGAAAAGTGGAAAAAATGAATTCAAATGAATAAAAAAGGGAAAAAAAAATTCAAATGGATAAAAAAGGAAAAAAAGAAATGAATTCAAATGGATAAAAAAAGGAAAAAAAATTCAAATGGATAAAAAAGGAAAAAAATAAATGATATAAAAAAGGGAAAAAAAAGTAGCTTATGGCTTGAGGGGAGTCGAACCCAAAACCTCCCAACCGAGAAACAAAAAAAAAACCAACGCTGGTAGCCAGCGAGTTTGTAAATTAACTAACGTCAATCATATAAATATAAACAATAAAAGTCATCCCCTACCTCCAGCTGGGTCTGCAACCCGGGTTTCCCGACCCGACGGCAAGACCCGACTCAATCTTCTTCGTTTTACGTCCGGTTTTCACGATTTAATTGTGCATCTTCATCGTTTTGATCTCAGGAAAGGATCTGTGGGCTTAAAACAAGAAATCATGTCGAAATTTCGGCCAATTTATTCCCTCTTCTTATATGCTGCCGACCGAAAATACCGATATATCGGCGATAGTGATGATTTTTTCAATCTATAGTTGACATTCTTCAATTGGTACGATATTGTGACTGATGGGTTTCAATGGGACTATACTGAATTTACCCACATAAGAAAATGAGGTCTCATTTCCTTTGGGAGAATGATCTTTAATGTGAAATTTCAGGGTTCAAATAAAAAGAAAAAGAAAAAGAAAAAAAGGTGAGTTTTAAGGGATCATAAAGAAGAAAAAAAAAAAGCAAATTCAAAATAATAAAGAAAAAGGAAGTAAAAGGAAGGTCTTTCTCACATACAGTCACACAGATGCCAATGGAATGAGGAAGGATGCCCAGCATTGCTTGTTTGCTGCATCTCTCTCATTCTTTTTGTTTAGTTTAAAGTCCCTTGTTTTCTTCTCTTTTCACAAATTACAACTCTTTTCACAGAGAGAGAGAGAGAGAGAGAGGGGGAGGGGAATAGCATATAGCATAGATAGATTCAGTTGCAGGAGTTGGGATTTGTTTTAGATGAGTGTTGGATTTGGTCCAATCAGCTCTGCAGCTACAAAACAAAAGACTCAGTTTTGAAAACATAGATGCAACCCACCCCAAGGCAACCAAAGCAAATAAGCAGAGAGAGAGAGAGAGAGAGAGAGAGAGAGAGAGAGAGTGTGTTAGCATGATTAGTTTATAAGCTCGCTAATGATTGAGTTGTCTTGCCACAATACAACCTCACCAACAATCTCTGATCATCATAATAGGAAGAAGGAGAAAGCTCAAACCCTGAGAGATTGATTATTGAGAGAGGAGGCCATGAAATCCATGAACAATGACGGCACCAACAACAATAGTAATAATAATAACAACAATAACTGGCTGGATTTTTCTCTGTCTCCTAATTTGAAGATGGAAGGCCCTTCTTCTGAGCCGCACCATCACCAAATCCCAGATTCTAATTCCTCTTCTTCTTCTCTTCCAACCAACTTCTTTCACTCCCCTGCACCTCACTTTAACTATGGAATTTACTATGGGGTTGAAGCAGGAGATAATAACCCATGTGCAGCTGCTCTGTACTCATCTCCTCTCTCCATGATGCCTCTCAAATCTGATGGCTCTCTTTGCATCATGGAGGCTCTCAACACCTCCCATTATCCTCAAGGTTAGCCCAAAAATCTTAATTTTTTTCTTGTGTTTTGTTAAAAAAAAAAATTGTACATTTAGTAAATTTTGACTTGGGGTTTGTTTCTCGTTTTATGTGAAGCAATGGTAACAGCAACTAGCTCAACTCCAAAACTAGAGGACTTCTTTGGAGGTGCAACAATGGGGACCCATCAACACTATGAAAACAGTGAGAGGGAAGCTATGGCTCTCAGCTTAGACAGCTTGTTTTACCATCAAGACCCCAGCCACCAAAACTTGGTTGATCAAAACTACTCATTTTATTCTGGGCTGAGAGCCAATGAGATGATCTTGGAAGAGGGTAACAAGCAAACCCATGTTTCAGCAGATAATTACAGTCTCCACCCCACCATTTCTTCTGATATGAAGAGCTGGGTTTCAAGAACTTATTCAGCTAACAACAATGTAATGGAGCAGAATATGATTGGTTGCATGGGTGATAATGGGGCAATGCCTTATGGGGATTTGCAATCTTTGAGCTTGTCAATGAGCCCTGGCTCTCAATCAAGCTGTGTCACTGGCTCACACCAAATCTCTGCTGCTGTGGCTGATTGTGTCACCATTGTTGACGCCAAGAAAAGAGGGCCTGACAAAGTGGATCACAAGCAAATTGTTCATAGGAAGTCATTGGATACATTTGGGCAAAGAACTTCTCAGTACAGAGGAGTCACAAGGTTGGTTAGTTTTTGAATTCCTATTTTTTCTTCAATTTTTGAGAAAACCCATTTTGCAAAATAGTTCTTTCTGTTATTTTCTTCTTCAAGTTTTGATTTTTTCAATGTATTTTTGAAATCTGCAGGCATAGATGGACTGGCAGGTATGAAGCTCATCTATGGGACAATAGCTGCAAGAAAGAAGGCCAGAGCAGAAAGGGAAGGCAAGGTTTGTGAATAAAACACATGCAATCAATATTCAATAAGCAGAATCATGTTTTTACTTTTTTTTTTGGTAAATGGACCTGCATTTGTTCTGACAATTTTCCATAATTTCCTATTTTTTTTTTTTGTTTCTTGGGATTTTCTTGCTTGGCTGGGGATTTGCAATCAAATGATGAATCTCAGTTTACTTGGGTAAGCATTTATTTATTTAATCTGGGTACAAGTTTAAAAATGTGACACAACATAATATGTATTTTATCTAATGAATCGAACTTTTTGATTTATTTAGGAGGTCATGATATGGAAGACAAAGCTGCAAGGGCTTATGATCTAGCAGCACTCAAGTATTGGGGAGCATCCACTCACATTAATTTCCCAGTAATCATTCTCTTCTCTTTGCATATTTCTCTTTCAAAACTTTGAAGAATGTCTATGTTCATTTTGGTTACTGAAAATGAAACTTTGATACTGATTTGGCAGTTAGAAAACTATCAAAAAGAACTTGAGCACATGAAGGATATGACCAGGCAAGAATATGTTGCTCACTTGAGAAGGTATATTCTTTGCTCTCAATTTACCTTCTATTCCACAAATCCCGGGTTCATGTTTTAATTAATAAATACCCTAATTTTTTTTTAACAGGAAAAGCAGTGGATTCTCAAGAGGGGCTTCAATGTACAGAGGAGTGACAAGGTCTTATTAGCTGCTCATCTAATATTTTCAGTAAATTGTCTCTGAGAAAGATAAAAAGGTAAAAAGTTTCTAAAATGTGTCAATGTGTTTGTGTTTCTCTGTGTAGCAGACATCATCAACATGGAAGATGGCAAGCTAGGATTGGAAGAGTTGCTGGAAACAAGGATCTCTATCTTGGGACATTCGGTAAATTACTTCAAATTTAACTAAACTAATTTAATGTGAGATTCGAATTTTGGTTCATAAGTAAAATTCGTTTGGTTCATAAGTAATACTCATCTGCTCTAATCAATGTGACTATGTTCACACCTGTATCCAAATTGTTATTTTTCAACCATATTGCCATTATTATTTGATTGTACGTAGCTAAAGAGATTGAAGGGTTTTTTTTTATGACTTTAAAAGGAAAATCTTTGAAGCACTCTCAGCTCTTTCAACTGTTGTCTTTTTAGCCACTTATGGATAACTACTGTATGGTTGTTGTGGTGGTCATCTTGACTTTCCCACTAAGCTTTTGCTAAGGCTGTTCCTTGAGAGACTCCCATGCCTTCCTTCCCCAACTTTGAATTTGATGCCTCACACTTTTTTCAGTTTCCCATAAACACTGATGAACTTTCTTTCTTTTGTTATCTTTGTAATCGTAGGCACTCAAGAGGAAGCTGCTGAGGCATATGACATTGCAGCCATAAAATTTAGGGGACTCAATGCTGTGACAAACTTTGACATAACAAGGTACGATGTGGATCGAATCATGTCAAGCAGCACCCTTCTTGCTGGTGAGCTTGCCAAGCGAAACAAAGAGATTGTGCCGGTTAATGACACTGCTAGTCAAAACCACGGTGCCCAAATCAGCAATGGGGAAGCCATTGTGTCACTTAATAACATAACTGAAAGTGAAAATTGGAAAATAGCACTCTATCAGTCCTTCCAGCTGCAACCAAGGTCAGAAACTCGCAATGTGATTCGAGCAGAGGCAGAGGACTCATCAGCTAAAATTGGGGGTGCTCATTTCTCCAATGCCTCTTCAATGGTGACAAGCTTGAGTAGCTCTAGAGAAGCAAGCCCTGATAAGTCAAGCCTACCAAGCCTCTTTGGAGTGCCTCCATCTGCTGCCTCCAAGTTGTTCACAAGTTCAAGTGATGCAGTGAGTTCTTGGATCCCAACAGTCCAATCTAGGGCAGGGCTCACTATGCCTCACATCCCAATTTTTGCTGCATGGACAGATGCTTAGCCCTACGGCACCCTAGGGTTTTGTGTTTTTGGGATCATCGCCAAGCTGAAATTATAGTTTGTTTTTTTTTTTTGAATTACATGCAAACTTAGTTCACGTAGGCTTTTTAATGTTAGTGGGGGAAATTGTGGTTATGATGGTCTTAGTGGGGGGCCCTTTGTGAGCGAAGTAAAAGAAAGTTAACTTCAATTCACTCATGTTTTAAGCCTATAATCTTATAAAAACAATGGTTGAAAGAAATTGAGTGGAAAAAGCATTGAAGAGGAGGCTAGAGATCGATTGCTATATATGGCTTTCATTGTTTCTCAGCAACTTATATTGCTTGTTTGGATGATCAAGCAACTAAATTGGATGATCAAGCAATTAAAGAAAGCTTTGATGAAGCAACTAAAGAAGGCTTTGATGATCACGTGGCTTTGCAAACTGTTTCAAGTAGCTAAGGAGCAATTCAAGGAATTAGTTAGTTAGTTGAGGTAACTGTTTATGAGCTGTAGTCCATAAGCCACGTGGTAGTATTCCATAGGTTCTGTTAGCTTGTGCACAGCTAACTATATTAGCTTTTTCTCTCATTTTTTGTACACACTTCAACACACCCGTGCATTACTATCAATTCAGAAGTTCAAACGTCTCTCTCTCTCTCTTTCTCTCACTCTCTCAATCTCTCCAAAGATGATTCAAAAGGTTTTCATGGTATCAGAGCTTCAGTTCGATCCGTGATACCTTGCTGGAGTTCCTGGGTTACAACCTTCAAATATCTGCAAGTCTCAAGCTAAGTTTCCTTTCTTGATCATTTTGTTCTTCCTCTGGTTGCTGTTTCTTCTTCTCATATGGTGTATTGAAGTTTGAGTTCTGCTGAATTCGTGCTTTGCACGCTTGAAGATAGATGTTCATATGAAGTTTTTTGTTGTTCTGTAAGTAAGAATCGGTTTGTTGTCCAATTCACTTTTCTTGAAGATTAGGTGTTCGTATGAAGGTTTTCTGTCTGATTTTTTGATTGAGGATCAGTTGTTAGTTTTCTCTTCATTGTTGTAAAGATTGAATCGGTGATTGAAGATTGTTTACCTACTTGAAGTTGCTTCTTAATCTGCTTAAAGCTCTAGTTCACATTTTCTTTTGGAATTCTTCATGGGAAGTATGTCGACTTCACACACTGCAAATTTTGGCCCTAGTCCTGTCTCTCAAACCACACCTATTTTCCTGCCAAACATTGTGCTTGATGAGTCTAATTACTCGACCTGGATCTTTCGGATGGAGTCTTTCTTGGGAGGTTTACACTTACTTGGTTTTGTGGATGGTACAAACAAGTGTCCTCCTGAGTTTGTGTTGGCTGATGATGGTCTCACTAAGGTACTCAATGATGCCTATGTGACATGGAAAGGTCAAGACCAGAACATCATCAATCTGATAGGACAGACTCTGAGCCCTCGAGCCATGTCTTGTGCTGTGGGAAGCACTTCAGCTGCTGCAATGTGGTCAAGCTTGAAGTCCAAGTTTGCAGATTCAAATAGACAGAATATTCTACAACTAAAAACCAATCTTCAGAGGACTAAGAAAGGTCAAGATTCAATTGAGGTGTATTTGGAAAAAATCAAAACAGCCAGATATGCCCTTGCCACTGTGGGAGTTGTATTGGATGATGATGATGTAGTAGTGACAATCCTAGAAGGTCTTCCACCTGAATTCACTGCCATCAAGACAATAATCAGAACTCAAGCCACCTGCTCTATGACAAATCTCAAGACTCTTCTCAAAGCAGCAGAGTATGATCTGGAGCAGGCATCACAGTTCACACTAATGCACAATCTGACTGCTATGATGGCCAACAACTCCTTAACCACTCAGGATGCATCTGGTTCCTCCACTATCTCCAGTGTGCCTACTGGACCTGTTAAACCCCCCCCCCCCCCCCCCCCCCCCCACCCACTGTTTAGCCACTGATATATCCTAGTACTGGTCCTTCTTTACCACTGTCATCTCAAGCTCAGTTCACTCACATGCCCATGTATCCTATGGGGTTCCCTTTTGACTCTGGTAATGGTAATTCACAATTTCCAGCCCTGGTTGCTAATGGCAATGGAGAAGGAGGTAGGTTTGGAGATCGTGGTTCTGGTTCAGGTGGAAGGGGTTACCAGTTTAGTCCTAATTCAAATGCCTGTCAGTTGTGCAATAAACCAGGCCACAGTGCAAGAACCTGCCACAATCTGCAGGCCTATAATACACAGGGAGGAGGTGCTGGAAACAGGTTTTCTGGAGGAAATAATGGTGTTGAGTGTCAGTACTGTGGAAGAAAGTTTCACACAGCAGATAAATGCTATCACTTGATTGGTTTTCCCAATCAAAGAATGCAGTTTAGAGGGAACACTAACACTTTTAAAGCAGGAGGGTACAATACCAATTTCAGATCAGGTGTCTCTCCTGGTGAGTTTCACAATAACATCTCCAGTGGGTTTTCTGAAAATTCAACCTCTCAGTTTGGCACCCCTGGTGGATCATCAAACAATCAATATGGTGCCTCCACAAACAAAGATCCTAGCATGTCTCTCTCTGGTCAGCATGCCATGATGGCCTCAGGTTCTGCTATGGTCACTTCAGCTGGTCCTTCTTCTATGCCTTATTGGCTTGCAAACTCAGAAGCATCTAACCATATGACAAGTGACATTCAACTTCTCAATAACATTGCCTCTTATCCTACCACTGATACAGTTACTGTTGGCAATGGTGAGACCTTGCCCATCACACACAGTGGTCACTCAACACTAGGAATATTGGCACTATCCAATATACTACTTATTCCTAAGCTTAAAGCTAACTTACTGTCTGTTCATAAACTCTGTAAGAACAATAACTGCAGGGTTATACTTGATGAATCCGAATGCATTGTGCAGGACAAAGTGCAGGGTCAAATACTGTTCAGGGGGTTGAGTAGTGGAGGGTTATATCCTCTTCCTTTTTTTTCTGGTACACCTAAGGCAACACTCAGTTACAATTCCAGCTATTCTTCAGATCAAACACAGATTGCAAGGAAAGAGCAACCACAACACTCAGCTCTTATTGGGAAACAGATGCAACATGAACTGTGGCATAGAAGGCTGGGGCTTCCCTCCAATGAAGTCACTCGGGTTATGTTACACAAATTAGGTCTAGTCAATATAAATAAGTCATGCACAAGCTCTCATCCATGTCAAGCTTGTATAGCAAGCAAGTTTACTAAACTTTCCTTTCCAGTCTCCACTTCTAGAGCTAGTGATCCATTTGCTTTGGTTCATTATGATGTTTGGGGTCCTGCCCCTCAATCATCCATAGAAGGTTAAAGGTATTTTGTACTCTTTATTGATGACTGTACAAAATACACATGGATGTTCCCCATGATCAATAAAAGTGAAGTGTTTGGTCATTTTAAATGTTTCTTTGCTTTTGTGTTAAATCAATTTCAAGTCTCTGTGAAATGTTTGAGATCTGATGGGGGTGGAGAGTTCATGAGCAGTAAATTTAAGGAGTTTTTGAATGATAAAGGTATTCTGCATCATGTTTCTTGTCCCTATACCGCTCAACAGAATGGGAGTGCTGAAAGGATAAACAAACATATTAAGGAAACTGTTGTGACTATGCTTAAGCAGGCATCTCTTCCAGACTGTTTCTGGTATCATGCATGTGCCTTGGCAATCTTCTTGATTAACAGAATGCCTACTGCCACACTACAAATGCAGTCTCCATATGTGAAATTATATCAGAAGGCTCCTGGTTTAGATACTCTTAAAGTGTTTGGATGTGCCTGCTATCCTCTCTTGACTCCCTACAATACTAACAAGTTTATGGCCAAGTCAGACCAGTGCATTTTTGTTGGTTTTGCTCTAGGGTACAAGGGTTTCATTTGCTATCATAGGAGCACATGCCAGTTTATTATATCTAGACATGTACTCTTTGATGAACACTGTTTTCCATATGCAGTGTCCCACTCAGTTCACAGTTCTCACCCCTCAGTACACTATCCTCAGTCCTCAACACCAAGCTCTTAGGTTCCTATATCTATTTCAGATTCTTCATCATTCTCAGTACAAGGATCCCAGGTTGTTCCAGTCTCTCTCCCTCACTCAGTCAGTTTCCAGGACCACACTTCTCAGTCCTCCATTCCAAGGTCACAGGATCACAGTTCTCAGTCCTTGGCATCAAATTCACAGGGTCTCATGCTTACTCCTCATTTTCCATCACAGTCAGTCCAAGGATCACAAAATGCTTCAGATTCTCCATCTCAACTGATCAGCTCCCAAGAGCCTGAGCTTGGTCCAGGACCTTCATTATCATCTAAAGTTCCCACAGGTGTTTCTTTTCCTGCTGATTCTGTGTCCACTGCTCCCACGACTGTTCCCTTGTCTTCTACACCTCCTGATGAGCACCCTATTGATCCTTCTCTCATCTCTGATGGTTCTGGACCCAACCTACTAGCTGATCTCACTACCTTCTCTCCAGAACACCATACTTCCATCCATTTTGGGGAGTCTACAGGTGTTGTCACAATTAGTACCACTCCAGGAGAGGGACTCTCCATTCTTATTGATACTGCAGCTGCCAAAACCAGCTCAAATCCCATTTCTGAGGCTAACATTTTGCATCCCAGTGATGGTTTACCTACTGTTTCTTCCAATGCTCATCCCATGCTTACTAGATCCAAACGAGGTATTTTCAAACCCAGATATCTACTAGCTATTCACTCTCATCCTTCCATTGATCCTAGCCTTACTTAACCTCATTCCTACAAGGCTGCTCTTTAGTGTCCTGAGTGGAGGGTAGCAATGCACAGTGAGATGCAAGCCTTGAGGTCACAAAATGCATGGACTCTGGTCCCCCCTTCAAATCGCAACATAGTTAGCTGTAAATGGATTTTCAGGCTGAAGAAGAATGCAGATGGCACAGTTGCTAGGCATAAAGCAAGGTTGGTGGCTAGAGGATTCAGTCAAGCTCAGGGCATTGATTATGATGAAACCTTCTCTCATGTGATCCGTCATACAACTGTTAGGTTGGTATTAGGATTGGCAGCTCACTTTGGCTGGAAATTGCATCAACTGGATGTCAAAAATGCTTTCTTGCATGGCCATCTGCTGGAGGAAGTCTACTTGTCACAACCTGGGGGATTTTTGGATCAGGATCACCCTAACTTTGTTTGTAAGCTGGAAAAATCCATGTATGGATTAAAACAAGGTCCTAGAGCCTGGAATGACAGGTTCACAAGTTTTCTTCCTACCTTGGGTTTCTCTACTTTCTATGCTGATCCTAGTCTGTTCATCAAGAGTGAAACTGGTTCCTTAATATATTTACTACTCTATGTGGATGACATTATCATCACTGGTAATGATCCCAGTATGATTCACCAGGTCAAAGCAGCATTACAGCAGGAATTTAAGATGACTGATCTGGGTGCTCCACATTACTTTTTAGGATTGGAGATCAAGTCCTTACCAGCTGGTGGTCTGTTTGTCTCTCAATCCAAATATGCCAAGGATGTGGTGATCAAAGCTGGAATGGTAAATTGTCACACTCATCCTACACCTAGTCAAGTTGGAGTTAAATTGTTTAGAGAAAGGCAGTTGCTGACAGATGCTGAGACATCTTATTTCAGAAGTTTGGTGGGATGCTTGCAGTATCTCACTTTTACTCGACCTGACATTACCTATAGTGTCAACATAGTTTGCCAATTTCTTCAGCAGCCCACTCATCAACACTTGATTGCTGCCAAGAGAATTCTGAGGTACATCCAAGGTACCATTGATCATGGTATCGTGCTGCAGGCTGCTTCATCAACAAACTCAGGACTTCTTCTCCAAGCCTTTGCTGATGTTGATTGGGCAGGTGATCCAAACAACAGGAGATCCACCACAGGTTTTGTCATTCTCCTCAATCAGTCCCCTATTTCCTGGTGCAGTAAGAAACAACACTGTGTTAGTCGATCATCCACAGAAGCTGATACAGGAGTATGGCAGACACCACCTCTGAACTACAATGGCTCAAGCACGTGTTCAAAGACTTACAATTGACACTTACTGAAGTTCCTTCACTCCACTGTGACAACATCTCTGCTCTTGCACTTGCAACCAACCCCGTGCATCACTCAAAACTAAAACATATTGAAGCAGATGTCCATTTCACAAGGGTGAAAGTAAAAGATGGTTCCATCACCCTACGGTTTGTTGCCTCTAAGCTTCAACCAGCAGACTTGTTCACAAAGGCTATATGCTCCCCTCAGCACAACTTCTTTTGTCACAGCTTGCTGTTGTGTTCCCCCCATCAAGCCGAGGGCGGGTGTTTGGATGATCAAGCAACTAAATTGGATGATCAAGCAACTAAAGAAAGCTTTGATGAAGCAACTAAAGAAGGCTTTGATGATCACGTGGCTTTGCAAACTGTTTCAAGTAGCTAAGGAGTAATTCAAGGAATTAGTTAGTTAGTTGAGGTAACTGTTTATGAGTTGTAGTCCATAAGCCACGTGGCTGTATTCCATAGGTTCTGTTAGCTTGTGCACAGCTAACTATATTAGCTTTTTCTCTCATTTTTTGTACACACTTCAACACACCCGTGCATTACTATCAATTTAGAAGTTCAAACGTCTCTCTCTCTCTTTCTATCACTCTCTCAATCTCTCCAAAGATGATTCAAAAGGTTTTCATTGCTCCAGTCAGTATTGGGCCAGCTCAGTTTGTGTCTCCGTGATACCTTAGGCATATGCATATAATACAGACTTTTGCTTTTGAGCTTTGAAGAGGATCTTATTCGAATGAGAAATGCTAATGAGAATTGCTCTCATAAAATTCGTTCTTAATATTAGTGCTCGTTTGATAGGTAGTATTAAATAAATTATCAAATTTAAGGTATTCGAAGGTAGGAGTGAAATATGATATTTGGATTTAAGGAAATTAGATATGATAGAATATTTACATATTTTAATCCTACCATTTTGAGATGATTGATTAAAAATATCTAAAATTCGATGAATTATCAAATTCAATTCACTCATACTCATTAAACGGACCCTTAATATAATTAAGATTAAAATTCGTGATTGATCGTATGTGCATTAAGATTAGCATGTCATCATTACCGATCTCCTTTTAACTAATCTTTCTCTAAAGGAACAACACGAGATATTCCTTCCCCATAATTCAAAGGGGAAAAGGGGTTTGTGGAGGTGGAGATTGATTCCAAGATAAAAAAACTTTTTGGATTTTATAATGACTATAATGGCCCATTAGTACTGGGGATTTGTCTGCTATTTTGAACTGAAAGCTCACTCTTGTTGGAAAAACCTCAAAGATGTTTTCTTTCTTTATAAATTCCAAGCCCACCTACACTCGCTATAAACTAATGATGTCGACATAAAAGCAGTCTCATGTCCTATTGTACCCTAGTTTCATCAATCTTAATCACATTATTCTTTGAGTAAATTGGTTGGTTTTCTTCACACGTACGTGGTGTAATAGGAAAAACATAATGGCAACTCTGAGCCTTAATTTTCTTGCCTTTGTTGCATGCTTGGAATTAAATTATCTTAACGCATAATTAAATTAACTAAGTAGGCTTCATTGATGGGGAAAGGTTTTGGCATTCAAACATAAGGTGCCACCATGACAATTTGAAAGGTTAGCTACCAATACATGCATATAAACTTGATGGTATTTTTTCATATTATTTTTTTGATTTATCGAATTGTTTTTGTACATATATCATAACTGGAATTGTTCATTCTCTAAAACATTATGTCAAGATTATCTCGTAAAAAATCAAAAAGATTGGAGGTTTTTAATCATTCATATGCATAAAATAAATCATTCGTATATATATATATGTGTGTATATATGTTGATACCACATTAACCAACCAAACTCATTACGAACAACACCTTAACAGAGAACTTGTTACGATCCGACTCCCTTAATACGATATTGTTCGTTTTGGGCCTAGCCCTCACGACTTTATTTCTAGGAACTCACATGAACCTTTCCAATGGGTCACCTATCCTGAGATTTCTATAACTTAATCTCGCTTAACTTTGGAGTTTCAACCAAACCCAAAACTAGTGAGCTCCCAAAAAGTATCGTACTAGGAAGATACGTGCTCATACATATAAAACACTTCACTTTTCCCTTTCTAAGCGATGTGGGATTGCTCACCATTCTTGCGTTTAAGCTCACGGGTCTTACAATGCACCCACCTTAGGGCCCAGCGTCCTTGTTGGAACACTTCTGACCGAGATCCAACTCTGATACCATTCTGTCATGACCCGACTCCCCCTAGCACGATACTGTCCACTTTGGGTCCAGCCTTCAAGGCTTTATTTCTGGAACTCATGTACAACTTCCCAATGGGTCACCCATCCTGAGATTTCTCTAGCCAATGTCGCTTAACTTTAGAGTTCCAACCAAACCGAAAGCTAGTGAGCACCCGAAAGGCCTCATATTAGGAAGATATGTGCTCATACATATAATGCACTTCACATTTCCTTCCTTGAGCGATGCGGGATTGCTCACCGTTCTTACTTCCAAGCACACGGGTCTTACTCACCGTTCTTGCTTCCCAAACTCACAGGTCTTACAGAACTAGCTACCAGGTAATCAGCATACCGATCGCTCGTTAGACAAACTGACTACTCGGTAGGCTATACTAACAACACATTAAGGAAAGCCCAAGAACTTGCCACTCGGCCGCCACACTTGGTAGATTGATGCCAACACCCCCTGATTTGACCCTCTAATAAATTATAGTAGTATCTCGTTGACATGTCAGGAGATTTATTGCTAGGTGCTTACTAGTTCGGATTCCTAGGACACGTGGTAGTATCTACTGAGATAGTTTGAATCCAAAATCATTAGAGTTCAACTACACATTCATTTCCATTATAAATACTAGTCAACACCTCTCATAAAGGTGATATCAACTCACAAACTACACACTTCTTTCCTTTATGTTGCTAATCTGCCTATTGATCTTTTCTTGCTTACTAACTTAAGCATCAGAGTCTATTAAGCCTGCACCCTACTGGTGTTTAATAATTTTCTCTCTACCTTGCAGGCCACTACATAGACTTAGAAGAAAGCAGACTAGCAGCATTCACATCTCATTAGACTCATTTTCGGATCAAATATTTGACGCTATTTATGGAATTTTGAGTAAGTCCTCCCACTAGCTTACATACCCAACTCCATTTATCTATCAATCATAATGTCGACCAAATAAGATGATGGAAAGCTAACAATACACATCCCATGGCAGAATGAAACATAAACAAAACTAACATGCCTTAAAAAAGTAATGCTCAAAATAATGAGGGCTCTCTATGAGAAGATGGCCGAGCTCTGGAAGAGTAACACGGCTATCGAAAGCCGAAATCATGTGCATGGCTATCAACATTAAACCACTCTCGCTAAACTCCAATCCGCTCAGGAAGAATTGAAGGAACAATAGGAAGTTACGAAGAGGGCACTCGCTGCTGAGTCCGAATAAGAACCATGCCGCCCGAACATGCTTGATTGGTACCATCCGGAAGAATGCTCATCCACCCTGCCGATAGGGCCAACCTTTCAGGAACACATATCTGATAAGCCTTGAATTAAGCATCATTTTATACCCTTTTATGTTTATCTTTTAATGTTTAAATACCAAAAAATTGGAGAAAATAACATATTTTGTGAGAAATGTGCAGAATTGGATATATCTCAGAATTACGAGAATTTAGGTAAAAGAATCACATCAATCGAAGTTGTAACGAAGAAGTTACGATCGGATGAAATGAGACCACTAAAAACCACTCAATAATTCGATAGGGGGCTAACGAACTCATTTAACCAGCCCAAAAGCGTACTCGGCAGACGCCTACCGATTCCTACTAGCGGCTTTCCGCGCCTGTGTACCGAAGGGTGTATTTTCGTCTCGGCGCGCATTGCCTGAACCATGATAGGTGACTTCGACCGCCGCCTACTAAACATCCTTCCAGCTTTATTTGCCGCGTTGACCAGGCCTTTGACCGCTGAAATGCTCCCCATTTTTCAGCGTACACCTACCGAAAATGTTTCCAAGTTCCAGTAGCATCCTACCAAGCCGTTTCCTATTCAAATTCCAGCACCTTTTCCTTACTTTTTGAGGAAACTTTGTCCAAATCAAGATTGGATTTGTTTTCCCTTGTTTCAAGGAAACCTTTTTATTATTAGGATTTATACTACCTTTTAAATTAGGATTTAGAGAACCTAATTCCTTTCGAACTTTAATTTAATTTGTTTAATCCTTTTCCTTTTAGATTTTTAATTGTAAACCCCTAATTTTTTGAAGATTAATTTTCTCCTATAAATAGAGAGACTTAGGCTAATTGTAATAGGTCGCTCATTATTTACACTAAAACTCTTCTTAACTAAATTTCTCCTTCCTTTTTAACCGATATTTCACTCGCAAAAGTAAACTACATCATCCTTCATAATTCACCATCCTCCATTGAAATATAAGGCGTATTCTTGAGTGTCTCACGAAGGTGTCGAACCACCTAGCATCTATAGGGCGCATTCCCAAGGATTCAAAGTGTAATTCAACCTCTTAACCCCATTGTCAGGACTCACCCCGGTTTCACCCCAAAAACCGAGATAAATCCTGCTCCCGTCTGACATCCCGACACAACACCGTCAGACGCAGGAGAAATTATACTACATATCCCGATGTCAACAGTTTCCAGAGCATAGTACCACATACACAGAAACGAAAAACCGATAAACAGTACACGCACACGAACAAAATTAAAACACTCCGGGATCCCGTTCGTGACTTCTATGCCTCAGACGTTGCCCTCGACGCCGGAACCCCGCGCTAGCTCCACAACCTGGAGGGCAATTAAAAACAGAAGGTGTGAGTGGACCATACTTAAAAGAAAAGTTTCCAAAACCATTTATAAGAAAACCGGGTTTAGCCCTCCGTTTTGAAACCACATGCATAACCCAGTTATTAAAACAGTTAGAAATCGATCATCATAAAACATCATAAGAAACAAAAACACTATAAAACGATTTTAGAAATCATATCATAAGCATCATAAAACCGTCTTAGAAACCGTGAGTATCAAACCATCATTTTCCGATCAAACCTGCTGGACCTATCCGAGTCTTTAAACTCCCGAGTCTTTAAACTCAATCCAGCCTCAATAATATCCGAGTCTTTGAACTCCCGAGTCTTTAAACTCAACAGGCCTACGGGGGAAATATCAATATATTCGAGTCTTTAAACTCCCGAGTCTTTAAACTCAATCCGGGTCTTTAAACCCAATAACCAGATCCAGCAAATCCAATCAAAACCATTTGAAAACCTTTTCCAAATCCACATCCAAACCCGAATCCGAAATCACCGGTCTGATGCCCTTCCAGCATCCCGAACCGTCATTCCGAACCCAAATCCGGAATTCCACTTTTCAACTTTAAAACCAAATCTCGATTCTCAAAGTCCGATTTTAAAACCGAAAATCATGATCATTACAATCACAATTCGAATGGTAATCCCAAAACCATAGCTTCAATATTCAGAAACCACTTTCCTCGTAAAACGTGCCAAATACGTTATTTCTCGAAAACCGTGCCACTAGGTAAAACCACAGCATAAATCCAACATTCATGAAATCACGTATATAAAACAAGTATAGAAAACAGTTATGCATGTTCGAGTTTAAGGAAAGGGTCCACTCACAATACCGGGCCCTCAATCGCGTCCCGAACGTCCTGCACGTTCCTCAGCTTCCTCGGGAAGTCCTGATCCTGTCAACAACCGCTAAAGTACGTTACTAACACATCCACAAGGATCCACCTACATTCCCTAAAAAATCCCCGGGTCCTAAACGTAACGAATCGAAACCCTAAACCTTCACCCTCGCGGAACTACTTCAATTCGACGTCCGATTAACCCGAAACCAATTCCAACGGACTCAACATAACTCCTAGACCAAAAACCATGTTGACCGTTTTCCCTAGAACCGACGCACGCGCCCCCACGCACCACCCAAAGTGGCTGCACGTGGCCCTCACGCGCCAGCTACAGTGCCACCGTCTTCCTCACGTCGACCCGGTTCGCACCAGTTCTGCAACCTGAACCGGCGAGAACGGTTCTCTGCTGTCCGACCATCTTTTTCCTCCCTTTATTCACCATTCTCATAGTCCAGACCTAGGCTATCTTTTCCCCAACTCCACAGACCTCGACTTGACCCACAACTCGTCGACTGAAGCTCGAAAGAAAACCCGTACACGGCTCTGTTTCCTTCTCCGATCACCCAGGTCTTCCCCCGTCACGGTGGCTATCCCAAACGCTTCCTAGGACCTCTCTGAACTTCACACCACTCACCATAACCGTCGTCTCTACCCCAAACTTCATGACTTCCATTTCGAGCATCGACGGCAAAACAGAGCACACATAGTACTCTCCGTCACTCCAACCTCCACCGTGCACCTCCCGTCACGGGGCAGCACAACCAGAAGACTCCTGGGCCTCAACTGAGTCCACTAGACCTTCCCAGACTCTTCAATTCAACCCTTAAACTCACAACTTCCACTTTGAAACTTGGCGGCAAAACAAAGCAAAGATATAAGGATGAGGGATTACCTGTCCTTCTGTCGCCGTCGCAAGCTCCGCTGGGGCTGGTCGACTCCTTCCACCCCTCACAACACCACCACGAGCCCAAGTGCACCGTATACGGCCACCACCGCCACGATTTCTCACAACCTCCCTGCTTCCTCCCTATTTTTCTCTGAAAACCGACTGCCCCGACCACCGTGTTCTTGCACGATTTCACTCCCGCAACCGCTCACTAGTTCACTCTTCCACCCTCTGATCACTCTCACACACTCACAACCTCACCAACACTCTCAGCCACCATCTAATTTTTCCCCGATCTCCCTCTCTGTTTCACTCTGGTTTGAAGAACACGAACACTGCACATTAAAGTCCCAAATTATTGGACCCGTGCACAATTGTGTAGAACCCACTACACACTTGCCACATGTCACCAATCCTCTCCATTCTCTCAAAAATGGCCCAATCCCAGCCATCCATTTGTCCCTCTCTGTGCACAAATCCCCAGACAACCAAAAGACCAAAATACCCCTCATTTTAAGTCAAAATTACTCTTTTACCCTTACCGTTTTAGACCCGTAACTCACACCTCGTAAGTCCGATGAACACGTGCTGCCTATCATCGAACTCAGGACGATGAGATCTATCTAACGGTCGTAGGTCAACATACCAAAACCCGTTCATACCAAAAAGTCAACTTTTCCTCCTATTTTAACCAAATTACGGTTATGCCCCAACCGTCCGAACATCATAACTTCCTCCTCGGATATCGGAATCGGGCATGCCACTTGCCTACGGATTCGTGACGTCCTAAACTACGTCCTGGTCACCGGTCAAAGTCCATTTGACCATCCGAACTAAAAGTCAACTCTTTGCCCAAACTAGGGGCAAAATCGTCATCCCACCCTAACGACCCCCAACGAGACCAACTAACCATCATTTAAGCGCATTAATCACATCTTAATCACTATCTAAACTGTAATTTCTGGGACGGGTCGTTACACCCATAGTTTTCTCTTTGTACTTGAATATCGTGTTTATTGGGTTGATCATTAATTGTATTATGGTTCTATATTTTGTATTGATTTCAATAATCTTCCATGTTATGTTTATGTTTATTGCTTGATTAGATATAGAGCGTATTCCCGAGTCTAGATTGTTGAAAGTGTATAGGGTATATCCCCGAACACGTACTTAAAATAATGTACATGTATTTCATTAAACTTAGGTTTTGGAATTTCGTTGATTATGGAAATTGGTTTAATTTATAAATGAGTTAGGTTTAAAGATGAGTTGACCATGTAAATAGTAAATTAGGTTAATTAGATTAGATTAGGTTAGTTAGTCACTGAGGATAATAAAAACAATCAAATACCCCCTAATTAATTAATCAAACGATAATCATGCTTAGGTACCCTCAATCCCCGGTTAAGAACGATCCTTACTTATCAACACTACAATTTACAAAAAAAAAAAAAGTTTTAATTTGCATATATTTTCATTAAGTGTTGAGTGTGACTTTGTGTTTATTTTAATGCTTAGTTTTAGTGTATCAATATCTTCTATGACGCTCGTGTGCTACTTGACAGAAGACCACTTCCAATTCAAGCCACTAGGCTAACCTATTTAACGAATGATCCCAAGATCGTAAAATAACTTCCTCTTACCATCCTATCTCAGCGAAGATGTGCTTTATAAGGGTCTGCCATGATGAGTGCAGAGTGTCAGAAAATTCCAGCACAAGTGGAAAAAGATCAAATCTTATGAGCGAACTCAAATTTTAGAAGCAGTAGCCGACTCTACTACTGCAATATCTAGTAGAAGATCGAGAACGACCGAACAGCCAAGAAGAAGTACTAGTAATGTGAGTCACCAACCCATTGCTGAGCGAATAGGAACACAATCCAAACCACCCAAGCCCAATAAAGTTTTTCAGGAGCTCCTACAGCGAGTCTGAGAACTTGAAGCTGACAAGTAGAAGACCAAGTCTCCAAAAAAAAAATCAAGGCTAACATCGGTCTTTTCACGGATAGCATCTTGTGGTACAGACATGAAACAGAGGTCAAACCCCTTAAGACCACACCATACACTGGAGGTCAAACCCCTTAAGACCACACCATACACTGGGAAAGGTGAGCTAGTAATACACATGAATAATTATCAATCTTCTGTTGCTTTAAAAAATCTCTCTGATGAGGTACAATGTCTGATATTTAGCTCCACCTTAACTGAAGCCGCACTCAACTGGTTCTATCGCCCAGAACCAAGGATGAAAATATCGATATCGACGGATATATCGCTCGCCGAATTTACGGATATCTCGCCCCAAATATCGATATCGTTTACGTTCAACAAAAATGACGGAAATTCGGTCTAAAAATTGGAAATTTGGAATGAAATTTTGGGAAAAACTTAAGTACCCAATGATAGTTATATAGGACTAATAAAAACTATAAAATGACTTTGATATAATAATTATATGATATAATAAGGTTCTGATGATGACTAATAATATAAAATTTAAACATAAACATAAGTTGAAGTGAATTACTATAATTGAATGTTAATATAATTAAAAATATAACAATAAGCATAAAAAAATTTCAATGGAAGAAAAATTATAAAATGAGTAAATATATTTAAAATTGGGAAAAAAATGATGAAAAAATAGAGTCAATCTTTGTTCAAAAATTGAAAATAATTGATATATTTAAAATTGAAAAAAAATGACAAAGAAAGTTGAAAATTTGGAAAAAACGAAAAAAAAAATGGAAAAAACGAAAAAAAAAACAGCAATTGCATTGCGCCTGGAGTGGATTGAACCCAGGACCTCAACTCCTGAGGGCAAAACCCAAACCAACTCAGCTGACCAAATTTAATTGAAATTATAAGCACCGTATAATATATAAAGGATACAAATGTACACTCTTAACAATCATCCCCTTTCTCCAGCGGGTCTGCGATTCGGGTCTTTGCGACCCGGCGGCATGACCCGACTGGAAATCACTTGATTTACGTCCGATTTTCATAAAATTTGGATCTATCTCGATCGTTTTAATCAAATAATGAGATCTATGGGCTTAAAACGAAACAAAATATCGAAATTTCGCTCAATCTTCCCCTCCCCCCCCCTCTTATGTGCCGCCGACCGGAAATCACGATATATCGGTCGATATATCGACAATTCCGTCAATATTTACTTCCATGCCCAGAACCATAGACGAATGACTCATTTGATTAGCTCCACACGGTATTCCTAAACCAATTCATGATCTAGACGGATCAATTGATAATCATAGAAGACTTGGGTCTACTATGGCAAGGGGATAATGAATCATCGCAAAAGTATGTAGTAAGATTCAGCCTTGAGTACTCCAAGTTCCAGGAGACCAACAACAAGGCAGCCTTCAGAGCATTCAATAATGGTTTGAAGGAATCTACCTTCAAGCACCATGCATTCACTCAAGGATGGGAAGAGTATAATGAGTTGATAAGGCAAGAAACAGCCCACGCCAAGGTTGAATACTTCAATGCTCCACGAGAAAAACTCAAGAAGAACGTCACGTTGGCCTACTCTCCCCCTTAGAATAATCAGAATTTGAAGCCTCACAATGACTCCAATGGTCAGAACAAGGGCTATGAGAATAACTCTTACTCAGGTAAAAGAACAAGTTCATATGATGACAATTACAAGGGGAATAGGGAAAAGCACTACAATTAGAATGAGGGCATAAGAACAACAATCATTGCCAGCATGATAAACCATACGCATGACCAGTCTTTAAGTTTGAAACATACTACATCCTTAACACCTCATTAGAGAACGTCCTAATGAATAGTGAGGGTATGATTGGAAAATCATGAGTAAGGCCATTAGGCTCCCGAACACCAGTCGCCTCAAACTTGTATTGCCAGTATCACAAGTTCAACGGTCACACTATTGATGAATGCATAGCTTTTTACGACATCGTGGAATGCCTGGTTAAGGAAGGGAAGATCAATAAGTTCCTTCATAATGTACAACCATCTCAGAGCACCCTCATATTAACACAATCAGTAGTGGGCTAACGATTTCTTCCATTTAAACCTCCAACCAAATGAAGAAGAGCTTTGTTCGTAGGGCAAAAAAGATAGGAAGAGCTGGATGGACCCCCATTATTTTTCAGAGGAGGAAAAATGAGGAGTAATCTTTCCCCACGATGATCCCCTAATCATCCGAGCGAGAGTTGCCAATTTTGACATAGGTGAAATAATTATGGATACCAAAAGCTCAGTCAACGTCCTTTTAACGGAAGCTTCTAGTAGACTTGGGATTGATGAGAAGGAGTTTAAAATGACTCCTTCTACCTTACTAAGTTTCATAGGAGACTCAGTGATATCAATCTCTTTGGGCACTGTACTTTGCATAGAAACTACAATCATCACTTTCCTTTTAGTCCATTGCCCCACCACTTACAATGTCATACTCAGCAGGGGCTCCTGAACCAAATCAACGAGGTGAATTCCACCCGCCTGCTACTGATCAAGTTTCTAATGGTCATGGGGACAAGCGAAGTCAAGGGAGATCATCTCCCAACAAGAACATGCTACCATCAGCCCTAACCAAGGTCAACCCATGCGTACGCAAGAAGACTATAACCGTTGCAGAATCAACATACGAGGCTAACCTAATCGACTCGATGATTGCCAAGTAAATTCAATCTAGTCCTATAGAGCACCCTAAGGACCTCTCCACCATGGTAAAATCTCAACCAGTTGAGGAGACCAATGCAACGACTCATTTCAGAAATTCGGGTAGTTTCATAAATTAATTTGGAAATTGACAATTTTACCCTTGTAGATCAAAAGTAAACTTTTTTTCAAGGTACTTTTTGAATTTTTCATGAAGACCGTTAAGTAGGTCTCGGAGTCCTGAGTGCGTAGGCAATGACACCCAAAAAATGGAGACTATATGAATAATTTACGGGTCTGGATGTTTGAAGGAATTTTGATAAATTACGCACCAAGTGAATTTTAGCAATTTCATGGGTTTAATTGTGTGAGTCATTAACTTAGACGATGCATATTATACTAGTGACATGTGCCACCAGGAGGATGGGTTTAGTGGCATCCTTGCCTGCCGTGCATGGGTGTGTTGTGTGTACGTGGTGTGTTTAAAAGGTAATGGGAGAGGAGAGTGGGCGGTGGACAATCACCTTCTCCTCCTGCCTATAATCCTTCACGGGTGACCTCGAGGGATAAGGGAGGAATGAGCAGGAGGAAGGGGAAAAATATAGGAGAGATTGGGGAGGAATAAAGGATTAGAAATCAAACATGAGGAGTGAGGAAAATAGGTTCGGTGGTAAATCGCCGAGGAGCTTGAAATTTACCTATACCTAGAGTTGAGCTCCTATCAACCCAATTAGAGGGTGGAAACGGAATTCCTATGTCCTTCTCGACTTGTTAAGGAGTTATTAGAGGTGAGATGAGAAGTGTGGACGGTGAATTGATCGGGCCCAAAATGTGGTGAGGGCCATATGGGTTGAACTAGGTGATATCTCTTGAATTAATCAATTCCTATGAGTTTCTGGTCATCTTTAGATTAATATAGAAATACAATTGATGGAAAATGATTGAGAATTATTTGAGATAGATGATTCGCATCGCGGGTAACTATTACAAGTAACTGGGTTAGATGTACGACCCAGCTGGAAGTAGAAGGAAAATGCGCCTGTGGCTGCACCTGCAGGCTCATGAGGCCCACACGCAGATAGCCTAGGCGATGCGTGGGGGCCCGTGTGGTGGTTTCTGGACTTTCGGCCAATAAAAAAGTTTCTCCTCTCTTCCTTACAGATCCAGTGATATAATTTTTGTGGCCATTGGACTTTATCTAAGTGTATTTTCATATGTCCGAATTATTAGTAACTTTTCCCGTTTATATATGAACCTCTCGAGGTTTCGAAAGTTTAAGTGAGAACTTATTTAATACTAAGAGATTTTAAATGTATACTTGGAGTGTCAAAATAGCAGGATCAAGTTTAGAAAGATCCAGGTACCGGTTTAAAACTCGGAAGTAGCTGAGGTTTTATTTTTCCGATTCTTCGAGGTCAATGGGTTGGGTGTGGGCGATGACCCCATGAGGAGAGATTTTGTTTTGTTTGTATTTTGAGACATATATATCCTTTGTCTGACGAATTTATTGTTCAAGGTATTTCAGGTACATTGATTTAGGTGTTAGATGGAAGTAGGATTGGGCACAGTTATCAAAGCATTTTTGGAGCGAGTCCTCTCAACCGAGCTGATCACACTCAACATCGATCATCCAGACCAATAGTTCAATATCGTTACAAAAATTCAGCAGGAGATCAGGGATGCCCTCCTCCAATTCCTTAGGGAAAACAACGAAATCTTTACCTGGTCTTATATTGATATACTGGGAATCGACCGATGTAATCTACCATCGAATAACCATCAATTCCTCATTCAAACATGTCATGTAGAAGCAAAGAGCGTACGATGATGAGCACCAACTGCTATGCAAGAGTAAGTCGTAAAGCTAAACACAATTCACTTCGTGCGAAAGCCATTTATTAGGTAGTCAATGTTGTCTTGGTAAAGAAGCCATCAGGGCCTAGAGAATGTGAATCGGCTTCACCAACCTCAACAAGGCATGCCCCAAAGATAGTTTTCCACTTTAGAAGCACCCAGATGATCAAATTCACAAAAGTTTTCGCACCAACCTTGGTGTCTACTATGAAAATTTCATGCCTTTTAGATTGAAGAGCGTCGAGGCACATACCAATGCCTAGTGAACTTTATGTTCTTTGATCAAATATGGAAGACCATGGAGATCCATGTAGAGGACATGCTCGTCAAGAGAATACAATAGCAGATCACGTTTCCAACTTCTCCAAGACGTTTCAAATTCTCAAGAAGTACAAGATAAGGCTCAACCCTGCCAATATTTAATCGGATTTAGCTCCGAAAAATTTCTCGGCTACATGATCAGCCAGTAAGGGATATAAGAAAATCCCGAGGTGATCAATCCAATCCCCGATATGTAGTCACCACGCATAATCAAGAAATTCAAACTCTAACTAGAAGAGTAACGCCACTCACTAGATTCATATCCTAAGAAACAGATAAGTGCCTACTATTCTTCAAGGCACTCAAGGCTAATAAGAAGATTGCTGAATGGACCTTTGAGTACAAAAAAGCATTCAACAATCTGAAGGATTACATGAGTAGGGAACTCTTACTAGCTCACCTGGAAACAGGATAATAGTTGGCCATCTAGCTCTTCATGCCGTTCTAATCAAGACAACAAAGGGAGCAGAACAACCAGTCTACTGCTTAAGCAAAGTATTCCAAGATGGGAAGACCAGGTATTGTGATTTGGAGGAGCTCGCTCTTGCCTTGGTAACCCCAGAAAGAAGGCTTAGGCCTTATTTCCCAGCTCACCAAATCTTGATATTAACTAAAAAACCACTTAGGAAACTCTTACATATGCCGGACACATTCGAAAGATTAATCAAACTCAATGAATTCAACATCACCTATACCCCAAGAAAATCCGAGAAAGGCCAAATAGTCACCGATCTTATCCTATAGTTCACCTATAACATATCTCGGTGCATATTAGATGCACTAAAAAAAACTCATCAAGCAACCAACTGTGAAATGAAGGGAGGAGAATGCCTCATCACCACTAGAACAGTCAAAGCCAATCTGGACTCTATATTTGAATGGGGCAGCTTGCCACAGTGGTTTTAGAGCGGGTTTGTGCTAATCGCACTCGATCAAGAAAAGTTTGAATATGCCTTCCGATGTAGTTTCAAGGCTTCAAACAATGATGCAGAGCACGAAGTACTACTTGCCCGTCCTTGCCTCGCAAACGACTTGGAAGCAAAGAAAAATCAGGTTCTTTGACAACTTTCAACTTGTGGTCGGCCAGGTGAACAATGACTTCGAGGCCAAGGACATCTACATGACCCTCTACCTCGACAAGGGAAGGTGCCTCCTCTACAATTTTTAAGCCTATGAGATCAAAAAAATTCCAAGATTAGGGAACAACCACGTTGATGCTCTAATGACAAGTATAGTTCACCTATAACATATCCCGGTGCATATTAGATGCACCAAAAAAACTCATCAAGCAACCAACTGTGAAATGAAGGGAGGAGAATGCCTCATCACCACTAGACCAGTCAAAGCCAATCTGGACTCTATATTTGAATGGGTCAGCTTGCCACAATGGTTTTAGAGCGGGTTCGTGCTAATCGCACTCGATCAAGCAAAGTTTGAATATGCCTTCCGATTTAGTTTCAAGGCTTCAAAAAATGATGCTGAGCACGAAGTACTACTTGCCCGTCCTTACCTCGCAAAGGACTTGGAAGCAAAGAAAAATCAGGTTCTTTGACAACTTTCAACTTGTGGTCAGCCAGGTGAACAATGACTTCGAGGCCAAGGACATCTCCATGACCCTCTACCTCGACAAGGGAAGGTCCCTCCTCTGTAATTTTTAAGCCTATGAGATCAACAAAATTCCATGAATAGGGAACAACCACGTTGATGCTCTAATTATAAGATCGATTTATGCATGCCAGTGGAGGTGCTGGAGACACTAAGCACGAAGGAACGATGGATGAATACCATCAACACTGAGCCATCATGAATATAACCAATCATCAAGTTCCTAAGGGATGAAAAACTATTGAAAGGTATAAATTAAGGAAAGCACATCAAGCGCCAAGCCACACGATCCTCCATCGTCCACAAAAATCTATATAAGTAAGGATTCGATGAAGGCATATGCGTCAACCATTTAGGACCCAAGTCCCTTTTCCCATAAATCTTTGAGGCAAGGCTACTACTGGCCAACCATGGATACATATGCAATTACTCTCACCCAAAAATATGATCAATGTTGGAGATGACCCCTATTGTACACCTACTTGCAGAGAAACTCACTCCGATGCTCAACCCATGGCCCTTCTCATAGTGGGGACTAGACCTTATCGGCCTAATCTCGAGAGGAAAAAAATGAATAGAACACGTTGTTTTAGTTGTTGACTATTTCACAAAATGAGCAGAAGTAAAATCATTTATGTAAAGATTTGGACCAAAATTTACGTCATTTTTCAAGAAATTTCCGAAAAAATGACAGTTCTGCCCTTGTTTTTAGGGGGGGCTCATTGGTTAACTTTTTATTGGAGATGTTTTCGAGGTTTTCCTTTGAGCATTGAGTAGGTCACGAGCTTATGAGTTTGTAGATATGCAACACGCGGGAATAAGAGGTCAGAAACGAAAGTTACGGGTTTGAAATGAGAAGGATATAATGGTAATTTTGAGAAAGTTCAGGGTTTAAATCGGGGTGCTTTCTCTCTCCTGGCACTATTGGCCATATATTTTCTCCTTCTTTCTTCTATCTCTTCCCGTTTGATCCCCACAACCCCAATTAAGGGAATTCCATTTTGGGGTCGAATTGGAGGAAATTTAGGGAAGGAATGGATTCCCCATGGCTAGACGAGGTGAACGATGGTGATTTGGGAGTTTGGGGGTGGCTGTAGACGGTGGTACGATGCAAGGAAGGTTACTGAAACTTCACAGCCAAATTACAGTTTGTCGAGGATTGAAAATTGGACTTCAATGGCAGTTTGTCGGCTAGTTCAGACGATTATGCACGATGGCACCAGTCGTCTTCACTGGCGAGGCGACGGTGATAGTGTGATGTCATGATGACGTCAGTTGCTGACATCACCGTGATCTCATAATGAAGTCATTAGGACATGTGGTGAGTGACACGTGGTATGGGTGCCACATGGTAGAGGCCAGAGTGTGCCACATGGTGATAAGCCTTGAATTAAGCATCATTTTATACCATTTATACTTATCTTTTAATTTTTAAATACCAAACAATAGGAGAAAATAATATATTTTGTGAGAAATATGCATAATTGGATTAAACTCGGAATTACAAGAATCTAGGAAGCCCTGATAACAGCCCAGGATCAAGTACCGGCAGCCGCCTGTCGAATCCTATAGCTCCCCCTTCAGCGCTCGCCTCCTGAATGCAACAACCCGTCCCAGATCTGGGATTAGATTAGTTGTTAATAACGGATTAGTGAAGTTAATCGGTGAGTAGTTGGATGCTTTCGGACGGACGGTGCGAAATGACGATTTTGCCCCTAGAATGGGCAAAATGTTGACTTTTCGTTCTAACAGTCAAATTGACTTTGACCGATGGCTGTGATGCAGTTCGGGACATCACGAGTTCATAGACAGGTGGCACGTTCGATTCCAAGATTCGAGGAGAAAGTTATGACATTCGGAAGTTCAAGGGTACTTTGGTAATTTGGTTAAAAAGGGACAATTCGTTGACTTTGCAAACGACATGGAATTTTCACGTACTTCAAGGACCGTTAGGTAGGTCTCTCTTTTCCGAGTACAATGACAGGCGGCACGCCATCACCGGACGTCTGACGGTCTCGTTACGGGTCTAATTATGTGAAGGTTAAAATGGTAATTTATGCGATAAGGGCATTTTGGTCAAATTGAGGTAGATTGGGACATGTGGCAGTCTTGGGAATTGTGCCCATAAGATTGTGGACACCTGGCCTATCCTGGATGGTGGTGGAACCTTCTCACCGCCTTCAACTCAGTTTAAACCAACTATTTGTGTGTGCACGGTGTAGAATAGAAAAACAGAGGAGACCGTGAGAACCTTTCCCTTTAATTCATTCGATCTACATCTATTGGTCATGGGATGTGAATGAGAGTGAGAAATAATTGTGAACTGATGAAGTTGGTGGTCACGGGGGTGCCTACGACGGTGTTTTGAGGAAGAAAACCCGAGAAGCTCTAAGGTCTGGAAATTGAAATAGCAAACCATGTTTCTTGACGGCTTGATCGATTGTAATGGATGAACGATGCTACTGGAGGTCTGGGGAGTTGAAGAAGCTTGGTTTCGAAGCTTGGAATGGACGGTAAGTAAACTTCCAAGAAATAAGAATTTTTACCCGAAAATGGAAACCTTGGATTTCACTCGTATTGATTGATTTAATGGTTTGTATGAGCTTTGAAAGGATGGTACGAAGCTAGCAAGCCAAAAATCAAGGGACGGGATGGTCAGGATCATGGAAACTGGAAGTGAGAACTTGGAGGTTTGAAGTTTTAGCAGGAAGGTATGATTTAGACCCCGATTTTGTGATTTAAAAACAAAAATTTGTGGGGAATGAAGAGACATAGATGTAGGATGGAACAGGATTGATAACGGGAAAAGATTAGACGGTTTAGGAGGCTGAACTGCTTGCGCCGGTTCGGCTGGATCAGGCCGATTCGAACGGGTTCAAACCGATCCAGCCGAAACACCTGAAGTAGTTTCGGCGTCCATTTACCGAACCAATCTGCATCCTTCCTATGTGCGTTGACCGCCCTTTGACCACCGAATTTCAGCCCCAATTTCAGCCAGTGCCCATCGGAAATATTCCTGAAACTTTATTTCGAGGTTTAAGCAATATTTTGGGATAATTCCAACTTGCTTTCACACTGATTCTCCATATTCTATAAGGATTTCAATCCTATTTCCTTTATATTATTATTTTCATCCTTTTACTTGTAGGAAAGGTTATCCTTTTACTTGTAGGAAAGGTTTTTAGTTAGATTTCTTTAATATTTAGAAAACCTTTTCCATTTAGAATTTAAATTGTAGACTCCTATTTATTTGAGGATTATTTTTCTCCTATAAATAGAGAGACTTAGGCTAATTGTAAAAGGTCGCTCATTCTTTGTACCAAAACTCTGCAAAAACCAATTCTCCTTTTCCTTTTAAATCGATATTTCTCTTACAAAAGTAAACTACACCATCCTCCATAATTCACCATCCTTCATTGACATATAAGGCGAATTCCTGAGTGTCTCGCCAAGAGTTTCGAATCACCTATCGTCTATAGAGCGTATTCCCAAGGATTCAAAGTGTAACTCAACCTCTTAACTCCGTAGATTTGTTTTTGTACTTGAATATCGTGTTTATTGGATTGATCATTAATCTTATTATTGTTCTATATTTTGTATCGATTTCAATAATCTTCCATGCTATGTTTATGCTTAATGCTTGATTAGATATAGGGCGTATTCCCGAGTTTAGGTCATTGAAAATGTATAGGGCGTATTCTCAAGCACATACTTAAGATAATGTACATGTATTTCATTAAACTAAGGTTTTAGAATTTCGTTGATTTTAGAAATTGACATAATTTATGAATGAGTTGGATTAAAAGATGAGTTGACCATGTAAATAGTAAATTAGGTCAGATTAGATTAGTTTAGGATAGTTAATCACGTATGACAATAGAAACAATCAAGTACCCCCTAATTAAATAATAAAACGATAAACATGTTTAGGTCCCCTCAATCTTTGGTCCAGAACGATCCCTACTTATCAATGCTACATTCTAAAAAAAAAAAAATTTAATTTGCATATGTTTTCATTAAGTGTTGAGTGTGAGTTTTTATTTGTTTTAATGCTTAGTTTTAGCGTATCAATTTTTGGCGCCGTTGCTGGGGATTGAAATAATCTCTTGTATGATTTTGTTTATGTAAATATGTTCATAATGTAAATAGCATATTCGTACATAATTTTCATACTTGTTTATAAATTGTAATACTTGTTATTAAAAAGGTTTTCATTGTAAATATCTTTTTAAAAAAAGTCAAAAATAAACAAAACAAAAAAAGAATTTCATAAAAAAATTTAACAAATTTCCGAAAAAAAACACTAATAATATAAGGAATAATTCGTTTTTTCAAACTAGTCTCGGCTATATGTGAATCACTTGTGCTCTTTAGATCTTGATCTTTAATGGAATACGTGAAGTTTCATTTGTTAACTTACTCCTAAACCCTACATGGCCCTTAAAAGTCATGAGATTGGGGCGGAACTTGTTAACACTTGAGTTAGCTTGGAACGAATACATGTCTGCCCTTAGTAAGAAATTCTCAAGGTGATGTCTAGGACATGAGATAATTCATGTTATAGGCCAGCTCTGAGAAGTAGGATTTCGAAGTCCCAAAATCGTCTTCGTACTAAGAAGTAGGGCTTCAGAGTTCCAAAATCATCCTACCCTTGCATATATTCTTTCTACCTGGTGACTTTGGACTTGCCCAAACAGGGACAATGGTTCAAAATCTAAGCTAATGACTTGGGCCACACGGATGTAGAAGTCTCCATCTAAACTTTGAAGTTATGTGATCCATATATAGCTTTGACTTCCCAACGTATAAATTGTTTCCTATTAAATGTTTTAGAGTTGCATGAATCCCAAGACTTTTTTCTTCAAAATCTTACTTTCGGGAACAAGTAGCGCCCCTTTTGGTTACTTTCTCCTCAACCCTTCATGATGTGTGGATTTTATCACCACACACTATATACTTGAATTTAAGGACATGAGGTTGGGGCAGAGATTGTAAACACTCGGGTTTGGTAAACCTCTATTTTGAAAATTTCCATCGGTTGGTTATGGTGTCTAGGCGGGTTATGATTGGTGACAAGTGGGGCACTAAGAAAGAGGACTCCAATGGAGTACATACCCTGGCCAGGTTAACCTCGGGGTGTTCTCGAAATTAGTCTTTTCTTCTCGCGTTACATCTACCCAACTAGCCATGATTAACGTTGAAGGGTGGAGGGATTAAAATATGTTTATCAGTATGCGCATGCCATAAGCCCAAGAAAGTACCATGAGAAGCGAAGTGGGAAAATTAGTCATGTCACTGTAAGACTCTACCTATTGCATTGGTAGATTGCATACCCTCCTTGCGGTTTCATAATGCTCATATCTCATCACCAGGTCCATTATGACTAAGCGAATTTAGGGATGTGAGATCAAATGCAGACCATTCTTTTCATGCACTATCACGTAACTCTTATGTCTTATGCAGGTTCTAACGATTTCCCTCTTGTGCTTTTGCATGCCATTTTCATGACTCTACCTTGCATACTCTTAAATTGTTTACACTTCTTTGCTTCTCACTTGTATATAACTCGTTCTTTGTACGTACAATTCTATTTTTTGTATATTCATTGTCAAGGGGATCGCGCATGAACTTGACCCTCAGATTCAAGATGGATTGAATCCTTACCTAGAGCCAACGGGAGAGCACGATGTGGCATTCGAAAGAGTGCACAGACCTCGCATCGTATGAGTTGATTGAAGCACTCCGTCTAGGCTAAAGATGTTAAACTTCATACGCTTATTGAGTGGCAACCCAATGACAAAGGCGTGAACGAGCTATCCAACAGAGATTTTTTTTTAAACCCTTCACTCTCTTTACTTTAGTTACTTCATGTCTTTATTGCTTTCTTTTCATGAATCATTCTCCTTACTTACATTCTATTCTTTCACTTTCATACATTGAGGACAATGTCAGATTTATGTGTGTGTGTGTGGGGTGTGTGTGTGTGTGTGTGTGTGTGTGTGTGTGGGGGGGGGGGGGGGGGGGGGGGGGGGGGGGGGGGGGGGGGGGTTTACAACTTTATTATTGAGTCTTATTTCAAAAATCAATGAAAAACTTCGAAAAAACAACAAAAAACCCAAATGATTTTCTGTGTTTTAGTCTTTAGTCTTGAGTCTTTTTGTTAATTTAGTATTTTAAACGAGGTCTTAGGATGCCCTTTAACCTGTTGATGATAAGAATGATGGCTAAATGCAGATAACATGGCTAAAAGATGATCACTACAGCTTAAATTCATTTGTTAATGCTTTATGATTAAGTTTTTATGACTTGTAGCGGATGATGCATGTTAAACTGGTACAAAATGAGCATGTTAAGATATGTATGAATCATATGAACCCTATGTGAGCTTTAGAGCCTTATATACTTCTTTATTGAGTAATTCATATGAGTTCTTTGTTTAAATTGATATGCATATGCCTCATAACTGCCTGTCATAGATTTTAATGAACTCTAGAGTACTAGAACTTACTTCTATGTGATTTTTAAAGTTTTTAAGTCAATAAACTCTCTGATTTTGGACATTATTAAGGCAATAGGGTTAACACCACTTATCCAAATATCCATGTCCCTATTTGATCACATAAGTGTGATCCCCCTAGTTTACCCACTTTGAGCCTACATTAAGCCTTTCTTTCATCACCCTAAACATCTCTTCACATGAGCCTAGTATAGGAGATCCTTTACCCTTCTTCCTTGAACTTGGTTGAAGATTTGAAAGATGGTGTGAGATACAAGTAAGTGATTTGATGAATGAAGACTTATATGTAAGTGTAGGGAATGACTAGCTCAAACTATGTTTATATTCATTGTATTAAGTTCTATGAGGTACTAAACTTGGAACAATGAAAAGATGATGAAACGAAAATATAATCATGAAAAAAAGTTCTATGAGGTACTAAACTTTGAGTTTTGAGCTAAGTCTCATATGCTTATGATTTGGAACAATGAAGATTCGAGGCCTACATGAAGAATTTCGGCCTCTTACCCTAATTGCAAGTTTAAAAGATGTTGATAATGAATATTAAGGCCCAACAAGTTGATACTTGGCCTATGATTATGGGAAAACACGTACGCCTATGTAATGAAGCCTTTGGTGAGTCTTGGAACAAAATTTAACACCACTATCCTCAAATTCCTTGCCTCTACACCTAGCCCAATTACTACCTTAAATTAAGACCTTATGATTCTTGGGATGAGTAGATTTTGATTAGTTGAGTCTATCACTTGAGTAAACTTATGGTTTTGGTTCATTTGTGCAAGTACGTTCACTCTCTTATGGTTTATATTTGAAATTTTTATGAAGTTACTTACTTTCTATTATGTGAGCATCTTTCTCACATACCTTGAGTGCAAACACAAACCCTATACACATTGAGTGAAAATCATGAATGCATATCGCTGTGAGTTGATTCATACATTTTTTTTTATTCATGTTGAGATATATTTCACCAAGTTTACTCTTTATCTTACTTGTCAAGGCATTTTGTTATGATGTATAAACTTTTGAATTCTATATGCTATATAGCTTCTTAGTGTAAATCTTTGATGTCATAAGGGCTTCGTAGTTGTTTTAAAGAAAAAGAAAAAGAAAGAAAAATGAGTTGTCAAAGCCTTAGTTTGTCTTGGAATTTGCTAGGGACTAGCAAAATCTAAGTGTGGGAGTATTTGATAAGCCTTGAAATAAGCATCATTTTATACCCTTTATGTTTATCTTCTAATGTTTAAATACCAAACAATAGGAGAAAATTATATATTTTGTGAGAAATATACAGAATTGGATTAAACTTAGAATTACGAGAATTTAGGCAAACGAATCACCTCAATCGGAGTTATATTGAAGAAGTTATGATTGAAACAAAGTAGGCCACCAAAGAGAGCTAGGAATTTCGGTAGGGGGCTATCGAAGCCCATAAAACAGCCCAGGAACAAGTATCGGCAGCCGCCTACTGAATCCTATAGCTCCTCCCTTGACACACGCCTCCTAAAACACTTGAAGTAATTTTGGCGCCCATGTGCCGAACCAATCTGTAGCCTTCCAATGCGTTGACCACCTTTTCACCACCAAATTTCAGCTCCAATTTCAGCCAGCGCCCACCGAAAATATTCCTGAAGCTTTATTTCGAGTTTTAGGCAATATTTTGGGATAATTCAAACTTTCTTTCACACTTATTCTCCATATTCTATAAGGATTTCAATCCTATTTCCTTTGTATTATTATTTTCATCCTTTTACTTGTAGGAAAGGTTTTTAGTTAGATTTCTTTAATATTAAGGAAACCTTTACCTTTTAGAATTTAAATTGTAAGCTCCTATTATTTGAGGATTAATTTTCTCCTATAAATAGAGAGGCTTAGGCTAATTGAAAAAGGTTGCTCATTCTTTGTACCAAAACTCTGCAAAAACCAATTCTCCATTACCTTTTAAACCGAGATTTCTCTTACAAAAATAAACTACACCATCCTCTATTGACATATAAGGCGTATTCTTGAGTGTCTCACTAAAAATATCGAATCACCTAGCATCTATAGAGCGTATTCCCGAGGATTCAAAGTGTAACTCAACCTCTTAACCCTGTAGTTTTCTCTTTGTACTTGAATATCGTGTTTATTGGATTGATCATTAATCTTATTATGGTTCTATATTTTGTATCGATTTCAATAATCTTCCATGCTATGTTTATACTTAATGCTTGATTAGATATAGGGCGTATTCCCGAGTCTAGATCATTGAAACTGTATAGGGCGTATTCCCGAGCACGTACTTAAGATAATGTTCATGTATTTCATTAAACTATGGTTTTGGAATTTCGTTGATTATGGAAAAAGACATAATTTATGAATCAGTTAGGTTTGCAGATGAGTTGACCATGTAAATAGTAAATTAGGTTAGATTAGATTAGTTTAGAATATTTAATCACGTAGGGCATTAGAAACAATCAATTACCCCCTAATTAAATAATCAAACGATAATCATGCTTAGGTATCCTCAATCCCTGGTCCAAAACTATCCCTACTTATCAATGCTACATTCTACAAAAAAAGGGTTTTAATTTGAATATATTTTCATTAAGTGTTGAGTGTGACTTTGTGTTTACTTTAATACTTAGTTTTAGTGTATCACGTGGCAAGTGATGTCAGCTGTGAGGCCATGTGGTAAGGACTAGTTGGTGCCACCTGGTAAGTGGTGCCACATGGTAGTAGGTATCAAATGTCAGTACATATGGCAGTGCCATCTCAGCAGCTAACGTCTCGCGCGTGGGCATCACGTGGGGTAGGCTACTGCCCTTCCACTTGTACATGGCAGTGCATCAGCTCGAATCTCAAAGCACAGTCAATCTTGTTTGAAAGGTCTCGACGTTCTGAATCTAATTGTGGTTTTTTCAGATCGATCAGAGTTCTTTTAGAGGTATTTTTAGGCGATTTTAGCCTCAGATTGCGTGTTTGGGGCACGTGTTCTATTCCAGGAGGCAAGGGGCTTTGGTATTTCTTACCTAAAGACTATAGGGACTTGTTGTGGCTGGGTTCGAGGTCTCATGGGCATAAAATGGGTGTTTTGTTCCTTTTACCTTGAGTTTTGTATTATATAACATTCTAGCTGCCATGGTTTGTACCTAGCAAGGGGAGGAGAGGGGGGGGGGGGGGGGGGGGGGGGGGGTTTATCTTTCCTGGGCTCAGAGGACTTACTTGCTTGTATACTCCAGAATGAGTATAAACTACCATAGGTCCGGATGAGTGGGGAAGTTGTGTTGCGACTCAAGAAGAGTTGGGGTGACATGTTGGACCTCTAAGCGAGTCGGGGTACCAAAAATAGACTCTAGTATGAGTCGAGTTTCAGTAAGGGAGTCGGACGGGGGGCAGAGGAGCCAATGAATTGACGGCTGTTCACTATGGTGCATCATGGAGCTTACTAACGGTAAGGACATTACATTGTCGTGGGTCCTGATTGAGGTCAGGGGTTGTTTAACTCGGTTAACCTTGCCTCCAAGGTCAGTGTGTTGGATGTGGGCGGTAACCCTTAGGGAGATATTCTCGTTGGTTTATATCTTGTCTGATGGTATCGGCATTAGGGGCTAGGTCCTAAGGTACTTTCAGAATTTCTTCCTAGGGTGTCAGACAAGAGCAGGATCGGGTTTGGTTTCCAAAGGTGTTTTTCGGGGTGGGTCATGTCAATTTGGTATCAGAGCGAACTGGGTGACAGTGGTTCAGGAAGTCTGTTGGTAGGCAGTTTGGAGTGTGACTATTAGGTGTATCATGGGTGGACTATGTTTATTTACGGATTATTCATGCTTAAAAATAATTTGGCTATTTTTGATTTATTTGGTTTTAAAAATTATTCGGGATGATTATTTTTATGTGATGATTCCCAGGACTTAGAATATTTTTTTATGGAATAAAATAGTTTATTAGACACCAATTATTAGGGATTTTGTGGAAAAATCATTTTGGGTGCAGGCTCCAGTTTACAGTATTTTACTCGGTTTGAGTTAGGGTTGTTTTTAAAATGGAGGTTTGGTTTTATTCTTTTCATTGTTTCTACATGTGACCATCCTTGGGGGGACTTGCGATCTATTTTTCTGAGCTGGGGTTACAGAGTGTGTATCCGCTAGCTCCTTGTAGGCAGCATTTCCTGGAATGGCATTACGGAGTGTGTCTTCGCCAGCTCATGGGGGCAGTATTTTCTCGAATAGGTGTATGGAGTGTGTCTCCACCAGTTCTTGGGGGTTGTCTATGCATAGTACAAGGGTATTATACTTTTCCAGACTGGTGTTATGGAGTTCATCTCCACCAGCTCTGGGGAGCCGTCTATGCAAAGTACAGTGATTCTAGTCGATAGATTTTGCAGCAGGCTACAACTTAGGGGATGCATCCCAGTCGGTGGGCTCAAATTGTGAGCTATGAATTTGGGGACTCGAGGAATGGTCGAGATCTAAGGTATGACTTTCATGTCCAATGTATAATATTTCAGACGGTTTTATAATAGAGGAATTCAGGGAATTATGGGCCATGTGCATTTTTATATGTAGCATGGCTTTCCATGGGTTCCAGGGTATATGGCAATTTTGGTTGAAATCCGGACATTTGTGAATGGTTTTATGCATGCATGGTTTAATCATGGGTTTTATCCACTCACCTTATACCCTAATATTGTCCAAGTTGGCGCATAGTCTGAGAGTGTGTCGGTAGTGACACAAGGTGCCCGAGGTATTGTAGGCGGTTAAAATTTCCATGTGTATGTAAATTTTGGGGGCGAAATTTACTTAAGGAGGGTAGATTGTAACGACCTTGATGGTTTTAGGGTTATTTTTGAGAAATTTCAGACAAATGGATGGTTTCCTTTAACCATTGCATATGTCTCGACCTTAAGAGTTGGTAGACAGGCGGCACGTAGGAATCGGAGGTCAAGAACAAAAATTACGGGTTTGAAACTAGAAGGATAGAATGGTAATTTTGGAAAAATTTAGGGTTTAAATAAGGATACTTTCTCTCTCTTAGCACTATTGGCTAGATATTTTCTCCCATTTTCTTCTCTCTCTTCCTGCTCGAGACCCACAACCCAATCATGAGAATTCCATTTCAGAGTTGAATTGGAAGAAATTGATGGAGGGAATAGATTCCCTATGGCCATACTAGCTGAATGGTGGTAGTTTGGGAGTTTGGGGGTGGCTGTAAACGGCGGTACGTCATAGGAAAGGTGGCTAAAACTTCACGTCCATATTAAGAGCAAGCTAGGTATGATTTCTAAATTACAAGTTCATATTCGGATTCCTCTCGTTGAGCATATGAATTTTCATATATGGATTATCCCATTTGGTGGAGAATCGAGAAAGTTATTTAGGTTTGAAAATAGGACTTCAATGGCGATTTTTCGACCGGTTCAGACGATGCCGCACGGTGATGCCGGTCGTCTTCTCTAGTAAGGTGAAGGTGACAGTGTGATGTCATGATGATACTAGTGGGTGATGTCACAATGTCGTCACTGAGAAATGTGGCGGGTGACACATGGTAGGGTGCCAAGTGGTAGTTGCAGAGGGTATCACGTGTCAGTGTCAGGTGCCACAAAACAGGGGCAAGAGTGCATCACGTGCCAGATGGTGTCAGCTGTCAGGCCATGTGGCCCAGGGTTAGAGTTTTCCACGTGGCAGGTGGTGTTAGTTGTTAGGATATATGACAAGGATTGGTTGGTGCCATATGGTAGTGTGTTAGAAGTGCCACATGGCAGGTGGCTGGTGGTGCCACATGGCAAAGTCAGAGGGTGCCACTTGGCAGTAAGGGTCAGATGTCAGTACATGTGGTAGTGCCACTTTAGCTAGGGTTGATATCACTCGCGTTGGCGACACATGGCTTGAATCTTGAGGCACATTTAGTCTTGTATGAAAGGTGTCAACATTCTAAATCGAATGGTGGTGGTTTTAGGTCGATCAGAATTTGTTTAGAGGTAGTTTTGGGGGGGTTTTTAGCCTCAGATTGCGCGTTCAGGACACGAGTTCTCTCTCGGGAGTTAAGGAGGCTTAGGTATTGCTTACCTAGGAACTAGGGACTTGTTGTAGCTGGTTTTGAGGTCTCTTGGGCATATAATGGGTGTTTTTGGCCTTTACCTATAGTTTCATATTAAATAAGTTTCGACTGGCCAAGGTTTGTATCTAGAAACAATGGAGGGGCTATCCTTCCTTGGCTCGGGAAACTTACTTGTTTGTATACTCTGGAATGAGTATAAACTACCACAAGTTTGGACCCTATAGGTGGCATACAAGGTGCACTCAAGATGAGTGGGTAAGTCGTGTTGGGACTCTAGAGGAGACAGGGAGACAAGTTGGGCCTCCAGGGGAGTCGGGGTACCGAAAAAGGGACTCTAGTATGAGTCAGATTTCATTAGGGGACTCGGACTAGGGTGGAGGAGCTGATGAATTGTTGGCTGGTCGAAACAGTGTATCATGGTACTTACCGACGGTTAGGACATTACATTGTTGTGGGTCCTGACTGAGGTGAGAGGTTGTTTAACTGGATTAACCTCACCTTCAGGGTCAGTGGGTTGGATGTGGGCGGTGACCCCTGTGGAGCGATTCCTGTTTTTTATCCCTTGTCTGACGGTATCGGCATTAGGGGCTAGGTCCTATGGTACTTATGGCTTAGAGTGTCAGACTGGAACAGATCCGGGTTCGATTCCTAGACGTGTTTTTCAGGGAGGGTCCTATCAATTTAAGACAATCACCATTGCACAAATCAAAAGCTTGATCTACCAGAACAGCATCTATCGCTTTGGCATACCCCACGCCATTGTGACAGATAATGGGAAGCAATTTGATTATGGTTGCTTTTAGTCTTTCTGCAAAGTGTACGAGGTCAAGCTCTCTTTCGATTTTGTCGCTCATTCAGAAGCAAGCAGCCACATGGAAGCAATAAATAAGCTCATCAATTACAATCTCAAAACTCGCCTACACCAGGACTCTAAGGGCAAGTGGTTAGACATCCTATTAGAAAATCCTATCAGACATCCTATCGAATTTGAAACAAAGAGACATATTTTGCAATGGCATTCAGCACTGAGGTAGTGGTACTAGTAAAGATCGGAGAAACCATCTACCGAGTGATTTCCTATGACCTCGTTGACCAAAACGAACTACTCACTCTTAACCTTGATCTCCTAGAAAAACATCGTGAACATGGAAACCTTTCAGCCCTTGCTAATAAGCACCTGACTCTCTTGTCGATTCACCTTCGTATGCTTTGACCGATTAACAGTGGTTTACTTCTTGACAAGTTTGGACACAATACCATCTTCCTTGGCCTTTTTTGCTTGCTTGGCAGCCTGACGATACTTCTCGATCGCCTCTTACACCTTCTTGGCATAAGAAAGCTCAACTTCCGAATGAACTGAAAACAAGAAAAAAACCAAGTCAAACCCAATCAGCACAATCATAAACATAATCAGCAGCCTAATCTATTTGGTACTAACCTGGACCAGAGATCAGGCCAACCTTCAAGAGGTTATCGGGTAATCTAAGCAAGGAGCGACTCCTCTCGATCTCGGTAAGGACTGTTGAGCCAACTGACATGCCTACTCTTCCTCGATAGAGCAACCTTCTTTGAAGGAACCAACAACACATAATCAATTAGTAGCTCAATCGGAAAGTAAAAAACAGTAACCCTAAGGGCCAATTAGCACTAAAAACCTTCAGCTTGGAAGTCACGCAAAATCCTATCTCTCAACTGACTCATGTCCCCTTCCCAAGGAAAATAAACCAAAACAATAGCAATGCCTCCAAGTTTTTAGTAAGTATGAATGCCAATGATGAATGCCCCCCCAAATGGCCTTTGCGAGACACTTAACTTGGACCCATCCGAGCCCAGATGTCTGTCGTTTGAATTTGTACAAGTGGCAGTGCTGGCCCAAATTTGACTTCGGCAGACCCCACAACCAAAAACCTATATACACACTCACAAATGTGGTCAATCTGTTTACATTGAGGTGATTGAATGCGATCCTCGCCTAAGCCAATACGTCATATAGCCATGGGTGTAGGAGCAGCCGAACACCTTGCTCCAAGAAGTAGATGTAGAAAAAAGATGGATCTCTCAAGCTGCTTACTTAGTCTCGATCTAGCTAAAGCCAAAGTGAATTGGATCTCAAGCAACACATTGTACAGAACCATGAACTTTGCTAAATTGGCAGGCCTGAGAGTGTTGAACTCGTGATCTACGACATTACGACATATTTAAGGGAATTACCGATGAAACCTCTTCTTCAGTATCCTCTTGCTCCAAACCCATGTCCTCCTCGAAACCTTCCCTATTGAAACCATGGTCATCTTCTACTTCTTCATGCTCACTCTCCAGGTCTATGCTATGAGGCTTGGAAGAAGATGCTTCACCATCACCCGATTTCCCGGCATCCCTCGTCTTTTTGGAGCCCACGCAAACATTCTGTTTGATCTGATCGGCACCTTTTACCATTGGATAGCTTATAGCTATTTCTAAGCTATCAAGTGAGGTAGATTTTGAGCTTCTTCTCGTGGATGAAGACCCACTAGTGGAAGATGAAATACTCTTCTCACTTGATGCATCGCCTACCGAGTGAGAAGGTGTTTCATTACCAAAAGTTTACAGGGATCTTTCCCTAGTCCACTAGTTGACTTGGACTCTTACATCTACAAATGGAAAAAAGAAACTATAACTAAGCATAACAACCCCTAATGCAAAGAACAAACAAAAAAAAGGGAGAAAAATTGTACTTGAAGTATTTCTTAATCGAAAGCCACGAAAGCTTGCAAAGATGATGCTCGAAATGCAAGTACCGATTAAAATACAATCAACAGTTTAATCAATAGCAAGGAAGAGCTCTGATGACTTTTTTCGAAAAAGTTCTTAAGTGAAGGATGTCAACCCATTTTATAGGCGCCAGATGCGCCTCAAGATACAGACTAGTCTGATAGATGACACCACGTATCAGACCAACTATATCCATATATGAAACAAGTATGAATACGTACAAACTGCGTAATTAAAGAAAATTGATTTTCTGACAATCAAAAAACTGAAATAATATTTATACTCTAATCAGCAATCAGGCACATTCTGATCGATCAAAAGCATCATTCGAGGTACCCTTTTAGCTTTATGCTCTGATTGGAAAGCAGACATATTGCGACCGATCGAAAGCATCATTCGAGGTACCCTCTCAAATTTATGCTCCGATCGATAAACAGGCACATTACGACTGATCAGAAGTATCATTCAAGGTACCCTCTAAGATTTATTTTTTGATTGGAATTAGAAGCATTATACGCGGTACCTTCTCAGATTTATGCTCTGATCAATAAGCAGGCACAAAACGATCAATCAGAAGTATCTTTCAAGGTACCCTCTCAGATTTATTCTTCGATCGGACTTAGAAGCATCATCCGAGATACCTTCTGAGATTAATTCTCCGATCAAAAAACAGGCACAAAATTATAGATCATAAGTATCTTTTGAGGTACCCTCTCAGATTTGTGTTCCGATTAGCAAGCAAGCAAATTGAAACCAATCGAAAGCATCATTCGAGGTACCCTTTCACATTTATCCTCCGATCAGAAAGCATGCACATTGCGACCATTCAAAAGCATCATTTGATATTCCCTCTTAGATTTATGCTCCAATATGCAAGCAGGTACACTGTGACTAATCGAAAGTATAATTTTTTGTACCCTCTCAGATTTATCCTCCGATAGGCAAGTACGAATATTAGGCTGATTGAAAGCATCATTCGAGGTACCCTCTCAATTTATGCTCTGATCAGTAAGAAAGAACATTGTGACTGATCAGTCGTATCATTCGAGATACATTCTCATACTTATGCTCCAATCGGCAAGTAGGCAAATTTTGACCAATCTGAAGCATCATTCGAGGTACCATCTCAAATATATGCTCTGATCGACAAGCAGACAAATTGTGATCGATCAGAAGCATCAATCAAGGTACCCTCTCGAATTTAGGCTCTAGTCGGCAAATAGTCACATTGCAACCGATCTGAAGAATCATTTGGGGTACCCCTTCGGATTTATGTTCCAATCGGCAAGTAGATACACTACGACCGATTGTAAGCATCAATCGAGGTGCCCTCTCAATTTATGCTCCACTTAATCAAAAGGCACATTGCGACAAAACATAAGCATCGTTCGAGATAACCTCTTAAATTTATGTTCCAATTGGAAATTAGGCATATTGAGACCGGTCAGAAATATCATTCGAGGCACCCTCTCAAATTTATGCTATGATCAGCAAGGAGACATATTGCGACCAATCCGAATTATCATTCGAGGTACCCTCTAAGATTTATGCTCCAATCAACAAGTAGGCACACTGTGACCAATCTGAAGCATCATTCATGACAGGACCCGTCCCCGAAGGATATAGATAAATGTGCTGGGTCCTACTACTGTGGCGACCCAAAAATTCGGAAAAGGAAATTTTGGAAAATTTGAAGAAAATGACGATTTTGCCCCTAGTTATAAGGGTCGAAAGTTGACCTTTTGATCGGGACCTCGTTGGACTTTTAGTAAAGACCGTTGGGTAGGTCCTGAGACGCTGAGTCCGTAGACAGGTGGCATGCGTCAATTGGAGTTCGGACGACCAAGTTACGGGTCTAGAAGTGTGAAGGGCATTTTGGTAATTATGTAATGTAGGGGCAAAATGGTAATTTGGTTTGCACGATTAAATGGCTGACTCAGCCCTACCTAATGATTCACTAAGTTATTAAGTGACATCTGTCACTTGATTATGCCAATTAGTGGCACTAATTAGCATGAGGTGGAGATTGAATTGTGCACCGTGTGTAATGAGTATGTAAAACAAAAACAGAGCAGCATGATTGATCAAGATGAGTCCACCGCCCAACTGTTTGAATTATTGCATAATTGGATTAACTGAGAGGATATTAGAGTAACAGGGAGAAAGGAAATAGAAAAACTCAGAGAGGAAGAGGTGTTGTAAAACCCGAAACCCAATTATTCGATATTGAATGTGATCAAAGTCGAATTTGCAATTGTGGATGTTTATGACTGTAATTGAGCTTAGATTTAGCTCTCTGGAATCCAGACGACTCAAATGACTTCAAAAACAAAGGAAAATGAGGTCGTTTTGGCTGTGAACGGGGTACCTCGACTCCTTAAAAATTCGAAGGTTGGGTGTGTAATTGGAGGAGTTGGGCGATGAAATTAAGATCGAAAACAAGTCTATGAGAGTCCTACAAAGCTTTTGGATGGATCAATTGAAGACAAATGATGGGAATTGATGAACTTTGATGAATGAAAAGTGCTCGGATGTTCTTCGAAAAGTCGAGTTCGATTTGAAGGATTGAGGTAAGTATTGGTGTAATTGAAATCACAGACTTCTAATTAAGGTTTACACAATGATGTTAGACGATTGAATTGAAAGAAATGATGCAGAATTTATTGGTATTGAGTCAGGTTCACATGTGGGTTGCAGACCCGTTTGACAGAGGAAACGGGTAGGGACGATGAACAGTAACGGGTACTGTAGCTGGCGCGTGTACTTCACGTATAGCCACTCACGGCAGTGCGTGGGGGCGCGTGAGATCGAATCTCGAGGTGAGTTCAACATGAAACTTGCTCCTTTTAATGTAACGAACATTTTGCCACTAGTTTTGAGGAAATCAGATATCATTTCGATAGTCTTCAGTGTATCCGAAGTTTTCGTATACGTTTAAAATACATATTTAAATCCCGAAAAAATTGGGGAAAATTATATGAGGTATATTGAAGTGTTATTAACCCTCGATAATGATTTTGGACATGAATTATGATTTCCGGAATTTACGGAAAAACGTACAGTTCGGAAGTGGGGCCGTTTGGACGGTGTGTGAGTGGACTTTGCTATCTAAATTTCAATGCATGCATAATTGTTTTCTATTCTTTCTATCTATGATTTCTATGCTTATGATTAGGGTACTTACAATTTCCGTATTTACACATATTTCGATATGCAATACGTAATTGCACGTATTTCGAGAATATGGTTTATGCTATACTTTGATGATGGTTTGATGGATGATGTTATATGGTTTACACATATCATGTTTTGATGATGATTTGATGATGTGACATTGGATTTGCATGTGAATTCGGGCATGAGACCCATTTCGATAAAATATGATTTCGGAGTTGGTTTTGGAATTTGGATTTCGATGGATTCTGGATATTCTATGATTTACACATGGTTTTTGGTTTAAATACCCGGTACTATTATTAGATTTGGTTTTGGGTTTAAAGACCCGGTTGATTGATGTGACGGGGAGGGCCTTTGATTGATATGTTTTGAGTTTAAAGATTCGGTTATTGTGATATCCCCGAGACCTATTGATTGTGTTTTGAGTTTAAAGACTCGTTGATATCCCGGAAATGCCTGATATATGTGAGTTTAAAGACTCGGTGATTGAGATCCAGCAAATTGATTGACTTGTGATTTTGTTGATTTCCGATGTTTTCGGATGTGTTGGGCAATGGCCCGGTTTATATGGCTTTATGGATTTTTGGGCTTTGTTCTCATACTTGGATTTTGATTCATGATTTTAGGCTGAGGCCCCATATTCATGGTTTCGGGCTAAGGCCTGAGGTTTGAGAAAAGGAAATGATTTTGGTTTTCATACACAGTTTTCTTATATTGGAAATTAAATGGATTATGAAACAATTTTCGAATGCATGCATTGGTTTTACGTGGAGGGTAGAAATGTCTTTTATGTAACATGTTTTATAAACTGATTTATTTTCGTCCACTCACACCTTTTATGTTTTATTGACCCTCCAGGTCGTGGCGCAACAATTGAGGTTGATTAGGAGGTGGAGGCATGAGTGGGCACAGGTGCGATTATCCCTTGTTTGGCAAGTGCTGATGGTAATTTCGGAACTTCAGTTGACTTGTCAGAAGGGAGCAGGACCGGGCACGGTTATCTATGTCATTCGGGAGCAGGACCAGGCATGGTTATCTATGTCATTCAGGGACGGGTCCTGTCAGCTCCCGTCTGACAAGTCAACTGAAGTTTTGAAATTACCATCAGCAATTGCCAAACAAGGGATAATCGCACATGTGCCCACTCATGCCTCCACCTCCCAATCAACCTCGATTGTTGCGCCACAACCTGGAGGGTCAATAAAACATAAAAGGTGTGAGTGGACGAAAATAAATCAGTTTATAAAACATGTTACAGAAAAGACATTTCTACCCTCCTCGTAAAATCAATGCATGCATTCGAAAATCGTTTCATAATCCATTTCATTTCCAATATAAGAAAACTGTGTATGAAAACCAAAATCATTTCCTTTTCTCAAACCTCGGGCCTTAGCCCGAAACCATGAATATGGGGCCTCAGCCTAAAATCATGAATCAAAATCCAAGTATGAGAACAAAGCCCAAAAATCCATAAAGCCATATAAACCGGGCCATTGCCCAACACATCCGAAAACATCGGAAATCAACAGTAAATCACAAGTCAATCAATTTGCTGGATCTCAATCACCGAGTCTTTAAACTCACATATATCAGGCCTTCTCGGGATATCAACGAGTCTTTAAACTCAAAACACAATCAATAGGCCTCAAGAGATATCACAATAACTGAATCATTAAACTCAAAACATATCAATCAAGTGTCCTCCCCCGTCACATCAATCAACCGGGTCTTTAAACCCAAAACTAGATCCAGTAATAGTACCGTGTCTTTAAACCCAAAACCATGTGTAAATCATAGAATATCCAGAATCCATCGAAATCCAAATTCCAAAACCAACTCCGAAATTATATTTTATCGAAATAGGTCTCGAGCCCGAATTCACATGCAAATCCAATGTCACACCATCAAATCATCATCAAAACATGATATGTGTAAATCATATAACATCATCCATCAAACCATCATCAAAGTATAGCATAAACCATATTCTCGAAATACGTGCAATTACGTATTGCATATCGAAATATGTGTAAATACGAAAATCGTAAGTACCCTAATCATAAGCATAGAAATCATAGATAGAAAGAATAGAAAACAATTATGCATGCATTGAAATTTAGAAAGCAAAGTCCACTCATACACCGTCCAAACGGCCCGCTTCCGAGGTGTACGTTTTTCCGTAAATTCCGGAAATCATAATTCATGTCCAAAATCATTATCGAGGGTCACTAACACTTCAATATACCTCATATAATTTTCCCCAATTTTTTTGGGATTTAAATATGTATTTTAAACGTATACGAAAACTCGGATACACTGAACACTATCGAAACGATATCTGATTTCCTCAAAACTAGTAGCAAAATGTTTGTTACATTAAAAGGAGCAAGTTTCATGTTGAACTCACCTCGAGATTCGATCTCACGCGCCCCCACGCACTGTCGTGAGTGGCTGTGCTTGAAGTCCACGCGCCGGCTATAGTACCCGTTACTGTTCATCGCCCCAACCCGTTTCCTCTGTCAAACGAGTCTGCAACCCGCGTGTGAACCCGACTCAATACCCATCAATTCTGCATCATTTCTTTCAATTCAATCGTCTAACATCATCGTTTAAACCTTAATTAGAAGTCTGTGATTTCAATTACACCAATACTTACCTCAATCCTTCAAATAGAACTCGACTTTTCGAAGAACATCCGAGCACTGTTCATTCATCAAAGTTCATCAATTCCCATAGTTTTTCTTCAATTGATCCATCCAAAAGCTTCGTAGGACTCTCATAGACTTGTTTTCGATCTCGATTTCATCGTCCTACTCCTCCAATTACACACCCAACCTTCGAATTTTTGAGGAGTCGAGGTACTCTGTTCACGGCCAAAACGACCTCATTTTCCTTCGTTTTTGAAGTCATTTGAGTTGTCTGGATTCCAGAGAGCTAAATCTAAGCTCAATTGCAGTCATAAACATCCACAATTCCAAATTTGACTTTGATCACATTCAATTTCGAATAATTGGGTTTCGGGTTTTACAACACCTTTTCCTCTCTGAGTTTTCGTATTTCCCTTCTCCCTGTTACTCTAATATCCTCCCAATTAATCCAATTATCCAATAATTCAAACGGTTGGGCGGTGGACTCATCTTGATCAATCATGTTGCTCTGTTTTTGTTTTGCCATACTCACACACTGTGCACAATTCAATCTCCACCTCATGCTAATTAGTGCCACTAATTGGCATAATCAAGTGACATATGTCACTTAATAACTTAGTGAATCATTAGGTAGGGTTGAATCAGCCATTTAATCGTGCAACCCAAATTACCATTTTGCCCTTACATTACATAATTACCAAAATGCCCTTCACACTTCTAGACCCGTAACTTGGTCGTCCAAACTCCAATTGATGCATGGCGCATATCTACAGACTTAGCGTCTCGAGACCTACCCAACGGTTTTTACGGAAAGTCCAACGAGGTCCCGATCAAAAGGTCAACTTTCGGCTCTTATAACTAGGGGCAAAATCGTCATTTTCTTCAAATTTTCCAAAATTTCCTTTTCCGAATTTCCGGGTCGTCACAATTCAAGGTACCGTCTCAGATTTATGCTTCGAGCGGAAAGCAGACACATAGTGACTGATCGGAAGCATCATTCGAGGTACCCTCTTAGGTTTATTCTCTGATTGGAAAGTAGGCACATTGCAACCGATCGAAAGCACTATTCGAGGTACCCTCTCATATTTATGCTCCAATCGGCAAGTACACATATTGTGACTGAACCACATTCTGGGGACTAGTGCAAATCCATTTGGTCAAGGTAGACTTTCTCACTCAAGCACTTGGTGGATAATGGGTACACCCCTCTAGTTAGTCGACTTGTATCATGTAGAGTTACAAGTCCTCGAACGAGGAAATCCACCTCAGTCAACGACTTATGAGAATTTTGTTGATACCACATCGACCAACGAGACTCAGTATGACTAGCAAAACCTCAACAGTGAACTAGCCGCCAAGCAATCGACATATCAGCCTCTCGTCAGACTAACTGACTTCTCGGCAGCTATACAACATTCAGGAAAGCCTAAGACCTTACCACTCGGCAGATTTAGGTCGGCACCCTTGGTATGACCCTTTGACAGATGGCAGTAGCAGCTATCTGACATACCAGGAGATCTATGCCACTTGCCTTCCATCTCTAATTCCCAGGACATGTGGCAGCATTTCCCGAGGTAGCTTAAATCCTACACCATTAGTGTTCAGCCATTACATTCATTGCCACTATAAATACCAATCGAAACCTTTCATAAAGGTGATATCAACTCACAAACTACACACTCCTTACCTTTATGCTGCTAATTTTCTTATTAATCTTCATCTCGCTTATTCACTTAAGCATCAGAGTCTATTAGGTTGGCACCTCACCGATGTCTAATGCTTTTCTTTCTACCTCATAGGTCACTCGACAGATTTAGAAGAAAGTGAATCAGCAACCAACAAGGTCCCATCCAGTTAGGTCTATTTTCCGATCTTGTCATTTCTGAAATAGTCATATAGGATTCAAAAGATCACTTAATCTAAAATATACTAATCATTCATTTCTGAAATAGTATTCAAATTAATTTAAACACTTTTCCTTTGAAAAAGAAAATGTAACAACAGTACTTGTGTACCTTAATTCATGGCCACAGCAATTAGTTGGTGCATCTAAATTACAAGTTAGGTGACATGCTCTACGTGTTGGATAAAATGAATTCAGGGCAAAAAATTTATCTCAATTGATTTTTATATAATATTATCTAAAACGACTCAAAAAAAGTAACTTAAAATTAAAAATAAAAGTTACGTATGTATATATATTATATATATTTTTTTTACAGTTTATATTATAAAATTTAATGGTTTCGTTTATTGAGTACTGTAATTATATAATTTACAATCCAGCTTAGCTTGTAAGATTAGACTGGATTGACGAAATCAAAGATCGAATTTTTACAAAAAATTATGTAACACCAAACATATGATTGGATTGGTGTATTCTCTCCCATCTTATCCAATTCAGTCAACTCCATAATTCAACCCATCCTTGATCACCAAACATATATGGTCGATTGGAACAAATGAACATAAGTTTTGTTTCGATCACATATGTCATTATATATTATATTCATATACTTACCAATATCTGATTCTAGACTTACAAGTAAATTAAATAATATTACCTACTTAATTCTCCCGTATAAATAATAAGATACCTATATATATATAGAAATTTTAATTGTATCATAATAGGTAAATTTTTTTAAATATACCTCTCTCAAAAAAAAATAAAATAAACAGGTTCTTATTAAATTACCTACAAAAAGTAATAAGATAAATAACGTACTTGTAACTCTATGATTCTTCAAAAGTATCACATGTTATTCGATAAAACAAATATAAAATAAATCTTCTGAAATTTAGTTAGAATTATCTTAATTTAATTAATTTTGAAAAATAAATATAAAATAGTAATATTTAAAATTTGAAAGTTTATCAATCATATCTGGAAAAAAAAATGTTATAAACGGTATTTTAAAATTTTAAAAAAACAAACCACAAAAAGAACACAGTAAAAATCTGAAAAAAAAAATAGTAAGTAGACTATTTTATATATTAAGTGAACTAATTTATAAATTAAGCTTAAAATTTTGACTAATTATAATTAATACTAAATTAATCAAAATGAGACTCAGCATAAGTGACATGCCACCACTTCAACCTCGACCCAAATTCGCATATGACATGAGCTACCTCACCTCCTCGCTGCGAACCCACTCTTACTCCCTCTTGTAGTCTTTTCTACCTAGATTTTAAAGGAGAGAAAAATAAATAAATAAAATAAAGTAGTGTGCCATTTCTGCATAAATTAGCAATAGCTCCGACAGCCATGCGAAGGGCTTGAGCATCATCAACTAAGTTGCTGTCATTGCTAACAAACTAATTCCACCTTAACCCATTGTAATTTCTATAAAACGAACTCAATTTTTTCCTCTTTTTTGCATTGAAAATAATTCAGCTGTTAATAGCTCAAGATCGAGAGATGTTTTATGTATAAACATATCACGTGACCCTATTCTTTTTTATTTATTTCAACATAACATGTGAATTTTTTCTATTGTTATCCTAAATCAAGAAACACAATTCTGTAACTATACTGTGACATATATATTGAATATATGAACATTACATGCCACATATTCCAAGTACATATTTGTATTCTCAGACCGAGATCTAAATGAGACTAAAAATATATCACATATTAATAGATAAAATCAAAATTTTTATTTTGATATAATTTACATATAGCGAAGTTTAGTATTCAACGAGTTATGCCGCACTGAAGAATCCCTATTTTGACTTGCCTATCTCGCTTTTATATATATATTCAGTGATTAGTGCAAGAGAAGACGTAGTGCCATAAATAAACAAAAACACCCTAAGATGGCAGAGTTTTTTCCTCATATTACAAAGCTGGCTGATAATCATTTTGTTTTTAATTTTCAGTTTATGTTTGAAATATAAATAAATGAGCAATAAAAAAGGATATATGGAAGGAAAAAAAGGATATATGGAAGGAGAATAAGGTAGAAGAAATGGAGAACCAATGTACAAGAATTAGTAGACAAAATGTAAACTAAAAATTAAAAATCAAAATGTATTATTATCGGTTTCACGTTTTGGTCTCTCTCTTTTTTCCTTGTTCTTTCTGTTTTTTTTTTCCATCCTTTCCATACATCCACTCTTCTTTATTTCTTCTCCCTCTCCTACATGTCCCATGCACATAGAGAAAAAAATTGAAAGCAAAAAATAATACGATTTTCAAACGAATTTTTAAAGACATACGGTTAATAAGGTGGCTGACGGGTTGGTAAAGAAAGGTGTTCGGTCACAGACTTGGGTGCAGTGGATTGCATCCGCTCCTCCATGGTTGGTGACTCTTGTTGAGGCTGATTTAGAAGCGTAGTTGCCAATTGTATTGTTGCGTTTGTTGAGGGTGTGACACGTTTTTTTCTTAGGGAATTTGTTTCTAGATTAACTAGGCTTTCAAAGTGCCATTTTAATAAAACCCGCAACTTTATAGCCACTAAACTTTCCTATATTCTTTCATCGTCGATGATAATTCCATTTAATTTTTAAAAAAAATTGAAGACTTCAATTGATATAAAATAGTAAAATACGTCCTTCAACCGAAAAAGAAAAGGCCGTCATTACCTTATACCTAATGGTTACTGTAGTCAAATTAGAAAATAAAATTATTACGAGTATATTGTGTGGTTTAAACTAAATATACTTTCACTCTTTAAAGTGAAAAATGGATCTATAAGAATAAAGATGGAAAAGACTGACACAGATAGAAAAGAACATAAAGATGAGAGAAAACAGCATGCATTGTGTTATTGTGATTGTCTGAGAGGTCAAAGGGAATATCAACAACTGGACGTGGACAAATTCGCAAATTAAAGTTGAGAAATTATTGTCCTTGTTCACAGAAAGTTGTACGGTTTGGATTGTAGGGTTTTACAATGGAGCTGAAATGAAAATCCAAGCAAATATTTCTATTAAAATCTTAATTCTTTCTTTTTCTTCACAATTTATAAAAAATTATGTTGATATTTCTTGTTATTTAGTATTATAATTTAATAATATATATCTCTATATATTATATGAGAGGTTTTAGATTTTACTTTCGTAAATGATAAGATCGATATATAAATATGATTACTAATTTATCTTCAGCATTACTCAAACTCTTTTAAATAGTGGCAAAACTCGATTAAAAATAAAAGCACAAGATAATTATTAAATGGACTGACCATAAATTATCAAATTTTTATGTGTCTTGTTAAGAGAAGGTAAAAACGGTAGGGTATCTCAATTTGCACCGAAAATTTTCCTGAAGGCAACCAACCAAAGTCTGGGAATGATTCAGCAAACATAATTCAGATATAGCTCTGAGTCGATATGTGATATGTTTCATACATCCTTATTAAGGATAGACATCTGGAGGAGCTAGAGGTGCAACGGTCTTAGGATTTTGAAATTCTGGTTGGTTTGATAGCGGTGCTGAAAATAGTGATTTAGTTTTTCGATATTGAAACTTTAACGTACCAACGTTATTAGGTTTTGTTACTAGTTAATACTGTTTGTGTCTCACATGCCAATTGTTGCTGCCTGACAGATGCATAGGCTGTATAGCCATAGGCTTCCCTAGGCTTTTCTGTTTTTGCTTCAATTACAAGCAAACAAATAGATCTGGGCTGGCATTGCATTGAGCCCTACTTCTAGGCCTAGATTACTTTGCTTTTTATCTGATTGGGCCTACATTACATGTAGTGTGTTAGGCCTTTGTTGAACCAATTCTTAAAACCTTTATGTAGATTGTTTCAGGCCTTTTCATCTCAAATTCTCAACCCAATTTCTCCTCTATCAAACCCAAAAGTCTATCCTCTTTTTCTTGTGAGAATTCTTTGTATTTGTAATTTTTTTTTTACAAGAAATAATAGAAAAGAGGATAATCTAACACAATATCTAAGGGTGTAGCCCAGTGGATACTGTTCCACGCTTCAACTAAAAAATACAAGCTTATTGAGTCTCAGACACATAATTAATCATTACAGAGTGAGAAAAAATATCATTGTATTATGACTCGACAAATCAAACAATAAAACTATTACTATTCTTTTTACTCGTATTCAAAAAATCAAACAAGAAGAAGTTGAGTTCTAGTAGCTGTCCTCTCTAAGTCTCTCTCCTAAAGAATTACTTTGCTACTTTTCAGTTTTTCTTTTCTTCTTATTCTTTTCTAAAGAAAAGCAGCTCAAACTATCAAGACACACCCCTATGTTGGCAATGCTCACTGCTGAGGCAGAGGAAGCACTGAAACGTGAGGTTTGTTACTTTGCCAATTAATGGGGGCTATAATTTTCAATGACAACTTGCGGAAAGGAAGCTTTCTGATTTTTGCTACCATGCCATTGTTCCAAGCTGTTGAACATTCTTGCATCCTTTATTCACAAAGGTAGCTATTTCGTGTCTCAGTCTCATCTGGAAATCAACATCTAAACGGACCCTTAAGAAAGGGCTTGTCCATCATAGCCCCACCCATGTCCAATTCAATTATACGCAGACCCATTTTTCAATTTTAGTTTGTCCTCCCACGGTCCCACCTATGCTATATACCAATGTTACATACAAAGTATGGGTATATATTTGTCTACATGCTCATTGAAAAAATTGGCTTTCCGATTAAATAGAGTAATTTTTTTGACATTGTATTCAAACACTTATAATCATTTGAATGAGACTCATTTTATAATAAGGTAATATTTAAATATCGCATCAGCTATTTTCTTATAAAATGGAAATCCAAACTATGCTATTTAAAAGAACGACATTCAAATTTTGGTGGAAAAAAGTAGACACACTACACTGAATAATGCCGCAGGTATATTATGACTTTTTAGATTTCTTCACATAGCACTTACACTCCAGATTTCTTCCGCATAGCACCAAACCTTCGTGTGGAAGTGACACCATGATATGCTCACCAACAATAGGATATTTATGTCTGGGGGACCAAATTGGGCTGAGCTAGTTAAGGTGGAAGAGCCATAACAACGTAAGGCCTAAAAGTTTTGGCTCCTTGTGGCACACCATTTGGTACCCTTCATTCACTTTCAGTTGGCCTACATGACCCCTCCAATGCTTCAATCAAACCATAGCACTATGTTGGGTTGTAGGCAGCCATGCTGGGGCTCATGTTACTTCAACCAATAATACGCAAACCATAGTAAAGTTGAAGCCCAACTCCATAAACAGCTAGCACTAGTAAATATCTACATTACCCAAATTCAGCAATTTCTTTCTGTTTTGTGTCCTTTAATAGAAATCGTTTCATATCAGACCACTAAAAAAACTCTCAAGCTTTTACGAGAAGGACATATAGTAATTGAAAAACTAGTTAATAGGGTTGTTATCTTCTTCAATTGTCTAGCATAATGTTTCTCGCTTCTAAATCCTTCCTAAATTCGGATTTTCTAAGCGTTTCTTTGCATTTTAATCTTTGAGGAGCAAGGTTTATACCCTCCTATCTACATGTAACTTATTTATTATTTTTCATTCTTTCTTGCACCGATGAGAACCCAAAAAAAGAAATAACTAAAATAACTCTGGAGTTTATTTTTTCCGTGTTATTTATGAATGATGCGCATTTATTTAATTTCAGAAATAAAAAATCGAAAAATAACAGTGAATTCATGTTTTTTCTTTTCTTTTGTGAAAAACAATTGGAAAGAAATCTTGAATGGTTTGAGTTGGTTTGTGGCGTGTTAATAGATGGTTCACTTATTAATCATTGTATGCAATTATGAATCCAGCTCATGAGGGAACAAAATGAGAGTTTTATCATCTTCTATGAGGTGTATAATTTGGTTGGATACCTCACGTATATACCTTGACAGCATTCACTCATCAAACTCACTCAATTTATAACATTAGTAAATGAGCCCACTCTCAATGTGTTGCAGTGAAAATGTTTTCGGAAATAATATTACATTTTTGTTGTAAAATACGTTCAGAATTGTATATCATTTCATTCAATTAAACCCCCTTATATAGAAGTAGGATTATGGTTTAGTACGAATCATAAGATTACCTATCTACCTTCTTTATAAATGACTAAACTACCTTTCATAATCTTACATAAATAGTCACACTTTGATATATTTACAACACTCCCCCTTGGATATTTCATACAATAGTGTTGCTTGACTGCGCGCGTATATGTTGCCTCGTTAAAATCTTGCCAGTTAACAAAAATCCTGTTGGACAAAAATAATCCTGATCGAAGGAAAACGACTACAATATGCGTGGACCGTAATTACATTGGGATATCTAGAGGTAGTTAAAGTCGTCTCTTCTGGAACATAGTTAGATAGAACGTCTTTGAAATAAAAATGCATTACAGTTGCTACACCAAAACCTTGCCCCGTAAACCCAGTGGGAAAAACTCGTAGTCGAAGGGAAAAGATGAGCAAATGCATATGAGTCGAATCATGACATCTTCAGCATGCATTATTAGTGGGGTGACCGTACAAAAAGTGTGCCTCGTTAAAATCTAGCCAGGTAACAAAACCCAATGAGACAAAATAACTCTAGTTTTAGGAAAAAAGAGTACACAATGATCATGTGAGTATGCTTCGGGATACTCAGTATACTTCAGGATACTTGGTATACTTCGGGATACTCCCCCTGATATCGACTCCCCCTGAAATTAAGAACATGGTAGATCAACCAGTCTACCCAAAAAAAATACCATGAATATGCTTCTGGAAAGTTGCATTGGATGATGGCTTGTTGTTCTCCTATAATGAAACTAACTCTCATATGCCTGATGGAGATAGCATTATCCTAGTAGATAATCTTAGGTTCATTATTGGTGGAATACAATCCACAAGTGTTTTGAATATGCCCAGTAATGGCTCTTAGCCATATACATTCATGAGCTGCTTTGTGAAGAGTTAAAATCTTCGCATGATTCGAAGACGTAGCAATAAGGGTCTGTTTCTTAGACCTTCATGATATTGATGTGTTCCCAACGGTAAAGACATAATCAGTTTGAGAACATACCTTCTGTGGATCTGCTAGGTAGCCTGCATCAGTATACCCAATAAGGCAATGCATCATTCCGAGAATGAATGAGGCTTCGTTCATTCCTCGATGCATATGAATAGTATAATCTCATATCTCTCATATCGTTAAGGTATTAGAAAATGTCTTTTATGCCATTCCGGTGGCGGCGTGTTGGCGCAGAGCTAAATGTAGGTAGCAAGTTCACAACGGATGAAATGTTCGGTCTAGTGCATTTGAATCAAGTACAATAATACACTTATTGAACTTAGATATGAAACTTATGGTCTCATTATCTCTTTGTTATCATTTTCTAGATGAAACGGTTCCTTTTATGGTCTAGACTACGGATGATCATGGGCATGCTTGAAGGTTTCGTTTTATCCTCATTAAGCGTCTCAACATCTTCGGGATGTAATATCAAAATCTTCTAGATGTGATTTAATCGATAGACTCAAAACTTCATATGCACGGTACTCAAACTCCAAGTCGAGACAGAATTTCGTTCTCCCATGGTCCTTCATTTTAAAATCCAACTTCAGGTGCTTAATAGTTTTTTGGGTTTCTTTTGGAATACCAATCACTAGCAAACCAGGAGCCTGTTTTCTTGATAAACACGCATGAGTATTCTTCGTTATCTCACTCTGATCAAATACTCACTTAGACGATTATGCCATATCTATTCAAATTATCTCAATATGTAAAGTCAACACCTCAAACGAATAAAGAGTGTGTTCCGTGGTATGGAACTATTTGCATCAGTTATTTTAAGTCCTTCAGGAACTTTTAAACATATCTCTATATTTAGATCCCCATAGAGATAACCAGTAACCATATCCATAAGCTGCATATTCAGTTTTTTTTCTTCGAAAAACTACCAAATTGATAAGGTAGTAGAACGTTATGACGATCATTACGAGAGAATATGTCTCCTCGTAATCAATCCCAGGGCGTTAAGAAAACTGTGCACCTTTAAATGAGTTGTACATCTTACAATCTCATTTTTCTCATCACGCTTCCTTATGACTACCTATTTAAATTTGGCAGGTTTAATATGCGGAGGTATAGGAACTACAGGTCCAAATACTTTTCGTTTTTTTCTCAAGGAATCTAATTCGATTGGGATTGGTTTTTTCTATTTTGGCTAGTCTTCTCTACGTTGGAATTAATTCATCAACGCAGTAAGGTTTGATTTCATTTTTAGTTATTATTTCGGTAGCTACCAAGAATACATATAAATCATCTGTGATAATATCATTCTGATTCCCTATCTCACATAAACATGCATGATTTACCGAGATCTCTTCATTCTCGGGAGTGGGTTTAGACGCTGGAGCGTCCCTCAACGCCGTCACAGACCCATTATCTGGAATTATCTCATGAGATGAATCAGTTGATATTTTGAAGGGTTTCAATTGTGCCAAATATCCTCTTCTAGGGATGAGAATCTTTCAAACCTATTAGTCTACCTCGCTTCTGGGAAGGGACATATGACTGATTAGCCACCATGGTCGTACCTTGTCCATTTGGGACGACGTGTTCTACTGGGACATCTATCCTTACAGGAATATTTGTAGTAGGTATATGTGATCTCATCATTTTAGCAAGATTAGAGGGAGCGTCTAGTGTATTATTAGCTACACTCTGTAAATCTAGAATTCTTCGCACTTCATACATACTTTGTACGGTTCGGGGATCAAGATGAGACATAGTGGGGATGTTCCACGCCAATTCACGTCGTTCTTCAGAACGTTTGCCATTCTGATCTCCCCCTAGCGACGAGAAGACTGTCTCATCAAAGTGATTATCCGCGAATATAGCGTATAATGGAGGGGGATTCATAACCGACATATATGCCCTTCCTTTGTTAAGGTCCTATTTGTGTACGTTGCGGCGGCACAATTGGCACATAATTGCACACCCAAAAATGCATAAGTACAAAGCATGTGATTCGTACCCAGTCACCAGCTGTAACACAAAAACATCATTGGATGACAGTAGTTCTCAACTGGACCAAAATTACTGCATGCAAAATTGCATAGCCCTTACGTAGAAACTAGAAGCTTGGTATGCATTACCAAGGTTAATTAGTTTTCTACTAGACCATTATGGGTGTGAACATATGGAACCAAATATTCATCATGAATCCCAAAAGGCTTGCAATATTAATTGAATGATTTCGAATCGAATGATTTCGATGTAAACTCTCTGGTATTATCGAGTCTTATAGACTGTATAAGAGAATTCATGTGGTGTGGCCCTCAATATAATGATTTGGGCTAAGAGTTTAACAAACGTAGTATGCGTGTGGATCTCAATATAATGATTTGGGCTACGTTTGTTAAACTCTTAGCCCAAATCATTATATTGAGTGCCACACCACCCGGATTTTCTTATACATTCTATAAGAATCGATAATTGTGACGACCCGTCCCCAATTTTAAGGATTAATTAAGACAAATTACGGATTAGTGAGGCTAATCGAGGATTAACATAGGATTAACGGACGTGCAGGGCGAAATTATGATTTTTACCCACAAACGAGGGTAAATAGTTTACTTTTGACCCAGGAGGTCTGATGGTCGAGGGCCAAGGACCGTTACGTAGATCGGGACATTACGAGTCCGTAGACAGGCGGCACATCGAATTCGGACGCTCGACGGAAAAGTTATGAATCACAGAAATTTCGAGGAACTATTGCACGAATCACGAGACGGATGCCTTTTGGCATTAAGTGGGCCCAATGATATTTGGGGCAGGCCCAATGAATGAGTGACAAGTGTCACCCATCCATTGCTCACCATTTCCCATACATGCATATCCATCCCCTTTTCCTGTTCGATCATTCCACCAACCTGAACCCATCAACCACAACCCCAATCCCTTCCCCTGACCTAGTTCGATCTGAGAATGAGGAAGAGAGTGGCTGAGGACTGGATGGCGATGGTGAGAGCATCAGTACCGCTGTGGACGGGGTAGGAAGCCCAAAACAGAGGTAAACCTGAACCCCTGTTTGATTTCAAATTCGATTTTGGTGATTTGGACGTTAGGGGAGTTAGATGTTGATTAGGATATGTTTAGGGGGTTGGTAGGAGGTTTAGGAGAAGGTTTTGGATGGTGGAAAGGGGCTGTATAGCCTGGAGAAATTTGGTGGTTGTCCATCGAAATTGATTTCCGACCAAGTTAACCCAAATCAATCCTCCCAACCTGTTTTTAAGGTTCCTAGAAGCTAAATGGGACCCTTAGGATTGAGTTTGGGCACTTGGTTATGCCCTGAAAATTGAATGGAAGGTTTGGTTCAAAATGGTTCAATTGAACAAATAGGTTTTAGGATTGGTTTCTTGGATTTAATCACATGGATGGGTAGGAAATGATTAGAGGAAACTATAGGAATTGGAATGGATGAAAAGAATGAAAAATGAGGGAGTTAGAGGACCAAACCGGTCTCGACGGTCCAGTTGGACCAGCCGAACCAGCGAACCGGCCGGACCAGTCTATCGCGAGTTGGAAGATGACACTGTGCAGTGGCGTGTGGCTCCCACGCACAGGGCCTTTAGGTGGTGTGTGGGGGCATGTGGTGCACTATTTGGGGAAGTGTGCAACATGACTTTTCATCTATTCGATGTAACGAACATTTTGGGACTATTTTCGAGTCGATCGGACATCGTTTCGATATAGTTTGGGATGTCCGAAAGTTTAGGATCTACTTTAAAAATAGTTAAAAATTCGAGAAAATTGTGGGACTTTAATGAGGGGTTAATTAAGTGGTTAGTAACTCTCTATTACGATTTGGACAGGTCGGGAGTCCCGACGATGGTGATTGGCCCGAGAGAGATTTATGACGTGCGTATCGAGGCGCGGCTTTGGACGGTCTGTGAGTGGAACTTGCTTTCTAAATTGATGCATGCATAAATGTTTTATATGTGTTTTAATACATGTTTTGTGATTCCATGAGTACATTTGTTTGTGGTAGCTAGTATTGACGTATTTGCTTGCTTTTCGATATTTTCGGCTTTATGTCGTACCTTTGTGTACTGTGTTTTCAATGATGATTTGATGAATGGGTTTTGGATTTAGAAATATGGAATCAGGAATGAAACCCATTTTATTGAAAACTACCGAACTTGGAGTCCATTTGATTTGATGAGAAATCGGGCTGAAGGCCCATTTTAGTTATAAGATCGAACGGGGGCCCCGTTGGTTTACGAATTCGGGCTTGAGGCCCAGTTGGTTATGATATTGGGCATGAGGCCCAGTTATAGTTTATAAACATGATTTCAGGTCAGAGGCCCAAATGGATTTGGATTTACGATGGTTTATGGAAAACCCGGGTGTGGCCCTTTGAATGGTTTTGAATGATTTGAAAATGGTTTTCCGTATACCATCCTCATGAACGGATGCCCTCCAGACATCTCGTAGTATCCTGGAGTGGCGGGCTGTCTCCTCCAGACATCTCGTAGTATCCTTGAGTAGTCACGGGGCATTGCCTGCGAGGGGTCATTGCATGGAGCGACCAGTCTATATAGTGACTCAAGAGCAGGATTACCAGAGGTTAAAACCTCCCCCCAGGGAGGGTTATTGACCTGCAAGTCATTGACCTGGGTGGACCCTGGGGAAACTTGGGATTTGAGACCCCGGGTAGCACACTTTTCTTGGAACCGTGATAGAATTGATTGTGACATCTCGGATGTTAGGCATCAGGGATGCCGAGGATTGGTTTTTGGGCTGAGACCTATTGGTATCGATTTTGGGCTGAGACCCACATGTACTGGATTTGGGCTGAGACCCACGTGATTTATTTTAGGCTGAGTTCCTACGCTTTTAGATTTGGGCTGAGTCCCACTGGTATGGTTTTTGGGCAATGTCCCGTATGATTGGTTTGACTTACGATTTTAGGCTAAGGCCCTAATGGTTGCATTTTGATAACTGGTTTTCGAATGCATGCATGCTTTTTAGTGAAGGGCATAAATATCTTATTTTTATGAAAATGTTTTATTAAATTAATTGGTTTTGTCCACTCACAGTTTTCGTGATTTTAATGCCCTTCAGGTTGATCGCGGTTGTGGGCTATAGCGGAGACTGAGACATTACACTCCTCCTCTAGATCTTGGCGTACTTTGGAAGCCCGGTGGGGCTAAAGTCAGAACTATCACTTGTCTGACACTTCGTGTTAGACGGAATCAGGCGCGTCCCGCGTTAATCTCGGGGGGATTTGGGACGGGTCCTAACAAGTGGTATCAGAGCGGGTTTTGCTCTCATGGTGCGCGCAGGTCGAGGATGTGATGTCTCTGCAGTGGTAATATCCCGTCATCAACCTGATAGTTAGGGTAATAGTAGGAGGATTCAATGGAATGGAACCCTGATTAGATTATGTTGGCACGAGGTGCAATGGTTTAGGGTTCGTTTGGCGCAGGATGTCGTGTTTTCGAGAGGTTGGATTCCCATCAGGATCGATTTTCTTGAGAATCCAATGGCTTGGAGCCGTAGTGTTACTGGTGGATGGGATCTAGTGGACTAGTAGACACCGTATGACGACTTCCGGAGTTAAGACCGTTGGTCAGTTGTGTCATGTCGGATTGGAGAGTGTGATGTAGAGAGCAGCTAAGGATATGGATGACCTAGTGAACAACTCTGGTTGAGTCTATTTGAGACTATTGGGAGTAGGAACATTTAAGCCTATTTGGCATGAGATTCCATGTTTCGGTGTGTTGAGTCCCGGAAGGATGTCGACTGGCAGAGGATGCCACGGTGTATATGTTGTGTGGCTTGGTATGGCATGTCGTGGTTGAGCGGTGGTAGACACCGAGGAAGCCGTATAGTTAAGAGACGACGAGGTCCTCAGATTATGGTTACTAGTTGATTGGACACCAGTATTGGAGTATGCCGACTCTTTAGAGTCGAGAGCGATGGATCAGTCATGATGGTTAGGCTGCAGCGGGCAGCTGGGTTTGTGATAACCCTAGTTGGTGATTGATTGGACAAGTTACCAGGAGAGTGGTACTTGTCGACCGGATCCTCAAGTGGACCAATCGGTGGATGTTGTGTTGAGTAGTTGGTACCTGCGGTGAGTTGAGCGCATGGATTTGGAGTCACGATAGCGGAGTATTTCTCAGATTGGTCTGCACGAGGTTGTGGCAGACGCTGCTATCAATGGACGTGATCGAGTCTTATCGAGTCAGATAGACTCAGGTTGTCATGACGACTGAGGCAATAGAGATTCGTCAGTCTTGACGAGGATATGGAGGTGCGTGAGTGACACATAGTATGAGCAGTGATTGTCGGATGCGACTAGGTTACGACCGAGTACGATTACAAAAGGATTTGAGCTTTGGGTGTTGGCAAGTGTGCCATGCTACCTCTGTGGAGGTGATTGAGATGAGTGGGATGTACCTGGATGAGTGACAGGTGCCCTAGATATCCTTAGACGGATCACATGAGTGTGAGTGCTAGATTTGATCCCATAGAGTTAGGACGTGTGAACCATTGTGCCGACGGGAATAGTAGATTTGCCCAGAGTGGCGAGCATGTGAGTTCGGTGGGCACTGAGCGGGACAGAGAGGATCCCGAGTGGCTCAGTGTGAGGCACGGGGAGTACTTGGTTTGGTGACTAGTTCCCTGATGATACAAGACTTGAGCACGAGTGTGTGCCCAGGAGTGGTAACGTTAAAGGTTGAAATGCCTAAGTAGTGATTGGATGGAACGGCATAAAAGGATGACATACGTGACATCTTATGACTTAAGGGTCGGTTGGCCAGACATGGTGATTTGCAGAAATTTGACTGCAGATCATAACAGGAGCCTGTTGTGACTCTTCAGTCGAGCGGTACATCAAGTTAAGATAAATTGACATCCTTTTGGATGTACATAAACGGTATTCACGGAAGCGTGGATGGTGTCAGGATGAGCTGGGGACTTGAGAGTCCATTTTAGATTGGTTGATGGACTGCGGCTGACCATACCCCTGAGTTGAGGACTTGGGGACTCATTTACCTATAAGACGTGAATGCTAGTGTATAGAGTAAGCTCAATAATTGGAAAAGGAGCATGTTTCCAATGTGATTGAAACTTCGGAATCAAGAGAGGTTGTGATTGAGACGATGAGAAGAGTACTTGATTCTGCTTGACATTTTGGATGTCACTGAGTGTTACTTTTCGTTTCTGCTCTTTAGCAAATAGTGCTGGGTGCCGGAGGATGACATAGGATGAACTTTAATGTCATCATCTTGGATTCTCCTTGATTCTTCCCTAGGTGGGACGACGAGAAGTGATATGACAGTTAAAGGGTTCAAAGAGGGTGTAGGAACTAGGCCGTAAGTTAAATTTTATTGACTTGAAGAGTGGATGGTACTTGGCGTCATTGGATATGACGAGTGAGTGTCCGAGGTAGTGGATTCACGGAAGAACGAGATGAGTTAGATAGAGTCGTGTGGAAACGATCAGGATGATCGAGATGACTGAGATGATTGTGGCGACTGTGAGTCTAGTAGATTGAGGCCCGGTCGTTATTGAGGAGAATCGTATTGCTGATTATGCTAAGATAGGAGCAGAAGAAAATCGTATTGTGAGACAGCTGAAGAATCTTTAGGAATGGTTGGTGAGATGACAAGACAGAAGTTGGATATGGGAGCGTATGATCTGTCTTGGTTATGAGAGTAGAGATTGTGATGGATTGATGTTCGCCTGGTGAAGAATGGTTGAGGTTCGAGCCATGATTGGAGAGCGGGAAGTAGTGCATGGTTAGAAGTTGCGAGAGTGCAGCACTTGAGCAGGCCGAGTAGTGCCTTGATTATTGATGTGATGTGGGTGCACCGGTGTGTGGTGCATGTTGGATATGAGGTGGCAATTAGATTAGATCCGATAGTGACAGTTCCATGAATACCATGATCGGGTGTGTTCCGACACGATGATAGGATAACTGGACGTCGACTACTGTGTGCTCAAGCAGAGTGGATTGGTAGGGTTCAGTGTTTGATATGAGCGGAGGCTCAAGGTCACAAATGAACAAGGGAACCCTATAGTGCAGACGTGTTATCTCTATTGGGACAAGTATTCGATGAGGTCCAGATACACCCATGATGGGTGAGTTATCAAATGTGTTTCGACAGGATGAGTGTTACGACAATTTGGGACTCAGGGTGAGTCAAGATTTCAGCATAGGTCACGGAGTGACACGAGATACGATATAGGGACTCCAGAGCGAGTTGAGATCAGAGTAGCACAACGAGAACGCAGTGGAGCCGAGAGTTGTCGGCCGGTCATGATAGTGGTTGATGGGATTAGCTTCCGTACGAAGTCAATCGGGTATATAGTAGTAATGCATTAAATCTGTATCCGACGAGTTCGGATTAGTATGGATTGATGGGACTCTAAGACGAGTCAGTATGAGTATAAGAAAACGAGAGCATTGGCTGGTATGAGTACCGAGGTTGGTAAATGGCATAGGTTTGAGTATGGTCTGCAAGGTGCGATTCTTGCCATTGTGATGGCAGAACCTAGCGGATGTGGACAGATCGGATACTAAATAGGAAATCAGCTTCGGTTGTCATATAAGAAGAACCATCAGACTGAAAAGCCGATTGGGATGTCAACTTAGTTTAGCAGACCTATCGGAGTGAGTGGCAGGAAAGACACCGCTATTCAGTCTCGAGTGAGACTTACGAGCAGAAATGTGGCTTCTCGAGAGTTGAGTTGGAGCTTTGGAAGCTCCGATGACAGCGAGTACCGACGAGTACAGTGGTTAGAACGGACGTGTAGGATTACACGAGAGTGCTGAGTTAAGGGACATGATTGGATTCCACAGTTTGGTTGTGGAATTGGGTCGGTTTGAATTTCGAGGATGAAATTCTTTTAGGACGGAAGTTTGTGACGACTCGTCCCTAATTTTAAGGATGAATTAAGACTAATTATGGATTAGTGAGGCTAATAGGGGATTAGCCGAGGATTAACGGATGTGCAGGGCGAAATTACGATTTTGCCCCTAAATAAGGGCAAATAGTTGAATTTTGACTCGGGTGGTCCGATGGCCGAGAGCTGAGGACCGTTACGTAGATCGGGACGTTACGAGTGCATAGACAGGTGGCACGTCCAATTCGGACGCCAGACGAAAAAGTTACCGTTCACGAGACGGATGCCTTTTGGCATTATGTGGGGCCAAATATTTGGGGCAGGCCTAATGGATGAGTGACAAGTGTCACCCATCCATTGCCCACCATTGCCCACAATTTCCCATACATGCATATCCATCCCCCATTCGTGTTCGATCATTCCACCAACCCGAACCCATCGACCACAACCCCAATCCCTTCCCCTCACTTGGTTTGATATGAGAATGAGGCAGAGATTGGCTGAGGACTGGACGGCGATGGTGAGAGCATTAGCACCGCCGTGAACGGCGGAGGAAGCCCAAAACAGAGGTAAACCCGAACCCCTGTTTGATTTCAAATTCGATTTTGGTGACTTGGACGTTAGGGGAGTTAGATGTTGATTAGGATATGTTTAGGGGGTTGGTAGGAGGTTTAGGAGAAGGTATTGGATGGTGAAAAGGGGTTGTGCACTTCGAAACGGCGACTACGAGAAATTCGGTGGTTGTCCACCGAAATTGATTTCTGGCCAAGTTAACCCAAATCGATCCTCCCAACCTGTTTTTAAGGTTCCTAGAAGCTAAATGGGACCCTTAGGATTGAGTTTGGGCTCTTGGTTATGCCCTGAACATAGAATGGAAGGTTTGGTTCAAAATGGTTCAATTGAACCAATAGGTTTTAGGATTGGTTTCTTGGATTTAATCTCATAGATGGGTAGGAAATGATTAGAGGAACCTATAGGAATTGGAATGGATGAAAAGGGATAATAAATTAGGAAGTCAGAGGACTGAATCGGTCACGCCGATCTAGTTCGACCAGCCAAACCAGCGAACCGGCTAGACCAGTCTATCACGAGCTGGAAGATGACACTGTGCAGTGGCGCGTGGCTCCCAGGCGCAGGGCCTTTGGGCGGCGTGTGGAGGCCCGTGGTGCACTGTTTGGGGATGTTTCCAACATGACTTCTCATCTATTCGATGTAACGAACATTTTGGGACTCGTTTCGAGTCGATCAGACATCGTTTCGATATAGTGCGGGATGTCCGAAGGCTTTGGATCGACTTTAAAAATAGTTAAAAATTTGGGAAAATTGATGGACTTTAATGAGGGGTTAATTAAGTAGTTAGTAACCCTATATTACGATTTGCACAGGTTCGGGAGTCCTGGAGATGGTGATTGGCCCGAGAGAGACTTATGGCGCGCGTATCGAGACGCGACTTTGGACAGTCTGTGAGTGGACCTTGCTTTCTAAATTGATGCATGCATAAATGTTTTATACGTGTTTTAATACAGGTTTTGTGATGCCATGAGTTCATTTGTTTGTGGTAGCTAGTATTGACGTATTTGCATGCTTTTTGAGATTTTCGGCTTTATGTCGTACCTTTGCGTACTGTATTTTCAATGATGATTTGATGAATGGGTTTTGGATTTAGAAATATGAAATCGGGCATGAGACCCATTTCATTGGAAATTACCGGACTTGGAGTCCATTTGATTTGATGAGAAATCGGGCTGGAGGCTCATTTGAGTTATACGATCGGGTCGAGGGCCCCGTTGGTTTACGAATTCGGGCTTGAGGCTCAGTTGGTTATGATATCGGGCATAAGGCCCAGTTATGGTTTATAAACATGATTTTGGGCCAGGGACTCAAATGGATTTGGATTTATGATGGTTTATGGAAAACCCGAGCGTGGCCCTTTGAATGGTTTTGAATGATTTGAAAATGGTTTTTCGTGTATCATCCTCATGAACGGATGCCCTCCAGACGTCTCGTAGTATCCTAGAAAGGCAGGTTGTCACCTCTAGATGTCTCGTAGTATCCTGGAGTAATCACGGGGCATTGCCTGCGAGGGGTCAATGCACGGAGTGACCGGTCCGTATAGTAACTCAGGAGCAGGATTGCCAGAGGTTAAAACCTCTTTCCCAGGGAGGGTAATTGATTTGCGATTCATTGACCTGGGAGGACCCTGGGGAGACTTGGGATTTGAGACCCCGGGTAGCACGCGTAGCTTGGAATTGTGACAAGATTGATTGTGACATCTCGAATGTCTGGCATCAGGGATTCCGAGGATTGGTTTTTGGGCTGAGACCCATTGGTATCGGTTTTGGGCTGAGACCCACATGTACTAGATTTGGGCTGAGACCCACGTGATTTTTTTTGGGCTAAGTCTCTATGCTTTTGGATTTGGGCTGAGTCCCACTTGTATGGTTTTTGGGCAGTGGCCCGTATGATTGGTTTGACTTACGGTTTTGGGCTAAGGCTCTAATGGTTGCATTTTGATAACTGGTTTTCGAATGCATGCATGCTTTTTAGTGAAGGGCATAAAAATCTTCTTTTTGTGAAAATGTTTTATTAAATTAATTGGGTTTGTCCCCTCGCAGTTTTCGTGATTTTAATGCCCTTCAGGTTGATCGCAGATACGGGCTGTAGTGCAGACCGAGATATCACACTCCTCCTCTGGATCCTGGCGTACTCTAGAAGCTCGTTGGGGCTAAAGTCAGAACTATTCCTTGTCTGACACTTCGTGTCCGATGGGATCAAGCGCGTCCTGCGTTAATCCCGAGGGGATTTGGGACGGGTCCTGACAATAATACCAGAGAGTTTACATCGAAATCATTCGATGACTATTGCATGCCACTTTGGATTGATGGTGAACATTTAGTTCCCTATGTTCACACCCATAATGGTTTCGTGGAAAGCTAATTAACCTTGGTAATGCATACCAAGCTTCTCGTTTCTACGTAAGGGCTATGCAATTTTGCATGCAGTAATTTTGGTCCAGTTGAGGCCCATTGTCATCCAACGATGTTTTGTACTACAGCTGGTGACTGGGTACGAACTAGATGCTTCATACTTATGCATTTTTTGGTGTGCAGTTATGTGCCAATTGTGCCGCCACAACGTACACAAATGGGACCTCAACAAAGGAGGGACATATACGTCGGTTATGTATCCCCCTCCATTATACGTTATTTTCGCGGATAGTCACTTTGATGAGACAGACTTCCCGCTGTTAGGGGGAGATCAGAACGGCAAACGTTACTGAAGAGCGACGTGAATTGACGTGGAACATCCCCACTATGTGTGTGTGGATTGGAGGAAGAAAAGATACCGCAAGCAATAGTTGGAGGCATCGTGCTGATAACGTGTTGTAAAATACATTCAGAACTGTATATCATTTCATTCAGTTAAACCCCCTTATATAGAAGTAGGGTTAGGATTTAGTACAAAGTATAAGATTACCTATCTACCTTATTTACAAATTACTAAACTACCTTTTATAACCTTACATAAATAGCCACACATTTTGATTTGTTTATAACAGTTTTAAATTACATCTTTAATATAGGTGGACTGTACTTGTAGTAGTCGATTTTGTATGACACAATTTTAAATGTAGCCTTGGAATGTCGCTGGTTCTCTTATTTTGAAAAACATGTCAAAAAATCACCACAAAAAATAGAAAAATTAAAGATTTTATTTAAATATTCCTTTGACTTATCTTTTTGAATTTCACTTTTAATTTTTTGCTTGATATAGACGAAATGCTTGTAAATCTGCAGATTGTGAAAAGATAACGGCAGTGGATGGACTCATGGTTCGGAGGATTTGGCTGGGAGAGACGTCGTGCAGATTTCAGAGATCAGGAAGTTTGGTAGACCAAAATGAAAGAGAGCGAGAAAGAGTGGTTCTTTGAGACTTTGCGTGTATATAGATATAGGGCGAATCAATCATTATAATTTTGGCACAATTTTTAACACAAATTTTAAACCATTTGATCAATTTACGTTGAGATTTAATTTAATTTGTAAATTAAATTGTCTTATGAAAGATAAGTAAAAAATTAAATAAAATCTGCTATGAATTAAAGAAGTTTAAATTCATAGCGGATTTTATTTAATTTTTTTACTTATATGTCATATCTTATTAATTGAATTTGATTAATTATTCCATTGTTTTACAATTTTACTTCCTTTGATCATACATTCATTCTCTACGTTTTTTTTTCTGCCTTTCTTCTTTATCTCGTTTTTTAGGTCCATTTGTCTTCTCCATACATCTCTCTTCTTATTTTTTTCTCTCGTTCAAGTCCTCCATTTTCTTTCATACATTCATCATTATATAAAAATAAAATACAATTGAATATGAGGATGATTCTTTGAACTTTTAAGTAGTATTACAGTATCTAATCATTATTCTATAGATTTTTTTTCACAACAATAATCGACAATCAATTGAATGTTAGTTAAATAATTAGACATACAGAAAAAAAAAATTATAAAGCATGGAGAGGAAAGAATATTGCTGGGAGAAGGCAAGTAGAGAAATTGGGTAGGAAAATAGATGCAAAATTAATATTTGATTAATTGGATAGAAATATTTTAACTTCTAGGTCATTAGAATGTAATTTTCTCAAATCCTGATAATTTTTTTATGGACAAATATTAACAGTAAAGTGGAAGAAATTTGAGTTTTGAAACAGAAGATAGATTAAAGGATGGCGATGAGTGGAAAAAAAAAGAGGAAGGTTGAAGGAGTAGGAGTAATTAAGAGGGGGAGTAGGAGTAATTAAGAGGGAGAGTAGGATTACAATTAATAATTAATAGGAGAATAATAGTTATATGGATAAATCATAATTGGAAAGATTTTGTTTTATTTTCCAATATATATTTTCAAAATGAAAATTTTATTTTTATGTCATTAGATCTCAACCATTAAAATTGAACTAATCTAATGGCTCAAAATTTGTATCAAATCTTGTGTTTAAAATGTATTGTCACCAATCCGCCCCCATATATATATGAGCTTGTAGGTGTACTTGTAAACCATAATATGTATTGATTTCTCATTCGTGAGTTGTTGCTTTCCATTTGAAGTTTGTTCAAAAATTACGCTGTGAAAATTATGTCATTTCTGGCAATAGACTCCTAAAAAGCCACTTAAAATAAATTTAGGATACCAAATATTAGTTTTTTAATGAATACTGAGTTATATTTTACTATCTCCAGTACTTAAGAGCAATGCTATATTTCATTTAATATTTAATATTTAATAAATTAATAAATGCACTAAATTCACATCTTAACTATTTTTTAGATATGTGACAAAATAAAAATATTGCATAAGATTGTTTTTTGTCCCGTATTGACTCATGAAATTTGAATTTTTTATCATTTATTTTAACATAACAAAATTATTAAGATATAGATATTTGTCACATGTAAGCACCTGGTTTATTCTCCAGATTTCCTATTTTGAGTCTTATGTTTTTATTTTTATTTTTTTGAGTCTTATGTTTTTATTTTACTTTTTGCGAGTCTCATGTTTGTATTTTTTTTTTGAGTTTTATGTTTGTATTTCTTTTGATATTTAATATATATTTTGTTATAATAATTGACTTTTAAATATAGAAACATTTGAATAGTAATATTTCAATAGACTAATTATTTAAATAATTGAAAAATAGTTTTTTTAATATGGTGATGTTCTAAAGATGAATAAGATGAAAAATAAAAAAGGTCTTGTCTCATTTTTTCCAAACCTACATGTGATTTAAGCTGTAACGACCCGGATTTTATTCTTATTTAATTAGAAGGAAATTATATGTAAAATGACCATTTTGCCCCTAATTAAGGCAAAATGTTGACTTTTGACCCAGAACGTCGTATGACCTTGAACCTTTGACCATTTCGTAGATCGGGCCGCCCTGAATTGGTAGACAGACGGCATGCCAAATTTGGAGACCCGGAGCGAAAGGTATGGGTCACAGACTTTACGGGGTATTATTACGTTTTTCGAGAAACGGGACAAGTGAACTGAATTGACTGGTCAAACTTGGACTCTTGAACCAATCAGATGAGTGACAAATGTCACTCATCTAACTGGCCCAAGAGCCCAAATAATTGGGTGCATGAATCTCTTTGTTTTCTCTTTGCCGTGAAACCCCTATGCACACAACCAACCATTCCTTCTTCCCCTTTCATTTTCTCTCAGCCCAAATCGATCCCTCACCCTCACTGAACATCATTGTCGTCATTATCATTTTTGTCGTTGCCCGTTCCGTCCACCTACAACCACCAGCAACCGTCCCGACCACCCAAAAATCGTGACGGCCAACGCACACAGGGACATCGATCGTGCAACCCACCCCACTTACCTTCAGTCTCGAGCTCAAGGGAGACCACAGAGATGCCAAGGACACCTGACTGGACCTCATGACGGGCTGGTTCGAAGCCAATTCCGCCTCACGCGACGGAGAGGAAGCCGGGAAACTTGGTTGGTTTTTCTTCGAGCTAAGGTAATGATTTCGACCATTCTTCCAGTTTTGTTGATTTTAGACCTTTAGAGTAGGTTTAGACGAGTTGTTAGGGCCAAACCACGATGAAAATGGTGACCAGAGGAAGGTTTTCTGGGCGGGCCATGGCCGTGGGTCACGGCGGCTACGCCACTGGTTTTTCGATAGGTTCCCACCGAGCAGCGCCATAGGACTTCGGTGCAGGCCAACCGAACCGTAGTCTAGGTCTTTAGTAGGAGTCCACCGATGATGACGTCATCATTCTGACACTGTTCTGACAGCATGATGACATCATCTTGTCAGAGATGTCAGAGCGGGGACCAATCACGGGCTGACACGTGTCGATCGAAGATCGTTAGGTTGGTCAAATTGAGGAAATTAGCCTCGAAAAGCGTGTTCAGAGCGCGTCCCCAGGACGATTTCATTCTAAGTTTGGATGTTGTACCTAGTAGGGTCAATTAGTGACCCTTAAGTATGTTTGGGCAGGTTCGGACGTTGTCATTAGCTTCATGACAGGTGTAAATGGTTCGTTAGTGGAGCAAGGACTAACGGTGAGTGGACCGTTGATTTCCTAACTGAATACATGCATAACTGTTTTACTTGTTTTTCTAAATTTTTTTATGCTAAATATTTTATGATATTGGGATTTGAGAATTGGATTACGGATTTCAAGAAATGCACAGATATCGGGCCTGAGACCCATTTGACGAGTGTTGACTCGGGTTTTAGAGAGAGTCAACGGTATTTCAAAATGAATTGTGAACTAATGAAAGTATTGATGATTTGAGAATTTTGACCTAAATATTTGGTTTATAACGAATTCTCGGTAAAGGTTTGACATGATTTGAAAAGATGGTTTTTGAAAAGGTTTTCATACGCTTATAGTATATACCCTTCCAGCCTGCGGATTGGTCTCCTCCAGGTGTCGGCTTGGAGGGTCAGGATCCACTAACCAGAATGGGTATCCCCATAGGGATCCCGTTCCGGGAGTGGGAGCTTATGTTGTGGTCCCGGAAGATTCCGGAGGGATACTTGAACTAGATCCGGGGGAGAGCTCGGACTAGGTTCAGAGATAGAGCCTCCCAGACGGAGAATTCCTGGGAGTAGACTCGGAATGAGACCTCGAGTGGTGTGCATGCATTTTAGATTTGAATCGTGACTATTTTCGGGGATTTGTTCCCTAGGGGCTGTGTGCCCCGAGTTAGCGTCGAACTTACTTTCGATGCCGAGGAAAGGATCGTGGATACATAGTTACTTTGGAATTGATGCTATACATGCCCAGATGTATTTTTGAATAGATATATGTATATGTATAGAATTGTTATATGTTTTTACTAATAGATCGTATTTCTATGTTTTCTACTGAATGCATGTATGTTTATAGAAACGAAGGGTCAAATTATATATATGTTCTAAATGAATTTATAACTGTTTTATTTTTTGTCCACTCACACTTTGAATGTTTTTTTGACCCTTCAGAAGAGGAAACCGAGGAGGGCATCGACTCCAGGGCCGAGGCATAAATATCACCATTGCGTTTACTGTCAGGACCCGACCCTCTTCTGTCAGGTCCCGATTCATCTAGCACGATATTGTCCGCTTTGGGCCCTCATTGCCCTTGCCCTCACGGTTTTGTTTTCGGGGGCTCACGGTGCAACTTCCCAGGGGGTCACCCATATGGAATTGCACCAGCCTCAACTCGCTTAACTTTGGGGTTCCAATCCCCCCCAAAGCCACTGAGTTCCCAAAAGGCCTCATGCTAGATAGGTGTGTGTGCCTACACCTTTAAGGCACACCATCATTCCCTTCCCAGACCATTCCCCCCTCGCAGGAATGTGGGATTGTTCACCGTTCCCTCCAGGACACGGGTCTTACAATCCACCCCTCTTATGGCCCAGCGTCCTCGCTGGCACATTTCCCGGTCGGGGTCTGGCTCTGATACCAAATTGTCAGGACCCGACCCTCTTCTGTCAGGTCCCGATTCATCTAGCACGATATTGTCCACTTTGGGCCTCCTTGCCCTTGCCCTCACGGTTTTGTTTTCGGGAGCTCACGGTGCAACTTCCCAGGGGGTCACCCATATGGAATTGCACCAGCCTCAACTCGCTTAACTTTGGGGTTCCAATCCCCCCCAAAGCCACTGAGTTCCCAAAAGGCCTCATGCTAGATAGGTGTGTGTGCCTACACCTTTAAGGCACACCACCATTCCCTTCCCAGACCATTCCCCCCTCGCAGGAATGTGGGATTGTTCACCGTTCCCTCCAGGACACGGGTCTTACAATCCACCCCCCCTTATGGCCCAGCGTCCTCGCTGGCACATTTCCCGGTCGGGGTCTGGCTCTGATACCAAATTTTCAGGACCCGACCCTCTTCTGTCAGGTCCCGATTCATCTAGCACGATATTGTCCGCTTTGGGCCTCCTTGCCCTTGCCCTTACGGTTTTGTTTTCGGGAGCTCACGGTGCAACTTCCTAGGGGGTCACCCATATGGAATTGCACCAGCCTCAACTCGCTTAACTTTGGGGTTCCAATCCCCCCCAAAGCCACTGAGCTCCCACAAGGCCTCATGCTAGATAGGTGTGTGCCTACACCTTTAAGGCACACCACCATTCCCTTCCCAGACCATTCCCCCCTCGCAGGAATGTGGGATTGTTCACCGTTCCCTCCAAGACACGAGTCTTACATTTACACCACCCTGAGGGTAGGTTTTATCTTTATTTTGTATTAGTACGAACATAATGCCCATTTCCCTTGTCTGACATGTTGTTTTATGAAACACACCGGTGTGTATCTAGAACCCCCAGTATGGGTATTTGTGTAATAAAACCCTTGGAAGGGTATTTGTGGTATTTTTGGTTTACTTGTCAGATGGGAGCAGGCTTCCCCAGTGGTCCCCAGGGGGAAAACGGGGCGGGTCCTATCATGAGCCCCAAAGTATTAGGGTCAGTGATGAAAATATCGCCGGTTTTCGCTGATATATAGGTGAAATTGGCCAGCGGCATGTAAGAGAGGGGGAAAAGAAATTGAGCGAAAGATCGAAATTTTTCCTTATTTTAAACTTATCGATCTCCTTATTTCATTAAAATGATCGAGATAGGAACAAATTTCATGTAAATCGGAGGTAAAACCATTGAGTTACAGTCGGGTCATACCGCGCGGGTCAAAAAAACCCGAATCGCAGACCTGCGCAAGGTTGAAGGTGACTGTTTTTAAGTTCGTATGTGTGCTTTATATATTATTTGGTTCCTTAATTTTCAATTGGGCTTGTTAGTTTAGTTAGTTGTGGACCTTGTGATGGCTACTTTTCAATTAAAGCACCTGGGTTCGACCCCAAGTGCGCGGAAAAAAGATTGCCTCTATTTTTTTATCCTTTTTTTTTCCCAATTTTAAATATATTTACTCATTTTATATTTTTTTCTTCCATTCAAATTTTTTTATGCTTTTTGTTATATTTTTAATTATATTAACATTCAATTATAGTAATGTACTTCAATTTATGTTTATGTTTAGATTTTTATATTGCTAGTCATCGACAGAACCTTATTATATCATATTATTCATCAATTCATCATATATTTATTATATTAAAGTGATTTTATAGTTTTTATTAGTCCTATATAACCATCATTGGGTACTTAAGTTTTTTCCAAAGTTTCATTCCAAATTTTCAACTTTCAGACCGAATTTCTGTAATTTTTGTTAACCGTAAACGATCGACATATGGGGCGAGATATCCGTAAATTTGACTAGCGATATATCCGTCGATATCGATATTTTCATCCTTAATTAGAGCCGACTATTTATGACTTGTCAGCCATTTATATTTGGCTAATTATTTAGTCTGAAGATCATAATTTGGCCTTTAAGTTCATATTTAAGACATTTATTATTATTTTTTTGGTCAAAATGGAACTTTATTAATCTAAATGGACAAAAATGTTGGCATTTTAAGCTAAACTATTAAATAATTATGAGGCTTAAGACATTTATTAGAGATAACTTTTTATAGAAATTCTTAAATTTTACTTTTTAATCTAATTTTAGGACCTTACTAAAAATATCCTTAATTTCAAGAGGATTGAAATAGAAAAATAAGGCAGTCAAGTTAGATTACATCAATGACTCAAAGACAGAAAACAAAATGAACTCAAAATCCACCCATCACAAAACTCAATATATCTTTAAGAAGTCCCAAACTCGCGCAATAACATTTCTTTCCATATACTTATTAGCCCAATGCTGTTATTTTATTAGAATATATATTTATTAAGAAGATCGTAATTATATAAATAATTGATTCATTGTGAATTCCTTTTTTTAACCATAAGTTAAATAGAAGTTTAAAACCTATACGTTCTCAAAATCCTAATTTTTTTTTCTCTCTTTTCAGTTAAATAGAAGTTTAAATTTATACGTTCTCAAATCATAGTTTTTTTTTTCTCTCTTTTAGTTCCAACGAAAAAACACATCAACCTTCACTATTTTTCTCTTTCTTTTGGATTAGTAATAAGAGTCATTTGTGGCAACTGCCTAATATGAACCATGCTCAAATTTAATTTATCCGTTATTTTTATTTGACTTTTTTTTTCAATCCGTCCCTTTGTCCAAAATCTTCCTCATTTTCCCTAAATATTGTTCTACTTTACTGTTGGAAAAGAGCGCCGTAATATTTTCTATTGATTTTCATTATAATAATTAGATTAGAACTTTTGGTCCTTTATGACAGGACCCGCCCCTAAAATGTTTTAATGATCATGTCTGGTCCTGCCTCCATCTAACAAAAGATATGATATACCGACACTATCCTCAACACTTGTCAGACAAGGGATACTCATGCTGCCTTACTGTTCATGGATCCGCCTCTCGATCAACTCTAATTTCCTTGCAACGACTTGGAGGGCACATATAACTATGAAAAGTGTGAGTGGATGAAAATAATGTTTTAAAAACACGTTTTTAAAAAAATAAACTTTTACCATCCATTTTTATAAAAAAAACGCATAGAATAAAACGAAAAACAAATCAACAATCAGATCTCAAATTGAGCAAATCATATACCGTGGGATCACAACAATCATAAAATTTCAGTAAACATCTTCTAGCCCACATTTCTTGAAATCCTTGATTATCAAATCATATAAAATAGCTTGGACACAAATATCAATAAATCAAACCAAAGCCAACCAATCCAATATCAATAAATCCAACCAATCCTCGTTAACCTGACTTCTACTCGTTGCACATCTTGACCTCTGCCAACTGAATATCCTATCTATGTAGACAACCTCATAACCAGGCACAACTAACCCACAACTTAAGTACCACTCACAATGAACAAACAACACTATGTGTATGCTAACTTGGATACTACATGAAGCACTATCCGAGTCAAGTTCGAGAACTGCACTAGTGCCACCATTTAGACACGTCTGGGAACTCCATGTAGTACCATCCAGACTGTAATAGTATCCAAGGGAATCGTACTCATGCACCCTCTGGGCCATGCTAAGAACTTAATCAAATCTCTAGCCTTGGGAAAACAGAGCCATGCTCTGGATGGCTGAGCACTAACCATATCCAAAAATGGTTAACTATGAAAAAACAATTCACAAAACCAAGCAAACTCATTTAACACAATCCTTGACTCAAAACCAAGTCAAAACACATTCAAACCCCAGGCCTGAGCCAAAACCATTTCCATAAACAATCATAAAACCGTGTCCAAAAATCAATCAGTAAATCCAGAAAAATCACCAAATAATCATTTTGAAATCATATTTAAACCATTGCAACATAAATCATGCAATATAACAATTAAAGTATTTAACTATGCATGCATCATAATAATTTATAAAAAACGAAGTCTGCTCACACACCGTCCCCCACAATTTAATCCTCAACTGAGCATTCCTCCATAATACCGGGAGTTGTACTGCCTGTCATAAATCACCATCATGGGTCACTAATGTCCCAAATAATTTTACATTTAAATTCCCCGATTTTTGTGATTTCATACCAATTAAAAAACCTATACATAACACTTCAGACCCAAAACTACCCCGAAACGTCTGTTTGACTCGAAAACTGCACTAATGTGTTCGTAGCATCAAATATTATAAAAATTATATTGACCGAAAGTTGAGACGATGAGCCATGCGTCCCTATGCACTGCCCCTGCTCTCTATGTATGGGCCTCACTCGCCCTAGAGTCTCCTTCAACCTCTAGCCGAGTCGACCCGATTTCTGCAACTTGGGTTTGAACTCAACTGCTTGACCGGACTAGAACTCAACCATTTCTTGTCTGTTTTTCACGTTCCAATAATTAAACTTCATCTAATCTACCTTAGGAAGAGTTCAATGTTGGAAAAACACTAAGTACTCACCTCGATTTTCTAAAAAATGCTTCGACAGATTTGGCTAAAATTCAAGCTTATTTTCCAAGCTTTTCGATATCCAAACCTTTAGCATTTCTGACTCAAAATCTATCCCAGGAACTCAACTAAGAGCTTGGGAACCTTGGTTGCATGCTTAGAGGCTTCAAACAATTAACACAATCAATTTATGATTTTTCAAACTTTCGAGTTTTTGGTTTCTTCCTCTCTCTCTCTCTCTCATCTCTCTCTCTCTCTCTCTCTCTCTCTCTCTCTCTCTCCTCTCTCTCTCTCTCTCTCTCTCTTTCTCCTGCTCTTTTTCCTTGGTTCTCCCTTTCTTCTTTTCTCTTCTTTCATCTCATTTCCTCCCCTTCCATGTTTTGGTCTCGAGTTTTAGGTTAACATAAAAAGTACATACATACATCACAAAGACATGCACACACAATATAAAGATGTATTAATTCAGTGAACAACAAGAGATAAGGGAGAGGAGAGATAAGTACACATGTCACCATCAAAAAATATCTCACTTGTGAAACTACCAAAATGCCCCTAATGCCAAATTACCAAAATACCCCTATTCAATTTTGACACGTAACAAACTCATCCAATCTTCAATTTCGACATACTGCTTATCTACAGACTTTGAACTCTGAGACCTACGTAAAAGTCCTCACGAAAAGTCCAAAAAGTTCCCAAGGTAAAAAGTCAATCTTTGACCCTCAAAAGAAAAATTGTCAATTCCTTTGGACAATTTTTTGAAATATCTTTTTTAAATTTCTGGGCCGTTACAATCTACCCCTTAAAGAATTTTGTTCCCAAAATTCAAATCTAAATATTCAACAACTAGATTTACGGGGCTCGTGACGATGTCTCAAATTTCTACCCGAATCCATGTTCGATATTCGAAACGGTAACTGATATTTCAACCTTCCAGATCCTCCCGAGTCCTAGTTCCCAATTCCCACTCCTTTTGAGTCCTAGTCCAATGTCCCTATTCCATCTGAATCCTAATCGGATATTCCATAATCTATACCACCACCGACTTGTTTAGTCACCAAGTAGAAACGTCGCTATGCTTACCAGATATGGTAGAGGATCTTTCATCACCTCAAGACCTCAAATACTAATTGTAACCGAGAAACTCACTCATCTAACTTGTCGGGGTCCAACTTGCCCATAAATCCTGTGATCTTAACCTCTGAGCTTGCTCACTATCCGAACGCACAAAAATCTCCTATATTGGAGTGCAATATCAAATATCTGACTCAATAATCCAAGGTCCGTCTAATCCCCAGATTTATCCTGGGATCTAGCGTATTCCTCACGTGTCTATCTCATCATCAGACTGTATACATGATTTAGATCTTGAAGGCATGACATTGGAAAACACCATTTAGTATCAACCTTACTTTGATACCAAGTTGACAAAACCCGCCCCCTAAAACGCTTTGATAATCGTGTTTGATTTTACTCTCGTCTTACAAGAGATTCGATATGCCAAAACTACTCTCAACACTTGTCAGATATGAGATATTCATACAACTTTACTGGTCATACCTCCGTCTTTCGATCAACTCCAATTTTCATGCAACGATTTGGAGGGTCAATAAAACCATGGAAAGTGTGAGTAGAAGAAAATAATGTTTTAAAAACACGTTTTGAAAAAATAAAATTTTACCCTCCATATTTATAAAATATACATGCATAGAATAAAACGAAAACAAACGAACCATCAAATTTCAAATAGAGAAAATCATAGGTCGTAAGACCACAACAATCATAAAATTCCAATAAATAGCCCATGGCCCACATTTCCCAAAATCCATGATCATCAAATCATATAAAATCGCATGGATACAAATATCAAGAAATCAAACTAAAGCCAACCAATCCAATATTAGTAAATCCAATCAATCCTCGTTAACCTAGCTTATGCCAGCTTCACATCCTAACCTCTGCCAACTGAATATCTTGCCTACGTAGATAGTCTCATAACCAAACACAAGTAATCCATAATTTAAGTACCAGTCACAATCAACAAATAGCACTACGTGTAGGCTAACTTGAGAACTGCGCGAAGTAAAATCCGAGCCAATTTTGGGAACTGCACTAATGCATCATCGGGACACGTCTGGAAACTTCACGTAGTACCTTCTAGACTATAATAGTATCCCTAGGAACTAACTCACACACCCTCTTAGTCATGTCTAAGAACTTAATCAAATCTCCAGCCTCAGGGAAACAGAGTCATTCTCTGGACGTCTGAGCGCTGACCATAGCCGAGGACGGTTGACCATTACAAAAACAATTAACAGAACCAAGAAAACTCATTTAACATAATCCATGACTTAAAACTAGGTCAACACACATTCAAAATCCAGGCCTGAGTACAAAACACCATTTTCACAAAAAATCGTAAAACCATGTCCAGAAAATCATATTACCATTGCAACATAATTCATGCAATATACCAGTTAAAATATTTAACTATGCATGCATCATAATAATTTATAAAAATAAAGTCCACTTGCATACCGTCCTTGTAGCTTAATCCCAAACCGAGCGTTCCTCAGTAATACTGGGAGTTATACTGCATGTCATAAATTACCATCTAGGGTCACTAATGCCCCAAATAATCTTATATCTAAATTTCCCAATTTTTGGGATTTAATACAAATTAAAAGCCTACACATAACACTTTGGACATTCAAAACTACCCTGAAACGATATCTGATCGACTTAAAAACTGTAATAATGTATTCGGAGCATCAAATATTATAAAAATCATGTTGATATGAGATCGAGGTGGTGAGCCATGCACCCCCCACTTGCCGCCCATGCTCTCTATACAAGTGTTCCCACCAGATTTGATGAGTTTGACAATACCTATTTTTTGGTGGATGTAGTTTGTTTAGCATTAGGTGGTATTAGATTTTTTTTTTTTTTGGCTTTATAAGCTTGATTTGTAATTTTTCATAATATTAGTAATATAAGCTATTTAGTAGTTTATGTAACTTTATTTATATTAGTTTGTCTTAGTGACTTGTAAATTTTGATGTTATAATTTGATTTTAGTGGTATTTTATATATATATTTTTTATCACAATACAATTATATTAATTTTGATTAAAAATATCATAAGCTAAGCAGCCTAAACATGAATATTTTGCATTGCTTTTGTGTCAAGGATGGAATCTATATGTTTTTGACCACATCTTAGAAGAACAAGGTTGGAAAAGCAATCAATAATAATTAGGACAAAGCCCACTAATGTTTTACTTTCAAGTTCTCCATTTTTGAAGTGCAAACCCTATCATCACTTGCAATTTTGCAAACGTCCCCAGAATTTTACACATGTAATCTCTCTCTCTCTCTCTCTCTTAATTACAACTAATCCTCATTTGCGTCTTTGACCTTTCAAAGGGAAATGTGATTTTCATGAAACGCTCCAAAGGGAAGGTTTTGAGTGTAAGGAAGGGCAATAAAAAGAACAAGAGCATTTTACCACTTTGCCATCTCTCTAATCAAATTTATTCAAATGTGGATCATCCGTTCCCTATCTTAAGTTTGGATCAACTTTTTCATAAAGTTAATTTGTACGCATTAGTTTAAATAAAGGGTAGGATATTATCTATTATTCTCTTCCGAAACATCGTCTCATTGTAAATTATTTGTCAACAAAACTTACCGATAATTATAAATATTCCAGACTCCAAACATCATGAAAGGTTTGGGGTGGGAGGTGACTCCACCCATCATAAAAGGTTTTTCGCCAAAAAAAAAAAATACACGATAAATGGTTTACATAATAAAGAAAAAAGATAGAAGAAAATAAATCATTTATTGACTTTAAGCGTTACGGAAGGGTT